>JARGGL010000003.1:14750220-17150220 GCA_029955375.1 Rubus parviflorus
TTATTCTACCAATAATTAATTAAGGTAATAAAAATTTGAATGAGAAAATTTATTATATGAATTTATTCTCATTTATTATAGATTATTAGTAACGAAAATTTGAATTTTATGTTTAAGGATATATGAAATACAACCACAAGACAGAAAGTAAATAACAAGGTAAATAGCACAGGAATAGATCGTCCCTTTATTAATGAATAAGTGCCTCTATATATAGAGAAACACAAGGGTACAATCCACATCCCAATAGGACTTCTATTCAATAAGTAATCCATATGCTAACCTAACTAAGATACTCCTAGGTTGACTAGGCACACATAAGGTAGGTTTCCTTCAACACTCCCCCTTGTGGCGTCAACACTAGGTGGTGCTCCTCGCGTTGTCTCATTAAAAACCTTGCCAAGTAACAAAAACCCAGTGGGATAAAAATAACCTTGGTCGAAGGGAAAAAGAGTACAACACACCCTTCACATTTGGAATAGCATGGACGCCAGACTCCCCCTGATGTCTGCGTCTCCCCCTGATTTCCACAATCATGGGAGGTCAAATAACTTAAGCAAACCAATGCTTTTCACATGCTTCTCAAATGTGGATTTAGGCAGTGACTTAGTAAATAAGTCAGCCACATTATCCTCAGATCGGACTTGATCCACTTTGATCTTGAGGAACTTATGCTGTTGCTGATTATGGAATACTTCAGGCGATATATGCTTGGTGTTGTCGCCTTTGATGAACCTTGCTTCATCTGCTCAATGCAGGCAGCATTATCCTCATAGATGGATGTAGGTTCATCAGTGGTTGACCTCAAACCACATGTACTTCTTATATGTGTAGCTATGGATCTCAACCATATACACTCACGAACCGCTTCATGGAGAGCAATAATCTCAACATGGTTCGAAGAAGTAGCGACAAGAGTCTGCTTATAGACCTCCAAGATATCGCGGTGTTTCCCATGGTAAAGATATAACCAGTTCGGGAACGACCTTTATATGGGTCAGAGAGATACCCAGCATCAGCAAAACCCACAAAAACATCACAAGAATTGTGGGAATAGGGGACAGCAGGTCTGGCGACCGGTCGACATATGCCCGGCGACCGGTCGTCTGGCGGCAGCAAACATGGATTCCTCACCCATTTTGCCAGATTGCCTTGACTCTCTGTAGGGAAAGAACAAGCCCATATCAATCGTACCCTTCAAGTAACGAAAGATAGTCTTTATGCCAGTCCAATGGCGTTGCGTGGGCGCATAGCTAAATCTAGCTAACAAGTTAACATCAAAGGAGATATCGGGTCTTGTACACTATGCCAAATACAATAATGCGCCTATTGCACTTTGGTACGGTACCTCAGCCTCTAAAACGTCTTCACCATAATCCCTTGGGTAAAACGGATCCTTCTTGGATCTAGACTGCGACCAATCATGGGAGTGCTTAACAGGATGGACTTTATCCATATTAAATCTCCTGAGCATCCTTTCCCAAGATCTTTCATCTCAAACTCGGATTATGGCAAATCCGGAACTTGTTTTCACGCAGGGGCATAATTTATTGTTCACATACCCTCTTCCAATCAAGTAGTCACTTAGACGGGTATACCACATCCGTCCGGATTGTTTCAATCCATATAGTGAACGTTGCCATCTTATTGCAAACGTGCTCTGTGGTCTAGAGCCACTTGACTTGGGTAAATGAAGCCCATCCGGGACCTTCATATAAATCTCCATATCTAGATCCCCATAGAGATATGTTATGACCACATTCATAAGCTGCATGTTCAGTTTTTCGGAAAACTACCACTGACAAGGTAGCAGAACGTTATGACGTCCTTTACGAGAGAATATGTCTCATCGTAGTCGATTCCAGGGCGTTTGTGAGAAGCCTTGCGCCACAAGGCGAGCTTTATATCTCGTTCTCTCACTACGCTTTCTAACAAAGACCTATTTGTATTCAACAGGTTTTATTCTAGAAGGTATTGGCACAACTGGCCCTAATACCGTTCTCTTCGTTAGTGAGTCCAACTCAACCTGAATCGCATATTTCCATTTAGGCCAATCAGCTTCTACGTCGGCATTCATCAACGGAGCGAGGTTCAATATCATCATTCTCAATGAACTCTTGTGCACAAGCATATGCAAACACATCATCAACTGTGATGGAGTTTCTATCCCACGTCTCATGTACACTAGTGTAATAATCGAGATCTCTAGGTTCCCACGGATAGGTCTTAGCAACAGGGCGTCCCCCGAAGATGTCTTTTGGACATAACCATAATCCGGAACGTTTTCATGGACGGATTTTGAGTATCAATGATGAGAGAGTTATTAGGTGCCATCGCGGCCCATTCCTAGGGCGCGAATCCCTCGAACCTGGTGGCCTCCAACGCTTCCTCAGCGGAGCCACGGCCTAAGCCACATCACTACCATTACTGGCAGTGGCGCCACCAGCTGTCCCTCCCATAGGGTTAGCTGCAATAGCGACTTTGAGTCCAAGTCCTTGTTCAGGCACTTGCATCCTTGCAGGCATGTTTGCAGCTGGTATATATGATCTAGTCACTAAGATCTGAGAAAGCGTCAGGAAGAGAATCTCTGACTTTCTGAAGATCTATAATTCTACGCACTTTCTGCAGTAGGGGGATCGTTATGAGACAGAGTGGGGGCAGGCCACGACAATTCCAGTCGTTCCTGCTGAACGTTTACGTTCTTATCTCCCCCTAACGACGGGAAGACTGTCTCATCAAAGTGACAAATAGATCGCCTGTCAAGGGTTCTACATAGCGGATTATGGTTGGAGACTCAAATCCAACATAAATACTCATTCGTCTCTGAGGACCCATATGAATACGCTTGTGGCGGCGTAATAGGCACATAAACAACACACCCAAATATGCGTAAGTACGATATGCTTGGCTCGTACCCAGTCACTAGCTGTAACACAGACAAAGATTGGGTGGTGATGGGTCTCAGACGAATAAGCAAAGCTGCATGCAATACTGCGTGTCCCCAGACAGAGAGAGAAAGGTTGGTGCGCATTGCCAACGTTCTCGTGACCATTTGTATTCTATTAATGGTAATCTCTGCAAAACCATTCTGGGTTTGCACATGTGAGACTAGATGCCCAACATCTATCCCATGCAGTAGTCATCGAAAGTTTTCGATGTAAACTCCCTAGCATTATCAAGCCTGATAGTTAATGGGATGATCCGGGTAGTGAGCCGGCAGGCGAATCATTTGTGCTAGGAGTTTAGCATTAGCAGCATAATGGATGGACAACATCATGACATGTGACCAGCATGTCGATGCATCAACCAACACCATAGAATACATAAATAGCCCGCTTGGTGGTTGAATATGTCCACAGATATCCCTTTGGATTATCTGTAAGAATGGAAGAAGCACTTTAGAATCCTTTGCATAATGAGCATTTGGCTTTAGGAGCTTTAGAAGCATAAGAGGCATCCTTGGGATCAGGATTGGTCCATGAAGGGTTGCTCACATCAGAAGAGGGAGGAAAAACGCTCAAACCTCGAATTCTGGAATTCGGCGACCGGTCGACAAGGTCGGCGACCGGTCGACGGAGCCCCTGGACAGTACGACTTCGCTTCTGGAAGTCGGCGACCGGTCGACGAACATGTGGCGACCGGTCGACGTAGCCTCTGGAAGTTGGCGACCGGTCGACGAGCATGCGGCGACCGGTCGACTGGTGTCGGGCAGCAAAACCTTTTTGCTCCACAGCCACACCAGGCCTTCCTTGAATCAACTTTTGATTCATGCTTCGATGAGCTCTATAGAATGGATGTCCGTGTGAGGTTTTCAATACACGGATCATCATATCACAACCAAGATGTCTTAATCTGTCGTGCCAAAGCCAATATGTGTCTGAATCCAAGAGGTCATCCCGAATGACATTGTTTGATTCAATAGCTCGAATAGTGGTTACATATAACACACTAGAGAGACACATAACCTTCTCTAAGATGCGCTTTCTTCCGCAGTCATTAGAGTAATGCAAAGAGATTCTTTTCCATTCTCATCATGCGTCTCTGCATGGAATCCATTGGCTCTTATATCTTTAAAGCTCAACAGAGTTCTATTTACTCTTGGAGCGTAGAGAGCATTTGTGACATCTATTTAAGGTGCTATCAAGCAAGAGGAATTGGGCATATCCTCTTCCTTGCACAAGATTCAATGGTCCTGCCATCGTAGTCACAGAGGAATGTGTAGGCATCATGCCTATGACGCAATATGATATGCGTGGTTCTGTTATCTGCGAGACATTCAAGTTCTCCAGAACTCATTCCTAAAAGCTCATCATTAAAATCGAGGCTACGAAAGCAACTCAGATTTTATTAAAGATATTGGCCAAGGCTTCAAAGTTCGATCTTGATTTTAAATCAAAACTAAATCCATTTGTATTGGCAAACTTGCCATATTACATCAACTTGGAAAAACATAAAGACTTAAGCAAAATTGCTTCCAAAGTCTTTAACCCTTAAACTCGACGTCTTGATCATTACAATTACATCTTCATATGTATTGCAAACAATGGCCCATTGATCAGACGCTCCATATCATTAATAGACATCATTGAAGAGGATTCTCCATTGATTGAGGCATACAGGCTCAGTACTCACGGTCCCTAGGACGGTGGCAGATTACCTTGACCGGTGGCGGTGCTGCCATAACTAGTGGCGCAACAACGTTGACCAGCGGTGTCCCTCTTATAGGGATGGCGGTCTTCTCTCACTCTTTTGCGGCCCTATGCTCGCATGATCGCTTATACTTATTGCGATTACCTTCCTGAGCAAATAGATTCTACGGACCAAATGTCCGGGATCGTCCCTAGATTTAGGGTTTTGCTCGTGGCTTCCTCCCATAGGGGCGCCATTATCGTCATGCCTTTCCTCAAGGCAGAGATGGGGAAGGTGGTGAGAGATTCCTCAATCAATTGTTCATCTGTGATGATTATCCACAGAGATGCATCAAGTCTTTGATGCGGAGAATTTCCGAATTATGTCCCATGACTTCTTCAAAGTCAGAGAAGCGGAGATTAGTCCATTATGCTTCTAAATTCGGAATGATGAATGTTACCACAACATTCATGAAGCGCTTCTAGCGCTAACCTCTTTCATGAACTCAAACTGGAGTGCCATATCCATATGGCGATTCATCAGGAAAAAATAACCTGGCATTGTATGTCTCAGTTTGAGAGTCTAGAGCGGTTTCTTCAAAACAACGCTCATGGATTCGAGCTAGAAGCTCTTATGCGAATAGGTACATTAGGATATCATGAGCCCATCTCAGAATCTAATGTCCTCAGAATCCAATGGAGTAAAATCGAGTTCATTCATGTTCGATATCCAAAATATGGAGAACAAGAATATGGTACCTATAGCGACGATCCGTTCGTCGGCATAAGATAGGTTACCAATAGCGACAATCCGTTCGTCGGTAAAGGGTATGTTTTGGAATTGATATTCTCACAAAACAATAGAGGGTTTCTGAGCAATATTTGCTCCAAAGAAACGTTTCCAAGGATTTTGGATTTAGGCGAAACTTTGGTGTCGTATGGTCATAACCTTAAACCTTTTCGGTAGCTCTACTCAGATATAACCAGGTAAGTTATAAGAGATGTCGGTGGAGCAAGCTCTCTGAATACCACTTATCTCAAACTCCTTACCTAGACATCATACCTAAGCAGGTGAGCCTAGTTGGGAATAAGTCATAAACCATAGGTCGTTTCTTCTCTTACGGATTCCTCATCCGGAGGTTAATTTGTCAATGAACTCCTCGTTCATAGTCTCTTCTCTCTACGGATTCCTCATCCGGAGTATTAGCTCGAACCCCCACAGTTCGGCTCTTGAGGTCATCACCAATAGCATGATGACATTAGAGGTGCTCATGACTTACACATACCGCAAGCGATATGAAGCTCGATCACTCCCCTAATGCTTCTCATAGTTTGTTGAGTCTCGTGTAAAGTATAGATCGAGAATCTCACGTTATAGAAAGGTGAGAGGTAGAGGAGGGATGTTGCAAGTCCCTTGAGAAAAAGAAAAGTCGAATTGAAATTCGGAAAGCAGCAACGTTTATAAAAGCTTACTTGGATTCTTTTCTCGGATTATCTTGAGTACCTCTTCTTCGAAGTTATATATCAGGAGATCCAACGGTCTGAATTGGCTGAATTTTTAACTGGGGGTATTAGACTCATGGAGGAAGCTCTCGTCCAAATTTCAGCTTAATCCAACGGTGGAGAAGGGAGAAAATCGCTTCTGAATTTGACTGTTCTGTGCAGGCAGATTCTTGAACTAGAGGAGATTGCACGGAGGTACTATTCACGGGCACTGTTCATCCGGTACTGTTCATCCGGCACACCCTAGGGTTTTGGGGTTCTAGGGTTTTGGCGCTAGCAGGATGCTATGCTCAAGAGTTTTGGTTTTTGATTCAGGGTTAGAGGTTCGTGCTGATAACGTGTTTAAGGATATATGAAATACAACCACAAGACAGAAAGTAAATAACAAGGTAAATAGCACAGGAATAGATCGTCCCTTTATTAATGAATAGGTGCCTCTATATATAGAGAAACACAAGGGTACAATCCACATCCCAATAGGACTTCTATTCAATAAGTAATCCATATGCTAACCTAACTAAGATACTCCTAGGTTGACTAGGCACACATAAGGTAGGTTTCCTTCAACATTTTAGACTTTTTTTTTCTTTTTTTTTTTAAAGAGGATCAAAGGATTTCACTCCTACCTCCATGGTGACAATTTTAGACTTAATTATAGAGATTTAAATTAAATGAGAATTTTTCATTTAAATGTTTCTGATTATGGGGTACTCTGTAAATAATTGAGGCAGCAAGATATCTTATGTTGCATTTCAAATTTAAAACTAGTAACCGAAAAGTAAAAGGACTATATCTTAGAAAATAAAAATGGCAAAGGATGTTTGTCTAATTATCTCATTAGTACTACTGTATTGGATCAATTGTCAATTAATTACTTTTGACATTAGAATTGGTACACCAGTGGAATTGCTCTTGTACAAATCATATTACTCAAATTTCCTAACAAACATAAAAAAAAGAAACTGCAAAATCAATAAATAACTTAAGAATCACCAAAAAGAAAACGTACCAATATATTTTTGGTACTTTTGTAAAACCAATTTAATAAAAAGGGGAATAAAGTCCAATTACAAAACAGAAATTAAAAAAAAAATGTAACTTCAATCGCTTAACCATCCACATCTCTTTAGATAACACACCAACACTCTCGCGGTGTGTGATGATTTTTAGTATATTTAATATCTTCTACCATTAAGTGGTCAAAGTTTTTTCAAAAGAAATATTTTCTAACCAGTGATCAAAGTTGACCATTGAACTGCGACCTAAAGAATTTGGTAAGAAGTAATTTTGACCGGTTACAAAATTTCAAATGTATATAGTAGCATAGCAATTTTTTTTGGTTTTAATTCCTATCCAGACCAAATGCACGCATAGGTTTTTTTTCCTATTTTTTTTTGGGCGATGCAATGTATAGTAATTAACCATATAGCTAGCATACATGCATTGTTACTATATTCTACGCATGTAGGGTTCTACCTTTACTATAAAATCACAAAGAATGCACACACGACTCCATCAAATCACCTCTTCATCATAGTTCACCTCGATTCATCAGCAATACTAGAGCTCAAAATGAAGGGATCAAAAGGAACTTTCCTGCTGTACTGTTTTATGTTCTTTGTTGGGTTGACATTTTGTGTTGCGACGACGACGAGGAGGAGGAGCTCAGAGTCATCTATTGCTCCGACCCCAGGACAAGGGGGAGAAGACGATGATGTCCATTGGTGGATACCCAAACCTTTTAAAAAGTATTTCGTGCGTGTCATAAACGACCTCGGACCCCGCCGTGTGCTCCAATTTCATTGCAAGTCTAAAGACGATGATCTTGGGCTTCGTACTCTTGCTTCTGAAGGGGAATTCGAATTCGAATTTAGAGTTAACTTCTCGGGTAGCACACTTTTCTCCTGCGACTTGACATATTTGAACCACCATGTTACTTTTGAAGCATTCAGAGCTGATGAAAAATTTCTTCGAACATGTAGTGGAGTTCATTGCATATGGGAAGCGCGACCAAATGGAATATACTTAATGGACAAAGAACATATTTATAAGAAGAAGTATGCGTGGGACCAAAAAACCATGTGATGATATGGTTTTGGTTGTGAAGATTGAAAAGTAATATATATTTCATTGTAATAAATGAAAAGAAATGTATTTGTTGAAAAACATTTCCTTTCTAAATTGTTGAATAATAATATCGGACCGGGATTTTTTCTTTATTATTCTGTAACAAAAAAACATATGGCCAATTACCCATAAGATCATTTACATAACCTATATTTTTAAAAAAACCATCTAATATTTTTATTACTCATAAAGCCACCAAAATATTACAAATTTTAATATTTACAAAAATGCCACCGCATTTTTTTTCTCATTATTTATAAAAATGTCACTGCTTACAAAAAGTTACTGCATTGATATTTGACAATAGCTTTATTGTTCTTCGACAGTAATTTTCTTGTTCTTCGACAATAACTTTATTATTCTTTGGTAGTACTTTTCTTATTCTTTGACAGTAGTTTTATTGTTCTTCAACAATAGCTTTATTGTTCTTTGGGAGTATTTTTCTTATTTTTTGACAGTAATTTTATTGTTATTTGATAATAGTTTTATTGTTCTTCGACAATAGATTTATTGTTCTTTGAGAGTACTTTTCTTATTTTTTGACAGTAATTTTATTGTTCTTTGACAATAGCTTTATTGTTCTTTGACAGTAGTTTTTTTGTCTCTAGTAGTAGTTTTTCGTATCCAGTGGTATTTTCGTAAATAATGAAAATTAAAAATGTGGTGACATTTTTGTAAATATTGACGCGGTGACATTTTTGTAAATATTGGTGGCTTTATGAGGGATAAAAACATTTGGTGGCTTAAAAAATAACAAGGTCACCAAAAGTGACTTTATCAGTCATTTTTTTTAAAAAGTATTATTATTCACATATTTCTTCTAGAAGGATTTACATTCCATATTGTATGATGACTCACTTATAGAAATAAATGCTTGTTTTTACATACTCATTTTGTCCCTTACGCAGAATAAGAAAAAGTAGTCAATAATTATTAGATTTATTGCAATTGCTAATTATAATTCCGATTTGGCAAGCATTCTATGATATTTCTTCAAATTAATTTCAATCGAGCTCTCCATAGTAGAGATTAATGTTTCGTATCAGCAATTCACCAAGTAGTTAAGGAGATAAGCAATGTAAATTCAAAGAAGAAACCAAAAACGACTAAATTAGCATTTCAACGAAGAAGAGCCAACACTCAAAAGCTTACCCATCAAGAAGAGTGAGGAATTGTGGTAGACTCTACCATCCAAACCATTGACGCCTCTGCAATTTCTTTTTGGTTCAAGATCTACCAAGTGCAATAGAAGACATAGGATCAATAGTTCACCACACTTCTTTTCTTTCTTTTTTACTTTTTTGCTCATCAGCCAAAGTATAATAATGTCTACCGTACCAAAAACCACATAATTAGACACGCGCCTTCCTGCATGCGCTAGGGGTACATGAATCGCAAAGGGGGTAAATCTATTTGTCTTAGTTAACCTAGAGCAATTATTTTGTAGTTCCGGACTACCACGTGACATTACCAAGTAATGATCCGGTTCAATATAGTACCAAAAATTGGACAAGAGTCATTATATGGAGTAAGAAAAAAAAATTATGTTGTGAACCTAAGAATTACCATAAGCATGACTCTGCATGACAACTTCTTTTTGCCAAAAATAGGGAGTGATTTTTATATTTTATTTTATGTTTTGCCCTTTCCACGCAGAGACCATTAACCATTTTATCTTCTAAAAAAAAAAAAAACAATGTTCCGCATAGAAATTGGGCTTGGCCCAATAACTTGTAGTGTAAATTGTCTCCGAGTCTTCGATTTGCGGGTCTGCGCCTCCAATGGTTCTACCGTCTTCTGCAACCAAGCCTTTAATAGTTGAATGTCTCAATTTCTCCGAGTTATGCATCAACAAGAGTCCCATCAATATGCTCAAGACCCTTTCTTCACTTTGCGCTACCATCTTCTTCTTCTTCTCTCTCTGCGAAATGGGGAAGCTTCAGGCCCAACTCTCTCTGGTTCTGTGCATGGAATTTTACACATTCCGAGAGGTACAATTTTCACTTTTTATTAGGATTTTACTAACTTAATTTGATATATTTTCCCCTAATGCATTCCGCTTAACCATTTTTAGCTGCCATTGTCTCAGTTATAGAATCACTCTTCTTTTATGAAACAGGAAAAGTCTAAGCATTGCATGAATTGGTTTCTCAGCCTTTATCGAATTCTTAAATTTTACTACTTGTAATGTCTTAATATTAGTTTTGTATTGCTAATGATGATCATGTAATACAATCTCGGAAAGAAAGAAGAATAAGAACTTACACAGTTTAGGAATTTTTGTGAATTTTGATATTTGATGATAATTATTATTTCATATTAATACAATTGGCAATGACCATTTTTTTTTTTTGAATTGGGTTTCTGTTTCTAAATTTTGATACACAAAACGAACCGTACACTTTTGAGTTGAATTGAAGAAATTTCAGTTTTTTGGTTGAGTTAAAATTTTAATTATATGAATTCTGCTCTAAAAAATATCCAAGGAATGGAAGAATTAAATGCAATGTAAGTGAAATGGATTTGTTAGTTTGGGAAGCAATTCTAGCCTATTGGTGTTTTCAAATATTTCAATCATTATTATTGCTACTGAAGTTGGCAATAGTAGACAAGGGAACTGATCAGTTAAAACTTATTACGAACATCAAATTGTGATAATTTGGATTTGTGTGAATCCTGAATATGATGGGTAAGGAAAAATTGACATCTATGGGATACACAATAGATAATTTATGGAACTATATTGAAGGGGACTACATGGCCACAAATGCTACTTGAAATCCCATGTATAAGATTACAGACTGCTTTAACTTGCACAATATTTGTCCGGATCTTATCTCAGCCTCGGCATTACTAAAACCATTTTAAGATATAAATATGCTTTAGGCAGTAGAACTAATTTGCATTGGATTATGTTGTACTTTGATGATTTGCAAGTTTATTTCTGCATGAAAATATAGTATTCATCATATTTAGTATATAATTAAACGTATTAGTAAATTTACTTGGTAAAGTTACAACCAGGTCCTGCAAAAATCCTCAAAAGTTGTCGCATTGCGGGAGCGTGGTTAATGTTTAACAAGATAGCCACTTGTTCCAGTGCATGGAACGTCACTTGCCAGGTTGCAAAACTGTGCAGGTTGATGATCTTTTTAAGTTTTTTCAAGATTCTTTCTCACCTGTTTGAGAAGAATTTTGGAGTCTCCTTCTGCACACTGACCTCTAGGGTTAAGTATCGGTGAGTTTGGTATTTTAGTATTTTGTATCTAAATAATCTTTTCGATTGTTAATCGTTTCATGATTTACCATTTTTTGAGTTGATGCACTAAACATAACCATTAGCTAACATGAAGATTGCATTTTGAAAGAGGGAAAAATGAGTAGGGATTTCATCATATGAGATTGCAAAATTGTATCATCTGACAAAATATACTCCCTCACATGGTTGTTAGAGTGCATATTCTTAATCAACATTCAGATCTTGGCCTTGTTGCTCGCTCCCATTTCATGTTAGGGTTGCAATTTTGCAGCATATGCATGAGGGAAAAATTCTATTGGCCCAATTTATGACGGATCTATACTAATTTTTGCTATTGCCTTCTCTTGATGGTTTTCGTGGTCAATTTGATAGGATTTAATAATGTCGATTTATAAGTTTTAAGTGAGAATTGGAATGGCTTATCCAAGATGAATATGGTATTATTTTCTACTGGTTTGTAAATACGGATATTTCTTTTTGAAGATAAACCCACAAAAGTTTATTATCATGTTCTGTATCAGTTTGGACAGGGAGCTATATTTATATTTACTAACAAAATCTTAAGATGACCTGCAGCATCTCCATGTGTACAGTGTCCATCTCTCAGTCCAGATTTTGCAATTTTTTTTTTCAAAATAAAGATTTTGAAAATAAAGGGATTAAGCAGAATCAAATCTCTCTTCCTTTCTGTTTTTATATGCTTTTGAGTGCTGTTATTGATATTTGTTACTCCATCGTAACAATTTGAACCAAAATTTTGACCTTTCATAATGCAGTCAGATTTCATTTGCACTGTCCAAGTGGTAGAGTGTGAATTTCTCTTGAAGCAAAACCAGTAAGACAAGATGGAAATGGTTAATTCTGTTGGTAAGTGTATCCAAAGGAAGAATGTTGATTGGTTCGATCTGGAACCTTTGGAAGGTGTGGTCGATGATATACTTTCAAGGCTTCCTGTCAAATGCCTTCTAAATGTTAAGGCTGTTTCTAAATTCTTGCATGGATTGATTCGTAGCCAAACTTTCATTAGATTGCATTTAAGGCGTTCCAGAGAAAATGCCTTGTATATATTTTTTCCTTTTATGCCAATTAACAGAAACATACATTTCATTGATGCTGATGCGGTAGTCACCGAAACAATCACTCTTCCTACTGATGAGAATCTGTCACCTCTTAGTATGGTTTGTTCCTATAATGGGTTGATTTGTCTCACCAATTTTCCCGTTGCCCATCACTCATATATTTTTCAAGACGTGGCAGTGGCAAGTCTGGAAATCCTAATCTGCAATCCTGCCACTCGTAAAGTTTGTTTACTTCCGAAATGTAGCCCATCGGAAGAGGACCTAGGCATTGGGGTTGCCTTTGGCCCAGAGATCAGTGAGTATAAAGTATTTCGGTTTTTCCGTTCCAAATCCGACTCTGTAATAGTCCACCCTGACCCAGAGGGTGTGCTATATTGGTTTTTGCGTCCCAAATCCAAATCTGAAACAGCTCTCCCTCCAGAGTGTGAGATATATTCATCCAGAACTGGAACCTGGAGTTGCATAGGTCCTGTTCAGCATCATCCTATGGGTGCACATCACGTATTTGTTAACAAAAAAGTTTATTGGTTTATTCCTTCAGAAGAAAATCATGATATCCCTGGATCCATTCTTTCAGTTGATATGGAGGAACATTTCGAAATTATCAGTCTTCCAGATACACTCACAGAACTCTCCTTCTTAATTGATTTTGAAGGTTGCTTATCAGTAGTTGCGGTTGATGATATAGAAGAGCCTGTGGTTATTTGGATTTTAAAGATTGAAAATGAATCTGTTTGGGAGAAGAAATGCAGCGCTGGTATTCCCTACGGAGGAATGATGGAGGACCTTCACTCTGTAGCTGCAAGAGAAAGTGACATTTTTTTCATAACTGCACACTTTTATGTTATCTTAGACACAGATGACAGTTCCTGGGGCATTGTTGATTTTCCTGTGTTTGAACCTAATGCTCATGCTGTTTTTCCTTACACAGAAAGCCTCCTCCCTTGTAAGTATTATAATTTCGTTTGATTATATATTCTTTTTCCTAACAGTTTCATTGAATATTATATCTTGTGTTTTAAATGAGTGGAAAATCCTACCTCAATCTGAAACGAGTAGGCAATCTTGACTTATAACGCAATCATTCTGATATTCTGGGAATGGGATGACCCAAGCAGGTTCTAGGTTATGTTTACTTGTGATGAACTTGAGCATCTTCTGACATGTCTTTGAACATCTTAAACAGGTAGTGGACGCTTTGCAGGGGAGAAGAACAATCAAAGAGAAGCGTGATTCTGGTTCTGGTTGTTCGATCTGTGTCTTCTCTTCCAGATTGATGCTCCTTGGATGTTGAAGCATGAGGTTTTCTTTGATCCTACTAGTTAAAAGTCCAGAAGAGCACTTTATTTAGATTTTTTCAGAAGGCGCCACCACCTTTCGTTTGGAGAAATTGGGGCATACTACCATGACATCCTACAAGTTGATCACTCTGAATATTTATGAAATATCCTAAGCCATTTGGTTTTTCTTAAAATGTCAGGGAAGGAGTCAAGGCTTCTTCATTTCTGTATCCGTATATGTTTACAGCCTGAAGTAGGATCTAATCAGAATAGCAGCTGCTACTTTTGCCAATAGTTTGTTTGAAATGAGAGTTGTTTATGAGTTTATGTTAAAAGTCATATTGTCCAATTGATGAGTTGTGGAAAAACTGCCCGGCATAAGATGCTATGCTGCAGCGTATTGAATCCTTTCATCATCAAACCCAATTCCATCAGGTAGTTGTATTGGTTGCTTTTCATCTTGCTCTTTATGTTGGACAGGATAATTATTAATATTGGCTAGATTGCCTGATGGCTCTGTTACATCTTTCAGCTGATTCCGCCTTTCATCTTTGGATGAAAGAGACCTTCATACACAATTCACTGGCTGACAATGGCATGGCTCCTTTTATCTGCAATATCAGGTGAAATGTTGTGCGGCTTCTTATAATAAGTCATGTGACTGTCACACACAAATTCCTCAACCATAGTCTTCTTTGAATTTGACAAGCATCTTTACTTTGGTTTAGACGATGTGGTAAAGATAGGGGCGTCATTTTTTATCTGACAGGATAACACCCCTCGAATTTAACACCAGTGGGTCGAATATGAATAGGGCATGATTACAACCAGAAACACAAATTTTGCACCATTGGGGATATGTAGCCGAGATGGCTATAGATCACAATCATCTAACCCTTTCATGAGCTCATCTAAATCACTTCAATATGGATACTATTTAGGCTTGTTAACTTTGAAACAGGGAGTTTAGTCTTTTTGCAATCAAAATAGGCTAGATTATATGTTTTAAATTCCCAACTTCAGGTTTAAATACTAGGGAGACACTAGCAGAAAATGACTCATTTGACAGATTCAACATAATTATCAGTGGAGACTCATTTCCAGTTACGTGTGTCCTAAAGAGAGATCTTATAGGTTGCAACATTCAATGGTCCTACCTTAGAGAATTGCATTAGAGAAAAACAATGAAAAAGATGAGTCTATTTTTATTTTATGTTCTTTGGACTGCAGAAACTGAACTATCAGTATTAGAAAAGTAATTATAACTTGTGTTACTTTTACAAAGGGTTTAAAGCTTATAATAGTAAAGGGATTCTGAAATGAACATGTTGAATGGACTTGGTTTTATGTGGAGGAATTCGTGGAAATTGCAGGCATGGGCATCTACTAGTCAGAAAAGAAAACAAGCACATAATTGTTAATGGATAATGAAAACAAGCACATAATTGTCAATGGATAATGAGACTTGCCAAATACAAATTTGTGACTTTAAGCCTTACGTAAACAATGCAATCAGGCAGAAGAAATTTACGACCAATAAGAACAAAAGGCCTCTAAATCCTCTCAAATCAGTTCGTTTTCATGTATTGCTACTATATTGCATATGATGAAGATAGGGGTCTTGCATATTAGTCTCTTTCGGGTAAATTCCAATTTACTACCCTGAAATTTTAGGGTTGCCTATTCGTCAAATTTTGTGTCCAATTTTTCGTAAAATGATGACGTGTCCGTCCTCGGCCAAGCTGGTATGTACCAATTTTTGGTTGGCTGTGGGGCCCTACCAATTCTTTCCTCTTTTCGTCCGTTGTATTTAGTTATCCAATTACATCGAATAAATAGACAAAACATTTTTCTCTGAAATAGTGAAATGATGTATTGTTGTCGAGGGCTCTGCATAATTTTGAGTATTGTAACAAACGAGGAATAATTCTGGTCAAGTAGTAGGAAAGCATGGAGACAAAAAAAACAGTGACCAAGTGAATTATTGCCTAATTATTAGTTGGAATTAGGGTAACAAACATTCATTGCTTGCCAAGGTACAAGATGGGGGTGCCGGCTTATTTTAATAACCCATTAAACTCACTCCATTCGCAATGTCATTGGCATCAGCAGAGTAAATAAAAAACACAATATAAGATAACAAGCTGCCCGATATTCTTCCAAACTAGAAATAGTAAACTACATATCAATGATGCAATATAAATCTTAGCTCTGTCTTGATAAATAGGTGATGAAGTACGTACATGTATAAAAACGTCTTGAAAGCTGTAAATCGAACCCGCCCTCCTGGGAGAAATGGGGCTCAAAAACAGCATGTTTCGCTATGCAGACGGCATAGACAAGTTGCTGATGTTGTTTGGGACTCTAGGCAGCATTGGTGATGGGTTGCAGAACCCTCTTATGATGTATATCCTTAGTGAGGTGATAAACTCCTATGGAAGTTCCAGTGGCGCTTTGACTAATGCTGATGTAGACAAGGTAAGGATTGCAAAATGCAAACTCTATCGAAACCGTAGCATTGGTCTAGTACAAAGCATTTTTAGTACCATAGCAATTTGTGACAGAATTTGCTACTTTGCTTTTCATTTTTCCAGTTTGCACTCAGGCTATTCTATGTTGCTATTGGAGTTGGACTTGCTGCATTTGTCGGTATGTAAATCGACTGTTAGTTAACAGTTTTTCTTCTGATCGATTAAATGCATGTCCTGCATAAATCAACTGTTAGAACTTGGAACTGATCCCATTTACATGACAACTACTTTTGCAGAAGGGTTATGTTGGACAAGGACTGCAGAGAGGCAGACTTCGAGAATGAGAATGAAGTATCTGAATTCTGTTCTCAAACAAGAAGTTTCCTTCTTTGACACCCAGACTGCTGGTTCTTCAACCACATTCCAAGTTATTTCAATCATCTCCTCCGATGCCAATGCAGTCCAAGTTGCTTTATGCGAGAAGGTTAGATTTCAAAGTCAATACAACTAAAATTAAAAGCATGCTGAGAAGAACATGATAGAAGTCCAAAGATGTTCTAATATGATTACAAAAATAAAAATATATGTTCCCTTGTCAAACAATCTTACATGTTATGTTATCAAACTAACTATATTGATAGCCTGACATCATAACATACCACCTCTTTTTTTAACATATTCATAAAGTACCATGTTATCTAGCAAGAAAAAATCACACAGACATTTATATATAGCGGCCAGATCTAGAGAAGTCCCTCAAATTAGAATTTTGCAGATCTATAGTTGTAAAGAATATATATGTTCATATGTATACTCTATATAAACATATATTCTCTACCTTAGAGGCCTACTACCAAAGAATTTAGTTCTCAGGACTTATCTTAAATTGCACAGGATTAAAGTCCCAGTCCGTAATCCCGTATTATTGATTATATATGTATGAGGATTAGCCACTCTCATTTTTTAAAGGGATATCTATGAATAAATGACATGCCCATCTGGTGGGAAAATGAGAAAATGCCACCATTAACTTATGCAGCACTCTGCACTTACATGAACCATAGTTTGAAGACATGAATTTAGCAAAAACATTATCAGTTGAAAGAAGAAAGAACCTATCGGACATGTGGTTTTTCATATATATGTATTTCAGTTTTTGACTAAATGAGATTTTTTTGTTGGTTTTCCTGGATGCAGATACCTGACTGCATAGCTTACATGTCAACTTTTTTCTTCTGCCATATATTTGCCTTCACACTTTCATGGCGGCTGGCTTTGGCTGCGATGCCACTTTCTATAATGTTCATAGCTCCAGGACTTGTATTTGGAAAGATCTTAATGGGTCTTGTAATGAAGGGGATTGGGGCTTATGGAATCGCGGGAGGGATTGCTGAACAAGCAATTTCTTCAGTAAGAACTGTATATTCATATGTTGGAGAGAATCAAACACTGAAGAGGTTCAGCATTGCACTTCAGAGTGTCACAAAAATTGGAATCAAGGTAGGTTTAGTGAAAGGAATCCTGATGGGAAGCATGGGAATCATTTATGTTGGTTGGGGTTTTCAGGCATGGGTTGGGACTTATTTGGTTACTCAAAAAGGAGAAGATGGAGGGCATGTTTTTGTAGCCGGTTTCAATGTCCTTATGGGAGGCCTGTGAGTTACATTTTCAAACACTGATCCTTGTTTGCTCTTTCTTTACTTGCCTTCAATCTTGAACTCATAATTTAAATTTGCTACTGCAGGAGTATTTTAAGTGCGCTTCCAAATTTAACTGCCATAACAGAAGCATTTGCAGCTACGATGCGAATTCTTGAAATGATTGACCGCGTTCCTAGTATTGAAACTGAAGACAGAAAAGGGAAGGCTTTGTCACATGTGAGAGGAGAAATAGAATTCCAAGACATTTACTTCAGTTATCCATCAAGACCTGAGAGCCAAGTCTTACAAGGCTTGAATCTTAAGATTCCGGCTGGTAAGAGTGTAGGTCTAGTTGGGGGCAGTGGTTCTGGCAAGTCAACAATCATTTCATTGATTGAAAGATTTTATGACCCAGTCGAAGGAGAAATACTCTTGGATGGACACACAATCAGAAGACTCCAGCCGAAATGGTTGAGATCCCAAATGGGTTTAGTTAATCAGGAACCTGTTCTGTTTGCAACTTCCATAAGAGAGAATATACTTTTTGGAAAGGAAGGTGCTTCAATGGAAGAAATAACTAATGCAGCTAAAGCTGCAAATGCACATGACTTCATTGTCAAGTTACCAGACGGATATGAAACTCAAGTATGTTATCTTTCGATGTTCAAATTTGGTTTTCTTCAACTCAAGTATGTTTATGTAATGCTTAGTCCTAACATGATTTCTGTGGTTTTCCCTGCAGGCTGGTCAATTTGGATTCCAACTTTCTGGCGGGCAAAAGCAGCGAATTGCCATAGCGAGAGCTCTGCTCAGGGATCCGAAAATCTTACTTCTTGATGAAGCAACTAGTGCATTGGATGCACAGTCTGAAAGAGTAGTTCAGGAGGCAATTGATCAAGCATCAAAAGGGAGGACGACAATCATAATTGCCCATCGCCTGTCAACAATCCGAACAGCAAATTTGATTGTGGTTCTTCAAGCTGGGAAAGTAATCGAATCAGGCTCACACAATGAGCTAATGAAAAAGAATGGGGAGCAGGGAGGTGAATACTTCAAGATGGTTCGGTTGCAGCAGATGGCAACCCAAAATGAAGCTCCTGAAGATACTCAAATATATGAAAAACCTCAACGTAGGAGGGGTGTTGCACCAAGCCCCATCAGCGCCCGATCCAGTGCTCATAACACTCCAGCAATATACTCCTTTAGTGGTACAGGAATGTCTATGGGAACCCCCATGTCTATGGGCACCCCCATGTCTATGGGCACCCCCATGTCCATGGGGACACCCAGGTCCACCATGGGCACACCCTATTCTTTCTCTGTCCAATACGATTCTGATGATGGAAGTTATGATGAAGACTTGAAAAACTCCACTTATCCTCCTCCATCTCAATGGCGTCTGCTGAAAATGAATGCACCAGAGTGGGGGCAAGCATTACTTGGATGCTTGGGTGCAATAGGTTCTGGGGCTGTACAACCTATCAATGCCTACTGTGTAGGATCACTTATATCAGTCTACTTCCTCCAGGATAAATCAGAAATCAAGTCCCAATCCAGAGTCTTGTCCCTTGTTTTCATAGGCATTGGTGTTTTCAACTTCTTCACCAATCTCATCCAGCACTACAACTTTGCGATCATGGGAGAAAAGTTGACCACAAGGGTAAGAGAGCAACTGCTCGAAAAGCTTATGACTTTCGAGATTGGGTGGTTTGATGAAGATGAGAACACAAGTGCAGCTATCTGTGCAAGGTTAGCCACTGAAGTAAACATGGTTCGATCTCTTGTTGGGGACCGGATGTCATTGCTGGTCCAAGCAGTTTTTGGGGCTACATTCGCTTATGCAGTAGGACTTGTGCTGACATGGAGACTATCCCTTGTGATGATAGCAGTGCAGCCGCTAGTCATTGGGAGCTTTTATGCAAGGAGTATCTTGATGAAGAGTATGGGTGAGAAAGCGCGAAAAGCTCAAAAAGAAGGAAGCCAATTGGCAAGTGAAGCTGTTATCAACCACAGAACTATAACAGCCTTTTCTTCTCAGAAAAAGATTTTGGGGCTGTTTGGTGCAACCTTGGCAGGTCCTAAGAAGGAGAGTATCAAACAATCCTATGTTTCTGGTGCTGGCTTGTTTAGCTCCCAATTTTTCAACACGGCGGCTACAGCTTTAGCCTACTGGTATGGTGGGAGACTACTGGTGCAAGAGTTGATAACCCCAAAGCATCTTTTTCAGGCCTTTTTGATACTGCTATTCACTGCTTATATCATTGCAGAAGCTGGAAGCATGACTTCTGATATATCTAAAGGAGCCAGTGCCATTCAATCGGTTTTTGCAATTTTAGATAGGAAAACTGAGATTGATCCGGATAACAAATGGGGACTGGAGATTAAGAGGAGGATGAAGGGGCGTGTTGAGTTCAAAAATGTTTTCTTTGCCTATCCAACAAGACCTGAGCAGATGATTCTCAAGGGGCTGAGCCTCAGAATGGATGCAGGCAAAACAGTGGCACTAGTTGGGCAGAGCGGTTCAGGCAAATCCACCATTATTGGACTGATCGAGAGGTTTTATGATCCAATGAAGGGATCAGTATTTATCGATGAGCAGGATATTAAGAACTATAACTTGAGAATGTTGAGGGCACATGTTGCCTTGGTTAGTCAGGAGCCTACTCTGTTTGCTGGAACTATCCGCGAAAATATCGCCTATGGTAAAGAGAGTTCAAAGGAATCTGATATAAAGAGGGCTGCAGTTCTGGCCAATGCTCATGAATTTATAAGGTATGAAATTATAGATTACATAAACATATTAGTTTGTTAGCTTCTTAGTAAGTATACTAATAATTTAGTGGTTTCTCTTTTTAATTCTAATATTTTCAGTGGAATGAATGATGGTTATAACACATACTGTGGAGAGAGAGGTGTTCAGCTATCTGGAGGCCAGAAACAAAGGATTGCAATAGCTCGGGCGTTACTGAAGAACCCATCAATCCTCCTTCTGGATGAGGCCACAAGTGCACTTGACAGTGTGTCGGAAAATGCAGTTCAAGAAGCACTTGAGAAGATGATGGTTAACAGAACATGCATAGTCATTGCTCACCGGCTATCAACGATACAGAAGGCCAACTCCATTGCTGTGATCAAGAATGGAAAGGTTGCAGAACAGGGTTCACATAATGAACTGATTTCGTTAGGGCGCAACGGAGCATACTACTCTCTGATAAAGCTACAAACTGGTAGTTCACCTCCAAGGTAGAAATGGTGACTAGATTTCAAGGATATGTTGCATAAAAAATGGAGACTGTAGTCCTTGAATTGGTTAGCTGAACTTTTGTCAATATGAGAAAACATTTGTATTTAGGTGTTATTTTTACTTAGGTTTGATATAAGATTTCCAAATACAAATATTGTAATCACCTTGTTGTGAGCATTTTAGTATTTCACAAGTTTTGCCTACCATGCCCTGCAGCATAATAACTTAATAATAGTGCCTTTTTTTGGGTTTCCTTCACAACATTAATACATTGATGCATTAACTCTTGGTAGTTGAGCTAAAATGCAATGGTAGACCAATTAACTTGTAGCAGTAGATAACTTCATACACGCAAAAAGATAATCTATATGTACAAACTCGGTCTATCCACTCGCATAAATTAACATATTATTACACTAATGGAAATGTGTTCAACAATCATGTTGTACAACACGGTATAAAAAAACTACACTAATGTATTGAGACTTTTCTGAATTTTCAGACAATAGTTTAATCTTTCTTCTTTTCTTTTTCTTTGGTTTTATTCAATTTGAATCATGAAGATTCATAATCATGGCTAGAGGAAGGAGGAATTTTTTCATGTTCTCGTCACGCCACGTGGCATGTGTAACGAGTCACTATGATTGGTGACCTCAATAATTTATGATTTCTCCGCTCAATATTTTATTACTAACTAATTACTTTATTACAAGCTACCAATTATAGTGGTCCGTCACACATGCCACGTGGCGTGACGGGACCATAGAAAAAAATTTCCAGAGGAAGAAGCTTCTCTGCCTCGCCATTTTTGATAGGCTGGAAATCAAAAGAACCCAATCCATGCTCGATCTGTTCGATTCCATTCCATAAATACTACTTGCTAGCAAAGTGGTCTAGTGGCTGGGTTTTGTATGTTCAAATAACAAAAAAGTGGTCCTCACTCCACCCTAGCCTTCCCGGAACATTGCAAATTGATAGCCAATTGAAATCTAGCCACGTTTCATGTGGAATTCACTACCTTTGGAAATTATAAAAGAAAGGAACACAAATTTTCTAAAGTTCTGGGAAAGTATACTATACTTTAGCGTATCGGCATATCAAAGGTTTCTTACATCAGTAATGAACGAATTGGTCTCCTTACCGCGTTTTTTTGGTGTTTCCTTGTTGTTGACCAACTCCTTAAGAGATCACACTGAGCTAGTCTATTAATGTCATTTTATCTTTATATTAAATTAGTTTATTTGATATATCGATACATTTAGACCAAGTTATAATATGAATATGATTTTGGACAAGTATTGTTATTTTCGCAAATCGCAAATTCGTTTGTTAACATTTTTTCTTGAGTGTCATTTTATTTAACAATTACGAAATTCTGATCCATTATATTCTAATTTTTATATATAAAAATAAATTGCCCATTTACCTCATATGTCAATTCCATTCAAATTTTGAAATTTTCGGTGAAACTCATCTCACGTGCTAGCCATTAATTTGAAAGTATCTTTCAAATTTCATTCCTCCTACACTCCCCAATAATGAAGGCTGAAAGAGAAAACGACCCAGATCCCAAATCACGATGTACGTATTCCGGTTACGGCATCACTCCGATTAACTGCCCACAATTCACACAGATGGATTTGGGGGTTTCTAATTTACACTGCATTTAATTTCGAAGGCATGAAAATTAAGCTGATGCAATATTACAAAAATGAATTAAAATCTAGCCAACAATTCACATAAGCCAAAACACCAAAAATTGAAAATCCCTTTTCAAGAATTTGCCATTTTCACTTGGAAAATCTTGTTGGGAAAAATAATCAAGACCAAGGATTGAGCAAAATGAAGACCAAGAAATTGAGCAAAACCCAGAGCTGCCCAGAATAAGAAGCAAGCTGATGATCTGCAGCAGAGAGCTTAATTTCCTTCTTGTTGACTTTGGTACCCGAAGCGTTGACCTCCACATCCGCCCCAACCTTCAACCTGTGCCTCTTGGTCCTCCAAAACATGATCTTGAACCTCACAGCCGTGGCCAAATCCACCCGGAAATGGACAAACCCGCTCTTATTAACCGACCCGGAAACCGCCGTAAAGTTCAGCTCATCGCCCGCCGTAAAATTCACCGGCTTTGTCGCCTTTTTCTTGTGCCCCTGGTAGAACTTTGTAACATTGGCGTTTCCCACGATCTTGTTGATGTCGGGCAGACTGACAGTCAGGTTGAGGGCATCGTAGTAAATTCCCTTGTCCTTGTTGCCGTTGTTTAACAATAGCTGGACGTAGAGGGTGGTGTTTGTGGTGTCGTTTAGGGTCCGGTTGAGGGCAGGGAGGTAAAAGTACTTGATGGAGCACTTGGGTTTCGAGGTACGTAGGCTCAGCCACATGAAGAGGGCGGTGAGGCCGCAGGTGAAGATGAAGCTGAAGCAACACTGGCAGCAGCCTTGGGATCCCGCCATTTTTGGTTGCTCTCGATCGAGTTTCAGAGAGAATATATGATGAAGAAGATGAGAAAATGAGCGCAGAGATCGAGAGAGAGAGACAGGGACGTAGTAGGGAATTGCTACGAAGTAGAAATTTAATGGATATTATGATTGGTGAGTGAGTTGGGTCTGGGCGTCTGGCTTTAATAAAGACTGAAAAATCATTGTACTGGTTTGTTTTTTTTGTGTGCTTAGCTTTGCTTTAACTGGTTGTAAAGAAATGTTATCTGGGGCCTGCAGCCAGGAGCGTGTTTTTGGTTCATGGCGCATTGACTTGACTCTACAAGTCTTGATGGTAAAAACTTTTTAACTTGGTGGTGGGAGGGTGATTTTTACTGGGAAAATGACCTAAAGAGGTACATTTCCATTTCAATGGTCAATACTGCAGAAAATTACAAGTCTACGTAGGAAATATAAACCCAATTGTTGCTTCTCCTTATTGTAATGTTAACTTTGAAACTATTCATCATTTATATGCACTTACGTTGATAAATTATGGACTCGTTTTGCGCGCAGGACTTTTTTACCTATTCATCCTCCCTTGATGAAGTTGATAGTATTGAATGAACTTTGTTCAATAACACTGGCCCTATTCGGAGATTGTCACTGACACTTGTTTGTAATTTGGGTTTGAAAGTACACTCAAATAAATCTTGATTCCTGAATTATATGCAATGTGTCTAGAATATATGGAAACTCTGAGGAAAAAAAAAGTAGTGGGTCAGTAATTACCCAATACAAATAGTCAGTGGAGAAGAATGGTGAAGGCCTAGCCCAGGGTTGTATTACTCAAGTCAGACCTTAGGGCCGAAATGGTTGGATGGTATGCCGAATCTTAGGGCCTCGTCGTGAAGGTGCAGTTTGATCATGGAGCCGGATATGGTGGAGTGGAGCGCCACCACCAATCCTTCTTACTTGGAAAACACGACACAACGTAAGTATAAATAAAGAAGCAACATATTTGGAAGTAATTTAGATCCAAAATCTTGACAAGGAACTTTTCCTATGGAAATTTTCTGCAACAGTTGGCATCATCTATGAGAAAAATCTCGTATTTCTCTGAGTAAGACACGAAATGTTGGAGAACGGACACCATCAGGATGATGCATCTCACCAAGACGATGGCATGCCTCATAACTCTATGATAAGGGGAAGTTCGTCGCACAACATCAACATGAACGATGAATCAAATCACGATCAATAAATCTCTGACTACCTCATACAGGTGATGAATTAGGTCTTAGAATATCCAACGAGACCTCGTTGAGAAGGAAAAGGATCACTATGAAAAGTGCGAGTGTGCTGAGGAGTTAGAAGCAAATTCTTTGAGGTGTGTGGAAAAAATTCAAGAGCATCAAGTAGGGATGGCAATTTTGACCAAAAAAACCGAGAAACCGGCAGAACCGGTCCGGTTTAGTTTGGTTTTTTTCTCGCCAAAACTCATTTTCGGACAATAACCAAACTGAACCGTCAGATTCGGTTCGGAACTGGTCTAATTTTTCCAAAATTGCTGGTTTACCGACTCGACCGACTATAGAGATTTAATCAAAATAAATCCCCCTTTTGGAAGGGACGGGATTCAACTACACCAGCTTCTTAGGCATTAAGGTAAACAATTTTTATATTAATTCCATACCAGCTCAGATTCTTAAAAAAAAATAATAAAAAAAAACAAAAAACAAAACCCCTCTGATTTTCCTTCTTCATTTTTTGTTTATGCTCTCTGGGTTTCCCTATCTTTTTCTTCTTTGTTTTCTTTCTTCCTTCTCTGGCTTCTCTCTTCTCTTTGTTTTTCTCCTTCCTTTCTTCTCTTCCCCTTCCTTTCTCATCTTTAATTTCTCCATCTCCAAATCTGGAGATTGATCTGCAATTCGATCTGTTAAACCAGATCTTGGTTTCCGTCACGACCAAACTGATCTAATCGACTGGAAAGTTTTGACCGATCGAGGTTGAGATTTTTCTAAAAACGACAAATTTCGGTCAGACTGATGAACATCCTTAAGTTGGAGTACTGTTTATGATAAAAGTCATAAAAAAAAAATTGCAAACATAAGGAGAGAAAAGGGTAACAAAGTGTAGTTAGAAGAGGCACTAACAACCCATACGGACTTTTTGTATTAAAATTAAAAGAAGCCAAAAACTGCAAAAGCCCAATAGATAAACAAAAGCCCAAATCATCACAACCAAGAAAACCAAATATTTCAGCCCAAGTAGGCAACTATAGACTGATGAGAACACTAACTTCTACATTTCTACATTATATTTTTTTTTTCTGTCAAAGGAAAATCTTGAGAGCCCAACTTTCTCACCTAGTTCCTGAACATCCCTTTGAGTTTGGTGTTTAAATTCCCGCAAAGTGAAGCTCTTGTAAACAGCTGGATCAGTAGTACTGCGACTCTGTATCACCGCATCGAAGGAGGGGCAGTAGAAGTATGCCACAGAAAACCTCTCAACTTCTTGATTGGTAACCACCCTGTGTTTGATGCTCTTGTAAATACCATTACTCAGGGCCTGCTTAGATCATATCACACACACAAACATAACTGGATTTATAAGAATAAATATAGAATTAGGCATCCCAAATCCTAGGACTGACCTGAGTGTTTAATTAAATTATCAAGATCCAAACCATAAAAAGTAATCACCTAAACCCTAATAAAACCCTAGTATGAACATTCGTATGCCTTCGTATATGTGTACGTGGTATACGTATATAAAACAAGTGTAAAAATCTACAAAATAAAATTCCAGTAGCGCAAAGATTATACCTCAAATAAGTCCCCAATGTTGACAACCAGAGCATCTGGATTAGGTTTTACACCAATCCATCTTCCATCTTTGAATAATTCCAAACCGCGAACTTGGTCTTGGTGAACTATTGTTAGGAAAGCGGTATCGGTGTGAGAGCAGAGGCCGAAGACTAGAGAAGAAAATGGACAGGGAGCGTATCTGTTTAGACGAAGAAAACTAGTTGTTGGTGGACAGTTCTCTTTAAAATAACTGGATTCGACACCCAAAGGCTGGGCTAGAATTTCAGCTAAGCTTTTAGCTAAATCAGACACATTCTTCACGAATGCTTCAATTGTCGACCTGATGGAGCTAGTGTAGTCAGATAACAAATACCAAAAAAAAAAAAAAAGAGAATGAAATAACTAGGTGCTTGATATGAAGGTTGTTGCATGCTGTTATAGTGTACGTTATGTGTAGAGTAGTGAAGCTGTTTATGTACATGTAGCTGAGCTATTCAACTAGTTTCTGTACATGTATCATAGCACATTATATATGCATAAATCAGACGTTCAAAATCTTATATATTGGGTAGTATATCGCTCACACTTAAACATGTGTTTCAATTTAATCAAACTAGCCTTTGAACTTTTAATAATCCTTTGAGTAAGGTCTTTGCCCAAGTCCCCGGTGAGGAAGGTTAGGGTAGAGAATTGGGTATAATAAGTTAGGGGTTTGATTTCTTTCTATGTAAACAAATAATAAATCTTTGAGTGAGCCAAGTTTTTTTTTGCTGCATGATATAGATGCCAAAGTGAACAAAAATATAAAATATTTATGTAATTATTTTAGCGTTAAGTTTTACTTTATAAGCTTATTGACTTCATTAATTATTGTTCATTGGGTGAAAATTCAATTAGCTTTTTTTTTTTGTTACATTTGAGAAGATCAAACCTCTGATCTAGTCTAATCTTAACTCAATTTTTCATTTCTCTCACCACTTGAGCTAACTCCAAAGGCATTCAATGAGCCTTTTTGATGCTCCTCGCAGTCGTCCCCCAGCTTCGTGGTTGTGCCGCTAGGTGTTTGATGGTGACGGGGAGGATGTTCAGTCGCTAGTCCTAAGCCAGCTATTGAAGGGTGATTTGAGCTAGATGCCCTTTTCGATGGTTCATGGGTCGTCTCTTTAAAAAAATCAAAAGCCTATGTTTTGGGGTTGAGTACGTCATTGTCGGGTTTGAAATGATTAAGCTCGATCAGTATATATTTCGCTCCTGTACGTTTAAACCAAGATAGATGGTTCCTCACTTCCTTACCACGCTGATTGTTTATGCTACCATGGAGTTTTGGAACAAGTTCAAATCGTGCAAGCTAGGAAGCATTATTGTTGCTCTTATACATTACTTTTGTACTTAGAGATCAACCCACAAGGCACCCAAGTCTGTCTTCACAAAAGGCCAATGCTCTGATAACCACGTGATGAGGATGTCTGTGCACGTGGTACACCATGCAGAGCCATAAGTCTGTGCCCTAGCTGCTGGGGGCCGGGGCCTCTGATCCTCTTGGCTTCGTATGAACCAGGCATGTATGGTCGACTATATGTACGGCATACGCAGGAAGCTAGCTAAAGGCACATAATGTGCCAAGCTACCAATACCTAATCAAACGAATATTTATATAATTACAATCTATATGTGGACATATTCCCATTCCTGAAAAGGCTCTATTAGGAATCAAATGGCCACATGAACTCCACCCTCGACAAGACTAGGACTCATATCACTGTCTGGCTGTTTTTCTACGTACAGTGCTAGATTATGCCCTAGCAAGTAATAATTATCAAAAGAATAAAGAAGTTTAAATGACTAAAACTGTTTTCAACCACACATATGTAAAGAGATAAGAAATTGATGGCACTAATTAATTTGACCTAAATCCAAGTAGATCTTTTTTTTTTTTTTGGTGCATAAGAAGATCATTCCATCTGTTGGATAATAATGTTTTAAAACATTAGCTAGAAAGTGTCGGTTATAGAATGCTTGTGGAACCTTGTGATGATATCTGAATTTTAAATCAATCAACATTTTGGTATGTACTTTAAATTTCAAAATTATCGTTTTGTTATTTTAATTTTATATTTTGTCATTAACTATGATATCTATTGTCAAATTTTGTTTTAAAATTAAGGGTACTTTTATTACACAATTTTTTTTTAGGGTGAAAGATAAATCCATTGATAAACGACCGTACTAGGTCAATACCAGAATATTACATATATCATAAGACAAGCTCCGGAAGCAATTTAACTACTACCTAAGTCGACATTTGGTACTCAAATGAATAATGAAATATGAGATTGAGGTACCAAAACAGCAAATGATTGAAAACCTTTGAGATTTTAATCCCTTTAATAATTTTACATGTATAGGTCATGCATGCCTTATAATTGTAAAACAAAGTTAAAAAACAAAACAGGAGTGCTGAAAAGATGGAGTGTGAAATCATTCTCTAAATATCTCACCTGGGCTCTACTCTATCCCCTCATTGTTGAAACCAACTGTCTAGATGCTGTACGTTCAACGTTTTTTAGCAACCAAGGATGATCACTCTCCTATCGGGTACCTCATCTCTAACCTCAAATCACTACTTTTTGAAACAGCATGCTCAGTTCAAGCATGTTCGTAGACCAGCCAATACGGCTGCACATATGCTAGCTAGGGTCTCTTCCGCTTATAAGGAACACTTTACTCGTGTTCCACCCCCCTTATTACTGATGTAATATCACATGAACTTATATTCATGATTTATTGTTGTGGGATGTTTGTCATATATTCACTCATAGATTTAACAACAAAATTTGTTGTCATTGTGGTAACGATAATATTTTTGTGTGTAATCTTAGTTCTATTAGAAGTAATTACTTCATCTACGACTTTGTTACAAGTTTGTAAACAATTTATTGTCAAAATTGTAATTTTGGTTCAACAATATGTAAATAGTGTAAAACAAATGTAGTAACTTTGTTGTCAATGTAGTAATTTTGTTTCAATTAAATGTAATTTTTTTTTCAATTAAATTGTAAATAAAAGTATGACATACATTACCGTACCATAACCGATCCCGTCTTTGTAATTATAAATTAGATGAAATATATAATATATATTGCAAGTGTTAAAGAGCGTACCTAAGACTCTTGTGTTCATTCATGCTTGGAATGTCCGCCATTGATATATGAAAGGCTTCTGACCATGAGAACTGCCTGAGACAAGTAGCTTGTGGATTTCCCCAACGGTAACTATTGGGAGATAAATTCAAAAAGCTTTGTGCAATCTTTTTTGTATAAGGCTGATGAAATACCTTCTTTTGCTCATCTTTTATGCTGTTCAGAACTTCTTGTGAAATCCCATGATTCACAACTTGAAAGAAACCCCACTGGCTTGCGGCTTCAGCAATCTCATTAATACACTTGTCTCTGTTCATGGGATCAAAATTCAGATGGCTAAGATCGATCACAGGTATCTCACATTCCTCAACCTCCAGATCTTTGTCGATTTTTGTTGTATTTTGTAAGAAGGACTTGCAGGCTCCTTGGAATGGAGGTTCGAAATCCATGAGAAATATGGAGACAAATTTGAAGGAATGCCTTGAAGCTTAATTGGTGTCCGATTGTCCTCTTGAGTCTTGACCAATTTTGTTAGTTCTAATTCAAGAAAAATTGAAATATGAAAATCAGAATTAATTTCATTGATCTGCTTGTTTAATTTTGAGCTTAATTGTTGGAAAAATTCCATCTACTGTAAATTATTACAATGTTACCCTATCTGATTGTAAATTTATAATTATAGGCCGATTGTAAAGCTGATCCTCAGCCTCTAGAAATTTTCTTTCCTTTTTGTTTATATATGTAACGCGTTGTACAGAGAATATAAGGCAAAAGAGAGATTTCTTCTCTGCAACTTTATATTCTCTATTACTATTTTTAACCGAAACTATATACGATGATTTTCTGAAGAAGAAAGTTCTGCTCAATATATCCAACCAATGATATAGCTTAACAAGGAAATGCGCGCAGAAAATCAGCAATCACTTGTATTTCTCTTGTTGAGCTAAGTTACAGCTCAAATTAATCATATACGTTAAATAATATATGATACCAATTTAGGAAAACGGATTACTAAAACCTTAACATAGAAATGCAAAAAATTCTTCCACAGAGTAACCCTAAGAATAAAGAACAAAGCGGTTTGCCCAGAACTCATTTTTTTTGGTCCGAGCCCAGAACTCTTTGCTATAGCAATATATGGTGATATGATTAATGCGTACACTATGTTGTATCTCTAATGGTAATAATTGATTACTATTAAGTTACCCAGTACGTGTATGGGTTTGTGTATACCCAGAACTCGTCCAATCTACAACTTCAGACAACTTGTTAAAAGCTTAAAAAGTAAAAGATTTGAGTACGTAGTTATTGCTATCTCAGACAACTTCATACCTTATGTTAGTCATCTCTCTCTCACTCTCAGACAAATTCAACTGAAAGAACATTTTGTTGAATTTATTTTTGTGCAAACAAGGTCCAATACCATTCAATGATCGAAAGGTGGATATATATTAAGTGAGTGCCCAGCTTACCTGTAAACAATCTTTGATGTAGTTCTGATCATAGCGTTCCTAGCTCTGAGCTTCAAATTATGTCATAAGCTCCTGATCTCAACCATATATGTGTATGTGCATGTACTTCACAATGTATCAAATGACTGAAAATACGAGGAAAGCTAGCTAGGGTTACTGCTGGAAGCTAGGAAGAAATATGATATATACTTCATGAAGTTCAGAATATATAGTAATGAGCCTGTGCGTTACAGTACTAATTGCATGCTGTGCTAGCTGATTGGAAATCTATGGTTGGAAATCTATGGCTGAGGTAGAGAACACGCGTTTGAATACGTCAACATAGAAAATGGGGAGAGAGAGAGAGAGAGAGAGAGAGAGAGAGAGAGAGAGAGAGAGAGAGAGAGAGAGAGAGAGAGAGAGAGAGAGGGAGAGATGACAAACACAGTAACGCATGACTTGTGCTTAATATATTATATAGCAATCAAGTCATAATCTGACCTAAATACAAATCATATCAACATTCTTAGTAAGAAGAAATCACAAATCTAAAAAGATTCACAAAGAAGTTGCGGAAAAATCTAAAACGTTCCCAAATAAATTTTTGTAAACGAGCTAATTTCACCTAAATCCGAATTAAGCTCACTAAAGTAAGTTTTGTAAAGTTTTGTCATCATATTCCCATCGAATCGATAATGACGGACACTGTATCTCAAACCGACTTTACAGTAACCTCTTGTCTTTTTGACCAACAAAAAGCCAAGCTTTATTGAACGTGAATTCATATCTTTCCATCGATTTTTTTAATTATATACCGTTTTTTTATTTCTCGTCTTACATCGCTCAAATATTGATGGAATTACATCGCTCAAATATTGATGGAATTGCCTAGCTAGGTAGCTAGGTAGCTAGGTAGCTACTATCACGCATGATCAATGCCGGAAGTTAGAGGGGCACCATTTAGAGACAGTACTTTAGGATAGAGTTACTTTACTATAGCTAGCTAGCTTAGTTTAGTTGGTCACATCAACATTCACACGCGGCACAATCAGCCTGGCCGGGCCATGCTTCCCAGAGATAAGTAGGTCTCTCTCCCAAGAATAGAAACTTTAATTAGTTGGCCTTTAATTAGAAACTTTAATATATACTTCCATCTAACAATAGTAGTCAACATGCAAAACCAAGCAAGTACGAGTGGTGTCGTTCGTATACCAGTTAATTTGAATGAGCTTTGTTGTTGCTTGGGTTTATGGTGACTGGCGAGGTATAACTTGTGTACATACTTTTTGAGTGCGCGCATGACCTGGTCCTCTCTTTGATCAGTCCATGATTGCAACTACAGAAAGAAAAATAACGACAGCATTCTCAATAATTTTTCCAAATTTTTGTGTTTCAAAGTACTAGTACCAAATGCAACATATTTCATATATTTTGTTTTACTATATTTTTGGTTGATTCTACAATTTAACCTAAAATTTCAGTATAATTCTTCTACTTTTTTCAACGAAATTTTTAACCAAAAACGTAAAATAGCCTCATAGCACAAGTTTTCCCTCTCACGAAACCCTAGCCTCCTACAACAAGGAAACCTAATAGTAAACCCTAGGTTTCTATGTTCCATCTTTACCAGTCTCCCAATCCTACCTCTATGGCGTCCACTGATTAGGTTATGGCTAGTTTTGCGGCTTATCTCGCCCTTGCTGGTGGCATTGGAACCCTGGACCTAGGAAGAATCTCTGGTGGAGTGGGCTAAAAGTCCTCCCAATGTTTTCTATTGGGGAAAACTATTGCCGTAAATCATTTGATCTCTCTGGTTAAGAGTCATTCCTAACGGATTTGGAACTTGGAGAAGAAAGTTAAGATCCAAGAGAAAGGGGAATTGTTTCTCTTCTCCTTTGTATCTCTCTGGGATAAAAAGAAAGTTCTCTCAGCTAGGTGGGGAATGGAGTATCGATAAAATTCCGATGGTTTTAGAAGACTATGACCACATGGCTCCGTTGGCTCAAGTCCCCTTGCGTCATGTGTGGTTTTGGGTCAAGGTCGAAGGATTTCCTCCTGCATTCGAAGAGCCTGAAAATTTCAAATTAATTGGTGACCTTCTTAGTGGCTAGTTGGATTATGACAAGGCTATCTGGCTATGTTCTGTAAGGGGGTGGTGCGACTTTTCATCAAACATGGCATCTCCAAGCTTGTCTATCTCTCGTGGGTGGTGAAGCTTGTTGATGGGGTGGAGCTTTTGCTCACCTTCACTTTCGAACACCTTGTGGGAAGGTGCAACAACTGTGGACTACTCACTCATATCAAGCCTCGAAAGTGGAGCACAAGATCATTCCGGAGTTTTGGCCAAGAACCCAAAAAGTCAACTTTCGGCCCCGAAAAGTCAACCGTGACTCACCCCGGGCCCACCCATGGTCAACTCCGAGGAAGCGACGACCACGTTGAGACGTGACTTCTCCATCAAGCTTCCATTTCAGCTAGGAGAGCATCATTTGATGAGTTGAGATACTTTGGTGGTGACTTAATTGAAATTCAAATTCAAAATAGAGACAAAACATTTAATATTTTAATCATCATTTGTCTCTTAACCTTCCCTTACCTCATTTTTTGTCTCCTCACCTTCCAAAATTGATTTTCTTGTCCATAAACACATTACCTCTCTGCCCTTTCTCTCTTCTTTGCTCTCCCACCTACCCTAGCCTTCTAGGTAATTTCCTTTGCTTAGAATCTTAGTTGCTAGCCTTAGGATCATTTCAAATCCATCTCCATCCTCCAATCCATTCTCTTTCCCTCTATATATACTCCTCTTCACTTCCATTCTCAGAGAATTTGACCATTCATCAACCCTAGCCTCCACCCCAAAATTCCCAAAACCTTTCCTCTTCCTTCTCTCCCCAAAAGTCACAAAATCACTTGGATTTGCCGTCCAGACGACCGGTCGCAGCACTGTTCACGACCGGTGGCCCGGAGGCCTTTCTCCCCCTTTTTCTCATCCTTCCACCCCTCAAATCCATTTCATTCCTTCACCAAACTTCTTCCTAAGACCCTCCTCTATATTCCTAACTACTTTTCTCCACCATTCTATCACTTCTACCTCACATGAGCTTGGAGACATCAAGAACATCAAGATCCTTGGAGATTTGGACAAGAAGAAGAGGAGGCCAATATGAGCTTGCTTCAAGTCTTGGTGACAGCAAGATCGGGACCACTATCTTCATTGAGCATTCCTCTATCTCTATTTACTTTCATCTATTTCTTAGCTTGTCAATTTTGAGATTATTGATGTACATTCTAAGTATATGTGAGTAGTTGTTAGGGTTGGGGACTAGGGTTGTGGACTAGGGTTGTGTGCCCTAGTCCATTGATGATGGATTGGATGATTCTTATATATATACATGTTGGTTGGTATTTGGGTATGTTCATTGCCTATTTTTATTATGTGTTAGATGCTTGTTTAGGAACTACCAATTCTTGAGCATGTGTTTGATCTATATTAGTATGAAAGTGTGAGCTTGGTAAACTTACCCTTTCTAGACAATGGACAATGAATGTGATGAGCATGTCTTGTTTGGATCCCTAGGTCTTAGTGCCCTTAGCCTTAGTTTAGTAATTTGAGAACCATTGCATGGCTTAGATTATCTAAATTAAGAGTCATTGTGAACCATTGCATGACACAAAGATACAAAAGAGAAGACCATGGCCCTAGAACCATTACATGGCTAGGGTACGGGATTTGATCCATTAATCAACTTGGCTTTGTGTGTGAATTCCTATATGCATTTGTGCTTCACCCCCCTTTACATATGTGAGGGATGACCTTCATTGATAGTATTGATGAAAGGTTAACTCTTATGAACCTTTGTTGGCATAGGAATACATTAGATTGCATTACATTCCATAACCATTGCATGGGTGGAATGTGGGAAATTGATACATGAACCTTTCAACATGTGTGAATTTGATTATTTATTTATCGATATGGATTGGGGAGAGACCCAAAACTCCCAATCATTCTACTATTTCTTATCTATCCATGTTCCTCCTCTTTGCATTTCATTTGCATTAGGTTAGTTACATTACTTTATTTGCACTTATTCACCTCACACATCTTATCCACCTCTAATCACACACCATTAGTGCTAGGAAACCTAGGCTATTAATCTACCAAAAGGGATCTTGGGCCACCAATCCCCGAGGTACGACAACCCCGGTCAACAATCTATACTTCCATCATATTTTGACGTTCATCAAATGGCATCCGACCTTTCCAATCACCCTTATGCATTCGACCTTTCAGTTTATGGACATTACGATTTGTTTGGCATCCTCTGCTTTTGATGACAAATGGTAATCATGGCTCTACGCACGGTTGGGGTGTTCCTTATTTGTTCCATTGTCAAATTTAGGATCTGAGTCAAATCCGGATTCAAATGAGGAATCCAAGTTAGATTTGGATCCAGGTTGGATTCGGTTCAGACATCTGGTTCAGGTCTTGAATACGTGTCGGACTCAGGTCTAAGACTCTGAGTTAATTTGTGATCATGGTTTTACCATCCAGATGTTGCTTGCAATCAATTTTCTGTCGTTGGCATCATCTAATTTTCTGGTTTATTTGATGGAGGGACAACGTCGGTTCTGAAAATGTTTGTTCTTGTAATACCTAGAGTATTTTTGAAATTAAATACATTTATAGATATATTATTAAAATAGTTGGAAATGTCATGGAGACACCCCGAACATTCCAACTACTGTTTGGAAAATTATATGAGAAAGTTCACGAGTCCAATAAGAAATTCTATGAATATTTTCTTATTATTTTGACAACGTAGAAAAATTTCATTGGTAATTGATTAACTTCAAGGTTATTGATGATATTTAGCTCTAATTGGTATTATTTAACTTTTAATGTGGCTTATAACCTAATTTTTACAAAGAAAAATGAATTGGTTTTATCTCGGAATTTCAACGATTAGGGTGTTTTTATGAAGTGGGCCCAGATAGCACAACAAGACATTTAGAATGATGGAAAAATTTCACAAATGATCTCAACTATGACAATTTCGACACTTTGGTCACTCAAAGAGAAAAATGTATTGAAGTCGAATGACTAAAGTGAAAGACAGATTGAAGTTGAGTACCAAAGTGAAAGACAGTATTAAAGTTGAGTGACCAAAGTGATATTTTTGAAAGTATAGTAACCAAAGTGGCGAAATTGTCATAGTTGAGTGATCATTTGTAAAATTTATCCTAGAATGATAGCAGTCTTTTTATTATCTCACAAGAAAAATGTAAGATTTGTTTTCTCCAAGCAAAATTTAAATGTCGAGTGAGGTGCAGATCATTTTACAGCACTGTCTCGATTAGATGAACGAACCGTTAGGTTTACCAACCAAGACGCCACATTTGTAGTTGAACTTTGTACAACCAGTTTAGTTAGTCATGTCTGAATTACATTTCCCCAAAGTCCAAGATGAGTGGTTTTATACATGCACCATGTGTTTATTTCTCTCAAAAATAGAAACAAAGCTGTACACAACTAAGACCTCGCTTGGTTTACGGAAAGGAAATTAATTCCTTGCTCTTTCCTATAGGCATGGAAAAATGAAATTCTCATTAATTTTCCTTTCAAGTGTTTGACAACACTAAGGAAATGAATTAATAAATAATAATATATGAAATAAAATTAATATTTATAATTTTACAAATAATTATTTTAATCATAAAAGTAATGTAATTAATGTTAAATTAGTGTAATAAATGCAGGAAAGTAAGTAGGAAAAATGATTCCCTTGGAGTAGGGGAGGAACCAATTTCCGCCTATTTTTCATTCCTTCAGAGCATCTCCAACAATGATATCCATTTTTAAAGTTAAAATACCTAGAAAAATGAGATTTGGCTAGCAATTTAACAATTTCACTCCAACAACACTAGCTATTTATTAGTTATATAAAAAATGTCATCAAATAATACATTGACACGTGGAGAAAGATTAAAAGAAGAGAGAAATATAGGCATTGGTTTAGCTATTTAGATTTTCTAGCTATATTTAGCTATCAGTTAAACAAAAAAAGAAATTTAACTTTAGTTTATATATTCTGCTGGAGCTGATTTTTGATGTCAAATAGTTATAATATTACTAAAATCTCATTTTAGCTACTCTGTTGAAAGAGCAGTGCTACATATCCCAAAAAATTATACCAAATACTAATACCAAATGACGTGGCGTCTGATGTGGCCTAAGCCATGTCATCATTTTTGATGACTAATTTCATATGTGTAATTATTTTTATTTAAAACAAAAGTATTTATGTTTAGGGGCAAAAAAAATAGGGGAGCCCAACAACTTACATATTTCTCTTCGTCTTCTTCATGTTACCAATGCCCTTTTTTTTCTCTTCCAGAAACCCTAAATTGAACAGATCACCATAGGCATCATGATCAAAGACAACAACGTCCTCTCATTCTCCATCAAATCTCTTTGGTGGTAAAATCCTCAATATTTTTTGTTATTATTTTGACATAATCTCAAGCATAGAGAATACAACATCTTGTCATCCTCCCATTCTTCATTAATTCGTCCTCTTTGGATGGTAAGCCCAGTGACTAAAACCGTTAAAACATAATTATCTTTGAAAATCTTGGGAAAAGTTCTTAATTCTAGAATCAAGATCAAATAAAACCGGCATGAAGGAGGAAATAAAAATCAAGATCAAATAAATTAAATTGTGTTTCATGGCTATGAAACCATGAACAGATGATGCAGATTTTGCATGAAGAATGATTTACTCTCTGTCTGGATTCAATAGAGGAGTTTCTTCAAGAGTTGTTTTGGTCTGGCCTCGAAGAGATCGACATGGAAAATAAAAATGCAATCCATACATCACATTTTATTAATTTTCTCATATAAACATTCAATTACTAAAAATTAATATTCCAAATAAAATTAATCAAACATGCTGAAAATTATTAATAATGATGTGGCATATGCCACATCATTTGGGATGAAATTTTGGTACAAAATTTTGGGATATCAAGCATTTTTCCTGTTGAAAATGCTCTCAGGAAAGTATTTCTTTTTTTTTTGCATTCCAAACACTGAAAAAGAAACTCAATCTTTTCCCATGGCCTAAATTTCGCGAACCAAACGAGGCCTAATGGTAGGGAAGAATTTTTTCCAAAAAAAAAACTACATATATCAGCCAGTTGAAGATGTGAATTAAATCATCGAGGATACTCGACTGGTTTAAATTGTTCCCAAATATTGATGCATTCATATAAGCCAACACAAGAAAATAGTCAAAATACATAATTTCACATTAGTTTTTTATTTTTATTTTTTTATGGTCCAAAAAAAATACAGTTTTTTTTTCTAAGCCTCAATACCAACCCAAGACGAGAAACAAAGGCTCAGATCGATAAAGCGTAGTAATTGTGCATTCAGTGATTTGCCATCTAATGATTCATAGTGAAGATAGAAACAAAACGATAAAGTCAATAAAATACAGTTCATCTATTTAGATGTTCTACACGAATGAGTAATAAGAAGAGAAAAGGGATGCTAACATTTGATTTTCGAGAAAAATGAGAAAACGAAAAAGCATAACTGTGTACATATCATGTTACGTAGTAACATTTTACTCATCATCTTTGTATGGGTACTCCTCTGGAACTTGCTTCAGGAGTTTAACTTGCAACTCGAATGCATCATCACCTCGAAGCATATCCCGGATCCAGCTGATTTCAGTCTTCATTGATACCTAATCACGGGATAGACATAGCAAAGTTATAAGGCAAGGAACAGAAAGAGAAAGTACAGACGTCTATGACATCAAGGTAACATTTTAGCCTTTTCAGCAGTCTCAGAACTTTTTAAGTTTCTCAGAACCTCATCAGAAATTAACTTTTAGTCTTAAGAACCACGTAGATCCCCTCAAGCTACAGTATTATTAAGTCTTCTTAGATACTACAAGAGTGTAGGGGAATAGAAAATAGAAATCATTCACCGGATAGAAAGGGAAAACTTCTAATCCTTCTACAAATGTATTATATTATAAAGGTAAAACTAATGGGAAAATTGCACAAATACCACCTGGAAAGAGTGGGCAGTTGCCACCCAGAATTTTGGCAATGTCACACCACCTGAATTGTTGCAACCCATCACCCCAATCCAATTTCATTCAAATATTCATTAAAATCTGGCACGTGCCACACGTGAGCTATTTTAAGGGCAAACTTCTGATCCTTCAATGTGTGGATTATATTAGAAAGGTACTATAAAACTAATGGGAAAATTGCACAATTCCCACCTGTAGAGAGACATAGCGTTGAAGGCTTGATGGAGACAGAGATATTTTGTCAGGAGATAAATTGAATAAAAGTGCTCTTGAAAAAGATCCCACATATGCAGGAGATGCCAAATTCTTACGGTGTTTGGTTGGAATTGGAGGAAGGTGGTGGATTGCAACATGGAAAAGAGTTCAAGTGTGAAAGTTCTGGGCGGTAACACACATCCGTAGTCCATATGGTAATTATGTAATTGTCTTTAAAATAATGTAGGTCTGAAGCTAAAAGATCGATACATGGTACAATTGTGTAAGCAATAAAACTCCTACAATTTATATAAACATATATGAGAGAAAGTTGAGCTGTCTTGTATACAGGCTATGGAACTACTGCTTAAAATAAAGACTAAGGTTGACTGTTATGTCAAAAGTAAAACTATAGCAATGATATAAAGTGGGAAAGCAGAAATTGATATATAGACATATGGGAAAGCAGAAATTGATATAAAGTGGGCATATGGGAAAGCAGTGCAGTAGATGAGGTTAGAACCACAACTCACCATTTCTAAGGCACCTCTTACTACTCCACTTAAGATGTTGCAATAGTATAGACCCTGACAAGTATCTGGAAGCTCAACAAAATCTACCAGAGGATTGTCCTCCAGAACAATACTGCAGCATGTTCCATCAGCATCCCAATTCGTAACAGATGCTGTGACCCCTAAGAACATTTTAAAGCCAACCTGTACCAAAGTATAAATAGAACCATTATCTACAGTTCAAAATTTTCAAGGATGTTTGTGGTAATAAAATATATACAAAAAAAAAATGGAGTTAATATTCTAGATGTAGTGAAGCATGAAAAGCAGGCAGCAAAGATAATGTATTGGCAAACCAACCAGATCCAAATACAGTGAAATTATAACAAGACAGTGCAATCCATCAAAGCAACAGGGAAAAAAAACTCTGCCCCAATTTCACCTTGATTTCCCCATCACAACAGAGTCTCAAATCCAAACTCCTTCATCAGCAACCAGCATCCATCTGTCAGGTACTAGCACTTTGTACCATCGTCAGCTCTCTACAATTTTTTTCTTCTTTTTTTAATCCAACTATAAATACCTCTGTGTTGGATACATCTACGAGAAAATTTTCTTGAAGTATGTAAAAGAAGTTGGAGACAGAAAGATAAGGTGCAAATTTTGTAATCAAGCATGGGTATTTCTCAACTTCAACATTCCTAGCTCACACTCACTAAGGCATGCAAATTTGTAAGATGTAATTAAAAATATATCTTAGTATGCCTAAATCTTTTCACCAACAAAAAAAAACAAAATGCATTTTTTTCACGGGATTTGAGAGGGATCTCGACGGGGGAATAAGTGTGTAATCACCTTTGGAAATTTATGGAATATCGGGGATGTGGGAGTAGTAATCCAAGTAGTGATTCATAAAATTTAAGCTCAACCCAGTGGGCAGATGGGCAGGTTTGTTTCTTCATAAACTTGACATACTATCTTAACATCATGCTGAAACATTGGATTAAACAGTTTGCAGGAAGGCCCATAGCAAAATGAGATTACCCAACGGAGTTGGTTAAGAAGGTAATAGAATACTCTTTCAGCAGTGCTCATTGCTGAAACACATTTTCTGCAACATCTATGTTGGACTCGAAAGTTGGGGGTTAGAAATGAACCCTCCCTCTCACACCAAGAAAGTATGGTACCAAAGGAGGGTGAGGTAAGAACTGCAAAATATACCACCAAATTGCCTCAGTAAGATCTTTGCTTATGCCCTCTAATACACTTTCTTATTTGACTACTTAATGATATAATACAATATTGGTAGCCCTAATGATGTGCTTTTTTGCATGATTGGTGAACAAGGATGCAGTACCCTGCGTCTTGACATGGAAACCTAAACTAGCTACAATCAGCATAGAAAGCATAACTATTATATCACTAAATATATACCACCCTCTACTAACCATTAACTATATATTATCTTACTTGTTTCCACTGGGAATGCTCCTCTGCCACCCTCAAGAAGAGAAACGATAGAAAGAGTAGATTAGATTTGTATTTGTGTTTAGTGAAAGATGATGATATCAACCGGTTGAAAAGATTATGGTTACAAAATTAGTAATGGACGCTTCCATAAGTACCAGGCCACAGGTGATAGACTGGAGTGGAATTTGTAACAAGGACACTCCGATAGCATGCAAAGCCATAATAGATTATCAACAGACGGACAAACAAGAAAAGAGTAGCTTTACAAGCAAAACGAGTCTTAAATGTCAGTAGTTTTACCTTTGGCCTGAGCACAACTAGAAACAGAATACCAGGTTTCAAACACTTAAGCAACAGGATACTTGTTTTAGAAATGAACCAGATAATATGACAAACCTTTGCGATTACTTCAGCCGTCTCTTTGAAGTCAACACATCTAGAAACATTAGATTTTGCTAGAAACTCATCAATTAAACGAATTCCAATATTATAGCCCCTGAAATGCAATTGAATGATCACTTCATCAGCTAAACCGAAAAATATGACCATCAGACCATACAAATAAAGTGTCATGAATGTACATTTTCAGTTCAAACCAAGGAAGTGGACACAGAAAAGAGCCATGAACAGTCCGACATCCAAGAATTAAGTCGAATTTGAATAAAGAGAACAAGGAAAAAAGAAAAAAGGAAATCACATTTGATCAAGCTGCTTGTTAACCTCTTCAACCTCCTCAAGATCAGTGAGCAGCTGGCGCACAATCGCACCATAGGTCAACGTAAAAAGTTCCGCATTCTGCAACCAATTCAATTTTCGAAATCAAGGTGGAAAGAAGCATAATTCAGTCATTTAAGCAATGATTGGATGCCGAGAAAATTTTCAAACGAAAACAGGGAGTAAGGGTTTCGCTTACCACGCGTTCAACGTTAGCAAAGATTGCATCACCGGATCGAGGACCAACAGGAGGCATGGCGATCTGAGCTGGAGAGTGATAACTTCAAAGGTATCTGCGTAAATAACCAAAGTCACTCCTCAATTTTCAGTCTTTGAGTTTCCAAAGCGAGCCCTAATCCCTAAACCATGCAAGATTTGACAAAATGGAATGTGTGATATGTACATATTACATGAGAAAATTCGAAATGAAACCCATTAATTATGCTCTATATACAATTTTGAAACCGAGTATTACAGATCTAAAGACAAAGATGATAACAGTGAGCTTACCGGCGATCCAGGAATCGAAATTCAGACTGTCACTCGGAGAAAGTAATCGGAAATGAAAGGGATTGGGAGAAGGAGAGGGGTCTTTTTTTTTTTTTTGGCAAGTAAGGAGAGGGGACTTTAGTAGAGCAAAGCTTTTGGCGTTCCTGAGAAAGTGAGCGTTGGAAAAGTAGATTCCGGATTCCCTGCTTGTTTTTCCTCTGCTTGTTTTTACTTGTTTCAATCATAGCCATCTATCTCAAATTAAATTTTTTTTTGGTAAATAAAGTAAGTAAATAAAAAAGGGAAAAAATCACCTTTAGTCTCTTAATTTTAACTCGTTCGACACTTTCGTCTCTAAACTTTGAAATATATCACTTTCGTCCCTGAACTTCAACACCGACTATCACTTTCGTCTCTGACCGGAAAAAAATGGTGCAAAACCTATGCCAAAATGTTCGCACGGATCAGAGTAGTAACTTTTATAACTGGGGCTAAGCTCGATTCAGCCTAAAATGGCTCGAATTTAGCTCGAAAGTCGGTGGTGGCCGAAACTTTAATTGTAAAATTCTCCGCCGTCCGGCGACGGTTTGAGGCGGGGTTGGTGGCGTTGAACTCGCCTCAAGGAGGGCTTCAAAGCACAGTATGTGGTGTCGTTCGAATTGGCCGGAATCGGAGGTTTATTCGGTGAAAACTTCGGTCATGGACGAAAGTGATAGTCTTTTTCAAAGTTCAGGGACTAAAGTGATATATTTCAAGTTCAGGGACGAAAGTGTCGAACAAGTCAAAGTTAAGGGACTAAATGTGATTTTTTCCCAATAAAAAATGTAAAAAAAGTCAAACAATGTCGCAAGTCAACTTGGTTGAGTCTAGTTTGCGAATTGTGCATAGCAAGTCGGCCGGTGGGTTGCACACAATGACCAAAATATCGGGTTTCGGGAAAATTTTGAGAGTCCAAAATATGAAAATTTCGAGAAAATTTCAATATTGGTAAATGTTCGAGATAAATGATGGAGATTTGGGAAAAAATCTGAAAATTTTAAATGAAACTTTAAGAGATGTTTATTTGATTAGTTATCTATTCTATTTTAAAAGAAAATGTTGAACAAACATTATTATATAATGAGTTGCATTAATTGAAAGTGAATTAGTATACGTTAAATCACTAAAAGTTCTTGTAATTAAACTTAATACATCTCAATTTATTTTTTTGATGGTTGGAAACCAAATTGGAGGCTAGACCATCATGCCTTATACTTACACAACGATTGTTTGGGTCGTCAGTTCTTGTAATTAAACTTAATACATCTCAATTTATTTTTTTGATGGTTGGAAACCAAATTGGAGGCTAGACCATCATGCCTTATACTTACACAACGATTGTTCGGGTCGTCAGTTGGCTGATAGGATTGCTACTTAGGTTGCTACTTAGCTTATTGGGACAATAGTTTGTAGGTGGGTTCTCGAGTCCTTGGCCAGCTAATGTTTTGAGAAAGTTAAGGGCATACCATTTTCTTTTTTTGCTAAAGATCATGAATAGGAGAGGAAAAAGTCTCCCTATCACCCCATTTTATTAAAAAAGAAGAACGATAGGAGGGAGACCAAAACCAAAACCTCCCAAAAAACAAATATATGAGAACAAATTAACGAAAACGGAATTGAGGAAGACCTACAACATCGCTATTATAATGCACTAAAAGAAAAGGAGGTGACACATCCCACCACACAAATTCAGAAGATGACGTACCATAATTTGCCAAAGCATTAGCTACCTTATTTCCTTCCCGAAAAAATATGAGAAACTCTTAAGTGCATTTGCGAAATCTGATATACCACTTATCATAGCCATCTATCAGAAATTCAATAGCTTTTTTTTTGTGTGTGTAGATAAACTAAGTAAATAACAAATTACAACAAAGATCAAACAATATCACAAGTCGACTAGTGGAGGCGAATTGTGCATACCAAGTCAGCCGATGGGTTGCAACTCGACCGTTAGGGTCGTTGGTTAGCTGATAGGATTGCTACTTAGGTTGCTAGTCGACTTGTTGGGACTATAGTTTGTAGGTGGGTTCTCTAGTCTTACGGTGGTTTGAGGAAGTTAAGGCATGTGAGAATTTAAATTCCCTACTTGTTTCAATCATAGCCAGCTATCACAAATTCAATAGCTTCTCTTTTTTGGTGGATAAACTAAGTAAATAACAAATTGCTAAAAAGGTCCAACAATGTTGCATGTCTAGTTTGTGAAACACTTTATGCTTATACATTAATTTTCATTCTGTTTATTCGGTGGTTTTGTTTATTGGGAACCAAGTTGTAATGAAAATTATTTAGTTACAATTAAACGCGGATGAAAATCAAATTCAAGTAGGATCCGCGTACGCGTGCGCATGGCCGCGTGTGCTATAGTTCACGAGTTTTTTACCGTTTTGGCCTTTTTCACAAAAACTTATAGTACTTAGTCGTCACACCTCATTTGGAGCTTCACAGAACCCACCAACGCTAGGCAAAGAAAATAATTTGTTTAACAAGAGAACTTTGAAAAAATAAAATAAAATAAAACATGAGCAAAACCTTTACCACCAATTTATTCGTCGGCAAAGGTTGTTTCTCATATTTTATTTTATTTTTTCTTAATTTTACTTTTCAAAAGCTATAAAGACATATTCTTTTGTTTCTCAAAACGCCCAGTAGTTCGATATCTCAGGATAATAAAGTGTCTCTTATCTCACCCGCATAATGCTAAATAATTTTGAAATTATTATTTTCGATCAAAATGAGTGTGTTATAGCTCATGAGATTTTGACCATCTTCAAAAATACGGATTCTCTTTGATCGCCACATCTCATTCGGAGTTCAAGAGAACCAACAAACTCTCAAGACATAAAATAATTCATATAACAAGAGAAATTAATATATATATATATATATATATATATATGTAAAAAATTAATAAATGGGCAATACTGTTTCTGACAAAATTGTTGTCGGGAAAAGTCGTTCCTCATATTTTATTTAGTTTTCCTTATTTTTACTTTATGAAACCTATGCATACATATTCTTTTGTTTCTAAAATTGCCCTACAATTCGAAACCTCGGTATTAAAAAGTGCTTTTTTTTTCTCGGGCATAATGAAATTTAGTTCCTAGATTTATTATTTTCCATAAAAATGTGTGTGCTATACCTCACGAATTTTTGACCATGTCGGCATTCTTCACATAAGCCAATTCTACTTAGCCGTCACACCTCATTTGGAGCTTAACAGAACCTACCAACGCTTGGCAAAGAAACTAATTTGTTTAACAAGAGAACTTTAAAAAAAAAAAATAATAAGACATGAGGAAGACATAAATAATAGGTCAACCATGTCATCGATCGATTGTTCAAAAGTTGAAAACTGAAACAATTATGCTTAATTTCCAAACCTGAACAATCGAGACTTGCCTTCTTATCTACGTACAAGAAGATCAAATCTCATTGTCATCATTGCATGTTATTAATTTGTAAAGGAACATGTTAAACCATGATATCGATCAAATACAATAAAGTTATTGCCAAAGAACAATAAACTAATGTCAAAGAACAATAAAACTACGTACTGCCAAAGAAAAATAAAGTTACTCTCAAATACAATATTATATTCCAAATCTAGTCCAGAGCACATATGAAATTCTTTCTCAACCAAAGAATAAAAAAGTTACTGTCAACGAACAAAAAATCTACTTCCAAAGGACAAAAAAGCTACTATCAGCAATGTAAAAAAAAAATTTGGTTTATCGGCAATAGCTTTTTCTTTTTGGTTAATCGATAGTAGCTTTTCGATTTGGGACATTATCTTTTCAGTTCGTTGGCAGTAACTTTTTTGGAGAATGACAATAGCTTTTTAGTTCATCGACAATAACTTTTTGGTTCATCGACAGTAGATTTGTGGTTCATTGGTAGTAACTTTTGTAAATAATGAAAAAAAAAACACAGTGACATTTTTGTAAATATTGAAATTTGTAATATTTTTGTGACTTTATGAGAAATAAAAATATTTGATGGCGTAGAAAGTAACGGTGACCTTATATGTACTCAGTATAGCGAATTCAAACAACAGATTTAATTTATCTGTCGTCTAAAAAATTCAAACAACATAAAACACGCTTTCTGTCGTTTGATGTGTGTCGTCTGAATCATTTTTTGGCATAGTGTGTAATTAGCTTTATATTCTATGCAAAAAAATACAAATATGTATTCAAAAATGATATTTATTTTCTTCCAAAATTTTTATTTCTTTCTCTAGAAAGATTATATTCATAATTATATTTTTAACTTATCATAAATTGTTATATTTATATTTTTTTAATGGAGTTATATTTATATTGAATTGGCCTCAATCTTTCGAGGATTTATAAAATAAAATAAAAAACTTTTCATAAATTGTTTCTTATAAAAAAAAAACTTGTGATAAATTATTATTTATTAATTTGTTTTGTATGAATTATTTCACCTCACATGAGAGATCATTTTTGCATGAATTTTTTAATAATAATATATATTTGTTTTTTTTAATCTTGAAATTACTATATTGTCCCTCACATGAGTTACACATGACCAACATTTGGATGAAAAATGTTAGAACTGACGGAGGGGATGTAAATTGATAATTTTTGCCAAGTTTAGGAGGTCAATTTCCGCAATTGCAAGTTCAGGGTGCAAACTGACAATTATAGCCAAATTTAGGAGGTGTTTTGGCAATTAAGCCTTTTTTTTAGGCGAATAAATTGTTGACAAGTTTCAAAAAATGTTGCATGGGCTACAGCCCAGTTAACCCCCTTCTATGCTTCGTACGTCCTTGCCACTCAGCCACCTACACATGGTTATTTCCTTCTAGCTCACTAACATCTAGGGTAAAATCAACGTTATCGATCATGAGAGAGAGAGAGAGAGAGAGAGAGAGAGAGAAAGAGAGAAACCATAAGGTAGCTAGTGTTTGTTACATAGGATTCTCTTAGCCTACCTTATATTCTATCACAATTAAGCTCGGACTCCTCTACCTTGGGATATGTTATACTAATGCATGCCCTACGTTTGGTGATGCTTGGGATTAAGGAGCAAGATAAGCTCTTGCTGTTACCAATTGCATTATTTTCTAGATTTAGCTCCTTCATCTTATCGACTTAAACCCAGAAAATTTATCAATATGGCTAAATCATCTTTAATAAAAAAAAATCTAGACCTAAACATCTTCAACAAACAAAAACCAGACCTATAATTATCTTCAATAAATAAGTAAACAACCCATTCCTTAAACCCAGACAAAAAAAAAACAAACAAAAGAAACGGGACGAACTCAGATGAAAAAAATTGAATGAGGGGATTTCTTTTGGTGCTATGAACTCAGATTTTCAAGGTTTTAAGAAGCTTTCTGGGGAGAAGACGAGTCGAATTGTATGAATTTGAGGTCGTGGGTGGCCGGAGTCGGTCGAACGGAGCACTTGAAAATATGAGATTTACGGCGTTTTGAGTGGCGGTTTTCCAACGTGTTTCAGGGAGAAACAAGGTCGGCTAGGCTCACTAGCTTGCCTACGCGGCTCCTCTTGGTGGGGGCGGTGTCAAAAAAGAATCGCTGGAGCTTGGTAGCTTGACGGCGACAGTGAGGGGAAGAAGAGAGAGTTCGCACAAGGGAGGAGAGAGAGAGAGAGAGAGAGAGAGAGAGAGAGAGAGAGAGAGAGACAGAGAGACAGAGAGAGAGATGGGTTCCACAAACCCATGTGTTTTGGTGTCACTCTAGTAACCCTGTTTTTTGGGTTTTTGGGACTCCACAATCTCATTTAAGGTAATCCCATATTGTCAACAAACATGGAAAAATCATCCTTAATCTAATCCAGTCTCATATAACAAACACCCCATTGTACAACGCTTATGGAGACATATCATCACTGTAGTAACTGATTCAAAAGATAGAGTATATTCCCACACAAAGACAAGGGAGGTTAGCCCTCAGCTCATTTTCCAAAGATAGGTATATGACATTGCTACGTACTATTCACCCTTGTGTTACTCTACATTTCACATTCAGCTACTTACTGACTTGAGTTTTGGACGTTCTTTGACTGGTACCATATTAATATTCCAACCTTACTTTCCTTGATAGGTCACCAAAAACTTGAATTCACAGAGACATCATATTAGGATTAATCGATCCTATGGGTAGGCAAATACCTGACCGGTTAGAGCTCTCTGTTTCACTTAGGGATGCCAACAGGTCGGATCAGGGCCGGGTTTTGTATGCTCGAAACCCAAACTCGAAAGTATAGTTTCTACTCGAACCCGCCCCGTTGATATATTATTAACCAAACCCGACCCGCCGGCCTGAAAAAAACAAAACAAAACAAAAAACAATTTGACGGGGTGGTTGGATGAGGGGGAAGAGTAAGGGGATAAATCTAATTAGCCATAAAGGAGAGACTGTCTTCATCATGTGTAGATGTAATCCAAGCGACATAATTACCCAAAATAACAAACCAATAGATTATGAAGACACCCATGTGGACTAGAACTGGATGCCTCTCTTGTGAATGGTTTTTGGAGCTTTTGTGTATTATAAAGAGTATCAATTTTGTTGTCAAGCAACAAAACCTTTTCTAGGTATTGCAAGCACAGTGCCCTATGTTTTTAAGCTGAAAAGAACCACTCATATATAGTTGATTGTGTGCAACTTGGATTAGGGGTCATCATGGGCCGGGCTAGGGCCAACCCAACCCTATGGTTGAATGTTCACACCTGATCCACCGTCTGCACTTCCTACATTCACTCCCTCTTTTGAAGTCATTGGATCATTTTCCTCGTTCCTTTCTCCGGTTCCTTCCTCATGCAATGAGGCAGATAGCTGAGGAAGTTGTTTCCTACAAGCTAGGGAACCACCTGAAGAACATTGAGCAAGTGCGTCAAACTTTCTGCTTAGGGCCGGGCCGGGCTGAGGCTTCAATATACTGGCCTTAGCCCACCCATAGGCCTAAGCCCATTTGGGCTTATAGGGCCGGGCCGGGCCTTTTTTATAATAAACTTAATGAAAGCATAAAATTAAATTTATTCAACACTCAACAAAAAAAACATGTATTTTTTTTTCAATAAATTAATAGGCATGTATTATTGTATTGTCGTGCAATTGTGCAAAGGCTATAAAACAAAAAACAAAAAAACATATATGAATAGAATTATAAAAAATAGAAAATATAGATTAAAATTAAGGTCGAGCCGGACTTGGCCCTAACGGGCTAAAACAGGCCGGGTCGAGCTTAAATACTTGAGCCCAAGCCCGGCCCTAAAAAAAAGAGGTTGGGCCAAATGGGCCGAGAGGAAGGGTCGGGCCGGGCTTGGCTTCGGCCCTACAGGCCGGGCAGGCTTTAAATAGGCTTAGAGCTTATGGGCCAAATGATGACCCCTAACTTGGATATGATGAGAAAAGGTTGAGAAGAAGATGGAGAGAGAGAGAGAGAGAGAGAGAGATTGATTAAAGATAAAAATTAGAGATGGTGGGGCTGATGGCGATGGAGAATTGGAGAGAGAGAGAGAAAGAAAGAAAGGGTTGAAAAATGTATATATTGGAGAGAGATACGGTGATAGGGGATTAGGGTTGAAAAATATATATATATATATATATTATATATAGGTATATATTAGGTATTAAAATAGATATTAAAAATTAATATTTATTATTAATTAAACAACGGATCAAGTACGGGTTCGGTAACAATTTAACCAAATTCAACCCGTACCCACCGGGTATTTTACAAAAAAAACCCGAACCCGCTTCCACCACCCGTTTTTTGTCTTCAAAAACCGAGCCATTCGGGTCGGGTTGGGTCAGATAACCGAACTCGCGGATTTTTTTGCCATCCCTAGTACTTTCACTGGGCAAAAAAAATAAATTAAACTTGTCATTTGAATAGTTTGGATGAGGAAAAAAAAACCTGGTAAAAAATCTAGATGGGAGAAAAATCTCATCGACTGAGTTTAACGGAAAGGGGCCATTTTGTCTTTTCATGAATGAAATAATTGGGAAAGAACCCATCAATTTTTAGAGGTAGAAAAATCTCGTTGAATGACCCAACTACCAAGTTTGTCATATACTCGTATCAAGACCTGTAAATGGAGCGGGTTTGGAGCGGATCGACCTAAATCCGGATCCGTTTAGCAAGAACAAATTTTCAACCCGATCCGATCCGTTAACCCGGCGGATCACTGATAAGCCGATCCAAATCCGTATCCGGCGGATTAACGGATACTCGGTCTACGATCCGGATCCGTTTATTATATCAAGTATTATTAAATTTTAAATAAAAATATTAAATTTTTATCATGATATCCGATAAAATTTGGATAAAACATTGAAACAAAATGATCAAGTCAATGTTAAATTACTTATATTATATAATATGTATATATTTATTATTTTATATTTTATAAAACAAAATAATTGTATATATTTATTATTTTATAATTTATAAAATAATATTGTATTATTATAAATACAGACCGGGTTATTAACGAAGCGGATCAACCTAAATCCGTATCCGATCCGTTAAGTAAACGGGTTAACGGATCCGGACCATTAACGGATCAACGGATCAAATTTTCAATCCAAACCCGTCAAATAGCAACGGATCCGGAGCGGATCCGGATCAAAATCCGGTCCGTTGACAGGTCTACTCATATGTTCAATTGAAGTCCAAAAAAAAAAAAAATTGTTGTCCAACGGTCAGATTTAGTAATTGACTTTTGTCCAAAAAAAATTGATTATCTGACTAAATCCGTTTTTGTTTTGCATGTTCCAATTACTAAACTAAGCAGTAAATAACATAGTAATAATTGATTGGGTTTCAGGACCCGTTTAAAAAAAAAAAAGTAAATAACATAGTTAAAACAATAAATAAAATAGTATAGGGTTTCACACCAACTTACTTATTTGCTTATTTTTTATTATTATTTTTAGTTTTTTTTTAATTTCTTCTTTTATTTTATTTTCTAACATTATTAATTATTTAATTTGAAAAATCGTATGATAAAACGGAGAGGCAAATTATGCAAAAAACTAAAATAGGCAAGAACGTTTCTTGCGCTTGCAGGAAGGTTAGTAACTTATTCTACGTATATATTAAAAATTTATAAGTAAATCTAAATGATCATAATAAGCTCAAAAGTTGTGATTGAGATTGGGCCATGGGGATACGTATGCCGGTTAGTTGGGGAAATTCTACAATATGTTAACATATGACATACATTGATACATATAATTACCACTTTTAAAACTTAATTACTCAAACGAGAACCTATTTTACTCCAATGAAGACCTTATTTATCTTAACATGGACTTTTCGTAATTACAACATGAGTTGTCGAAGTAGTAATATGAATCATCAAGTGATAAAATATTATAATGAGGACCTATTTTACTCTAATGAGAACCTTATTTACCTTAACGAGGATTTTCTCTTCTCATTATATATGAAAAATATTAACATATATACCATAACCTAACTTACCCGACCGGTTTCTTCTAAAAAAAACTTACCCAACCAATTAAACAGTCGAGGGTTATTTATTTTATATAAAATATTCCTTCTTTAATTCTTTTTGGTAAAATTGTGTTTTAAGGGGTCGGTTATGGTACTGTGTTGTTTGTCATACATACATTTATAATTTAATTGAACAAAAAATTGCATTTAATTGAACTAAAGTTACTACATTGACAACAAAGTTATCACATTCGTTTTATATTATTTACATATAATTGAACCAAAATTACAATATTGACAACAAATTGCTCACAAACTTGTAACAATGTCGTAAATGGAGTAATTGTCTCTAATAGAACTAAGATTACAAAAAAATAAAAAAAACTTTTGTTACCACAATAACAACAAATTTTGTTGTTATATCTGTAAGTAAATGTATGACAAACATTCTAGTACCGTAGAAGTTCTTGTGTTTTAAAATCTTGACTTGGTCTCTGATACTTCCGTAACAAATGGCTTAGACCGGTCAATATTGACATGATCTGGCTGGCTAATGAAGTCAAAGTCGCTGCTCCACTGCAATTTCCATCAACTTATATCAGTATTAATACAAACTAAGGATTATAAAAGATTGAGACGTAAGTGAATAATAGTTATCAATAATAAGCATCAAAATGTTTTCCTTACAAACTATTACTCGTTTGTTGGTTATCATATACATATGCTTCCCAAGTGAAGCTACTTACAGCCTGCTGGGCCGTAAATGCCCATTCCTCAACTCCACCTCCCAACACAATCGGCGCCGACCCTCCTCCACCTCCCTACACAACCGTGACCAACTCCTCTCCATCCTCTCTTCCAAGGCAGAAAACCGCGGCTTCTACCAAGCCACCTTCCCAAAAAATTCAACCAGCTCATCAACTGCCTACGGCTTGTTCCTCTGTCGTGGCGACGTGGCCGGAGATGTTTGCAAAGCCTGCGTGGCCGCTGCAACACTGTTTGCAGTCCAAAGCTGCAGCAGCGTCCCAGTGATCCGACCACGGGTTGTGATATGGTACGACAAGTGCATGCTGCGGTACTCAAACTGGCCACTCATTTCTAACACTAACAGATCAACGCCTAGTCTTACCCTGCCGACCGTGCGAAATGTAGCGGAACCAAGCCGATTCAACAAGGTGTTGGCAACTAGTATTAAGAAGCTAACTGATATGGTAATTGGCAATGCCGGGGCCGGCGCTGACCTCATTAAGTACTTTGCCACCAAAGAAACGCCAAATATTCGGGTTGAAGGATCAAATAAAAGTATCACACTGTACAGCCTGGGACAGTGCACGCCGGACCTGTCCATTGCACGTTGCCGACAGTGTCTTCGGAAAGCATTACAAAAAATTGATCGAAAGGGCTTCCAAGGGGGACAGTTTCTATTTCCGAATTGTATTATTATGTACCAACCCTCCCCCTTCTACCGTAATTTGACTGCAGCACCCCCACCAGACAAGGCTATCCCGCCTAAAGGTAAACTAAATTAATGGGACAAAAACATGTCATCTTAAGACATTTCAACTATACTTCCAGGCATAAGACGCGTAACGTAAAGCTCAGTATGTGATTAAATTATGTAGCTTCTTGTACATTAATTTTTTATTCACATGCAGGAAGAAGCAAACGACCCTTATTCAAAATCATCGTCCCCAGTGTTGTCTCTCTTGCTGTGGTGCTTGCAGCTCTGGGCTACTGCTTCATAGGTAGAAGAGTAAGAAACAAGTACAGTGCCCAGACACAGGAAAATGGTATAAATATCACTAGCTATTATTAATCAAAAGAGAGAGAATATATATTTCATTTCATTTTTCATTAGTTTTTCAATTGTAAAATTACGTGTAACTCATTATTAATTTGCTTAGCCGGAAATGATATAAACATCACTGTCGAGTCCTTGCAATTTGACTTGGAAACTATCGAGATCGCAACTGGGAAATTTGCTGACAATAACAAGTTAGGTGAAGGTGGATTTGGTGAAGTGTTCAAGGTACGTATGAATATATCGAAACTGAAATATAGTTACATTATATTTCTGATTGATCGGTGTTTTACTTCGTTTTGGGTATAATTTATGTCTGGAGAGAACTTAATTGACTGACTTCATGCTTGCAAAGTCTGTCGCTCTGTCTTGTAAACTTAAATTGACCATTGAGAGGATTCAATTATACACATGCATGTAGGGAGTATTTGGTAATGGACAGGAAATAGCAGTGAAAAGGTTATCAAAAAGCTCCGGACAAGGTGTACAAGAATTTAAGGAAGAGGTTCTGTTGGTAGCCAAGCTTCAACACAGAAATCTTGTGAGGCTTCTTGGATTTTGCTCACAAGGAGGAGAAAGTTTACTGGTCTACGAATATATGCCCAACAAAAGTCTTGATTACTTTCTATTTGGTCTGTCAATATCCTTTACTTCACTTGTACGGTTTTTTTTTTTTTTTTTTTGTAATTTCTTAACTCAAAAGAAGAAAAAAATAGTTAATAGTACAAACTTATATGTTCGATGAATATGAGTACTGCAGATCCCATAAAGAGAGAGCAGCTGGATTGGTCAAGACGTTGCGTGATAATTGGAGGAATCGTGCGAGGAATTCTATATCTTCATGAAGATTCAAGGCTTACAGTTATACATCGTGATGTGAGAGCGGGCAATATCTTGTTAGATGGCAATATGGATCCAAAAATATCTAATTTTGGAATGGCGAGAATGTTTGGGGTAGATGATCAAACTCAAGGAAATAGCAGAAGAATTGTTGGAACTTGGTAAGTTAATAATGATGTAATAATTTTATAAAATGATTTTTTGATAGCTCGATTCAAATGCCAAAAAGTATTCTGCCGGGTTTCACAACAGCTATACCCAATATACATCGGGAGATCCTTTCCCCCGAACTAAGGCCAAATAATCCGAATTGGTCCTCTAAGAGATCCGCGCAGAACAGACCGAATATGTTTATTTTTAAAATGACAAAAAAATTATTTTTATTTCATGACGTTACCTGTTTGTAATTATTTTGGACTTGCAATATTTAGCGGTTACATGGCTCCAGAATTTGCTATGGAGGGACTGTACTCTGGAAAGTCTGATGTCTTTAGCTTCGGAATACTCTTGCTTGAGATTATAACGGGGAGAAGGAACTTTCTAGGCTTTCCCCTAACAAATTGTGCACTACCTACTACTCTTCTGGCATATGTACGTAAGAATATTTCAATATGATGCTTTATGCATGCTTTGAACTAACAAATTGTATTCGTCCCTGAAAACTATAATTTGCATATATCCAGGCTTGGCAATTATGGAACGAAGACAAAGGATTGGAGTTGATGGATCCACTGTTGAAAGATTCATGCAGTCCAGATGAATTTTTGAGATACATCCAGATTGGATTATTGTGTGGTCAAGAAGAAGCAAACAGAAGGCCAACCATGTCGTCGGTTGATCTAATGTTGAAAAGTGAAACTATTAGTCTTTCAAAACCTGAGCGACCTGCCTTCTTTACTGGCAGATATACCAATTACCATGATCAAATTGGTTCTCACAGCTAATAGGGTTTGACGATTTTTGATGATGGTTGGCGTTTAATATCTTAGAATATAATATGGGAGAATGCTACTAATTGAGGCTCCAACTTTTGTATTTTTGTGCCCTTAATTTTGAAATGTAATCCAATCTAATTAAGCATTCAAATCCAATCCAATTGATTGGCCAAGTGAATCCAATATATCTCAGGGTTGGATCCAATCAGACTTGGTTTTGCAAATGTGCTCGAAAATTCTATTTGATTGCTATTTCAGTCTGATTTTCAGTTCCCTGTATTCGATCTTCATCTTCCTTTTGTTAATCATAACTTAATTTTGACTTCTACCAACTTGTGTCCCGGTGTGCATTCTTGATTTAGGAATGACCTTGCTCTGCTAACATGCATAGAGTACGTTTTGCTTGCCTGCACTACTTGTAAGGTTGATGCCTTTGTAATTTATATTACTGATTTATAAATCTGGAGAAAGGCTATGGTATGTTAACATTTCTCATACATAATGAGGAAAGAAAATCTTCGTTAAGGTAAATAAGGTTCTCAATAGAGTAAAATAAGTTATCGTTTGAGTAATTAATTCCTAAAAATTACCACTTTTAAGATTTGATTACTCAAACGAGAACCTACTTTACTCTAATGAGGACCTTATAAGTTACCTTAACGATTATTTTTTCGTAGTTACCACATGAATTGTTGAAAGGTAACATGTGTCGTCAAGTGGTAAAATATTACAATTATCACTTTTAAAACTTAATTACTCAAACGAAAAACCTACTTTACTCTAATGGGGACCTTATTTACCTTAACGAATAATTTCTCTCCTCATTATGTATTTTTTTAGAAAGAAAATTGCATAAAATTAAGCAACTTAGATGTTTACATTAGCTATAAGTACATCAGGTAACTATTGTGATCCATCCTCTACCCAAACTTGAAATGCCGGAAACAAAAGTGTGTTCTTAGCTAATTAATACATGTGTTGCCTGATTATAAATAACTATGGGCATATGTACAAACTAAACTGGTCAATATTGAAGAAGCATTAAAAGGTCTTCACTTCTTCTATATATTAACAATCCTTCCACCGACCAATCAAGATCAGGACTGAAGAAATGATTAACAACCACTTGTGCATCCATAAGATAATATTGTCAAAGTGATACAGGACTTGGTCTTGATACAGGACTTGATCAGGACTTGATAATATTGTCAAAATAATTAATATGTATACGCTCATGGTTCGAAATGTTTCTTTTTCGATTCTTCTTTCAGCTGTTTTGAATTGACCGCCCATCGCAGTATATATATATATATATATATATATATATATATATATATATATATATATATATATATATATATTATATGTAACAAAAAACAGAAGAAGAAGGAAATATGGGTATATATTAATTATTCTCGAGTCAATTAAACAGCCTATCAATTGGGTATATATCGCGATCTTCGATCACCTAATCGTATTATTTTTATTATTCACTGAAACCGCCATTCGATCTTAATTGTTACACATTAATTCGAATTGATGATCAATATCGAAATGGCTTCCTTACAGAATATGCCGGCGAGTCCTTTGATTGTGTCCATAATATGCATGGTTATAATTAGCTTCACGACCAGCAGTGAAGCCGCTTCCTACATCGTTCATACCTGCTTAGACATGACAGCCAGGTTCACCCCCAACTCCACCTACCAATCCAATCTCAACTCTCTCCTCTCCGCCCTTTCCTCAAACGCCAGCCTTACACAAACCGGTTTTCACAAGGACACGGCCGGCGGCAAAAACTCAACGGATGACACCGTGTACGGCCTCTTCCTCTGCCGCGGTGACATGACCAGAGATGCTTGCGCAGAGTGCGTGGCCACAGCAGCAACGGAGGCAGTTCAACGTTGCTACAGTTTAAAACATATAGTTATATGGTACGATGAGTGCATGCTACGATACTCGAACCAGAGTTTTTTTGCCATCCCGGCCCACAAGCCAGGTGTGTTCCGGCAGACCACAGCGGATGTAACGGAACCGAGCGGATTCAACCAGATATTGGCAACTACTGTTGATGAGTTGGCCACTGGGGTAGTTGCCAACGCCAAGTTCTTTGCGACCAAAGAAGCGAATATGAGTAATGGGTCAAATAATATTACGCTGTACAGCCTTGGGCAGTGCACTCAGGATTTGTCCGCAGCGAATTGCAGTTGGTGTCTTCGCGCACCCACAGACAGCGCCATAGCAGATATAGTTTCAACGGGATACCAAGGAGGAAAGTTTCTATATGCCAGTTGCAGCATTATTTACCAGCTCTCCCCATTTTATGACCTCACCGCAACAACACCTCCACAGCCTACTCTCCCTAAAGGTAAAAAATGAAGAAGCTATATTACATAAATTTGTCTCCAATATATCATAAACATACCGTCGTGGTTGAAATTAGAGGTATTTTAATTAAGGTCCAATTTGCTATAAAAATATTGGTTTTAGTCCAGTCATTCTTTTTTGTTAATTGCGGTCCAATTACTTCTTTTTTTGTCTATTTTGCTCTTGAAGAAAAATAAGGGAAGCAAATTAAAATCCCTTCAATTTAGCATTTTTTCTTTTCAGTTTAAATTTTTTAATTTTGAATTTCAAATTCTTCAAATCTAATTTGGAAAATAATTATGATACACATGCATTTAAAACTATGTAAACGTACATTTATGAAAGATCAATAATTTCAAAATTCAAACAATTCAATGTACCTACATCATAGGGAGAAAAAAATGAAACTAAGAAAAAACTAAGTGGCATTGAATAAAAGTTTACGTAACAATACTCAGTGGTATATTAACACATTAGTCTCGAATCAAGCTTTAACATTATTCCTAACCAAAAGGTAGGAAAAAACCACCACAACTTACCTTCCTATAAGATATGCAAAATGCATCTCTCTTTCTAAAATATCACTTTTGTACTATGTATCTAACTAAAAGTGCAAAAGAATCTATGCACGAGGTAGGAAAAAAAAAAGAACTAGCTAGGTAGATTTAACATTATTCTTTTAATAATGAGGAATTTATTAAATAGAGATGATTAACAATTATAAAGCCTTGAACAATCCATATATACACTTTGTATATTACTACTTACAGGGCTTCTCCACTAAGAAGGTCTTTACTTTATAAAGTGCAGCGTTTTTATTTCAGCCGTCAGATCAGATCATTTAAACGGATCTAACGGCTGATATCAAAACTCCGCACCTTATAAAGTAAAGACTTCCTTACATGAGAATAATTTTTACTACTTATTCTCTTATTAAAATCATTCCTGCACGCTCACATATTGAGAATAAACAAATGTGCCTAAAAACTATTTCTCAATCCCATCCTCGAAACTCATCTACGATAGCAACGCCCTGAAATAATGGCTGACGAGGACTGCAGAGATGTTTGATCGAGGAACTAAATCTCGTAAATCTGAATTAATCACGATCTGATCGCAGCTCGCTTCGCGACTTCTAATTGGTGCTTAGTGCCTCAAGGATGTCGTTAGCTATACGCGCTAGGATTATGCCAAAACCCCTCCGCGATGCTCAATTGGGTGGAACCCTTTTTTTTTTTGGACGAATAAGAAAGGACTTCAGTTAGTTATGGGAATTTATTTTTTTTCCTACAATAGGAGGGAGCTCGGGAAATCAATTGTTAATTTAACAATGTAAACACATATACGTAGCTTTCTTCTTCTTTTTCTGCGTCTAGTATTACAATTAAAAAACATCAATATTATATGTTCATACAGGAAGAAGAAGCAAACTCTCGTCCAAAATCGTCATCGCCAGTGTTCTTGGTGTTGTTGCTGTCTCTGTGGTGATTGCAGTTTTGAGCTACTACTTCGTAGTACGCAGGAGAGCAAGAAACAAGCACGCCCAACCACAAGAAAAAGGTATAACATATTTTTCTTTCTTAACAGAATGGAATATTCTTACGTCAAAAAGGTATATATGTGTTAATATTGTCTGTCATTAAATCCAGAAAATCATGCATAATGCATGTTTATTTCACATTCTTACGTCAATTAATATTCTTTCTTTTGGTGAATACGTCAAGTCGGTCAAGATATTATTCAGCCGTTAATTTGTGTGCAACTAATTATTTACTGATCAACTGGAAATGATTTAAAGATTACTATTGAGTCCTTGCAATTTGAATTGGGAACAATCGAAAGGGCCACAGGCAATTTTTCGATCGATAACAAATTGGGTCAAGGTGGATTTGGTGAAGTTTTCAAGGTACGAATTAAAATACGTTTTTTTTGTTTTGTTGACTTATTATATTATTAATTTTCTCCTGAGAGAGTTTTTCATGGATGAAAAGTCTGTCTAATTTGAAACTTAATATAAAATGATGGAAGAAGTATGTACTTATACATATATGCCTTGTTGATCAGGGAACGCTTGGTAATGGACAAGAAATTGCAGTAAAAAGACTGTCACAAAGCTCCAATCAAGGTGTTGAAGAATTTAAGAATGAGGTTGTATTAGTTGCCAAGCTTCAACACAGAAATCTCGTCAGGCTTCTTGGATTTTGCTTGGAAGGAGTAGAAACCTTACTTGTCTACGAATATGTGCCCAACAAAAGTCTTGATTATTTCCTATTTGGTCTGTACCATTGATTCAACGAACACTTAATTATATCATTGATTTCTAACTTTAATTAATTAATGTGGTAATCTGATATGGTGAATATATGTGAGTGCAGAAATCGAAAAACGAGAACAACTAGATTGGTCAAGACGTTGCAAGATAATTGAAGGAATTGCGCGAGGAATTCTATATCTTCATGAAGATTCGAGGCTTAGAGTTATACATCGTGACTTGAAAGCTAGCAACGTTCTTTTAGGTGAAAATATGAATCCAAAAATATCAGATTTTGGAATGGCAAAAATGTTTGGAGTAGATGGTCAAACTCAAGGGAACACCAGAAGAATTGTTGGTACCTAGTAAGTTTCAACTTGTATCTAAATCTTGAATAATGATTTTATGTTAATTTCCAACCATAATGTTATATAAATTAATGTACGCAATATTTTGGGGTTGCATGCAATTAGTGGTTACATGGCTCCAGAATACGCTAAGGAGGGATTATATTCCATAAAATCCGACGTCTTCAGCTTCGGAATACTCTTGCTTGAGATCATAACGGGAAGAAAGAACTTTTTGGGTTTTAATCTCACAAATTGTCCACCTACTCTTATAGCATATGTAAGCATTTAATTACAGCTTGTGTTATATTAATTATGCATCAATTTGTCCAACTAATATATATAGCTATAGCTTGCAAGCGTTCTAGTTATAAGTCTAGTTTATAAGTCTAGACAATATCAAATGAAATCCCAACTTCGAATCTCCTATCAAAGTGACAGTACTTAATATATTACATGTTTGAAATGTACTTATTGTAGGCTTGGGAACTATGGAATGAAGAGAAAGGGTTGGAGTTGATTGATTCATTGCTGAAAGATTCAAGCAGTCCAGATGAGTTTCTGAGATACATGCACATTGGATTATTGTGTGTTCAAGACGACGCAAATAAGAGGCCAACCATGTCACTGGTTGTTCTAATGTTGAAAACTAAAACTACTAAGCTTTCCAAACCTGAGCGACCTGCCTTCTTTACAGAAAGATCTACTGCTCATGACCATAATCAAATAGGTGATCATCAAATAACCTTTGCCGCCTCTGGCAATGATTTGACAGTTTCTGATAATTTGCCCCGTTGAGGTAATTTTATGACAATGATCCAGTACTCCAGATCGATATTGTAATTAAGGCTCATCCTCATTAATAATAAACATTAATAATGCTGCAATATTCTTTATTTCTTTACATCCGTTCTCACTCATATGTCATTTGTGTTGTAAATATATATGAGACAGAATTTCTGTAAAATTAGAGAACAAAATAATATAATAATAATATCATAGATGAATTATTAGAGATTGAGCAACATCCTTAATTGGGTGTAAATATATTCGCAAGAAAAGATGTCTTGCTTTTCTTCTCTGACTCTCGCAAGGCGAGGCTTTGCCATCGCTCACTTATTGGTTAGGCGAGCGATGGTGGTGTACCTATGATTGTGTAGATCGACGGAGAGAAGAGAAGGGGGTGGCAGAGGATTTCCTAGACGTGGTTCCCTGCTTTTAGGCTTCATCCTATTTCTCGTCTTTGTTGCTGCTTTCGACAATGGATGGCCTATGATGTACCTAGTGGTGGACAGGGGGCCGCAGGCTGGGCGACGACACAGAGCACCAATGTCGAGGGGGCACCAAATGATGTATATTGACTAAATCCAAGAGCTGAAATTTTGCCACGTGCCCGAACACTTGTTGTTTGGGGTATGGCAGAATTTCCCTCACTATAGTGCCCAAATAGGTTCGAATCTCACCTCATGCAAATATGAGAAGTTTTTTGAATTTGGGTTGGTTCTGTTGAAAAGAGGTATGAAAAAAAAAATCTGACGACAGGGGCATATTGGAAAGTTCACAAGAATGAAAGATAAATAATATTAAAAAATTATAGTGGGGGTGTGGATTACAATTATGGGGGTGTGGATTTCACTCCTTTTTTTTTTTGAGTAAAAGAGAACTTTTATTCAATAACAGAAAGATTACAGAACATAGGTGTGACAAACTGTGATATCTCCCCTACCCACAACTCGAGTAGTGGAAGAATCACGCACAACCCTAGAAATCATATTGGTTACATGGAGATTGTTAAAAACAATCCAAATGAGCCAAAAAGGCCCAACCTTGAACCACAAGAATCGCCCACGCAGGCTACTGAAGAATAATCCCGAGAGTCCCGATAACACTTCATAGACAACAGCCAGAACGACAACGCCCTCTTCTACACCGCGCTCCAAAACGTACCAGACCACGTGCAAGGATCGTATATCAGCATATACAGCGAAAGCATACCGAAGTTGAATCAATTAGTCCCCGAGAAAAACGCCATAACCATGACACAACTTTAAGACCTAACCCTAGCTCGAAAGAGTAGGGACTTATTTGACCTAGCTAAAAACCACAAAATAAAACCCTAAATAAACCGAATAAGCTACCATGGCCCGCTAACCTCCCCCAAAGCGCCGACTTCAGCCGCCTAATAGCACCCGCCGTGAAGATGGAAGTCAAGACCTCGACCTCAGTACCCAAGGACAGTGGTGATCGAGGAAAACCCAACCACCTCCAATTTTGATAAGGCCATTGATGATGAGAACAACCACCATCTAAACACCAACCACACCCGTCAACCATCCGCCTAAACCCATTTTGGTGCAGAAACCCAACACATGGCGCTGCCCACCCCCTCATTCCCACTTGGTCCAAGCCGGACCAACACCACGCTCCGTCGTCGAAATCTAAATCACAACCAATCAAGCTGCAACGCCAAGTACCAGGATCTGCAAAGATACCACCGCCAATCTCGCCCAACCCCAAGTCCCACCGTTCCCCTATCAAAACGCCACATCGAAACCTCTCCAGTCGAATAACCCAGCCCCAAAGTACCACCAACCAAGATCCATCGCTCCACCCACAGTCTACAACCCACATAGGAACAGGACCCAACTCCATTCGATCCGTGCAAGAAAGCCACGATCTGGCCGCTGGCCACCTGCTCCACGCCGATTGCAAGACCGCCTCCGCCGCCAACTCCGAGAAAAAGAAGAACATGCCCAGCACCTTAGCCACTTGAAACCTGAGGAAATACACCACACCAACTACCCGTCCGGCCGCACACCTCTCACACCGACGAGGCAAGAAGCCACCGTCAGCGCAGAGGCGCCGCCGGACGAGCACACGTGAAAACCTAAAGTTTTCCAACCCTAATCCTCCAACCTGTTTTTACGGAGTGAAAACCTGGATAGAATTCGAGAGAAGGGCATTGAGTAGGCGAGAGGAAGAGCAATTAATGGTCAGTTGAGAAGAGAGACGATGGAAAATGTAAAGGAGTTGCTAACAATGCTTGCTTAACGAGGGTGAAACCAAATAAAACGGTTGGCAAAACCTTTAATCGACTTTCGAGAAAGAAGAAAAGTTGTTTCCGTTTCTCTCGGTTTTTCTCACTTCTAATGGCTTTCCCTATTGTCCAAAAAAAAAAATGGCCTTCCCTGGGGAGGGAGTTTTTTTTTTGATACGGAACTGGGAGGGGGTAGTAGTTGTGGATTGTGTTGTAAATTGTAATCTTTATTTTCATTATCAAAAAAAAAAAAAAAACAGAGGATCACTGTCGCACAAATCGAGAACTTCGTCATCTTTTCTAATTGAAGCTGCAACAGAACATTTATCCACAAAAAATAGACCACATGCATATTCAATCCCACACTCTATTCAATCAACCTCATAAGTAAATCAGACACAGAAACATATCATATGCTATAAAAGCATCTTTATTCATAAGCAAAAGGGAAATAGGTTTGAGCCATCCAAATCGGCATTTAAAGAGTACGAAATTAGAAAAAGTACATAACCAAATTTACTTGACATCAGAGAAGGATGGGCGGATGGCAACATAAGCATCATCCAGAATTCAGAAACCACCACGGAGGCGAAGGACAAGGTGAAGGGTGGACTCCTTCTGAATGTTATAATCTGCAAGAGTCCTCCCATCCTCCAGCTGTTTTCCAGCGAATATGAGCCTCTGCTGGTCTGGAGGAATGCCTTCCTTGTCCTGAATCTTGGCTTTCACATTGTCAATCGTATCTGAACTCTCTACCTCCAAAGTTATGGTCTTCCCTGTCAGAGTCTTAACAAAGATCTGCATGCCACCACGCAGACAAAGCACCAAGTGTAGAGTGGACTCCTTCTGAATATTATAGTCGGCTAGCGTCCTTCCATCCTCAAGCTGCTTACCAGCAAATATCAACCTCTGTTGATCTGGGGGAATACCCTCTTTGTCCTGAATCTTAGCTTTCACATTATCAATGGTGTCAGAGCTTTCCACTTCCAAAGTAATGGTTTTTCCAGTCAGGGTCTTGACAAAGATTTGCATGCCACCACGAAGACGCAACACCAAGTGGAGAGTCGATTCCTTCTGGATGTTATAATCTGCAAGAGTGCGACCATCCTCTAACTGCTTTCCAGCAAAAATGAGCCTTTGCTGGTCCGGAGGAATGCCCTCCTTGTCCTGAATTTTAGCTTTGACATTATCAATGGTGTCAGAGCTTTCCACTTCCAGAGTAATAGTTTTCCCAGTAAGGGTCTTGACAAAGATTTGCATTCCACCACGGAGGCGCAACACCAAGTGAAGAGTTGATTCCTTCTGGATGTTGTAATCCGCAAGAGTGCGACCATCCTCTAGCTGTTTCCCTGCAAAGATGAGCCTCTGCTGGTATGGAGGAATCCCCTCCTTGTCTTGGATCTTTGCCTTGACATTATCAATTGTATCTGAGCTTTCGACCTCCAAGGTGATTGTCTTTCCAGTGAGGGTCTTAACAAAGATTTGCATACCACCACGGAGTCTGAGCACCAGGTGAAGAGTGGATTCCTTTTGAATATTGTAATCAGCCAGGGTGCGGCCATCCTCAAGCTGCTTCCCAGCAAATATGAGTCTCTGCTGGTCAGGTGGGATACCCTCTTTGTCTTGGATCTTTGCTTTCACATTGTCAATGGTGTCAGAACTCTCAACCTCCAAGGTTATGGTTTTCCCAGTGAGAGTCTTAACAAAGATTTGCATGCCACCACGGAGTCTGAGCACCAGGTGAAGAGTGGATTCCTTTTGGATATTGTAGTCAGCGAGGGTGCGTCCATCCTCAAGCTGCTTGCCAGCAAAAATCAGCCTTTGCTGGTCCGGGGGGATGCCTTCCTTGTCTTGGATTTTGGCTTTGACATTATCGATGGTGTCAGAGCTTTCAACCTCAAGCGTTATGGTCTTGCCAGTGAGAGTCTTGACGAAGATCTGCATCTGTTCTCACAGATAACGAAAAATAAATCAAAAGGCATTCCAACAAATAAAAATATAGTCATTTCATTCAGATTTGATTACTAACCAAACAATCAAAAGTACACACCATAAATTTGCAAAATACCAAACACCAAACCCTAATCAAATTTGTATCAGACCAATTTCAGAAACTAAAACACAAAAACCTTGGTGTCAATCAACTCGAAACAGAAAGCCAAATTGGCTGTGTAAATTCTTGGAATACATGCAAAAAGAGAAGGATCTTAGAAGACAATTCATTAAGTCAGACAAGATTACAGAATTTAATCAAGTAACTTATTTCAAAAAATTAAAAACAATACCAGGAGGACCTAATTATAAACCACAATAAACTAATAATTTCATCTCCATGAAACAAACCATATCAAATTTGTATGAGATATTCCAGAATCTAAGACACCAATAAAATTTGGAAACAGAAATCAAATCGGCTGTTAAATCGACATAGTAATTTCGTTCATACAGATATAGACACTTCCATACAGAATTGAGTAGAAACCCTATCAAGTTATCCACAATCAAACAAAAACTAATATTTTCCGTGAAGGAATTGCAAAATACCTCATAAAACCCTAAATCAAATTTCAGGATCTACCACAGACAGTCATGGTGTCCAAACAGAAATCGAAATCGCAATCGGCTGCGGTCTTTCTATTAAATCATACGATCGTTTAATTAACGGATTAAATCAGAAAATTAGAGAAATCAATAAGATCGATCTTGAAGATTCAATACAAATTCATACAGATCATAACTATTAACAACAATAGTTCAAAAATTCAATGGAAAAAATAATCAAAGAGACAAACCTTGAGTATCGGAGAGAACTATGACAAACTTCAACGAATTGCTCTCACTATCTGAATTCTGATTTCTGAACGGTGAGGGGTGTCGAATGGAAGGCCTTTATTTATAGGGCCAATTGTCCACTTAATCACGGAACATTAAAGTACCAAGCCAATGGACGTCCGCCAAGTGTTAAAACTAATTGGCTTTACTTATGATATTATTTATTTTCGAAAATAAAAGAAAAAGGATATTATTGGTTTCTTTTTTAAAGAATTACTCAAAATGTCATTTTTAGAGCTGTTACTTTCTAAGCCACCATATTTTGTTTTTCTTCTTAAAGCCACTGTGAACGCAAAATGCACACGTCTTGGTTATACATTTTTCCATCAGTTCCAATCTTGCCCTTGATTAAGTTCGTTCAATAAGCAAACAAACAGCTCTAGATTCAAATTTGATCAGAGCAAGAGAGAGAAAGAGAGAGAGAGAGAGAGAGAGAGAGAGAGAGATTCCCAAATTTGATCGGCCTCATTCTCTCTTCGTTTTTTTGCTATTTGAGCTCGCCGATTCTCTGTTCGTCTCTGAGATCTGGCAATCTCTAAGTATGAAGCTTGTAATTCATCACTGAGTCTTTAATGGTCGATTTTTATCTCCTATTTTTGTTACATAATTGTGATTTTTTGTTCTGTAATTGTAATCAAACTTATATGATTGCTTTTCTGAACAATCGATGTTTTGTAGATTGATTTAAATGGCTTATCGTAATTTTCAATTGTGTACGAGTTGCACTTCTCTATTCTGTTTGTGTTTTCGTATTTGCAAAATCTCTCGTTTATAGATTTGTGTTGCGCTATTGTCATGGAGAAGTAATTGATGGTGTTTTGTGAACAATTGATGAAGATCGAAAAAGCTACTGACCTTTCGAGAACAAGTTACTGACCTTTCCAGATAAAGATACTGACCTTACTAGATAAAGCTACTGATCTGCTATATGTATTTTTCCTTTTATGTTTTCATTGATATCAAAACTAGAAACTGATATTTTCTTCCTCTAATATGACATTGTTTAATTAGCCATGGATGAGGCAAAATTGTATGCGAGGTGCATATATATGTCTGAAACTGTGTGATGTTTTTTCTTGATACGAAGATGAAATTTGTTGATATTGTGAGGGAAGTTTGTTTTGGTTTTAAGTTTCTAAAACCTGGTTCATTTAATTTGAGGTACTCTGTACCTGGATATCCAAGTTGTGTTTTAGATAGTGATCTGGATGTGAAATTAATGTTCAGGATTTTGCTTGATTTTAAGGTGTCTTCTGTTGATATTTTGGTTAGGGATTGTGGTGAGAGTAGCGTTGTTACTGCTGGAGGGACATAATCGTTTGATGATGTTCTTTATGTTTGTCAACAACTTCAAATGACTTTTATTGATGAAAATTATTATATGGGGTGATTTCATTTCTTTTCGCAATCAGTAGCTATGCTAGTAGCTTTAAATAACTACGTGAATAGCTTTTTATAACTATGTTAGTAGCTTTATATAACTAGCTTAATAACTTTAATTTGTTAGTAGCTTTTTATGTTTTTTTTTTCTTCTGTTTATGTAGTTGATTGAGGGGCAGCTGGAAGCTGCCGTTAGCTGTGTAACGGCATGCTGCTATTTTTCTTCATTTTTCATTAAAACACTAATCATTGTCATATCTTTGTTCTTGCAGTTGTAATAGTTACAAGGAGTCATGCGTATATGGTATTGATCATATACCTAATATTGAAAAATTTTATGAGGATTCGTCAAGATTGGGTGCTGTTATGAAGCCTCCATTGACTAAAAGGTCATCTGGTCGACCAAGAACTGTCGGATGAAGTCTGCTGCTGAAGGTGGCAAGAGAAGACCCATGAAATGTGGTATGTGCGGTGTCGTGGGGTGCCATAACAAGATAACATGCACAATGCCAATCTAAAAATTGGCAGTAGCTTTTTACAACACTGGCATTAGCTTTTTACAACATTGGCATTAGCTTTATTCAACATCAGCAGTAGTTTTTACAACATTGATTGTAGCCATATACAACATTGGATGTATTGTGATAATTTTGATGGTATTGTGTTCTATGTAGTTTCCATATTTTGAACTTTTTTTTTTCTATGTTTATGAGAATTCTATTCGATCTAGTACATTTTCTTAGTTGTCGTACCAATTTTGATCTAGGCTTTCACAACAACAATGTTGTCATTGAGTGTTATAGAATTCAGTAAATCAGTGGGATCAGAACTTCCACATGATTTGGAAGCCATTAGATTGTGGACTGATTATTTGCTTAAATTCACAAGTGTTCATGGTTCTGTATGTTGTTGGTGTAGTTGGTGACCTAAACGGTGACCACACGTGTCGGCAAAGGCCTTAAGTCATGGACATTCCTCCAACATCTTATATAATCGATAATAAAATTTCATGATTCAAACTTAAGTTGAAAATAAAAATTTGGAGTCCGAAAACTTCAATATTCATTCATTAATTCAACCAAAATATAAATAAATTTTCATTTTATAGCTGAAAATGAAACATACGAAATAAAATCTCATTACAAATAAAACTAAGAACCAACATAAAAAAGCTATTGTCAGGGTGAATATGTGTTGCATTAACATTTTCCCTTTAAGAAGAAAACCCTAGCCGCAAAAAAAAACTCTAGAAAGCTTGGTTTTCTTCGCCAAGTTTTGCTATTTTCCGTCCGATGGCGCGTCTTCGGGGCGTTGCCGTCGGACGGGTGCAACAGTCCTCCATGGTTTTCAGTGATTCTCTCTGGCATGGTTTCGTTTAGGTTCACAGGCGAGCATGGATGATGGGCGATGGGTCTTTGTGGGCTGGCTTGGTTCTGTGGCATCGGTGGTGGATTCTCAGGGGGCTTTGGCATGACGGTGGAGATCACCTTTGGTGCGGCGGGGCTATGTCAGAGATGGTGGTGCAGCGATGCTATTGATCTGCTTTCTTGCTGGCGTTGGGGATTTGAACATGAGCTATGTCATTGGGTCTCTGCTAGCATGAGTTTAATTTCTTGTTTTGTTTTTTACTAGTTTTTTTTCCCTAGTCTGTAGCTTTTGCTACTAATAATTCTCTATCATCGTTGGTTTCTATGATGATTTGGGACCTTAGTGAGGGTGTTTTCTCCACCTTCAAGTATTACTCTTCGGAGTGTTGAGTCTGCAGATACGAAATTTTCGTATAATCATTTGATCGATGAATCTTTTCGCCGTACCATATGTTTTGGCGGCTGAAGATTCGCTAGTTGTTTAGATGATTAGTGAGTTTTTTGTTTTTGTAGGCTCGTTGTTTCAACGAGCTCAGTGGTCTACAATGAGAGGTATTTGTTAAAGTCTTTAGTTGCCTGACCGACAGATCTGGTTTCAGGCCTAGGAGTTTGATGTATGTGCCTTTCTGGCTTTGATAATATATGAATTATCTGTTTCTCAAAAAAAAAAAAAAAACTATTGTCAGCAAAAATAAAAGCTACTGTCAACAACAAAAAGTTATTGTCAACACAACAAAAAGCTACTAGCAGTCTGACAATCCTCCTTTGAGCGCTCTCTCCTTCTTTCTGTAGATCTTAAGTGCTTGTGTTCTGTTGTACATTTGTTCAATATAATTTTGTTAGTATGCACCAACATGTTCAGAAGAAAAGCTACTGAATTAGTTTAACAAAGCTACTGAATTAGTTGAACAAACCTACTGACTTAGTTGAACAAAGTCACTGACTTAGTTGAACAAAGCTACTGACCTAGTTGAATAAAGCTACTGACCTAGTTGAACAAAGCTACTGACTTGGTTAAAGAAAGCTATTGACTTAGTTGAACAAAGTTACTGACTTAGTTGAACAAAGCTATTAACTTAGTTGAACAAAGCTACTGACTTTATCAAACAAAACTAGTGCCAGATAACAATAAAACTAGGTCAGTAGCTCTGTTTAACTAGGTCAGTAGCTTTGTTCAACTAGGTCAATAAATTTGAAATTCCTTCTTAATTATGTAAAATCTACTTCAAAGCATGAAAAAGCTATTAGCTATGGTGGAAAGATGCTGCAAACTATATCTCAAATCTACTTCCACAACAACATATATGATATTACAAAAGGACAAGAAAGTTACTGCCAAAACAATATTACCAAATCTATTCTATAGCACGTATAAAATCAGATTCCTTCTCAATCAAACAATTGAAAAACTGCTATCAATCAAGCTTCGAAAGACACTTAGTGTGTGTAGATTTACTAAGAGAGAGAGAGAGAGAGACTTACTAGCGCAATCGATTGAAATTGAGAGCAGCGCTGAATTACTTCGAGACTGATCGAACTATGAGATAAAAAATCATTTCTCGGCGTTTGAATTTGGGTTGAATCGGTGACAAATTGATTCTCTGTGACAAATCAATTGATTTTCTTTGAATGAATTTGGGGGTTGTGTTAGAGAGAGAGAGAGAGAGAGAGAGAGAGAGAGAGAGAGAGATGAATTAGTGGGTTTTGGGTTGATGGGAGGCAATGGAATCCATCGTAAATTTGATAAATTTTTAATGTCAAATACACATGCTCATTTTTTTCATGTGGCCTTATGTGAGAAAATAATATAAGGTGGCCTGTTGAAGAATATAGACTATAGAAATGACCTTATTGATAATTGGCTCTTTGTTTGTTTTTTGGGGCCAATGGATATTATTGGTTAAGAAAAAGATTATAACTTGGTACAAAGAAAGAAAATGAACAATACCGATTACCGAAGCATAACACATAAAAATATAAAATGGTGTCAAATTCGGGTTAGCATTTTCATTTCACATTAAATTAAGTTTCTTCTCATCCTTTGAGAAAATATTTCTTCTAAATAATAAAGTTTATTTATGCAGAAAGCTTCGCTGTTTAGATTTTTAAAAAGGCTATTAGCCAAAAAAAATTTTTAGAGCAAGTCCACCCGTTAGGTCAGGGTTAGGGTCACTGGGGCATTGGGTCATGCACTGTTCACTGACTTTTTTATGGTTGCTTCTATTCGTTGGGTCAAGGTTAGGGTCAGGGTCACAATTTATTTTTTTACATTATTTAATTTCTATTCATTTATTTTATTGCAAATGTTAAAGATATAATGTCAATAAATATCTATGATAAAGATTTCCAAAGCAAAAAAATTCGAGCAATATTATTTTTGAAAAAAAATGCACATACTATATATATATATATATATATATTTTATTTTTTTTTAAATTATCACTGTCACATGTGTTCAAGACACAACCACCGAAAACTTTATTGAAATTAGAACTCACCGACAACTTTATTGAAATTGGAACTCACCGACAACTTTATTGAAATTATAACCCACCGACAACTTTTGATGAATGAGATTTCTCGAATACTATTCAATCGTACGATTCTTATCTACATAATCTTATCTAAGATATTTGATAAGATTACGGAGGTTGTGGTTGTGCCACATGTCGTTATCCACTTATCATGTTTGTATGAAGAATTACAATAAATAAACTTCATTGCTCCATTTCATTCACACACAACCTTATCATTCTCATCTCCCACTCATTACACATTTCTTCTCCTTCAATCATTCAATGAAGAGGTTGTTGAATAAGATTTGAAAGTCTCGTGAGTCGTGATGAAGAAGATGAAGACATGATGGCCAATAAAGCCATGGTCCTCGGAGCAGTTGCTAACTATCAGTCTCAAAACTAACCTCGTATGCAAGGTTCTCATGTAGGGGCAGTAGGGCGTTCACTAAACAGGGAGAGATTCAGGGAAGAACGGGGCAACAACTTGATGCATGACTACTTTATCCAACGTTCGGTGTTCAGCGATGTGCAACTTCGAACACCCTACAGGATGAGTTATGATGTCTTCAACCGCATATTTGCTTATCTTTGCCAGTACGACTCATACTTTGTTCAAAAATCAGATGCCACCAACAAAGTAGGTCTATTGCCCAAACATAAGATGACCTCTTCCTTGCAAATGCTTGCGTATGGTGCTTCACCTGATGCTTGCGATGAGTATTATTGAATGGGGGAATCTACCTCAATTGAGGTGTTACAACGATTTTGTAGAGGAATCGTTGCTATATACTCAAGGGAGTATGAAATTCCGGTACGCCGGATTGTCCCAACAACGGTATAGTCGTCCTATCCACTAATCAGAGAGAATACACAAATTAAAACTTAAACTCTCCACAACCTAGGTTCTAACTTTTGCACAAGCAAAACACAATTGATAACAATATATATGCAACAAGCACAATCAATTGCACAACCTAGAATCTCAAAGTGTGCATCAAACTAGCACACCACGGACTATATATATATCTATGTATGAACAAGCACACAATATGCTAGCTAATTAAGCACAATACAATAGATAAATAAACACACAATCAACACACAAGATTGGTCACCCGGAACCTCTACCACTAGAGGAAAACCGGAGGGGAGCCGTACCCCATGCTCTTGAGTAACACTATGAAAGCCAAATCGGCAACACGTACAAGGGGGCACTCGGTCCCAAACTCTACACTATCTACCTATAGACTAGTGGCAGCTCTAACCTTGTGTAGTCCCGTTTGCTCTTTAAGCGAAACCTCCTCAAGCTACTTCGATTGGCTTCACCGACGCGAAGAACCTCCAACCGCAAGTGTGTGTGTGTATGAATAAATGAATATGAATTCAATTCGATTAACACAAGGAAATCACAAGGAACATTTGCTTGCATTAACCAAACCGAATTGAAAAGCCTTGAATATGATTCAAGGGTTGATTTAACTATTCACAAGGAACAATAGTTAAGCCAACAAACAACAAAGAAGATTGAATATAGATTCAATCATTCAATTCAGACATGGAACAATTGCTAGAATCGAATAGAATCTCCTAAATCCTAAACATAGGCTAAACTAGCATATAAATGCAAATCAAAGTGTTTAGCAAAGGATTATAGATGGAGATTAAGGTGAGGAACCTATAACATGGAACTAGGATCACTCACAATACCAAGGAACTCTCTCAAAGATGATTTTCGACTATAGGGAAAGAGTTGGCCGAAATGAAACAAAAGGGTTCTATTTATAGAAAACAGCCCAGCAGCAATTGCGATCGATCGCACGACATTATGCGATCGATCGCACAGTGTAAAATAAAGAGACAGAAGCTACTGGAAGTGAAAACCCTTATTTGCGATCGATCGCATAACATGTTGCGATCGATCGTACAAAAAGTTCCAACGGTCACATTTCAAACGAACATATTGTCCTACGTGGCCACGATCAATCGCATGAACAGTGACGATCGATCGCAAGGCTAAAAACAGCCTTGAACATAAGGAAAAGCTAATCAAGATGAATCTAAGTTAAGATCTAGCAATCCTAACTTAATAAACTCAAATGTATGAAACAATGCATACAAAATAAGCAAGCGAAACTTGTGATACACGACACAAGTGTGGCAATCAAGCATCCTATACTTATGTGATTCACATCATAAGTGAAAGAAAAACAACCTAAATAAACCTAGGACAATAAAGAAGACTTAATGTCAAGTGTGACAAGTAAGCAACCTATACTTATGTGATTTACAACATAAGAATGGCTAATCAAGCAAACCTAGATAAACCTAGGGCAACAAGGAAGACATAATGTGAATGAAATGCATGTGCATATGCATGAGTCATACCTTGAGGTGCTTGAACGAAACCTTCGATGACCAATGATCGAAGTCCTGAGAAAAGACCGGATAAGAAAGACATTTTCACGAACCATCTCGAGTAAGAACAACCTAAGCCACGACACCTAATCCCTAAACAATCTAGCATTGAATACAAAACAAATGCTAATACAAGGGAAGAGGTTTTGTCAAATAGGAACTAGCCAATAGCAAATATTTTGCCTTTACAGAGTACCTCCGCTCTCCCAATGCGGTTGACCTCAGAAGACTTCTCGCCAAAGCTGATAAGAGAGGTTTTCTTGGTATGATTAGGAGCATTGACTACATGCATTGGCCATGGAAGAACTGCCTATCAGATTGGGCTGGAGAATATAGTGGTCGGAAACATTTCTCCACTATCATCCTTGAAGCGGTCGCCTCGTATGACACATGGATATGACACGCATTTTTTGGAGTTCTTGGGGCGTGCAACGACCTCAACGTACTGGCACAATCCCAGTTGTTCGACGAACTTACTGGAGGTCGCGCACCTCAAATTTTGTACCAAGTGAATAAGATTGACTACAATTTGTGCTACTATCTCGCTGACGGTATATACCCAAGGTGGGCGACTTTTGTGAAATCAATTCCAAGGCCTACACTTGAGAAATATATCTTATTTTTCAAGTGCCAAGAGGGGTATAGGAAAGATGTTGAAAGATGTTTCGGTATTTTACAATCACGATTTGGCATTGTCAAAGGAGCTGCTCGTGGGTGGGATAAAAAGGATCTTCGGTATATCATGTTGACTTGTGTTATTTTACTCAACATGATAATTGAGGATGAGGGGCCTAATGACGAGTTGGAGTCCGATGAAGAAAATGAGGACAACATGATGCCCATGAAGGCTTCGGTTTGAGAGCATCCAGTTACAGAAAACTTTGAACCTGTTGGTAGAGATAGACATAATATTGAAGGATTCATGGATCGCTACCGTCATATTAGATCCGAGTATGCTCATTCAAGCCTTCAGAATGATCTCAAAGAGCATCTATGGCACATGAAAGGCAACATGCCTAGGTAGTTTGATAATTTTAATAATTTGCAATTGTGTGACCAAGCTTTATTTGTTTGTATGCTTTTAGTTTGTGTGTTTTTTTTTGTTTGTGTGCTCGAACCTGTTTGTGTGCTTTTTGTTTTTAATTTGAATAAAAATGGTATTTTATCTTTATGATTAAATAGCTTATGAAAATAAAAAAATAACACAATTTTTATTTCTTGACATTTATATTACATAAATAACAAGCCAAGCCTAAGAAATAACAACGACAAACATAAAAACAATTTATTTGAAATACGAGCTTCATGTCGGGTTGGTGGAATCACTAGTGGAGAAACCATCTATATTTGGCTGCATGGTTAAGCCACCGGTTGTAGGTGGTTGCACGTTTGAGCCACCGGTAGTATCATCATCCTCGTTTTCATACTTTTCAGCAATTTTTTTTTTGCTTTCTTTGCCAGAACTTCCTTCTAATTGGTGACATTCTACTTGTGTTCATCTCCATAATTCGCTTTTCCCTTTCCATAGTCTGCATTGCCATATCGTCCAACATCAATGTCTCTTTTCGCAACTTCATTTGCTCTTTTTGGATATCCCGTTATTGTTCGTACCAAAGCTACTAGCGAAATTCATTTTCGCGTTTTTCCCTTTGCGCAACTAATAAGGCTTGGTTGGCTGCCATAGTCTCTACGGCTAAAGTCATCCGCTCTTGGTCGTGCACGGACTTCTTTCCTTTCCGCTTAACTTCTTTAGTAGCCTTCTTACCAGGAGGCCTTACGGAAGGGCTTGTAGATACATCGGCAATTTCTTCATCTTCATCTAAATCCAAGTGAACATGGCTATCATTTTCTTATGGTTGTGTGTGCACCTGTTGACTTCCTCCTATCGAGCCACTTGTGACATCATCTGGATGATCTTTGAATTGTTGAAAGCCTTTCACGACGTCATAACATAAATGATGAGTGAATGGTTTGACAGGTAATTTGGCCCTCACACAATCGTCTCAATAATACATTTGTATAAGAATTTTTGTTTTTCGATTAGGAAAAATTTCACAAATGGTCACTCAACTATGACAATTTCGACACTTTGGTCACTATACTTTCGAAAATATCATTTTGGTCACTCAAAGTAAAAAAGATATTGAAGTCGAGTGACCAAATTGAAAAACGATATTGAAGTTGAGTGACCAAAGTGAAAGACAGTATTAAAGTTGAGTGATCAAAATGAAAGATATTAATGAAGTTGAGTGATCAAAATAATATTTTTGAAATTATAATAATCAAAATGTTGAAATTGTCATAATTAAATAAATATTTGTAAAATTTATCCTTTTCATTCATTTTTCATCTTATAAAAAAAAAAAAAAAGTGGTGATACAACAAGTTCGCTGCGTTTTACTTTTTCTAGAACCGACCGACTACCAAAGTACCAACTTGACAATGTGTTCATCACCCACCCTCGCCATTACATAGATTCTTGTACTCGCTATCAGGAGATCGACACCTGTCCAATCAAAAGCAACCACCCCAAACATCGTCCACGCTGAGCGCGTAAAATTTGCAACCGAACCTGGACCTAATCCAAAGTCCACCTTCACCCTATATTTTTATATTTTATTTATATCATAATATCAGTCTCTACCAAATTTCCATTCACTTTCTCTCTTCCAAGTTTCCAAACAGCTTCTAGAGAGAGAGAGAGAGAGTCCGTGAGAGCTCAGACTTATCTGATTTTTGGGTTTAGGGTGCGTTTTCTCCAACTCGCCAATTGCAAAACCCTAATTATCGGATCAGGTACCTTAAACCCTAATTCGGTCTTTGATTTCCCCGATTTTCTCTGTTCTAGGGTTTTATGGTTAGATTTCCGGTATGAATTTTAGTACTTTTGTGAATTGATTCTTCGTTTCACTATTTGAATGGAACTTATAAATCTTACTCACTAATCTGACAGAAGAAGATAACTTTTTTCTGTTGTAGTTCTCAATTCTCAAATATATTCATTTGTAATAAAGAAAACAAATTGTGCTTGATTTATTATGAAACCAAATATTGGTGCCTTTTTTGGTTCTGTCTATTGAATGATCTTTGTGTTTTCCGTTTTTTATATTGGAACTCGTGGAAGAAGTAATCTTTCGTTTTGTGCATCAAGGCAGTTAAGAATTTAGGGACCAAAATTCTGGGTGAATTGAAATTACTTATTGGTTCTGTTTTACAATTGCATTTGACATAGACTCCATTCAGTAGCTATGATTACACATAAGGCTGGATCATGTGAGATCATGTTGAGTTATCCTTGTCAAGTAGCAGGGTGATTTAGAGTTTGTGTTTGTTTGTTTTTTAATGTGATCCAGGTCTAAGCATTCTGGTTAGCAGTTCCGAATCAGCCAAGTTTCATGTCTGATCTCGACGTCCAGCTTCCTACTGCCTTCGGTATGTTTATGTGTTATTCTTAAATCACTTGTGTGATTATGCTCTTGCAGGCATGTTTGTGAATCTGTATATGAATTAGTAGAGTATGTTGTTTGATTGTTTTGGTCCTAGTTTTGACTGAAAACTTGGATACCTAAATGCTTGAGGGATCATTTTTAGACAAGATTATTCAAGTCTGGTGCAAGTTAGTAGATATGCACTTTGACCAATTGCTTTTTGATGACTATCAATGGAGCCAGACGAAACTAAGCCATACCTCTGAAAACCTTGATGGTTTGGTTGCTATTTTCATGATTGGCTGCTGGTCCTTTTGTTGTCACATGCATAAAATCCAGTGAATCCAACTTGAATCAATGTGTATATTTTATGGAAAACTTTACGGGTGAGCATGGTGTGGTTCGAACTTTAAGTATTGAAGTTACTTCTCACCTGCCTATGTTGCTGCTCAGGCACTTTGTTTTTTTAGTTTATTAGGCATTCTAATCTTCATGCCTTTTAGGCTCAGACAGAATCCATTGCTTTTCTACGATATCATAAAAGGTGGCGGTATCCTATACACAGTGCATTTTTCAATCTTAAATTGGGCTGTTTGGCAGACATGGGGCTCAAGCCCCATCTGACCAACAATCAAACCTACCCAATACTGGGACCATGGGTTGGGTTGGTTCACTTGCAGTCCGCTTATTCAGTTGGTGTTGGGTAGTCTCAAACAGGCAAACCCGATCATACCTCTTTAGGGTGTAGACCCCTACTATCTACTTTCAATTCCTCTTTTATTCATAAGATTCTTGAGCTGGTTTTGATTAATCTGTTCTCAGAACTGTTCCTATTGACGTTTCTTGTGTAACTATTGATTTCTTTCAACACAAATTCTTGGCTTCTATTTATTTTCTCTTATTAATCTTGACTATTGCATGAGTTTCTCATGAGTGGCCAGTTGTATATAGAAAATTTGCTAATGCTATAGGAAACATTGCTAGTGGCTAGTTTTGTAAGTCTCTGTTGACATCCTCACATCAGAATAAGGTTATGAAATTTATAAAGCAGTTGTCCCATCGCTTTTATAAATTTATAAATTTCATAACCTTATTAGATTCCCAACACTGTTTTTAAGTCTCTGCTTTATTTTGAATTTTTGAGTTCGTAAAAACGTATGGCAACTCTATGTCTTTGCCTTGCTTGTCTCTCCCATCGTCTTTCATGCCTCCCTCTTCTAAATCTAATTGGGTGTCTTCGGTTCAGATCCCTTTGCTGAGGCAAATGCTGAGGACTCAGGTGCAGGTGCTGGGACAAAAGAGTATGTGCACATCCGTGTACAGCAACGAAACGGCAGGAAAAGCCTGACAACTGTGCAGGGATTGAAGAAGGATTTTAGCTACAACAAGATACTCAAAGACCTTAAGAAGGAGTTTTGCTGCAATGGTACTGTCGTCCAGGACCCCGAGCTAGGGCAGGTGTGTGTTTATTGCTAAAAGTTGTAATTTAATTTGTAGTAGTAACCCTCTAATATTTATGTTTATTTTGATGTTTGTCTTTAGGTCATCCAACTTCAAGGTGATCAGCGAAAGAATGTATCTACCTTCCTAGTCCAGGTATGGATGTGCTTTCTTTGATTGTTTCAGTCTGGTGAACATCTGAATCCTATTAGATTGTCTTAAATTGCTAGCAATTTGGAGGAATCTGGGTCCTTATTCTTATAGTCTTTCTACAGGCTGGCATAGTGAAGAAAGACAACATCAAAATTCATGGTTTCTGAGCTGCTCCAACTACTGAAGTATCTGGACATGTTATCCGAATAGACAAATAGTATATCATCTATAAGTCTGCTATGCGTATTGTGTTTGTGGTATATTCGAAGTATTAAGCAACTGTGTAATGTGGGATGACAATCAGCCTTATGGCAACAACTTGTGTTTGTCTTAATTTCAACTGCTGTTTCAACTACAATAAAGATGTTATACAAATTTTTCCCTGCAAGTCCTTTTCTGAGATTTTTTTTTCTTTTTCTGATTATGAGAAAAAGGATATGATGCTGTAGACAATCTTGTACTAGTCTGTCCAGGTAAGTCGACATTTATAGTTTGGTTGGGGTATTGTGGCTGCACCGGGAAGCATGACACTCTATTATACTAGTTCCTCGAGCTCATAATCCAGGCCTCACTGTTTGTAACACGTCCATCGAAAGTGAGCAGAAGGAAACGGCATTCAAATGTTGAACTAGACTAGGTGTAGCAACAAATCAGACTACTTGCAACTTCTGCCAACGAGTTCACTCTCCATTCTTGGTTTGTACCAGTTAATGAAATGTAATTCTATTTTGATTTTCATCCGTCTTTTTATCCATATTGACAGGCTTGAAGTATATATATTCTAGATCAGTCTCATGATATGTATCTGACTGTAACACTAGCGACATTGGCCATAATCTAAAAAACCTAACTACAACAGAGGATAGAAAGTGAGAAAATTATGTTGTATCCGCCCTGCACTTGCTAGGTACCGTTCGTGAAGAGCTTTTTCTTGACCTTTCTCAACTTCGCACTGGCGGACGAACTCGTGCTGCAGAAGGGTGGTTTAGGCAATCACGGTTGGCTACATAGAGTTGCTATATTGACCTTTTTCTAATTCTATAAATGGCAGAATTTTTTTTTTCCGAAACGTCACAAGACACTCTTCATTTTCAATCCTCGTTTAATCATCTCTATCTTTTGTCTGCCTCATTTACTTGTCCAATGATTTTAAAAAAACTCACGGTAAGGAAAAGAAGACCTAGAAGCAAAAAAAAAAATTTGAAATTTACTTCTTATTTTACAATCCACACTCCATCTTTCCTTCTTTAGTATTTTAAACTTTGTTTTTTGTAAGGATTTCAACTAAAACAGGAAAAAAAGAGTGTGAATTGTAAATCAAGGAGTTGAATTTCAATCTCCTAAAAAATTGTGGTTTTCCTTGAACAATTTAACTATGTACTAGTTGGTTTGGACATGAATCTTGTGCTATAAAAAAGTCGCTTCGATTTAGATACAAGTAATGGAAAAAAAAAAATTAGAATAAAGACATCTGCAGGTGAATAAGATGCTGCATCATTTATTTCATTTGTGGTTGGGCCTTCCGGCCTTGTGAGCAGAAAAGGCAAACGGAAAAGACACTATTTTCGCGTCCAAACAGAAAATCATGGACGCAGATCATGATCATCCACCCTAGGCAAAGATATTATTTCTTTTCTCATTTCTCATTGATGGTGACAAAAGCTCTACAGAAGAGTATCAAAGTGGGACCCACACATGAAAAAATCCCAAACTCGTGACAGTGAAGTACACCTCCGACAGTACTCGGTACTCACACACTGTGGACTGCTTCATGTGTGCCACTTGTACGAGAGATTCTACTCACAATTTTTTGGATTCATTATGTTAATCTCACACTTGATATTCATAAATTATATAACTTTAAACTTTCATAATTCAAACTATTCATTTTATTTTATAGATCATCTAAATAATTTCTATAAAAATCAATCAAATGAAAAATCGCTTAATTTTAGTTTTTTAAGAAGAAAACGGCAATATGTATCAACAATTTTATGTAATAGTGAACAAATGTTCAAATACAATCCTCCATTAAAAAAATTAGAAACTAAAAGACTATGTAAAGTCCATCTAGCAAACCGGTGTGCAGCCTCATTCGCCTCCTATTAAATGTGATGGAAAGAAGATCTTGAAAGCTCTTGAAGGTGCCTACTAATATCTTCATAGACAAGGTCCAAGCGTGCCTGAACCAACCCAAAACAATCTAACTTAAATCTAACAGGTCCAAGACCATGCTCAATAGCAAACTGGCTATCTAGTTTCCCTACTAGTGCCTCCACCTATCCTGGATTATAAACATGTTGAACAGTTAAAGAGCAGCCCATAAAGAAAAAACCCTCATGGTCTCTAGCAACCCAATCCCTCAAACTTTTTTAACCTCATCAAAAGCACCATCTATAGTAATACTACACCATCCCAACAATATTCAATTGCATACTAGTAGACGAATGATTTTAAAAATAATTAAAATTATCGTATAATTTGTTCATTTGTTTTATATAACTAATTAACTAAACGACTTTTGATTAAACTATCTTTTGCAAAAATAATCATTAAAAAGTCCAAAAAAGATGAACACGTTTGGATTATGCAAGATGGGATGAACGGCGTACGTCGTTTTTTGGCTAATAGTGAATCATGTCTAATCCTCCGTATAATTAGTTGTAGGGGTGTAAACGAGCTGAGCCGAGCATTACATACTCAGATTTGACTTGTTTATGGTCAAGCTTAATGTGTTGTGTTTGAGATTGGCTTGTAAACTTATTTCAAAGTTTGAGTTTGGTTTGGCTTGGCTTGACTTGTTTCTTGACAAGCTCAAGCTTAAACTTGATTGAACTTAATAATGATAATTTTTTTTATGTGGAGTATAATTTTTTATTAAAAAAGAGAAAATTACACAAAAGGAAGAGGGGGACTAGACCAATAAATGGAGAAGCGGTCTTCTTACAAACTCATACTATAAATAGGAAACCAATAAAAAAATTATTGAATAGAACCACGTATATATAGGAAGAGAAATGTGTTATCTAAAAGAAATTTGAAGTTGATTGTGAAAACCACTTGCAAAGATTAATCTTATCTTAAAGTTTTTGAATTTGAGTTCATTGTAAACTCAGTTTTCGTGTACGGGTCTTAATGATTCAAGTGACAAATTTTTTTTTCTAATGCTTGAATAATAAATATATATTTGGTTAATGAAAATTATAAAAACAAAATATTTAATATTAAATGAGCTTGAGTAAATGAGCCAAGGTATAACGAGCAAGCCGAGCTAGTTCAAGTTTAGTTCTAGTTGTCTTGTGACTAAATACGAGTTGTTCACGAGCTCTACGAGCCGAGCATACTAGAGCTCAACTTTAACTTGTTTCATTTACGAGCTGAACTCGAACGAACTAAAAACGAGCCGAACTCAATACAAACTCGAGCTGTATCGAGTCAATTTACAGCCCTAATTAGTTGGCCAATTTTCTGGTCACATAAATCATTTTATTTTATTTTGAACATAAGTTTATACACACGTATCTTAAGAGAGTCGAATTAGAATATTTCATTATATAACTTTGGTGTCAAACCACTACACCAACTACCTTGAATTGATTACATAAATCATGTGACACGATGCCGTATACACATAAACCGGATACAGAAAGTTATACACACAAAATTATAAAACTACCCTCCAACAAATTCTAGATCCTTCATATCCTATCCTCTTCTCTAACGCGTCGCTACTCACTCCCCTTATTTTCCAGATATTTTACACCATCTCCTCCACCATAAATACACTCTCTACTCTCCTCACTCTCATCATCTTCAGCAAAACCTAATCCCCAAATCTTGTATTTCTCTCTCTCTCTCTCTCTCTCTTCTACCAAAAATGGCATCCATGGCTTCCACACTCGCCGCCTCCTCTCTCGCCACCAAGCTCCAGAAGCCATCTCTCCTCGAATCCTCCTTCCATGGCTCTCCCCTGGCGCGCGTTCAGCCCGTGAAGGCGGCCTCATCCAACGGTCACGGCCTCTCCGTGTCCATGTGCGGCGCCTCGACCAACGCCTACGATTTGAACAACTTCAAGTTCGAGCCGATCAAGGAGTCCATCGTCTCCAGGGAGATGACCAGGCGCTACATGACTGACATGATCACCTACGCCGATACCGACGTCGTAGTCGTCGGTGCCGGTTCCGCCGGGCTATCGTGCGCCTACGAGCTCAGCAAGAACCCCGATGTGCAGGTTGCCATTATTGAGCAATCCGTCAGCCCCGGTGGCGGCGCGTGGCTCGGTGGCCAGCTCTTCTCCGCCATGGTATTGTAATTTTTCCCTTATAATCTGGTTTCTGGCTGTGAAATGTTGTTTATCTCAAAATCTTGATGTATGAGTACGACACGTGTTCGCATGCCTGATATTGTTTTTTTATAAATATTGTTTTTTAGCATAGAGAAATAAAAGTAATAATTAATTATTTCTATTTAGTTGAAAAATTTGTTTGAAATTATTTGCCTATTCAAAGTAAATTAGTTGTTTAGATCGTGTTACTTGCAAGAGGGTGAAGCACTTCTCTTCAATATATAGAAGTTCATTGCGTAATTTATATGCTCCCAATAATCTAAAGTTCGCTCCATACATTTCGAACAGGTAGTGCGGAAACCTGCACATCACTTCCTCAACGAGTTGGGCATTGACTACGACGAGAAGGATGACTACGTAGTCATCAAGCATGCTGCCCTATTCACCTCAACTATCATGAGCAAGCTCCTTGCTCGGCCCAACGTGAAACTCTTCAACGCTGTAGCAGCCGAGGATTTGATCATCAAGGGTGGGAGAGTTGGTGGTGTTGTCACCAACTGGGCCTTGGTTTCCATGAACCACGACACACAGTCGTGCATGGACCCCAACGTTATGGAGGCCAAGGTGGTGGTTAGCTCATGCGGTCATGATGGGCCGATGGGAGCCACTGGAGTGAAGAGGTTGAGGAGCGTTGGAATGATTGAGAGCGTGCCTGGGATGAAGGCTTTGGACATGAATGCAGCTGAAGATGCCATTGTGAAGCTAACAAGGGAAATTGTGCCTGGAATGATCGTTACTGGCATGGAAGTTGCTGAGATTGATGGATCTCCAAGAATGGTAAGTTTCTTTCTAATGGATCTATTTATTTTTTTTAGTTCTTTATTTCTTGTTCTCTAATGTTTGGTAATGGTTTGTCCTCTGCTTGCTTTTGCATGTCTCATATGTTTGATTTCTGGGTTTCTTTCTCAAAATTTAGAATTTTAACCAGTTTTGGTTAAGCAAAGTACCACTGTCCGTAATGGTTATCTGAACGCTGTAAGTCATCTCCACCAAATAGCCTGATTTGGTCCCCCTTTTTTTTTAAAGGAAATAATTAGGTACTTTTGCATAGCACCTTTGGATAATTGGTGATATGCATGACACAAAGGTTATATATTTTGGGTAATAGGTGGTTTTAGCAAGGCTAAAAGTTGTCTGTTTGTATGACCTAAATCTCATAATACTGCTATATAATGTAGCTTTAACTATGTCTGATACCCAACCGGAGTGTGAATATCACTCCTACGCAGAAATGGAATTATACTCCCTCACTGTTGTAGATACTGCTGAGTGTGCTTTGAGAGAGTGCCAATAATGCTCCCCCTATAATGATGGTAGTATGGAAATATATGTCCTTCCAATCATGAAGGTGGAGTAGACCCACCCTAGTATTGCACCCTTAATAATACAAGCTAGGCACCCAAAACCATTTTATTTGCTTACCTATCCTAATCAATAATTGTATATAATCTCTTTATTGGAGAGAGGACCTTTCCCACTCTGTTTTGTTTCCTTGTTATACTCTGCAGTTATTTACACTTGATTACAAGATAAAGACACTAGAGGCCAGCAATTTCTTTAGGATCTATTCACAGATTAGCTAAATGGAATAGTGGTCCAAAAGCTTTGTTTTGTTTTGCCCTTTTTGAGTTTTTGTTTTTGAAAGCTTTCCATTACTTTACTTGATTTTGATTGTGGTCCTTTTGTGGGTGGTGGGAGTGACCAAGACTCATACAATTTGCAATTTGGGCATTATTGGTGGTGCAGGGACCTACATTCGGAGCTATGATGATATCAGGGCAAAAGGCAGCCCACTTGGCACTGAAGGCTCTGGGCCTTCCCAATGCTCTTGATGGATCATATGTTGGAGGCATTCACCCTGAGCTGATCTTAGCTGCTGCTGAATCTGCTGCTGAGATTGCAGACGCTTAATTGTGTCGTAGTAGATGATGTTTCAATAAAACTGGTGGAAAAAAAAATCAAGCCGGAACTGGTAGCAGTTAGGAGCGAGTAATGGTGGCTAGCGATAATGGTGTGTGGATAGCTGAGGTTACTGTGTGGTAAATTTTGTTAATAATGTGGTTGTGGTTATGGTTGTGAGAGACTGTTGGAAATGAAAAACGGAGCATTGCTTGCTTCTTATTTGAGCTTGTATCCTATTTGTTTCTTCGTCGAATTCCTAGTGTTTAAATGAGAAATTTCACTTTCCCAAGTAAATTTCTCAAATTTCTTCTTCTGTGGAGTAATTGGCTCGCTTACCGCCCAACTTAATATCAGCTGATGTGATATTCTACACCTGTGAACCCACAGTGCTTGCATGCCTGTGTAGCTGCTGAAGGACCTGCCTTGAGAATTTTAGGTTCAGTTGATTTCTATTTCATTGTGTCATCAGTGTCGCAATGACTGATGAGAATAAGAATGACATGACCTGTCTTGACAGAATGAAAGCTAAACTCTGCTTTGTAATCATAGAATCACTACTAGTTCATTATTCACAGCGCTTTAGCCCTAGAAGCTTACAATGCAGCTCTTACGTTATCAGCCATATGCCATTGATCTCAATAGCAAAATCCTGGCAAGTACTGTCCATTAGATGAAGCAAGAAACAATCTACCAACTAATACTCTAGCAGTTTCAATTAGCGCTAACACCCACTAGGAGACCCATTGGACCAATGCTAGAACTCTTGTTGCTTCAGACAGTAGGCAGAGGCATGGAGGAGTACTTGAGGGGGTAACTCCTCCACATTGAGACTAAGCTTTTAGCAATGAGGAAGAGTTCCTCCAAGCACCGGTAGTCTAGACCGCAGGCCCTCAACCTATGCTTAGAGCCCAGCCCAAATAAAGCCCAATCCCCAATCTCTCGTCATGTCACTGTCATGGACAGCCCAATGAATCATTAGGATTTGTTTTCGGATGTTCTCTCCAACAACACTACGGTGCCAGGCTCAACACTTTCCGAATGCAACTCTGTGTCTCTGTCCATTGATGAAACACTTGTCGATCATCCCTATCTTCTCCCTACACGGTCGGAAAACCATTCCAACTGACATCATACATAAAGTTGTTTGCATTGTTTAGTTAATAATATGTGTCTTTACTTTGTGTAAGAGATTAAAGATTTTGATCAAAATTACTTTGTGTCATTCAACCAACAAGGGTTGATTCAGTTGGTAAAAGTGTGTTGTTGGTTTAGCGCCAACCTTAGGCCACGTTTACTAAACCGTAATGGGATTGAGAAGGAATCGGAGAGAGAAGGAATCGGAAAGAGGAGGAGTCATTTCCATTCCTTTGTTTACTTGTTATCCGGAATCGGAAACAATCCCAGGATTGATTCTCATTCATGTGTTTAGGAATCGAAATCATAATAAGATTAATTACGAAAACACCCTTACGTATAACTTAATGAAATTAATAAATCATGAGAGTATTTCTGGATTATCAATAAATCATGAAGATAATTTCGGAATGAAAAATTGATTCACCCCGGAATCGGAATCAATACCTAGTCCCCCCACCGGAATGAAAATGGGAGAATGATTCCTAAATTTTTTGTGGGACCCATGCAATTCCGATTCCGCCTATGGTTTAGTAAACGTCCAATTTTACCCGGAATGAGAATCACTCCCTATGAAGTCATTCCCATTACGGGTTAGTAAACATGCCCTTAGTTCGATCCCTGTTGCCAGCAATCCCTTTTTTGGTGGGTAATCTGTAAAATTCCTCAATAAATCCATACAGGTGGCTGCGGAACGTGAGGGCCCTTTGCGTAAGTCCTTCCTGGTAAAAGTCTGGGGTTTGCCGTAGCCCTGCATATGGGGGTAGTCTCTCCCTCTTCCAAACTTTTTGTAACAAAAAAAAATATTAGTTGTATCATTCCAAATCTAAACAATACAGAACTTTGGGCCATTTATTTTAAATCAAAATTTTGATTTTTTTTTTTTAGAATAAAAAAGGATTTCCGGTGCATCAAAATTATGATTTAGCACCAGTGGCCAGCAACAACCTGTTTTGCGAAAGGAGATTAGTTTATTCGGCTTACCCTCTAGAGGGGTTTTGGGGGATCATTCATGGGGAGATAATCCCTAATAAAAAAAAATTGTGATTTAGCCCAAAAGAAAAAGCGAAAACCACGTACAATTGCAACGACGTCGTTTAAACTGCAATCCCTCTCCTTGCCAAAAAAAAAAAAAAAAACTGCAATCCCTCTCTCTACTTCTCTAGAACCGTGTCCAACCTCAGCGGTCTCGTGAGTCGTGAGTCGTGACTTGAGCTCATCAGACTGTCCGAAGCTCAACCGCTTTCAAGGTATGTATGTGCCGACCCTAATTCTCTCTTTCATTTCGGAGAAAACCGCAAAATAAAAAAACAGAATTCATTTTCGTCTCTCATAAATTTTTATAAGCTTTCAATCCGAATATTTTGTAGTTTACTTTTAGTCTCCGAAGCATAATTTTTTAGGGGCTCATTTTAATGGTGGTGTTGTTGGCAGCCTGAGATATCAGAACGAACGATGGAGGAAATGCTCGCTATAATTATTTCTATGTTTCTTGTCTTGGCATTAATTCCACTGTATCTATGGAAACGCCGTCAAGATTCTCGATCACCGAAAGATCACGAAGAAGAGCCTCAGGTTTAATTTTCGAAACCTAATTCTATTGCAATGCGATGGTTTAGGGTTTTTAGAAAAATTAGGCATGCAGAAGTAGGCTTTGTGTTGTTTGAATGCTGTGTTTGGGTTTTCTTTTAATTTTTGTTGGTATTATTTGTTGTTAATTTAGGTTGCTCAGAGGGAGGCTGTGGTGCGTCCGGCCGGTAATCGTCCTCGGATGCGTAGGAGGCCGGCTTCCGGAGCCAGCACATCTTCAGCTGCTGCACCACCTGTAGAAGGTTTCTGCTCTTACTGCTTTCTTTAATTTCGATATTGACTTCTACAAAATGCTTAGAGAGTTAAAAGTATGTTGCACATTAGCAGAGAGAGATTTGATTGATTATGAAAAATTACAGTGTAAACAATGTATTTGTCAGCGGTAAAGGTAAGAACAAATGAGAACTAATTGGGAAAAATACGGTTTACAAGGTTTGGTCTACTGCAAAGTCTGCAATTAGGCCAATCCTTGTGCCAAAGAGGAGCAATAATAAGGTTTAGCCATTCATAAAGGGACTAGAAAACTGTGGCAGTGCAAAGGATGTAAACGAGACAATAAAGAGGATAAAGTTGATTTTTCAGGTATTCAGTTTTGAAAATATGCATGGAAGTGAGGATGTACAAATTTGGACTTGTAGGCCTCGACCTTTTTGTAGTTCAGTTCAGCTTTTGCATTGGCTAGTGTTCACTTTAAGGAAAAATATTTTCGTATGTACTCTGCAAATGTTGATAAATGTGGTATTGTGTCAGATGAAGTAAAATTATCTATGATTCTAAATACAGAACCTGCTGATGGAAGTGATGAGGAAGCTGTTGAGGATGAGAATTATGAAGCCAAAGCTTCGAGGAAAAAGGAACAGAAGCGTCAAGAGCGGGAAGCACAACGCCAAGTATTGTTCTTTATTTCACTTCTTCATTTAAAAGATTTCTCTCTCTCTCTCTCTCTGGGTCCTGATCATTTTTTCTAGTAATTGTATCTGTGCCATGAATGTAAATATGAACATGTAATCATAAAATTGTGAACTAATTATATGCAATCACTTAGTTGTATGTTAACAAGTTTGGTTACTATGCCCTTCTACACTAAATATAAATTACTGAAACAGTGGAAACACAATTATGTAATGATTTCTGTTGGTCCTTGATTCATTATCATGGTTTCTTTGCATTTTGATTATTTTATTTTCTTTGCTTTTCCTTGCAATTGACACACCACTAGTTTGTTTTAATGAGTTCCCTTCCATCGTTTGAAGGCTGAACAAGCTGCACGCGACTCAAGGCAAACAAAACAAGATCGCTATGCTGACATGCGGAGGAGGAAAGATGAGGAGCGGGAGGCACAAGAACGTCAGCTGGTGTGTTGATGACCCCGTTTTTCTGTGTTGGAAAAATAGATGTGCCTTTGTGTTGTTGGACTGCTAGTTGAATATATGGCCATTATTTTATAGGAAGAAGAAGCCAAGGCTCAGAAGGCTAGGGAGGAGGAAGCTGCTGCATTAGAGTTTGAGAAGTGGAAAGGAGAATTTTCCATAGATGCTGAAGGTACCACAGAGAATGAAGTGCAGGATGGACATCACGATTTGCTTTCTACTTTTGTGGAATACATAAAGGTAGGTTTCAATTCTGTACCTGTTAAACTCATTTGAAGATTCTGTTCTCTACTTGTAGCTAGCTCATGAACATCTTGATTGGGTTCACTTGAAAACTAGGGATGAAATTTAGCTACTGAGCTGGGATTGTAGTTTTTCTAAATTGTCCAAGATAGTTGAGACAAGGTCAACCTGGTCTTAAGCTAATTTGCTAAACAATCTTGAGCCTAGTTCAGATTAGGTGAGCCATGCTCAGATGAGCCTAATCTGTTTTGGTCAAGCTCGAGTAGAGCATAAGCTGATGCCTGAATAGCTGAATCAAGCTAAAGCTCATGCATGACCCGGAATGACCAATCTTTTCTCCTTATGATAGCTTACTGTTTAGAGATTGTTGATATTGTCAATGTTTGTTTTTGTCATTTTATTACTCATATGAGAGGATCCAAATCCTATATTTCGCTAATCAGAGGAGTTAATTGGTTAACAAAGTGAGGCGTCCAGGAGGTTATGATTTTTGATTTGTGGTGAATTCTGTCGTTTGCAGAAACATAAATGTGTTCCCTTGGAAGATCTTGCTGCTGAATTTAAGTTAAGGACTCAGGTAATCGCCCTACATTTTTTGCTTGAATAAATATCTAAATGAACAGTTTTCATGCGCCCCTGTGTACCTCGAATTTCAATGCTAGTGCCACTGCACTCCAAGTATAGGTGTTTTCATTGGACCCATCAATCAAAAAGTCTCAATTTCATAATTAATGTTACGAAAAGTAGTGATTTTTCTCAATTGCTTGATTTGGCAGGATCACTTTTTAATTTTATGTTCAAAACCAACTGCCCCGACTTATGTTGGAGCTTATTTATGTAAACATTAAAATGGTTCATTCAAATCGACAGAAAATGGTGTTGGCCAACATTCCATATCCCATATTCCCCAGTTGGGGGGTTGAAGGTTACTTTTAATTATTTAAAAGATGAAACTGAGAGTCTTTGAACAACAGGGTGCAATGAGAAAAACACCTTATACTTGGAAGGTGCAAAGTATGATGCCCAAAATTTTATTTCAAAATTAATAAGGTATAAGGAATATTGAAATTTATTTTCGAAGTGATTAATCAACTGAATGTTACTATTTTCATATAAGACATGCTTTCTTTACGCAATCTATTACATAGAGAAAGTGCCCATGTGATTTCTTAGTCCGACACTGTCTGGTTATGTTGTATTATTCCTGGTTTGGCTGCCTAATTTTGCGATGCAATGTATGCTTTTGCAGGAGTGCATCAATCGGATAACCTCTCTGGAAAGTATGGGTATGTTGAGTTCCATTTCCTCATTGAATTGTTTCACGTAATGAATAGTGTCTTGCTTCAGAAGGTGAAATGCTCTTTTTTTGGATAGTGCGCAGACTTTCGTTGTCCCTTACTGAGAAAATTCGTTGTCTTTGTTTGTATTAGGGCGACTTTCTGGTGTCATGGATGACAGAGGGAAATACATATATATCTCCCAGGAAGAGATGCAAGCCGTGGCAGACTATATCAAGCGTCAAGGGAGGGTTAGCATTTCACATCTTGCTAGCAAGTCTAACCAGTTCATTGACTTGGAACCGAAAGCCCAGTTCGTTGAAGAAGTCAGTAGTGTGGAAGAAATTGCTGCCACTTGATACCGTTAATGTTCTTTCTACATGTAAAGTACAATTACAACGTACTGTAATGGTTACGGTGCACACATGGTTAACATAATATATAACACAGGGTTGAGGAGGTTAGAAAGCTTATCTGAGAATTTCTTGCTGCAGATTTTACTTATGAAAACAATGAATGAATTTTATCTGCTGAGAAGGGTTATTGTTTACTTGTAGAAAACTAGAAAAATGACCGTGATATCTCCATCCAATTTTGTAGGTTTCAGAATGAACAGTTTGACAATTGACCATTGTGTTGGTTTAACATCAGACCCCAACTTGCATTTACCTTCCATCTATTGTTTTGTACACCAACTGGAAATCCTTGTTCCTTTGGGAGGTGCTGCAATCTAGTATAATGCAGATGGTTTATTCGATGGGAAAAATTTCCCTAATGACCTGTCCAAATCCATTCCAAGTGGTGCTGGCTACACTTGGTAACCCGAACACTGAAGAAGCACCCAGGCAATAGAGGGGGGAGATTGAAGTAATAGAATGAGAAAGACTACATAATAAAAATATGTGAATTGACAAAACCGAAGATAATTTTTTTTTTTTGAATAGATAAAACCGAAGGCAATTGTTAATCTGGACGAACAGTGAATTGACAAGATTAGCAAATTGACAGTTGGCATCAATGCATTGGTGCATTTTCTCCGAGTGAAAATTGTAGTTAACCCAATTCCGACAATAGAAACATGTTCAACAAGTCTTGTATATAGAAAGTGATTCATTTTCTCATTTTAACAGATATATTGGATGGATATTTGTCTGAATTCAGACAGAGTAATGACACAAAATGAAGGACAAATGACAATGGTTACATGGGTACTTTTTATATTTTTCTACAAAAAAGAAAAATGGTATCTGCTATTTATTTATGTTTTTATATAATTCTTTTTAAATTTTTGACTAGTATATATAAGATTGGTTGATTTTACCACGTAACCGAGGTAGAAGTGGCACCAATATATGGTTAGAACTTAGAAGCAAGAAAGATTTTGTCGTTTTACTATTATGTTATGGAACAGTTTTGCCAGCTCAAAAGAGGTGAAGGAAGGTCAACCAGAATTTTTATTTTTTTTTTTGCAGTGAGCAACAAACTCCTTAACGAACAGTGAAACAGACACGCGAAGGGTCGTGGTTTGATAACAGTCTTTCGCGTCCATGCTATTTACGTCTTCAATGTGTACCAGAAATTAACCAACACTTTGGCTTTAAAACATGCATGGCTGCGAAAATTGCATGCAAACCGAAGCTGCCGCTAAAACTAGCGGAAGAGAATTGAGCTTGACCCAATCTTCCAGTGTCTTTATCCCCTCTAAAATTTATACCATCCCATCTCTCTCTCCTTTGGGGTTTACACAGACCTCCCCGGCCTTCTCACTCGCCGCGTCCTCCCGCGGCCTGTGCTCAATCATTATTTCTCTCAAGTCTATGATATCCAAATTAATTAGCCACATCCCTGTTCGTATTCTCCATCTCAAGAAAAGAAAAAATAGAGAGTTTCCAATCCATCTCAAGAAAACAATGGAAACAAGTTCTAGCATGAAGATCCCATGGAACTTGTTCTTTCTATTGTTTTTGGTGGTCTTCGCTACTAGGGTTGAAGTTAGTTACGGTCAAGAAGCCGATGACGATGGAGGGGACGACAAGCCGGCTCTGCCTGAGCAAGAAGAATGCGACGGCATCTTCTTGACCTACACGTTCGTCTCGCGCGAGAAGGAACTCCCGCACAAGAAGAACGTGTCGGCGCAGGCCTGGGCGTTCAAGTCGGAGGCCAGCATCTTGAACGCCGGGTCCACGACGCTCAAGGCGTGGAAGATGTTCATAGGGTTTCAGCATCGAGAGATATTGGTGGCGGCAGACGGGGCTGTGGTCGTGGACGGTGCTGAGATGCCTGCCTCCGTTGGGAAAAACGGGTCTTACTTTGCAGGAAACCCACAAACAGACTTGAAGAACTCCATAGATACGGCCGGGGATTACACTCAGATTCAGGCAAAGATTGCTTTTAAGGGAACCATGTTCGGCCTCCCGGCCAAGGCCACACCCATGCCCAAGACCATTCGCATCGTCAACGACGGATATAAGTGCCCCGCAGCTCATGTTAAAGGTATGTCAATCACATATATGCATCATCCACATAATAATAACATGACTCTTGTGTTGGCTAGCTAGCTTTTAAGAAATAAGAATATTGATCGATGATTTGTTTGGTGGGTGATGGAGCAGGGAAGACAAACATGTACGTATGTTGTAAACCAGACCCAAAGTTCAAGGTGAAGAAAGAGGATAAAGATACCAAATTCATGCCTAAACAGAATGGTGATCTCTCCATCACATACGATGTGTTGGAATCCTTTTCAAACAACTATCTGGCCCAGGTCACCATCGACAATGTGCACCCACTGGGCCGTCTTGACCACTGGAACTTGACCTGGGAATGGCAGAAGAATGAGTTCATTCAGACAATGAGAGGCGCCTACACTCACAAAAAGGACCCCTCCGAGTGTCTCTACGGCCCGGCCGGAAAATTTTACAAGGACTTCGACTTCTCTAAGGTCATGAACTGCGAGAAGAAGCCCACCATCACTGACCTCCCACCGACGATGAAGGACGACGAAAAGGTCGGAAAGCTTCCCATGTGCTGCAGAAACGGAACCATCTTGCCCACAGTCATGGACAAGAGCCAATCACAGGCCATTTTCCAGCTCCAAGTATTCAAGCTTCCGCCTGATGACAATAGAACCGCTCTCACTCCACCCCAGCAGTGGAAAATCTATGGGCCGGTGAACCCTAATTACGTATGTGGGCCTCCACTCAGAATCGACCCAAGTCGGTTTCCCGATCCAAGCGGGCTTCAGGCTACAACTGCTGCAGTGGCAAGTTGGCAAGTGGTATGTACTATGTAGTACGACGTTGAATAATGGTGATGGTGCATGCATGCGTGCATACAATTATTCTCATTGATTCTGAAATTAATTAACATAATGAATGGTACGTGTTTCCAACAGGTATGCAACATAACTAAGCCGAAGGTGCCTCGTTGCTGCGTGTCGTTTTCTGCCTACTTCAGCGAGTCGGTGGTGCCGTGCAACACTTGCGCCTGTGGGTGTGAAGAAAGTCAGTCAACTCACTGTGACCGGAGAGCCAAAGCAATGCTTCTACCAGCAGAAGCACTGCTTGTACCTTTTGTCAACAGAAGCGAAAAGGCGAAAGCTTGGGCCAAAATCAAACACTACGACATACCCAAAAAGCTTCCATGCGGGGATAACTGTGGAATGAGTCTCAATTGGCACGTAGACTCGGACTACAGTAGTGGATGGACTGCTCGTCTAACTCTCTTTAACTGGGGGAAGGAACCTTTTCAGGATTGGTACACAGCGGTGCAAATGAACAAGGCTTATCAAGACTATGAAAATGTCTACTCATTCAACGGCACGAAAATGGACAAGGTGAAAAACACCATCTTGTTTCAGGGTCTGAAAGGATTGAATTACTTGATAGAAATGAAAAATGGGACCAAGGAAAAAGACCCTCGGGTACCCGGAAAGCAGCAATCGGTTATTTCCTTCAAGAAGAAGCACTATCATGATATTGATATAAAGGCTGGTGAAGGTTTCCCATCAAAAGTGCTCTTCAATGGGGAGGAGTGCTCACTTCCTAAACAATTCCCCAAGAACGGCGCAGAGCATCAGGCCCACAGTAATCTCCTCCTCGCCTTGTTCGTTGCGATCGCTAGTTTTGTGTTCATGACAGACCGCTTCCACTGATCGATGATCGGCAAAAGGTTCTTGATTTCTGGTAATGAATTAAACAACAATGATAGACTCACCAAATTAAGCTTATTTGCCAAATGATGTGTTGTGTCTGTGTGTACGGTAGTATCTTACTTGTTAGAAATAAATGAGGTCCATAATGGATCCAGATTTAAATAAATATATTTAACACTCCCGCATCATTTGGTGAAGTAATATGTAGCGAGTGTAATAGTGCTCTTAATTGAATTTTGTTGTATATGTAGCTAGCTAGTTAGGCAAATCGATCAGTTTTAATTAATTAATTCATGTTTTTCCTCATATATATGATACTATCATGGGTGTTCTATCTCTCAGCTGCAAGAGGAACGATGTTTATGCACTCAGGCTGATAAAGAATCATACGTGAGTGATGCTTGCTAGCTACCAAGTCGAGTCCCATAAGCTAGCCGATGATCAGGAGATTGTAACTAGTGAAAACAGACGCTATGAAAAATTTGTATAAAATTTTAACTGCAAGTAGCTATTATATACAACTGAGGATGGATTCACTTGGTCTTTCTGTTTCTAGCATCATTTTCTGGTTTTTCATAGGCTATAATCTAGCTAATGTTCGTAATGTAAGTTCCAAAATTAAGTTCTAGAAAATTGGAGATAATTACATGTGGCAAACCAATGTCAAATTTACGACAACTTCTAATGAATTAAGGATCCCCTAGCTTGTTGTAAGATAACAAAAGACTGCATTGTTTGGCTTAATTATCTAGCTATCAGTGTGGACTATGATTCCAACTGTCTACTGTGAGGTTCTTATGCCTTTGTGTACAAGAAGTATTACTAAGACGTACGCTCATCACTCTTCAAGGTCTTCTATTGTTCTAACAGTTTCTATCAATCCAACGTAAAAAGTGACCGACAAAAGACATATTGGATTTGGGTATTCGCAGATCATGGTGTTGTGGGTGTGGCGAGTTGTGACGAAGGTGTGGACAACGAAGTGCATTGACCAACTCCGATCGTTAGTAGATCGATGGCAGTGATATGACCTTAACCGTATGTCTAAGGGCATGGCTGGGTCCTTGCATGACGTAAGTGTAATATTGCAAGCACGTTAGTCTCACAATTTAGAAATAAATGAATTAATTACAAAAAACCCCTCGAACTATAAAATCATTTTCAATTTTATACTTAAATATCAAATTTTGTCATTTTCATACCTCACGTTTTTTATTCGTGAGGTATTAATTTGTTAGCTATTCATAATCGAGAATTGAGAAGTACGTACGTAGATCACACACTCACACCAACCAGTGTGGATTTATGATTTAATCTTTCAAATAATAATCCTTAAATAGAAAAGATAAAAGTTTTCGTATTATTGAAAAAGAGTACTGCAGAATTGGCAACATAATTAGCCATATGATTTAGAATTAAATCATGTGTTTTATTTTTATTTTTGCAAACTCTGCTATATATATAGAAGTAATTCAATATCCTTCAAATGTTGAAAAATTATGATCAAGTTTATTTAGGTGTAATATGCAGCAGGCTGATTAACATACTACATCTAGTCTTAAAGATGCTCCTGCATGGTGGTGAGGAAGATGAGGAATTGAGTTAAGATTACACCTGATCGGAGGTTGGATTGCCTCTAGTGTAACAAAGAAAAAAGCGCTAGCTACTACATGAACTAGAGGATATAAATCCAGTTTCCTACTTCTAAGAAATTTCTTCCAATACTTATCGAATTGTCCCAAGTGCAAGACAGTCAAACTAGTTTATTTCTTCAATTCTAAACATTTTTTAGACTGAAAATTGAATAAATTCAGATAAAGTGGAGAGAAGCTAGCTCAAGACATGCATTCAAACCAGTCTGACTGATTCTTCAATTACACTGAAAAATAATAACAAGATTGATATATTACAGAGATGGTACACAATACATATAGTACCAATTAACACTTTACTCGATCACCAAATTACCATAACCACTGTACATGTCTTGCATGCAATATGGCCAATGTTTTTATATAAACAATGGCAATTATTTTGATCTTCAGAGGCTTCTAACCTATGTAACTAGCGCCCAATTACAAAAGAAAAAAAAAAAAGGAAATCAAATACCACAGAATACCTTGACCTTACACTCAAGTTTATGACCATCTTTTCCCTGTGCTTGAATATACTCAACCTGATCCAACGGCTTATACTTTAAAGGGTGATCCTCGTCCACAAGCTCCTCTGGTATGGTTGTTATTCCTTTTTTGAGTGAGAATAGCCCAAACGAATATCTCACCTTATCTGAGTGACTCAGGTTGACTCTATGTTTACAAGATCTTATCCTGTCATTGCTCCAAACCTAGGCATGCATGTCACCAATAAAACTTCTTTCACATGTATGTATGAGGATTGAGGAGTACTATAGCTAATTAATTGCCAAGAAAAACAGTTACCTGAAATACATCACTTGCTATGAAAAGGAAGGATGAAGGTAGAGGATGAGGATCGAAACCTATCCACTCGCCATCCTTTGTATAAATCTCGAGACCATTGACCTGGTTTTGATGGAGGATGGAGGTGAAGTTCTTGTCTGTATGACTCACTAAACCCACATTACTTCCGGTTTTCTTAGGCTCCATGTATTTAGCAAATTGAAGACAGTAAAAACTCGATTCAATGTGGTTGTCATGGTACTTGTCTACACCATAGTTTTCGAATACCATTCTGGTTACAGCTTGATCTAGCTCTTTTATCACTTTTGCATACAAATGAACACTATCACTGCATGGCCAAGAGAACAGTTATTTTGATATAAATCGAAGTGCATCAATATCATGCATATATGCTTCAGGGGAGCTTCTCTAGTGAGGACTACTTCAATGAGTACCACTTGAGAACTTTTCGATTAATGGTTGTGATATCTATTTTTCGATTACATCTCGACAAATCAACCGTTCAATGTTAAGATATTCATGAGTATATCACTTCTACAAATTTTCAACAAAATTTGAAATCGTTAAGGTACCGAACTAGACCAAATAAATGGACGAACCAAATCTGTCAATTTTAAACCATTCATATTCATAAATGGTAAATCACAATTATAGATGAATTAACGATTTCCGATTTCATTGAAAATTTGTATAAGTGATCTACTCATAAATATCTAAATATTGAACGGTTGATTTGTCGAGATGTAATAAAAAAGTAGGTCTAATCGAAAAGTCCTCAAGTGGTACTCATTATAATAGTCATCACTAGAGAAGCTCCCTATGTTTCAGTACTATCTTCAAAAAGGAAAACTGGTCTGAATCCTGATTTCCTAATTTTATAGAGCGAATGTTTCAGTTTTTTTATCAAATGACAAATGTGACTGTGTGCATGTCTTCTCCACTACGGATGAGCTCCGCACTTTTAAAAGTTGCGGAGTTTCAATGTCAGCCGTCAGATTTGTATAATAATTTGATCTAACGGCTGACAATAACTCCGTAGTGGAGAAAAATTCTATATATATATATATATATATGGCTATGTGATTTGTAAGTAACATGTGAAATTCAACTAGTACTTGGAGGGTGCAATTGTAGGAGTTCGAACTCAAGATCTCTCCTTCATACTCTAATACACATCGATTTATATATTAGAGAGAAAATAAATTAAAATTAAAAATAAAGAATGAAATAAATTATGAAATGAGCGCAGATAATTCAAATTGTATGTACCAAAATTGATCGTTTCCTGCAGGCCAAAAGAGATGTGAAAACTTGTGAATTTCTTCAGGGTTTGTAGGATCATAAATCCCCAAGACTTCACGGACATCATTCGTCTTGAAATGACCATAGAAAGGCAATTTTTCGTACTTATTCTGGTCTTTGATGTAGTTTGGGAATTCAAACAACTCGTTCACGACACCAAAGACGGTGTTGTGAAGCTCCAAAGTTACTTTGTTGGACAATGTTGCCGTGAAACAGCCAAACTGATCTTCGAGTGCATTGCAAACTTGTCTGCGCACCGAGAGCCATGCACTTGTCCCTGGCTTCAAGCACTCAGGATCTGAAAAATCCACCACTGGAATTTTGGTCATCCTTTCCTATTCTCACTTCTCACTTTGAGGTTTTGAATGCTCTTGTATACAAGGCCATTTGAATTATGCGTATATATAATTATATAGAAATATCCAAAAGAGCTAGGCTAGGATAGCTGCAACGTTAGGCTAGGCTAGGGTTAGTTGACATTTTGTTTCTAGGCTTTTAGGGTTATTTCCCTTCATCATTTCAATTCTTCTTCTTCGCAGTCAAACACTACAAAAAAAAAAACCCCTTTACCCACCATTTTTTTCGTGCGCATTGACCCCTCAGCCACAAAATTTTGTGCGCATAGGCCTTGGCTACGGTGCAGCAACCAATATAGCGTTCGTGCGCAATACAGGCGTGACTATTGCTTAAAAAACTCACGTTTATCAAATTTGCTGCCCACGTTTATCAAATTTCTGTGAGCAAATATGTTGCCCACCTTTAGTTAGGGTGGGCAAATGGCCACCGCCAAATTGCTGCCATGTGTCCTTTTACCCCACCTCCCTTCTAATCATGGTTATTTGAAAACTTTTTATTGTAAACCCTTAACCCCAAACTCTAAACCCAAACCATTAAACCCCAAATCCCTAAGCCCTAAAATTTCTAAAATTTAGGGTTTGGGGGTTGGGGGTTAAGAGTTTAGGGTTTAGGGGTTAGGGGTTGGGGGTTTAGGGGTTAGGGGTTGGGGGTTGGGAGTTTAGGCTTTAGAGTTTAAAATAAAAAATTGTCAAATAATCATAGTTAGAAAAGAGGTGAGGTAAAAGGACACATGACAGCAATTTGGAGGTTAGGCAATTAACAAATTTGCTTCCTTATCAAATAATCGTGTTTTTAATGAACGGTGTCGTTGCGGCGCCGTTACCAGTTCAAGGGCCTCTTGCCTTTGATTTCAACGGTCGTTCTTGGGCGACCAAATTATCTCCATATCGCCTCTTTCTATGGTGGTCCAGAGTGGTTGCGTCAACTCTCATGCGGGTGGGAGGTCCGATGGTTCTTCGGCTGCGCGTGATTGGGTTGTTCGTGGTTGCTGTTATTGTCGGGGTCACGTTTCAACGTGTTCTTGCCGATTTCCTTTTTGATTCTCCGACTTCAGATCTGGTGGTACCACTCCTCTTCGGATCTCGCCGAACTGATTGGGTGTTGGTGCCTTGTCTGTTGGGTGTCAAAGATGTACAACTCCAAGGTTTCAAGGTCTGGGATCCGGGAAAGTTTTGGGTGCTTAGTTTTGACGGCTTAGCAGTTTTGGTCTTCCAAGTCATAGATCAAATTTGGTTTTTTGATTTGGATCAATTTAATTTCTTGCTTAAGAATAAGCATGAGCAATTATGCAAGTTTAGATTGTGGTTTTACTTTCTTTTTTCATGGGTCTCAATTGAGCTTGATTGGATTTACTAGTCTCAATGGCAATACTTGCCGGAATTTTTCTGTTGGAGCTGGAGATTGCTGACAGCAGTGATGCACGGTGTATGTATTGTTCTAGGTTTCGAATCATCGATTAGAATTCTAGATTTAGAATCATCGATTAGGCCTCTTGTATGGTCTGTATTGCTCCTTTTTAGGATGTCCATGCTAAGGATTGTAATCCGTTATTAATTAATAAAGTTTCTGTGTTTTCCTCAAAAAAAAAATAATCGTGTTTTTAATCAATATTTGGGCCCCACTTATTCAAGTGTTTTATTGGTCTCACCATTAGATGTGTTTCGTGCCTCAATACTAATGGAAATACAATATTATTGGTCTCACATTAATGTTAATCAAATCTGTATTTGCTGATAGAAAATACGAGACGATTATTAATTAATTAAATAGCAAAGCCACAAATAATCAAAGTTTCCCAAGGAGAAAGTCCCAAAACGGGAAAGGCATGAAACTTTGCTCTAAAACTTGCTATACATGAGTCTAATCTATTTACATGAATCTAGTCCTCATAACTCATGAAACTTTTACTAATATTGTGCCCTAATAATTGGTAGCTATAGCTCAGCTTTTTTGTAGTGAAAAGACGCATTTTCTCCCAAACACTAGCTGACTGGAATTATCAGTTATGATTCAAATTTTATTGCCCTTCATCCTTTCAATTCTTCTTCTTCTTCATCATCATTTTCCATTATTATTTAATGGACCTAATTAGACGAAAAATCTGGCATACCCCTAGGGGTATATATCCCCAATTGACTGTTAGCGCGTGTACCACACGCCCCCTATTAAATTAATAGATATGGAGGCTTTTGGTCCGTTGGATCAATGTGAGGATTAAAGGAGTAATCTGGGCCACACCTTTTTGTCAGCAAGGGGACCACCGCTTGAACACTAGTGGATGGCAACAATAACAAACGGAATATGAGTCTGTTAGGTAAAAAAAAATATTTTTAAGAGTAGTTAGGTAATATCTTTTAACAGGGACAATGAAAAGTAATAAATTAAGTATTTTAAATTTAATTTTAATTAGGCTGACTTGAAATGTGAAAATGCTGAAATAATTTTATTAAATTAGGCTGACTTGAATGGAATGCTATGTAATGGTTTTTTATTTACTAATGAGTTATGAGTGAAATTTACCTATGGAATTAGAAACTGAAAAATTGACCTTTTTCTTTGATTTTTACTATTTAATGAAATCCATAATTTGATGTTCGAAGATGGCTTAGGGTTTGTTGTTGTTTATACCTAACCCACAAACAATTGAATTTTTTTGTATGTAAATTAATTATAGACCATTGACGTTTATAATCTTTGTACTAGGTTTATATTTTCTTAAGTTGAAATGGACGCATGAACGATGACATATTTCCTCCAAATTTGTTAACATGCGGACACCCATAATTTTGACAAAGTGCGTACGAATAGTACTAGTACAAAGATTATTTTCGAGCATGCGAAGATTTTGATGTTAACCAATGGTAATACTCCAAGGTATAAATGTCCAAATGACCATTAAAAATTTGCAAAAATTAATTTCAATGTCCATGACGGTAGATGGTGGGTATTGGTCTACACCTCACCCATTTAATATTCTAAAGAATAATAAATGCATTTTATTTAATTGTTAAATGATCATGGACGTTTTTACCCTTTTTATTAATTTAATATTTTCCCAAGGGCAACGGAACCACGATGATTTGATCATTTAAATTTTTTTATATAGGTAGACAAAACTCAATCCCGCATGAGTGTGGGCGCGAACTATGTCCCCGCATGATTTGTGACGGAGTAGTTACATGTGTTTTAATGGAAGGGGTATTACGGTCACTATGGTTGACGATATTGATCGAGGTCGAAACGAGGATGAAAGTGACTGAATATTTTTTCATGGGCATAAAACATTGCAATAATCGCATCCAACGGTCAATTTTACCATTTTCAATTTCAATTTTCTAAGGTTGCACAAAATCTCATAGTGCCTACTAATGTACTATAATTTGTTCATTGGTTATCATGAAAAGTATACCTTTGAAAGCCTACGAGATAGAGGAAAAATAAAATGGTCAAATCCACCGTTGGATGCGATTATTGTAATATTTTGTGACTATGGTAAAAAAATTAGCGTATTTCGTTGTTGTTTTGACCTTGATCCACGTGGTCAACCGTAGTACCCTTACGACTAGAATATTTGTGAAAAGTAACCATGCTCATGATCGTTTCGATGTCAATCATGGTGGGCTAAACCTATATACGGCCGTTTACAACCTTACTCTTTAAAGAAAAGATAAGTGCAAAAGCTCCATAACTATTTCGGTTTGCGAGCCTTTCAGACCTATTGTGACGACCCGAATTTTAAATTTCTTATTTTTAAGTCGCAAAACAATTTTGAAGAATTTTTAAGTTTGTCAAATTTTATTTTTAATCTCATATTAGGAAAGTAGACGTCACCACGCGTTCGTAGTATTTTTCGGGTAATTTTTTGGAGTCCCGAGCTATTTTTAATAAATTTTTGAAGTTGTGTTAAGAAAGTAATGAGGTGTCGAGTTTTTATTGGCTGGGGGGACAAGTGTCAACCATGGACAGCAGCTTTGGCTGCGTCAGTGACATGTGTCACTTGGCTGCTGGCCTATTTGTCTCCTTCTGACACATGGCTGCATGTGGGATATTAACCATTGGAGAGTTGACACATGGCAAACATGTGTTGGTCAATTTGGAATGGCTTGGCATGTGACACTTTGTCATTGGACCAACTTATTAAACCGACCTATTATGTCGGCAATCAGACCCTATAAATAGGGCGACCCAGATCTGATCCTTTCCACAATTTTCGGAGGTTTTCTCTCATACTTTCTCTCTCTAGAACTTCTGTAGATCATAACTTTTGATTTATAACTCCGATTTAGGATCCGCGTAAGGGTAGAGATCAACGGTCCAGATCACTCCGCCATTAAATTTTATTTTCCATAAATTATTTATTTATTTCTCAAATTTTAGAAAATCATTAAAAATAGCTCTTTTGTCTGAAAAATTATCCAAAAATTCCAATAGACTAGTCGTGACATGCACTTTATTACCATGCCTCGCAAGATTTGTGATAGAGTGGTTACAAATGGTTTAGTCGTAGGAGCATTACGGTTGACCACGTAGATCGAGGTCAAAACGACAACCAAAAACGCTAATCTTTTTACAATAGTCACAAAATATATTCGCATCTAATGGTGGATTTGACCATATTATTTTTCCTTTATCTCGTTGGTTTTCAAATGTACACTTTTCATGATAACCAATAATCAAATTATACTACATTAATAGGCACAATGAAAATTTGTGCAATCAAAGAAAATGGAAACTGAAAATGGAAAAATAAGATTGATCAAATCATCATGGTTCCGTTGCCCTTGGGAGAATATTAAATGAATGGAAAGGGTAAACACGTCCACGGTCATCTAACAATTAAATAAAATGCATTTATTATTCCCTAGGATATTAAAAGGGTGGGGGGTAGACTGATATCCACCATTTGTCGTCTTGGACCTTGCAATTAATTTTTGCAATTTTTTAATGCCTAGTTGGACATTTTTACCCTTATATTTATTAATTGGATTTCTCCAAGGGCAACTAAACTGAGACGAGGTGCCGTATTTAAAATTTTTATGTCGGTAAATAGAGCTCAGCCATGCGAGGGTATAGGTGCGAAACACAAGCAAACCGGACATATGACGAGTTATGACCGTTTTTGTGAAAAGGATATTTTTGTAAATGACATTAAATCAAGGTTGACCGCCTTGACTAAAGCCGAAACGACGACGAATGATGCTAATTTTTTCACACTGTCCATATTACTACGCTGAGAATACATGAGCACTGTCAAATCTATCATTTTTCATTTCGACTTTTCGGATTGCATGAAATCTTGATGTGCATACTAGTATTGTATAACTTGTTTATTAGTTATAAAGAAAAACAAATATTTAAAAACCTACAAGGTGAAGGAAAAAGAAAATGGTCAATTCAACCGTTAGATACGATTATTGCAATGTTTTATGTATATGGTAAAAATATTAGCCACTTTCGTCCTTGTTTCGACCTCAATCAACGTGGTCAACTATAGTGACCGTAATACCCGTACCACTAGAACGTTTGTAACCACTACGTCACAAATCTTGTAGGGGCACAATTCGTGCCTACACTCTCGTAGGGTCGACCTCTGTCTACCCCTGTAAACAAATTAGAATTAGAAAATCATCGTGATTCGTTGCCCTTGGAAAAATATTGAATTGAAAAAATATTATAAATGACATGGTCAAATTAAATAAAATGTTCATATATTGGAAAATATTGAAAATAATATGCATATATATTTATTTCAATTTTATACGAATAAAGTATTTTATTTAAAAAAAAACTAACAAAATAAATAAAACAACAAAAGATCTCTAGGTGACTCGAACTTAAATTGGTAATCTCTGTAATTATTCAAGAGTCACATAAAATTCTTCATAAATTTACTTTAGATCGTAACTCTAATTTGAAGACTCAAGAATTAACTACAGATCACAACGAGTTTGTAAGAATTTTCGGAGAATTTTTCAGACACTCGATCTATTTTTAACAATATTCTGAAATTTGAGAAATAAAGGAATATTTTGGTGCGATCTGGACCGTTAATCATGCTCACCACTTATCTGGGCCGTTCAAATTAATTACAAAGTTTATATTTAATTGATTCAAATTCTTTTTTTTAAAAGACAAAAGCCCAGCCCATTTTCTTTTCTTCTTCTTCTTCCTCAGATGCAATTATGGGCTGGTTTTGCCCTTTTCCACCATTGTTGCCGATCTCAAGTTCTCAACCTCCATATACTACAAGCTTCGGAAAGAAAATCGAGTGGGGATCCGCCACTATACGAACCCATTAGTGGTCCGGCGAATTTTTCAGAGATTTCCGGCGACTCCCGTGTTCATTGCAATCTTCCTCCTCCCGTGTTGGACTGCGTAGCAAAGACGGAACCGGGCTGGGTTGATTAGGATCGCCGCTGATTTCGAATGGCTGCAAGCAACGACGGTTGAAATTATCAAATGGCATCAAACCGAAATCGCAACCCCAATCTTCTATAGCACTTGCTTCGGGAGTGGAAATGGTTAATACTCATTTTTACTCTGCGTCTTTTACCTTTTTTATGTTGACCAACACGCTTTGACTAACCAACCAACTGTTAAGTCTGACGGCCGCTTGTATCTCACGCGCTCAATGGAGTTAGGGATATATGACCCTAGGGGCACAGAAGACTCTTCGCCTAATTAGATTGATCAATTTGATTGATGATCAATCTAATCAAATCGTTAAATCTGATGGTAAAATTTAAAGTATTAGCAAAAGTCTCAAGTTTGATACTTCCTTCTCCATTGATTAAAAAAAAAAGTATTCAATACTTGAATCGTCCATTAAACTAAATGAGTTTATGGGTTGATTTCTTCATTAAAAGTCAATTATTTTGGACATGCATACACATGACTCCATGGAATTCGTACCCCTAATGGACTGAGATCCTCTCCTCACCTTTCCCTCCTCACATTTCCTCACCAATTCATCTTAACCATCCATTTCAAATTTAATGGTCAAGATTTGTTTTACTTTTGCTTGCTAAAATTTAATCCATTTCAAATTTAACGGTCAAGATTTGCTCTTGTGTCCTCATCCGATGGTGGAAGTTTGGTCATTTGCATTAGTTAAAGTGTAAAGCCATGTGTGGGAACACTGTTTCTCCTATTTTCTTCCTGTTTTATGTTTTCTACTTTGCAATAGGGTCTAGATGAGCTGTGTTACATCTGTTTTATGTGTAATGCCTACTTATATGAGATGTTTGCTATTGTAATAGGGAGTTGAAAATTAATATTGAATGAAAGTTTGAGAGAGTTAAATTGCTATTGTTGTTGTGATGTTTCAATAAAATTTTATTGACTCCTCAATAAAATCTTTATGTCTATGTTTAATTGTTTTTGTCTAAGTTTTGCTCCTAGTCCATTTTTCTGTAATTGAAAATATCGACTCGGTTAGTACTTTACTGATCCTAAATAAAATGTTTTATTGGACCACTTAATAAAATCTGTCAATGACCCTCAATAAAGCATCTAAAACTTTTATTGACCCCTCAATAAAGTCTGTCAATGACTCTCAATAAAACATCTAAAACTTTTATTGACCCTCAATAAAATGTGTCAATGACCCTCAATAAAGCATCTATAACTTTTGTTGACCTCTTAATAAAATTTGTCAATGACCCAGAATAAAACGAGTAACACTCTAAAACTAACACGTTAGCTTCATAATATGAAGCTAACCATACTCTTAACCTTCAGATTCATCTAATGACTCTGATTAAATTACAAAATGTTGAAAAAGAAAACCTACATAATACCAAAACGCTAAATCCTATCCCCCAAACCCTAACCCCTAACCCCTATCCCCCAAACCCTAAACCTTATCCCCCAAACCCTAACCCCCAAACCCTAAACCCTAACCCCTAAACCCCAAACCCCAAATTCCAAACCCCAAACCTAGGTGTTGGTTTGGGGTTAGGGTAGGTTTAGGGTTTGGGGGATAGGGGTTAGGGTTTAGGGTTTAGGGTTTAGGGTTTGGGGTTTTAGGTTTGGGTTTAGGATTTAGGGTTTAGGGTTTGGCGTTGTTGCAGACATGGTCGAACTTGGTGCTTCTCCTCTGAGCAATCCTTTAGGCAATCTCACAATGGGGCAGAGAATAATGTAGTGCCTGTGATTACTAGAGCAGAGACCAAAGTCTCTTTATATAGGCATTAACGGGACTAAGTACCTCCCATAAAGGATTTCTAGTTCTAATCAATATAGGCCTATTTAACTTGTTCCATGTATAAAGAGGTTTACTAATGATACTAGTAATGGCCAAACATGAATTGTATCCCTTATCATAATAGGAAAGAATCTAGAACAACAATGACATTGTCCGATTACTTGCTCTGCTTATACGTAGCTAAGTTGTTGTTTAACTAAATGTATATTGATGAGTCCACAATAAGCTTACAAGGAAGCCCAACTGTAAGGTTAGGGTTGAGTCCTTTGATGCTACCGGCTACGCACCACCACGGCGCATCGCCGACACATGAAACTCTCCCAGCTCCTCCGTCGAACCAAGCCCAGGGCCCTGCGTCGATCGGCGACGTCGGGGAGCAGCGCCACTAGGTATTGTCACCGATGCCATATCTGCAACTCTTTGTTCATAGATCTCCGAGCTCCATTTCACGGATCCGTCACCATGGATAGACCCGGGGAACTTCAATCAAGCTTCCCTCAGGCTCCCACACGCGTTGGTGAGAGAGATTGGTTTCTGATAGAGCAAGAGAGATGGAAATGTGATAGAGTAGAGTTGTAATCGTGTCTGGGTAGTGGGAATTGTGACAGTGGCATGTTGTAATTGTTGTGAAAAGCATATGACATAATCGTAAATTGGTCAACGGATCTGAATTAATGGGCCGGATGGGCACCACATTTTTAAAGCAACCTTGATGGGAAATATTTTTCAAAATTTGTCCTCTGTTCAAGGGCCCAAAAAAAAAAAGGAAACTTACCACAAAATCTTGGAAAAATGTGATAACCTGATATATAACTAGACCAGGACTGAGGCTTCCAATCTTGAAACATGAACAAGGCATATTGATAAAATGATAAGTAGTCAACAAGTTAACCTCTAGTAAAGCATGTTCATGGTTGTAGTTGGAGTAGAAACTGAATGCCCGGGAAAGTAAAACGGCTAAAGTAATTCAGAGGAATGAAGTAAATATGATATTTCATATTTACTTCAAACATTTGCTTCTCTAATCTATGTGTTTATGATGAAGGACTAAGGAGTACTAATGTTACATGACTTGCTTGTAACAATAAATTGAATCAAACACATTGATCAATCATAGAGCTTACAAGACAAGTTGGTCAAAAGAGAGTTCCAGTTTGAAAACCAACTTAACGACTTGATATATATAACTATAGTTTTACTAACACAGACATAATATGATCATCCAAATTTCTTATAGCACAGTATAGAACTTCCAACAAAAGACAATCAAACATGATAAACGTAAAACATTGTCAAACTTGAAACGAATTACGAATACATGTCAACAGAGTTAAAGAACATAGATATTTTTAGGTAGCGTCAGAAACTGAAATTTTGAGAAATCTCATTATCACTAAAAGTGCATCCACTTCAACTGGTCGACACCACTAATACTCTAATAGATCAAGAAGCCATCGTTAATCTTGTTCTTGCAATTGTATATCTGAAAGCCCCTACAAAACCCCAGAAAGAGCAATTCAATCATCTGTCAAACAATCACCAAAGAGTTGTTGGTCTAGCGGTCAGGCCCTTGGTTTGCTCCCAAGAGGTCTGGGGTTCGACCCTCTCCCATGGTACCCACCTAGCAAATGCTAGAGTTTCCAGTTCTCCAAATGTTGTGGGGTCAGGCGGGGAGCCTAGGGATTAGTCGGGTCAAAGACTAGGACACCCTAGTTTCAAAAAAAAAAAAAAAAATCATCTGTCAAACAATCCATGAAAACCAATGAGTCAATGATCATCCAGGAAGAATGGTCTTCCCTTTCTGCTGCTTTAGGAGCAGCGCAAGTGAGATAGAATACCAAGGAACAATTATTTAAAGAGCTTAACGTTATTGAACTACGTAGCAAGTTGACTAAAAGATTAACACATATTCCCTTACACACTAGGAAAGACTAATGCTACATGAAGACCATAGGGAGAACAGAAATCAAGAATATAAAGAAGAAAGCAAAAAATGAAAATGTCCAACCTCTTCAGGATCACAAAACAAAAACTATTTCTACTTCTACGACCAACTATATTTGGAGAGGCTAAAATAAATTTGCATCATATTTGAATCGCTTATGTACATCAACTATCTAGGCTCTACCAAGTAACCTCATCAACAAAGGCATCAAATCCCTACAAACTATGAAGTACACATGATACAGATAAAGTGGGAGGCAAAGAGATTTTTCTTAGGAAAATCAAAGCCCCTATTATGATCAGAACCAAAACAGTTGGGTCATTCTCTGTATGCATAATGACATGTTTTAAAGAAGACATATAACCTATGGGGCCAAGTAAAAATTTGACATATAACTTCGAAACAAATTGGCCCTCCCCCATCACTACAGACATAATTTTTCCTTCCCTCAGACCATCTCCAACTCAAGTAGCAAACAGTATTATTATCCAACCTATACAACAATTCTTTAAGGTGAGTTTACATGGCACATACGGATTGAATCTACTTCAATGCAGAACATGAAATACTGTTTCAGAACTCACATGCTCTGTTTGAGTTCCCAGAGCATCCAAAAATAAAATTCACTTTTCAGCGTGAACAATTGCAAGTATACAGACAAGAGATGAATAAATTGGTAATTCACTCCAATTAATCATTCAGTTTCTATCCGTATTGGTATAGCATCAAACAGCTCGCGAAGTCTTTGTACGTCTTTTATGTTTTCTAAGTTGCAACTAACTATTGTACATACATGTATTAAGAAGCCGGCCCTCTAGTCTCTAGCAACAAGGCATAAACCAAGGCCTCTAGAAAATTTCCGAAGAATACACTGGCTACACAAAGCCAGTCAAGCATCAAGCATGCATGTCATGAGAAAAAGGTTCAAGGAACTCAACTGGGTAACAAAGGTGTTTGAGTTTCAAACGAATTGAAAATTTTCATTAATCAATTACAGGATGTAAAACTAGTAAGTACGTACATAAATAATGTTCAAATGCATGAAAGGATAGTCAAAATGAGAAGTAACTAACCGAAATGAGGACTAATCATTAATCCAAAGTAGACTCTCTTCATATGGAATCATGTGAATGTAGATGGCCTCAGTCATAAACATTTCAATCTTCTCTTCTTCTTTCTGATCAATCCTTACCAACCAGGTGGTCCCGTTGCAAGTCAGTTTATGGAAAACTAGACTACTTTCCATAACCAAAAGATATCTGGAATGCCGTAGCTCCAAAGTCGGATTGGAAAGCTTCAAGTTAAAGAGCTTAGTCCACGAGTCACCGCGCACGTCGTATTCTCTCATGATCCAGAATTCAATAGAGACATCAGCATCCCTGCAACGGCGGCATACACACAAACAGCCTCCAAAAGAAACCCCAAGATTGATCAAGAACAAGATACCACGTTGGTAAAAATTGGGCAGACGCATTTTCCTGAACTCCTCCTGTGCCAAATCAAAAACAACGATTTCATCTTCGACTCCCTCGTTTATCCAATGAAGTGCCTCATTCAAAAGAGTCCCCTCATCACGGGCATGGAAATCGCCAGGGACTTGGATTCTTCTCCAAACGTGAGCTCTCAATGAGAACATCTCGACCTCTTCTGTCTTTTCAGTGAAGTCGAGTGAGGCTACGAAAACTTTGTAGTCGTCCGTGGCCGAAACATAGCCAACACCATAAAAGCTGAGCTCTTTTTCATATTCAACTGGGGAAAAACCTGGGTCTGGTAATTCCTTGAAGAACCCAATTGATGGGTTCCAGATATAAAAAAAATTCTCATCAAAAGCTACAAATACCAGACCATTGCAGGAGCCCAGAAACCTGTCAAAACGGCCCGGTTGCTGGAAAGGGAAATTCAGCTTTCTAACCGAGGAATTGTCTCCAAAAGACGGCGTCTGCAAGTCTAGGGATAAGAGTTGAGGGGGGTAGGTGGACAAGAGGAGTCTGCGACTGAGGGTTTTCTGCTCACAAGCTGCCTTAAATTGGGATCCGGCGAATTTGGGGTCGGAGAATATAATGAAATGCAGACGTTTCGAAACGCAGCTGAATCGGACTAAGGACTTCACGGGCAACCTAGAAAGGATATTCACTATAATATCTTCAGGTAGGTGTGCTTCCGCCATTGCAATATGGAGAGACAACGAACAAGTAAGCCAGGACTGAAAGAGAGAGGATCGACTGTATAACAGTGAGGGGTTACTAAAACGGTGTCGTGGGCTTTATACATGTAAACTCAAGCCTCAAGGTGAAGTGACCCTTTCCAGCATGGCTGCCTCTATCAAGTGAGAAACACTTTACCTACAGAAGTATGCGTGTTTTACCCCCCATTTACCATTGTAACTTGCTACTGACCTTTTCGTCCATTTTTGGCTTTGCTTCCTCATCAGTGTGTATTTTGGGCTTGATTGGTTTGTCAACGGTTTTTCGGTTCGTATTCCCCGATCTTTGGAATTTATGGCGACGGTTTGGTCGATCATGATGCGGCTGCCATGCTTTGATGTTGGGATGATTTTTCTTTTAATTTTTTTAGGGTTACTCTCTTTTGCCCGGTTTCATGTGGAATTAAGTTAAAAATGTAATTTTCCTCTTTCAAATTTTGGGCTTTTCCCCGTTGAGTATTCCCCCACGGATAATTTTTGGGCTCATCCCCTGAGTGAACATGCATGAGATCGATCGTGACACATGAACAATATGTTCGTTGGATTTTTATGACCGTTGTAGTTCAAAATCTATTCGTTGCAACTTTTCGTGCGATCGATAGCAAATGAGGATTTCTGCCTCCAGTAACTTCTAGTCATTGTTTTTGCACTAAGCGATCGATCGCATTCTTGCCCACGATTGATCACACAGTACAATCTGGTACATACTTTGTGTTACGCGAACGATCGCATCCTTTCGGGTGATCGATCGTACAATTAAGTTCCAGTTCTCTTTAAATAGAACTTTGGACGATTCATTGGTTCAACTCTTTCATTTCTTTATCCCTTGTGCGAAAACTGATTATAGAGAGTTCTTTAATTGGTATTGTGAGTGATCATAGTTCCATGATATAGGTTCTTCACTTTTAATCTCCACATAAATCCTTAGCTAAACACTTTGTGGGGTGTTTGTTACATAGGATTCTCATAGCCAGGCTTATTTTCTATGATAAGCCTAGACTCTCATAGCCAGGCTTATTCTTCCACAATACATAACCTATGTTTGGTGCTACTTGGGACTCTCACAACAAAAGCACATCAGTTCTTGAAAACCCAGAAATTTCTTTAAAAACCCAGCAGTTCTTGATCTACTATAAACAAAGGCACAAAGCTCCACCGTCTCTCTCTCTCTCTCTCTCTCTCTCTCTCTCTCTTATATAGATCTGCAAGCTTGCAATTCCACCATCTCAGAATGAATTCAACAATTATCAAATCTCTCTCTCTCTCACTCTATATATATATAGATCTGCAAGCTTACAATTCCACATCCCAGAATGAATTCAACAATTATCAATTCAACCCTATATCAAGTCAATCGACCAATTATCAATTCAACAATTCACTGATAAGCAACATGAATTCAACAAATACAATAAAACCCAGAAAGCTATCAACAAAGGCCATAAAAACCAAAAAACTTGGGGTTTGCCGGCGCGTTTCGGGGAGAAACAGTCTGGGCTAGGCTCACCTGCCTGCGCCGCTACTCTTGGTGGGGGCGGTGTCACCTGGTAGCTCGACGGCGACAGTAAAGGGAGGAGAGAGAGTTCGCGCAAGTGAGGAAGAAAGATAGAGAGAGGGGGGCTTCCACAATACCACCATTTTTTGCGTCACTCTCGTAGCCATCTTTTTCAAGATTTTAGGACTCCATAGTCTCATTAAACCCAATCCCGGTTTCTTCCAAACCTGGGATATCTTCTATTATAAAATATAGTCCAGTCCAATCCCACCTAAATCCATGTAACAAACACACCTTTGGTGTGTATATGTATGCTAGTTTAGCCTATATATGTTTAGGATTTAGGAGATTCTATTTGATTCTATCAATTGTTCCATGATGAATTGCTGAATTGAATGATTGAATCTATATTCAATCTCTTTGCTTTTTGTTGATTTAGCTAATGTTCCTTGTGATTAGCTAAATTAACCCTTAAATCACTTCAAGACTTTTCAATTCGGTTTGATTAATTCAAGCAAATGTTCCATGTGATTTGCTTATGTTAAACGAATTGAATTTATTTTCATTCATACACACACACACACCCACACACACACACTTGCATAGTCGTTGTTCTTGCGGTTGGAGGTACACGCTGGTGAGGTTCAATCGGAAAAGCTTGAGGTGGGATCACTTGAAGAGCAAATGGAGAAAACACAAGGTTAGAGCTGCCACTAGTCTATAAGTAAATAGTGTAGAGTTTGAGACCGTGTGCCCCCCTGTACGTGTTTTCCGATTTGACTTTTTCATAGTGTTACACAAGAACGTGGGGTACGGCTCCTCTCCGGTTTTCATCTAGTGGTGGATGTTCCGGGTGACCATATTGTGTGTTGTGGTTTGTGATTGTTTATTGCTTTCCTAATTGTTGTTCACTACATTGTATAATTGTGATTACAATTGTTGTGCATATTGATTGCATCATATAGTGAACACTAGACCGTGGAGTGCTAGTTTGATGCACTCTTGGGTTTTATGATTGTACAATTGAATGTGTATGTTGCATATTTGTGTTAATTCAATTGTGTAATTACTTGAGCAATTGTTTGTGTTAAGTTATAGGAGAGTTCAGTTTTAAATTGGTATATACTCTCCGATTAGGATTAAGTTTAGGGTGACTATATCGTAGTAGGGACTATCCGGTGTACCGGAATTTCAATCTCCGATTCGATTTTTTTTTTTGCAGAGATGATCTATAGAGAATAATTTAAAATATGAACGGTTCGATTATGAAATTATAAGATGAAAATGCGTTAATTACAAGGGGGTTAATATGCAGGTTTCACTCGGGGGGTGAACCAAAGAATTATCCCCTCTCTTTGGGTTCTTCAATCATGCTCCAAAATTCATACTGGATACCTTTATATACAATTGTAATCATTGTCATTGATTTATAAAATTTTACGTCTTCCTTTAGAAAAAAAAAAGTTATATATATATATATATATATTTGAAATTCTCAACATTTTTTTGCACGGGTATCCAAGAATATTTTAGGAGCCCAATGAAACATAACACGAGACCTTACGATCACCGGAAGTACATTTTGTTTATTTCGTCAAATTTAAAAGAAAATTTAGAAACACCTTTACAAACGAACCATTCGTTGCAATAAGTTGTTCAAATAAAAATATTTTTTTTAATTTGAACAATGTAAAACGATTTAGTTCTTAGGGATCTTGAACTCTATGATTAAACAATGCAAATGAGCTTTGACAATATATTGTCCATCAAAATCGAGTTTTCAATTACTTTGGGCGAATGGTGCGAAATTGAGGGAATTTTTTTTAAGAAATTGAGGAAAAAAATCATTATTGTAACACATTATATAATTAAAAATAGTATCGTAGAAATTCTCAAAGCCGATTTGCGCAAGTGTCCTAAAGTATTTTAGTGCCTCAATGAAACTCCACAAGAGACTTTATGAGAACTGGAAGTGATTCGAGAAAATTTGATTGTAGTCCAAAAATCACACTCTATTTTGAATGTAGTCCACACAAATATTTTTTACTAATTGAGGTCCAGTGACTCACCTGCCACATAAGATTTCTTTCCTTTTCAATTTTATCTAACTAATTTTATACTTTTACATTCCTCTTGTACCCTTTTGTAATAAATTGTGATAGATTGTCATCATAATTAAAATAATTAATTAAGGTCAAACAAGATTTCATATTTCATTAAATAACAAATTTATTCTCTTTTATAAATAATGTTTCCTAAAATTATTTTTTTTAATCAAAGATAATTATTAGTGCATTAAATTTGACAAATTCCTTATATATTTGTTAAGCTACCTTAGCATCTCAACATTTCCTTCTTCTTCATTTTGAAACATCACTTTCTTCCTCTCCTTCTTCTTCCATGGCCATTTTTTTTCTAACTCATATAAATTTTCTAAAATCTACCTTTATCATAGACTTTCCCGAAACTATTGCATATAGAATCGTCATGTTGTTAAACAACCTTCATCATACAATCAAATAGAGATTTTGGGTGGATTTTTCATGAGAAGGTTCCGATCCATTTAAAGGAGGTAGTATTTTATCTTGTTCGTAGATACATTTGCACTTTTATATACCTAATACAAAGGTGAGTTTTTTAGGAAACGGAGATGCATTTTGCATATCTTAACGGAAGGTAAATTTTGGTTATTTTTTTTCCTAATTTCTGATTAGGAATAATGTTAAAGCTACATTGTTTTTTTTTTTTCCTACCTCGTGCATAGAAACTTTGCACTTTTAGTTAGATACATAGTACAAAAGTGATATTTTGGAAAGAGAGATGCATTTTGTGTAAGGGCAAAATATTTGCTATTGGCTATTTCCTATTTGACAAAACCTCTTCCCTTGTATTAGCATTTCTTTTGTATTCAATGCTAGATTGTTTAGGGATTAGGTGTCGAGGCTTAGGTTGTTCCTACTTGAGATGGTTCGTGAAGACGCCTTTCTTATCCGGTCTTTTCTTCGGACTTCGATCATTGGTCATCGAAGGTTTCGTTCAAGCACCTCAAGGTATGACTCATGCATATGCACATACATTTCATTCACATTATGTCTTTCTTGTTGTCCTAGGTTTATCTAGGTTTGCTTGATTAGCCATTCTTATGTTGTAAATCACATAAGTATAGGATGCTTACTTGTCACACTTGACATTAAGTCTTCCTTATTGTCCTAGGTTTATCTAGGTTGTTTTCCTTTCACTTATGATGTGAATCACATAAGTATAGGATGTTTGATTGCCACACTTGTGTCGTGTATCACAAGTTTCGCTTGCTTATTTTATATAGGATGTTTGTATGCTTTGTTTCATACATTTGAGTTTATGATATTAGGATTGCTATATCTTCTTATAGATTTGTTTTGATTAGCTTTCCTTTATGTTCAAGGCTGTTTTTAGCCTTGTGCTCGATCGTCACTGTTCATGCGATCGATCGTGGCCACGTAGGACAATATGTCCGTTTGAAATGTGACCGTTGTGTTCAAATATGTCCGTTGAGACTTTTCGTGCGATCGATCGCAACATGTTATGCGATCGATCGCAAATAAGGGTTTTCACTTCCAGTAGCTTCTGTCTCTTTATTTACACTGTGCGATCGATCGCATAATGTCGTGCGATCGATCGTAATTTGTGCTGGGCTGTTTTCTATAAATAGAAGCCTTTTGTTTCATTTCGGCCAACTCTTTCCCTATAGTCGAAAATCATCTTTGAGAGAGTTCTTTGGTATTGTGAGTGATCCTAGTTCCATGTTGTAGGTTCCTCACCTTAATCTCCATCTATAATCCTTTGCTAAACACTTTGATTTGCATTTATATGCTAGTTTAGCCTATGTTTAGGATTTAGGAGATTCTATTCGATTCTAGCAATTGTTCCTTATTGAATTGCTGAATTGAATTGATTGAATCTATATTCAATCTTCTTTGTTGTTTGTTGGCTTAGCTATTGTTCCTTGTGAATAGCTAAATCAACCCTTGAATCATATTAAAGGCTTTTCAATTCGGTTTGGTTAATGCAAGCAATTGTTCCTTGTTGAATTGCTTGTGTTAATTGAATTGAATTCATTCATTCATACACACACACACACACTTGCATAGTCGGTGTCTTGCGGTTGGAGGATTCACGTCGGTGAAGTTCGATCAATCGGAGAAGCTTGAGGAGGTTTCGCTTGAAGAGCAAACGGGACTACACAAGGTTAGAGCTGCCACTAGAGTATAGGTACCTAGTGTTGAGTTTGGGACCGAGTGCCCCCTTGTATGTGTTGCCATTTGGCTTTTGATAGTGTTACTCAAGAGCGTGGGGTACGGCTCCCCTCCGGTTTTCCTCTAGTGGTAGAGGTTCCGGGTGACCATTGTTGTGTTGCTTGTGTGATTGTTGATATCTATTGTATTGTGCTTAATTGAGTAGCATATTGTGTGCTTGTCCATACATAGATATATATAATCCATGGTGTGCTAGTTTGATGCACACTTTGGGATTCTAGGTTGTACAATTGATTGTGCTTATTGCATATATATTTGTAGTCAATTGTGAATTGCTTGTGCAATTGTTTGAACCTAGGTTGTGGAGAGTTTAAGTTTTAAATTGGTGTATACTCTCCGATTAGTGTTTAGGACCACTATACCGTTGTTGGGACAATCCGGCGTACCGGATTTTCATTTTGTATATCTTATAGGAAGGTAAATTGTGGTGGTTTTTCCCTACCTTTTGGTTAGGAATAATGTTAAAGCTTGATTCGAGACTAATGTGCTAATATATCATTGGGTATTGTTGCGTAAACTTTCATTCGATGCCACTTAGTTTTTTCTTAGTTTCATTTTTTTCTCCCTTGATGTAGGTATATTGACTTGTTTGAATTTTGAAATTATTGATCTTTCATAAATGTTTACATAGTTTTCAATGCATGTCTATCATAATTATTTTCAAAATTACATTTGAAAAATTTGAAATTCAAAATTTAAAAATTTAAACTGAAAAGCAAAAATGCTAAATTTAAGGGATTTTAATTTGTTTCCCTTATTTTTCTTCAGGGACAAAATGGACAAAAGAAAAAAGTAATTGGACCGCAATTAACAAAAAAGAATGGCTGGACTAAAACCAATATTTTTATAGCAAATTGGACCTTGATTAAAATACCTCATCTTTTTATTTCGTCAAATTAAAATAATTAAAAAATTATTCATTAACACCTCTAGCGACGAACAATGCGTCGATACAAAATGTAAGAGGATTTTACTTTTGGGGCTCTTGGCCTCAATGAATGAAACAATGCAAAGCTAGTTTGGCAACTCATTGGCCATCGAAAATAGGGTTTTCCCTAGATTCGATGAATTGTGCAAAATAAGGAAAACTACCTTATTATAGCTAGGGATGGCAATAATGCCAGCGGGTTCGGGTATCCGCTGATAACCGAACCGAATGGGTTGGGTTTAAACCCGAAGAATGGGTATGGGTTTGGTTTCGGGTTTTTTTAAAAAAAAAAACCCGAAGCGGGTTTGGGTAGGGTATGGATATGGCATACCCAAATCCATACCCTAATTCAAACCTGACCCGTTTTATTTTAATATTTTTTATTTTAATATTTTATATATAATATTAATATATATTTATATTTATCTTAAAAAAATTTATATCAGCATGCATATGGAGGTATGTGAGTGTAGAAAACCATCACTATATCTTTGAAGCTTTCATTTGCAGAAGAACAATTGAGCTTTAATTTTTATTAATTATGTAATTTTTATTTGGATTGAATTATTTATGTAGTTTGAACTATGTAGTAAGCCTTTTGAATTGTCAAGTTTAACTTTTTATTTATTTGGGTAGTTGTGATTTGTGAATTCCAAGTATAAGATGAATATTATTTTTGGATTTCGGGTAAGTTTGGGTACCCATTGACACCCGTAACTTGATAGGTGTGGGTTTGAGTTTTTCCCGAACCCGTTAGAACGGGTTTTGGGTTTGGATTCGGGTAGGGTACCCGCTACGGGTTCGGGTATGGATAGTGGAAACCCATACCCGACCCTACCCATTGCCATCCCTAATTCTAGCACATGATTTCCTGGAAAAAAAAAAAACTCAATGAAATTCCCAACTCTCAAGCCCAGATTGCATGGGGGTCAAGAAGCATTTTATAGTCTCCATGAAACCTCATGCGAGAAATTACGAGCCCGGAGGTGATTCTTTTTTATTTCAACAAATTAAAACAAAATAAAAATAAAAATAAAATATTCAGAAACACTTGTAGCGACAAATAGGTCATCGCTACAGGTTAGTCAAAACTTTTTTTTTATAATTTGAATAAATATAAACGGTTTTTTGTTTGTGGCTCTTGGACTCAATGAATTAAACAATGGAAAAGAGGTTTGACAACACATTGGCTATTGAAAATCGGGTTATTGCATAATTCAGTGAATATTGCCAAATTAAGGAAAACTTCCTTATTATAGCACATGATTTCGAAGAAAAAAAATCTCAATGAAATTCTCAAGACCAGTTTGTACGTGTGTCCAGAAATATTTTATAGTCTCCATGAAACCCCACAAGAGAACTTACAAGCACCGGACGTGATTATTTTTTATTTCGTCAAATTTTAAAAAAATATTCAAGAACACTTGTAGCGACAAACAAATTGTTCAAAATAATTTTTCTTTTAATATTTGAACAAATGTAAAAGGATTTTATTTTGGGGTTCTTGGGCTCAATGAATTAAACAATGCAAAAGAAATTTGGCAACACATTGTCTATTGAAAATCGGGTTATTACCGGATTCAGTGAATTGTGCCAAATTCAGGAAAACTTCCTTATTATAGCACATGATTTCTTTGCAAAAAAATCTCCATGAAACCCCACGGGTGTCCAGAAGTATTTTATAGTCTCCATGAAACCCCACGCAAGAACTTATGAGCACCGGAGGTGATTCTTTTTCATTTCATCAAATTAAAAAAAAAATTAGGAACACTTATTCGTCGCAACAAGTTGTTCAAAAATATATATTTTTTTTCAAATTTGAATAAAATGTAAAACGATTTTATTTTTGGAGCTCTTGGGCTCATTGATGCAAAATCATTTTGGCAACACATTGTGAAATTCCGGTGTACCCGGATTGTCCCAATAACGGTAGTCGTCTTAAACACTAAACGGAGAGTATACACAACTTTGAACAAATTAAAACTTAAGCTCTCCACAACTTGGGTTCTAACTATTGCACAAGCAATACACAATTGATTACAAACAATATGCAACAAGCACAATCAATTGTACAACCTAGAATCCCAAAGTGTGCATCATACTAGCACACCACGGACTATATCTATATATGAGCAAGCATACAATATGCTAAGCAATTAAGCACAATATAGATAACAACACAATCACACAAGCAACACAACAATGGTCACCCGGAACCTCTACCTCTAGAGGAAAACCGGAGGGGAGCCGTACCCCACGCTCTTGAATCACACTATGAAAAAAGCCAATCGGCAAACACGTACAAGGGGAAATCGTTTCCAAACTCAAACACTATCAACCTATTGACTAGTGGCAGTTCTAACCTTGTGTAGTTTCCAATTGCTCCTTCAAGTGCTCCTTCCTCAAGCTTCTCCAATTGAACCTCACCGGCGTGAACCTTTAATTGCAAGAACCACGGCTGTGCAATGATGTATGTATGAATGTGTATTGAACCGTTCAACTCAGCAAAACAACACTTAACGTTTGCTAGAGTTGAACAAAATCTCCTTAATCCTATCAAAGGCTAAACTAGCAACTAAGTGCAAATCAAATGTATTTAGCAAGGATTATAAGTGGAGCATCAAAGGAGGAACCTACAACATGAAACTAGGCTCACTCACAATACCAAAGAACTCTCTCAAAGTGTATTTTCGACTATGGGGAAAGAGTTGGCCGAAATGAAACAAAGGGATTCTATTTATAGAAAACAACCCAGCAGTATTTGCGATCGATCGCACGACATTATGCGATCGATTGCACAGTGTAAAATGAAGAGACAGAACCGTCTGGAAGTGAAAACCCTTGTTTGCGATCGATCGCATACATGTTGCGATCGATCGCACGAAAAGTTGCAACGGAAATATTGCGCACTAAATTTGAATTGCAACGGTCAAAACTGCTGACGTGGTGCGATCGATCGTATGAACAGTGACGATCGATCGCAAGGCATAAAACAGCCTTAAACATAAAGGAATGCTAATCAAAACAAATCTATAAGAAGATCTAGCAATCCTAACATCATAAACTCAAATGTATGAAACTATGCATACAAAATTTGAGCCGGTTGCGTTGCGACCGGGTGCTTATAAAATAAGCACTCGAAACTTGTGATACAAGACACAAGTGTGGTAATCAAACATCCTATACTTATGTGATTCACATCATAAGAGAAAGGAAAACAACCTAGATAAACCTAGGACAACAAGGAAGACTTAATATGAATGAAATGCATGTGCATATGCATGAGTCATACCTTGAGATGCTTGAACGAAACCTTCACGAACCATCTCGAGAAAGAACAACCTAAGCCACGACACTTAATCCCTAAACCATCTAGCATTGAATACAAAAACAAATGCTAATACAAGGGAAGAGGTTTTGACAAATAGGAAATAACCAATAGCAAATATTTTGCCCTTACACATTGGCCATTGAAAATCGGATTATCACCAGATGCGATGAATTATGCCAAATTTTAAAAAAACTTCCTTATTATATATAGCACATGATTTCCTTGAAAAAAAATATGACAATGAAATTCTCAAAACCGGTTTGCACGAGTGTTCATATGTATATTAGTCTCCATGAAACCTTACGCTAGAACTTACGAGCATCAGAGGTGATTCTTTTTTATTTCATCAAATTAAAACAAAATAAATGTTCCTTAATATTTTGAACAATGCAAAAACCTGTAGCGATGTAAAATAACTTTGGCAACACATTGGCCGTCGAAAATCGGGTTATCGCCGGATTCGGTGAATTGTGCCAAAATCAGGAAAAATTTCTTATTATAGCACATGATTTCCTTCAAAAATAATCTCAATATAATTCTCAATACCGGTTTGCACGAGTGTCCAGAAGTATTTTATAGTCTCCATGAAATCTTATGCTAGAACTTACGAGCACTGGAGGTGATTCTTTTTTATTTTGTCAAATTAAAACAAAAGAAAAATAAAAAAAATATTCAGAAATACTTATAGCAACGAACTAATCGTCACTAGAGGTTATTCAAAATAATTATTTTTTTTAATTTGAACAAATGTAAAAGAATTTTAGTTTTGGGGCTCTTGAGCTCAATGAGTTAAACAATGCAAAAGAAATTTTGCAACACATTGGCTATTGAAAATCGGGTTATTACCGAATTAAGTGAATTGTGCCAAATTAAGGAAAAGTTCCTTATCTATGAAGCACAGAAACGGAAACGCGTTTCCGTTTCCGGTACGGGGGGAAACGTGGAAACGGCAAATCTTAAAAATTTCAATTGGAAACGAGGCAAGGAAACGCGAATAAAATAATTAATATATAATTATATATACATAATTAACAATAAAATATTAAAAAAATATAAATTCATAGCAATTGTTCAATTAAAAAAATTTCATAGCAAATAAGCAATTTTTCAAACAAAAATGTTCATATCCAATAAAATAGCCTCCACCATGATATATAATTATATATATATATATATATATATATATATATATATTGTTCATATCCAACCCGTGCCTTTTTGACTTTTTCTATTCCTCCTCCTCTCTTCTTCTTCCTCCCTTCTCTCTCTTTCTTTCTCTTTTTTTTTCCTGACCAGCCTGTGCTCTCTCTACTTCTCCTTTCTCTTCTCTGAATCTCTGCCACAGCCCATAGCCAATTCTCTCTTCTCTGAATCTCTGCCACAGCCCATAGCCAATTCTCTCTTCTCTTCTGCTCTCTCTAGCTTTGTTATCACACCCAATCACAAGCACACCGCTCCAAATTGTCGTGCCCAGCTCACGCTCTCTCTATCTCTCTCTCTCTCTCTCCTCTTCCTCTGATTTCTCTCTTCTTTTCCTTTGCAAATCGTGCCGTGTTTCCCTTCCGAAAACTCACGTTTCCAATCTTGGAAACTCACGTTTCGGCGGCTGACCGTTTCCGCCCAAAAAGTCAACAACCGGAAACGCGTTTCCGACCGTTTCCGCTGCGTTTCCGTTTCCGGTACGGGGAGAAACGGGGAACCGGCAGTGTTTCACGTTTCCATGCTACATAGTTCCTTATTATAGCACATGATTTCCATGAAAAAAAAATTCTAATAAATTCTCAAGACTGGTTTGCACGGGTTTCAAAAAGTATTTTATAGTCTCCTTGAAGCCCCACGCGAGAACTTACGAGCACCGGAGTTGATTCTTTTTTATTTTGTCAAATTAAAACAAAATAAAAATAAGAATAAAATATTTAGGAACACTTGTAGCGACGAATAGTTCGTCGCTACAGGTTGTTCAAAATATATTTTTTTTAATTTAACAAATGGAAAATGATTTTGTTTTGAGGGCTCTTTCACTCAATGAATTAAACAATGAAAAATAACATTTGAACACATTGGCCATTGAATATCGGATTATCGTCCAATTTGGTGGATTGTGCCAAACTAAGGAAAATATCATTATTATAGCACATAAGTTCCATGCAAAAAAAATGTCAATAAAATTCTCAAGACAGGTTTGCACGAGTGTCCAAAAGTATTTTATAGTCTCCGTTAAACCCCATGCAAGAACTTAAGAGCACTAGAGGTGATTCTTTTTTATTTCATCAAGAACACTTGTAGCGACGAACGCTATAGGTTGTTCAATTTTTTTTATTATTTGGTTTCATTTAAAAAGATTTTATTTTTGGGGCTCTTTGAATTAAACAATGCCAAAATAACTTTGGAAACAAATTGGCCATCGAAAATTGGGTTATCTCCCGATTCGGTGAATTATGCCAAATTCAGGAAAAATTCCTTATAGCACATGATTTCCTAGAAAGAAAATATCAATAAAATTCTCATGCTTGATTTTCATAGGTTTCCAAAAGCATTTTATAGTCTCCATGAAACCCCACGCGAGAACTTACGAGAACCGGAGGTGATTCTTTTTTATTTTGTCAAATTAAAACAAAATATTCAGGAACAGTTGTAGCGATAAATAGTTTGTTGCTATCGGTAATTCAAAATAATTTTTTTTAAAAAATTTGAATAAATGTAAAAGGATTTCGTTTTGGGGGCTCTTGGGCTCAATAAATTAAACAATGCAAAAGTACTTTGGCAACACATTGACCATTGAAAATCAAGTTATCGTTGGATTCAGTGAATTGTGTCAAATTAAGGAAAACTTCCTTATAGCACATGGTTTCCATGAAAAAAAATCTCAATGAAATTTTCAAGACCGGTTTGCACGGGTATCCAAAAGTATTTTATAGTGTCCTTGAAGCCCCACGGGAGAACTTATGAGCATCGGAGTTGATTTTCTTTTATTTCATCAAATTAAAACAAAAGAAAAATAAAAAAAATATTCAAGAACAATTGTAGCGACGAATCGGTCGTCGCTACAGGACGCTCAAAATAATTTTTATTTTTCAATTTTAACAAATGTAAAATAAATTTTTTTTTATGACTCTTGGGCTCAATGAATTAAACAATGCAAAATAACTTTGGTAACACATTAGCTATCAAAAATCGGATATGGTGAATTTTGTCATTTTCATTCAGGATAATTCTTTGGTTCACCTCCTGGGTGAACTTGTATATTCACCCCCGATTGTGATTAACTTATTTTCACCTTATAATTTCATAATCCAACCGTTCATATTTTAACTTATCCTTTATAGATCATCTTTGTAAAAAAATCAATCGAATCGGAGTTTGTTCAACTATTCAACTTTATGAAACAAATGAACAATTTTGACAACAATTACTACTATTATGATGAATCGTCTATTTATTTCATATGAATGAGTGACCAAACGGTCTCCAAATTGATTGATGGTTTTTGAATATTTTAATGAACAGTTGATTCTCTTTTATTCCATCATTAAAATTTAAATTAAAAATGAGTTAATTACAAGGGGTGAATATGCCTGGGTGAACCCAAGAATTATCTATTAAGAAAAACTTCCTTATTATAGCACATTATTTCCTTGAAAAAATATCTCAATGAAATTCTCAAAACCGGTTTGCACGGGTGTCTAGAATTATTTTATAGTCTCCATGAAACCCCACGAGAGACCTTAAAAGCAATAGAGATGATTATTTTGTATTTCGTCAAACTAAAATAAAATTAAATTAAAAAAACATTTTGGAACACTTATAGCGACGAACTATTCGTCGCTAGAGGTTGTTCCAAATAAATTTTTTTTACTAATTTGAACAAATGTAAAAGAAATTTTTTTTTTGGGCTCTTTGACTCAATGAATTAAACAATGTAAAAGAATTTTGGCAACACATTAGCCATCGAAAATCTAGTTTTCACCGGATTTGGTGAATTGTACCAAATTGAGGAAAACTTCCTTGTTATAGCACATGATTTTCTTGAAAAAAATCTCAATGAAAATCTCAAGACTGGTTTGCATGGGTGTCCAGAAGTATTTTATAGTCTCCATGAAACCCCACGCGAGAACTTACAAGCACCGGAGGTGATTCTTTTTTATTTCGTCAAATTAAAACAAAAAAAAATTAAGGAACACTTGTAGCGACAAACCAGTCGTCGCCACAAGTTTTTCAAAGTAATTTTTCTTTTTAAATTTGAATAAATGTAAAAAGATTTTGTTTTTGGGGCTCAATGAATTAAATAATGCAAAAGAATTTTGGCAACACATTGGCCATCGAAAATCGAAATTTCGCCGGATTCGGTGAATTGTGCCAAATTGAGAAAAACTTATTTATTGTGCCCAACTGTGGAACTCGCACGCGCTAACTTTGAAGCCAAACTCTCAGACATCTCTTTTTTCTTTGGTAAATAGGGGATTCATAAAGCCCACACCGAGGCAGGCCCAAAAGGCCAGAAATGACAAACATAAACAAACTTCCAACTGACAGGCTCATTCGGAAGGTAAAGGCATAGGAAATTTAATCTCAACCTTAGCACACCTTTTTAGTATCTAGGCATAGGACATCTCTTTAATATGACCCATAAGAAAGAGAGGTATACAAAATTACAAATTTTGAAAAGTCTAAGAAGAGAGGCGCACCTTTTTATTTTTTATTTTTGGTTACATGGAAACCTAAAGAGGCCCAGGCAAAGAAACAAAGGAAAGACAACTAGCCAAATTGGCTACAAGGAACTCTTCGAGCATGAATAATGTCATGAAGGTCATCCAGATAAGCGCAAGAAGCATCTAGGTATTAAACACAAAATACTTCATTTTTGGACAATAAAACAAAAAACTTCATTTTTGGACAATAACACAAAATACTTTATGGGTTCGTCTACTGTTCATTAATGTACCAATACATTACGTAAACTAATTAGATACAAATGTAGACTAGCTCGATACAGAAATAGACTAGTTCGACATCAAGTCAAGTTAGTTTACAAATGCATAGAGTCAATCTACATATGTATCAAGCTAGTCTACTTGATGTATTAGTACAATAATGTACGGTAGAATTTTCCATACTTCATTCCTATCGTTCCAAATTATTCCTTTCGTCATTTTTTCTTTTCTTTTCTTTTTGTAAAGATCAAATCACAATAATAATAGTAGGTTCCATAGCGATGAACAAATAATGTCTACTCATATTTCTCCATAATAGGGGTTGAGATCCCAAGTTCAAGTTCCTCCTTCCCCACACTAAACTAGTCATTTTCAAAAAGAAACTGCAAGCTAATTTCTCACGACCATTAGGTCTAATGGTATAGATCTCTCATTTGTAGGTTTCTTGCAATTTCAATGAGTACTGTAATTTCTTTTGTTCGAGGGTTTGAACACTCAGCACTGTATAAGCATTATCTTTTTGTCCTCTCTCATAATATCATCACATACAACATGAGATTAAACAAAATATAGACCTCTTTAAGGTGTACAAAATATGGGCCTATAAAGAATGTTTCAATATACAAATAATTGGGATTAATTTAACCAACAACACTTGCTTTTGTGGGATATTTTGAGGTTGGACCAACTCTGCAGCTCTGTAAACTCTAAACCAAGACTACGTGGGGAAGAAAAAAAATATTCTTGACAAATCAAGTAAAAGAATGCAAGGAACATTCCTTGCTTCTTGACTTGCCAAAATTTGATGTGGATACTGATGCTAGGTTTTCTTAGCCTGCAGTATCAACGAACGAATGATCAGATTAAGTGATAATAACAGGAACTTTGACATCAGCTCGTCCCACACATAAGAAATACAGAAATGAACACAAGCATGCAGTTTAATAGCAGTGCCACCATATACAAGAGTGGTAAAAAAACAATTGCAGTACCTTTTTTAGATATTTCTTGTGAAGTTTCATTGCTCCACTGCAAGCTTTTTTGGCATCTAAATTTCCAGTTATATCATTCAATATCTGCGGAGAGAGAGAGATGACTGAGTCAACCGACGGGCAAAAGTAAATAAGATAAAGTTAAGCTCCAGAATTGACAACTCTATGTAATCATTTATTGGACAATAAGCATCAAAGATGCTTCACCACTGCTCAACTGCTCTAGAGAATTGTGTGGTGTTTCTTCTTTAGGGCTTTAGAAATATATACCGACCATTTGAAGATAAGACAACTATAGCATCTAATTTTACTCCAAATCATGTTTTAACTACTGCTGATGATATCCAATTTTTCAAGGAAAGTAGTTGGAAGAGTGGCTGATGAATGTCACTGACTCACTGCTTAAGTTTTATTTTGTATTCCTCAGATTTCAAATCGTACTTCATTTAACTATAAAGCCACCCAGCCTCGTGACTCCTTTGTTTGGCTACCTGGACCAAGGCAATGGGGCTGCTTACTATCATTTCACTCGGGTTCTTTGCTCTTCCTTTTATAGGAAACTTTAAGACATGCCATTCAAATCTGTAAGTTAGGATGGGTCCTTAATATGTGGGTGAACGACCGAATTCATCACCAGGCTGTGACTCGCTGTCCCCCTATTGACATGTTTTCTGTTTAATTTATGTAATGTCATTGTCAAATTAAGCAGCAAATTGAAGGTTTCTAAAGCATTGCAAATCATCAATTCATAATCTAACCTTAACAACATCGTCAAGACCCCGAGCTTCTGTCAGTAGTTTTGAGCTCTTATCTTTTAAGACACTGGCAACAAGGAAAATGGATATTGGGAGCGGTGCTTCTGAACCTTTTGCTTTCATATTTTCCCTCTCATACTTCCCACACTGACGTATCGACTTTGCTTTCCCTTTAGACGATCCAGATCCCTCAGCCTTTTCACTATCAGTATCAGAATCTTCATACACGCTGTACAAGTCAGGGTCATACTCGAGAGCCCACATCATCTGTGAAAATTTCAATTGAGACAAATTCTTACTAAAGCAAACAGAAATGAAGTTCAAGATGCAGGAAAACAGATGCATAATAGTTCATGCATAGACCATGTACACATACATAAATACGCATACATAATTACATATATATAACATGGATATATGCTGACAAATACGGTTATATCCCAAGTTGGTTTCAATATAAAATGCCTGCGATAACTCTTAAAAGCTTATCTAAAAGGACTTGCCAATTTAAGTACTAATTTTGTAAACTTAAACTTGGAAAAGATTGCCCAATACAAATGATTATGCAGAATTATTGAAATAAAAGTAATCTAGAAGTGGAGGGAAGTTTTGAGAAAGTGGCTTCCCTAAATAGTTAAAAGCACTTCAACATATAATATAATGCAGAAAATGAAAATATTCAAAGACCATTAAAGAAAGGGAGCTGCTTTTGGCATTCCTAGAAAATCATTCTGCACTCCAAATTAATATTTTGTTATTTCCATACTCACAAAATAAGTGAAGAGGAGAGCAATGGAGTGCTATTAACACTTCCCTAAAAATATAGCTTAAATGTATAATAGAAATGCGTTCTCACCTCCCAAAGGTATAAAGAATCACAGAAAGAGAACTCTCGACGGAATAAAACCATAAGCATCCGAAAAGCGAATAAATAATCACCTCCACCTAGTGTCTCTGTAATAGAATTTGAGCATTTCTGTTACTATCTTTCTTGAGTATTAAATCAAGAGATGCACAAGAAAAATATGGTATACATGCACGAACAGCCAATTTTAATCACCAACTCCCCAGTTAGCACAAAATTCATGCTCTCCAAATGTTGTATCAAAATCCAAGAGTTAATATCAAATTCTGATAAAGTACATTTAACCAAGAAAAGAACCTGATAAATAACATTGGTGCAGCATGAATTTTCATGATCACTGCTGAGCAGATGACCAGGACTACTGAAGAATTTCAACACTTTCAACCTATGATAGTTACCCCCTTTGATAGGTAGAGACTTATGAATTACTTATTCATCATTTAGTGTAATGCATTAGCTTGGGAAGGAGATAGGCTTTATCTGCTGAAATATGACATAACTATCAAGCTTAGTACCAAATGCAAAAATGCAATTTTCAGTCAATACCTAAGTGCTGATGAAGTTTTGGATCAATGACTTGAGTAATTGCAGCCAAATTACTTAGTTGTGCCTCCACCCCGACAGAGTTATCAGTACATCTGAAATTTCCTCGCTTTAAATTTAAAATAAGAACACAAGTCATAAGAAACTGGAATCCAAGTTGATAAAGCAACAGTAAATAATTTGGCAGCTTGAGGGGAAAACTATGTAAAGTTCAAATGGAAAGAAAAATGTTGCAGCTACTTTCAAGTTGAAAGTTTCAACAGAATCAATGGAAACTTCGCAAGAATCATTAACATATTGATTAAAAATTGCACATCTCCTCAGGTAATTTCAGAAACAATAACCTAGCAGACCCTTTTTCCCCGACAAGCATAGAGAAAAGGCATGTGGGATCACTCATACACACATGTACCTCACTAAGTAAAGAGCAGGCCACATGTTAAAATTGACTGTAAGTATGTTACGTAATCACCAGATGCTATGGTACTGGTTTGATATAATACCAGAATAAATATATAAATCTAGAGATTCAGTTCAAAACTTTACCAGTCTGCGCATCAAACGTTCAAAACACCAAAATGCATCTGCTTCATCATCAAGAAGGATAATCATGGGGGAGCAAAGATCACTCATTCCTGCTCAGCATGGAGATACAATTCAGCATTTACAACCACCATTTTGTAGCAAAAATCAAATGAAATTGTTTTTCAACTCCCAGTGTCTAGGGAAGAACACCAAAATCAACACAACCAATATTATAATAATGATATTGGAGATTCAGTAGCAAGCTAATCATTCACAAATTAACGACCTTGACAATAGCCGACATCTGTATCAATCCAGGCATAAACAGCTAGAATATCCCAAAGTTTTGACAAGTTTTCTTGCTTCTCGTAAAACACTAGTGTCCTGTCAGTGCGGACCACGTCAAGACCTGGCATATAAACACAGCCAAACGGAAACTTATTTACCAGTAAATAGAATTTTGAGAAATCTACAATTCATCAGGTATCATCATTATGTGTCACCTTTTGGGCGTAGGCGATGTAAAAAGTTCTAAAAACAATGCCACAAGTACTTCACAAGTTAAATTTATCAAAGTATGTGAAGAAATGTCGAGAACAGAGAACCGATCAAAGAAAAATGTCTTGAGTGTGGAAACAGAAATAAGAAACGTTCCTTCGAATATAAATAATGTATATATCACTAACCTATTTGATGTAAAGTAAGCAGCCACTGGATTATATTCTTATCCTTCACCGGTTCCAAAACACTAGCAGGGTTCATGGCATTACCATTGGCTCTACCATTATCCTGAGAAGATAAAGCCTGTCCCCTGTCTGGATTTATTTGCATAAGTACTATTGGATCCTGAATGGGCTGACCGTCATCAGTGACTACAGGGGCAGTGATAAACCTACCACTTCCAACAACAGGAAACATTTGGCGGCAATCTTCCTTCCACCTAGCATATTCCACCCTGAAAGTAAAACATGCAAAGCACGATGCATAACAAATTATACCCAATCATTTGAGAGGTGAACAGTAGAAATTTTGTATCTTAAAAGTTTATCCACAGAAATTCCTTTAAAAAGGATGTCAAAAGTGTAGACATCCTTGGGGGTGTCACCCCGCCATTTAACCCTGCCATATAGTTAAATGATCCGAAACGCATACAAATCTTCTGGATCCATATAGTTAAAGGATGTAAATATTTTGCTTGCATGTTCCCATATTATGTTGTTGTCAACTAAATTTAGTCAATTGGGTATCTTATTTATTATCTAAGCCTAAGCTCATGATATTGATCATTTGTTTCCAAAAAGATGATCATAAAATCACAAAGCTAAAGGACTGGAGCATTTGTAATTATAACTCCTAAAATAGAAGAACTGCAAATAAGTATCTCATTAGTCCTTCCTCATCATTTCCGGTGTGCTACCCACAAGGAAACTTTAACAGGCTTAAAATAAATATATTTAAAGTTTCAGTAACCCCATGCATATAACAACAAAGACCTTCGACGTTGCCGGAGCTGCTCTCTTTCTTCAAATGTGCTTTTCGGGTCATAACAACCGAGTAGAAATTCCCAAACCTCTCCTCTAATTGATGGATGGATACCCTGATTGGCGAAATAGTATTGGAAATATTAGCCTCTCAAACTGTATATTTTTTTAAGAAAACTATTTGAAATAAAAGATTTATACATCATCCAAATGGAGAAAGAAGTTTCACTACCAGACAAAAAGAATTGGAAGGTCAAAAAGGAAACATCTATGTCACTATATGCCGAAGTTTTATAAAAATAAAAAATAAAAAAAAGAAGTTAACCTGACTTATCAAAACACAATGGCTCAGTCTCGGTGAACAATTTAACCTGATCTCTTAGATATCCCCTTTCATATATGCAGGCTAAGGGTTAAACATGCCAGTAGGTTGTGATGTTATTCTACTTTAGGAAAACAAAACGGGTGAGTTCAATTCCCTATGTCAACCATTTAGCCAAAAAAAAAATCCATATATCAACCTAAAATTCTATCCTATGTGGACAGGGATTGATTAGGATTCTGAAGACATTAAATTATCTGAGTATACAAAAACAAAAAAATTAAAAACAAAAAAATTATTCGATGGCTACACAAAATTGCAAATGTGAATCTTACCAATATAACAAATAAATAAGCATACTTAGTAGTACTATTGAAGATAATAACAAACTCACCCCGCGATGAATTCGACTCAAAGTCTTGCCTATATCCAGATAACCTTCTGGAGAAAATGCGGCGTGCCATTTCCTTGAACTTAGAGTTTTACCTGCCTGCATAAGCAAATAAAAGGAGCTGAAATTGGAAAAAACACATAATGAAATATAGAAATTGAAATCATTATGAAGTAGCTGTTACAATTGCATACATTTCTTTTTATAGCATACACAATGCATCACTAATGCCAAGCTAAACTTCTCCCATTGAAAAAAGAAATCCTAACTGGGAAATTGTATTATTAGATATCCAACACAATCTATCTTAAGCTATCCAGTACGTATACCAAAAATGAATTGTTATACTCTGCCGATTCTAACAGTTAGTACAAATTTTGTTCAAAGCTCATCTTGCTGACTTCGATGCCCCCTCACCAATTTCATAAACAAAATTTAAAGATAAAGAAAAATTGGATATATGTGTTTTCGAGGTGGAATAAGAGATTAAAAACCCCAAGTAAGCTAATCAGAAGAAATAAGACTCCAAAGGATCATCCCACTATATATGGAGTGTACATAAAATACATATCTGAACTGGAAGCAAGAAGCTCACACCAAGAAAAGCATGATTAAACTCGACCCTCATTGCCTTGACAAAAAATCCCTAGGCACACTGTTTCATAGGTAAAAGTAAAATTGCCCATATTTGAAGATTTTAAATCAGACTGAAATCACCAAAGATGGTCACTAGTTCAATACCCAACTCAAATACCATGCTTGCCTAAATGTATAATCACAATCTTCATGCCGTATACGAAGCCTGAGAATAAACAAACCATATTCTCATGTCCTAACCCCAGGATCCACAATACAGAATCTGTTCGGTACTTTTGGTAGTCTAATTCTCCAACACTAGCAATCAAGACATACCTAGATATATGAGGGAGAAAGAGATAAAATGCCCAAATTTAAGAAACAAACAAAAGATGGTGAAATCCTGAAGTTTAAGGCAAATACAAATATAGCTATTTTACCCCTCAAATGCTTGCAAATTATCAATTTGATGTACAGGTTTATACATGTTTCTGCAATTTAACTGTGATTCTCATCAGTCCTATGTTTTCCTTCCAAAATTCAACAAGGTCAAAAGCACAAGCGGGTTTCTACAGAATTGCCCAGTGCACATAACTATGTGATCCATATTAATACAAAAGCCATGATCTTTATCGAAATCTAGCACAATCCACTATCAAATCTGAGGCATTAAGCAATATCTTGGACCCAAATTGGAAACTGATCCAAATTAGGATATTGGGTATCCATTACATCAATACCAACATTAAATAAAAGGTATCTTTTACAAAAATGAATCACTAAATATCAGAGACAGGATTAAAGAACAGAAAGAGACACCTTGATTTTGAAGCGGGTTTTGGGTACATCAGTACACTCCGGGCGGACCTCATAGAAAGAATCAGCAGGAGTCCCAGAGCTCCCCCACATTCCAATGCACCAAAGTTACTGTCTTTTTCTTCTTTTCCCAAACCCAAAAAGAGGCCCTCAACCACCACTAAGAGCAAGATCAACAAAAACCCAGAAACACTAAACTTCCTCAGACCCTTCAGAGCAAGATTCTAAGGGCACCCAGATGAGGTGGCTGGCCTGACCAAGCTCACAACCAAAAGAAACCCCACAAAAACAATAAAAGACTCTGCCCTTTTGCCTTTTTCTCTATGCTTTTGTGTTTCTTCTGTATTTCTTCTTCTTCTTTTTTTTTTGGCGGTGTGGGGGTGTGGTCTTTGATGGTGGTGGTGGTAATGTGTTAACACTCTGTCAAAGTCGTGATGAGACGACGACGATCTCCATCGCACCACACCTGAAACCCCACACAAAAATGTGTTTTCACTTTTTACTTCTTTTTAATGTCCTCCTCTACTTCTTATTTTCACTCACTTCACTGTCTAAATTTTTCATGTCATCTATTTATTACACACAAAAATCACCCTACATTGTTTTCCCTCTAAATGTACGGCGAGGGGAAACAAAACTTACCATTACTTGGGTCTCCTTTTTTCTTCGGATCCCATTGTCCATATTTCTTACTTTATTAGGTAAATTTACTATTCTTTGGATTTTTCATTGGATTGTAGCTTTTCTTAGGTGGGGAGTTTTGCAGAAATTTGACTTAATGGCTGAGAGGTTGTTTAGGTAGATAACTTCCGCGGGAACAGAGAAGTTAGGAGGGACTGGGTCAAGTCAATGCATTGGGTGGACCGTGGGGTGAGGTGGTATGGCTTGGTTTTGGTGGCTTTAGCTGGATTAAGATGTGGTCAAATCAACATGTAAGAAGAAACGTCTTTCTTCTCTTATTTTTTTGGTCAGAAACAAACAAAGACGAAACGTCTTCATTTGTTAGCATTTACGATATGTAATAAAATAAGGGATCACAACTCCGACAGGTTTGTGATATTGAAAATTCAGAGGAGTCTCTGATGAAGAAATTTTATAATAAGGGTTAAATGATGACTTTTAAATGGTGGATTGAGAGGTACAAGTACATTGATATCAACCTTGTTATTTAGAGTTTAAGTGCTCAATGTTCTATCTTGTACCTTGGGAAACTCTTGATGGTGCTCCTTGTATATAATAGGAATGTCAATCCTTGGTTCTTCACTTTCTAGCTTCTTCATGACAAGGCATGAAAGGATTTGCATCCTCTTGGGGATTCTCTTCCTCAATGATGGAGTTCATGGTTCACGGCTTCAAATGTTGCATCCTCCTCATCGAATGACTCACATTCGTCTTCATCATCCTCTTCAAGCTCTTTTTCAACATACTTCTCTTTTTCCTTCCAAACTCGTAAAAACTCATTCATGCTGGCCTTTCTCTCTTCTTCGCTCAACATGCGGCCTTCATAACTAAGTTTTCTTTGTTGTGGCACATCAACATCATCATCTTGAACTTGAATAGGTAACTCTTGCTCATGATGGTCAAGATACACATCATCTCTTGAAATTAGCTCTTTTTTATCAAAGAAAGGCGCTTGCTCATGAAAGGCAGTGGAGGGTTGTGCTAATGCAAGTCCAAGGTTGAGTCGATCATTCTCTTCCTCGATCTCTTGCATTGGAAGCTTGCAATCGGGCTATCTCTTCTAGAAGTAGAGACTTTAGACGCTCGTGAGGGTCTTCTTGAGAAGAAGCTTGGAGACCCATTTCTTGTTGCATGCTCATTTGGTACTCGATCATACCCTTGTATAAACTCCAGAAATTCAACTCTTGAGGGACCATTCAAAAGGAGAGTGCTATGGAGAGTTTACACAGGGAACAAGCTTGGTTGTAGGATGACATGAGATTCTCGGTATATAGACTCTCTTGGGTCATTCCATCCATCCATAGATCAATGAAATTATATACCTATGATTCCCAAAGGATTAGTAACAAAAAATTAAGAAAATAAAGTAAGAAAAAGACATAACAAATAAAGGTACAAAGAAACTAATTAATTAAAAAATAAAAAATAAAAAAAATAATACAATATATATATATATTTACAACCAAAGGCATAAGAAAAATACTAACTAAAGAGAAAGAAATACAAAAATACAAAACAATTTTTATTATTTTTTCAGGTCTTTAGCAACGAATTGTTCGTCGGTAAAGGTGGTGACTGGAAATTGAATTTTTTTTTTTTACAAAAATTAAGCTCTAATTCCCCTAAACAACCTAAAGATGACAACAAACCTAAAAGAAACTTTCTAAAACAAAAGCAAACCAAATCAAACAAGAAAACTACAAAAATTACCAAAATCAATAGTTATCCCTAAAGGCTACCCAAGCTAGGAATCAGATTTTACACCAATCTCCGGCAACGGCGCCAAAAACTTGCTGGCATAAAGCCATAAACTTCATCCTCAAGTACTATAAGGGGCACAACCGCACAAGTAATAATATAGAGATTATAGGTATGGGTTGTCATACTCATACCCAAGGGCGCAAATCTCACCTCTAGCTAGGGCTACCTAAGTAAAAGCTAGAACAAATTCACAAATATACAATCACAAGCTCACTAGGGAATCTAAGATCATGGTGAGTATGTGCAACATGGAGTGTAGTGAATTGGTTGTTTGTTTCGGGATTGTTGTGATTCAAATTAAATAAATGCTCAAATGAAAGCTAGACTGCTAAATTAAGTTGGTGATTAAATGGATAAGAGTTGGGGCTTAGGTTGTCCATCATTAGCCTCCCTTGCATGCATTGATGTTTCAAGATACAAATGATGCCACTTCAATTAACCAATTACTCTCATTGCATAAAGTTAGAGTTTTTCTATTGGGACCTCCAAATTTCTTCACCTGACCTCCATATTTTTTTTATTAATTTACATATTTATCCTCATGTAAAATGACAGTTATGGACAATAAATTATAATTAATCTCTACAAATCTCTTCATTTTGTTTTAAAATAGATTTGACATAAATCCTAAATCATCTATCTTACACTTCTTTATGCATAAAAAAATACTAATGAAGAAAAAAACAATTTGAACATAAGAACTTACACTTGATTTAGCAACTTAATTAATTGGCAAATAAAAACTTTTATGGAGACTTACTAGAAAAAAAAAATCTTAAAAAATGCGTCTTCTCCATGACATCTCCAAGAAATTGGAGTATATGTGGGTTGTGAAGTTTCACTAGTAAATTAATTGGGTCGATGACCAATAAGGTCATATACTCTATAGAGTTGCCCAATAAATAGGACAAAATATAAATTTGCCCAATAAGGTCATGTAATGAAAAACAGGAAGCAATATGACCTTTCTATACAACATTTTTATATAATTTACAAAATATGTCACTGACTTTAAACCCACCAAATTATTGTTTGACAATAATTGGTTTATTAAGTGACAATAAATTTGTTATTGTCAGATAATAACTGGTTTATTGAGTAACAATAAATTTGTTATTGTTAGACAATAATTTGTTACTGCTAGACAATAATTTGTTATTGTCAAACAATAACTGGTTTATTGAGTGACTCTCTCTCTCTAACAAATATCCAGCGACCCTAATTATAAGGGGCAAAATTGTCAAGTAAATTTGGCTTGAGCTGTTAGAAATAACCTATTGGGAAATAGTGTGACCTCTTGGGCAAAATATCAACCTTATTGGTAAATGTTAGGAAACTTAAATCTAATTGGGAATATTTTTGAAATTATTGACCTTATTGGTAAGTTTCCTAAATTAATTTCATGCCTAAGACTTGAATCACCAATCTATCACAATTAATTTTTTGAGTGAATTAATATTTTTCTTTTGTCGACAAAAAATTAATTAATGTAGGTCTAGTGACTTAGTGAGTGAATTTGAACTATATTACTATGGTTATTTTTTGGAATTTAAAAGAGGTCTACTAAGAAAATTTTGTATTTTAAAAGCAAAAAGGAGGTGTGGTCGTGTGGAGAATATAGAAGGTCAAATTAGGAGATTTAGAGGTTCCAATAGAAAAATTCATCCGGTTAAGACTACAATGGGCAAACTCCTTATGTTATTAATTACAACCGGTTAAGTCTAGAATTAGTTATCTAAGAGCAAGTTTAATTACTGGTTAAGTCTCAATTTCTTGTTCTAGATGCATAAGGTTTTGAGTCGATGATATCATGCAGGCTAACCAATCCTAGGTCTAGGTGATTATAACTCACAACCCTACCGGTACACATAGTGTGCTTTCATGCTTTAACATTCAAAGGTTACCAATCTCTAAACATTATGTCATGACATGACAAATACACATAAGTAAAATCTAAACATATGCATTCAAGTCTTAAACAGTTAAACTAGCATGTAGGCATGTTAAAGAAACTTGCATCACATTGTATTATAGCATAAGTCATTACAAGTTTGATCGACCTTGGCTTGAAAAGGGGAAGAAGAATTTTTTTTTTCCATGATTTCTTGTGCACACATGGCCGGGTAATGATGGGGATATGTGGGGAACATATTTAATATGGAGGATGATGAGTTTTATAACATATAAATTTTCATGGTTGAGCTGGGGTTGTTAAAGCTTTAACGTACGTAACTGATGATTTAATGAGAATTCTCAACAATTAATAGGGCATGAATATGCAAAATGTGGAATGATTCTTCTACATTATTACTAATTACTTTTACTGTTACTGTATCAACTTGTTTCTCCCCCTCATCTATATGATTACATATATGGTACATTATAAAGGAGAGGAAAAAGGACTTTCCAAGATTTAAAGCATCGATCCTTTTCACTAATAACCTTTTTAGTGAAAAGCTCAGTGCTAAAGTAAGAACACATAAGTTAACCTTTTCTTCAAAGATTTAAATAAAAATCTTCTCTTCGGTGAAAAATATTGTTCTGTAACGGTAAGCTTTAAGATAGGAGCTAGATTGATCAGAAGATCTAGCAAATAATCAAGCGCTTAATTAGTGCCAGTTCAGATGATGCATCAAAAGATGGTTCCCCTGCAAACTGAACTATGAAATGCATATGCAAATGAGAGAGAGAGAGAGAGAGAGGATCAAGGAGAAATGGAAGAGAAGGAGATCAACCCTGAAAATATGTACAAATCTACCAAATCAGATTTGCTTCTTCATTGGGCTTTGTGAATGAATGACTGAATATTTTCATTATGTGATGAGTTAATTAGTTAAACCCAGAGCACAAGCCATGAATATTCTAGATCATACTACTCAAAGCAAAGTATAAACTCACAGAACAAGTTACATAAAAGTTCCAAAAAATACGTGCCCAACTAGAACAACCTGCGCTTTGCTCTTACAATATTTTAAAATCGCACATATGCTTTGCACTGGAACCAAGCTAAGAAAGAATAAGAAAAAGTTGCAAAAGCTTCACTGACGCAGCTTGTAAAGTTCCCATGCAACTTTGCCTACAAAACCCCCTGGTCATCACACCATTCATGTCATCCCAAATTTGCTTCATCCTCATCAGGTTTCCACAGTTTCGGCAAATCGAAAAACAAGCATTCTGGTTCCAATACCCATTTTTTCATTTTCTTCAATGGCCAACTCCATTGTTCTAAGATTAAATAGCAAAAGCATTGCATTTCCTTTGTTGGGGCTTCTGTGTTTAACTCTGTTACTGCAGAAGAGTGGTGCAACTGAGTTTGCATTAAGTTGGAAAGTTCCTGATGCATCAGCAACTCACTATAATCAATGGGCTGAGAACACCAGATTTCAAATTGGAGACGCCATAGGTAAGTTGTTGCATGCTTTATCTTAATTAGTTAAAGTTTTAATTAAAAATCCCATATATCTCAAGTTTGCTATATATGTTAGTCCTACAAAAATCATATATACTAGTTAAACTCTAAACCGAGTCCCATTTTGCATTACGATAATACAACCTTAGTTGTAGAGCAACGTTATTAGCACTCCTAGAAAGTCATGTTGAGCTCCCTTATCATTTTTTATGTAAGTGTGAAAATAATAAGTTATTGACTTTATACTGCAGTGAATGACTTTCTAAAAGTGTCAATAACAACTCCTAAATTATATAAATAAAAAATAATAATGTTATGTCGATAGCCAGTCAGACATTTGTTACAAGACTGAATTAGTTAGGAGCGTCGGTTTAACAGAATCATTCTGCTAATCTAAGACCCTAACTCGCAATCTAAAGTACTTATTATTCCATTACCACAAAATTATGCTCCTTAATAAGTAAATTAGTTTTTGATCAATCTGACCATCAACTGCAGTGTTCAACTACTCTCCTGACCAAGACTCAGTGCTTCTAGTAAGCCAGGATGACTACACAAATTGCAACACTGATTCTCCGGCTTCGAAATTTAATGATGGCCACACTGTCTTCAAGTTCAACCAATCTGGGCCATTCTACTTCGTCAGTGGGAACAAAGACAACTGTATGAAAAATGAGAAGGTGGTTGTGATTGTCTTGGCAGATAGAAACCAAACAAGCACTGCAACTCCTCCATCTCCTGCACCTTCTGGCGAAGCGTCTCCACCTCCACCTGAGGTCCAGCCTAACCCGACTCCATCTCCCGAAAGCGATCAAATCCCTCCTCCACCTCCTAGCGGGGCTTCTTCAATTTTCATCAGTTTTATTGGATCCATTGGAGCATTTGCTGCGTACTCGTCATTTTTATTATTCTAACTCACCTGAATGTTTGCTACAAAAGCTTGTTCGAGTCCTTTTACACTTCTCTTTTTTCTTTTTTCTGTTTTTGTTATTTTAATTTCCTTGAGCTCTGTTTATATATATTCAACAGGCTTTGGAGTGGTGCTTCATAATATTCGTTTGCTGTAGTTGAGGAACCAGCAGACTGTAAAATACTTATTTAGTATGCTTGTGAGAACTCAGCATAGAGAACAATAATGTAACTACACAAAGAAATAAATTGGTTTTTACAGTGTGGATGCAAGATTCTATTATTTCTCTTTTCATCTCTGTCTGATGTGAAATAGTAGGGTGCCTGCAAATTGTGCTTCATGACTAGATATAATTACACCTTTTGGTTACGGAAGGAAATGAGAGAGCGTAACAATTGATCAAGCGAAATCTTGTTTGAATGTATATCTAAATTATAATCTGACAATATATGCATCAGTAATAATCATATTTTTCCACTGTAATCGAAAAAAAAAATCATATTATTCCACCCTTGGGCAACTCAGATAACTCGCCTTAACAGATAATCAACCAAGCATCCATTTCACTAATAACCAAATTTTTCCTCGACTTGTGATAAAAAAAAATAGAAGCTAAAATATATATTGCATGGGTTATGAGGCATATAAATCTATAGGAAACTTCTTGTATTGGCAACTCTACTTGCAAAATGCGGCACTTTTCATGCTTCGTTGCACATCCGTTTCGAAATATTTGTTAACAGAACAAATCCTCACTATATTAGGTGTGGCAAATAAAGAATTCGTTGTACAATACAGAAATTTCACCTATCTATCAAAAGTTTTTACCTAGTTCAACCTTTTTCACCAGCCTAAGAGTGTTGTGCAGAATTGAATCCAATATTCCTGCTACCTGGAACCCGAAGACAAGAATAAATTAGTAGGCATATGTAGAGAAGTAAAGAGCCACAAATACAAAATACCAACCGTGAAAATGCCTCCAATAATAGCGCACACATTCGTGATGAAATGCGAAAAGGATTTCTCATTTTCTGTTATTAAAACCTGGTTACAGAAGGTGAAAAGAATTAGATGAGACGCAAAGAGAGTAGCTTCTCGTTCACGCATACTGTACTGTTGTTGTCAAACCTGCATGGGGGAGAGCTCAAAATGGAATTTTGCAACAGGTATGTTCAGACTCTGTATCAAACTGCTGTGGGCAGTGTACTCATATTCCTCGATTAATTTATGAGATCTTCCTGTTATGACTTCCGTTTTAACTATTTGAAGGTAATGCTCTATCTGCAAGTACAAAACCAGAAGATGTATTTATGAAGCGCTTAAACATTAGAAATCCTTCACAAGCCAAAGAAACATCAGTAATACTCTATTCACTTGCAAAATCGATAAACAAGGTGATCAGGGATTTTGTGGCAGATCTAATGAACAAGTTAAAAGAAAAATACTACAAGCAGGTTATCAATACTGTTTTAGTACTCTAACAATCTAACTCCATCAAGAATTTGTTGGCTATAAAAGCGTCTCTAGGGAGGTTAATCAACACAGACAAATATACTGTTTACATCTTGAGGGTGGATCTATATACCAACATTATAAATAAGATCATTCAAAAAGAGTAAACATATTCAAAGTTTTAAAAGAATGTATGGGGACAGAAATGGGATCATTCAAAAAAGCTTTGGACCAGGGAGAACTAGAATGAGGTATCATGTACAATCCATAGAATTACTAAAATGACTAAAATACCCTGCACACTATATATAGCTGATTTCATTCAGTACTCATTGACATGCTTATGGCTAAGCACACAAGAACATTAGAGAAGCAAACATAATGCAAACATGGAAGAATCATATAGAATAATGAACTTACTGTGACATTAGCACCTATATCACGGTGATTTATAAAAGATCGACCGTTCAACCTTTCATGGCTTCGACCAAGATAAGGTATCAATCGCTTCACATCACTCATCACCTTAGGAGCAATCGTCCTACCGAATGCAAGATGTGATATGAAGTGAGACATGTTCATTTGAGAAGCATCGAAGGAATGAGTTCCTGAATGAGCTGAAATGATAAGGTTTCCTGGAACCTGCACAGTCCAACAGAACTCGTATCTAATTCCAACTGAATAATGACAGCCAAATCTTGGCCCAAAAAGTAAAAGTAAAAGGAGGAGAGGAGAGGAAAAGGAAAAGGAAAAGAAAAATAATAATAACTGCTAAGAGTTGCATTCAAGGCTCAATATACAGGTCAAAATATGACTAGAAGTGATAGCGTAAAGATATACTGAATTTTCTTTCTTTTTATTTGTTCATGTCATCAGGTAGAAGGAAATAAAGACCAAAGGAGGCACTTCCCCCCCTCCCTTTTGTTTAAGGACATGTAAGCAGGTACTAATTACACAAAACTACAGCATAGATGATCAAATGGCCATGAAGAATCCAAGGTGATGTGGGGCTGTCATGATTGCACATGTGGTTTCAAATTCAGGGGCCACTTGTGTGTGCACTGAACTAGCAGCCTATTGTGCACTCAAAAGTCAAAACTGGCCTTGGCATCTCTTTATTCACTAGCAATTCCAAGCATGTGAAGCACCTCAAGGAATGCTTTGGGAGCAAAAGATGCAAACAAAAGTTTTTGAGAGTGCCCTTATGAGTTTTCTTTATTCATAGAAGCATGTGAAGAACCGTAAGGCAAGCTTCAGGAATGGGGGTAAAAAAGAGAACCTCCTTGCAATAAAATTTTGATACGACTGAGAGCAAACATGTCCAATGCTCTATTAAATTCAATTTCTATTGGAAGGTTACCTTCTTCACGCGCACATATCCTTCAACTCTACATCCTCCTGTCAATGGTGCTGGTCTTTTTACATTTTCAGTCCCATTGTTATCACCTAACGACAGCTTCTGAGACTCCAAGGGGATAGGTGCAACCAAAGCTTCCATTGTCTGCAAGGATGCAAACTTCAGATCAAATGCATTTGCAATTTTAATTGGCTCGGAAGTATTAACTAGTTCAAAGTCTGAGTTAAAATGGGTTACAGTAAGGCTAATTGAAACTCATGAAGGTCTTGTACCTTAACCAAGCTATCTGTATCTCGATCTCCGTGATAAGATTCATGCTCATGGTGCCCATGGTCCTCCCTGTGATAGAGAATACCAGATAATGAATTTGATTAAAGTAGATTGATATGTAAAAGACAGACAGGTGGGGTGTAAAATAATGTGATATCAGAAATTTTGAATTTTGGAACACAAATATTAGTTATGAATAGGCTGAGTTTATACAAAGAAAGGAGCCTGAAACAATGAACCTTTCTTGAGCCAAAGTATTCATTTGAGAAACCCTTTGCTACTGAAGCACCAAAAATCTTTAAATAAGACATATTTGTCTCCAGGGCTGAATTTGGATGGTGAATTTGAAACTAAGGATTTGGATCTGAATTGTTATCATACATTGTTTGGTAAGATTTTAAAAATACTAAAGTTGAATGGCAATTAAATCACATGAATTTATTATTTACTATTTTAGATGCCGTGGATACACATACTCGAGCAAAAAGTGTTATTTCAAATTTCACTGAATTGCTGAACTTTAATTTCTAGTCATGATAAAAGAAATATCAAAACTCTATCTTTATCTCTTTATCTCATCTTTTAGAATTTGATGCAAACAATTTAAACCAAGTCAAATTCAAATCTTTCATTTTAAATCCACCTATCCAATGAAACCTAAGAGCTCAGAGAAGGATTACAAACCTCAGATGCTGTCTTATCAACTTAGATAAAATGCAGACACAAGTAATGTGAAGATCAAATAAAAAAAATTCAAAGAACCAAAAAAAAAAATCAAAATAACTTTAAAGATGAGGTGCAACTCAAATTATTATAGGGGTAATTCTTTTAAGGCCATTCAATGGGCTTTCTTCCATTAAGACCAAGAAGTTGCAGGACTCCAAGAACATAGGTGGGAAAACATGACAACTCTAAAATGACTACATAAACTAACATCAGTTCAAAAAGAAGCAAAGAGTTTGCAAGACTTTGAATTATTTACCTTAGATCACTTCCTTTTCGAAAAATACGAATTGATGGATATCCTTGAATGTGATTCCTGAACAGTATGAGGAAACATAAGTTAATTGCAAAAATTGGAAGAAGGGTACTAGATCACCAAACTTGAGACATAAGCAAGAAGTAAAGATAAAGTTTTATCTAGGGTAATGCCAAGGAAAAATCACGTTTACTACTTGAGATGGCACATCAAAGGCCAACTAGCTATGGTCCTAATACTCTTAAAGGAAAACCACCTAGTTATGGTGCTTGTAGACAGTACGGAGTATTTGTTTCAGAGTCTTCTTCAAAGGTAAGTAGGTTACTCTGTCACCTTTGAGTCTCAACCACTTGTGCAAACAAAATAAAAATACCAACTTGATCATTTCAAGTTGAGCGTATTGTTGCAAATTTACAATGATGGTAAATAAGATTTATTATTATAGTCAACAAAATTATAATTGAAGTGCATTAAAATGCCAGGGAAAATTCGTAAGGCTTGGAATTTTCCTTTCAGTTATCAGGTGAAGTGAAGCATGTGTGCAGCCTACACTGATACCATGTTGAAATTTGAGCAACCAACCAAAACCAATTGGCAATGGGTGGAGTGGCCCAAGATCTTATAAATTGCTTATCAAGGCTTTGTATTGCCAATGTGGAGCACGCTCTCAACAGTTTCAATTAACAGAATAAGATAGTATTAATCAACTATTAGATTTCTTTTTACAATGATACATATGCTCTCGATGAAACTTAGAACAACGTTATCAGATTTTAATTGGAAAAAAGAATTCAAGTGGAAAGAAGGAATGACTAATCTAAAAGATACCTCCGACATAAGTCACCTTCTTCAGTGCAATCCACCTTTGCCAAAAGAATACGCCCATCCATTTCTGGATCATATCTGCCAACCAGGGATGAGAGAGAGAGAGAGAGAGTGTGTTGACATTAAACTCTGGATATCATGCACTACGACAGAATATCACAGTGCACCACCATTTAAAAATTTCATATTATTAGGAAGAAAGAATTTCAGAGTGAAGTACCTTTCTCGCATTATTTTGGCAGCCTTCTCCCATGAAGGTTTCTGAAACAAAGGTGATAACATTAAAGAAGAACAAACTAAAATAAAGCAGGAAAAAAAAAACTATCATGGGCTCATGGCAACAAGGACGAGCTTCAAGATAAATTACATCAACCAAACAATTAAGACCCACACACTATCTACTAAATATACAACGGTTCCATAAAAATGATAGAAGGACACCATAAAATAACACAAGGATCTTGAAACTTATCATAAGGTGTGCATGCACAGAAGCAAGCACATGATCAATGGTATAAAATAACCACAACAATCAGCATAGAAAACAAGGGGAAAAAAGAGTGCAAATATTGCAGCTTTAAGGATTTAATTACGTCAAAAAATCCTGAACTAGTATTAAGTGCCACCCAATAGATTCAGAAAACTCTGCATTATACCATAACCAATAGAAATTGGTGATTATCTGCCAATATTGATCGACACACTAATCACCCATAAGACAGCAATTGATGGATTAAGGTAGCTCAAAACTTTCATTTTATGAGATCCGGGGGATATATGATGCTAATTAATTTACCAGGCGATTGCTCCAGTAGCACCAGGGAGCATAAAAATTGACAACCAGAATAGGATGCCTGCAAAAAGAATTTATTATTAAAAAAATTAGGGAAGGCATCAATTTGCAAGATAAGGAGTGATGTATTCAACATCAGAAGCACATATCAAAGGTTTGGAACTAGAAACTGGTCAACTTACTGGTGAGTAAATTTTTCAAAATTATGAGTGGTTAGTGAAACAGAACCGTCACCAGAATACTCATCATCTTCATCCCCATGCTTAATGTTATGTGAAACAGGTCCTGAGTGGAACTCAGAGCCGGTGGGTCTCAAATCTGGACCTATAGAGAACTTGCGAATGGTTTTTGTTATATTCAATCTGTTCTGAAAATAAGATGACGCAAATTCAGGCCTGATGGATACTTCAATAATATAAAGATGAATAGCAAAGATCACTAGCACTAGGGGGTAAAAATTATAACAGAATGGATGATATAAAAAGAAAGGTAACCCAGTGATACAAAAAAAGAGAAAAACTTACTGTTCCCAACACATCACTGACATCAAGGGATGCAAATTCACATGAGAGTGCAGGAAAACTACACGAAAAATGGAGCTAAATTAGTGAAGCAGCCAAGAAACTAGAGAGGGGAAGGGATGGTGGAAATAGAGAAGCATATGTAAGTTGATACTGCATAAACAATTATCAAAAGGGAAAGACCCAGTGCTTCCTTTGAGTAACTTGCATCAGAAAAGTGAAGTAGCAAAGTGTTCCATGGTTAATAGAGAACCGTTATAACTTTATGCTTGCCTAATCTAATAGTCTGTTTCAAGCAAAGTAAACATTGCATTCTTGAGTTCCCAGTAATGCATTTAAGGAATCATTTGAGCGCAATCAAAACATTCACAGAGAACCCAGTTATTGCTTGTGATGAAGGACAAGAAGATTAAGAAATACGAGAGAGATCCAGACTCATTCCATATTGGAAAATAGAGATGCTAGGCATAACACCTTCAGCTTCACACCAAAGATGCCTTGGAGTCGCTCCAAGTCAACCCATTCTTCACACACAGTGGGAATGCACAAGAGCTTTCACTAATAAAATACTTTCAGAGCTTGCAAAGTATCCCCTTCTATAAAGCCATTGGTACATTAATTGTTGAAAAAAAAAAAAACTAATACACAAAGGCTAAAAGACATAATTCATGACAGCTAACTCCAGTCATAATGTGACATGTAGAAACTCAAGGACAATGAATATAGGACTCCAAAGACACATGTTTACAATGCAACTTATTAAAGAAAAAGGTAGAAAGACTCCTAAACTTAGGATGGTTGGTACTTGGATATGCTAATTTATTATACTTTGAACTTGGCTCCTGCAACACCTTGTCCATAATTTATTAAATTGTACCACTCTCAAGGATGATATTGATTCCATTACTGTATAATACTAGTAACTACTCATTAAATATGGCTTGGTACTATCACATCAAGGACATAAAATTAAGCATATAAATGAAGTGATAGTGTACCAAGTACTGCCTGAAGAGTGTAGACTTTCAAAACCTAGGTTCAAAAAGCTACCCAACATCAAGGACAAATTTTCAGCAACATTCTATAAATCTAAAGTCTAGAGAGCTACAACGGATCAGCAATAAATTATAAATCCGTATATGCACATATTAAACCTCAAAGACGACTAAAAGAACTTCAAAACGATATAAAATATTAATGCAAGCTATACCTGATATTAAATTCAATGCGTAAGAAATCCCCATCAGTACTCTTGTCAACAATAACAGATGTAGAGGTGCTGAAGGTCAAATAATTATTCAGTTCCTGCAAAGTGACCATTCTCAATTGTATCAGAAGTCAGGACATAAAAGAAATGTAATTACAATTAAACCATATAACAAAATATCCTACCAGATACTAAAAACAGAAAACGAAAAAAAAAAAAAAAAAAAGCAAAAGTAAATATAGATATGATAATATACGTCAACTAAAGGAATAGAGAGAAGTTGAAATATTTTAACAAAAAAGTAAGGAAAGAAAGCAAACTGTCGAAAGAGAAAAGCGAGGGAAATCAACAGAAATATTTAAATATGAAAGGTGAGACTAAACATCAATTTAACATAGGGTCACTACTAATGCCCATTCTGTTGGATTTGAGTAATACCATAAGTAACCGACTAAAGATGTATGAGCCACTTACCATTCCAAATAAAAACATCATGGCAAGAGCTGCTACAATAGATAACCCTGCACCTGATAATGATGCTTCTGTCAAATCTCTTGGAATTTTCCTGTACATAGGACAAGCATTTATAGCATAAATATATATTTTTAAAGTATCAGGAGAACCCCATAGGTCAAATATTGCACACTAAAGTTTGTCCCAGGTTTATTTATATGTCTACTTTCTTCTTCTTTCACCCAAAGCAAACCTCTGAGCAGATATGCAAATCTGATTTCTATTTTTTGTTATACATTGTTCATAAATTTAACTGCTCATGATGAATTAAGAAAACCCACCCAATTCCTTGCCCATAAAACTTGAAAGTATTCTTAATGCGATATTATTCTGACTGTGGATTTGCTTCTTTCAACCATTTTCGTTTGGATTTTGGGATCTTACCCTAAGAGCTTTGCTTATAATTCCTTTGCAGATACTTATTTTGTACTTTCATTTACTTTCTTTTGCCTAGCATTTCTGGTTTGATTTCCTCTGTCTAGGACTTCTATCCAACAAGAAAATAAAAGAGAGGGAATACTTCAACTATGAATGCTTCTACTAAGCACCTGTAGAAAATCTAGTAATGCTTCCTTATTCTTGGGCAGGGGCAGTGTATTCAAATGAACCCTGAAATGGAATGCCATTTGCCTTTTCTTTGGTTTGACCAAAACGAATAAAGAAATGGGCATTCCACAGAAAGATGGATAATTCCAATGACATTACTTATCATACTTTAACTTTGTATACTTTACCCTCTGACTCTCTCCATATTCCTTACCTATTTTGATTCCATTCTATTTCAATGTTCATTCTAGCAATCTAACTCTACTCCAATTCATTTCAAGTTAACACAAAACATTCATGATTCCAACATTCACCATGAAAATTATCAACTAATCTCACAATAATCAATCTTTTCTACACTATGATTATTATATTAATCATCAATTCTGATAGCTCCCATAATTTCATTCATGTATCCAAGTCATTCACTACCTAAGCCACCACAATTCAATTAAACCAAAGCCTTTGCACGAATGAAACTGAATCAGATTCAGATTACAGACGCAGAGCTTATGCACAGTGACAGCGAGCGAAGGAAATGCAAGAGATCTGACCTGTAGAAATCGACCGACTTGATCTTGCCGGAGGAAATCATGGTTGCGATGAATTTTCCGAGCTCCAATCCCAAGCAATCAGATGGAGAATGAAATGGGAGAGAGCTGCCTTCGCGGTTGTTATTGATCTGGTGCGCGACGGTGCAGCCTAGTTACTGCGGAGAGAAACTATCACTCTCGTCTGCGGGACCGGATCTAGTAGTGCCACTGCGGGACCCGCTAAGTTAATGTATATCGCACATTCTCACCTTGGATTAGCGTAAGCGTACGGTGAGAATAAAGTATTTTCCTATTTTGTAATTTTGTATTTTACGTATTTAGGCTTACACGTTACTGTATTAGTAGTTTTTTTTTTTGAGATTACACGTTATTAGTAGTTGACTTTTTTATATGATTTTGGTTTTAGTCTTTTAAAGGTAGAAGAATTTTTTTTTAGAATCTTTTTTTTTTAATTAAATGACGTCAATTTACATACACACTCCTTACCCCAACCCACTATGGTATCCTAGAAGAGTCGAATCTAGAATCCCTCATGAGACAACTTTGGTACAAAACCACTACACCAATCGTTTTGGATATTTTTTAGAATCATGGAAAAAATGATTATGTTTTAATGTTTTTATTTAGAGAGAGAGAGATTTCATTAATCTCAAAGTCATAACGGCACATACAATTCTTCTAAAAAAAACATGTTTTTATTTAGAATTTTTTTTGTTAGTTATGTATTTTTGGATTTTTTTTTTTTAACACACACACACCCACCCCACCACACCTGGTATCCTAAGAGAGTCGAACTCAAAATTTCTCATGAGACAACTTTTTTTTATCTCAAGACGTCAAAACACACACTGGTATCCTATGAGGAGTCTAACTCAGGATCTCTCTTGGGACAACCTTGGTGTCAAACCATTACACCAACCACCTTGGATCTCCTGTGACAACTTTGGACGTGTTAAACCACCTTCCATATGTATTTTTGGATGTTGAAATATCCAAAAAAAATGAAGCAAAATATTGAGGTATATTAAGGGAGGGTGGGGAATTGGGGTAGAATTAGGCTATTATGAGTTCGATTCATTCCGATGTACCACAAATATATTGGTTACATTAGAGGGGGATCAAACCCTTAACAAAGTCTAATCTTAACCCAATTCTCAAATCTCCCTCACTACTTGGGCTAACCCCAAAGGCTGATGTACCATAAATATTGAGGTATACTGAGTAGGGCTAGCTTTGGTACAAATACCAACCAAAAATCCTTCTAGCGGTTACCGACCGATTACAGTCAGTTTTCACAAATATGAAAACTAAAACCGAATTGCATTCGTCGGTTGCTGATAACTCGATTTGGTTAGAATTTCAGCTAAATAAAAAAATCGTCGTTGATCAAGATGTTCGAGTTCCAATCTGCATATTCAGATCAAGACGCATTAGATTGAAAATGGAGGTGAAAGAGATCATGGGACTTGTTCAAATTTATCAAAAGTTAAAGAGGGCATGAGATTGAAGAAGAATGAACTCAAGGAAGAAGAAGAAAAGGAAAGCCAGATCTGTTGGGATGGTGATTCTGGTGTGAAACGAACTCAAGGACGAAGAAGAACGAAGAAATAATAAAAAGAAGAGAAAGAATAAATTAGAGAGAAAGAGATCCCGTAAAAAAAAAGTTAGAGAAATAGGAAGTGGCCAAGTGGAGTTTATTTTTTATTTATTTTGTAGTGCGAAGTTGAGAACTAAATAAATGTAAAGTTTGGTGATTATATAACGAGAGAAACTTGTTGCTTAGTGGTTAACGTGCGAGTATCCTCTTGGGAGGTTTGATCATTTCTACAAAATTTTTATTAATTTTGAAAAATTAGTTCGGTTCGGCAAAACCAGAGATTTCCAAATCAAGAACCGAAACCGTATCAATTTGGAATGTTCGGTGCGGTTGAACCGAGCCGATAGGTCAGTTTACCGAAAAAGTCGGTACAGACGTTGGCGGTTTGGTTGGTTTTCGGTTGGTACGGTAGTATTTGGTATTTTTGGCTACCCCTAAATTACCGGAGAAATTTTTTTTTAAGTCACCATTTATTTGATAAAAAAATTAAAAAATCAAAGCTTTTGCCTGCGTTATTCAAACTCCATCATCACTATCCCCAAAAGCAGAGAGAGTAATGGCAAGTGGAGCAGCGCTCAGAGCTTTGAGGAAAAGAATTGTTCCTTCCTTCACACCGCAAAGTTTCGCTTCAACCTTCAATTGTCGATCCGTAAGTTCACTCTGATCAGTACAGAACTAGCATTTCATTTTTGTGAAGAAATCTCGGTATTCAAATATTCTCTTCATTTATATACCACGGTTTATGATTGAAGATTAGCACTTTGGTCTTAGCCGAACATGAAGGTGGTTCTCTCAAAATCCAATCGGTGAGTGCAGTGAAGGCTGCAAAGTCTTTAGGCAAGGACAATTCCATTTCATTGCTATTGGCAGGGTCCGGCCCTAACCTTCATGAAGCCGCTGCACAAGCGGCTTCATGCGACTCTTCAGTGTCTCAGGTATAATTCAACTGCTTTCTAGACATTATTACTATTTGAGCAATTTATGTTATTGAAATTGGCATCTATCTGTTGTTTATGGTATGATCAAGTGTGGTAATTGATTTTGTTTTGGTGTGCTTTCTCTTTTGAAAATTGGTTAGCAACCCTTAAGATTATTGGGTCATCGAAAATGGATTCTTATGGTTTGTGTATGGTAATTGTTGTTGTTTATAGGTGCTTGTGGCTGATTCTGATGAATTTAGTCATCCTCTAGCCGAACCTTGGGCTAAACTAGTCCAGTTGGTTCAGCAGAAAGGCGGGTACTCACATGTAATCACAACTTCAGGTTCATTTGGGAAAAACATAATGCCACGGGCAGCTGCCCTTTTAGATGTTTCTCCAATCACGGATGTGACTGAAATTTCTGAGCCTCATCTATTTGTCAGGTAATTTTGTTGTTCAGCGGTTGATGTAATCATTTCTCATTATATATAAAATGTCAGGACAGATCTCTTGTGGACGTTTGCCAATTTAAAAACTGCAGACATCCACCCTCCGCGAGCACCTTGTGATGTAGTTCAATGATCGGAACTGTTCATGCTTTAGGTCCCTTTGCATGCATGGATCATCCCTGCATAAAGTCACCAGATTGGAAATGGTTTTGTTAACAAAACTATTCAAACAAATACAGTTATACCAATGCCAATCACATTCTCTGTCACTCAAAGCCAACCAATACATAAGGAGAAAATAGAATCAAATAACTACCTTATTTTATCCTTCCACCTGACAAAAAAACTGAAATCATTATAATGTTAATCAATTGGCTAAACCATTTCCAATTTGGCTGATTTTTGGCAAGAATGATCCTTGAAAGAGGAAATGGACAGTTCCGATCATGCAGATGTCCACTCTAGATTCGAGAATAAACTGTTTGGTATTTTTTATATAAAGAAAGTACAATCATTCGAAGCCACTGGTTCCGCATCTACATTAGGCAACAAAAAGCTCTTAAAATGTAATACCTGACTTGAGCTACAGTATCCATCCAGTTGACATTAAGGTAAAAGAATGGAATGTTAGATTCATTAGCTACTTAAGTCCTTAACTATGCCCATAATTTGATCCTAGTTGGCTAGATGAATCTAGGTAACTCTTACATATGTTCTTATTGTACATAAAAACTCGGGTACTTTTACTCTTAGTCCTCCTGATTTGGGTACAGAAGGGTTTCTTGAATTAATCAAATGCAATGCTCAATAGTTAGACTGATGGATTTCCCTATCAAAGCATGGAGTTACCTAAATCAGAAGCAAACACATCATGACATACATTATAGCTGTGGTATCTTGTTTCACTTTTGGCAAGATGCTACATGGGTTAGTTTCTTGCTCCTGCTTAGGATGATTTCAGTTGACTCCTGACTGTGTATTTGAGTTTAGTGTGGAGTATATCTGGCTAGAAGTAAGATTATATTTTCACATCGCAGGCCAATATATGCTGGAAATGCACTTTGTACTGTTCGATACACTGGTGTTGGCCCTTGTCTGTTGACCATTAGAGCGACATCATATCCAGTTTCTCCCATCTCATCTGATTCAAAATCTAATGAAGCTTCCATCTCCCAGGTTGATCTCTCCACCTTTGGTGAAGGTCCGTTTGTCAGTTACCAATGAATAAACTATTTAGTGGCCAGTACTACTTTAAAGTTTAACTTAATCAACAAGTGTATGCGATTGCCTCTTTGTCTGTCTGTGAATTTTTTTCCTGGATAGTTTAGTGTTACACGATTAATAGTCTCTTGGGTGATTCTCATTTATCAGATGTCATCTCTTAACATGGTTTTGTATCTCATTTGCAGATTCTATTTGTAAATCTCGATATGTAAAGCACACATCCCAGGATATAGAGCGCCCTGATCTTGGGAATGCCCGTGTTGTGGTTACTGGTGGGCGTGCGCTGAAAAGTGCTGAAAACTTCAAAATGATAGAAAAGCTTGCAGAAAAACTTGGTGCAGCTGGTAATGTCATTATAAACCTTTTCAAAGGAACTCCAGTGATTTTTTACTACTGTTGCAGTATCTGTTTTATTCTAATTGTTGTTGCCTTGTGTGTGTTGTGTTTGTTTGCTTATGATGACCCATGCTTCCTCATGTCTTTGAATATGATATGCAGTTGAGTTCTGATAATACTATAATTTTGCACTTTAGAAGATATCTAAACCTCCCATGTTTGAAGTTATATTTTATGGTCATATGCTGTCGTTGCAATAAGCATAAGAAAGTCTAACATTTCTTTCTTTCGTTTGCTTAGTTGGAGCTACCCGTGCTGCTGTTGATGCAGGATATGTTCCTAATGACCTGCAGGTAATGTGTATAATGGTTTTTCCAACTGTAAAGCATGTATTGACTTCCATATATGTAATGGCGTGGTATTATTAATGTTTTCATGTTACTTTTGTCTACTCTTCATGGACTTTTAACTGTTTAAAATTTTCCACTGCTAGTTGACATTCTGCAATCAAATGCTTCAGCTGCTCATCCCAGCCAGAAAGCTTTTTGAGTACTTGAGTCTCAGAACTGATCTCTCCCATCTTAGATTTTAGAGGAAAAAAAACAAAGAAATATAGTTTGTAGTGAAATTTTTTTCATTTGAAGTACTTCTTAGATTTCAACTGTATACCAGAAAACACACACACACACACACACACACAGCTGACCATCACACTGTAAAATTGGATAGGTCCTATCTAAAGTCATTGGGACCTCCATATATACACACACACACACACATATACAGCTGACCATCACACTGTAAAATTGGATAGGTCCTATCTAAAGTCATTGGGGCCTCCATATATAATCATATGCACTATATTTTATTCCTGAACTTCTTTCACAGGCAAGATAAGACCTCTTCTGCAATCAAATGTCCTTCTTCTGAACTTATTATCCATCTCTCTTTCGTAGCTTATACATATATAGTGGATTCATCAATCTTAACCACTTGCAATATCTTGAGGATCTGAAATGCCTTTGTAAATGCTTACGATGGTTCACACACTCTATTGTGTATGTTCTAATTAGTTTTATGTCCTGGCATTCTTGTTTTTCTTGCCCTAGTCTTAGAATGTGATTGGTTTGTCTGTTAGGTTGGCCAAACTGGAAAGATAGTTGCCCCGGAGTTGTACATGGCCTTTGGTGTTTCAGGAGCTATTCAACACTTGGCTGGCATGAGAGATTCCAAGTTCATTGTTGCTGTGAACAAAGATGCAGATGCGCCAATATTTCAGGTGATGACTTGAACTTTCTCCTGTTTCTATCTCATAATTGTTAATGCTGTTAATTAGTACACTTGGCCTCTCAGTTCTGAAGGTTATGACATTCTTTTCCTTAGAGGCAACAATTTTAGTCCTTTATGCTCAAAGATGAAAAAGCCATTTCAAGCAATTTTGCTATCTCAGCTGCCAAAAGGAAAGAACAACAGAGAAAATTTATTTTTAAAAATACGAAACCAATTATGTAATAGGTTTTAGGATTCTACACTCTGCAGTCCCTGCATGTCATGGATTTTCCTTCTCTTCATATTTGCCAATCTAATAAACTCTTTGATATGCATCACAGGTTGCTGACTATGGACTTGTAGGTGATATTTTTGATGTGATACCAGAGTTGCTAGAGAAGCTTCCCGAGAAAAAATAAACCTGTAACCTGAACATTTCAATGGTCCACAAACTGTTACAAGGTTGAACTTCTTGTAAATCAGAAATTTCAAATTCAATAAAAACGAGAGAATTGAATATACCATGATTTTTTTTTTCATTAACATCAAATTGCTAACAGAGTTGAACACAATATCCCAATCGCTGCCTCTGGATACATTTATACTTATCCTTGATGGTTCAGTTGAAAGTTTGGGTTAAGCTGGTGCTGGCTTTGCTGTTCAGCCTATTCCTAATACTCATGGATAAGGTACAAATAGGAGAATCTTTTGGAAAATACTCTCGTCCAAATTAGTCGAGTATTTTCGTGAATCTTTTCTTATTGGTTTTCCGGGGGTAATACAAGGTGAATTAGCTAGTCTTGAGTAAGGGTTTGGGCAAAGAGAGTAATTCTTTTTACCAAGTACTGACGGTGATTCTACTGTTATGGTTGATATTTTAAACAAAGGTTATGAGTTCCTCAAATTAGTAGTCGTTGAAGGAAGCAAAATGCATATGCAGATCTACTATATGATCTGTATTTAGTTATAAAGTAGCGTTTACCTGGTCACCAAATTGAAGTGGTCAAGGAAGATTAAATTCTAAAGGCTGAGATCAAAGCACTAAAAAAACATTGATTTAATCATGGTCGTTTTAATTTATTTTCTGGTCTTAATACGATATATATTTGGTAAGCGTATCCAAGTCAAACAAGCGCATCTGGTGTAGTGGTATCATAGTACCCTCCCACGGTACTGACCAGGGTTCGATTCCCTGGATGCGCATTTATTTTTTTTATCGATTTTGCCACTAAGCTATGCTCACTATTTTTTTACTCATGATCAGTTGAGGGACAGGCACCAGAGGATGGGCAATGGTCATGGTTCATGGTGTTTTTTAACAAAGCAAAAGGAAAAAAGAAACCCAGAAATTTCAAAGTTTCATGCTTTAATTTGGTCTCTGAATTTACCTTGTGCATGTGGAAGATGAATTATGAATGGGTAAAATCCTCATATGGTACCTGAACTATCACCAAATGCAATTTTTGGTACTTGAACTTTCATAAAGAACCTGGTGGTACCTGAACTATTACTCTGTTTGTCATTATAGTACCTACCGTTAAATATTCCGTTAAGTGCTTATGTGGCATGGGTAAAATAGTCATTTCATTTATTTTCAATTTTCAAAATAAATTATACAAAAAAAAAAAATTTAGATAATTTGTCCACAAATATACAAGACTAAAAATGAGAAAAATTATTTTTATTTTTATAATATAATTTATTGCCAATTTTTATGTTTTTAATATAATTTATTACCATGTAGGTGGTTTTATTATTAATTAAAAAAATAAAAATAAACTATATTAAAAAAAGTAATTTAATTTTTTATTATATTAAAAAATAATTATAATTTATTTTGATTTTAAAATTTAATAATCTTGAATATTTAATCTTTAATCTTGAATATTTGAAAATAAAAATAATTTTTGCATCTTTAATCTGAATGTTTGGAGATAAAAACTCTAATTTGATTATGTTAATATAAATTTAATTTTTTTTGCATAATTTATTTTTATTTTTATTTCTAACTTTAATAGTAAAAAATCTTTAATGACTGTTTTGCCCATGCTCTAATCACCAAATTACAAGTTTTACCCATGCCACATAAACACTTAACGGAATATTTAACGGTAGGTACTATAATGGCAAACAGAATAATAGTTCAGGTACCACTAGGTTCTTTATGAAAGTTCAGGTACCAAAAAGTACATTTGGTGATAGCCGTTTGCTTTATTACCATGTGGAAGATGAATTATGAATAGGAACAACGTTGATGACTTTAGAAAGCCGTTTGCTTGAATCGGATGAGTTGCAAAGTGGAAGTTACATGTGTGGAAGAACAGCAAAGAGATTAAGAGATGCAATAATAAAAAGTTTGTGTTGTAGAATGACAGAAATAAAGAAGAGAAAAAATAGCATAGGAATAGAATGATCTTTATTGATGAATAAGAGCCTCTATTTATAGAGGAATACATGGGTACAATCCATATCGTAATTGGAATCATATTCAATACATAATCCTTATTCCATACTAACTAAAGATTCTCATAGATTGACAAGGCACACATAAAGTGGATTTCCTTCAACACTCCACCTTGTGTTGTCAAGTCTAGGTGGTGCTCCTCGCATTGTCTCATTAAAAACCTTGCCAAGTAACAAAAACCCAGTGGGATAAAAATAACTTTGGTCAAAGGGAAAAAGAGTACAACACACCCTTCACATTTGGTATAGCATGGACGCCAGACTCTCCCTGATGTCTGCGTCTCCCCCTGATTTTCACAATCATGGGAGGTCAGATAACTTAAGCAAACCAATGTTTTTCACATGCTTCTCAAATGTGGATTTAGGCAGTGATTTAGTAAACAAATCGACCACATTATCCTCATATCGAACCTGATTCACTTTGATCTTGAGGAACTTTTGTTGTTGCTGATTATAGAAGAATTTAGGCGATATATGCTTGGTGTTGTCGCCTTTGATGAAATTTTGCTTCATTTTCTCAATGCAAGCAGCATTATCCTCATAAATGCATGTAGGTTCATCTGTGGTTGACCTCAAACCACATGAACTTCTTATATGTGTAACTATGGACCTCAACCATATACACTCTCGAACAGCTTCATGGAGAGCAATAATCTCAACATGGTTCGAAGAAGTAGCGACAAGGGTCTGCTTAGTAGACCTCCAAGATATCGCGGTGTTTCCCATGGTAAAGACATAACCAGTTTGGGAATGACCTTTGTATGAGTCAGAGAGATACCCAGCATCAGCAAAACCAACAAAACATCACAACTGTTTTGGGAATAAAGGACAACAGCAGGTTGGCGACCTGTCGACAAGGGTCTGGCGACCGGTTGACCGGCGGCAGCAAGCATGGGTTCCTCACCCATCTTACCATATTTTCTTGACTCTCTGTAGGGAAAGAACAAGTCCAAATCAATCGTACCCTTCAATAACGAAAGATAGTCTTTATGTCAGTCCAACGGCGTTGCGTGGGCACAGAGTTATATCTAGCTAACAAGTTTATAGCAAAGGAGATAACGGGTCTTGTACAATGTGCCAAGTACAATAATGCGCTTATTACACTTAGGTACGGTACCTCAGCCTCTAAAACATCTTTGTCATCATCCCTTGGGCGAAACGGATCCTTCTTTAGATCTAGGCTGCGACCAATCATGAGAGTGCTAACAGGGTAGACTTTATCCATATTAAAACGCCTAAGCATTTTTTGGGTATAAGCTGATTGATGAATCAGGATCCCACTATTACGGTGCTCAAGTTCCAAACCGAGACAAAACCGTGTTTTACCAAGATCTTTCATCTCAAACTCGGATTTCAAGTAGTCAGCGATTTCTCTTAATTCATCAAGAGTTCCAATAATGTTCATGTCATCGACATAGACCGCGACTATTGCAAATCCGGAACTTGTTTTCTTAATAAACACGCTGGGGTATAATTTATTGTTCACATACCCTCTTCCAATCAAGTAGTCACTTAGACGGGTATATCACATCCATCCGGATTGTTTAAATCCATATAGTGAGCGTCGCAATCTTATTGCAAACGCGTTCCGTGGTCTAGAGCCACTTGACTTGGGTAAATGAAGCCCATCCGGGACCTTCATATAAATCTCTGTATCTAGATCGCCAAAGAGATACGCTGTGACCACATCCATAAGCTGCATATTTAGTTTTTCAGAAACTACCAAACTGGCAAGGTAGCGGAACATTATGACGTTCATTACGAGAGAATATGTCTCATCGTTGTCGATTCCATGGTGTTTGTGAGAAGCCTTGCGCTACAAGGCGAGCTATATATCTCGTTTCTCTCATTTTGCTTTCTAACAAAGACTCATTTATATCCAACAGGTTTTATTCCAGAATGTATTGGCATTACCAGCCCAAATACCGTTCTCTTTGTTAGTGAGTCCAACTCAGCTTGGATCACATCTTTCCATTTAGGTCAATCAGCTCTACGTTAGCATTCCTCAACTGAGTGAGGTTCGATATCATCGGTCTCAATCAACTCGCGTGCACAAGCATATGCAAACACATCGTCAACTACAATGGAGTTTCTATCCCACGTCTCATGTACACTAGTGTAATTAATCGAGATCTCTATGTTCCCACGGATAGGTTCTAGCGATAGAGAGTCCTCCAAATATGTCTTTTGGACATAACCATAATCCGGAACGTTCTCATGTGACGGATTTTGAGTGTCGATAAGAATGTGATTATTTTGTGCCATCGCAACCATTTTCTTGGGGCGCGCATCCTTCAAACCTGGTAGCCTCCCACGCTTCCTCAGCGGAGCCACGGCCTGAGCCACATCACCACCATTACTGGAGGTGGCGCCGACGGCCGGTCCTCCCATAGAGACGGCTTCTGCGGCGACTTTGAGTCCAAGTCCATTTTCAGGCACTTGCATCTCTGCAGGCATGTTTGCAACTGGTATATACGATCTAGTCACTTTAGCTAGATCTGAGAAAGCGTCAAGAAGAGAATCTGCGACTTTCTGAAGATCTATAATTCTACACACTCTCTTTTTGCAGTAGAGGGATCGTTATAAGACAGAGTGGGGACAGGCCACGACAATTTCTGTAGTTCCTGCTGAACGTTTACGAGGGGACAACATGTGAATTATCAGAACGTAAACGTTCAGCAGGAACTACAGAAATTGTCGTGGCCTGTCCCCACTCTGTCTTATAACGATCCCTCTACTGCAAAAAGAGAGTGTGTAGAATTATTCCACATAAATTGTAGTGAGCCCGCATGTGAATTATCAGTGCTAGGAGTTAAGCATAAACAACATTACGAGGGGACAACAGCGCGACATATGACCAGCATGTTGACGTATCAACCAACACCATAAAATAGCCTGCTTGGTACGTGGTTGAATAGGTCCACATATATCCCCTTGAATTCTCTGTAAGAATGGAAGAAGTACTTTAGAATTCTTTGCATAGGACGGTCTCTGTCCAAGTTTTCCTAAAGAACAAGCTTTGCAAAACGAGCGTTTGGCTTTAGAGGCTTCAGAAGCATATGAGGCATCATGATTAAGACTTGAATCATGATTCACATCAGGGGAAAAACAGACTTTTCCGTTTGACCGATCGCCAGATTGATCGACCGGTCGATCATGCTTCTGGAAATCATCGACTGGTCGCCAGAGCCCCTGGATGGTGTAGACCGATCAGTAAGGTACCGTCGACCGGACGGTAGCAATGCCAGTCCTCTCTCCTTGAATCAAGTTTTGATTCTTGCTTCGATTAGCTCGATAGAATGGATGTCCGTGTGAGGTTTTCAATACACGAATGATCATATCACGACCAGGATTTCCTAATCTGCCGTGCCAAAGCCAATATGTGTCAGAATCCAAGAGGTCATCCTGAATAACATTGTTTGATTCAATAGTTCTAATAGAGGTAGCATATATCCCACTAAAGAGACACATAAGTTTCTCTAAGATGTGCTTTCTACCGCAGTCATTAGAGGTAATGCAAATGAATTCTTTTCCATTCTCATCATGGGTTTCTGCATGGAATCCATTGACTCTTTAGCCAAGGCTTTACATCCAAAGTTCCATCTTGATTCCAAATCAAAACTAAATCCATAATCTTAGCAAACTTTCCTTATTACAATACAATAGAAAACCAAAGACTTAAGCGAAATCAGGAGTGTCATCACTCGTTCCAGCTTTCAAAGTCTTCAACCTTTTAACTCGATGTCTTGATCTTTGCAATTATATACTCATATGTATTGCAAATTCTATCTTTGATCAGACGTTACCATAATGTTTATGAAGCGCTTCAAAGTTTTCTAGCGCTAACCTCTTCCATGAACTCAAACTAGAGTGCCATATCCATATGGCGTTTCATTAGGATAAGTACCTTCAGAACAACGCTCATAGATTCGAGCTAGAAGCTCTTGCGCGGTTAAGTGCATTAGGATATCATGAGCCCATCTCAGAAATCTAATGTCCGCATAATCCAATGGAGTAAAATCGAGTTCGTTCATGTTCGACATCCAAAAATATGGAGAACAAGAATATTGTAAGTTTCGGAGTCAATACTCCCACGAAACAATAGAAGGTTTCTGAGCAATCTTTGCTCCCAAGAAACGTTGGATTTAGGTACCAAGATAAGTTTCGGAGCCAATATTACCACGAAACAATAGAGGGTTTCTGAGCAATTTTTGCTCCCAAGAAACGTTTTTCACGTATTGGATTTAGGTGAAACTTTAATGTAGTATAATCGTTTCTTCTTTACGGATTCCTCATCCGAAGGTAATTAGATCAAAACCAATATAGTGCATGGCTATAACTTAAACCGTTCGGTAGCTCCAATTAAGTATGACCAGGAAAGTAAGAAGAGATGTCGGTAGAGCGAGGCTCACTTAATACCCTAATCTCAAAATAGTTTCCTAGACATCATACTCAACTGGGTGAGCCTAGTTGTGAATAAGTTATGATCAAAATCGGTCGTGTTTTGATCTCTTCTCTCAACGGAGTCCTCGTCCGGAGTATCTTTTCTCTCAACGGATTCCTCGTCCGGAGTATCTCTTCTTTCAACGGATTCCTCAACCGAAGTATTAGCTTGAACCCCCATAGTTTGGCTTTAGAACTTCTATAATAGAATGATGACATTAGGGGTGCTCAACTGCTCATGTCTTACATATATCATAAGGATATAAGGCTCGTCACTCCCCTAATGCTTCTCATAATTCGATGAAGTATAGATCAAGAATCCCACGTTATAGAAAGGTGGGAGGTAGAAGGAGGGATGTTGCAAGTTCCTTGAGAAAAAGAAAAAATTAATTGAAATTGTTGAAAGCATGAACTTTTATAAAAACTTACTTGAAGTTCTTTTCTGTTTTAGGGTTGCAGTAGATTTTTGATCCCTGAGTATCATTCCTTTGAAACTGAATATCTGGAGATCCAACGGTCTGAACTGGTTGAGATTTGAACTGGGAATAGTAGACACGCAAGGGAAACTATCATCAAAGTGTCTGCTTAATCTAATGGTTAAAAAGAGATAAAAGCTCTTCCAAAGTAGAATGTTCTGTCCAGGCAAATTCTCGAAGATTGGTGTAGTAGCGGCGGTGGAGCGGTGAAGCTCAGTGGTGGTGATGCACGGTGGTGCTTTGCGGCGGTGATCGTCGACACTGGTGTTAGGGTTCTAAGGATTTGGGGTTTTAGAATTTTGTAGCTGGGGCTAGAACTCGTGCTGATAACGTGTTGTAGAATGACATAAATAAAGAAGAGAAGAAATAGCACAAGAATATAATGATCTTTATTGATGAATATGAACCTCTATTTATAGAGGAATACATGGGTACAATCCATATCGTAATTGGAATCATATTCAATACATAATCTTTATTCTATGCTAACTAAAGATTCTCCTAGCTTGACAAAGCACACATAAAGTGAATTTCCTTCAACAGTTTGGACTATTTCTTGATTTATGCTTGTCATTCTTGCAAAGGAACAAACTTAAGTACATGACCTTGCTCTAAACAAGGCCTTGATGTTTTGACTTGCGTTCAATGTGGGATGCCAAATGTAGATGTAATCAACAATTTTTAGCGCTTAAAATAGGGGATCGCAGTTTAGTACGGAGATGCCGCATTTTGGAAATTTATTTAATATTTTTTTATGAAGGTATTTATTTACTTTTTCGGGGTCTGTGGTACTTTTTTGTTAAGGTCTTCATAGCAAGAAGAGTAGAGTTACTTAACAATCCCACATGGATAAACCATTATGTGTAATTTTGCTGAAATTTTAATGCGATTTGACATCTTTATTGGAAAACCTTAACAACAAAGTTATTTTTATTGGGCCTTGTGCCCCCATGTAACCAAAAAGAAGTGATTTTCACGTTTTTTATTTTTTTTTGCCAATTTGTGCTTGAACTTGTTCTTAATGATTAAATTATTTTATAAAAAATATTAATTATTGAAGGTCGTATATATCTATATATTTTTCACTTATAATTGACAAAACCTATTTTTCTAGTATACAGAATTTCCCTTGCACACCTATGGAACTAGTTTTACTTATTTAATTTTTTTGTGTTCACATTATTGTAGCTCATGATTAACTTAGTGTTCTTCATGAATCAGAGATATATATGTTTGTCAAACTTTTCATTATGACTAACCAAGTAAAAGTGTTCTCTTAAATAATAGTGTGTAAATGCACTACAAGAGAATATACGAATGAATAGTTCCGAATTATTGGACTAAGTTTTTTTTTTCAATACAGAAGAAAAACAAACAACAAATTTACAAAAAAAAATCTCTAGAGTAACTGCCCCCAAACTGATTATTATTGAACTAAGTTACAAATGTTAATTTGCACATATTTTGTTTAGAACAAGTACTTAGCCAACATGATAAGTACTTAGCTCACGTCTCCATATTGGTTGCTGCTAATTAAGATCGAAAGTTATATATTACTTTTGCCCAACTGCCAACCAAATAATGATCACCTGTGTTTTTTGGTTGAGAGAATATACATGCATGATCGGTGTTTGCTTAGTGTCTCATGGTCCTATCGATCTCATCATCATGGAGCTGTGCATGCATGGATTCCATTAGGGCGGCAGCGAACCTCCTCAAAATAATTGTGTTAGTTGCCACACTTTAAAGGGCATATCCTTTAATTATTTCTTTTTTAGAGAGGAAGATGAAAACTTAATTCATTAGAGGCGAAGATTACAAATAGGTTGAAAATAATTGTGTTTATTAATCTAAGGAGAAAAATGATTCCTCCATAAATTATTGGGGAGAGTTTATTGATTGAAGTGTTGTGCTACTACTAATAGGCTGAGCAGGCTGATTTTAATTGAGATTTCGGATCCTTGTGCGAAAATATTAAGATCTCATCGATCGCCAACTAAACTACAACTATTTTTGTTTTTATTGTGATTTTTTAACGTAAATATAGTATATATAGATGAGTTAAAAAAAAAAATAAGAGGCTCAATGCGACCCCGACAACACTGCCTACATCACCTCAAGGCCGTTTTGAGCATTTTATAGTGAAACTCTTGAATGATCCATTGGAAGTGATCTATGTGACTTTGCAGTAAATCGTAGCAAAGAAATATTGGTTTTGAGTTCTAGCTAAATTCTAGTCTTCCCTATTAAAGAGTTTGTACTTTTTCTGTCTTGTGCTTATAATAGTAGAATTACACAGGATTGCTTAAGTAATGATTCATTTCTTACTCACTATATATATTTTTAATACCTACTGTACATATATTCAATGGAAGCAATACTATTTAATTTTTTTTCTTTCCCTGTAATGTAGGTATGTTTATATATAGGTATAATCATGAATCATATGATCTTGCTAAGTGGTATATTCAATTGAAATTCAAGTTTTAAAAAATTCAAGTTTCTATATATCGATCACTATGTGAGGTCACAACTCTCTCTCTCTCTCTCTTTGGATTTGGTTTGGCCCTTTTGAACCCCCTTTTTGCACACTCCTAAATGAAAGAGTGTACTGAAAATAAAATCTCATATTAATTGAAAATTCTTAACTCTTACACAACGGTATATAAGATCTCAAACCTGCTCTCTACTCCTTGCAGTTAGTTTGGAGAGAAATTGATCGTAAAGGAAATATTATAGTACATGTACTGCATGCTCAACTGGTTGATCTTTGATGATATTAATACTCAGCATACATTTTTGTGTTTCATTCAAGTGAGCAGCTGTTAATCACAAGTAATTAAGAGTTACCTCATATATATGTATTATTATCTTTCACCAATTTTTCTTATACTTCTTTTGTGAATCATTGCATTTGTGATTTGATGACATATATCTCCAGATATACATACATAATGAACAAATTGGTTATGTTCTCTGAAAATAATGATGCATATATAAGATCTTATATCATAAAAGTGATCGATTATAATATAAACAGTGCATCAATAGCTAGTATCGATTATTTTGTCATGTGAATATTCTTCACTGAGGGATGCAATGTGAGAGAGAGAGAGAGAGAGAGAGAGAGAGAGAGAGAGAGAGAGAGAGAGACAAAGAGGATAGATCTGTATATATATGTACTAGATGATTAGAACATATATAATTCAACCAAAATAGTTAGCCACCATCGAAAATGGAACTAAGCAAAGTCCTTTTTTCTTCAGCTCTGTGCAATCACTTTCCCTATTAAAATCCAATTCAGTAGCACTTCTCCCATCTACATTGCCAGAAGTACTTCCTTTCTCCTAAATACATATATAACAAGAAAGTTCAATTGATAAGCACCCATCAGGTTAATTTATAAAACTCATTGTCCCCACACAAGAGAAAATTCCAATAATTAATGATGAGGAAACCCATGAAGACAATGAAATAGAACTGTATTTAATTGCTGTATATATGTACTTTTTACCTTAGATATTAAGTCTGTATTATCTCTCTGCAGTTTTTGTTTCATATCTGCTATATGGCGTAGATTACAAACCTATTGAAAAAAAAAACCCAACATGCGCGCATGAGAAATTAATTTTAATCTTAAAAATGCTTAATTATCATATAAAAAAATTGGAAATTGCATGAAAATTAAGGAATAATTCGATTCATCTCAAGTACGTACCTTGGGACTATTTGCAGGAGAAGTAGCTGTATCCTCCAAGGCTTCATCATGAAGCAAACCTTTTTTTCTTTTGATGAAACAGCTGGGTGATGATCTTTTGCCAAACCCTAAAACTTCTTCATTACAGATATTACTTAAATTTTTGGTTGCCGAATACCCATCGGAGACCGTTGAATGGTTTTCGTGCCCGGAGGAGAAAGATGAACTGTGCTCTTGATCATCGGGATGACTGGTTGTCAAGTACATGGTCCAACTACTCTCCTCAGGCGACTCATTAGTAGTTTCAGAAGAAGAAAGAGCTCTTTCCATCACAGAGTTCATCGAGTCTTCCATATATCTACAAGAGTATAGTAATGCTTAAATAAAATTATAGAGGAATATTGTATGTGAGTGGGCAGTAAGTACTGTTGGGGCAGTTTTCTGTAGTCTTGATGAGAGTAGCTAGCTATATATAGAAGAAAACAAAGGAAAACATGAGTAGCTAGCTAGCCGCCTTGGATTAAGGAAGGAGTTGAATGAAACTTAATTATTGGCTGCAGGCACTGCCACATACAGTGTGAGATAGAGAGAGAAGAGAGGGCCGTTTTGACCTTTGTGGTGTATGATTACTAGATAGATCATACCAACAGAGATTTGCCTAATTCTTCTTGGGGTGGAGGATCGACTTACCTTTCCACTGGGTTGAATAAGTCACTTGTTTAGTCACCGAAGACTTGGACTCTCTCTCTCTCTCTCTCTCTCTCTCTCTCTCTCTCTCTCTCTCTCTCTCTCTCTCTCTCACACACACACACACACACTATCCAATTGAGCTCTTTTGACATAAAAATTCTCGACGATATTTCATCAAAGTAGAATTAGTTTTCATCAATACTATTAGTTAAGAGAGAATTCACCTTGTCAACCAAAACAGAAAAAGTTGAAGCAAATAATTTTGAAAAATTAAAAAATTTTGAAAACCAATTGTATCATCAAGCTAATTGTAACAATTTCAAAATAATTTTTAATTAAATATATAAACATTATATATCTCACAACCCACTTTCTCTTACTTTGTACTCTCTACAATAACTTCTCTCACTTTAACTGGAGTTGCTAATTAATGGTACTTGTTAGAATACATGAATTTAATGAAGACTCTAGAAGCGTATTGTAATTTGAAAATTAGACATTATGTCCCCCCTTGTATTCGGTTTCATTAATGAAGGTTTGAGGGCAGCTGATGCCCTTCTATAAAAAAAAAACCTCTCTCATTTTTTAATTAATTAAGCTTATTAAACTATGTAGGATAAGGATTCACCAACCTTTTTGTTTGTTTACTAAGCCATTGATGATTAGACTATATAGGCGCCTCAATATATAACCTGTCTCTTCTTTTGTTAATAAAATGAAAAATACAAATAAATGGGAGGGGGAAGGACACAAACAAAATACTAAAAAATCAACAACTTAGAAATAAGGACACAAATAAAATGACCGAAAATTCAACAGCACAAAACAACTAGAGAAAGAAGGGCAGAAACAAGACCTACTATAGCTACAGATCAATGCCTGCCGTATATATACAGGATTGCTGTAACAGGGATATGCAGGATTATTTGATATGCAACATGTCTTAGTTCGCTGGATTATTTGAATGTTGCAACCGGCATTTCATTTCATCCTGAATAGGAAAATCTCTTTAGAGAAATTTCTTCAAATCAATGACACTTTATATAGCGGCATACGCAAAATGGCGCTTTCGTAAGTAATATGTTATGTCCAAGGTACAAAATATTAAGAATTCGTTATAAACGTGTCATTTTTGTAACCGATCATTTAAGGTGATATTTTGTATAATTTACAATTTCATTTTGTATAATTCACGTACAATTTATTTTTTGTATTTAGAAAAAAAATAAAGTCCAACGTATGATGATATCATCTTTAGATAGAATCATTGTCGAGTATTGAGGTAGGTGCATTGATAACTTTACAGGCCGCTCGATATCTCACGAGAATATATAAGAGAGAGAGCTAGCAATGTATTTGGCCACCATGTTGATTTGAACTTCTTAACTTCTAATCATGCGTTGAAAACTTGATAAGCATATATATATATAATTATATATACAAATCTCCCATGATTGGATAGAATGATCAATGATGCATGTATTCGATTGACTTAATCAAGAAACAACATAAAAAAAAAATTGTTGAAAATTAGAATTGTTTCAGAAAAAAAAAAATTATTGGACGACTTATTGGCTTTTCTTGCCAAACGGCTAATTTCTAGAATATCTTAATTAGGTTGGACTTTTTTCTATGGTTTGAATTTCATTTTCTTTGTAGCTTTGTTTGTCATAACATATGTCATATACCAGTCCAATAAGTATTTTATTAACTGGCTTCATCTACACCTCATAAGAACATAGCGAGGATCCCACTTGGTTTAGTAAAAAAACAATATTTAAAAGGTCACATATGTTGGAAAATAAAATTTAATATTGAAAATTTTAAGTCTCTAAGCTTTAATAAATAGGATTTTGGAGGACGTACTCCACCTATAGCGAATTGGTTTTACTATGGATTTTTAAATGTATGTAGTGTTAAATTGACTATATATATTGAGCATTAGGCGAGAACAACTCCTTTAGTAATAGACAACTACTCATGCGCACAAATGCTATTCCTCAATTGATTCCAAATTAAGGAGAGAGCTAGTTCTATTACTTTCGGGAATCCTTCGTTCCGACCTAATCAATTCTATTGTGAGAATTTATTTTTATTATAAAAAAAAAATTCTATTGTGAGAATTGGTGGCATGTGCAATCACATATTCAAGGACCAAAATTTGTGTTTCAAGTCAATTTTAATTTTTTATCTTTATCCACTTTCTTGAATAATTTAGATATATATATACTTGATTACTTGTGACATTGTGAGAGTTCTAATAAATTAATTCCCAGGCTAGAATTACAAATGTTATGATTTGAACCTAAACTTTTTAATTGGTAGTGAGTTTTACAAAACCTTTTTTTTTTTTTTATCAAAACTGACATTTCATGAATATATAGAAAGAAACTTGACTTACAGAAATAACGAAATATATGAAAAATGTGGCCTCGTTAAAACATTTTTGAGTTTTCGGAAATAATAGGATCAAACTGTTTCCAGAATGGGAGGAACCCTTTACCTGAAACAAGAGGGCATATCCACCCATTGTCGCCGGCCAAACATTTGCCCTGTTTTATGCAAACATTTGAACTGTCATTTTGAGATATACTAATTTAAAACCCCCATGTCTTTTAGCCCTTTTGAGTTGAAGTCGAATTATATATTAACATTGCATATATAAGTGGTACCCTGTTAATGGTTTTGTTAATTAATCTGTCATTATTGACTTTGTATCTTCTATAAGACATTCTTTGGTTGAAGATTTATGTAGATTTTCTGTTAATAAAAAAACACTATATAGTACATTATCTCAATTTCAATCATAAAACGGCCTAAACCTAGCTACCCCCTTCTAATATGTAGTTGTTGAATACCAATCAAATCATTTTCCCTTTAAGGAATATAATTAGGGTAACACATTTTCTCTACATGTGCCCCTTTCGCTTTCTACCATTCATTCTATGACGATTATAAGAAACTAAAATAACTTTTCAAAAAAAAAAAAACTTAAATAAATGATAGAATAGCCTATATTAATAAACAAAATTCTATACAGTGTTGTATACAACATTTGTAATACATATCGTTTTTATGATAACTCGAATGATTTTTTTAAGGTAACTCGAATTAACTTTTTGATAAATAATTAATTTGTAACTAATAACTCGTATTGCTTTTTTTTTTTGGTACAATGATAAATTCCTCTTCTAGTCCTCTTATTTTACATTCCAAAGTTGGTATACACCATAGAGGAAAGAAAGCAAACCTCGATCACACGAACTAGAGAATAAGATATGTATTGTTTCATTGGCAAAGGCAGAGCCGGGAGTAGCTAACCTGTGCTATAGCCCGGCCACCTCCAATATTAATTCACTATATATTTTGGTAAGAAAAAAAATGAATCCAGGTCAATTACTTAGTTTATTTTTTTAATCCTCATCTCACCCATCCTTAATGTCAGTGAGATTTGAATCATGACATCCACGGTGTTAGTTTTAAAAATAATCAACAGGCTACAACTCACCAATGAATAATTATAAGCTTGGTTTTGAACAATTTTTTTTTAGCGAAGAAATTTTTTAACCTTCTCCTATGTACATAAATTCTTAGCTTCGCTCTTGTTTATTGATAACTAAAAATCTTCTATGCGGTACATTGATATACCGATTCATCAAGTAGACTAATTTGATACAGATGTAGACTAGTTCGATACAGAGGTAGATAAGCTCGAACTAGTCTACCTCTGTATTGAGCTAGTTTACTTAATATATCGGTACATTAATGTAATGTATAAACTATATTTCTATAGTAGTTTAATCAAGCTTTCTCCACTACATATGACTATGCACTTTTAAAATACATAGTTTTAATGTCAACCGTCAGATCTGTTTAACCGTCAAATCATATCATTTAAACAGATATGACGGCCGACATTAAAACTATGTATTTTAAAAGTGTATAATCATATATATTGTAGAAAAATCTGTAGTTTAATTATACAAATTTGGGGCGGTTCTTTTGCTTATGAAAAAAAAAGAGTTTGAGGGGGGTGATGGGTCACTTTCAAATGACATGGAGAAGTGAATTGAGGGCACTACTTTGTGGGTCCAAATTAACACATGATTCCTCGAGAAATTGTTCCTAAAATTAGGTCAAATAGTTTGTACTTTCGTTTTCAAAGATGCAATCCAAAAAAAAAAAATGTAATCTAATCATGGATTTTATTTTGTCACAGTTAGAGGAATGGTTCTTTCAGGTTGTTCAATTATAATAGGGTTTTTTTCACCAACAGTGTCTGAACTCTTCTGCCCCGGCCAGAATGATACCTAACTTTTGAAAAGAGTCAATATGGTACCTGAACTCGTATTTTCTTATCAATTGCATTCCTCCGTTACATTTATTGTTAGTTTAGTTAAAAAAACCACGTGAGAGTCACGTGGTTCTGTTTTTTTTTTTTCTCTCTCTCTCCCCCTCTCCCTCTCCCTCTCCGGTCATCTTCTTTCTCTTTTTTTCTTTCTTTTTCTTTCTCTCTCTCCCTCCCTCCCTCTCTGGTCATCTTCTCCTTCTTCTTCTTCTTTCTTTTTCTTTCTCTCTCTCCCTCCCTCCCTCTCTGGTCATCTTCTCCTTCTTCTTCTTCTTTCTTTTTCTTTCTCTCTCTCTCTCTCTCCCTCTCCGGTCATCTTCTCCTCCTTTTTTTTTTTTTTTTTTTCTCTCTCTCTCTCTCGTTCTGTTCTGGACACCCGAAAAGGGCACCCATCGTCACTCCCTCTCCTTCCTCATCAACCAGCAATTCAAACCACTTCTAGCTCCACCCTTTCGATCACAGACCACACCCGAGCACTCAATTGCTCCGATTTCCTCTGGGCATCCACCGAGCCCAGCCTTGCACGGATTTCTCTCCTCTGCACCACCACCCACTTGCTTTGTCGCTCATCACAACGACGTCCACCAACACAGACCATCCCTGCCGGCGCTCCAAATCAGTTCTCCGCCACCTAGAACCTTGCACCTGCAGCGCCGCTTCCCGCCGCCTTGACGATGGGTGCCCTTTTCGGGTGTCCAGAACAGAACGAGAGAGAGAGAGAGAGAGAGAGAAAAAAAAAAAAGAAGAAGAAGGAGGAGAAGATGACCGGAGAGGGAGAGAGAGAGAAAGAAAAAGAAAGAAGAAGAAGAAGAAGGAGAAGATGACCAGAGAGGGAGAGAGAGAGAAAGAAAAAGAAAGAAGAAAAAAAGAGAAAGAAGATGACCGGAGAGAGAGAGAAAGAAAAAGAAAGAAGAAAAAAAGAGAAAGAAGATGACCAGAGAGAGAGAAAGAAAAAGAAAGAAGAAGAAAAAAAAAAAAAAAAGGAACCACGTGACTTTCACGTGATTTTTTTAACTGAACTAACAGTAAATATAACGGAGGTATGCAGTTGATAAGAAAATACGAGTTCAGGTACCATATTGACTCTTTTCAAAAGTTGGGTATCATTTTGGCCGGGGCAGAAGAGTTCAGACACTGTTGGTGAAAAAAACCCATTATAATACTATAGTCTATACATGAGCTAGATAGCTATAAAAGCATATAAATGAAATGGCACATGGGCATTGATGCACGTGTGCCCTACCAATTGCTTTGCACATGCCTCCACATGCGTGTTTGGTTAGGGCACGCAGACAAAACCAGTCACCAAACCACGCCTTTATTTTTGGTTTAATTTTGTCTATATAAAGTAAAAAAGGATCGACAGAATTAACAAGGTGAACTTCTAATTTAGTATGTAATCTTGAGGTTGCTTTTTCGATCCTCCATGAATGCATGGTCCAAATTTTTTTTGTTTGTTTGAGAGATATTAAGCGGTCTGTAGGGCTATCAATCAGTTGTGTCGTATCAAGATAGTGAACGTGTCATCAATTGTATTGTGTCAAGATTGAACGTGTCGCAAGATATAAATTCAAACCAAATCAATTTAATTAGGTAGCTGAAATGGATTTGTTTGTTTCATTGTTCTCAACTATTAGATTTAGATTCAAGGGCAATTGTGCATGATTGAGTAAAAAATTCATTGAGTAGGTGAACATGTCTCACTCAAACCTAACATATTTGTTAAACAAGTGACTTGCGATGACATATCTGGTTGAATTTGATGATCCATTTAAACCATATGAATGAATTCACCACTTGACCAATTTAAATCATTTAACCAAGAAAAATGCATTAAATCTTTAAAAAAAAATTGTACATAATTTCATTGCTGGACTCATTTAAGACATTCAACCCTAAATTCATTAAAATTACTTATTTTTAATCGGTTGTGTATGCGGGTTATATACAATCCAACCCAATCTTTTGGATAAACGGGTTACATGAGCTCATTTCGTACAGGTGGGTTGACATACAAATGACTCATTTATTAAACGAGTCTTGGCGGGTTGACATGCAAATTAATGACCGATTTTTTAATCGTGCAAGTTCAATCTGTTTTATTTGTGTGAGTTTCGAGTCGTGTCAAAATTAACAACCCTAAATGCAGGATCCACTACTCAAACCACAATGCTCTACGTCATCAAAACCTCCACCAAATCAGAATGGACCCTACATCAGCACATCATCGCTATGTCATAAATAATAGACCACAGTTGAGTCATGATACTTATCGGTTAAAATTAACGGATTGGCTAACGGTACCAGTGTAGCTCTATGACACCTAAGCTTTTGTACTGCTTAATTTAGTATTTTCATTTTCTTCCTTTTTCTATTCGTGCCGGTGGGTTAATTTGCAAGATCTGGAAAAGTTGGTCAGGTGTAATGATTATTTTGTTTTTATTTTTATAGTTAAATCTTATTTGATTATATGTCTTGCTGCAACACTAAGAATTCACTCATTAAAAGCTTGAAATTTTTGTGGACAAGAATTGATTTTTTGAATTATATTTAAAGTCTTGTAAAGGGTGGAGATGGTTTTGGAGAGAAAGTGAAGCAAGTTTCAGAGTTTAGGTTAATTGCCTAATGTTTTTATGCTCGGACTGCATATATGCCATACTAGTTATTTTGCTCATTTTCGGCTAGATATGGAGATAAAAAGATTAGTGTTGTAGGTTTATGGTATATACAATTTAGAAAGTACGGTTGGTTGTATATTTACTTTCTATGTATTTTAGGTTGTTTATTACTTTATTGTATTAGTTTTGCATTAAATTTTATTTTTCATTGCTTTCAAAGAATTGTATGTATGTACTGAATGACTTTTTTGTATAAATTAAATTTTTGTTATTTATGATATTGGAAAGAGCAATGAATTGAAATTATTATTTTAATATGAAAAAACAGAATAAGGGCGTGTTTTTGTACGTCGTAAATCATGATTTACCGTGCTCTGTGCAAGCTATGAATGACCATTTTTTCTATAGTGAGTCAAACTTTACTGATCAAATTGGTGAGTATAAGAGTGTTGTTGATGAATTAAAAGATTAGGTACTGACATAATTTTAGTAAAAAATTTAGGGTGCTAAACTGGAATTAGTCCTTAAAAATAAGATAATTCTTAGGTTCACCTCCTGGTGGTGAACCTGCATATTCACCCCCCATTGTAATTAACGTATTTTCATCTTGTAATTTCATAATCCAACCGCTAATATTTTAAATTATCCTTTATAGATCATCTCTGTAAAAAATCAATCGAATTAGATATTGTTCAACTATCCAAATTTATAAAACAAATGAACGGTTATGAGAACAATTACTACTATTATAATGAACCGTCAATTTATTTCATATAAATGAGTGACCAAAAGTTCTTCAAATTAATTGATTTTTTTGCAGATGAGATAATTATATTATATTATAATACATGAACGGTTGAATCGTTAAAATTTAAATTAAAAATACGTTAATTACAATAGAATGAATATATAGGTTCACACAAGCAAGAATTATCCAAAAAAAAAAAATTCATTTACCGGATTCAATCAGCAGGTCTCTTGTAAAACAGTAAAAGTATCTTATGAATAAAACATGAATGGTGCACAGTGCACATGCTTGTGGAGCAACGACAACGATTGGTTTCTTGGATATTGATCAAGTTGAACGAATATAAATACTAGTATACTACAAATCATGATAATGAAAGAATACGAACATGTTGATACATTGCTTTCTTGGCATGAAAACAAATTTTTATAATTTCATGTACCATTTCCCTTGCTACTTGCTAGTACTAGTGGCCTCGATCTTGTCAATCTTTAGCATTGCAAAATGATTATGACCTCCGTGAGTGACTCTCATTTTCAAGGGTGGAGCTAGAAATTTTGAATGGGGTGGGCTATAATTTTTTTTCTAATAAATTATGAATTTGTTGGGCTAAACTTATTATAATTAGGGTGGGCTAATTACTAAATTTGACTTAAAATGAGTATATTTACTATGAAAAATTTTGTATTATGACAAAAACTACCTGGGCTACAGCCCAGGGTAACCATAGTCTAGCTCCGACATTGCTCATTTCTTCTCAACTTTCCACGATTTGTGTTACTATTTTTGTGTGACACGGAAATTTGCCACTCAATTAATCCAAATATTCACATGGTCAAAAGAATAAAGGTTTGGTGCAATTATCAAAGACTTGGTGAAATTATCTATGAACTTGGTGCATTCATCTCATTTATTTTCTATGCTTAGTTCAAAGTTATTAATAAGATTCATGTATGGTTCTAAGTTTGAATTTATGTATTGTCATCAATTAAGGATGAACCTATTCATGGAGTTCCATATATGACTACTATTTACACTCATCTTCATGAATGAAAAAGGGAACTCATATTTTAAGAAAATACTTATAAACTTGGCTTAGTGAAGAAAGATTCTTCCTAACCTTAAACTCTTATCTCTAGGTGGATTGCTACGAGTGGCGAGTTTTATCCCTAAGCTCTTATATTCTTGGTGGATTCCTTGAAGTGGCGAGCCTTTTATATCAACTCTTATCTCTCAGGTGGTTCCCTTGAGTGACGAGTTTTAACCCCCCCCCCCCCCCCCCAAAAAAAACACCTCATTTTTCCGGTGTCAATTTGGTATAAGAGCAAAAACAAGAAACTCTTTCCAATGACGGGTCGTGGGCGTAGTGGTGGACGTGGTGGGCAACCAACCATTGACATTAAGCAACTATGGAGACAAGTGGAGTTTCTATCTCAAAGGATAGATGAGTTAAAGACCGTAAGGTTTGTTGAAGAATCCGCAGTGGAGATCCAAGAACCCATTGAATTCAAGGAAGTTTCAAATGTGAAGGTAAATTATTTGTTTCCTTTTGAGTTAGAAAATGAGCATGAGAATAGTGTTGAAATCGATTGGACTTCACCACCTATCTATGATTAATATTTTGATGATGAAACTTGGTATGAGAATTGTGTGGAGCTTGAAAGTAATATTGATGAGCAAGATTCAATCTTGGAGGCGATTCATACAAGTGAGAATAGGTTCGGAGGAATTGCAAGCAAAATAAAAGTTGGTCATTTTTCGGCCATGGAAGCAAACAATGAAGATGTCAAGCAACTTGGAGTTGAAGCATTGGACCCAACAAATCCAAAGATATTTGTTGATTTTCTTGGCGTTAATATTTTCCTTGTGCAAATTCCGAAGATATTAATTGATGTTGTCAATTGGATTAAGAATGGTGAGCAAAGTTTTTGGTTTATGAAGTTAATTGTGAAAAGGATATATTTCAAGTCGACATTGGAAAAATATTCCAAGTATTTATTTATTTGGAAAGAAAGTGTTCAATTGCAAACTAACAGTTCGAGAAATGAATTGAAGCAATGGAAGATTGTGTTGGGATTCAAGACAAGAGATGGTGATTTTGTGTGGATTCATCTTCGCAAGGAGAGGTTCCCTATGGTGTGTCTGCAACTTGATTTTCAATTTCCGTGGCAAGTTGGCAACGATTATCAAAGAAAACTCGAGGACGAGTGTCCGCGCAGCGAAAGCGTATGACACGGAAATTGGTCACCCAATTAATCCAAGTATTCACATGGTCAAAAGAATAAAGGCTTGGTGCAATTATCTAAGACTTGGTGTAATTATCTATAGACTTGGTGCATTCATCTCTTTTATTTTCTATACTTAGTTCAAAGTTATTAATAAGATTCATGTATGGTTCTAAGTTTGAATTCATGTATTGTCATTAATTAAGGATGAACCTATTCATGGAGGGTTGTTCCATGACTACTATTTAAACTCATCTTCATGAATAAAAAAGGGAACTCATATTTTAAAAAATCCTTATAAACTTGGTTTAGTGAAGAAAGATTCTTCCTAACCTTAAACTCTTATCTCTAGGTGGATTCCTACAAGTGGCGAGTTTTATCCCTAAGCTCTTATCTTCTTGGTGGATTCCTTGAAGTGGCAAGTCTTTTCTATCAACTCTTATCTCTTGGGTGGTTCCCTTGAGTGGCGAGTTTTACCCCCCCCCCCCAAAAAAAACCTCATTTTTCCGGTGTCATTGAATTTCAATTTTCAAATGAAAGAGATATATTAAACATATAGAGGTGCAGATCAGGCTGGGTCAACTTTAGCACGACACTAGCCCAAATCGCTCGTTTTGGCCCAAAGGCGATTAAGGACATTTTGGGTCAAGATATACTAACCCATTAGGCTAGGCTGATCTGACTAACAACTTACCAGACTTGGCTCGAGCATGACCAGTTAAGGACTAACTTGTTATAAATTTAATATTTTCATAAATATTTGTATATTAATATAAATAACAACAACGATCAGATATCATGACTCAAATGTGAGTGTTTAGGAATAATTCATCCAAAATTCTATTATAAAAACACTAGCCCTATGAGAGTCCTCCCTCCAGCGAAATCTTAGCCCTCATGAGATGCCTCAGCAGCGCCTCTGTGCACATCAAATTCAGCAGCACCTTAATGTACTATCCTCCTAGCGTATGGCTTCTTTCTATACTTTTCATCGTGCAAATCATAGCGCCATCAACGATCACTGGTGCGGCTTTTTATGGTGAGGACAGTCTTGGCCTCTCTCACTCACAAGGACGACTTTGTCCGTCATGCTCTTTTTCGCCCTTTGGTGGTTATGCTCCTACATGGTGTCCTTTGGGCTCTCAGAGATGGTTGACACCTCGATTAGATCTGGTTTCCTTTTGGATTCAGATCTGCTTGTCGCTCCCGGTTCTGTTGAGTGTCTATCAAATCCAAGGATTCAAGGTCTGGGATCCGGGTGAGTTTTGAGTGCTTAGTTTTGGCGGCTCAGCATCCTTGGTGTTTCAAGTCTCTATTACTGGTGGGGCGCTGCTAAAGCTTAACCTAAGTCAGATTTGGTTCTTTGATTTATGTCATTTAATTTCTTGTTTAAGAATAAACATGATCAATTATGCAAGTTTCGACTGTGGTTTTACTTTTTTTTTTTTTTCATGGGTTCTCCTTGAGGTAGATTAAAATTATTGGTCTCAATGACAATACTTGCCAGAATTTTTCTGTTAGAGCTGGCGATAATATTGCTGACAACAATAATGCACGGTGTATGTATTGTTCTAGGTTTCGAATTATCGATTAAAGTTCTAGGTTAGACTCATCGATTATGCCACTTATATTGTCTGTACTGCTCCTTTTTAGGATGCCAGTACTAAGGATTGTAATCCTCTATTGATTAATAAAGTTTCTGCTTAAAAAAAAAAAACAACAACGATCAGATTAAATCCTATCTCAATTCCACTTAAGTTATTGAACTGATGTTGTTAAAATACTAAAATAAAAAAGTTATATGATGAGATTGCCATCAGGTTATTTTCTAAAAGTTAAAAATCTATTTTAGTTCTCGGAACAAATATTATGATTGTTTATTTTCCTCTTCACTAATAATTATACAAATTATCATAAAAACTTGTTGTGCCTCACAAATTAATATGATAATATTTCCATGGCTCAAGTTGCGCCTCCAAGTTTTGTTGCTCCCTTTTTAATATCTTCAAGGACTCAAGTTTTGCTAAAATTGTGTGGGTTGTAGGGTTAGACAATGCAGCGGTTGTCTTGCCTCAAAGGACAGAACCCGGATCGAAAACTGATGATGTACGAAGAATTCAAAGGTTCAATGTCGTTCCTAGACTTGGCGGGAATCTTCTTATGACGCATTGTTCTTTCGATCTTTGCCTAGACTTGGCGGGAATCTTCTTATGACGCATTGATCTTTTGATCTTTGCCTAAACTTGGCTGGAATCTTCTTACAACAGTTAGGCTTTGCTTATTTCAGTAAGCACTATTAATCAAGATTTGCGTCCCTCCATTTTTCGGTTTCATCTCATGACCACCTCTTTTGTATTTGTGCAGCCATGGTTTTCTTCAAGCGCTTCAAGAAAGGAACTGTCACTATATATCCTCGAAGATTCTATGGACACTCATAATGAGGACACCACCTTAACTTCATATCCTACATTGATTGGTCCGAAAGCTATAACTAGGTGCATCTCCTTATGACGCCTCTCCATATTTCTCATTGGACCCAAGTGATATCCAGTCAGCTTATAGATTTCAGCAATCCAAATATGTTAATACTAAGACTGATCGATGTCCCAACCCATTAACGGATTTGGATTACTGAAATGCGGGATCACTTGGATCCAATGAGGAATATTCCTCATTAATATTAATATGGAGTGAGTCGTCATAAGGAGATGCACCTAGCTATAGCTTTCGGACTAATCAATGTAGTGTATGAAGTTTGCCAAAAAAAAAAAAAAAATGTAGTGTATGAAGTTACAGTGGTGCCCTCATTCTGAGTATCCATATATAGAATCTTCAAGGATAGTGACAGTTCCTTTCTTGAAGAACTTGAAGAAAACCATGGCAGCACAAATACAAAAGAGGTGGTCACGAAGTGAATCCGAAAATGAAGGGACAAAAATCTTGATTCATAGTGCTTAATTACTGAAATACGTGAAGCGCGCCAAATTGTTGTAAGAAGATTCCCGCCAAGTCTAGGTAAAGAAGGAATCTAAGCACTTACGACGTTCACGTTCTTCCCTTTGTCTACAACGAATATGCATAGCCTAATCGCTTGGAGTGAGTTCTCACCACGTCTAGGAAATTGAGGAACCCAAGCACTTGGGACCTTTGCGTTCGTCCCTTTGTCTTTGACTAATACGCAAAATCTAATTACATGGAGCGAGATCACATCAAAAAGTGGAGAAACTCAAACATTTAGAACGTTTACATTCTTCACTCGTCTCTGAAATCTCTGAAAACTAAAGAGTCCAAATATATGACAAAAGATATTTTATTAATTAGTCTGTCATGCACACGACCATATTGAACTATCAGACAATGGTGTGTAGTGAGGCAAAATTTATATGAGAGAATATATGCATGATCATCATATGGACACATGAGATAAAACAGTATAGGTGAAGGATAAAGAATATGAACGGCATACATGAGGCCATGACTCATGAGGGTATGTGTCAGCAGTCACCAAGGCACCAAGAACTCTAGAGGTAATGATGCGTACTAAAACCCGCAGCTCCTTAGCTGCCCACGACAAAGCTGCAAGCAATACGAGTCGATCAGCCAAGTCACAGCAATTATGTAGGGAATGAACAACGAATGGAAGTTTTAAGTAAATGTGATGCGTAAAAAATAATGGCTTATAGATAACAAGCTTGCTAAATTAATAGAAGCATTGGTGGCTTCACATCTGATCATAAGTGTTTTGTCCCACACACAAGTACATAAATATCATATATATTGTTGCACGCGAGTGTAGTAATACTTAATTATTGATCGAAAGCTGCTGCAGTTTGTTAAGGACAAGGTGATTGAATAAGAACTTGCGTTCAACATACAAAGAGGTTGTCTTTTTATAGTGAAGGGCTAGGGTTCGCTGCTTATATAAGCGATTTCCGAATCAATATTGACAATATGGAGGGAGTGATAAGGTATTTTCAAGCACCAAAATAGGCACCTAAAAATAACTCAATTAAACCCTGCAATCACAATGGTTAGTCGATGGTAGTATAAGAAAGAAAGGGTGTCTCCCGCAGAGGATTGTGTGTTAATTGCTAATCTATGACTCTAAACATATTATAACGACTCGATACTGACCTAGAAAGGAAAATACGAACAACAGACAAATTTAGCTAACTCTAAAAATTACGAAATTAAAACCCTAGAAACTAGACTCTCTAATGACGACTCTGACAAAGTTTCAATGGGTTTGGAGATGTTTAAGATGATGAAAATAAATGGCAAAACAGAACAGAAAATAAATGACGAAAATAAATTAAAGAGATTATGAGTTAAGATTCAAAACAGTTGATGAGAATTAGTTAGGGGGAAGCCATCCACCACTAAACAATCATGCAAACAAATTATACTTCTCTTATCAATTCTTATTTATTAGATGAAGACTCTCACAATTAGTCCTGAACTACAACGTATCTAATTGTATTACTCTCTCTTACTTTGTACGTTATATGAATGAACTGCATACCACACAACATATCTCTAACATGCAACCTAGGATGAACTGCATACAACTAGATTTAATACATAGTAGTCATTAAGTTTGAAGAGAGTTTGAGAAATCACAAGGCACACAAGATTATGAACTGCATATCCCATGTAACCTAGAAGTTATTTCACTTATTAACCGCAATCAACAATTGTTTCTTATTAGAACATATGATGGGACAACCGGTCATGCACATATCCTAAAACAATAGATCCTAAAACATGCTTACTACGTTTGCAACCATAGAAAACATATAAAGAAATCATCAATGATTATCCGGCAAAACAACTTTCATCCATTAAATAAGAATCTCAAAGAGAACATTATAACCAATTCACAATCATGTCTAGAGCTTCAAAACAGCCCCTTAACTAATAAGAAAATTAGCCGGACATGGCTAGGTATGAAAGCATAAAGAAAGAGTTTTCTCCAGGCAAAAAGTTCTTCTTCGTGAGAAATATGGTTCCTTTTATATTGATCTCTCAACCCTAGACGCTTCCATTTAGGTCATTGACTCATTAAATCCAAGGAAAAGCCCGATAAATAGAATTATGGATGCTCCGGTCTTCCTAGACCATCAAGGTTTCCTCAAGCAATTAGAATTCCTCCTTTTAATCACGATTAAGCCAACTTCCTCATCTTTGCTTCCGAAACTTACAAAATATGAGAAATCAAATAAATAACTAAGAAGAAATAGAAAACTAGCCAAAATAATATAATAATTAATATTATAAACGTCACATATAATGCTCCTATCAGGGAGCTTCAAGGATTTCCTGCCATAATAGCTAAGAAACCTTGTACAAGAAGGAAAATTGATGTTGGTATATCTTTTTTCAAGAGGATCAAATATTAACCTTCAATAAATTAATGAAATCTTCCTCGTGTCTTTAGGTTTCATTACCTGCTAATACATATTCTTGCTAATTCGAGGTTTTAGTAAATCACTTTACTTCTTAGAGACTCAAGCAATCAAGCCCGACAAGCTAGAGATTCAACTAAGGGAAAAGAAGGTTGTCAAAGTTTTGGCGTGAAAAAAAAAAATTCAAGTTCGAACTCAAACTTCAAGTCACACCCTCAAGATGTGATGACCACATGTTTACAGCGCACCTTGAAGTGGGGGCATTTGTAGACACAGAAAATTTAGTGGAAATAAAATTCACTAATAATTGGTCAATATTTGAAATCTTTGACCGACCAAACTTAGCTGACATATAGGTTGTCCCACAAACAGTACACGTAGTTCATGAGTCACTAAAATTAAATGGACTCCGAGGGTGACACATGTCAAAACACGAGAGGGCTCGTCGGTTAGATGATATGAAAATGTCAATTTATTGTTGATTGACAATTACTTAAGTTAAGCATTAAGTCGGATCAATCAAATTAAATTAATCGATCCTGATTAAAATTAAGCATTAAGTGTGACTAATTAAATATCAATCAGACTAAATCGAATCAGAGAATTTTTTCTACAAAGATTGTAACCCACTTTTCAAATGATAAATAAAATCATTATCTTCTACACATGTCTTTGTTTCATTTTCGTATAGAATTTTGTGTTTACAAACTCAAATATTCAGTTTACTTCGTTATGGCGTGAATCGATCTCCAATCAAGATGTGTAGACTTAATTTTGACGGCAAACATTGTGCCTTTGAAAAGCATGCAAATCAATCCTTGATTAAGTTGGAAAACTTTAATTGTGCACTAGGGTGTAGTCTAGTTGGACTAAGACAGTATGCCCAGCAGATACCAGAATTCGAGTCTCATCCTCCCCACATTTCTCGAACTTTGGAGTCCCCTCCCCCTCGATCTCCTAACCTTACCTACAAGTTGACACATATTAGATTAGATTTGAGATTTTTCCATTTTTAAATTTTTTCTTCTTTTTCCTACGACTTGTAACATTATTTTAGCTTTATGATTATTATATTTCTATGTTATAAAAACTCGATCTCATAACGTGATTTAGAGATTGTTTAAGCTAGGTTGATTATTTTAGGATTTAGAATTTCTAGAGCGTAGGTTTAGAGTTTAGAATTGTTGGAGCGTGTGGGTTTAGGAGCTTAGCTCTCAGGTTTTGGGAACTAATTAAGCAAACCGTGGGTAATCTGAAGAGAGTTATTTTCGGGCATAGTTTCAAACTTCCAATAAAGACTAGCCACCCTAAACTGTACTCTTCTGTGTTAAGCTCAAGAGTCAAGAACCGCGTGAAGGACTCTTTATTAAAGAGTTCACGATATGAACGAGGCTAGGGGTTCAAAAACCGTGGGGAAGGCGACAATTAATGAGGGAAAGATGGATCGGGAACCACGTTACTCCATGCATGTAAGGTGGTGATAAAGGGATGATGAAGAAGACTTGGCTGCTAGGTGGCTTAGCTGGTTTCTTGAATGCTCATGCAAATTAAATGGGACAAACCCAGAGAGAAACAGATGCTGAATGCTGAGTAGATTTTGCAAATTTTCAGAGAGTTTATGACTGTTTTTGTTTGTGTATCAGAGAAAGAGATTGACCCAAAATTAGGTTTCCTAGGTCTTGTTGTTTTGCTAAGAAGCCGCTACTGCTTTCAAACAGGTCGCTAACTGTGTCCTTATATATGCATGGGCTATAGCTACGTACATAGTACATATATACTTGTGAATCTGTTTATATATATATAGGAATTTGAATTTGGGGATACTAGAACTCTCTTTGGACTTGGACTCTTTGCATGGTTTTCAACCTAAGTTTATATTTATTTGGGCCTCCGCAGCACCAGAAGAAGCAAAATCTTAATATGAACATTACCATGCGGCCAACAGCCCAAGCAACATCTCGACCCTCTCTTGTCCATGACTCCATGTGCCCCTTAAACTGGTACAAACAATTAGAATGCAACTTTGGAAATAAAACTATGTATGTTACTTTTGGAGAAATCCCTATAAAGGCTATATATAACAATATGGGAAAATGGACGTACTCCGGCCAATTCTTACTAATACTATACTAAGGTCAAATCTACTGGTTTATACATGTCAATGATATATGATCTAGGATTAGTCCATGTTGAAAACAGAAAGGAGGAAAAAAATCAGCAAGAAATGATAGACGGATGTGAAATCAGAATACATTCCCCCATTGAAGATCCTGGGATCCGTTTATACAAATATATAACTACGCAAATCCAAAATCAATTAATAACAAATCTTTGTTTTCTTGTGTAAGATTTTGATTTATTTAAGGAAAATCAATGTTGTATAAGTACATACTGTACATGCATGCCTGGAGAACTTTATCCAAACAAACTCATCCTTGCATCCTAAATGGCCGCAACTCGAGTTTGTTCAGCAACACTCTTTCTTCGTGTCATTATAACTCTAGCCTTGGTCTGTTGCATTGCCTCAACCGAGCCGAATGGTTTTAGCCTGAAGCTCATCCCCGGAGACTCTCCAAACTCACCGTTTTATCTCGGAAATCTCACCCAAACCAAGAGTATTCAGAGAATGGTTGAATTCTCCAAGGCTAATTAGAGCTAACTACATAGTCATCATACTCATCAAAACAGGATGATAATAATAATATCACTTATAGCCCTGATTCCCTGAAAACATTCACCTTCCAGACTTCCAGTGCATAAGCATAGCCAGTTCTACTCCGTACAAGTATTTCTTGGTACCCCGCACTTGTGGACACCGGTAGCAGCCTTACTTGGACGCAATGCAAGCCTTACATAAACTGCGTCAGCCAAACAGATCCCATATTTACACCAACTTCTTCCTCTACCTATAAAAAGCTTCCTCTGCAGCACCCTCTTAGCCGTCTATAACAATGTGCTCGCGGAGAATGTACCTACAATCGGAGGTACATTGCCGGGTCTGTCACCAAAGGCATTGCCTCCTTGGAAACGTTTTCGCTTCCATCCACCACTGGAAGTCCTCAATCCATTCCAAACTTGGTCTTTGGGTGCTCAAATGACAACCAAAACATGCCTTTTAAAGACACTGCTCCATTTCTGGGGTCTTTAATTGGTTTGAATTCGGCACCAGTTTCATGCGCAAGTCAAATGGGGAATGTCATTCACGGAGAGCCGCTTCTCTTACTGCTTCGCCGGCCTGTATTGACACTCCGGTTAACAGTGTGCAAAGTTTTGGAGAAGATATTGTTAATTTGTTATACACAATCCTCACATAACTCCATTGGTACCAATATCCCAAAATATACCGCAAAATTACTATTTGAATTTGGTTGATATTAGTGTTGCAGGACGCCGCTTAGGGTTTCCACCTGGGGTCTTTTCTCTTAGAAGAGACGGTACAGGAGGAACTATATATCGATCACAGACAGTGGATCAATACTCACTTTTCTTCATCAAGTACCTTACAGAAAGGTGATAACAGAATTCAACAACGTACTACCTTCGTCTCGGCTTTCAGAAAATCAACTCAACTGGAACATTAGAGATTTGCTACGGACAGATCGAAGCCCAGCTTTGAACAGTATGTAGGGATGACATTTCATTTTCAAGGTGCTGATTTCGTTGTAGGTGTACTTCTTTGACAATCGGCCTAGCGCGATGTACTTTTGTGTAGCATTGATGCCTAGCACTATGAAGACTATAATTGGATCATGACAGCAACAAAATACACGGTTTGTTTATGATCTTAATTCGAAACAACTCCGGAGTGCACTGCTAGCTGAGATCAGAAGATTGATTTGTTTTGTTTGCTTTCGAGCACTATGAAAACCAAGATTGGATAATCGATCCATGGCAGCAACAAAACTGCTCTATAACAATACGAGATCTGATATTCATATTTATCAAACTAGTTCGTACATTGATTATTAAAAGGGTCCTTGACCAATAATTAATGTTAAAAAGAATGGAACTTTTTCCATCCAAACATGAAAAAGAAAATCATAACAATAAAATTGCATAACAAACACCAAATAAGATGGAGTGTGGTTTTTTTTTTTTTTTTGCGAATGAAATTGCATATTAAATTAACAATTGGAATGTTTACAACAGATATCAGTACATGCATATAGAAACATGATGTTTACAACAGATCGAGTGTGGGTTGAGCGAACATTACATGCATATAGAAACATGATGTTTATACTAGTACTTAGAACATCTTTAGCAGACTCTCTATCTTAGCTCCTTAACTATTTTAGAGAGCATGTTTAGCTTTTTAGCTATTTTAGTAGCTGCACCAGTCTCCTAAGTGGCTATCTATTTTAGCTTTTAGCTATATGGCTCCTGAATATAGAGAGTGAGATGAGACTTTCTATTATTTTTGTTAATTTAAAACATTTCTTTTTAGTTGTTTTGTGTAATTATTAAATACACTTAATCTATTTTTTATTCATTAAAAAATAATTTAAATTCAATACTAGCTAAAGTAGAAAACATTAGGTCAGATGTATTTTCAAACTAACTAGCCAAAATAGCTTTTTAGCTACTTTAACTAAAATTTAGTTAAAAAATAGATATCATTGCTAAAGATGCTCTTATATATATGTAAATTGAAAAAACATTGAATCATTTTTAGGTGAAATAATTTTGTAAAAGAATTTCTAATTTGACTCAACATTCTTTTATTCTTGTGCCAATAGTATTGTACTATTATAAAATAACGGTATTTATAGATAACACAGCTGAGAGACATAATATATATATATATATATATATATATATATATATATATATCATATATTATCAAAAGGATTATTATTATTAACATGTTCAACAAGCAGTATAATGATGATGCGCCCCTGAGGGCCGACTATGAGAGTCATCACTTAGAGTACACCACAAGGACACACTGCGAGTACACACATATTTTCGGATCTAAGCCCAAATTACAAAAGAATACCTACAAACCCCGAAAATTAAATCAAATGCCTATCGAAACTAAGCTCCCCCTGAATGTTGCAAGCTTGAATCATGTTGTTGATGTACACCATCATCTATTTGCATTCCTATAAGGTTAGAGTAATATCAACAAAACTAAGCTATTTTCATTAAGCCTTACCCTATATATGTAACAATTCTATATGCTTAACTTTATACATAATTAAACAACCCAATACTATTTGGTCTAGTGGCATTAGTCTCCTCTTTGTAAGTAGAAAAATTTTATACATAAAGATATTAGTCAAATAATAACAATGTAAAAGAATAGTAGTTGACACATTTCCATTATACAATATTTCGAGCATTAGAAAATTAACATGTCATACCTAGTCAATAGTCATAATAATATAATATCAATTTGTATATATTGATAACTTCATATAGGTTTATTAGAAATCATAACTTTGTGAAAATTAGAATACGTTGCAACATTATCATAATTTGAATTCGATCTCATAGTCTTGTCATATAGTATTCATTTAGGCAATTTTAATTACATTGATTGTAACAAATGGTACATATGAATTTCAGACTTTTTTATTCTATGAGTGGACTACATGCCCTTTCAATCATTCATAGATTTGCCATTGGAAATAAGAATTCTTTAGGGATTTAGTTAATCAATATTCTTATAATGACACTTTTATCTTTGAGATTTTCTTAAACAATGTGTCTTTCAAATCTCCATACATGTGCAAGGACAACATGTCCTAAATCTCACGTTACGACACTGTGCTTATGAAAATGAGTTTCACATATGAAAAGGAGAGCAATATTCATAATTTCAAATGTTTGTATAAAAAGACACTATGTCATAGAGATTTCACTTTAATAAATATCATTTTGTAATTGTAGGGTTAATAAGGTCCAAATATTTTATCACGTTTTCAATATTCAATTTCATTAGAATTGTCTCTTTACAATTCCCCCTATAATAAACTTTAATTGTCAACATATATAATGAAATGTGGTTAATTTAATGAATACAACCCTTTATGACTTTGGTAGCTATCACAAAATAAAATATCATCGATGATCATTAGTTTTTGATCCTACACATTCTTATATGCATGCATTAGCTATAATAAGATTTTTTATCATTGGATATACTCATGCCTCGTCGAGGGCATCTATTGTCTCTTCCAAGAAATCATATCTCATAGATGAAATTTTTTGAGAATGTGGATCTTTACTCATAACCTCTTCTAGAGAGCATTACAAGATTTGTATGATCTCTACTTCAAGAGAGTTAAAACTTCAGAACTTATAAATTGTCACGCTTCATGTGTTTGACATATTACAACCATTTTAATGAATTGTCTCACTAACACATCATTTTTAATGTGTATTTACAAACTTTGTATGTATAGCCTCTTTAGGGGCACTAATATTCTTTTATGACATTCTCTTTAGGAGACCATGCCATTTGGACCAACATGTCTTGCACTATTCATATGTTGTCTAGATTGTTGGTATAATCATGTCATGTTTTATGAAACTTTAACACAAGCTTGAGCCTTTGTAAGTAATACATATGATTTTGAAACTTTCGATCTTTAAAGAAATATTTTACTTATAATTGATTGAGATTCTACCCAAAATGAATTATAATTTGTACTCTAGATACAAGACTCGAGATTAGATATTGTGGATAGATCCTACATACACTAATTCACATCGTTCTCCAGGAACGATTTTTTCTCCCCTTAATGGCTAGATGATTGTCTCATTAAAGTGAAAACTCGCAAAATGTGCAATAAATAATAGTTTAAGAACCACCTATCTCGTGAGCAAGTTTTGGAATTACTATTATTTGGTAGTGGCACAACAATATTTTGACTCAATAATGAATGTCATTGGAGTTTGTAAATGATCTTACATGTACAACATGGTAGATTCAAAATTACATAACCGATCATGCCAAGGTAATGTATTTAGCTATAACCCTAGTAAGAAGGAAGGTAATGTTATACGGTAATTCACTAATCCTATCTTTTTTCATGACTTTGGTTATCTCGATATGTGTTGAAAGCAAGTTTTGGGGGGGGGGGGGGGGGGGGGGGAGCAAGGTCTTTGTGGTGTAGTGAGGTAGACCTCCTTACTGAGTAGCTATCTCACCTGGTTTTGGGCAGAGCAAGGTTTTCATGTCGTGGTGAGCTAGACCTCCTAATCGAGTAGTTGTTCGCCTGGTTTTGGGTCGCATGATTTTGCTTTTATGATGCATTGTGATAGAGAGAAACACAAAAAAGAGTATAAGATACAATGGTAATTGGTAACTATCTCATCCACTATCCTAGTTCCTTGAGGCAAATGATTCTTTTTATTCAGAGTATCTTCCTAGAAGTGAAAGGAGAAGCATACTAAAAGATGAATTCAACATATATACAACACAAAATACCTACCGTTAGATGAATTTTTTTTAGTCCCAATTAACCCTTGTTTTTATATTTGATGAAATTCATATTTTGATAGAAACATAAATATTTCTTCAAGAATAAAGTATTTTTTATTAGCGAAAAACGTCAAATTTATTAAATAGAGAGAAATTACACATTCCGTTAAAATCACCAAAAAAAAGTGTCACTACCTAAGTAATTTCACTATCTAATTGTGCTATACAAAAAGTACAGAGTCTCCATGACTAATGAAACAAATAATTAATTTTTGAACTCGTTCATTGCCTCCTTCAACATTTACTCTAATTTCCAAGACCTTGTCCACGGAAGAGTCGGAGGCTTACTATTCTTCATACCATGAGAAGGTGTAGTAGTTGTAATCGGCTTAAGTTATTTTTACTGCCCCGTGGACATTTACCAAGGAAATGGGTCTAAGTTGGGCCTAGAAGTTAACGAAGCCCGAAATAAGCTACTAGGTTTGGAGTAGGGGATTCCACCACTTGTATAGGGATTATGGCAACAAGTAGGTATGGGTTTGGGGCTATTCAGTTCGGTTTTGACCGAAAACCGAAAATCGAAAACCAGACCTAATCTAACTTTCGGTTCGGTTCGATTTTTGCATTTTTCAGGCACAAAACCAAACCGAATCAAACCTGCTCTTTCGGTTCACGTTAGCTTGGACCACGGTATACGTGGTGGTCTAGAACTATATAATAATTTCTCCACGATTCCATCTTCGTTAACCGATATTTCAAATTTCCCCATCATGATCATAATGACGATTTTTGACTCACTTTCTGTACTTGAATACTAATGAAGAATTGGAAATTGACACGTAAGGAACAACATGGTTGATTAGAAGTACACCTAACCACAGTATAGCCAAATTTCTACCACATCCCTTTTAGAAACAGAAACGTAGAGGCGTTAGTACCTCCCCGTCAAAGTATATAGAAAAGTTGATCAATACTTTAATGCAAAAGATGCGCACACTCACATGACTCTTTGGTAAAACATATTACTGGACTGAGATTTCAGAGAAAAGTAGAAAACCCATTGTTAGTTTGTTGTAGATTTCAAAGTCGCCACCAACACGCCCAACTCAGCCCCCTCCACCAATCCCAAGCAGCAAAGTATTAATTATTAAAAAATAAAAACCCATTTTTCTGTCTCCGTCTCGACGTCTCGTCATATATTAGATTTACTCTGTTCTGTTCTATAGAGAGCTACTCCGATCAGCGATCTAAAAAAGCCTTTGATTTTTTTCTTTATTTTATTCATACCCTTGATCTTTACTATATATTGACGATTTTGTTATTCAAGCCTTTTCAGGTCAAAGACTTTGTTTTCTCTTTAAGCAGCCGTAAAAGTACTATTGTTCCATCTTTTCTCTGAGAATACCGACTCTGACCGGTTGATCGTTTCTGGGTTTTTTGTGTTTCACAGAAAACCCACTTGAATTTTTACCCAAAATTTAAGCTTTTGCATCATGATCTGCTCTGTGAAACAATCCCCAACCATCACAAATGGCTGTGATATTTTTTTGCGGTCAAAAACTCGGTCATCGGTGCAAGGATCTTTGCATTGGCCCTCTCTTCCTTTAAAGAACTTTCAAAGGTCAGTGCTTTCAGTACAAAAGCCTTTGCACGTCTCTAGCATAGAGAGCTTTGGATCACTCGCCCCAAAGAGTTTGATCAGATGCCAAGCTTACGAGGCGGATCGATCAGAGCCGGTGGAGTCGAACATCGAGCTTCCAAAGGTCGAGACTCGATCAGAGGCGGCCAAGAAGTTGAAGATCGGTGTGTACTTTGCCATGTGGTGGGCTCTGAACGTGGTTTTCAATATTTACAATAAGAAGGTGTTGAATGCCTACCCCTATCCTTGGTTGACCTCTACTCTGTCTTTGGCATGTGGGTCTTTGATCATGTTGGTCTCCTGGGCAACCAGGATTGCTGAGGCGCCCAAGACTGATATGGAGTTTTGGAAGGCTCTGTTTCCTGTAAGTTGAATTGGGTTTTATTTTGTTGGTTCCTTTTAATTCTTTTTGGTTTTGTGTGAATGATGAATGGAGTTTACTGAGAAAGTGAGGGTTTTAACTTGTTATGTTTTATGGTCTTTAGATTTTGTTTTCTTTTTGAAAGTGAATTAAGATATTTGAAGGTCTTTCATTGTGAAAATATCCATTTTGTTTGGATGCTGAGAAATGAAAGGAAAAGAAATATAGTGAAAGTTCTGAAATTGATAGTGTAACTCAAACAAATAAAGCTAGGAAGATGATTTGACTCAGTTTAATGGTTGCCTTTGTTCAAGAGGTCTCAATGGCTGACAGAGTTTTGAAGTATTTTTGCTAGCAAAGCCATGACTACTTGAGATTTTGGTGTTTTACAACCATTGGATTGAAATTTCTATGTTTCTCTTTGGTTATGGATTGTGATTGTATTACTTGTTGATTTCTCAACAGGTTGCTGTGGCACATACAATTGGACATGTAGCTGCGACTGTTAGCATGTCTAAGGTTGCAGTTTCTTTCACCCATATCATCAAGAGTGGAGAGCCTGCTTTCAGTGTATTGGTTTCGAGGTTCCTGTTGGGCGAGTCCTTCCCTACATCAGTTTACCTCTCCCTTATTCCAATCATTGGTGGTTGTGGTCTTGCTGCCTTGACAGAGCTTAACTTCAACATGATTGGTAACCAATTTGTCCCTACAGAAAATGGAATTGTTAAATTTCTCGATCTTGTGACTTCCCATTAAAATAGAAAACAAAATAAATTAAAATAAAAGTTTTTGTTGTTGGGGACATCTGCAGAATAAAGTTAAATTAGCTACTAATTTTGCATCACTTATGTGCAATTACAATTTCATTTACATTTTTAAAGAAATCTCTATTCTTCATACTCCATCTTTCACCTTATTTTCTTTTTATCTGAACTTAGATGCCATAGCCATTCCAATTTTTCCTAAAGAGCAGAGCGAGCTTTAGCCAGTTGTGTTGTTTTGGTGTGCTTAATTATTTTTTCCATTATAGTGAATTAAAGTGCAATTATAGCAGGTTATATGGGGTTGAAAGGTAATGTTTTGTTTTGAGAAAAGGTAAATAGAATCTTAAATTTGGTAATTTATTGTTTGTTTCAGGATTTATGGGGGCAATGATATCAAACTTGGCATTTGTCTTCCGGAACATATTTTCAAAGAAGGGCATGAAGGGGAAGTCTGTTAGCGGAATGAATTACTATGCTTGTCTATCTATTCTGTCTCTCATAATTCTCACACCATTTGCAATTGCGGTGGAGGGACCTAAGATGTGGGCAGCTGGATTTGAAACAGCCATGGCACAAATTGGTCCCAACTTGATATGGTAATTTCATGTCAACTGTCATATGTTCCTATGGTTTGGTTCTGTATTTTCTGTTCTTCCGTATATATGTTTTGCTATGTTAGAAAAAAGGCACATTGCAAATACATAACAGGTAATGTTCCAAGACAAGAACAAGATAATCTGTACGCCACTACTCTTGTCTGATTGGTCTAGGAGTGTAGAGATTTGTTTTTTGATCCTTTAATTTTCCACTTAAATAAATCCAATTGTACCATATCTGTCCAGTCCAGTCTATGCACATGATGAAGGGGCAAGGCATGTCTTGGTTGGAATGTATGTTTTAGAAGTTCATCTAATTATGAGCATATTCTCACTGATTAAAGCTTTTTACATGCAACTGAAGTATATGACTGAGAGTTATAATAGGTTTGTGTTCTCCATTTTTTTTTGCTGAAGGTTTGTTGGTCATGATTATGATACAGGGTTTTTTAATGTTATTGTAATGGTATTGGAGGACTTCATTATGATTTTAAGGTTCCATATTTATTCCATTTCCTGGTGTTTGAACTCTGAAGTTTTATGAAATATTGTTTGAAGACCATGTGTTGTAAATATTGTTTTGGACCTAGAATCACTATTCTTTGTGTTTTTTCTTGTTTAATACCGTGATACCTTTATTTCTTTTTATACCTGCCTTCTAATACTTATGAGCTGCTGTTGATTATACACAATAGGTGGATGGCAGCCCAGAGTGTCTTCTATCATCTCTACAACCAGGTGTCATACATGTCGCTAGACGAGATTTCTCCCTTGACATTTAGCGTAGGGAACACCATGAAACGTATATCTGTCATAGTGTCCTCCATCATCATATTCCACACACCAGTCCAGCCTGTCAATGCTCTTGGTGCTGCTATTGCAATTTTCGGAACCTTCTTGTATTCTCAGGTAAGCCCATTCTCTTTATGAATTGTGTGTGATTGTTCGTTATTTATTTATGGCTTCTTTGCTCCTTGACTTGAAATTTTTAGACATTGATGACAAATTTCTTGGGTTTACCTCTGTTTGAAAAGTTTAAACTGTTAGAATATGGATCAATTACGTACGGACCTTTTTCCGCTACAAGGAGCTCTTGTTGCATGAATATGAAATTATGATCTCGTGTTTGGATACCATGATAGATTTAATGCTTGCCTGCACATTTAGGCCGATTTTGTTAGGGTCTATCATGTGGAACTCAGGATCTCTTGATGTAACATCATGATGAATTTTGTCGGTTACACCTAGAAGTTTTAGTTGGGATGTGGAGAAACTATTGTTTTCATATTGTAATACAATGCAAATTTGACTAGTTTGTATATGTAGACAAAGTTTATTTGGTTCTATATGATTCATACCTTATTTTTGTACATACAGACAAACAGTATTTGTTTCTGTACATTTCGTGGCTTTTGTTTGTATGTTAAAGATTCCTACAGAAAGTTTGGTGATATTTTGTGGGGTGTGGGCTGTATCACGGATTTATATTAGTATGACATTGTAAACTTACATTTGCTATCTTCTTTATAAGTTCCACTCTACTTTACAATAGCATCTTCAAAAATTCTCTCACAAATAGCCTGCCTTCCCTTCTTTTTATTTCGCAGACATTCATTGATTAAGTGTTAGGTAGAGCCTTGGCTCAGAAATGGAGCAACTAGGGTTAGACATGTTCGATATAAATCCGAGGAACATCATGTTTTGCTACCATTTAGCAGTTAATTTGTTTAATGTTTTGGACCACCATAGCCTACCAAATTAAACAGCATTTGTACCACTTATTGACCACATGATACTATGGAATATGCTTGGTTTATCCCTAAATATATTTCGCCTTTCTTCAGGCAAAGCTGTGAGGAGCTTGCGCTTGAGAAGATTTACGTATATCGTGTATCATAAACGACGGGAAATGGAGACTTGCGGTGTAGAAAGAGGCAGAAGAAGAGTTGCCGATCGATGGTTACTGAGTTTTTGGTTATATGAATGAACCAAGAGTGTGTAATTGTAGATACCAATAATGGTTGAAACGGCACTAGTGTTATACAAGGAACTAGGCACTATTTTTTGTTCCTTCTTTTATGCAAGAGAAATATTTCAATAAGCAAGGATTAATATCTGCAACAGTGTATCTGTTGCTTTTGAGAAGCATAAATGTCAATGTGGGCCTTGGTTATAATCGCATTTCTTGTTTTTTACGGCTCTTGTTTAGAATATATAATTTAATTAGAGCATATTCCAAATGGTTTAGTGGGTAACTGGGTATGCCTTAGCTATCATGAGCTTTGTACTCTGGATTATAATAAATACAAAGAGTCAGGATCTTCTTGGTGCCTGTCGCCTTCAGTGGCAATCTTCCAGCTTCCGATTGTGGTGAACCCACCCTGGTGTCGGCAGGTCCTAGTCATTGGCAGGGTACTAGACTAGTGCATACAATCCCACATCGAAATGTCTTATTTGTAAACTCTTATCTCTACGGTAAGACCAGCTTTGAGTTTTACCAAAAGACAAAACCGTTTGTTTGATAATAAAGAAATATATGCACTTCGGGAGTTATTCTTTGAAGTCACTTTTATTATGCAAGTTGTCAAATCTCATTAGAGTAAAAAAGAATAAAGAAATATAAAGGATGTGTTAATAACTTCCTTCTTTTATTGTGGATCGGTAAATATTTTATTTTGGGTCTAAATTTTTGAGCCAATTATAGATAAGGTCATTTACATAACTCATATTATTAAAAAAGCCACATAATATTTTTTTCTCTCATAAGGCCACCAAAATATTACAAATTTTAATATTTACAAAAATACCACCGCCAGTAGCTTTACTGTTCTTCGACAGTAGCTTTACTGTTCTTCGACAGTAGCTTTACTGTTCTTCGACAGTAGCTTTACTGTTCTTCGACAGTAGCTTTATTGTTCTTCAACAGTAGTTTTCTTGTTCTTCGACAGTAGCTTTATTATTCTTTGGGAGTACATTTTTTGTTCCTCGCACTGAGCTTTATTGTTGTTTGGCAGTAGCTTTATTGTTCTTTGACAGTAGCTTTATTGTTTTTCGACAGTAGCTTTATTGTTCTTCGACAGTAGCTTTATTATTCTTTGGGAGTACATTTATTGTTCTTTGACAGTAGCTTTATTGTTCTTTGATAGTAGCTTTATTGTTCTTTGACAGTAGCTTTCTTGTATTTAGTAGTAGTTTTTGTATCCAGTGGCATTTTCATAAATAATGAAAATTAAAAGTGCGGTGGCATTTTTGTAAATATTGACGCGGTGGCATTTTTGTAAATATTGGTGGCCTTATGAGAGAAAAAAATATTTGGTGGCTTAAAAAAAAACAAGGTCACCAAAAATGACCTTATGGCTAATTTGTTATAAATTTTTTTATCTGTGTATAAAAAAAATTATCATCCGGCCCATTAAATGGATTAAGCTGGGAACAAGAAAAAATGAAAATCTGGGTGTAAAATCTCCAAATTTGTTCTTATGGGTCAAAGATCTCATTTTAATAATAGAATAATATAGATAAATAAATTCTTCAAATATAGTTGGAATTGCTATTACTATGAGGCTGTTTGAGATTGCTTCTGAAAAGCCTAAAAACGCTATTCAAATTTGATAAAAGTATTTTTTTACGAGGAAGCATGTGACAAATGCTTCTCAAAACCACTTTCAAGTGTTTCTAAAACTCACCCAAGACATATTTTATTTTATTTCAATTTTTTATATTTATAATTAAAAAAATTTCAATTAATTCAAAAGCGCTTTTGGGTCTCAAAAAAACAATCTCAATCAAGCCCTATGTGGATCAAATTATGGCAGGTGTTCTTAACCAAAGTTAGCGAACTCGTTTCTTCCTCGTGATGGTTGACACCTTCCACATACATTGCACCATCTCTGTTATTGTATGTGGACAACATCTACGCCATTTCTCATTTATGCACTGAATCTCCATTAAGTCAAATATTTATACCAGATTCATCATCCTCTGTCGTCACGTGAACCAGTCAGTCGATTTTGTCCTCCGCTAGTTTTGCGAGTTGAGGTTTCGTTCAAACTGTTCTGTCGGTTTTAGTATCGATTTTGAAATCCCAAATTTAATGATGGCAGTCCGATGAAAAGTTCCAGCCAAAAACCACTTGAACCGGGGCTTTCTCTAGTGAGTACCAACAATGAGGACTTGTTGAAAACTTTCAAACTCAACCGGTAGATGAGTATTTAAAATGTTAGTTGATATTTTAAAAATTCATTAAAAGTTCATCCAACAGTTGAGTTTGAAAGTCTTCAACAAGTTTTCAACAAGTCCTCATTATAAGGTACTCATTAGAGCCTCTCCCACTAGACCAATGGTACTTCCTATTGAAGATTAGTGATATTCTCTTTTTATTTCTTTGTTTCTTCTTTTGATAATTTTTTTCTCTTTAATTTAAAGAGGATCAAAGGATTTCACTCCTACCCCTATGGTGACTCGAACCCATGACCTGGATCTTAAGTAGTAGGTGCTCTAACCACTGACCTGGATCTTCTTTTGATAATTAACTTCCCTTTCAGATACGAAAAGTTCCGGGGTCTTAATATCATGTTTTGATATTTGATCAGTAAATGTCCACAAATTTTAGCCAGTGAACAAACGCTTAGGTTGGTTTGTACATACTAGAGTAATTTTCTTCTTTCCCAAAAAGAAAAGAATAGGGCTTCACAGGTCTCATAAATATTTATGACAAAATTGGAACACAATTGCAATCAACACTCATACATCACATTAGGCGTCTATATACAGATATCAGAGAAAATAAATAAATAAAAAGGGTATTATTCTGAGTAAAGATCTTGAATCACCTCCCACTGAACTGTATTAAGCCACCTCCTCTAAACTTTTATCAACAAAGCAGAGAATGTCATCCACACACCAGAATAAATGAAGTCATCCAGAAAAAGAAAAAAGAAAAAAAAAACACACACACACACCGTGGGAAAGATCTCCCAAGGATAAGAGACAGGGCTAGAGAGAAACATTTATTCCCAGCTCAATTCTTTACCTAATTGAAACATGGCTCTATGGTAAGTCAGGTATCCCAATGCAACTCCAATGATAACTAATTGCTATATCAACTAAATACTACGCAAAGCCTCTCACTTCAAAACAGATTGGACGAGGACTCAGAAAATCACCAGCTCATCTTCCAATATTAAAGATTAGCATTTTCCTCTTTGAAAAACTTAAAGTTACATTATACAGAAACCAAAGAAACGTACAATACAAAAATGGTTTAGACCATTGCGGAAAGGTAGAATACAGTACTTCCCTTCAAAGTAGCAATCGACTGTTCTTTCTTGGATTGTAGATGCCAAGAGGCATCCTCAACCAATCAGCAAATTGCTTTCCTAATTAACCTGGCTCTATATGACGACTACATAGACACATTATGGAAAATAATAAAATTTTATTTCCTGTGGTCCTCCTAGATTTAATGTGATGATTCTTTGGTTTGTTCAGTAATGGTAGCATCAAACCTGCAAGTGCTTGATGGCAGTATGAACATCCTTATCTCCTCTCCCACTGCAGTTAAGCACAACCTTGGCCCCATCAGGGAGAGTAGGGCACAACTTTTCTAAGTAGGCCAATGCATGAGAGGTCTCCAGAGCTGGAATTATTCCCTCCAGTCGTGACAATCTTTTAAAAGCTGCATGTAAGAGAGAATTTGATGTATATGAATGTGCTTTCCAGCAGTAGCTATGTAAATGATCATTGTAATATTTTATCAAACAAAGAACATTTTAATTAAGGGGACAAAAGTTTTTTTAACAACTTCCATAGTTTCACAAAAAAAATCTCATGTACAAACACCTTGCAAATGTCATACCGGTGACGACCCATCATAAAAGCACAAACAAATGGGAAAGAAATTCCTTTGAACTTCAAACCAAGACAACCAAGAAGCTAGAGACTTTCTTCCCAAGAGAAATATAGATAAAGACTGAAGAACTAGAGCACCACAAGGGCATTGCAATAATGAGTGAATGTAAATATAGTATTGTATGTCAGAGGTCTCCACTCATGTGATGATGTTATCCAAGCACTATATATGAATCTTGAGGGACATAATATAGTTGAAGGGCTTAAGACCAATAAAATCACAAAGACATTTTGGGTTAGTAAGAGAACATCACAGCGTATTAGAGGTCTCCACTTGTTTATGATGTTATTTGACGAGTATACATTTCGCTTCGAATGGGATGCAACCATGTAAAAATAAAATAAAATAAAATTCTAAACTGTAAATTCTATACCTTCCAATGCTTCTTCGTCAGTGATGCTATAGTATTCGGCACGTCCCAAGTCTTTCAGAAAACTGTGCTCTGGTCCAACTCCGGGGTAATCCAAACTATATGCCACAAAGAATTTGTATAATTAGTACACTACAGAGCCACATCACAATTGGTAGCCAAAAACATCAACAGACTTCCATACGACCATACCCTGCACTTATAGAATGAGGCTCAATAATTTGGCCATCTTCATCCTGTAACAAGTAGCTCATAGCTCCATGCAAAACCCCAACATCCCCTTTGGTTAAAGTTGCAGCATGCTTGCCACTGTCCAATCCAAAGCCTGCAGCCTCCACCCCAATCAACCGAACGTCTTTGTCTTCGACAAACTCATGGAAGAGTCCCATAGCATTTGAACCACCACCTACACAAGCTACCAGAACATCTGGTTTCCCACCCCACTTTTCAAGTGCCTGCTTTCTTGTTTCTTTACCGATCACCTTGTGGAAATCACGAACCATCATAGGGTATGGATGAGGGCCAGCAACAGAGCCCAAAATATAATGAGTTGTCTCTACGTTAGTCACCCAGTCCCTTATAGCTTCTGAAGTAGCATCCTTCAATGTGGCTGTTCCAGAATGCACTGCTCTAACCTACGGTTCAGAAAAAGGAATAAGAGTAACAATTTAGAAAGATGGGATTGATAAGAGCAATGTATTCGCCTCAAAATTAGATATATACTCTAATGGACTTAGATATATGCTCTAACTTTCAAATAGACTTGGATATATACAAGTAAGTCGAACGCCAAAATGCAAAAGAATATAAAGTTATGATTAAAATATACAGTAATTTTAAATTTACAACATAGCATAAGAAACAGTTTCTTGCATTTGGATCACAAAGAACCGCTAACCAATCATGCATGAGATCACAAGAAATATATAAATATTGCTAAAAGTTCCATAATTTGAAGAAACAAAGATATATAGAAGCAGCACAAGAAAATTAAAGTTTACAGAGATAAATTAAATCACCAAGATTGATCTCACACAAAGTTCAACAGGCAATAGAGCAGGAGGAGTTAGCACCACTGATACTAAATCTAATGATACTGGTATGCAACATTTCTCAGACCATGGTATTCAGGACATAAACTACCAATGGAATTATGTAAGAAAATATGCCTAAATACAGTACAGTACAGTCCAGTTTCATAGACCATGGGTTTCATAGACCATGGGGTGCTCACCTTATAAACACAGCCTACAACAGATAATGGAAAATGCACGTATCATTTAAAGTTAACGAGTTGCAGACCATAACATACCTCAGCACCAAGAAGCCGCATTCTGAAAACATTGAGCGCTTGTCTTTCCATATCTTGGGCACCCATGTAGATGATACACTGCAATCCAAACCGAGCACAAACTGTTGCAGTCGCAACTCCATGTTGGCCTGCTCCAGTCTCAGCAATAATGCGTTTCTTGCCCAATCGCTTAGCAAGCAAAGCTTGGGCAACGGCATTGTTGATCTTGTGGGCCCCAGTATGGTTAAGATCCTCCCTCTTCAAGTAAACGTGAGGCCCTTCACCATTAGGACGTTTGTAATGTTCAGTCAACCGCTCCGCAAAATAAAGAGGAGTCTCCCTGCCCACATAGTCCCTCAAAATCCCATTCAATTCTGTCTGCAATATCATACAATTATTTCGTTCAGCTTAGGAAACTGAAATCAGCCAATAATTTCGTTCAGCTTAGGACACATACCATATTACCATTCATATATAATTCTCACAATACCAATAATTTCACATTTCGTTCTCAAACCTCGAAAAAGGAAAAATCAAAAACAGAAACGGAAGACACCATTTCGCCAATACCTGAAAGTCATCGTCAAGAGCGAGTGCGTCAAAGGCAGCCTCAAGCTCCTTGAGCGCATGCATTAGGGTCTCCGGCACGTACTTCCCTCCATACTTACCGAACCGCCCGAACGAATCGGGTCGGGGCAGCCCCGCCAGCGTCCCATTCTCATCCTGGCTATCCATCCGGAGAGCCACCACCGAGTCTCGAGTGAGAGTGCAGGAGATGGAAGAAGCGGCGGTGGCACGGGAGGTAAATTTGTGGAATTTGAAGGACAACTGGGAGGAGTAGGGTTTTGAGAGCGGTGGGGTGATTAGGTGGAGGTGGGTTTTAGAGCTAGTGGAGGCTGCCATAGATTTTGGCATTTTGCAACAGAGAGAGTGAGAGATTGAGTTTAGGAATTGGGTTTTTATAACCGGTTTGAACGAAGGTTGGTAGGAGGCGATCTGGATTTCCAAAACGAGAAATATATTCTCGCGGTTGATAGATTCCCTTAATTTCTCGCGCTCACTATTTTTAGAATCGGCTCAATTAGTACCCATCTCCTTTCTGTTGTTACAAAAGCTTTGCATAATTGCGTGGCTGTTTGGAGGGGTGGAGGGGAAATTCTAGCGGAAATTATTCTATACACGGTCCGTGCAACATCACGTTCAATCTCAGCCGTCCAAATAGAGATCCAACGGTTCAGTTTTGTTTGACTAATTTGATCATAACGGTTGACCGTTAAAAATCATGATCGTGTGCATCTCAGCGCTACGTGCATGTGCACATTCCGTGCATGGAATACCTTCCCAAATTCTAGAATGATCCGAACACAAATGTTTGGGCACGTCGGCATGAATATGAACCGTAGGATTAGATCATTCTCCATCTTGCGCCTGACAAATCCAAACCTGCCGACCTGCTTTGAGATGCAAAGTTACCTAGTCAGATCACCTGCCAATTAAAAATGGAGAATTACCAATTACTCAGTGTAAGCAAGAAAACTCGGGTGCTCAGTGTAAGCCCAAAAGGGACTGCTCAGTAGTCAGTTCAATCCAAAAAGTCAGAAGCAAGTAAAAATCTCCGGCACCTTCCACGTCGGAACAGATCTGAAGTATTTCAGTGGAGGAGGAATCGAAGAACAAATGTAGTTTGGCCCGGCCTAAAATTTTAGGACTTAGGATTGGGCCGGACCGGATTTAGTTAAAATCAACATAATTTAGGATTGGGCTGGATCGGGTCAAGACTGCAATATACGAACATTAGTCCGTCCACCGGCCTAGGACTGAAATGGGCCGACAGGGCAGGGCCGGGCCTTATAAGTTGGGCCGAGTTGGGCCAACTTTTTTTTAGTGCTAAATTAAAAGAATTTAATAAATGTTGAAGAAAACCTAATTTATATGTGCCTAGTCAATTTAAGAGCAATCAATTCTATATTAGAATAAGGAAAGAGAATCCTTCTAGAATATAGTTTAGAGTTAAAATAAGATTATTGATTCAATCAGATTGTATCTTGTACTTCTCTATAAATAGAGGCTCATATTCATCAATGAAATATATCAAATACCAGAGCTATTATCTTTTTTTTTTTGTTATTCTACAACACTTTGTTAATTGTAGCCTTGTAGGGTCCTTAATTGTAACCAAAACAAAAAAAAAGAGCTCTGTTAGTAAGTTCGCGAAGAAAACCCGTATGTATGTTTTTTTTTAAAAGAACACTTCCGTATTTTGTATTTATGAAAAAACTCATTAAAATACACGTACTTTTGAACAAAAAAATAATACATATCAAAAACATTTTATTACATATTTTTTGGGCCTATTCCCACACCATTGGGATACTTCGAATAAACTAGAGTATATATAGGGTGTTAAAACCTTTTCTCAAAGTAGAAACCAAACTGGCGATAAGCGGATATGAGAGTGACCAGGCGGTATTTTTTTAAGTGGTAATTGATTGTCCCTTATTATTATAAAAACTACTCACTATCAAAATGAAAACACGATCGATTATCCACCTAAGAAGATAAAGAGTCTCGCATACGAGAAAAAGTCACAAATAGCTAGAGTGAAACCAAGTAACATTGCAAATGTATAATGATAGTAGGGTTGGGATATCACTTCGCTATGAAACAGACGTGAAGGTCTCCCCTAATCGGGCTCTCCGCAAGGGACTTCCCCTATTATCCTCCTCTATTATGTGATCAAAATATATAGTCAAAGTTATAGGTTCCATATAAAAATAGCATGCTAAAGATAAGTAAAATACTAAAATTGGAAATAGCATGTTACAAACCACTTGTTAATTTGATGTTATTACCTATTAAAAAAACAATACATATTTGCTTGATGTTCTTCTACAACTCTAACTCGTTTTATATATGGCCTTGAATGCAGAGATGGACAATGTGCAATTAAGTAATGCTAGTGGAAAGAAGAAAGAAGAAATTTCTAGTAAGTGGAAATGATGTTTGGGCAGCAAAATACATTCCTCATCCGAAGCAACCCAAACGCGATTGCTTACTCAAGAACAAGAGGAGAGAACTATTTTCTTGACATTTAGAGACGAATACCGCATTCGTCCAAAAGAAATCAAAGAATTCTTCAATTCGTATGTATTTCAACCTCATCTCACTTTCTTCAGCAATACATAATTTCAGTATTAATTAACTCTTTCTCATATATAATTATGTGTCATGTTGGTTTTATTTTTAATTTTAACAGAAGACATGGAGAGATTGAAGCTTATATTCAAGAATTCCCTGGTTGTGCTTTCCTTACCTTTCGTTATTCCTACTCTATTTCAGCTGTCCTTAAGGGGTCCACTAAACAAGCATTTTCCATTAAAGGGGTCACTTTCTGGGACTCGGATCCTCTCCTCATGGAGAGGTCCTTTTATTTCCCCACGAGCTAATCCTGGCCCTCCAATCTGATCTGGCGGCCAGGATTTGCTTGCTTTTTTTTTTCCCTTCTTCTTCTCTCTCATACCCAATCTCTCTCTCTCTTCCCCTCTCTCTGGCTGCAGCCCAAACACCATGACCGTTGCCATTGATGGCAGCGAGGAGAGCATGAACGCCGAAGTGTTCGGCCGAAGTCACGTCGCTTTTGGTGTCCTCGATCGCAGCCGTGAAAGCAGGCACCTCTAAATCGCTGGGCCCACCGAAGGGGATGGCGGCGAGAGTGACGCCAGTGGCGATTGATGGCGGAGATTGGGCGTGGAGGACGACAAAGTGGCCGGCGGAGGTGGAGTCGGGAGTAGAGGATCGGAGCTTGAGGTTGTCGAGGGAGGGGAAGTTGCAGACAAAGAGAGAGGAAGGGAGAGGGGAAGAGAGAGAAGAAGAAGGGGGAAAAAAAACAAGCAAATCCTGGCCGCCAGATCAGATTGGAGGGCCAGGATTAGCTCGTGGGGAAATAAAAGGACCTCTCTATGAGGAGAGGATCCGAGTCCCACTTTCTGGGGTGCACCTACAGTGTTCGGGGCAGAGGATGCACTTGCAGGGGGGAGTGTGGGGTAGAGGAGGTTGATCAAAGGGCTATTGGGCATGCCACCTGTCCGAGCATGAAGTGCCCAGATTATGGCAGAATTTCCCCACTTTCTAGGTTGGTAAATATATTCCAAAACGTCATAAAAAGTCGTAGGTGCCTAAGTTTTTGTTACCACCCACACCCGCACCAGCTCCATATATGGAATTGAAACAACACTAGCTTATGTTTCATGTCGATAATTAAGTGATATTGGATTTGTAATCAGGTATTTTAAAATACATTAGTGGTTCATTGGCTTTCTTTGGTAACGTTTTACAAACAATATTTTGAAAACTGATTCGTAGAACAAAAACGAAGAAACATCAAATTTGTATGAAATTGAAAGTTAGCATTAAAATAAAGGGTTTTTTTCAGCAACAATGTCTGAACTTTTATGACCCGGCCAAAATGATACCCAACAATTAAAAAGAGTCAATGTGGTACCTGGACTCCAAATTTCGTATCAAACTCATACTTCCGTCCAATTTTCATTAAAAGTTCAGTTAAAAAACCATGTGCCGCGCACGTGGGGCTTCAAGTCAGGGTATTATGGTCATTTCCCCCAAAACACACTCTCTTTCCTTTTTTTTTTTTTTTCTTTTTCTTCTCTCTGCCGCGACACAGTAGCTTTCTTCTTCGTCTGGGCACGGCTCCTTTCCTCTCTCATCTCTCTCACATCCCACGAAAATCAATTCATTGAAGCTTCTGGGTTCTTCAAGTTCATGGAGGAGAGAGAAAGGCGTGGAGGAGAGAGAGAGAGCTTCTGGGTTCTTTAAATCTTAGATGGATTAATCATCTGAGCTCAACCTATGAAAAATGAACTGGTCTGAGATGAAGATATATATACATATGAAATGATTGCCCAAGAGATTAATGACCAAATTTATGTTCATGTCTTGCGTGCCAAAAGTCAGATACGAGCACAGAAAGTTCAGAAGAAATTTTTTTTTTTCTTCTTCTTCTTCTCTCTGCCGCGACACAGTAGCTTTCTTCTTCGTCTGGGCACGGCTCCTTTCCTCTCTCATCTCTCTCACATCCCACGAAAATCAATTCATTGAAGCTTCTGGGTTCTTCAAGTTCATGGAGGAGAGAGAGAGGCGTGGAGGAGAGAGAAAATGGATCTCCGAATCCTCTCTCCTCGATTCGCCGACCTCCGAGCATCACCGTGGCTCACCGCCACCATCACTGTGTTCGTCGGGATCCTCTAAGTCAAGCCAATTCTCCGAATCCTCTCTCCCGATCTTGGCAGCTGCCATGGGTGTGGCCATGGAGTTGCAGGAGAGAAGAAGAAGAAGAAGAAAGGAAAAGAAAAAAAAAGAAAGGGAAAGAGAGTCGGGTGACAGAAAAGAGAAAAAAAAAAAACTTAACCAAAGAGGGCGTAAGGACCATAATACCCTGACTTGAAGCCCACGTGCGCGGCACATGGTTTTTAAACTGAGTTTTTAACGAAAATTGGACGGAAGTATGAGTTTGATACGAAATTTGGAGTCCAGGTACCACATTGACTCTTTTTAATTGTTGGGTATCATTTTGGCCGGGTCATAAAAGTTTAGACATTGTTGCTGAAAAAAACCCTAAAATAAAATAATGCTAACTTTCAATGTATGAAATTATTTTATTTTGTTTCTAATAATAATAAATATTTTATTTTATTTTATTCTCAAATCGTTATATATATATATATATATATATTATTGAAGCCACTAATATACTATGTTGAGATTATGGTGTGGTGGTTGTTGGGTTTTGTTTGTGCTCACCATGTTGTGGGTTCGAATCCCATGGGGTATATTCGATGATTTTTTTTGGTTTAGGGTTTATGACGAAAATGATGAAAATGTCCTCATCAGAAATCTCAAAATTAACAATTGGATGACATTGATCAAATCTATAGAGTATAAGGGTGTTTTTGATGAAATTGAAAGTACATGGACTGAATTGATTTTGAGTGTAAAGTACAAGGTAGTAAATTGAATTTAGCCCAAAAAAAATTCTTATGAGTGTCAATAATGGTTGCCAACTAGCACTTGGCAAACCATTTCTCTCTAACAAAGTGTTCCCAAGTTTCCACTCTCCTCTCCCCTTATTGATAAAAAAAAATGTTTCAGTAAATGATCCGTTACAAATTCAAAAGTAATAAGACTCTACAAGGAATTACATTCAATAGTTTATCGGATGAGTTTTTTTCTTATTTCTCTTCTGACAATCCTTCTTATTAATAACAAAATAAGGATGAGACCGGCCCAAGAAGCCTATAAAGTCCGAAATGGGTCAAGATAATAACTACAACACATGTGCCAAAGAAATATAAGCAAAAAATCTAAACCAAATAATACCTATCAAAACCTGATACCGCCCACAGATTGAAGACCACTGTTTTTCAAAAAGTGCACTCTAGAATCCTCTATTAATTTATCTATAAAAGAACTCCAAGTCTGAATCTGTATGCAGACTCAGACATACAGATTCAGACTACAACACACGTGCCAAAGAAATCCAAGCAAAAAATCTAATCCAAATAATACCTATCAAAACCTGATACCGCCCACAGATTGAAGACCACTGTTTTCCAAAAAGTGCACTCTAGAATCCTCTATTAATTTATCTATAAAAGAACTCCAAGTCTGAATCTGTATGCACACAACTACAAAAGAACCAATATATCATTTTCTAATTTCTTACTACGTTTTCGTTTCCATTTAGAAAATGGTGAAACATTTCTGAGGCACATGAAAGACAAGATTACAGAGAAAGATGGCAGTATTTATGAAAATCATAAGTAGGCGTACGATTTCAAAACATCGAATCAACGGTTTACTAGAGGTACACACTAACAACTTATTTATTTTGAAAATGTTCATTTCAGTTTAATTACATAATGATATATATATATATATATATTATTTTATTTTCATAGACATGCATGTATCTCTCTAGATCCAAGGTGAGAGAGAGAGAGAGAGAGAGAACTAGTGATGAGAGGAGCCACACCACTGGGGGGAGGAGCTGCCTTAGATAGGATATGATATTCTTTTCATATTCTTTTTTCTCTTTTGTTCACTTTTAGTGTTATTCGAAGGAAAACTTGATATTCTATCATAAAAAAGGGTTAATTTCATTTTACCTCCATGACTTTTATACCTAAAATCATTTGTGCCTCTACACTTCCGATTTCATCACATACATGTGCCCTTGCACTTTCCAATTTAATCAATCATAGCTTATTGCTAACTTGTCCGTTAAATTTTATGTTAATTACTGACGTTGCGGTGTTCCACGTCAACACCACGTCAGCAATTAACAAAAAAATTGACGGACAAGTTAACAGTTGGGTATATTTGATTAAATTGGAGAGTACAAGGGCACACATGATGAAATTAGAAGTGCAGTAGCACCAATAATTTTGGGTGTAAACTTAAACAAGGTAAAATAAAATTAACCCAAAAAAATATTTAGTTAGATGGGTATAGCGAGCAATTAGAGGAGACATCACCTAAATAACTTCACATATTCTCTAATACGACACTATATAAAGTGACAAACCTTAGAACCGACAATTAGAGCCTGTAGCATTCTGTCAAAAAAAAAAAAAAAAAGTGGGCCAATAGCCCAAATTCAAATCCTAAAAAACCCTTGACACCACTAGCCCGTTTTCTGCTGAGATGACAAGAGTTTCGTAACAGTACAACCATGCTCCTTGCTGAGACTTGTCATGTCCACCAACGCCTACCTTCTTCATATCGCTCTGTCATCATCAATTTGAGACTTTGAGTGATGCCAAAAGCAAGATTATTTGAACATGCATAATGATGAAATATGATTTTTCGTTCATTGTACATTACTCATTCTGTAAAAAATTATTTCACATTTCCTTTCGAAATTAGGTCCTTGACCGACAAAATACCCAAAATATTTCCCATCCACTTAACCTAAAAAATACGGAGCCCTTCCGGCCCAATAAATCCAAAGCGCATGCAAAATTACAATACCTTAATCAGGAAAAAAAATGAATTAGGTAAAATCCAGATTCACGGGATTGCCTGATTTTACACAACACCTTAGAACCCCCATACATGTTAAATTTAGGGTGTTGTTATTAACACACCCAAATGTGTTAATAACACACCCTATATCTCTATCTCTCTCTCTTTCTTGGGTGTGTTATTAACACATTTGGGTGTGTTAATAACAACATCCTAAATTTATGTTACTAAACTCTTTCTTGGGAATTACCAGGGAAAATGCACAACTGTCCCAGTACGGTGATAGCAGAACAGCTCGTAGCAGAATGTTGGTAGAGCTTAAAAGGCTTGTACAAGCAAACCCTATCTTTCGTGACAAGCTTGGTTTTCCAACTATAAGGTCATCAAGACTGCGGACTTTAATTAATCAGTAATGGATTCTTGTTTTTTTTTTTTTCTTGCCACTTGTTGGTAATGGATGCATAAGTTCTGCATCTATCAGTATTATAGAATACGACTTTTAATATGATGGTCATTCATATGTGCCGCTTTTAGATTATACTTGTATGATGGTCATTCAAGAATTATGTACTTAGACATCTGTACACTATCTGAAACCTCATCACAATATATATTAAGTGAAACATTTGTTTGATGTCTTTGATTTCTCAACCTAATCGCACATTTCTCTTGGTGTCTCATGAGCCATGTCAAAAGGATAGATTTTCTCAAGGTTTTTTTATTATTTTTCTTTGCCAGAAAATTTTATTGAGAGATCAACAAAATTTTATTGAGGGGTCAATAAAATTTTATTGACTTCAATAAAATTTTATTAAGGGTCAATAAAATTTTATTGAAGTCGACAAACAAGAACGCAAGTGCAACAACGATGACGTATTGGTCCCGAGCTTGAATTTCCAAAGCCTTGTAGTAATCTCGCCTCTCGGCCGCAGCGCCAAAAGAGAGGTTGCGAGCTCGGAGAAAATTGTGAGAAAATTGTTCGAAATTAAAAATGTGATCTCGACAATAATTAAGGACAGTCAGGAATTGTTCAGAATTTTTCTTCACGCAAAATCTTCAATTTGAGGACTCGAGAATAAATTACACGTCATGACGAGTCCGTGAGAATTTTCGGGGAATTTTTTGAACTCTCGAGCTATGTTTAATGATTTTCGGACGTTTGGAAATAAAGAAAATTATTTAATTAAAAAAATAGAAAAGAGGCGATTTGACTGTTGATCTCGGCACCTTTCGATCTGGACCATTGATCTCGGCACCAAGATCCGTGCAGACCAACTAGGCCATTCGACCCGCGAAGCCGCTATTTGACTCGGCGGTCTTTCCGCCGTCCCCCCCACTTCGCAGCGTCGCATAGGTCCTGGTCGCTTCGTCTCGGCGGCGCGAAGCAAACCCCGGCCACGTCTTGTCAAACCAGCGATGGATGACGGCGGTTTGAAGGAAAATAGATTTTAGGTTTCCAACGGTTTACGAGACATTTTTTGGCGATTTCGATCATTGTTGTTGACGAAAGAGGTATGAAACTCTACCCTCTTGACGAGCTCTATGTGTTTTTAAACATTGATTCCACCTTTGATCGTTATTTGGACATGATCGATGATTTCTTGCTCACTATACACGGTTTTTCCTTTGAATTAAACTGAAAAATTCTCAGCAAGGGCAAAAATATCTGAAAAAAATTATAACAGAACAGGCGTTACATATTTTTTCCTTAATGGGATTAAAACAGGCCTAATTCAGATCTATTGGAAAAAATTAAAAATGCTCACACTTGATGAAAAATATAAGGTGAAATTGTGTACATATTAGATATTTCCCCCTTGACTATTTGTCTTGAGCTTTAGGATTATTAGAGATACAATTATTCAGTGTAGTATCAATTTTCTTATTTAGATTCTAAATTTGTAATTTTCTCACCAAAGGTACCCTATATTTGAATTCTTATCATCGTTGTTACCAATTTTCTCATTTAAACTCACCATATATAAATCCCTCTTGTTGTAGGGATGGGAGATTTCATGGTCGGAAAACCAAGCAGGAAACATACATGAAGCCTCCTCGTCAAATGCCGTGAAGCGCAAACATGGTTGTCCAAGGAATCATAACCTGAACTCAACGGAGAACAGTTGCCATGGATAAAAATAATTTACAACTCATCCGACAATAAATCCTACATATGTCCTTATTTTTCGGATTCTCCAATTACAAATGGGTAAAAACTCAATTTGGTACCTGAACTATTGCGAAATGTACCTTTTTGGTATCTACAAATTTTTTTTACCCAAAATAGTACCTGAACTATTACGCCGCTACCCAAAATGGTACCTCCGTTAACTTTTGGGTAGTGACACAATAGTTCAGGTACCATTTTGGGTTAAAAAACAATTTGTAGGTACCAAAAAGTACCTTTTGTAATAGTTCAGGTACCAAATTGGGTTTTTACCCTAGTCCAATTAGGTAACATTTTTCATCCAAATATGCGCCACGTAGGCGAACTTAACGACCAAGGTAACGGAGGTACTATTTTAGGTAACGGTGCAATAGTTCAGGTACCATTTTGGGTAAAAAAATTTGTATGTACCAAAAAATACATTTTACAATAGTTCAGGTATCAAATTGAATTTTTACCCTTACAAATAGCCCTTTCCGCTCGAGACTAGCTTCACAAAAACCCAAACCCCCAAAAATAGTATTACATCAAATTTCTCACAACAGTGGATAATTCCAAAGCTATTTGTTCATTTTCAAAATTATATCGTTATCATACACACTCCTAGTCCTAGAAGGTAGTGGCACTCTCTTTCCAAAGTCATTCAAAATCCTTAGCTATTAATTGCCCTTCCTTATACCTATTGAGCCATAGTGCTTTACTCGAAAAATTAACTTTGATTTATTTTTCATCAATCAAGATGAAAACTTTACCTTGGATTTAGTAGCACAATGAAGATTGAATAATTTTTTTCCTATGTAATCTTTTTTCGTTTTGGGCCTTTGGTCAGTAAAATGTAATAAAAAATTATTTTGTCAAGTAGATATTGAACTATTTTTTTATGGATAATTCTTGAGTTCACCTCCATTGTAACACATTTTCACCATATAATTTCATAATCCAACCGTTCATATTTTATATTATCATTTAGAGTAAAAACCTCAAATGGTACCTGAACTATCATGTAAGGTATTTTTTAGTACCTACGAATTTTTGTTACCAAATATGGTACCTGAACTATTGCGATGTTACCTAATATGTTACCTCCGTTACTTTTTCCCTTATTTTGAGGGGTAAAACGGTCCACACAACCACTAATACTAAGAATAAAAACCTCAAATGGTACTTGAACTATATTAAGTAAATGCGCAATAGTTCAGGTACCATATTTGGTAACAAAAATTCGTAAGTACTAAAAAATACCTTACACGATAGTTCAAGTACCATTTGAGGTTTTTACCTTATCATTTAGATCATCTCTGCAAAAAATCAATCGAATTAGAGATTGTTCAACTATCCAACTTTATGAATTAAATGAACGGTTCTGACAACAATTACTACTATTATGATGAACCGTCTATTTATTTCATATGAATGAGTAACCAAAAGGTCTCCAAATTGATTGATTTTTTGAAGTGGTGATCTCTATATTATGTTATTATACATGAAGGGTTGGATCAGTAAAATTTAAATTGAAAATGCGTTAATTGCAAGGGGGTGAATATACAGGGAATTATCCTTTTTTTATTTGGTTATGGTTAGACCTATGATGCACTGACACGGCTACGGAGTGCGGGATACGATCTGACACGATACGTAGATACGAAAAAACCGAAAAAATTAAGATACGATACGTCTAGGATACGACAATTAAAATAATATTTAATATACAGTATTATATAATAAATAAGTTGATGAAAATTGCAAATATATTTGATTTTTATTTTTTTGGTCAAAGAAAGAAAAAAAATTATGAGAAGAAATAAATAAATTAATTTTTCTGAGTTTGTGACTTTCTGTTCTTCGACAAGTTCTCTCATTCTTTGTTCTTAATATTATAACAAAACAATCAAAACTCTCTCTCTCTCTCTCACGTGCTCTCTCTCTCTCTCTTCTATCTCATCTTTTCTTCTCTTCTCTTCTCCGTTTCTTAGTTTCTGTTTCTGATCTACAAACCCAAAAAGACAGAAACTACAAGCCCAGAAACCCAATCAAAGCCGTATCCAATTTTTTCTCAGCCAGATACGCGTATCTATCGCGTATCATACCCGTATTCCGTACCCCGATACAGGATACGGCACTAAACTGATGTATCAGTGCTGTCACGCCCCCAAACTCGAGACCAATATTATAATGAAATATGGTACCCGAATTTGAGGTGTGACTACGAATTATAATAAAATAAATCAAATGAAACAAATGTCTGAATAATGCTTCTATTTGAAAACAATATCGTTATTATTTTATAAAACCAGAGTTTAGCGGAATAAAAGACCTTACATTTATTCAATTAAAATCACAGTAGGAAAACATTCGTTTATATGTTCATCCCGTTTTTCCCCAAGCATCGTAACCTGAAAACAAGAAGGTGTAGCATCATGAGCAACACAGGCCCAATAAGTACAACTTACATTCTTATATTAATGTATCTTATAAGACATCAAAATTGAACAACCAATCAAAAATGTACTAAGAATATTTTATATTGCTTTATACCAATTTTATTGAATATAATCCACATATATCAAGAACGTCTTTGACCCAAATGATTCAGTCTCAAATGTAATCGATTGATAATGCATCATTGGCGTATCACAATAACAATATATCACAAGTAGATATTGGTTATCTCTAAACAAAATACGCAACATAGCATATTATCAACATTTCACAATTTAACGATGTATGCTCAACATTATCACATAATCACAAATACATATTTCACAATTAAACATGTATTTTCTCTTCTCAATGAATATTTTGGATTTAACTGGTCATAATTCCGCGAAAACCCTATATCAAGGTTCATAATATCAAACATGAATAATAATCATAGATTCACATGCCAATAAGATATGACAAACAAATATTCATTCAATCAGAATATTAGATACTTCACTTTTTAGTGACCCTCTTTCGGATTGAGATTTATTTACTGGTGACAAAACATAAGACCTGTAACTTAACAGGTTAAGCCGCAGCATACCCGGTCCTTAATACCGAGCATGTATACTCAAGGATCCTTAATACCCTAAAAATATAATAGTGCACTATCTGAAGGGACATGAGCCCACAACTAACTTCGAACGTCCATAGATCGTTCATACCAGTAACTCACTTAAGCTCGAGGATATACCGTCTCCCGGTGTCTTAAATTATCAAACATAATTATATCCACAAAATATAGTCTTTATTGAAGACAGGTTATGATTCGTAACATATGTAGTTGCACTCTTAAGTCTTTCCACATAAATGTATATATAACATGGACGAAAGACATAATTCGATAAACTCAAGTAGTGAACAAGGTTCATCAATACACATAAAATTATGTGAATAATCAAGGTAAGCAAGTTAAGCAAATGATGTTTCAAATATACACACTTAACAATACTTCCATATGAATACATGCTAACATACATGTATTACTAAGTTGACATATCTTCTTAGTAAACAGAATAATCATTATGAGATTATAAGTAATTATATGCAAATAAGCATAAACATATGTAAAACAATATATACATATGCACATAAATGTAGAACATAAGTAATTGAACTTATGAAACAACAAGATTACTAATAACAAATTCAAGTAAAATATATAGGTAGAAATAAAGAACAAGCATTAAAGATAAATTATTGACAATATAAGGAATTCAGATTGTTATTAGTATTTTAAGTTCTTAAGTCCAAATCCATAGAAGTTCATCACCCATGTTCATGATTCTCTGATTAGAATCGTCAAACTTCAAAACTTGTTATATTGTCCATCACAAGTCTGAATTAATCAAGTGAATACACCATTTTGAAGGGTTTTTCGTAAACAATCCAATGGTGTAGTCCAAATAAACATGTCCACAATGTCTAAGTCCAGAAATCAAGATTTACCAAACAGTCCAGAAATAGTTATACTCTATTTTAACCCTTTGTACTTAAATTATTTCGTTACTATAAACCTGGAAATTAGTTGTGATATTCTCTATATTAGAAGTTCAGGTTCTAAGCTTTGTTTTGATATAAAGATCATCAAATTTGATTAAGAAGTGAGTGAGATATGATCACTTGAAGTTATGAACAACTTGGAGGTTTTTCAACGAGTATACTGGTTAAATACTTAGATTCAGAAAGTTATACCCGTTAGATGAGTATGCAATTTGAACACGGAATAATAGACACAATATGGAACAACTTTGATGAAGAAGTCCAGATGGTAAAATGATCATAAATATGAGTTTAAAGCTCCCCAAATTGGCTGCCGGAATAATTCCAGAAAAGAGAATTTAAGTTTTCTATAAAACCTATTCTTTTCTATTTCTTTCTTGATCATACTCTTTGATAAATCTTAAAGATAAAAGACTATAAGGATGTATTCTGTACTTACATGAAGATTTCAGAAGCTAAGTAGAAAAGCTCTTGAGGTTTTGATGCAAAATTGGAACCTTTCATGTGAAAGTGCCAAGTTTAGGTAACTCCCTTTCCTTCCTAGTAAATACCAAGTTTAGGTAACTCTCTTTCCTTCCTAGTTTACAAACACCTATCACTAATTCTCTTAGTGAGAAATTTCATCTGAAATTATGTTGTGGTTTGGAGAAAGGGGAATGAGGTCTTTTTATAGAGTATGAGTATGGGTTAAACATGTTGTGGTTACAAGCCATTTTCACACTTAAGGTTAACTAATTAAAATTACTTGACTCTTGGGAGCAAGAAGGGGTGTATTTGCTATGCTGAAAATAATTGAATCAGTATCTAGATTGATTTGATCAGATATACTAGATTTCTTAGATCAGTTCTAGAAGATTGAGATCAATGTTGGATCATGCTTCCATCACAATTGCTTAATTCCCTTTCTTCTTGTACTCTACGTATTTTGTAAAAATCATAAGTAACTCTAGAAATATGATTTTCAGGTGATTCCAACTCTGAGAATTTCTTTAAGATGTCTACTACAAATCATTAGAAGACCACATCTGCAAATAATAAACACATTGGTGCAGTTTTTACGAAATAGGCAACTGCGTCAGATAAGCTTAAAAAATAATAGGTAAACTTCCGCTGACCATAACTCCTTCGTATGATATCAGAATTTAGCGTGCCACATGTCTACGAACTCATATTGACAAGCTCTACAACTTTCGTGAAGGAAGTCATCAGAGAAAATTAACGAATAAGAAAGTCAACTTTTGACCCCTCGAAAATAAAATGTTTCGAGTCAATATTCGTTCCGAAATATTCTCACTTCATAAACTAGGCAAGAGAACTATGATTTAATCCCCTAATTAATTTCAAGAATATTCAAGAAATTAAATATGAAGATTCGGGTTATTACAAGTGCTACATAGGGTTAGACCATCTCCTACAGCTTTCCTACAAGATCTCTATTATAGAGACTTAAAAGTTAAAATCCTTACAAATTTTATTCGGTAGTTCCAATAGCTTATTTATCATATTCTCTCTAATTTATTATCAACAATTATATATGGTATTATTTTTAAAATTTGAAAAACGTAATTAATCAAATAATTAATGATGAAAATTTATATAATTTGAAGAGAAAAGAGTTTAGGAAAAAATTTCCAAAATGATGTTTCCTTATAATTTTAAATTTTTTTGTAAATATAGAAAATTAAACTTTCTCCATATGTGCCGGTCAAGAAAATTTTGTTTGATGTTTGTGGGCATCTTGTGGCGATCTGCGACAGCGACGTGGCCCTCTTCAGGTTGTTCGAAGGTAGCAACGATGGTTTTCTAATTTATGGCCTACAAGGAGTCATCTCAAAGGTGTTAATCTACATCTCATGTTGTTGCAATTGGTGGCGGTTGCTTCAAAAACTCGTTTTTCTAATGGGTCCTTTGGTTGTCATGGTTCCGTCGGATCTTTTGGTGGCTTCAATGGTGACGGTGTTATGATGGAAGGCGGTTGCTGGTTGACAATGTCTTGTTGATGAATAATATGAGCAAAATTGCAAATAACGACCCACCCTTAGGGACGCAACAAGAAGAGTCATTACTTAAGTAATCGTACAGTTATAAGTGCAGGACACAGAAAACATTGGCTCTGGAACCAGAAATAAAGCATGCAATAAAAACCTAAGAATTCAGAGTCTATGTGCATCTATAAGAGGAGCATAAAACTCCCAATATCCAAAATCCTGAATCCGACCCGGCTCATATCCTAAATTTTTATATAAAAACCATAGGTCCCAAACACCAACCCAAGTAATTGCAGGGCAAAAAGCCCAAATGAATTAACTTTTATCAATTGCCTCATCAACAATAATTTTCATTCTCTTTTATTTTGGTGTTTTTTTATTTCTTACAAATTATTCTGACGAAACAATTCATTATCTTCGTCTGACAAGCTGCAACGAGTAGTGGTGTTCTTGTTCCTTGCTCGTTGCTCGTTGCTCGTTGTCGAGCATGGCATGAACACTTGACTTACCGTGTTTCATGCCTACAGGGTTAAACTATTCGTTGAAGAGTTAAGCAGATAGCTCTACCTTGAAGGTCGTATACCGTCTCGGCATCTTGATTAGTCCGCTTGGTTGTTCAAGATTGGACTCCGGATCGGGTTTTGGGTTTGTTTCCAAGTCGATATCTGGGTGTGCTTCGAGATCGATTTCAGATTTGGATATAGGATCCAAGTGGTTTGTGGATTTGTAATTCAGCCATATTATTATTGGATATGAGATCTGGGTCTTTGGTTCTTGTTCTTGAGAGGTTGCTTGTCATCTGCCAAGTTTCTGACACCCTTGGTAGGCTTTGATTTCTCGGTGTTTGGATCACCTCTTGTCCAGTGTTGGTATTTTGTACTGGATTTGTCGGGTGGTTCACATTGGTTACGGTTACGTTTACAACAACAATTTTCCTTGCTCAATTTACCATCGCAGTGTATTGGTTGATGTCCAGCAATTGGTTATAGCTTTGTTACTTTCATTATCAGATGTGTTTGTGCATCTTATTGTTTTTAAGTTCAGATGCTTTTGTGCATCTAGTTATGTTTTTATGTTTTCCTTTCGATGCTTTTTTGCATCTAGTTTTGTACTCCTCAGTATTATTATTAAGGAAAATGATTGTTGGCCTCAATTAAGGGCAAAAATTTGAGGCCTTAATCCTAAGTGGCATGCCATGTCATAGACACATCATCATTATTCACTAAGTCATTTTATTTGATTGTTAAGTAATTTTAGGCGAAAGACTATTTTGGTCATCTTAATCCAACAGTTCTAAATCATCTCACTTATTTTTTCTTTTAATTTGAAAAAAATATTTTAGCAAATCACAAATTTATTGGTTCATCGATGAAACTGATGTTGATAAGGTTCTTATAGTCACAGTTCGCCTCTATTCCTTTCCATCAAACAAACATCTCTTCCCATTTTTTTTTTATCTCAGATTTAGGATAGTACTTTATATTGATTGCTAGCTGTTCCTCCCATTTGTACATTGATTCATATATATAAACCCGATATTCTGATTTTGGTGGTATCAATTCATCTGCAACTTTTGGGCAGGCAAAATCAATGAACTTGTTCAATGGTTAAGGAAAGAGAAATCCATTGATAAAAGTAAGAATCAATATATTGGGTTTAGGGTTCACAGAAACATGGATAGGAAGAAGAGAAAGAAACATGGATAGGAATCAAAATAGGGTGTTGGGTTCAATGATTTATGGGAAGAGATCTATGATGGGTTTAGGGTTCTGGGTAGATTTGGGTAGAGATCTACGATGGGAAGAGATCTATGAGTTTTTTTTGTTCTAATTAGGGTTCTGGGTTCAATGATTTGGGATTCTATTTTTTTTTTTTTTTAAGATTTGTACTAAGGTAACATGTGAATGAAATGTTTTAAGGATAATATTGATTTTGCAAAAATTTTACATGTCAAAAGTATTGATATGGATATAATAATTTAGTTATTTAAAATGACATGAAATTTCCACATCAAATTAAGGCCACAATGTTAGGCCTTAATTAAGGCCCCATAACATTGCCCTATTATTAATTGACTATCGTTTTCCCATTAAAAAAAACTCAGTGCTACATCCATCAAATAACACCACCATTTTTGTTGTTTCTAGCTAATTAATTAACAATTGCTTTAGAAAATCACTCACCACAAGAAGAAAAGAAATTAGAACTATGACCATTCTATTCTTCCAAACAGTACTGTGTAAATCAATCATGAAATAACACGATAGTGAGCTCTAATTAGACCAAAAAACAAAGGGTTATTGATGGGTCGATTATTCCGTGGAATATTGAAAAATCCTCCTCTCTTTTTCTTTTTCCTTTTGCTTTTCTCTCTTTTTGTTTTTTTCTTTTTCTCAGTTATGTACAAATGGAATCCAGTGTGAACAGAAAAGTAGAGATTTTAATTTTCTAGTAATCGATGATGGGCTCTCCAATATTCAAATTTCTCTCTACCTTCCATGGCAAGTTAAATAGCTTGGCCAAGATGAATTTGAAGATCTTGTTCACATTGATGTTGTGGGTTGCACTAGAGAAGAAAAGGGTCGCCTTCATAGCTCTTGCATAAGACCTCGCCTGCACATAAATACAATCACACTTTCATTAGTTTATGAGTTTTTCTGCAACTTTAGTGAACAAGTGGCTCTCATGCTTTATCCTTAATCACGCGGCGAGAGACGAGGAAAGATGAAGATGAAGAAGTTGGGCATATGTTGCTGTCAGAATTGACTCCATGGTCTTCAAACTTCAAAGACTCTTTTTTTTCTTTTTCTTTTTTTTCGATTATGACAAATAATAGTGTCACACCATCCACCACACAATTTCGATAAGAAAATGTGAAAAAATATTGGGTAACTAAAGAATTAATTACTGAATCACTAGCCCGATATATAATTTCGAAAAGAAGAGGGGATTCATAACCTAAGAATTTGCCGGAAATTTGGGATACGACCAAATGAAACACTACTACGTAGTACGTACATCTTTTAGGATCCAAAAATTTTGGGATTTTGTTTTGACATCAATCCTAGCGTTTCATTTTCCCATATATGAGCTTTACTCGGAAACTGATAATGTGCTTCTAACAAGTAAATGAATGTATTATTGAATTATTAGCACTGGTTAAAATGATTTGCAGGAAATTTGTTTACCTGGGTCACAATTGTCCATTGCAGATCTGGAGGAAGTCTCACAAAATCATCGAATTTTGTCCCAATTAATATGGGAATCGCTGTCTGCAAGTTAACAAACAGAAAGCAACAAGCCAGTTAGTGCTAAAGTGATCAATGCCAATATGCCATTAATATGAGTCCTTTACTGGGCCAAGCATGAATTTCGCATCAAACTTTTACATCATTAGCTACTGAAAATGTTAAAGAATAATGATGGGATTAACTACTTTCTAAATTTTCAGTAAATATCTACTGGTATAAAAGTGACCTAATTAATTAGGTATGATGTAACAGATCGAGAGACTGCATTTAGTACCTGATTCCATTTTCTTGCTCGACTGTACCATCCAATGACACTGAAAATGCACAAAAAAGAACCATATCCCATTAGTATAATTAACCACAGTAATTATATATGAACATGTAAATATACTTTCACTCAAAAATTATGAACAGACCTATTAAGTGTACACCGACTAGTAAGATCGAACATGAACAAAATCGCTACTGCATCTTTACAGGCAATCGGGACATGATCAAGCGAACTTCTGTCACCTACAACCAGTGATTTACGGCACGAAAATTTAAAAAAAAATTATATTTAATTACATTCCGCCAAATTGTTTGATAAGAGAACATTTCTGTATATGCGCATACCTCCAACATCCCAGAGGCTAAAGGAAATGCGAGCGCCTTGAACCATCAATGTTTTATCCATTAAATTCACTCCTGTCATCTCCAAACATGTTTGTTCTTCCTGCTCATCCCCAACGTATTTGATCTTCAAGAACAAAAAACACAATTAAATTCAAGTTCATCATTAGCCAAAATCACCAAACTATTCAAGTCAAGAAAAAAATTTGATTACCATAAAGCTTGTTTTCCCAATCTGGCAATCACCCAACAAGCTGATCTTCAACCTCACCAAATCCGCATCAGAACTCTCATAATCATCACAACTACTCGTTGTCGGTAAAACCCCCTCTATGGCCTCCGGCGGCGGCGAGGAAGACCCACCACGTGTCAATCTCCGGTACCGGATTCTGGTCTTCCCAACGGAACAAACAAGAATTTTATCCCAAATGAACCGGAAAAACTCCCGGATAATCGAAACCCGTTCAACTATGCTCCACCGGAAGTTGATGTGCACGATTTTCCGGCAAACCAGTTGCGTCATCTTTGCAATAGCTTCACGTATACTTGTGGCCATGGAAACTCAAATTGGGCTGCTGTAAATTTTTCATAGCTGTGTTCGTTTTTGGGTATTAGATACGTGAAGGGCTTTTTAACCAAAACCAAAACCAATACCCAATGCTAGGAAAGGTCCGAAGGCGACTGAGTAGCTAAGCCACGCTAGTAGGGAGGGAGGGACAGTTGACCGGTATTTTTATTGGGGTTGATTCCCAAACAGTCCAAAATGCCGGCTTCTTGAATACGTCGACGCAGAGGCTAGTTTCGTCAATTCAATGTCATGACGGGTAACCTGGTAATTTCCTGCGAAAAGGACAAGTTTTTTTCTCAGGGTTCGTTCTCATGCACAGAACACAAAAACGAAAGCTGCTTATTGTAATAGGGTGGTGTTTTAGATAAGAGAATTAAGAATGTGACCTAGCTTTTCAATATAAAATTAATGCAACTATGCGATCTGCAAATTTAGGGTACGTGTAAAACAGAACACAGTGCAGATCGAGTAAATAACTATCTGATATAGTTTTGGCATTCTTGTTGCCAGGTCTCGAAATTTTCCTTCTTCCAAAAAGAAAAGCCAAAATGAGGTCAGGGAAAAAGAAGTGCAGATTAATTATATATCCTTTGCCAAGCTTTCTGAAAGTGCGATTCTGAGTAGATCGATCAGGTTTGTTTTCGATCGACAATCTCTATGTGAAGCCTACAATAACACTAAGCATGAATACATTTACGGCTCATAACCATCTTCATGTTTATGTAATCGATTGTTATAGTATTTACTTTTCAAGTAGTGTAAATAGAAACGCTAATATTTAGGGTTCCGAAAATGCATGTAACAAATGATCATGAGTTTTACTTTATGAAATGAGATTATCAAACTTATGGTATCAATAATGTTGTGATCAACTCGATCTCTCGTAGCTTTAGCCAGATTAGTATGGTCTTGTAAAGTAACATTACCTTAAAGGTAATTAGCTAGTTAATTGGTTTTGTCTTTTGTCTGAAATCTGAATTAGCTAATCCATGGATGGCATGATTCCTGACACAGGCAATTAGAAATTGCTGTGCCATTTTGATTGGTGGATCTAGATCAGAGGAATTAATTTCAGCCTTTTGGAATAAAGGAAAAAACCCTTATATCCCATCACAATGACCCAAAACCCCACTCTTTTCTTCTTCACCAGTAAGAGAATTTGATAAAAACAATTCAAAAGAATTACTTTCTTTTTGTCATTTGATTGCTTGTAGATATATGATGGTATCGTGCCTTCTCCTCCACTCTACTTTCGGTGATTCAATATTTCAATCTATATCTTTAAGTTAAAAAATTCTAACGGAGTACGGTAAAAATGTTCGACAACTACGATTAACAATTACACTTTAACAACTTAATTTGTAAACTTATTATTTTGATAGTTTTCTTAATTTCAAAAAAACAAAAAATACTCCCCACAACCATTAGGTCACATCACAACCATGACGATTGGATAGAAAGAGAAAGGGAAGGGAAATGACTCCGTTTTTGCTTTTCAATATTCTAAAGGTAAAATTTAGTCTACTTAACAAATACTTTTTAAAGCAAAAATGAGGTAATGTGAGAAGATCTCTTGTAGCATCTAGAAGTTCTGGAGTCGCATTTCATTTGTTGGCCATCAACAATGAAGTTCTTTAACCTAAATCTTCTTCTTTGATGGTTGATAAAGTCTCGATTATAGAAGTTTTGGACTAAATTCAGTTTACCTCTATGAGGTTTAGGTTAAAAATCATGTTAATTCTTGGAGTTCTAATTTCATCAGAAACACTCATACACTCTCAATTTTAATCAATAGTGTCCACACTCAGACATTCCGTCCAAATTGGACGTTAAATGTTGACGTGGACTTGCGCAGCTTTTCCCTTTTCCCAATCTAACCCTCTCTTCCTTTCTACTTCTCTTCTTCCTGAATTTCTGTTCTTTTCTGGTCAACCTGTAAATCTCTCTTCTCCTCCTTAATTTATTTCTACTCTCTTTTCCCTTCGATTCTATCTGTCTCTTTTCCTCTCTCATTTTCCTTCATCTCTCTCTCCCGTGCCCATCTTGTTCTGACACTACCAACCACCACAATCAACCAAATTTTCTCTCGGGTCCAAATCTCCTAAATACTCTCACACTCCTCATATAAAAGTTATACCTAATTTCTCTGCCAACCTCGATTTCTCCACATGAGTATAGGAGAATCTGTACAAGATTGTCATCATCGCGGCCTTGACAGCCACGGTAGCAATCCTCTTCGTGCTTAAGAACATTGGGGACACTGCTGCTCTGCTCTACTTCCAAACGTAGGCCCAAACCATAAAGAGGATTCAAACGCCGTCGGATTGGAGCCTCAAAGGTGTTATCTTCTTGTCCCTTGAACAACAAGCTCAATTGGGTTTTCGGGTTTTGGAGTATTTGCCTTATGATTCTTATGTTAGGATGAGGAAGAGAGAGAGCTGGGACTTCAATTGGAGTTGGGAGAGAGAGAGAGAGAGAGAGAGAGAGAGAGAGAGAGAGATGGAGTTGAACCCGAGAGGAAGAGGAAGAAGAGAGAGGAAAAGTGACAGAAAGAATCGAAGGGAAAAGATAGAAGAAAGAGATTAAGGAGGAGAAGATAGAGTTGTAGGTTGTTCCAGAAAGAAAAGAAATTCAGGAAGAAGAGAAGAAGAAAGGAAGAGAGGGTTAAATTGGGAAAAGGAAAAAGGCTGTGCAAGTTCACGTCTGCATTTAATGTCTAATTTGGACTAGAGGTGGCAAATGGGCCGCTAGGCCCGAGCCCGGCCCGTTAAGAAGCGGCCCGGCCCGGCCCGAGCCCGTTATAGGCCCGGCCCGAGCCCGACACGTTAATGTAATGGGCCGGGCCGAGAAATATTGGCCCAAAAGCCTGGCCCGGCCCGAGCCCGTTTTAGGCCCGGCACGGCCCGAGCCCGATAAATTACGGGCCGCGGCCCGGCCCGTTCATGAGGCGTGGATATATATATATAGTTTTATATATGTATATATGTATATATATTATATATAATTATATATGTATATATAATATATGTATATATAATTATATATGTATATATAATTATATATGTATATATGTATATATAATTATATATAATTATATATGTATATATTATATATACATAAATATATATATATATATATATATATATAATTATGAACAACAAGCATTGTTTGTATGAATTTTGTGTAGTATTTATGTTTATTGGATTAATTTTATCTCAAAGTATAACCACTTTTCGTTTTTATCATAAAAAAAAATTGTTTTCATTTTCTTACGGCCCAAGCCCGGCCCGGCCCGAGCCCGTTATTGGCCCGGCACGAGCACGGCCCGGCACGCTATGGACTTGGGCCGTGGGCCGGGCCGGGCCTAATGTTTGAGTATATGGGCCGGGCCGGCCCGTTTGCCACCTCTAATTTGGACGAAATGTCTGAGTTTGGATACGGTTGATTAAAATTGGGAGTGCATAGGTATTTATGATGAAATTAGAACTCTAGGGATTAACATGATTTTTTACCAAAATCTCATGGAGGTAAACTGAATTTAGTCCAAAAGTTTTCATGACTATGAAAACGGATTTCACTTTAAATTTTGAGGATTAAAGTCATACTATAAGTCTATTTTGAGGCGCAATATATAGTTTCATATATTTGGTAGATTTAATGACATCCCTTTGCTTGTATTGAGAAAGCATCCCTTTGCTTGTATAGGTGAAGTTTGTTTTGTTCTAACAAGTTGATGCTGATAGTTATTGAGAGTTGAACATTTTGAACATTCTAAGTTTTTTTTTTTCCATCTAATTTGATGCAATGGTGTCTCTAAGAGCATTTTCACCAAGCGAGTTTGGCCCTGTTGCCACATAGATGTAGCCCCAAAAAGCAAAAAATGATGAAAATCCAACTTGCACCCATGATTTCTAGCCCAGTCTAAAATTGACCTCGGGTAAACCTGAAGGCAAGACTAGCTCCAAATCTTGACCCAGTTGCCATGTGGCAACCTAAAAAAGTGGTAGACCCCATATAATTTAATTCTCACATGACTAGATTTTTTTACTCACATGTGTTGTTATTTTTGTTTAGGGCTAAATTCAATTTACTACCTTATACTTTACACTCAAAATCAATTCAGTCCCTGTACTTTCAATTTCATCAAAAACATCCTTATACTCTATAGATTTGATCAATGTCATCCAATTGTTAATTTTGAGATTTCTGATGAGGGCATTTTCGTCATTTTCGTCATAAACCCAAAACCAAAAAAAATCATCACTTTGCACCCAATGGGATTCGAACCCACAACATGGTGAGCACAAAGAAAACCCAACAACCACCACACCATAATCTGAACTTAGTATATTTATGACTTCAATAATATATATAGGGTATATACGATTCGAGTATAAAATAAAATAAAATATTTATTATTATTAGAAACAAAATAAAATAATTTCATACATTGAAACTTAGCATTATTTTATTTTAATGCTAACTTTCAATTTATGAAATTATTTTATTTTATTTCTATTAATGATAAATTATTTATTTTATTTTATTCACGTATATAACTCTATATATAATTAAAATAAAATATTTTATTTTATTTCTACTAATAATAAATTATTTATTTTATTTTATTGTCGTATCGTATATAACCTTATATACATATTTTATTTGTGCTCTCGTACGAATAAAATATTTATTATTATTACTACTAAAATAAATAAGAATACAATAAATAAAATATTTATTATTATTAGACATAATAAAATAATATATTATTAGTGGAAATAAAATTAAATAATTTCATAAATTGAAAGTTAGCATTAAGAAAATAAAATATTTATTATTATTAGAAATAAAATAAATAATTTATTGCTAGTAGAAATAAAATAAAACGATTTCATAAATTGAAAGTTAACATTAAAATAAAATAATGCTAACTTTCAATGTATGAATTTATTTTATTTTGTTTATAATAATAAATTTTTATTTTATTTTATTCTTGAATCGTATATACCCTATATATATTATTGAAGCCACAAATATACTAAGTTGAGATTATGGTGTGGTGGTTGTTGGGTTCTGTTTGTGCCCACCATGTTGTGGGTTCGAATCCCATTGGTTGCAAAATGATGATTTTTTGTGGTTTAGGGTTTATGATGAAAATGACGAAAATGCCCTCATCAGAAATCTCAAAATTAGCAATTGGATGACATTGATCAAATATATAGAGTATAAAGGTGTTTTTGATGAAATTGAAAGTACAGGGACTGAATTGATTTTGAGTGTAAAGTACAAGGTAGTAAATTGAATTTAGCCCTTTTGTTTAACTCACATGAGAATATGAGATGTTGCAATTTATTTAACATTTGCAATAAATAATATTTCACATTTGCAATAAATAAAAGAATATATCCTTCTAAAAAATATAAAAAAAATAAAAATGTGACGTTACCCCTACCCTAACGGGTGGAAGCAACCATAAAAAAGTACATAAATAGTAACTACTCCAGAGCCCTAAAGCCCCTGCCCCAGAGCCCTAACGGGTAAACATGCTCTAAGGGCACCTATATGAAATGGTTGAAAGAAGTAGAATTTTGACTACATCACCAAACCAAAGAAAAAAGGGTAAGAAATCCATATTTTTTTAGTTAAATGTTTTTTTCCCAAGATGATGCTCATGAAAGTTGGAATGGCCACTGGTCACCATCCTTGAATTGGAAAATTAAATTAGCATTCATTTGGTGGGGGAAGTCACTATAGAGAGGTCATATGTGTATAGATAGGACCTCCTAACCTATCTCAATATTCTACTCTACAGTCTACACCCACCAAACCCAGCTCTTTTTTATTAAAAAAACTGAAAAAAAAAAATCATGGAGTATGAAAAACTAGTTCCCAACCATATGATATAGTTTAAGGATATTGTTAGCATTAGAAGATCAATCATGCAATTAAGTAGTTAACAATTCAACATCACCCAAACATAGGAAAAGTTCTAAAGCGGGAAAAGCAAAAGAGAGGAAAAGAAGTATGATTAGGTGCTGTGGAATTTCCGTGGCAGACATTGATGCTCAACCAACGCACGTGTTGACACATCAAAAGAGAATGAGAAAGGATGAGCTTAAAGGATGGTGGGAGGCTGCCAACAAGTTATTAAATATTTAAACTCAGACATGGACCTTGAAATTGGTCTCTTGTACTCAATCTCAATAGTAGGTGTAGAAAACATCACAAGAAAAATGTTTGTTTTGTTGTAAAATATAGAAAACATGAAACTACGTTGTGTCATTTAGTAGTATCGTAAGTTATTTGTTTATAAATGGAAGATTCCGACCAACTCGAAAAAGACTAGCTATTGTATTCTCAGTTGTTATGAAAAAAAAGAAGAAGAGAGAAACAAGTTTTAATTTGTATGAGATATAAGATTCAGAAATTAAGCATGTGTTTTTGTTTTTTGTTTTTTAGGAAAGAAACATATATTAGATATAATTACGATATTATAATCATTAATAAGAGCATCTTGCATAGTAACAAGAGTTATAATTAACCTAGAATGGTTAATATGAAAACCGAAGGCTGAACAAACCATAAGTTATCTAACTGGTTGTTCATTTACAAAAGTTAAAACTTACTTTTTGGAAATAGAAAAACAATACTACTACAAACTGATATAGATTATCCTCATCACAGACAAATGGGTTGTGTTGCTTGCCAATGCACTCAATTATGGTGTTCACAGGACAATAGTCCAATTGAAACTCATTGAAACACTAGGAGAATCAAAGCTATCCGCGGCCCAAAGTTTCAGCCTCCAAACACACTCAGTTTTTGTAATTATTGAACTAGCCACATGGTAGGGCAATCGAAAAACAAAGAATCCTAAATCAACAAACTCCAAGCTTACCACCTGGATCTCATACAAACCTAAACCAGATTTCATAACAAATTGAGGATAATCCCTTTGCACATGGTACTCGAAGTGGAGGATAAACCCAAACATCCGATACGGCCAAAATCAAAGAAAGACCAACACCCGTCATGATAATAATGAAAACCAAAGTGAAAAACTTGGACAGACGAATGTGCCTGCTAGGATATAAACATTCGGCGAAGCAAGGCACGACCTGTGTTGGTTGCGACGCCAAAAAAACGTCAATAGGTACCCAAGCCATGACGGCTAGAATTTGGAGAAGGTAGAGCTCTCTCTCTTATTTTTTTTTTCTTTTTCTTTTTCTTTATGGTGCGATTGGTCCACATTCTTGCTGTCATTGTTAAGGTATAGATAGATGATTTATGATAGCTCTACGATCAAACTGTCTTTGTTAAAGTCCTTCCAAAAAAAAAAAAAACTGTCTTTGTTAAATATGATTGAAAATTGAGTTCTCCTTATTACCCTTTCTCTTTGTTCTTCCCTAAAGACCATAAACTCTTATTGCTAAAAAAACACCATAAACTTTTCCCCACTGGCATTATATTTATTTCCCTACTGTGAGATATAGTTTATTTTGGATATTTGGATTTGGGTGAGATATAGTTTATGAATAAGCCTGGCAGGGAATGTTGTTTTCAAATATCAACCCAATAAAATTGGGTCGGTGTTGGAGCCCAAAACTGGCCAACAAACACTATGCCCATGGGTCAAATAGAAACTCGGGTTCCATTTTCTTCAAGCCGAGAGCCCGAGACGATTTTTTTTTTTTTTTTTCCTAGCTCAAGAACCCGCGAAAAAAGCTTCCCCTTGAAAGCTCCGCTGCTCAGCCGCGAAAGAAATTCGAAGGACGTCGTTTAAAGCTAGCGAGTAGCGAAGGAGTGGGCGTTTTCAGGCCGATCTCCACCGAAGTTTGCCTTCATCTTCTTCGTCTTCATCTTGCCCTCTTCCAATCTCGCAAAGTGTAAGTCTCTATTTGAACTATTGTTCAATTGGATACAGATTGGGGAAAATTTTAGGGTTGAACACTTTAGATGTTTAATTTGTTTGGTTACATCTATGGAAACACCTCTTAATGGAAGGATTTTATTTGTCAGAGGAATTGGCCGTGCTGTTCTCTTGCTTAACATGAACAAGTCTTCAAAAAAGATTTTTTTCCTTCTTGCTTAATAAGAATGTTCAACAATAATTTTTCTAAAAATTATAATCTGCAGGTACCCGATGGATTCTGAAGCGGAAGTTCTTGAGGAGAAGTTGACGTCTTTGCTTGGTCAGCTCCGAGCTGAGTGTGCCATTCTTGAAAGAGTGGTCTACAAGAACAAGAACCAGCATAGACGTTCCTCGTATTTCCAGTACCTTATGAAGGTCTATAGCTTTCACACACTGTTTATAATTGTGAATTGTTTTATGTAAATTTTTTTATAGGAAATTGAGAAACAAAGAGAAAAAAAAGAAGCCTGATTCTTTGAATTTGGCATAAACCAGTAACTGGTTGATTGGCTAATTTGATTGGTGAGTTGTTGTTGCATAGAGTATTAGAATCAGTTTTCTTCTTCTTATTCTATTTATTATTATTTTTTTAAATGAAAAAAAGAAAAGAAAAGGGAAAAGACTAAAGAAACAACTAGATGCAATCTCCTTCAAGGCATCGAGTGCCAAACAAGTTGCAATTAAATGCTAAGAGAGCAGTTAGGGGAAGGCCTTTTTGCCAAATTTGAGCGTCACCGAGGGAATGACCGTGATTTGCCAAACTGTATTAGAATTAGTTTTAGATTTTAATCCTAGCTGTCTTTGTAGTTTGCATCACCTTTCTCAGATGTAATGTAAGGAGAATTTTGAGTTTTTTTAACCTTCACACCATATTTATTAGTTCTAAGCCTATTACTCTGTTGTTTGGTTGCTGAGAAAATTGATGGAACAGAAAGAAAGAAAGATTTCAATATTCATTAAGTAAGCCAAATAGCAGCAATTGGCTAATTTTAGGTTGCTTAGCTTATTACAATCAGTCTTAAGTTTTACGAATTTTTTATATGCATGTTTGTATGCAAGTCAGGTAAGGAGGGATTTGAGGCTTTTACAATCAACTAAGTTGGAGGAGATTTTGGGCTGCTCTTTCCAAAGTATCACTGGGAAGAGACCTAAGCAAAAAGTGCATCTATTAGAAAGGTAAATATGAAATTGGAATTGTCATCACATGGGTTCTATATAGATAAGGGCTTTTTTTTTTTCGTAAGAGGTAAATCACATTAGAGTGCCAAACACGTTTATTATAAAATTCAGAATTAGACGAAACTACGAAAGGTTATGGAGTAATTTTTCAAATGGAAAGCAACTGTAGTACATGACATTATTTGATAAGCTCCATGAGCTTCTTACCTATGCTTATGGATAGGATAATAGCAAAGTGCGTTTTGTTTGTCTTTCTGATGGGAAATATGGCCTTTGTCCTCAGTTTGGAACTTCAGTTGTGTGCTTGACAGGCTGAGAAGTTTCACTGGCTTGACCACATAGATAATATCCAGACCAAAAAAAAAAGACCACATAGATAATATTTAATCACTTGTCATACCCTTTTGTCACAGTTTGAAGAGAAGAAAATGTGAAAGTGGAAAATATAATTTTATGGAACGACTTCTGGGAGCTGCACGTCTTCTATCACAGGTGTTTCTTGCTTTAACATATGATTTCAGTTTTGTCCTCGTTATCTAGACTTATGGTTAACATTGTTTTATTCACTATCATATTCATATAAGCAATGTTAACTGCTGTCTGTTTGATACAACTGCTGAAACCTTTCAGTTTTCTAATCTGCACTTGCAGAATAATTTAACGTCGTTCTTCACCTTTTTTTTTTTTGAAAAGAAACATAAACGTTCTTCACCATTATACTTGACCTGAATGGTGATTTGGTGTTCATTAGTAGTTAACTATGATCTGAGAATGTGAACTTGGGGCATCTGACATGTTTACTCTCAAAAGTCTAAACATGAGGTCACACCAGTACATACATGTCCCTTTATATAGCTGTATATCTTCTGACCTGAAGAAATATATTTAAAGTAAAAAGCCACAGATACATTAATAGAACAAGAACCATGCGTAAATTTCTTCACTAAAATCCCCAAAACCTTGATAATCTTACATTGTTTCTAAGCCAATGAAACTCCATCCTTCCTGAGTATCCAAAGAGTGTCTGACATGAGTGAATTCAAGTTCATGTCCTTATGCTGTGGAAGATGTATCCTACAAATTATATGTATAAGTATTGGTCGGAGAATAATGTAAATTGAGTTCTGTAACAAGATCAATTGGAATAAGTATGTATTTACTTTCATTATCATATATGGTGTATGATAGGACAAGTTTTTATACTGTAACTAGTGCACTAGTTTATATTCTGTAACAAAGTAGCCCTCAGTGGAACTTGATCCTGCAATGATTCTATAGTTGTAGTGAGGACATACCAGAATGGTCCAGCACGAAAATACATTCATTATTTTAAAGTGTTAAAATGTGTTTTGTTTCTGTTGCAGATGGTTGAACCAATGTTGAAGGCGGCTATGTATCCTTTTCTCATTAGTTACATATCCTAATTGTCTAGTAAGCTATTATAAGATAGAAGGGAAGATTTGAAATTTGATGAACTGGTTTGACTAATGTGGCTGTCCAACTGACTATAAAAATTTCCATATTTCTAAGGCATCCAATCTCACCTATGGCATAAGTTTCATAATACTGCAATCTTGTCTATTTTATTTACCTGGTAGTCTTGAACTAATAATCTTACATATGAAGACCATGGCTTTCCAGAAGACTAAGTAGTTTACATGATTTTAGGTTTGCAATGTAGTATCTTTTCACATTCACTAGACATTTGTTTTCTTTTTATGCATCATGATTATTTTTATTTTTGCCAAAGGCCTTACTATGCTATCTTCCACTTATTGGCAAAATTTCAGAAACAGGCCTGTGCAGTTTCTGTAATACTTCGGTCTTCCAACAAGTATTGAAATATGCATCACGTGAATTTGTTACCCTTGACTTTTCTACAGTCAGATATCTACATTACTGGCTCGATCTTTTTTCATGGGATTTTCTTTGACTATTTTAGCTTTGCTTGCACGACTTCGAGTTTTGGTTCAACAGGTAATTCCATGACCTTTTTCCAATACGTTTAAAGTTAAAATATACAGAGTATACATCAAGCCAAGTAGGTAGTTTATGACATCTAAGCTTATGTCTGATAATTTTTTACTGTCAAGTGCTGCACAGCCTGCACTCCATTTATAAATTCAGAAGCCTGTGATTGATCTGCTGAACTTCTCTTTTATTACTTTTCTACAGCTTCTGCTTGATGTTGTTTCAGTATTCAACATGGTTTCTTCTCTCTCCCAAAAGAAGCAATCCATTAAAATAAATCAAGAAGGAATTGAGGTCACCCCTTGTTTAATTTCAGAAATTATTCTGTTTGCAATTTGGTCCTAGATGCCTTTTAGCTTTTTTTTTAACTGTTTTTATTTTAATTTTATTTTATGCACAATTGATACAGGTCTTTAGGGAGTTTTACCCTGCACAAGAGGATTTTATCACTCTGGAGTGCGTGTGGAATTCTGATAAGTTTGAATTGCTTGAGAGGACACATAAGAGCCAGATTTCAAGTGATGCTGTGGATCTTTCTTTAGAGACATCGTCTGTGCTTTATCGAAGTATTGAGTCTTCCCTTGGAGGTCAGTGTATTTACGGTCTTTCTTATTTTATCTTTCTACTTATAACCATATCATCCTTCAAAGTTATCCTTGTTTGCACATCTCATTTTTTTCCATTCCACCATTTTCACTTTTTATTATCTGTGAGACACAACATGATTGATGTATCTGTCTATGTTTTTCCACCTGCATCATCCTTGACGTGACCGTTTTAGATGGGGGAGAAAATGAGGGCTTGTTGGATAGAATTTGTTATTGGGAAATATTGTGGTCTTTGATTTCCTCTATTTCTTGTGATGTACCATATTACAATTCTTTGTTCAAACGGTTTGAAAGGCAACAATCTCCTTAGTCATCTACTATGTATCTTTATGTGTTACATTGTGAGTTTTTAGTAATTCTTTGACTTCTTTATGATGTTTCTGGCAACTGGTAGTTTAGGGGTTCTGCATGTTTTTATGGGATGCTTTTTTTAACAGCTCCTATACCAGGTATTATTAATTTATTATTATTAACAAATCTGTGTTTCTCTGACTTTCTCATAAAAGACAAGACTCCTTTAGGTATCTAAGTACCGGCAGAGACATAATAAATTGTTCTTATGCACCTACCTTTGAGCGATAGGAATACATCCTATGCTGTAATTTTAGTTGTATGAGGAGATAGTTTTCCTCATGTTCATTCATGGTCTAGTGTTCATAATGTCGGACACGAAGTCCTAGAGAGTTTTGTTTACTCACCACAGATAGAACCTAAGATAAAGTAGCACTGGCTTACTGTAGGATTGTATACTATGTTCTTTCTTTAATTCATAGTTTCCTGTAGTTTAATGTGATTTTTTAACCAGCTTATGTTGATTCTTCCTTGAACTTTTTGTTTGTGTTAGATGACGAAATTATGTCCGAGAGGGCAAATGCAAACCAAACTGTTGAGCATGATCAAGTTCAGGTCATGGAGAACAAGATCGATCTAGTGTCTGGTCCATCCAATGGTGATGATGATGGGAAGCTGTATGAACCTTGTGAAGAAGGGGGTTTAAACATTGGAGAGACTCCTAGCAAGAAGCTTTCCCAAGAAGGTTGCTTGCCAGAAAGCTCAATCTCATCTTCAAGTACAGATGCATCAAAATTCAAGTCTGGACCAGTTAAAGTGGCATTCGTACAAATTAAGAAACCCATAACCTCAAACGCAAATACAACTGGAATCCATTCTAGAGAAACTGACATCATTAGCCATAACAAGGAAGATCCATTGTTCGGCTTGCTTTCTAGTGGAAATGTAAAGAATAGTCTGTTCTGAATAGTGTGTTTGCTTCACATGAAAGCCCTAAATTTTTGCTTGTTATCATTTAATATTCAGGAAAATAATCGCTTTGATTCCTCAACTTTCATCTAATCGACACTCTCGTTATTTATATAATTATATTTGAAAAATATCACTTTAGTCTTTCAACTTTAATTCTGTATCACACCTTCGTCCTTGCAATCTATTTTCTAGTCGTAAACTTTAAAATTGAGGGCATTTTTGCTAAATCAATAAAAATAATTTTTAAATTAAAAAAATATATATTTAAAGAAAAAATATTCCACCCAATAAAAATAGGGATGACAGTGAGGGGGAATGAGGATTGAAAAACCATCCCCGATATATGTATATATATCTATAGTAAACTACAGAAAAGCCCATGACATCTCTTCATTTTTCTCCAAAGTCCACAAACTTTTAATTCATGCATATAAGTAAATTTTTTTACACATAAGGACAAGTTGTTTACAACCTTACATGTGGCAAGTGTTAAATTACTTTTTTGTCCTCTTCTAAGTTTTGGGTTTGGAACTCAATGTGTATACCAAAAAAAAAAAAAACTCAAAGTGTGCCGCCATATATCCGTGCAGTAGCAGATATCCGTACAATAGTAACAACAAATATATATGCAGTAGCAGTAACTGTAGCATATATTCATGCAATAATAGAAACAGATATCCGTACATTAGCAGAAATAGATATCCGTGCAGTAGCAGTAACAGTAGCATATATTTGTGTAATAACATAAATAGATATTTGTGCAGGTGCAGTAGCAGTAACAATAGCATATATTCGTTTAGTAACAAAAATAGATATTCGTGCAGTACTGTTAGTGCAGTAGCAGTAATGGTAGCAGTAGAGTACAATACTAGTAGCATATATGCGTGTAGTAGAAGTGCAGTATCAGTGCAGTAGCAGTGCAGTATCAGTGCAGTATCAGTGCAGTGCAGTAGCAGTGCAGTAGCAGTAACGGTAGCAGTGCAGTAGCAGTGCAGTAGCAGTGCAGTAGCAGTGCAGTAGCAGTGCAGTAGCAGTGCAGTAGCAGTGCAGTAGCAGTGCAGTAGCAGTGCAGTAGCAGTGCAGTAGCAGTGCAGTAGCAGTGCAGTAGCAATAACTTGCAATACATGTAGCATATATGTGTGTAGTAGCAGTGTAGTAGCAGTAACGGTAGCAGTAGCGTGCAATACTAGTACAATATATGCGTGTAGTAGCAGTAGTAGTGTAATATCTCTTGATAGCTGCTACTGCAAACTTATCGTGATAGTTGCTACTACATACTAATCTTGGTATATAGTTGTTACTGCATAGCAACCTTAATAGCTGCTACTGCATAGTAGTCATAATAGTTGCTACTGCATAGTAGTCATGATCGCTTCTACTGCATACTTGTCGTGATAGTTGCTACTGCATGGTGATATATGCTACCGTTATTGCTACTGCACGGATATTTGCTAATACTACTACACGGATAATCACTACTGCTATTGCACGGATATACGTTATTGCTACTGCATGAATATTCACTACTGCTACTGCACAAATAATCATTACTGCTACTGCACGGATATACGTTATTGCTACTGCATGAATATTCACTACTGCTACTGCACAAATATCTAGTAGCACACTTTTGGGTTGGTATAATGGCAAACTTGTAAATAAAGTAAAGAAAGACATGATTATGTAATTGCACCTTTAAAATTTGGGTCTAGGCTTAAATTGTAGTGTGTGGGCCTGGGCTGCATGTCCTTATTTGTATAACTCTAATCTTAGTTGGTTTATTTGTGTTTTGTAATGTTGTCATGGGTGTGTATGTTAAATACTACTATATCTATCAAGGCCGAAATGGAAAGTACAGAAATAGAAAATAGCCCTAGGGGCTAGGGAGATCAAATATATAATTCTGCCAAAATGTAATGTACGACAAAAGAAAAAAGACGAAGAGAGGACTTGGTTGAGGCGTGTTTGGAACTTTGGATTACTTGGGTGGTAATGCAGCTCTTGGTTGGTTTAACTGAAGATCAAAGATATAGTGATGAAGATATAAACAAGTCATTGAAAGGGACACATGTGAAGACCAAGACGATGACGTTTGGAGGGAGAGATTTTGATAGTGGAAAACTCTGAACTCTGAAGCTTTGAAAGCAAATCATAGAAATGGTTGCTCTTTTACAAACAGCACCACTTCTCCTCCAATGCTCTACTCCTCCTCCTCATGTCTCTTCATGTAGGTATGAATCTCACTGCCTGTAATTTCTCAGTCTATAATTTCATTATCATGAGGGAATGAATTGTTGCTTCAATTTGTTCCACATTCTTTTCTTGTTTTTTAAATTTCCTGAAAAGAACCGATATTTTTGCTAAATAACTCTCCTTTTGTTCAATTGGTATGCTTTTTACTCGTAATCTTGTTGCAATTGCTCATCAATGATTTGGGTTTTCTTGGAATTTCGTTATGCTCCTCTTAGGTAATGGAATTGAAGTGGGAAATGAGAAGTGATTTTCTGGGTTATGATTGTTACATAATATGGGGTTGGTTAGAAATGAGAAGGAATGTAATTGACTTTTTTTTTTAAATTTTAATCAAATTGTACATTGTCAAATGTCAATGGTGAAAGAGTAGTCGGTTTATATGTGAGTGAACTAGCTTTCAAATGATTAAGAAGCTAAGTTTGGAATTAGATGCACAAAATGAGCATTGACCTTTGGGCAACGGTAGCGAAAATGCAATTTGCATATGAGACTCAAGGATTCCGACCATTACATATGACAATTTTGTTTCTAAGTAATTCCAAATAGAAGTATGTCATACCATGTTTCTATGCTCTCAGATTCATAAGCAACTACCAATTATATTTAGTTGCATTTTGCGAAATAATATAGTTTGTTTTCTTTTATTAGTTCAAAGAATCGCATTTTGTTGGCCTGCTTTACAGGGGAAAGCCTGGCAAAATAATGATGAAGTGCTTTCCAGAGCAATCTATGAGCAACAGGCCGCTACTGACCAGACAAGTATTATCTGGGCTTGCTGCATCTTTAGTATTTGTGTCTCAAATAAACCAGGTCAGTAGATTCAATCTCTTCTAGTGTTATTATAGGATGCTCGAACTGAATGTATATGTTCAGACACACAGTATTCTCCTTTAGCAATTTAACCAAAAAAAACCAGTATTCTCCTTTGACAGAAACGAAAGAAGATTTATATTGCTAGGTGGTAAATTTGACTGCATCCCTTTATATAAAAAGCTTAGGCATAGGCAGCCAGCAGTTGTATGATCATTCCTTGGGTTCCATATAATAAACTCCCGGCCAGAAGTACATAGAATTGTGGCCCTTAAGGTCTGGCTCAACCTACACCAGGAATACCTGTGTACCACAGTAGCTTTCAACCACCATTCTTGTAGAGATATCATTCAGGTCTTTCAACCCCTTCAATTCAACATTGGTTTTAGTTTTACCATATGCAGACAGTTAAAAGCTTGCTAGTAGAGATGTTTGAGTTTTGTGTTTTTGATTTTATGTTTGAAACTTTGTAGAAAAGTGGTTATTATGTTTCCATCAATGCACTGTGTAACAACTTAGTTGAATTAGATCAGGAATTCCACTAAATTTAGCTGTGGATTGATGGAGAGAAAGTTTATGGAAATTAGTCCACATTAGATATCCTTACGGTAGTGATAAAAAAAGATTAGATATTGTTGTGCCATTGCAGGAGCTAGAGGCTACCTGACGCCTTTTACTACTTTTGAGCAGGCTGTTGCATCAGATGCTTGCCTTCAAATAAATACGTATGAGCTTGCAAATGCTGCTGAGAAGACAGTGACTCTTCCGCTTGATAATGGTTCTGATGAAGGTGCTGAGAAGCTAATGATGATGAGAGGCATGACAGCAAAGAACTTTGACCCTATTAGATATTCTGGAAGGTGGTTTGAAGTTTCTTCACTTAAACGTGGATTTGCTGGGCAAGGTCAGGAAGACTGCCACTGCACCCAGGTAAATGGAAACGGTATGTGTAGTTGTGAACTGAGACATGTAATGTTGAAATCTTGTTTCCGGAAATAATTTTAATATGGAGAGGAATTTACATTCTCCTGCTTTTTTGTACTGGACATGACTGCTGTTCCAATTCGTTCAACTGACCTATGAGTAGACCTTCAAGTTGCGAGAAATCTCTTTCTTGTTATGTTCTTATTGCTTATAAGTATAAACAACATGTTCTTTCAGTCAAAACCTTAACCACTTATTTCTGACTGTAAAAACATTTCAACTTATTAATCGCAGGGTGTATATACGTTTGATATTGAGAAGAGGGCCATCCAGGTTGATACCTTCTGTGTTCATGGGGGTCCGGACGGGTATATAACTGGCATAAGGGGAAACGTTCAATGCCTTTCAGAGAAGGATTTGGAAAAGAATGAGACAGATCTAGAAATGCAGGAGATGATCAAAGAGAAGTGTTTCCTCCGTTTTCCAACATTGCCATTTATCCCGAAGTTACCGTATGATGTGATTGCAACTGATTATGACAATTTTGCTCTTGTTTCAGGAGCAAAAGATAGAAGTTTCATACAGGTACTTATCAAAATGACTTTCAATTTATGGTGATATTGCGTAAAAGTATTTATGTTTATTTGTGAGAACATTGTGTACTCTTGTCACTTCTTTGAAACTTATTTGGACCTATACTTTCAATCACAAAAAGCCACTATATCTCCGCTGAGGTTTTATATGGAAGTTGGGTGCAAATATTTTGAATATGGTGTACCTCTAAACCTCTAAATGCTACGAAAAGCTTTACGATGCATAATTTGGGGATGCAGCAATGATCTCCGAATATTGTATTTTGTCTTCCTTTATTTGTGAATCGTTAATTATTTTTGGCATTAATATTTCAGATCTACTCCAGAACACCAACTCCTGGTCCTGAATTCATAGAGAAGTACAAATCTTACTTGGCCAACTTTGGATATGATCCAACCAAAATCAAGGACACCCCACAAGACTGTGAAGTGATGTCGGACAGTCGGCTATCTGCAATGATGTCATTGTCCGAAATGCAACAAGCTTTAACAAATCAATTTCCTGATCTAGAATTGAAGCGCTCTGTTCAATTCAACCCCTTTACTAGTGTATTCGACACTCTGAAAAAGCTTGTTCAGCTGTATTTTAAGTAGTCCCGCTCTTGCTAGTCTTACTCTTGTTACTTGTTTGTTCTGTTAATTCAGCCGGATGGGAGATTCTTGTTGTAGGCAACTGTTGTTACTTTAATGTATAAACTATAAAGTTGCTACATCAACAGTTCATCACTAATTATACTTTCATATCATTCATAATTCTTCTGTAATCTTAATACCTTCTGCATCTTGGAAATAGATATCAAAGATTAATCAAGAAGAGATAGATGTACATATATTGGTCAAGGTTGCTCCGATTATTAGTAATTTGGAGTGAGCTTTATCTAATTCCATTCCTGTTTCTGTATTAGACTATTAACATATTAGGTTGGTTCTATTTCTCTCGCCAGGTATCACTTGTGCTTTTTTTTTTCTCTGGCTTCATTTGTTTTAATACCAACTAAAACACTTTTCCAGTAGTTAATTTAAAATTTGAACTTTTTTGTTCGAAAAGAAGGATGATGACATTATATAATGAAAACAAAGCCAGCTAGATTAGTACATACACCAAACATAAGTCCTATAATTTAGCATATTTCCTTTCCCTTTAGTCAATCTTATTCCTGACCAACTAAGGAATGCTTTAGATTGGAATGCCAATGTTTCTGACTTCATTTCCAATAAAAATTGGGACAAGGAAAAGCTGCTGTCTTTTTTTTAATTTTTAATTTTTTATCATCAAGACTTGGGACAAGGAAATACTTTAGATTGGAATCCCATCCCTCTCTACCTGGATTCAATTTAATGTTCTTTCTCCCCTTCATAAAACAAATTTTCTGAAACTTGTGTGGAATCTAATCATTCCACCTAAGAACCAAGGACAGAATCAGTTGATTTGTTCAAAACATTAATCCTAGCTCATAATGAAAGTTTACAACACCTGTTCTGCGAATGTTCTTTTACCGGACATGCTTGGAATTTAAGTGGTTCGGCTTCTAAACCAGTGGTATCATCAAATTTTATTAGCTGGCTAAATAACCTTTTCTCATCTACTCATGATAAATTCCTTGTTTCCCATATTCTGCTCATTTGCTGGCAAATTTGGGACTCCAGGAATAAATGGATTTTCAAGCAAGTAACGCCTTGTCCTAGTAAGGTTGTCAATGTTGCTTATTTTGCGGGCTGTGATTTGTGGTCTACTAATCCTCCTATTCAGAAGTACAAGAAAGTTTCAGGTCCTACAATCAAATGGAAGCCTCATGACATAAATTTTGCTAAACTAAACTTTGATGGCATTGTGTCTCATTGCTCTAGTGCTGCTATTGGCTTCATCACTCAGGATGACAATGGTGCGAAAAAACCAAGATCTTTTAGTGTTCCTATCACTAAAGCTTTATCTCTTCGCGAAGGTTTGCTCACTGCCATTCAGAGAGGAATTAAAAATATTCAAGTCGAAGGTGATTCCAAACTTATTATCGATTGTATTCTTGGAGCAAATTCTATTCCTGGGCGTCTCGAATGTCTCATCACCGATATAAAGGAGCTTGCTCATAAGTTCGACTTCATCAACTTCAAACACATATTTCGCGAAGCTAACTTTGCTGCAGATTCTGCTGCCTCTCTTGGTCACTAGAGCTAGGATTTACAGCTATGGAAGTCGTACCATGTTCTTCAAGCTCATAATTTTGATATGTTAGGTGTTGGTTGTATTAGGGGTTTTGTGTTAATTTTCTTTTCTTATCAACAAGATCATTTTACCTCTCTGACTTTTACACATAAAATTATTTGTTTTCATGTATTGTAATTTCGCTACCTATGCTCTTATACTTTTCAATTTAATTAATCGTACTCGTCGGTTAATTTGTCATGCCAGCGCCATCATAAGAAAAATGAGGGCTCATAAGATCCATGTCAGTTAATAATTAAAAAATTGACGGGTTGGATTGCACGGCTAGGCAAGTTGCAACTTAATGTGCCATGGATTGTTGGTGGGGGCGACCTTCGGATGTATCAATCTCATATATTGATGCTAAAACAGTAAAACCTGAAATAGAGAATGTCTTTTCACCCTTATTTAACAATTAATGAATTTTTTGTTTTTATTTTTTTTGGAATGGCCCAGGCCCACTTGTCCAGTTAGAATTCTTCTAAATTATATGTACTGCAATTTATGTACCACAATTGCTTGCTTCGGGAGGTTGACGATTTTTCCTTCATGAGCGAGGTATTTTTGTTAGGGGTTAATTTTATTTTATCTTCCTGACATTTACATCCAATATTATTTGTGTCATGCACTTTTATTTCATTACATGTGCCATTGTACTCTTTAACGTACACAATAATAGCCATTTGTGACTTGTCAGAATCGGCACCTCTTGGCTGGTCAGAACAAACCACCGCAACAAACAACTCCGAGATCAACCTCAATGACCTTTTTATAGATCCTCTGAGCCGACCAATTTCAATCGTGAATACTGTCGCAACGATCGCTATCACCTCTTCCCAATTCGTAGTTGATTCCACGTGAAGACAAACTCGATTAGAATTATGTTAGATTAATGTTTCCATCCCCTCCAATATAACAAAAATATTTGACAAAAGTTTATTAGGACTAGGATTTTTGCCCGGTATAAATAGAAGCACTCAAACTTTATATTATATATTTCCCTATCCAAAAAACTTTATATTATCTATTTTTGATTTTTTTTTTCTGAAGTATTGGACCACCCAAAAGAAAGCCTATATTTCCAAACCGGATCACCGCCATTAACACACAGAAAATCACACTGTCGAAATAGAAACGTACCATGAAGATATCTTTCTCTCTGCCATCAAACACCTCTTCAAAGCCAAATCCTATCAAACCCTCAGCTTCCTTCGACGACGACGACAGTACCAACCCCAACCTAAACGACGACGCATCCAAACAATACGTCCACGAATTCGAGGTCGCGGAACCCGCAAGCGGCGACCCCAAACCTCGCGTAATCCCTCCCATCCCGAACGAATGGCAGCCCGGCAAGAAGATAATGAACAACCTCCAATTCGTGGCCGAGTCGCTCTCTATCGCCACCGATTCCAACATATCGTACGGCCTCAATCTCCGGCCGAAACCCGAATCGGAGGAGGCGGCGTTTCAGCAATTGAGGGAGGAATTCAAGGGGCTGCCGGAGCATGGAGGTATGGAGGAGTTCAGTGAAAATCCGGTGGAGGGATTCGGTGCGGCTTTGCTCGCCGGGTACGGGTGGCAACCGGGACAAGGAATCGGCAAGAACGCAAAGGAAGATGTCGATGTTGTGAAGTTCCGTCCCAATATGGGCAGGCAAGGGTTAGGGTTTCGACCGGAATAGGCAGAATGGAAGATGAACATGTGGATCCATCAACTAGCTTTTGAAGATGGAAGTGCTGATATTGTATGTTAAACTTTTTTTCTTTTCTTTTCTTTTCCAAAGGCTCATTAATTCAAGTGCTTATTGGTTACAAGTTACTAAAAGATGGTTGCAATTGTTATACATCTTCTAGCTTCTAGTAGAGAAAGTCAATATCAACTATGATAGTAGTTCCTCTGTGTACCCTAAATAGGGTCTAAGTTTGTAGAACTTTATGAATTACAGTTTGCATCTATGCCATTCATCAACTACCTTGCTAATATACTTGGTTTAACATATACATAATTGAATTTTTGGTTTCCCAAAAGGTTTTTTCTTTTCCATTGTTATGTGTGTTTGGTTAGAAAACTTGTTCTTGCTCATGCCCTATGAATTTGTTTGGGGACATTCCCCTAATGGAACCAAAAGTTGTGTGTGCTTTTGCCTAGCTGCTGCTTGTGTAATGTAATGTGGATGGTTGAGACTTGAGAGTTCGATCACTTATTTCTTAACTGCTAAAGTGAACATGGGAGAACGTTCTCTAATTTTTACAGTAGCTTCCCCTCGGGAATAATAAACTCTTATACTTTCTTCAAAGCCAATGCAACTTTTGTATGGTAAACCTGTTTAATGTTTGCTGGAAAACCTGGGAATCGTGTTATTTTCACTAGAAGTTAATATGAGTGAGTTTCGATGGCTTGCTGATTACTGGGAAAAATGCGAACTGAAACTCAAAAAGAGGGGCTTTGCTGTCTGATTGTGAAGTGGTTCAACAAGGATACAAGAGGGTTGTGATGGAGGGTTATAGCATGGAGTACTCATGCTGTGATCCTGGCACCTTCTTTTTTCAACACAATTTGGTTTCTTAGCAACAAGAATAACATCAGCAGCATCGAAGGTTTGTTGTAATTTTTTTTTTGGACAATAGTTTTGATGACAATTAATTAGGAAAAGGTTTGTTGGACTCGGTTAAATTTTCTAGTTCAACATGTGGTACGTGTTAAAGTTTATAACAAATTAGCCATAAGGTCACTTTTGGTGACCTTGTTTTTTTTTAAGCCACCAAATATTTTTTTCTCTCATAAGGCCACCAATATTTACAAAAATGCCACCGCATCAATATTTACAAAAATGCCACCGCACTTTTAATTTTCATTATTTTTGAAAATGCCACTGGATACAAAAACTACTACTAGATACAAGAAAGCTACTGTCAAAGAACAATAAAGCTACTGTCAAAGAACAATAAAGCTACTGTCAAAGTACAATAAAGCTATTGTCAAAGTACAATAAAGCTACTGTTAAAGAACAATAAAGCTACTGTCAAAGAACAATAAATGTACTTGATTTGTATGTAATTTGCATACAAATTAGGCCTCTAATCACTTTAGTAATGCTAATCCGAAGGCCGTTTAGAGTCTCTAATCCTTGATTTGCACCATTGTAGGTGAATCGAGCATCGGACGGATATCGGGAGCGAAAGGATGCAATTTGGGAGCTTTTGTGGATTTTCGGCTAAAGGACGAAAAGTCAACCCGAGGACCAAAAGTCAACTCGTGGTCAACCCCGATTTTGGAGCGTCAACGAGTCAGCATGAAGTCCCGGAAAGGAGTCGCAAGAAGAATTCCGGAAGTTTGGTCAAAGTCAACCTTTGGTCAACGCCGAGGGTCGCGGTCAAAGTAAAGGCGAAGTCAACCTTGTGACTCATCCACTTGTGCAATTAATTTTCAGCTAAGGACCACACTAGATATGGTGAGGTCACCTATTGATTATTCCCCCTTTCATTCCCTTTAGCAATTACCCTCTTACCCTTCATTTAATTTATCCAACCCTTAGATCTAACCCTAGCTCATCCTAGCCCTTCATTCCTTCTCTCTCTAGCCTATAAATAGCCTTCTTTACCTGATTTAGGTCATTCCCATCATCAGCCCCAAAAGCCCTCAAATTCCTTTCCCCTTTTCCTTCTTCCTTCCCTCCCCTTCCCCTTAGATCCGAGCCGCCAGTCGACCGGTCGACGACCGGTCGCCGAACGGTCGACGGTCGACACTTCCGCCGCCTCCGCTGCTTCCACCGCTTCTTCAACCATTCCGGGCTGCTGGGGATCCTCACAACCTTCAAGGAGGACATCTAGATCCAAGGAGAAGAAGGGGGCATCACTTATTGAGCTTTCTTTAACCCTTTTCTCTCTTTGTATTCATGTTTAAAGCTTACACTTGCTATATCTTGATGTCTACCCTAATGGTTAGTGAGTAGTCACTTTGTTGGGGACTAGAGTTGTGTGCCCTAGTCCAATGTGATGTAATGATGGATTGATTATGTATGAATGTTATGTGATGAATGAATATATCTTTTATCCATTTCAATTTGAGTTGAATGCATGTGTAGGAAATTTAGTCACTTTCTTGTGCATGTGTGCAACCTATTTTGATTGAGATTGTTGGGGTGACTCCTAGCTCTCTTTAGGCAATTGACATTAGATGTGATGAAGTTCCCTTGTTTGAGCTTCTAAGTCTTTGTACCCTTCGCCTTTCAAACCAATTTGAGAGAGTTCTAGTGATCCATAATCCGGCACTAGAATACACATGATAAGATGGTCTTAGATCCATAACATGGCTAAGATACGAAGTTTGATTCATTCATCGCACAAGCATGAGTACTAGTTAGTTTGTTACGCATCGCATTTGGACTTGGGTTAACCCGAAACCCTAACACCTTTATATATTTGCACACACTTTATCTTCCTTGTTTGTTTCCATTTCCTTGCATTTATTTGGTTGTTGCATCATTCCCTTTAACACGAAACCACACTTCAAACCACACTTCGCACATTGTAAACACGCACTTCACTCACTCTTTCCATCTCCTTATCACTCCATACTAGCTAGAGCACTCGCACACACCTACTACCGGGAAGTCGGGGAGCCGTCAATCCTCCGTGGAACGACAACCCCCTTCTCTTCTATCACTTACCATCTATTTTTGCATTTGTCAGTACTCCCAATAAAGCTACTGTCAAAGAACAATAAAGCTACTGTCAAAGTACAATAAAGCTATTGTCAAAGTACAATAAAACTATTGTCAAAGAACAATAAAGCTACTGTCAAAGAACAATAAATGTACTCCCAAAGAATAATAAAGCTACTGTCGAAGAACAATAAAACTACTGTCGAAGAACAATAAAGTTACTGTCAAAGAACAATAAACCTACTGCCAAACAACAATAAAGCTCAGTGCGAGGAACAAAAAATGTACTCCCAAAGAATAATAAAGCTACTGTCGAAGAACAAGAAAGCTACTGTCGAAGAACAATAAAGCTACTGTCGAAGAACAATAAAGCTACTGTCGAAGAACAGTAAAACTACTGGCGGTGACATTTTTGTAAATATTAAAATTTGTAATATTTTGGTGGCCTTATGAGAGAAAAAAATATTAGGTGACTTTTTGAATAATATGAGTTATGTAAATGACCTTATCTATAATTGGCTCTAAAGTTTATCCCTCAAGGGAATATGATTCTCGAGAAAAATAGTTTCCTACAACTAACTGGATTATAATTGATGCCTATATAAAAAGGCAAAGGTAAAAAACCAAGGTACGTGTTTTATGTTATTTTACTATATTAGCTAATAAATAAATTTAAATATACTAAAGACAAAATAGTAAAATAATATAATAATAAATACATAAAACAACTTGCCCACTTGTTTATTTTTTATATATTTTTTAATTTTATTTATATTTAATTTTAAAAATAGTATAATAAAATTGATGAGCAAGTGTTAAATTAGTGTACTCCTGGCGTACTCTTGTGAATTCCATAACATTTAAAATTCTCATTTTTTTATTTTCAAAAGTCAAATTACTATTGAAAACCACTAATATCTGTAAAAAAAAATAAAAAAATTCGGCAAAATCTCTTTTTCTTTTAGAAGTTGGTTCAAAGCCCACAAAACCCGACTGGCAATACCGAAAGAAGTAGAAGGAGTCGAGCTGTCGAAGGGCGTCAAACATTAGCAGCAGAAGAGCAAATCCTGTGGGAATTCGAAAGTCGAAACCATGAAACTCTCCTTCTCTCTGCCCTCGAAATCCTCTTCAAAGTCAAACCCTATCAAACCCTCGAGGACCTTCGACGACGCCAAAGGCCGCCAAAACGGCGACGTCTCCAAACAATTCGTCAAAGAATTCGACGCCTCGAAACCCCTGAGCGGCGACCCCAAAGCTCCCGTCATCGCTCCGATCGAAAACGAATGGCGGCCCCACAAAAAGATGAAGAACCTCGAGCTTCCGATCACGGAGCCCGGCGGCCAGGAGCTCAAATTCGAAGTCGAATCGCTCTCCGTTGAGCCGGACTCCAATATTTCGTACGGTCTCAATGTCAGGAAGATGTCTGAATCTGAGAATTCCGGTGGCGGCGGTGAACGGCTGAGATCCGGAGTCGTAGAGGAGACGCTGCTTCAGAAACTTAAAAGCGATTTGGAGCGGTTATCGGATCACAAGGGAATGGAGGAGTACGAGGGGATGCCGGTGGAGGGATTCGGGGAGGCGTTGCTATCCGGGTACGGGTGGTACCCGGGAAGAGGAATCGGGAAGAATGCCATGGAGGATGTCAAAGTCGTGGAGTATACTAAGAGTACCGACAGGCACGGGTTAGGGTTTCTGACGAACCCAAAAGAGAAAAAGAAAGAGACTAGGAAAGAGAAAGAAGCTGATGAGGATTTGGGTAAGGAGGTGCGGATTGTTTCGGGTAGAGATTATGTGGGTTTGAGGGGCAAGATTGTAGAGAAATTGGGGAATGGAAAACTGGTTTTGAAGCTTTCGAAAAGGGGCAAAGATCAAGAGCAAGAGGAAGTCAAAGTGAACACTAATGATGTTGCGGAATTGGGTTCAAAAGAAGAAGACAAGTGCTTGAAGAGATTGAAGGAGCAAGAAATGAAAGTGGGTAGTAGCAATAAGCCGAGCAGACAAGATCAGAGGGGTTATTCCACTTGGCTTGCTAGGCACATTCGGGTCAGGGTCATAAGCAAGGACTTGAAAGGTGGGAAATTGTATTTGAAGAAAGGGGAGGTAGTGGATGTAGTTGGACCTAATACTTGTGATATATCTATGGATGGGAGTAGGGAGTTCATCCAAGGGGTGTCCCAAAATCTTCTTGAAACTGCACTCCCAAGGCGTGGTGGACCGGTTCTTGTATTGTCTGGGAAGCATAAGGGGGTTTTTGGCAGTCTTGTTGAGAAGGATTCTGATCGAGAAACTGGTGTTGTCAAGGATGCTGATACCCATGTCTTGCTCAATGTGCGGCTTGAGCAGATTGCTGAGTTTACTGGCGATCCCAGCGACATTGGATATTGATTAATAGGTAATTTGAACCTCAATTCAGTTCTCTTTATAGTGCGTTTGTAAGCACAAAATTCCGATATATGTGTTTCTCGTTATTTACTGCTTGCACTCCTTGCTCTGGGAACATACAAGTTCGTTGCCTCTGTTTTTAATGTATGAAATTTCAATGGTTGTGAGGATTTTATTACTTGAAAGTAAGTAATCGTATGCTTGAAGATAATTTTTTACAGACCTATTTTTGGGTGAATGATGTTCAACCATGAAAATTGTCATCATTGTGGGAAATTCACATCATTGTTGGGGAGTATGGAAACCAAATTTTCAAGTTGCAACTTGTTTTGATGTATCCATAGTATATTCACATTAGTATGATCTGTGGTTTTCTTTCCATTTGGATGTTTGACCAGTGTTGTCAGTAGATAATCAGATATATGTCCCTATGTCTTATTTGTGGATACTTATGAGAATTGCACCTTAGTTTTACTTCAGCTATTGGACGATTTATGTTTCGACGAAAGTTGAAAATGGTATCAAACCCTTTTTTTAGTATATTATATTACAGAATATGGTAATTTTAAGACAGTCTAGTTCGAATTAGTCTAATAATTTTCCAGGAGCCTTTAAGAAGGGCTCATAGCATCTAAGTAATGTCCAGTATAATTTATATTTCTTTGCACTGAGTGTTACATCTTTGATGTTGAAATCTAATAATCCTTGTAAGAGATGACCAGGAAATAAAAATTAGACGAAGATAGTATAGGTAAAATCATTTTACAAAAAAAATTATGGCATGTTATGTGGGTGTGAATAATTAGAGTAGGAAGATGAGTAAAAGTAGAAATTAGGGGAAGGTGAGTGCCTTTATTGATATCCTTTTTAGAGATACAGGTATATTTGTTAGGGATATTATCATGAATGGTACCTGAACTATACCTCCATCTTATCGATGGTACCTGAACTTTATTTTTTGTCACAAACGGTACCTGAACTTTTCGATTTTGTCTAAAGTGGTACCTGAACTTTATTTCTTGTCACAAACGGTACCTGAACTTTTCGATTTCGTCTAAAGTGGTACCTGAACTTTTCGATTTTGTCTAAAGTGATACCTGAACTTTTTGTCACAAACGGTACCTGAACTTTTCGATTTTATTTAAAGTGGTACCTTTGGTAATTTTTATTTACCGAATGTGGCCTTAGGTACCACTTTAGATGAAATCGAAAAGTTCAGGTACCATTTGTGACAAAAATTAAAGTTCAGGTACCATCGATAAGATTGAGGTATAGTTCAGGTACCATTTTAGCTTTTTTCCCTATTTGTTATTTTACACATTTTAATTGTCAAATAAGTTTTTCGTTGTTAAAGGATAGATAAACAGGTCTGAGAATGGACCATGAGCTTAGACTGTCAGAATTGCAACCTAAATCTTCAGTTTTCTTTGAAGTTTCAACACCAAAACGTTGTCTACCTAGGTGAAACATTGTTCTCAACTTCTCCATCACTAGACGTCAATCATATTGCCAGCAGTTTGAATATTCTTGCATTGTGAAACTAAGCTGTTTGTAATACTCTTGCATAATGAAACTTAACTTTCCTGTTTATTAGTGACCACTGAAATTTATATTTAATTTCATTTGATTCACAAACTATTGATTTAAAAACCAACAGCTTCTTTCCTTGGACTTTGTTTAGCTATGGCTCTGTATACCCAATGCCAGACCTGGCTCACTGTCTGTTATCAGGTTGTTTTGATTGGCAACTGTGATGTTATTTCAAGCATGCATCTCTCTATATCAGTTATATATTTCTATCCTCTTGGAAAAGCATAGACTATAAAAAGAGATCTGACAGCTTGGCTAGATAAAAGTTAAGATGTACTTGTAGTAATGATAAATGTCTTGCTAGAATCAGTGGCCATCACAGTGAACAGGAATAATTTTCTGGCTTATAAGTACATTCCAGATAGAATCTGCTGCAAATAATTTGAAGGAATCCCATAATTAGATGGAAATCCCATACATATAATAAGCATAAGTTAAAGAAATTTTAGCAGCCCCGAGGCTCACGGTCTAGGATTTTGTGCTTAAACCTTAACCCAAGGTGTGATTCTAACAGTGAGGAATTATGACCCTATTATATAGTATGGGAGGTGGTTTAAAGTTGCTTTACTTAAAGGACAAGTTCAGAGAGACTATCACTGCACCTAGGCCAATGCAAAGGACATCTACTGTGTTTTTGTACCCCTGATGGAGAGGAGTTAGATTCTCCCTCTTATGTTTAGAGATGGCCCTTCCAAGGTGCAATGATTCCAAATCATTCTGAAAGCAATATCTTTTGTGTTGTTTTCATTTAATTTTTTTTAAATAAAAGGTTCTTTTGGTCAAATTCTTAACGTCCCCTTTCTGACTGCGAAGGCATTTCAACTTATCAAATTGCAGGGTGTATACACTTTTGACATGGAGATACCATTCATCCAGGTTGATGCCTTCTGTTTTCATGGGGACCCTGGTGGACGTATTACTGACTTAAGGGGAAGGTTCAATGGCTTTCACAAGATGGTGTGGAAAATGGAGAGAATTGATTATGTTGCACATTGCCATTTATTCATAAGGAGCTCTACAATGTGATTGCAACTAACTATGGCAATGAATATCTTGTTTCATGAGCAAAAGATAGAAGTTCTATACAGGTAGTCTTCTCACATGATAATGACCCATGAAAATGACTTTTTACATGATTTGTGACTTGTGAGAATATCATGTAGTCTTCTCACTTCCTTTGAAACTTATGTGGACCTATACTTTCAATAAGACCACTATAGTCTATCTTAAGATTTTATGTGGAGCTTTGGGTGCAAAGAATTTGATCGAATGGTGTTGTGCAACTATTTTAATCACAGGTGTAAAAATAAGTTTGTTGATTAGACTTTGGATCTAGAATTTTGAGGTGTGTGTTAGTCTGTCATTCTGTGTAATGTTAGTTGTTTGTGCATCAGTGTAACATCATGACTGGGTTTTCTTGGCTTTTACAGTCAATATTGACAGTGGTATGGCTGCATTCTTTCTATTATACACATGCTCGTAAGAAGATACACAGCTGCATTGTTGGACATACAGATTTCAATTTTTTGGTGTACAAATTGCCTTGTTTACTGTTTCAGCATGTTGATCGGAAGGGGAATAGAGATTTATTTATTTATTTTAATGCACTTTGACACGATGTTCATTTCTGTCTTTTCAGTTTTGGGATGTTGTTTATCCTTTATTGTGTGTCATTACTTAAAGATCATTTTCACCATTATTATTTCAGATTTAGCCGGAAACGCCTGATCCCGGTCCTAAATTCATAGAGGTGTACTAATACTGCAGAAAGTTGGAATATAATCGATAAAATCATGGACAATTTGACACTCGACAAGGTCCAATAGTTGCCTAGCTGCGATGATGCCAACACAGGCCTTGGCAACTGTTTCGTGTGCTTGAATTTCGAGTCTCTAGAAGTTCTTGAGATTTGCTTTAAATATTTCCTGAGCTTGTTAGTTTATGACATTGCTGGTGTCCCTTGTGTCTGATGAGTTCATGACGGGTGGGAGAGATGGGGAGGGTAGGTGCAGTCAGGAGACATTATTCACACAAAAAATGCTTACTAATCATACAGAATTAGAATAGAAATGCACATAATTTCCATTGGTATGGTTTACTAATTGATGCAGTGCTTGATGGAACAAAAGATGAGTAGCAACAAGTATCCGGAGAAAATCCTAAGCCACTTGATTCTCTCCCTCAAGAAAATTGAGTATCTTACGTGATCTCATATTGTTCACTATCCATCATTGATTTAAATAAATAATGGCCATCATTGAGGTATGGGAGTGCGTGGCTGCTTTTGCTCGTTCTCTTCCCCATATTGCTTCTGCATTGCAGGCAGAGAGTGAGGTTTGTAGGGCTGGGTTACTCATTGCTATTGATCAAGGTTGGTCTGAGTGTCTGACATTGATTTAGAGAGTGATTGTCCCCAGCTGGTTACCGCTCTAGCTAGCTCTTGTGCGGACTTCTCTGAGGTAGTACGGATCTTGGAGGATTGTAAGGATTACATTAATGCTATTAGCTCCGTTAGAGTTCGTCACATTTTTCGTGAAGCAAAAAGTGTTGTCCATCGTTTGGCACACATTGTTAGTGCTTTGGCTTTTGATGATATTTGGTTAGACGAGACACCTATTATTAAGGATATTCTTTACGAGGATATTTGTAACCGTACTCGGGGTGTAGATGTTATGTCCCCCTCGAAGTACAACTATGTTCATCATTAATAAAATTCTTCCTTTAAAAAAAAATAATAATAATGGCCACTTGAAATACCACATTGTTTTTTTTTTTTTGTTAAATACCATATTGTTCGACTTAAAGTCGCAAACAAATTTATTAGATTCCAACAACCAAATTTAAAGGATTGCATTTTTACATTACAGCTCTGGAACTCCACTATTTAAGTTGCAACATCTTCTGAGAAATAAAACACATACCAAGCTCCTTTCAAAAAAAAAAAAAACACATTCCAAGCTTAGGCTTATATATATATATTTTTTTATCGAAATCCTACGGTTTCCCAAATGCTTCCTAGGCCTAAGGACTAATCCGTAGTCGGGGATTTTGTCAAAACATTTCCTCTCCCTGGCCAGCCACAAAATGGATTGTAATTTAAACTTCAATCTGCAGTCAGCGGGATTTGAACCCGGGTGAGGGGGTACCACACCTGGAGTCTCAACCAACTTGACCACCAGTGGTGGTTAGCTTAGGCTTATATAGGTACAGGTTCGATGAGTAGAGAAGCTACAAAATCTTTGAGTATGGTTCCAGCATGAGTGTAGCCATCTTCGGACTTGTATACTACATCGATCACCCGTGTAAGATTTAGAACTCGCATTAAGAGAGGCATGGCGACAGCGGTAGGGTGGAGGCACTCTTCGTTTATGTCCTTCCAGGCATCACTCACTTGTTTACGAAATTCGGTTATGGTTTCTTCTTCTGTTGCACCATACTGGATCATGTAACATTCCACGGCTGAGGCAACATGCCCTCTCTTCTGCTCAAACTATGCAGCCAAGAAAGGTTAACATTAATTTAAGAAAGAGTTATAAAAGCCTCAAGTATACATGATTTCTGATTAGTACGTACCTTGTGGGAGACAATGTCATCCATAAGTCTGCAAACTACTGATGAAGCCTTTACAATCTTAGGGTCGCTTAAGATCCATTCAAAGGAGTCTTTTGTAACAATATCTTCCATTCCAACAAAGGATGTGGTTGCCAGCATTGAGTAGGCAGAGGTGACAAGTGCTACTTCCATGTATTCCTCCATTGTTGGTGTGTATTTCTTGTGGAACCATTTGGCTTCATCATGGTATGCTCTGACTTGTTTCTTCATCTGAGACATATATGCAGCAAGCCAACTGTTAATAATCTTCAATAACATTTCTGGATTAATTAACGCAAAATTGAGGCTTAATTACCGCTTCTCTTGCATAATTGATACTATATAATCTTCCCTCACTTGCAAGTTCTTGTTCTATTTCAGCGTAGACATCTAACAGTGCCTCGTAACAGAATTTCATATACTCCGGCAGTTCATCCATGGCAGAGATGTCCCACCTGAAAATAAACAAGACAACGACGATTGTAAGGATGGAAGATCTTTTACAGAAATAAATTGATCGGTGTTATATAATAGAGATAAGAAAATATATATCAATTTCAAACCTCTCAATTGCTTTAGTAAAGAGGTCTAGTTCTTCAAGTGTGCCATGCACATCATAAATGTCATCCATAACGGATGTAATGGCAATAACTTTGGTTAGTGTCCTCCTGGCAAAGTAATACTTAGGTTCAAAGTAGACTCCCAAAATCCAGAAATAGCACTCAATTACTCTATCTCTTGCAAAAGGTAGCTTGTTAGCAAAGTCTAAGTCCTTCCACCACCTGATCATGATGAATCACATAATTAATTATCACGCAAATAGCTAATTAATTAGAACAATTATGACAAATTTCTTTAATAGTTAACCTTGCAATATCACTTAGTTCTTTCTGATGCGCTTGTTGGACTAGGTTGAAATCCAGCTTTGCAAAACTTAGCAAAGTTTGATTACGTGATCCGTGTAGTTCCTGGTGGAGAGAGAGGTAGTGCCTTGCTTCTAGCCTTGGTAATCCCTTCCAGAGTGGTTGATTCAAGGCATGCCTTACTTGTTTCGAAAACATGGGGCTTAAATGATTTGCTGCCGACTCTAGATGTGTGGTGGTGAAGGTTAGTGCTTCATCTAGTAAATCCTCTCCTCGTACCATAAGATGTGTGGCTTCGTATAAACTTTGTAGTCCTATTACATCATCGCGAAGCGATTCCTTCAATTTCCCATCACTGTCCTTGAACTTGTTGAACATATCTGCATGATCCACCAGCCAATGCATTGCATCAATGTATATCTATCTATTTTTTTTCAAACAGAAAGAGTTAATAGGAATGTAAAGAAAATCATATATAACAACGTTACCGCATGAAACATTATAACCCTGTTGCCTTAGCAAGCGAAAGCGAAGAGCGCAAGTGTGCAGGTCATCATCACAGTAGTCATTAAAGTGGCCGTGGATTTGCTGCAAAGTTTGGTCAATCTCGTATTCAAAATGGTACGACACGCCTAAGCGTTGAATGTCGTCAATCAACTCTACTTTTCCCAAAGAATTTTTAACTGGCGGAGCCATTAGCATTCTCTTCACTTGTTCCTTCAGTTGTTGGACTTGTTGCTCATCTTTCATGTCAGTTTCCTAGACAGGCCAAATGAAGAAACAAAAAAAATATTAATTAATCAGACAGCTAGAGTGATCGATGGACTATAAAATGTAACATATATATTGATGACAACAATTAAGAAAGTGAAGAAGCATATATTTTATGCACGTACAATAGTGTTGTTATAAGACAGAAAACGATCTCCCCAGATGCTGGGATGAAAATCAGCCGAACGTCGTCGACTACCGGCATCAGTAGAGGCATTTAGGGTCTGAGGGGCTTGAGATGCTATACTGAGCAAAGGGACAGACATATTTCAATGCTATCAAAGGGTTAATTAACTGGGTGTTGGTTGCTAGCTAGCTCGGTAGGTTTGAGTTGAAATGGTGCGGCCTGTTGCATTGCTATTTATAGTAAACTATCTATGGAAGAACATTCAATTCAAGTGCCATCGCCTGAAAATGCATATGTTGCACGCATATGGCATGAAAATTGAGTGGTCGAGCAGTTCATGAATGAAGCCTCCGACCAAGTAAGTGATCCATCGATCTCCGCGATTTAGCTAGTAACCAATACGTACGATACGAGCTAGTCTATATACAGAACTGTTACGTACGAGAGAAACGTGATATAAATGTTTTTAAAATGGAGCAGTCTATATACAGCACTGTACCGTGTACAGTTCTGTTACGTACCCACCAAGTGATGATACATCTCCTATAGCCTATAGGTTATACCGCTATAGTAATAGTACTTTTACGTACGAGAGAAACGTTATATAAATGCTTTCTTTTTGCTCAAAACGTTATATAAACGTGTTCATTTGTTGTGCTTGATAACTTGATAACCTCACAAAAACTAATCAAACTTAAGACTGATAGGAGCATAATATGTGACCTCTATAATATTAATTCTTATATTATCCTGGTTAATTTTCCATTTATTTAGCTTTTCCCTATATATGTTAGGGAAATATCTAATATGTACATAATTTAACTTTATATTTCCTATCAAGGTTGGAGATTTTTAATTTTTCCCAACAGGCATATCTTAAACTCATTTTACTCCCAACAAGGACAAAAATATTGAAGGGTGATTTTTTGTGACACTTTTGCTCTTGAGCTTATATTAAAGACAATGGCAAGCAAAAAAGCTCCAGCTCTCATGGCAGTGTTCGTCATCGTCTTCTCTCTTGTCGGTGTTGCTTAGGCCGCTAAAGCTCTTGCTCCCAGCCCAACCTTTCTGGCCTCGTCCATCTCGCCGTCGTTCATCTCTGCTTGCATCGCCACCGCCACTGCTCTCAGGGTTTGAGCTCACTTGCTGTGATGGGGTGGTGTAGAGGGGTTTGATTAATGTTGGTTTGCTTCCTTAAGTGGCTTGCTGATCCCAATATGTGAATCTGGTGTTCTTAATTATTTGAAGATATTTGCAGTAAGTTGCATTTGGGCTGCTTGATTTCGAATTGATTGGGTGATAATGTATAACGGGATTAGAGACATGATGACAGGGACAGAACCAGGATTGAAAACTTGGGGGGGGGGGTGGGGCTAACTTTATATGTTCAGGTTATTTGGCCGAAGGGCAAAATTTTTTTTTGCTCAAAGCCATATATATGAGTAGTGAAGAACTCAAGGAGATTGAGGATTTTTGTGGCTTGGATTGCCTGGAAGATAGAAAACTCAGTTGAGAAACTGACCATGGAGTTGCAGAAGAAGAAAGAGAAGAAAAAACAAAGAGAAAAAGAAGAAATGATGGAGAGAGAGACAGAGAGACAGAGAGAGAGAGGGCTACTGAGAGCATCCACAATGGGGACCCAAATTTGGGTCCAAAACTTTAATTTGGGTCTAAAAACACCCACAGTGGATCGGAGGGAGTAGAACTTATAGTTGCCAGAAACCCAAATGTTGGACTCAAAAATTTTGGACCTATATTTGTGGGTCCCCCCATGTGCAACTAATTTGAGAGAGATTTTGGAGAGAGAAATTGATGATTCATCAATGAGAGATAACAAGTGGGGATTTTGAGTCCAATATCTATATGCCACAGTGGAGATGACTCAAATTCGGGACCCAAATTTGAGTCCAAAAATATAAGTCTAAAATATGAATCCAAAAATGAGTCCTGCACCACTATGGCACCCAAAAAAGTAAGTCATTTTATACACTATTTCGATGGACTCAAATTTGGACTACGGCCAATTTGGACTCATATTTGAGTCCAAAAAATGAGTCCATACTGCTGATGCTCTGAGAGAAAGAAGTGAGACGAAAAAAAGAGGGAGAGAACACGTGGGAGACAAAAAGAGAGGGAGAGAACATGCACTAAGCCACTAATTAATATTTTAGCAAACTTTTGGGGGGGGGGGGCTACAGAGGGAGAGTCATATACTAATTAATACTTTAGCAAAATTTTTGGGGCTATTCCATGTCAGAATTTTGCTAAATTTTGGGGGCTATTCTGTGAGTCAAACATGCACTAACAACTTTTTTTGTTTCTGGGGGTGGGCTTTTACTTTAGTAACCCTATACTTACTAGTTTTTTACCAAAAATCTGGGTAGGGCTGCAGCCTAGACAACCTACCAAGTGGTTCCATCCCTGCATGATGAGCTGCTCCTACGGCTGTTGGGGATGTGAGTGAGGTCTTTTAGGGCATCAATTGATCATACAATAGTTAAATTTGATTATTGCTGGGACAGAAACTTTATGGCATGTTTACTTACTTGAAATGGGTATGAGAATGAAGGAATTGATTTCCATTCCTGAGTTTTTTTTGTGTTTACTAACATACACATGAATCAGAATGGTTGTGGGTCTCACAAAAAAGTGACTAAAAAAGGGAAATCCATTCCCGAATATTCGGAGTTTGATTACCAAGGGGGGGTATGTATTTGGAATGGATTCCATCGGAATGAATTCCGATTCATTCTCATACCCATTCCAAGTAAGTAAACATGTCATTAGATTATTCTTGCCCCGAGGATGAAATTGTATCTTTGCAACGCTCTTAAGCTTTATTGTGTGCTTATGTTTACACTAATGGAATTTTTTTTATGCATTTTTCACTCTGAAAGCTGAGCACCTTTCTTATATATTTCATGGCCTTTGGTATTCCAATTGTAAGTATGTGACCTTGGTATATAAGATAAACACCTCTTAGGTTGAATAGGATACACACTGGGTTACTGACTATTACTAACTTACACACGCACACACATAATTGAATGCATGCATAGATGCACTGTGCCGTCCAGTTAAAATGTTATTCATCCACTGATGTTTAAACTAGACGTGGTACTCAATACAAAAGGCATTGGAAACACGAACTTCAAATGATTATTCAGACGTGGTGCTCATCCACTGATTATCAGTATATAAGGCATTGAAAATTCAAGTTCGGAACCGATACGGCATCGTTGCGGCACTGACATTCTCGTTGTCGACTTTAATAAAATTTTATTGACCTCAATAAAATTTTATTCAGGTCAATAAAATACACAAAGGTGATGATCCTTTATTTTTTTCCTCCTACCACGGAAAGAACTTGCTTCTTTATTGGTTAGGATACTGCTAGCTACTTTTCATTTTGACACGGAGATGACACGCTAGGACATGTTGAGGACATGCCGAGAACACGCGATCATAAGGAATTTAAAGTTTTAAACTAATTTTTTTTTCCAAGGCATGGGAAAATTAGACGCCAAAACGTTTCATCCAAATCAACCAAATTCTTGTCATGTTGCATTTTTAATTCTCATGTTCAATCCATGTACTAATTAATAGAGATTCAAAATTCAGTTACATTTCTGGCCATGACCTCTTGTCGTAATCTTTGACTTCTCCAAAGCTAGATTTTTCCAAATTTCTTCCAAAAAGCTCGATCATCCAATCTCGTTCTCGAATTTTGACTCTTTATCTTCATAAAAGGGCTTATTTAAGTTAGCACCGAGCAGTAGATAATTATAGAAAAAGAGTTTTATTCCAAGCTGGTTTAAATGGGATGGGGGTTACCAACTGGTTCAAGCTGAAAGCAAAGCACTCAAGTGGTTTTGCTTAAGAGATTAGGTTTTTTTTTAGTTTTTACCACACTTGAGTTCGTTAAAAGGTTGTAATATGGCAGTCCATAGGCTTTTAATTAGTCGTAATGAGTATATAGTCTAAATGGATTCCTCCTCTCGATCATTCAAGCTGAAGCAGATTGTTGATTGATAGACCTCACTAGCTCTTGATCGAAGTAATTAAATAAAAAAAATACTTTGCATCAAGTTGAGAAAGTAATTGGTTACCTAGCTAGCTTTTCTTTTAATTTTTCCTTTAGTGAGCATAGCAGCAGTTATAAAGTCATCTTATGGCAACTTAGTGCATGTCTTAACTATCTCATAAATAATTCTTGTGTTCTTCAAAATAGTAAAGAGAAATGAACAAATAACTAAAATATAATTCTAAAGAACTACTTGCACAAAAAGGGTCTTACTTTGCAACTATGTTGTTTTCGTTGTTTAACTTTTACCATTCTAGCTCTCTTCTTTATATTCCTTATTTCTTCCTCATAAACTAATGACCAAGCGTGGGCATGGATTTGCTTCTGGTACGTACCATGATCGGTTGCTAGCGAAGATCTTCATGTGTGAGGCAGTGTACGTGGTGATTCAGTCAAAGAGCGCGCTGTCTAGAGGTCGTTGTTCATTAAGTTCACACTCGGGTCTGATTGGGATTCAATTGCTTCAGCATTATTGCTGATTCTCACCAAACGCAGCTTCCTATTTTTCATGGTCACGATTATGGTGGAGGATCACATCTCAATCAGCTGCCGCAATGGCACTTCTAGCCAGGGAGCAAGCAAGTTTGAAGCATGACTAGAAGTCGAGCTTGGGGCGAGCGAGATGACGGTTTCCTTGGCCGCCATTAACTACACATTGAAAGATTTTCTATTTAATCTAAGCCCCCAAATGACGACGTCTAAGAGTTTGACAAAGCCTCAGTCTTGAGAGTAATCATGGTTTTCTCCAAGACACTATTTTGTAAAAGGTGCCTTTGTAGAGTTCATCCACCAATTGTTGGTGTTTCAAATTAATGATCTTTTGCGTAGGGTTAAGTTCGAGCCTTACTTTCCTAAGATATATATAGTATTGCTTTCACTACCTTATGGTTTTTTTAGCAGCACTCTCGCGGTACATTCTTCTTTCTTTGGTGCTACATATATACTTGCACATCAATTCTCTAATAATGCTTGTGTTATTAGCTATAATAATATTTTTTTAGGGAGGAGGATGGGGCTCCAAAGTTCGAGAAATACGAGGAGAGTGAGACTCGAACTCGGATATGTGCTGGACAGGACACTGCCTTAGTCTAATTGGACTATACCATAGTGCACAAAATTCGTGTTTGCTCAATTTGAGATGTTATTAGCTATAATGTTATTGTCTAATGCATGTATCATTAATTGTCTAGTTATTCTTCCACGTCAATTTGTATTTTATTTATGAAAAAAGTTATAAAAAATTTGTATTTTATTTATGTAATTAGTGTTTGTATTTTATTTACGTAATTACTTCAATTAGTGTTTGTAATTAGTGTTCATTTTTTTTTTTGGACAATTGTAATTAGTGTACATAACTGCCATTTGCTATCATGAGCTTTGATGAAAAAGTTGATGTGAGCTTTGGAAATACTCCTATCGTTGATGCAAAAAATTGTTGTCACTTGTCAGATAAAGTCATGTTGAATCTATTCCTCACAACATGTCGGTGACAATGCGAAACTCATTTTTCTTTGTAGATATTAGATGTGTAGTGTGATATGATTATTAGTAAAGAGTTGGCTAGTTGCTATCAACATGACATGCACGTGTACTCTATTGTTAATTGTTAATTATAAGAAATTGTTATTAACACACCTCAAATTATTATTAACACACTTTTATATTTTTAAATACAATTTTTCTAAACAATATAAGAGTTTTATAAATAATTTATATAATAAAAATAAATTAAAAATACAAAAAAGTGTGTTAATAACAACACCCTAATTATATGATTGCTTTCATGTTTTCGATGCTGAGTACTGCTATTTAATGGCGTATCAAATTCACAAATTATATAGAATTAATTGAGATATTGAAAGATACTAAAAAGTTAATACAGTAGTGGTAGTGAAATTAAATTTTAATACTTATTTGTCCAATTATTTGGAGAAAGTCAAAAGGTTATTTAAAAGTTGCTCCCCTGACGATTTAACCTATAAAGACTTGAGTTGCCAATGTTAACTCACCACTTTATTAAACCATCATTCAGTCTGAGGTCAAGAACTAGACAATGATACATACAACATGTATAAGGGATAAAATAACCTCAAAATCAATGAGTCAATCTGTCAATATAACACGCACACTCTCTAATGTTATTAACAACACTCTCTAATTGTAAAGAACACAATATGCACGGCATGTTATCTTCATTCAACATTCACATAGACATAGATTTGATCGAACACTTAGTCTACATATGTAACTAGTGAATATCAAGTAAGGAAACCAACAATAAACATATAGCAGATGTCAGTATTTACTAAGAGATTCAAACAATATGAAAGCATGTTGAGGCATCCAAACTTTGAGACATTTTGTCAAACATGTGGTGTTCATATGCAAAGAGTGAATGTAAAGCAATAAAATAAACCAACCACAACAGTGACAACACCAAGATTGTCAACCCGGAATCCGCACCTCCAGGGAAAAATTGTAGGACCAAGTGCAAGAAATATGGTTATGGCCGCCTGGCCGGTAATGGTATGAAGGCAAAAAGCTAATAGAAAGGGGACTACAATCTCAAGCTTAGTCTCTAAGGCCCTAGTCTATAGTGACAACTTCTTATTTCTTCAGGTGCTAGATCTCTTTCTTAATTATCTTCTTGATATTGGCACCATCATCCTCATGAGGTCTTCGAGTTCTTAACATGAAAGACTATCGAGAACAAATTAATCATGGCCATCAGGCCATGATTGAGCGTTCGAACAAAAACCCCTATCATGAGTCTTAATCGATCATACGTCAAAACTAAACTTGAAGTTAACAATTTGATTTAAATAAACGACCCTTTGAAATTAAATACCAAATTGTTAAAGTCGCAATTGAATAAATTTCAACATGCACCACCAACATTCAAGGATTGCCGCTCAAATTACACCCTGAACTTCAACTAATCAAGTTACTAGTTACTACATGACTTATACATGGACACGATATTCTTATGAAATATAAAACTAAGGTCCCAAGTTCAGGCTTATACAGGGACAGTTTCTATAAGTACATGTAGAGAAGATACAAAATCTTTGAGCATGCTTCAAGCATGAGTTTAGGCATCTTCATACTTGTATACTAGATCAATCATGCGTGTGAGATTCAGAACTCGCATTAAGTTGAAATGCTCACGTTGTCTTTGCTATTTGTAGTATGCTCGAGCTTCATATAGAGATTTATATACAGAAAATATACCTAAACACATCCATGAAGTTTCAAATAATGTAATATGACATATCTGAAACAAGATCGCACGTCCTCGTGCTCTAGGGTTTCGGTGGCTGCAGATGCATGCATCTGAGCGGCTCTTCCACCATGTGCGAGCCTCTGGCTATCTTCAAGCTCGACTCAAGGTCGAGCGTGGGGCCAACGATCGAAGTTCGCTGTTGAAATTAAGGCAAACCCGCCAACCTCAGTTCATTGAGTCCCGTTATAAGGAACTACACATTGAAGATCCTATGATTCCTATCCTTAATCTAGGTTCCCGAATGATGTCTAAGAGTTTGACAAAGCCTCAGTCTCCAGTGCCATCATGCATGGTTTTGTCATTCTTAGACTCAAGATTACAGGGAGTTGCACTCCAAGACACTATTTTGTAAAAGGTGCTTCTGTATATTGTATATCAACCTATTCTTGGTGTTGTGAATGATTCTTGCTTAGGCTAGGATTATTGGATCCAAGGGCATATCTCTGGTTGTTCCACAATTACAAGCCTTACGGTGCTAAACTTGTCAATTCCTAAGAGGCCAAGATGGTGTTTCTTTCGCTGCCTTATATAGTTTGTTAGCACTCTTGATATAGATTCTTATCTGGTGTTACTTGCACGTCAATTGTCTAGTGGGCTGTGTTATTAGCTAATATTAATTATTGTTGTAGAGTCAAAGTGTTGCATTAGTTTATTAGAGGTTTTTTTTTGTTTCGTTAGTGTTTGTAATTTCGTTTTGATCAGTAATATAACTTTTCTTAACTACCTTGAGCTTTGATGAAAAATTTGATATGAGTTTCGGATATATACTCTTAGCAGTCAATGTATAAAATGTTGCTTGCTATCTTGTCCCCTATCGTGTGTCCCAAGTAAATTAAGGCAAGACTGCTAAATCCTTCAATTCCTCACTACATATATGTGACAATAGCACAATTCGAAACTCATTTTCATCTGTAGATATTAGATGTATAATGTGTGATATGACTATTTAAAAGAGTTAGTTAGTTGCTATTAGCATGAGATGTATAATTGTTAATTTATTGCTTGCATGTTTCCGATGTTAGGTGTATCTAATAGCAGATTATTTTTTCTAATTTAAGAGAATTAACAGAGATATTGGGAGATGCTAAAAAATTACTAGTGCTAGCACTACAAAAATCGCGATCGAAATGTGTAGCTCCAGCTCCGGATTTTCTTTGGAGAATCAAGTGACAAGTACATAATGAAAAGCATCACTATAGTGGTAGTTAGCGATATGATTTGAAATGAGGCAGTAGAGGTTATCGGTTCCTACTACTATGGTGCTAGTTAGCGATATGATTTGAAATGAGCAAGTAGAGGGTATGATTTGAAATGAGGAAGTAGAGGCCTAGAGGGTATGGGTTCCTACCACTTAGAGCAAGTCCAGAGGTGGCTTCTTGACTGGTTGCCATGTCAATCTGAAGAAATTGATTTTCCTTAATTATGCAATTGCATTCTTTACAATATATAGCAGATTACAAGATGATAGTTATAGAAAGTATTGAAGGCATTTACAACTATATCAACTGCACAATCCTAGCTAGTAACAGAACCTAAACTGCAGCTAGGAATATCAAAGGATTGATGGAGAAGATTGCTGCAGCACCTTGATATGGGGAGAATTCAATGGCAGAGAATTAGTGACTTTAACATCCCCCCTCAAACTAGGCATGCCCGGATGCACAAGTTTGGTAGATAGGAGCTGATGACGGTGTTTATGCAAGGACTTGGTAAGCAAATCAGCCGGCTGATCCTTGGTAGGAATGAAACAGACTCTATGACTGCCCCGGGCTACCTTCTCACGAACATAGTGATAATCAAGCTCAATATGCTTGGTGCGTGCATGAAAAATGGGATTGGAGGCCATGTATGTGGTGCTCATATTATCACAATGCAACAAAACAGGAAAATGAATATGAGCACCAAGTTCATATAATAAATAGCCTAACCAGGTTGTTTCCGCACTTGCATGAGCCAAAGAACGGTACTCAGATTCTGTACTAGATCGTGCGATAGTAGGCTGCTTCTTGGAGCACCAAGAGATGAGACTAGAGCCAAGATACACAAGATAGCCAGTAGTAGAGCGCCGCGTAGTTGGACAACCAGCCCAATCGGCATCCGAATAGGCGGAGAGTTGAACTGGATGACGTTGGGGGGTAATCAATAAGCCATGACCAAGAGTGCCTTTGATGTAGCGGAGGATTCGCTTGGCTGCAACCAAATGCAGGGCACGGGGCTGACTCATAAACTGAGAGACCATGTTGACGGCATAGGTGATGTCAGGACGAGTGATATTGAGGTATTGCAAAGCGCCAACAATCTCACGGAAAACAGTAGGGTTCTCAAGCAAAGGTCCATCAGTGGCATTGAGATCAGGTTTGGCGGACATAGGTGTAGACACAGGCTGACTCAATAGTAGATCATGCTTGGTTAAAAGATCATGAGCATATTTGAGCTGATTAATATGCAGCCCATTAGGAAGAGTAGTAACTTGCAAGCCCAGAAAATAATGCAGAGGACCTAAGTCCTTTATGTCAAAACCACGACCCAGACAATCTATGAAACTCTGAATGAGATGCTCATCGCTGCCCGTCACCACAATATCATCAACATATAGCAAGAAATAAATTGTGTGGGAACCATGGCGATAAATGAACAGAGACGGATCAGCAATACTTTGAACAAAACCGGCAGACAATAGGAAGGAACTCATACGCTGAAACCAGGCACGAGGTGCCTGTTTTAACCCATAAAGCGCCTTATTGAGTTTGCAGACATGAGATGGTCTCGCTGAATCCACAAATCCAGGCGGTTGAACCATATACACATCCTCATTAAGAATTCCATGAAGGAAGGCATTCTTAACATCTAACTGCCAGAGAGGCCAATGTCTAGAGACCGCAAGTGTAAGAACAGTTCTAATAGTGACAGGCTTGACAACAGGACTAAACGTCTCATCAAAATCAATACCATGCTGTTGATGATAACCCTTAGCAACTAGACGAGCCTTGTACCTATCGATTGAGCCATCAGACTTCCGTTTGATACGAAAAACCCATTTACAGCCAACGGTGTTCTGGGAGGATGAAGGAGGTACCAGAGTCCAGGTATTGTTCTTGAGTAAGGCGTTGATTTCCTCCGGAGGACGGCGGCGGTAGTAGACAAGCGGCGGAGGTCGAGGCGGTTGAGATGAGGAGGGCGGATGTGAATGAAGAACAATAGGAAGGTCGATGGTGGGTGAGGACTGAGAAGGAGATGGTGCCGAGTTAGTCACGTGGGGAGGTGGGGGTGGGCTGATGGGCCCAGAATGGATGACGTCAGGAGGAGATGACGATGGGCTCAGCAGTTGGGCCTGCGGAGGATTGGGATTTGATATGGACACCAAATCAAGTGTACCGGTAGATGGGACCTGCAAAGCTTTATAAGGAAATTTTGTTTCGTTAAATAAAACATGACACGACACATAGACTCGACCTGTTTGACGATTAAGACACTTATAACCCTTATGAGTAGGGCTATACCCTAAGAAGATACACTCGACACTGCGACTGGAAAGCTTATTAGAGACATAAGGACGGAAATGAGGATAACAAGAGCAACCAAAGACACGAAGGGAGGAATAAGACGGTGGATTACCATAGAGAAGTTGATATGGGGTGACCCAATTGAGGACTGGAGTAGGAAGAATGTTGATGAGATGGACGGAAGTAAGAACGGCTTCGACCCATAAATTATGTGGAGCCCCAACAGTTTGAAGGAGGGTACAGGTCATGGTGGCAATGTGCCTGTGCTTTCTCTCTGCTAACCCATTTTGTTCAGGAGTGTGTGGGCAAGAGAATCTTTGTTGAATGCCCAAAGTTTTGCAAAAATCAGTGGGTGGGAATGAAGAGAAGGAAGACTCGAGAAGGGAGAAGAGAACACAGGTAGATCCTAGACCTAAGCGTTTGATACCATGAAGAAATTGATTTTCCTTAATTATGCAATTGCATCCTTAATTATAGCAGATTACAAGATGATAGTTATAGAAAGTATTGAAGGCATTTACAACTATATCAACTGCACAATCCTAGCTAGTAACAGAACCTAAACTGCAGCTAGGAATATCAAAGGATTGATGGAGAAGATTGCTGCAGCACCTTGATATGGGGAGAATTCAATGGCAGAGAATTAGTGACTTTAACACAATCCAACCCCAAAAGTGCAGAAAACATCTTACAGCAGTTGAACGAAGACTGGGCAAAAACTCACCTGGGCAATCGATCGGTCTCTTTGTGCCCAGGCTCAAGACTGGTTGCCAGCATGGAAAGCTGCTGCACGTGGTTGACATCATGGCCACAACTCCAATTGCAGGCCAGCTGGCAAGGAGCCATTGGTCCTCATGATGTAAGGCAAATACAATGGCTAATTATAGCCATTAGATTTGCATATAATTAGAATGAACGGTTCCCATTAGTTGCATAAGTGCAACGGTTAGAAGTGAAAAAAATATCTCAAAAAATGTAAACAATTTCTATAAATACCTACTATTATCTTTTTACCTCCCACACCCAAAATTTTCATTCCATTGCAAAAACTCTTCCTCTTCCAACTATAATTTATCTTTCATAGATGTTTATTTACATTATATCTTTAATATTTGCAATAAAATAAATATTTAGAAATTAAATAATGCAAAAAAATAAATTGTGACATTGACCCTGACCCAACGGGTGGAAACAACCTTAAAAAAATTAGTCAACAGTGTCTGACGCAGTGCCCTAGCGATTTTTTTGTAAAATATCATCAGCAGCCAAATCACTACAGGGTTTCTCCTTAGTTGACCAACCCAACTTTTTCATTACTACATCATAGTTGTGTACTAACCAAATGTTCTTAACTAGAAAATTGAACTTTTAGTGACCAACTATTTCATCCCTAAAAGCAATCAAGTTTACTCATTATAACTAAAAAGTTCATCACTAAAGCCATGAGTGATGAGTCACGTGACAATATTAGGGAGGAACATGATTTCATCACTAATCCCCAATTTTCACTACCTAATCAAAATCTAATAATGTTAGTTATTTGTTTGTTACCAATATAAAAAAGCTGAAAGGAAGTCTTAAATGTAAATAATATTCACATTCCATTACACAAAACAACCAAGTTCATCAATCAAGTTAGAAATAGGACACTAGCTTACAGTAAAAGTTATTTTTTTTTTATCGATATAGCCATATAGGTGCACTTTATCCTTTGCAAAGATTAATTGTTGCTAGGTCATTTGGTTAGCAAGCTTGTATACTACATCAATGACGCCTGTGAGATTCAGAACTAGCTCGCAATAAGAGGGGCCGCGCATGACGAACATGGTAGGGTGGAGCCGTGGAGGCACTCTTGGGTTACGAAATTCGATATTAATTGTTTCTTCTTCGATCTGTTGCACCATTTCCTCGATCTCTTTTGCTCAAACTGTGTAGCAAGAAGATTAAGGTAAACAATAAGAGTATGAGCACACAATATATACCTTGTGGGATACAAACTATATATTGAAGTCATCTACAAGTCTGCAAACTACTGATGAAGCCTTTACAATGTCTTACAATATATTACTCGCTGTTAGTACTGATGATGTTATTGTACAATCATAAATGTACGTTATTAATCAGATGCATGCATATATAGTCGAATGTGGTAGAGAGAGATCGAGAGAGAGAGAGAGAGAGAAGAGAGAGAGAGAGGAATGTGGTAGCCGATGTCATGGCCGCATGGGTTAGCAAAATGAAGTACTGATCAGGAGCTTGGCCTCAGAGAGCTGTGCTTGATGATATAGATGGCATTTCTAGGACTAGAATTTTTGCTTCAGCTAGCTGTGGCTGACTGTTCTTGGGCCCCCATTGTACCAAAAAAAATGCCATAATATGCCTAATTGCTAGTCAATATACGAGCCATATGGAGATCTTCATAATTAATTAGCACATTGATAATCAATCAAGAAGATCATAATTTCCGGACTTCCGGTGAATCGGCATACTTCTGCTTGGTGATGATCGACTCTTATTCGGCAAAAATGTTATTTTTATCCAAATACTTACTAATTAGAGAAAAAGATGAATTGCATGCGTACATTTCCATACTTCTGCTTACTAATCTATATCTTCATATTAATTTATTGCTCAATAAATTATATTGAGATGGTATTCTCGATCGAACTTGGAGTACACAAAATTATAGAACCTCAATTTTGAATTAATGAACAGTGCATCAGAAGAGGCTAAAAATTTGGATAGTACCCCAATATAGGACCTCGACATTGGAGATGCTCTTATGACCCATCATGAGCGTATATGTTCTACCGATGCATACCAAGACCGTACCATTGGCCAGTAGAGATCTTCTTGAGTGAGGCTATATATGTACGTGGTGGTGGTTTGGTCATACAACTTGTCCTCCATCGTAGAGTTTGTATCTCACCTTGGGTGGGCGGCAAGTCGGCAACTCACTAGAGGTCGTCATTCCTTAAGATCGCACTTGGGATTCAATTGTTTTAGCATATCTATGGACTATGGTTGTTCTTGCTACTTGCAAGTTTTTTTTGTTTTTTCTTTTGGCCAACAAAGTTTACAAAAGTCTTTTGGCCGTGTTTGTAATGTAGAGAAAGTTACAAGGTTAATTAATATACCGATACATTAATTAGATAGAGTAGTTTGATATAGAGGGAAACTAGCTCCAAGCATTATTAGACTAACTTGGTTTGATCTCGAACTAGGGTCTACCTTTATATCGAACTAGGGTCTACCTCTATATCGAACTAGTACGTACTAGCGTACTTCTATATCGAACTAATGTATCTCTGTATCAAACTAGTTTACTTGATGTATCAGTACATTAATATACCGTACACGAACCCGTAATTTAGTTTTTTTTTTTTGTGAGAGTATATAACTGTCATTTGATGAAATATATGATATGAGCAGTGGAGATGCTCTTACAAGACTAGTTGCGGCTAAAAAATGTTGCTTGCTCCCTATTGCGTATCCAAGTAAAGGCAGGGCATGCAGAACCCATTCCTCACTACATATCCATGACAATTTGCCCAAATACCAAATCTCATTTTCCTCGGTGGATATTAGATGTATAGTGCGTGATATGACTATTTAAAAGAGTTTGCTAAATGCTCTAAAGTATAAACACAACGTGAATACTATATGTGATACTGTTAATTGATTGCTTCTATGTTCCCATGTTAGGTGCTTCTAATTCAAGAGAATTAACTGAGATATTGGAGGATGCTAAAAACTTATTACTGGACTTTTTATATTTTATATTTTTATTTTCTGAAACCAATAGTCTCATTTAACCACTCCAGTCTGACAAAATGTGTAATAAAGAATAAAAGTGCCTCCTAGTAATTTCACTAGATTTGGAGCATCTCCAACTTCGCCCTTAAGCGAAAAGGTTGCTTACACTTGGTGTAAGAGTCATAGGCCTCGAAGCGGTTAGCAGGTTGGTAATACAGATCTAGATCGCTGATTGTGATCGATGCATTTACTTGAACATCGGCCCTCCCTCTTGTGTAGTCCGGAGTTTACTTGTGAGAATCGGGTGATAAATACATAAATAAAAACTATTTCCGCAACTAGGTTGGTGTTTAACAATATGATCTTAAAACCATCTCGAGTTGTATTACTCTAGAATGAGTTGCTTCTTATCAGTGTTATGAGCTAGTGACATATTTTTGAGCCGAGTGCTATGTAGAAGTATATTTATATTTTCTTCTATATTTGATTAGTTGTTAATTAGCTAATTTAGGCAGGTTGCATCTTTCCAATGTTCAATCCATGTAACCACTCAAAAAATTCAACTGTATTGTCATGAATCTTGTAGTTCCTCTAATCCAAATTCATGGATTTTTAAGAAGTTTTATTCCCAAGCTTAAGTGGTGGTAATTAAATCAGTTTACGAAACAATATTACTTGATTTATCAGTTGATGAAACGATATTACTTGATTTATTGTTCATTGAGATCAAACTTTTTCTTTTAATTAATTTCATTTTCTTCTTCTTTGTTGGTTTTCTTATTCACCCAAAACCAAAGTTTGATGGCTCTATTAGCTGAACTGGTTTAAATGGGATGGCGGTCAACAACTGGTTCAAGCTCAAAGCAATGCACTGAAGTGGGTTTGCTGAAGTTCGTTTAAGAAGTTGTAATATGGCAGTCCATAACTCCATATTACTAGTCTCGTTTAAGTTGTAATGAGTCGTTAGTCTAGATGGTTTACTACTCTCATTCAAGCTGAACCAGATTGTTGATTGAATGAACTGCCTCACTAGCTCTTGATACAGATGGTTTACTACTTTCAGTTCATATGGTTTACGTTGGGAAAGTGATTACTTCTCTTCTCTTTGCCTATATCAGATCGATCTTTGCCTACATGCATGCAACAAATCATGATTCTGGTTGAGAAGTAAACTCAAAGAAAAAGGAGTGATTTTAGCCCTCGACTTTTGAACATGTATTACCACTTACACTCGTTAAAAAATGGAGTGCTAGTGTGAAGTGTGAACCAATTAATAACACACACTTTGTAACCTGCTCTCAAAAGCCCTGCTTGAGTTTTATTTTTCCGAAAATGATGAATTAATAAAAAAGATAATGACCAACAATATATATCAATGGGAACATTGTTTAAGAAATAAAAAAGGTCAACCTGTGAACAGAGAAACTAAAGAATCATCAATCACATGATAAAAGCCTTCTGCAATTCATCCACAAGAAGCATATGAGGACCCCAAATTAGGAGTACTGCGCTACAGTTTTAAAAAGCAGTCCAATATATATACAGATGCACAAAGTGTTAATCTTTTCCAAATCTATTTTCTATTTTCTGTCGTCTTCACGATTATGGTGGGTGATTGCATCTCTGCCGCATTGGCACTTCTAGGGAGGATCTTCAAGGTCGCTGTTGAAATTAAGGCAAACCCGGCCACCAGCCTCAGCTCGTTTAGCCTCGTTATAAGGAACTACACATTGAAGATCCTGTCCTTAATCTAGGTTCCCGAAGAACGTTTAAGAGTTTGACAAAGCCTCAGTCTCCTGTAGATTGCCATTTTCGTGCTGTGCCAGAAACGTGAGTGCGTAACAATAACATGCCCAAAATGATACGATACTACTACTGTCCATTTTTGGTTTTCTTGTGTTTATATTTGTGGAAAGATTACTCTCGATCATCTCTCTAGTGGAATTGGCATATATATGAAGTATATTTGGTACTACTTGCACGTCAATTAGACAATTGAGCTGTGTTATTAGCTATGTTATTGTTGAAAAGCCCAAGTGTGGCATTAGCTTATTAGACTTTTAATTTGTTTTTTTTAGTGCATGTTTGTAATTTCTTGTGTGTAACATAACTGCCATTTGCTACCCTGACCTTTGATGAAAAATATTATATGAGTTTTGGACATACTCCTACCTCACAACATGTCGGTGATAATAGCTCAATGCAAAACTCATTTTTCTCGGTAGATATTGGATGTATAGTGTGTGATATGACTATTAAAAAGAATTAAGCTAGTTGCTATAAATATGACATGCCTACTAGATAACTGTTAATTGATTGCTTCCATGTTTCCGACGTTCGGTGGCATGCATCTATATATATAGGCATATAAATCATTCTACTTCAAGAGACTTAACTGAGATATTGGAGGATACTAAACAGTTATTAGTGGTAGTGAAATTTTACTACACCGGGTTCGACTTTGTTTTATAGGTTATCTTCTAGCCGAAAACGCTTTTGAATTTCAAACTCTCATAGTACGTATATCTAGACTAAAATCAATTCATAGATCTAGATTAAATCTTAATAGGCCAAGTGTTTGAACCTAAATTTGGCAAGGCCCACGTGGCAGACAGATGGGTCGGGCCCACCGACAATAGCTGAGATTCTTAGTCCGGATCAGTCGGCCACAACCTAGCTATTTCTAGCCGATGCTCGGCTTACCTAAGTTGAGGTTCGGCTAACCTTGACCGAGACCAAGTATTAATCGAGCTCATAAAAGCCAGCATATTTCAACTCGTACATTAATTGAGAATAATGCAATGCATTCAAAGCTGCCGTTACCAAGTTTGAAGAATTCATATTGAATGCACGGTTAAGAGCTTTAATTCCTAAGTGAGCAGTTACTACAATCAAATGCACATTACTCCCAACCTTTAATTCTTGTAATCAATACGGCATTTAAAGCCGAATTGAATTTATTTCTGTATTCAGTACTTTATTTTACTATAAAATGGGCCATAGGCTTCATTGTTAGAGGTCCACGACCAAACACAAAAATCTCTCAAATACAACAACACAATTCAACACAAACAATTGCATCTATCAAACCTCAATATTTTTGTTTATCGCATTCTTATTGGTATTGTTTCTATCTTTGCTGCAATTTATTTCTTGTTCTTTATATTCTTGCAAGTTTATATTTGTGTTCTTTACTTTCTTGTAATTTAAATTCGTGTTCTTCTACTTTCCTGCACTTTATCTTTTGTTGCTATTTGTTTTCTTAAACTTTATATATTTGCATGCCTTATTAAGAAAATCATAAAAAAAGGGAAGCATCGTACAAGAAGCGTTTGGATCCAGCAAACAAGTTTTCTAGGGTTCATGCGTTTCTTTGTCCGCACTCATATCGAAACAAGGCACCGGGGTAACTCCCTGTACTTTGAGTTCGTCATTACCGTGACTTGCGAATATCTACGTCCCATAGATCTTTCGCCGGTCACCTACACCTTCACATTCACTCACCGAGTTGCACATCACGAGGACGCCGGCGAGTAAACGCCGCTTCGTGTAAAGTCATTGCACCCAAGGCAAAGAGAACCTATAGCCGAGATCGTTCCTTCCTCGGCTAACAATCGCAAACTTTAGAAGTCAGGTTGGAGCGCAAATCCAACAATCCAGAATTAAACCTCGCTTGGCCTCCCGGCCGCGAGTTGGCACGCCCGCGCACATATCACCAAGCCAGAAGGATACGTGTAAGCCAAAGAAGACCTCGGCCGTTTGACACGTGGCCGAGACGATTTTTGAGCAAACACTAAGAGAGGTGAAAGATTAGAATTACCAAAATGAAGTTGAACAGCACATAAAGACTAGTGTGGTAGAGATCGAGTTGCTTTTGATCAATCTGCATGTGAGAGAACACAACACCATAATTCAGTCCAAGTACAGAAATTTGACAATGATATATGCACCAAGTACAAGCGATAAAATAACTTAGAAGACAATCAGTTGGTCAATTTGCCAATAACACTCGCACTATACAAGTTAATACATAAAGAACGCAATATGCAAGGTATGTTGTCTTCATTCACCATTTGCATACGCATTTGATCAAACATGTAGTGAGCATATGTAACTAGTGAATGTTAAGATAGGAGAGCAGCAATTACTTATAGGACATGTTAATATGCACTAAGAGGTTCAAACAATATCCATACGAGGTATTTTGTCAAGCACTTGGTCTTCCTATGCAAAGAGTGAATGTGAAGCAAGAACACCAACAAACTACAACATCATGATTGGTAACCCGGAATCCGTATCTCTAGAGTCTAGCAAATAAGTTAGAGTCTAGTAAATAAGTTTATACTGTGAAGACAAAAAGCTCAAATAAATGGGCTGCAATCCCTAACACTTTAGTCTAAAGTGACGACTTTTAACCTTGTGCAACTTCTTGAATCTTCGCGTGCTCCCTCATTGTCTTCTTGATATTGGCACCACCCTCAACAAGTCCTTAATTCCAAGCACACATGCAGAATGAACGCATGAACAATGCAAGAATGTAGACACATTGAAAAATTTCATCCTTAATCTAGGTCTCCGAATGATGTACAAGAGTTTGACAAAGCCTCAATCTCGAGTGTAACCCTGGTTTTGTCCAAGACACTATTTGGTAAATGAAAGGTGCCTTTGTAGAGATTATTACCCTGTTCTTGGTGTTGTGAATGATCTTTACCCAGGGGAGGGTTAGCAAATCAAGCTCGGGCATATATATCTCTAGTTGTTCCTCAATTCCGAACCTTATTGTCTTGAGATGGTATTCCTTTCGCTGCCTCATAGTAATTGTCAGAACTCTTGATACATTCATCCATGTTTCAGCAATAGTTAGTATATTGTGTGTCATTAGTATCTGACTTTTTTCATTAGTGTTTTTTTTTTTTTTTTTGAGTACCTTGAGCTTTGATGAAAAATTCCATATGCGCTTTGGAGATACTCTTACCAGTTAATGTTTAAAAAATGTTACAACCTTATCCCACTCCCAGGGCTATTGTGTATTGTAAAGAGACAAGACCGTGCTAAATCCATTCAATGATCCTCACAACATGTCTGTGACAATAGCACAATGCTAAACTCATTTTCCTCAGTAGATATTAGATGTATAGTATGTGATATATATGAATATCTAAAAGAGTTGGCTAGTAAACATAAAATGTATATTATATAGTTAATCGATTGCTTTCATGTTGTAAGAGAATTAATTGAGATATTAGAGGATGCTAAAAGGTTACCGGTGTTAAACAAAGGAAAAAAGTAAGAGGTGTGACTCTGGAGTTTCTCCATGAGAATTAACTGTGAAATATATAAGCAATATCCACCACCACTATGGTGTTTAGAAACATGACCTTAACTCATCTGTAGCTGCATTTATCTGGTATGAGATCCTACTAATCAGCTCTATGAGCCAGTGACATATTTTGAGCTACCAGATTGTGGCATATTTAAGTGATTGTTACCTCACGCAGTTACGTTGCATTACTCATGTCTAATCAATACACTTTGTTAGGGATTCAAAACTCAGCTAAATTAGCAGGAGTCTTGTTATTATCATCAATTTTTCAAGACATGTATATTTCCAAATTTCCTGCAGAAGCTCCTCCAATCTGAATCTTTATATCTTTATTTACAAAAGCTCATTGAAGGGGTTAGCACTAAAAGGGTGGGGAAAGTGAGACGTGGTACTTGAGAGTTGTATTACATCAGTTTATGAATAAATATTACTGGAGACATGTGCAACTGATTTTAATCAGATGGTGGTCAACAACGGGTTCAAAAAGCAATGCACTGTACCGTTTTTTATTAAGACGTGTTTTTTCTCGTTTTGTACTACGCTTACAGTTCGTTCAAGGAGTTTTAATATGGCAGCCTATCGGTTTTAAGGAGTAACGAGTCGTTAGCGAGACAATTCAGTCATTAGTCTAGCTCTTGATCAAAGTAAATTGGGAGAGTAATTAGTTACTTTTTCTATTGATTTTTCCTTGGTGATCTTAAGCAACGAACAAAGTCATATAGTGTCATCTTATGGCAACTTGGTGCATGTCTAAACGAAATAATTAGCTTAAATTCTTATTCTGTTCTTCAAATTCAGTACTAGTTACCCAGTAGCCTCAAAACTACAAAGAGAAATGAACAAATAAATAAATAAATAAAAGCTAAGGGTCTAGATTTGACAAATCACTCTGGCCATTGATCATGCAGCTAGTAACGTCGGCTATTGAAACGATTACATGATGAGAAAGTCATCAAAGGCAACAAAAAATTAAAGCCAGGAAAGATCAACCGAATCATGTTTTCTGAACTGAAAAACCAAGAATGAAGTCTTTAATTTCATCACTTGCAGCCCTATCAAGAGCTGTCCGCCCGTCAGCATCTTTGACAGAATAACTAGCTCCTGCTCTTAAAAGTTCTTCAATTTTTGGCTTGTCGCCTTCTGAAGCAGCCATCAACAATAAAATATCTACTGGATGGATATTTTGGCTCAAAAGAGCATTCATCTTATCATATGTACCCTCAACAGCAAGCATTCCCATGTAGTTGAAATACTGTAATCAAAGGAATAAATGTTTCATTGTGAGTCATATGTGAGATCTTTGCCTACATGCAACAAATATATGATTCTGGTCGCAAAGCTAACTAATAAAGAAATAACACAACCTCTTTGTAACCGGCTCGCAAAAGCCCTGCTGGTTTAGTTTTATTTGTTTAGCAAATAATAAACTAACCAAAAAAGTTAACAAAACGCAAATATATCACTCTGGAACTGTTTCTGATATAAAAAAAGGTTGAGCTGTGAACAGAGAATTAAAGACTCATCGGTCTCATGATAAAAGATTTCTGCAAGTCCACAAGAAGCTTTTTTTTTTTTTAAACGTCCGAATCTTTGACCCGACTAATCCCTAGGCCTGACCCCACAACATTTGGGGAACTGGAAACTCTAGCAATTGCTAGGTGGGTACCGTGGGAGAGGGTCGAACCCCAGGCCACTTGGGAGCAAACCAAGGGCCTGACCGCTAGACCAACAATTCCTTGGTAGTCCACAAGAAGCATATGAGGACCTAAAATTTGGAGTTCTATAATTTTAGATAGCAATGGAATCTCTATAGATGCACATATGCAGGGCAAAGCTGTATAACTTTGTTCTAACTTATAGAAACATGCACTTGCCAAAAAAAAAAACTTATAGATACATGCTTCGATAAACAGGGTGCAAGTGTTAATGCTTTCTATTTCCAACCAGTTAAGGTATGATTCATAGGGGATTCAAGCCTGAGGTGTCTGAAAAAGACATTAATATCTGATCTTCATACTCCAATCATGGTGCATCATACAGCACCCTATCAGAACCAATGCTTGGAATATGTCAGACATGTCAAAACTTGACAAGATTTTATTTCATAAAAGGGTAGAGATTTAGCCGATCCATAAGCCGATGTGAACAGACTGAACAACGAAGGATTTACTCACCAAGATTTGAAAATAACATTTGTAATTGTCACTGCAATCTTAGTACTTCAATCTCAAAAACCAAAACTGAATTAGGTTGTATCCCCCACGAAGAAAATCCACCAGATCCATAAGCATAATCCGGAGAGCACCACAAACGAGCAACTTCTCCAACTTGCATTCCAAGGACACCTTCATCCCACCCTTTTATAACAGAACCTTGGCCAATTTTGAAGCTGAAAGGCTGCTGCCCAGGGTCCTTAGTGCTCCAAAACTTCTGATTCAGATCACCATCTTTTCCATAACCGGTGCAGTGAACGGTGACCTTCTAACCTGCTACCGGTTTGGGACCAGTTCCAGCCCTCAGAACTTGCTTCTTCACTCCCATCTTTTTTCATTTGATTTACGTAAGAACATATTGATAATAATGATGAATACCCTTTAAAAATTCTTCAAATTCCCTTAGCGTACACCTTCTTACTATTGAAATTTTTACTTTTTCTAGTTACTAGCATTTAATACTAATCCAAAACATTGTTCTTACTTCCTAGTACTATTTTTGTAGAGTACACTAAAAATGCTTGTGTTTCTGTTTCTTTTGCCAAACATTACCAACTATCATGTGGATACTCTAATTATTAAACATAGAACAATAGTAATTAGTTAATCACAATAGCCACTCACCCACATTTACACAACACAAATTAAATAGGAAAAAGTAGTAAAGGGAGAGAGAGTAAAAACCTGCTCAACATCATCTTTGTCAAAATCATCACGGGATTGGCTTCCATAGATTCCAGCACCCTCCGCATCTATACCGTTTTTACCGAATTTGAACCAGCACTTGGCCCTGGAGCCATTGGAGGGTCCAAGACCAAAGGGTCTGACCCGACCCAGCCTATTTCGGGTACCCAGAAACTGGGTATTGAGTTTGACCGAGAAAGTTGAAGAATTGAAGGAGTTGGAGGCGAAGTATGAGTGGGTAGCAGCAGTAGTACATGGAATGGAAGCCATGTCTGAGTTTTAGACTTTCAGCAACTGTGAACTTCTCAGCTCGATCACTCCCTCTATCCACTCATGTATAGACGGAGTAATGATCTGCTGTGTGCTCTCATCTTCAATGTTTTCCATTCAGGAGCAATCTTATCCGTTGAATGAAAATACTCATTAGTCAATGGATTGAAATTCTCCCGCAAAGTATTGACAGATGTCTCAAGTTCGATTTTTCCCTCCCAGTTAATTTAAAAAAAAAAAATTCTAATTTTCCTTTCTTGTGTTGTTACCCTGACTGCTTTGAGGACATGTGACGATTCCGATCATTCGTAAAAAATGTCTATGGACAATGCACGTACTAGTTATCGATCCTTATCATGTTTATTGGTTATGCATAAATCCACCATTTATTTTGGGAGTTTCAAATTTCGACACTTGGTTTAGGGGTTATGCACCGTAGACGAACCATAGCATATTCCCTAAACTTTTCTCATAGTTTGTTAAACTCAATTTGGTTAGAGGCTCGTCAAACCATGCAAGTTCATTGCCAATAAACAAGATAAATTGATCTAGCTAGTCTATAAGCTACATAATTAGCAAAGTAAAAGTTTAAATTACATCTTTGAGCACTCCTAAATGTTAAATAAGAAGTGCCAATGAGTTCACCCCTGTCTTCAGGTTACAACTTATACACCAAAACCCTTTTATCAGCATTAGTACTCACCATTAGATGCCTACATTGCCTAGATGGTAAAAGGAGTCCATGCCTGAGAAGTGGGAGATTCAACCTAAACACCGTGTTCGAAATTAGGGAACTGATATTGTTGACTACATTACCATCGAGCTTTGAGGAAGCGACACTAGCAGTTGATCTTTCGCTGGCCTTGCATTCCTATCATACCTACAAAATATTCCTGTAGAAACGAGTATTATTCAGCACCATTGTCACAAGAGATCCTGCAAAAATGAAGTGTATTGCTGCTTTAATTGATTTTCCAAACAAACTACATGGTAAATTGACAAAGTCCTGAAGGATATCCATAAAGTAGCACACATATCCTTCAGTATCAAATTCTGAAACATCTTTGCTGTTAAGGTCCACGGAAAAAGGCTTGCTTGAGCGAAAATTATTCTATGCACGGATAGGGTAAGTGCATGTACAGCGTGAGCCTCACGCGCCAAATAAAATATTACCAAATATGCAATCTCAGCCATTCATGTCTTATTAATTTCATCCGGCCGTCCTTTCAGAATACTTCTATGTTGACGGTCAACGTCAACCGTTAAGAGAGATTTACAGATTTAAAAAGTAAGTTCTATGTTGCCTTCCAGATCTTACCCCTCTCACAGGCTTGATCTGCTTCTGCTATGACTTTTCCTCTCAAGTTCTATGTGCATGAACCACGATCGGGTCGGTGGTGTGGACAGAAGAAAGCAAAGGAGCTCTCCCTTAGAGAACTCAAATATAAATTAATTGGATGAGATCCCTCGATCGTATAATAATTGGGAAAAAAAAGGGATTATGGGGGATTGAGATGCTCAGAGTTCTAAATCGGATGAGATATGAAGTATTTGGGTGATGGAGGAGGTCGAAGAATGAGCAAATTTTCATCTGGTATCCCAGCGATGGTATCCATCTGGTATGATTTCCATCAAAGAATGAGTTAATTTCTATCTGGTATCCCAGAGAGAAGACCCAGAGCAAGAAGCAATGATCGGAGATGAGGATTGGTTATGCACTTCTGCAAAACTCAAAGCGGTGGTTCTGCCGAATTTCATATTTTTGTTTTAAGTAAGCTAACGGAGCCCGTGATTCTCACAGACACGTGACAAGCACGTTGTACGTGCAAAGGCACTGTCCGTGCAAGGAATCTGCTTTGTTGCTTGAGATGATTCATACTTGCTGAGCACTACTACTTTCCCACTCCTTGTAATTGATGAAGTAATCTGGGCTACTTTCCCACTCCTTGTAATTGATGAAGTAATTTGGGCGTCACAACCAAAACCATTGATGCTCAAATATCCTTATAAACACATTTGCAAAGTCCATTTTCTCCAAAGTGGGACAACACTCCTTGTAATTGATGAAGTAATCTGGGTATCACAACCAAAATCATTGATGCCCAAATATCCTTATAAACACCTTTGCAAAGTCCATTTTCTCCAAAGTGGGACAACACTCCATATTCTCACACGTCTCCGCACGTGTGGCGAATTTTCAAGCCAAACACGTGGACAACTTATATTGGGTGACGTGGAGCACGTGTGGCCACTTGGCTTCACACGTGGCCAAAAGTGCAGTTCTGATATCATGATGAAGTAATCTGGGCATCACAACCAAAATCAATTGGCAATGATTGGAGATGCTCAAATTCTTATAAACACATTTGCAAGGTCTTCTTTCTCCAATGTGGGACAACACTCCACATTCTCACAATAATACCAAGAGGCCGCACTGCTAATCCTTCTAGAGTTATGTTGAATAATTTAGTCCACGATTCTGCCACACCATACTCGTTCATGAGTCATGACCCACATGTGCAAACAAGAACTATCTGTGTTTGGCCCTACTGTACTCTGATTTTTTTTTGGGAGAAATGAGATGCTTCCACTTCAATAATTGAAGTAGGACTATAGGAGCCATTTCCTTGCTTACAAATTTTTTTTGGTAAAATTTTCAATTGGTACTTGAACAATCACGGAAGGTGATTTTTGGTACATAAATTTTCATAAAGAATCTGATGGTACCTGAACTACTACTCAGTTTGTCATTATAGTATCTCCGTCAAATATTTCGTTAAATTGTTTATGTGTCACCCACAATCCCACATGACACTAATTTAGTGACTAGACCATGAACAAATCGAGAAATTTTTGTATGTGACCGTCACTCCACGTGGCAATGTGACTAACTATTGTGATTGGAGCACATCTTTTCATTTTTTCCTCCAATGTAACAACCATTGGCCCTTTATTATCTAAGCAAAGATGTAGTCCAATCACAGTAGCTCATCACTTTACGTGGCAATGTGACGGTCACACTGACAAATTTCTCGAACAATTATATTTAATCTCAAGTAGACTATATTGTCCAAAAAAATTATTCTTGAGTAGACTATGCTTTTTTTATTATTAAATTTAAAAATAAAAATAAATTATAGAATAAAAAAATTAGATTTACATTAACATAATTAAATTAGGATCTTTATCTCCAAATATTCAAGATTAAAGATGCAAAAAAATTATTTTTATTTTTAAATATAATTTAGTGCCGGTGGTTTTATTATTAAATTTTAAAATAAAAATATATTATATTCAAAAAATAATTTAAATTTTTTAATATTAGTAATATAATAAAAAAATTAAATTACTTTAGTAATATAATAAAAAAATTAAATTACTTTTTGAATATATTTATTTTTATTTTTAAATTAATAATGAAACCACTCAATAAATTATATTAAAAAAATAATACCAAAAGATGAGTAGGTATTAGGAATGAATTCCACCGAATGAATTTTTTTACCAAAAATATCTTTGGATATTTTATTATATATATTGTTGTTTTGTTGCATTTTTTTAATAATGTTGGTGCTTGTTGTTGCTTTCATTTTTGGTGCTATTTAATTATATATACAACAAATGAATGAATGAATTCAATAAATATACAGTTATGGTAAAACATACATGAGTTCGTCTAGGATTGTTGTTGATGATGCTAATTGGCTAAGCTATAGAGCTTTATAAATGATTTTGGCCAAATATAAACGATTCATTTCAGTTTAAGCTATATATGCTTAAACTTGAAATATATAATTGAACTTAGAAGCTAATTTATATAAGTTTTCGAGTCTTAAAACTTTTCAAACAAATTTGATCTTTAAGGGTGCACAAATACTATATTATTTGTAAAGTAAGGTTTTGGCCATTATTTTCATACGGGTATTTAAGTAATAAAACAAGTTTTAATTCTGATTCATGAACATAACTAATTTTTTTTTTTTATCAAGGTGAATAATTTCATTCAATAAATTGAAACAAGTACAGTACTCATAGGGCATACATCGACAATGACATACATCAACAAAGACAAACATCAACGGCGACATGAAGCAAGAAACTAAAACTAAACATCCTCACTCGAAAAAGGAGGGGTTGACCAGTCAAAGGATCCAAGCAGGAATATAATTGGGTAGTTAACTGGGTCAAAATGACCAATAAATAGCATAACTGGTCAGTCGTACCTTTCAGATAGCCATTCCTAACATTTGACATTGACATCAAGATCAACGTCATCAGCGCAGCTGATAATCAATCGCATGGCTAAAAGCCGCCAAGAGATTGGGTCCTAAAAGTAAAGAACCAACTACCCAAAACCAGACCCCCGCCGAGATCCCTCACAACAACCCAGACTCGGAAGAGCTAGGACTTATTTATAATTGAACATTACTAATTGAAATCAGCTTTATTTATATTCTGATTTTGCATTGTCAATAAACAGTTTAATGAAAATGAAATATTCTTATACCAATTCCTTCACTCTCTCATTCAGGTTGTCTCTGATTTATGAATTTTTTTTAATTCCAAATAAAGAAACGTGCCTTGATTGTAAATAATTATAGAAAATTTTGAGAGCCTTTCTCGTCCATGCTTGTGCATCCTTCCGAAAAAGCAATTTTATAAATGTCATCTTTAATGAGGTAGGAGGCCGGCCATCTAAGGTAATACATTTAACTTGAACTAAAAATTGCTCTAACAGAAATGAATTTTGTTGCCACATCCACCGCATACTGACCCATATTTGCTCTGCTCATGACAGTTTCATAATGGTTCTGCAGAAAAAATGGCAAACTCTTTTGCCACCATGCCCTTCTTCATCTGTTTCAATCAATTACAATAAACCAAAGTACCAAACCACCGGCCACTTTAATTATATGGTTTTCTACATAGCAGACCGAATTGTCCTAGCGATTTATTTTCATTTACTTTCTCCCATCAGGTGCAACAAGAACTCAGAAATTGAATGCTATTTACAAATCAGTGGAAAAAGAAATTCACATGGTGTGTAAAGAATTTCTGTCATATCTTTCCCATGAACCCTTCAAAGGTTGAGGTAAGTAGAAAAATGAGATCGAGTCACGGAACAGCCAAAGCAAAACCCACCATTATCCCCCACACCCCCACACCTAAACGCACTCAAGTTGCTTCACCAAAACAATCACCATCCTTTTATTTTGGCTTGCCATTCAAGACATGAAAAGAAAATAACAACTTACTTTAAAAGCATACAAAGTAAAACCTTTTATTTTTAAATTTTGATCCCTGTGGAGTTTGGAGCCTAACATCATCAGTGTTAGTGATTGATTAGTGATACATAAAAACATATCAAGCTCAATTTAGAAGATGGGATGTTCATGACATAATCCAAGTAGGGGCAACATCTACATTTAAATCTGTATATGAGACCCAAGTGGTTAAAAAAGGTGTAACTAGCAAGTGAGTTTAATTTTTACCTGCAAGCACATGAATACAGTGACCATATCACCACCTACTCCTACAAATTCGGTTCACTTTAAGATAGAATAAAAGGTAAAGCAACCTTGTGAGTGACCGAAGCTTAACACCAAATGTCCCAAACACAAAGCAATTTCCCCACCAAGACTCGACAGAAAACCACCTCTGTTCAGCGTTAAGCCGTCAACTCCATTCCAACAGACCAAAAGATGTATAAAACCAGCGCCATTGCCACAAGAGATGCTGCAAAAATGGCGGCATATGCTCCTGCAGAAATAGGCACCAGAGGCACTGTTGGATCCCTCATAATGAAAGAAATCGAGTACTTCAACCAGCTCGAATTAAGCAGCAAATGTAGCTCACATAAGCCGCAGCCCCCAATTACAAGCATTGTTTCCTCTAGTAGTCTTTCGAGACCTACTTTTGAGTCAGTGATAAAAACACAAAAGAAGAAAAAGAGGGGCACCAGGCTCCTACCAGGCATATGTTCTATGGTGGACGTTGCAGACAACAATCATCCAATTGGGATTTCTGTATACAGTTACAGGAATCTAAGATCTGATGTGAAGAAATTACCAGGTTAGACAATGCTCTCGGAGAGCTTCGAGAAGCCCAGCTTCTTGAGCCGATTTGTCACAGGGCCAGCCCATGCTCTACCAGAGTTCCCACATTTTATGTCCACAACTTCAACGATATTAGGTCCTTTCTTGTTAGCTTTCTGCCTAATAGGAGTTTTATCCATCCCAATACTATCAGAGTCAAGCATTGGGATTTGACTAGTAGTTTTGAGATGAGTTTTCGGTCTCTGGGGAATTTCAGGGTTTCTCTGATTAATATAGTTGCTGCTTCCACTGCTGCTAGCTTCATCCAAAGATTTCCTTGGTTGTAGCTTCTTTGGAGTAGTAACACTACATGGAACAGAAACAGAAGCTGTTTGATGCTTATTTCGGGAAGAAGCTGTAGGCGTCGGAGGTTGAACCTTAATGGACTCTAATTCTCTTGTCATTAGGGAACTGACTGTCCCAGTGGTCCCTACCCTGATGGATCCTCCACCACCCTTTATCGCTTCCAGCGTCTGAACCATGTTTGGTCTGGTCTCAATCGAAAGTCAGACAACTCGTAGCAGGAGATATCTTAGTGACTAGAACCTTGTTGAAAGAGATGTTACAATCAACTCAGTTCAAGAGCCTTTCCTGCAACAGCATCAGACAATGCTTTTGGATATGAATGGTGTGTGTCAACAATAATGAATAATGTAGCTCAAAATTCAAATTCAGATTGTAAGAGTAGTGTTTCTCGATAAATTTATGCACAGGGTTAGAAATAGAAAGCTACAGATATTTTAGAGCTTCTAAGTCTGAGAGGATAAGTCAGGGAATTGAGTGGTGTATAAACAGATCAACATAATTATCAATTTTCTAGTAGTTCCAAAAGAAAAGCACTGCATAAAAGGGAAAAGGTACATTTTAGCCATTAGTTCATCTCATACAGCAGGAAATCAAGTTTTGGCAGAATAGAAATCATCTTGGTATCAGTTGGTAAAGAAGCAGATTCAGCAAAACCTCTTTCAACCTCCTTATCTCAAACCACAGAATTTAAACATAACATGAGGTCTAACATATCTCTTATAAAATAACCTTGAAATTATAGTTCTGCAAATGCACAAAACTAAAATTCCAGATAACCCAGTTTTTTCATTTTATTTTTTGGTTAGTTGTTGCATCAAGCTCAATCCCAGATGAAAAAGGCAAAGCTATGGAATTATGGTGCCTCTAAGATGAAGATATTCACACCAAACCGAAAATCCTGAATGACCCAGAAATAAATATCACTTCAGTCCTTAACTAGCATCACCAAGATGACATTAAGATCTATCAACCCCCAATAATTCAATTAAAGCAAAATTTTAAGGCAAAAAAAGTAAAATCACACATATTGCCTAAAATAAACCGAGTATTAAGATTACTACCGGCAATAACTTGACCACTGATAGTGATGATCAAACAGTAAGATCCAGAATCAAGCAACAAGAGATACTAATCGGATCATAATTTCAAAAAATGGTAGATTAAAAACGTACCGATAAGTGAGTGAGACTGTAAATCCGAATCAACAAGGAATCAATGCTAGATTATTACTTAGACCCAAGCAACTGAAACAACTGGATACAAAAACCACTTTCCCGAAACATATCCAATCTCACTTCAACGCACTTTTCTGTTCTTATTCGGAGGGTGTCGGACAGTCAACACAAATCCCAACAGGGTGTATGTCTACTTTGCCAAAAAAAAAAAAAAAGTCGGTCTAACACAAATAACAAGTAGGCATAATTACTAAAATGCCTCATAAATTTGGCTATAATTATTAATTTATACCCTGAACTTGCAATTGCGTCAATTTATCTCCTGAATTTGGTAAAAATTGTCAATTTGCACCTCATACATCAATTTCAATTTTTTTCATCCAATTTTGTGACACATAATCTTCATGTGAGGAGTATTTTGGTCATTTTATGATATTTTTTTTTAGTGTAGAAAAACACAAATATACATAAAATTTAATTTTAAAAGAATTAAGAATTTAACTTTTTAATGTAATTTTTAAGAATTCACCTAAATCTTAAAAATCCACCTCTTTAATGTAATTTTTAAGTATATTTGTGTTTTAATATAATTTTTGTGTAATTTTTATGTATATTTATGTTTTTCTAAAAAATATATATCATAAAATGACCAAAATACCCCTCACGTGAAGGTCACATGTCACAAAATTAGATGGAAAAAGTTAAAATTGACGTATGGGGTGCAAATTGACAATTTTTACCAAGTTCAGGGGGTAAATTGACACAATTGCAAGTTCAGGGTATAAATTGACAATTATGGCCAAGTGTATGGGGCATTTTGGCAATTATACCTAATAAGTAAGTCCTTGTTAAGGTAAATAAAGTTCTCATCAAAATAAATTAGGTTCTTGTTTGAATAAATAAGTTTTAAAAGTGGTAATTGTAATATTTTACAACTTGATGACACATATTACAATTTCGACAACTCATGTGGTAACTATGAAAAAGTTCTCGTTAAGGTAAATAAGATCCTCATTAGAGTAAATAGGTTCTCGTTTGAGTAATTAAGTCTTAAAAATTGTAATTGTACGTATGAAATATGTTAACATATATTAGAATTTTCCAACAAAGTAATTACCTTTAGAAGAAAACCAACAATACTAATCACTCAAAAAAAAAAAAGAGGATTAAAAAAACAATAGTACTGACCAGTTTTGCTCACTAATGATAATTTATGTCTTTGATTAGACAAAAAATATGATTGCCTATTCTTTAGCCATTTGGTCTCTACAAAATGTTGGTTGATGTTTCAAATTCGATCACCTTCTACATTAATTTAAAAAATAAGAATAAATACACTCTTTTTTTCTTAGACAATCTAATTGAACCTCTAAATTCGATATGTAGGAGAGCCAGTGGCTTAAGTCTTGTTGCCGCTCCCATGCCGTTGAGCTCTAACATTAGCTACGGGGTAATTAAGCCACTAAAACTTAGCAATTAGCATGATTTCAGCAACTTCTCATCGAAAATAAGGCAATATTTTGTGTTTTTCCACTAAAAGGTCACTTTACTGAAGTTGATGTGTGATGTTGCTAAAGGTGAGTGGTCTAAAGAGCGAGATGGGTGGCTTGGAGGTGGGAATATTGAGTGGTGTGTATAAAAAAAAATAAAAAAGGACAAAATTGATACTTTGGACTATAAAAATTTAAAGGATGTACAAATGAGTAAAAATTACAAATGGTACCTAAACTATTGCAAATGTATTTTTTTTACCTAAACTTGTACGTAAACTATTGTGCCGTTACCAAACATGGTGTTTCCGTTAACTTTTTCATTAAGTTGGCATATTGCGCCGTTACCAAACTTTTTTTTTTACTAAAAAATGGTACCTCAGCTATTATCTATACAAAAAATTGTACCTTAACTATTGCATTGTTACCAAAAATGGTAGCTCAACTATTGCGTTGTTACAAAAAATGGTACCTCAACTTAACGATAGGCTAACGAAACTACTGATATACCATGTTTGATAAAGGCACAATAGTTCAGCTACCATTTGAGATTTTTACCCAATACGAATTTGGTGTCTAGTCTCAGTAGTTTGGGATGAGATAAATTCTCTCTCTCTCTCTCTCTCTCCTCCTCCTCCTCCTCAGGGCCGGCCCTGAAAATTCGGGGGCTCAAGGCAAAGAAAATTTTCGGGGCTAGACTGAAAAAAAAAAAAAAACCAATATCCCAAACAAATATATAATTGAGCCAACGTATTACAAATTATCATTGAAATAAGACTCGTTTTACATTTTTAGATGCAAATGTGCTAATTAAATTTGCATAATCAAGTTTTCCAACCATATCTTTTACTCTATTAGACTATTAGAGTTATAAAGTATTAGGGACGCTGATATGCAGAGGAAGTCAGGAAGTATGATTAAAAACATACTAATGCAATTTTTTTTTGTACTATAATATATATATATATAAATTTGGGGCCCATTGAATTGGTGGCCACAGACTACAGTCTTGCCCCAAGGCCGGCCCTGCTCCTCCTCCTCCTCCTCCTAACCTTCTCGTCAATTGCAGCAGCTAGATCTCTCTCTTTACCATGACCGAACAAAATCGGCCTCCTTGTATCCTATCTTCAGGTTTTCCCTACCCCTCATTCCATAGAATCTCTTCCATATCATCCCTTATTATAAGGGCTTTGAAGGTCCCGTCTACAATAACTTTTGCAAATTTTAAGGGGGAACACTTTGTGATGACTGGTCTGCTTTGTTCGCATCAGCGGTTTGGTGGTTTGAATGTTTGCAGTGGTGGCTATGGTGGTCCTGGGAGTTTTAGAGATGACGTCGTTTCCTACCTTTGTCAAAGAGTTTCAAATCATCTATGGGTGTCGATGACTTTAGCTGCTAGGACAAATCTACAACTTTTGGTTGCACCGTCTGCGCATGGATTTTTTGGGTGATGGTGTTTTGTCATGGCTACAGTGGTGGTGTGATGGTTTTTCTCCATGGATGGTCTTGAAATTTGCAGGGATCACTAGGCATCAGCAGGTGTGGCCTTGTGGATGATGGTCATTGCTTGCTTACTTTATCTCCTCATGGTGGGGTTCTCTTTGTATGGGAAGGTGGTTCATGTTGTCTATGTTCATCAGTTGTGATGGTAGTTTCTGGTGGTTCCATGCATGGTAGTGGTTACGGTTTGTGACACTTCTTGCTAGTGACGGTTGGTTGTGGCTAAGGAGCTAGTCTAGGGTTTCGTTTCGTGATGGCAGCGGGACATGGCTCAACAATTGGTCTAGAGTACGTTTGGATTTTGGTACTGGGTGGCCGGGCTTGCTCGGTCTTACTTCCTTGGAATTAGGCCTTTTTTTGGTTTCTTTCCGAGCTTCTTAGTTCGAGTTTTTCTGATTTTTTTGTTAGTAGATGTGTCACTGAAAGTTGGTAACCCTGAGTTCATAAATTTTAGTATTCGGTTCCAAGGTTCTCACTTTTTGTTCCCATACCATTTTTATGGTATCACTGTGCTATAACCAGTAGAGCAGGTGCAATTACTTTAGGTCATAATTTTTTGGGATATTTAGATAAACATCCTTTTCACTTTTATTTTCTAAGATATAGTCCATTGATTTTTTTGTTATTAGATTTAATCCAATATTAAATATGAGATGCCACATAAGATATTTTATTGCCATAATTTTTCAATTATTTACAGACTATGCCATAATCAGAAATATTTAAATACAATATCAACATTTAATTTAAATCCCTATAATTAAGCCTAGAATTCAAATTTTAGTTATTACTAATCTATAATAAATAAAAATAAATTCGTATAATAAATTTTATCATTCAAAATTTCATTACCTTAATTAGTTATTGATACAATAATCGAAAAAGTAAAAGTAAATTACTAAGTTTAAAAATTGTTAATGTATAAAATATGTAACTAAAAAAATGTATAAAACTATATTACTGATTAAGTTTTTTATAAAGAGGTAAATTATTCATAAAAAGAATAGGTAAATATTTGATTCAAAAAGTAGGTAAATTGTTCATTATAAAATAAAAAGTAGGTAAATTGTTCGTAAAATAGTAGGTACGTACATTATAAAAAAAAGTAATATGTAAATTAGTCATAAAAAAAACTAGGTAAATTATTCATGAAAGAGTAGGTAAATTATAAAAAAAGTAGATAAATTGTTCATAAATTAGGTAAATTGTTCATAAAAAAAGTAGGTAAATTAACAAGATATGATACTACAGTGCATCGTTTCAAATTTAACAAGATATTTATGCTACAGTGCATCGTTTCAAATTTAACAAGATATGATACTAAAAGTAACGAGAAAAAGTATATAATTTGAAATCAATATGCATCAATTATCTATACCAAAATAAGCAAAGACAATATATATCTATACCACAACAAACTAAGAAATATGTACCTATTAATAATATACCAAAGAAAAAATTATGAAACATACCTTGAATATTGAAGAAGATAATCAAAGAATTGCAAGAATCGAAGAACAGACAATATATACAGAAAACAAACACTATGAAGATCGAGATGGAAACAAATCCTAATAAATAGTACTATGACTACTATCACATAAATCTGAAACATAGTGTTAAAATTAAAACAAAATGATTATAAATATAATCGAGACTCAATTATAGGGAGGAAATAATTTTATTTCCAAATGAAAAAAGTCAATGTGTGTTTAATGTTTAATTTTAATTTTTAACTTATGATATTTAAGTTAATGGGCATTTTGGGTATAGTATAATTTGCCAAGCTGACTCATCGAACTTAAAATGGAAAAAAATCTACGTGGCTCTTGGTCAAAGGACTAAATCTAGGAAAAAAAAGACACCCGAATTTTAATTAAAAAATCAAAAGTGGGAAGGGCTTTATCCTAATTTCTCCTAATTTTTTTTTGTCGAGTCCCAATAGGTCAAGTCATAATTTGTAACTTGGCATTTATCGAAATAAACTGACGTTCCGCTAAAAAAAATATATCAATTTAATGGTTGAAATAGAACCTCCCCTTTTCAATTGGCCAAGGGTGCAGTGCACTATTTGCACCCTAAACCTATGATGCACTGATACGTGTGCGGGATACGATACGTAGATACGGAAAATTTAAAAAAAAATATACAGATACGTTTAGGATACGTCTATTAAAATAATATTTAATATATTTTTATTAAAAATAAATAAGTTAATCAATATTACATATAATTAAAAAATTATGATTTCAGTCTCTTTTTTCTCATTCATGTGCACCACGCCACCACACTCTCTCTTAATCTCTTTCTCTCTTTCCTCTCTCTTTTTCTCTACCCTCCCGACTCTCTCTCTCTCCTCTCTTTACTCTCACCCACACTGATTCTATATTCTTCTTCATTTCATTGCTTTTCTTATTCTCTCCTTCTTCCTTCTGCAAATCATCTTCTTCATCAGCCCTTTTTTCTTCTTCTTCTTATCTTCTTCTGCTGTCTCCTTCCTTTCTCTTCTTCCCTTCCTTCTCCTTCATCTTCGTTCCTCCGTATCAGATCTTGAAATATTGTCCAAAATAGCCCCTGTAATATGTTGACTTACGTATCATACTCGTATCTAATTAGTCAACATATATGTTTTTGCGCATTCATGCTGTATACAGCATGAAAAAAAAAACTGGCGTATCGGTGCTTCATAGCCCTAGACAACGCCATTGCAACTTCTCAATGCAATGACAACTGAGAAGGAAAGTTCCCAAAAGGAATTGATGTACACAGTGGTGAAAGTCAATGGCAAGGAGGTGCTAGCGAGCCCAATTCTATTTTTTGACCCCTTAACGTGCGATTCTACCCTCATATAATTGATAAATATTAATATCCAACACTTCAAATTTATTAAAATATCAATTGTAGTAGCGGTTCTTCTTACCTTGATTCTTATCTAGGGCTAGCATTCCCAAATGACTTTAGTGGTTCTCTTTAATTAGCTCCTGTTATATATTATTCAATATTGCAACAAGATTAGCATACATTAATCTGTACGCATACATTAGCGTCTTAAAATCTTTACACATTGTTCTGTGTGTAAATCTATTGAACAAATTTATTTATTTTTATTACATTAGAGTGGATCAAACTCTTGACCTAACCTAATTCTTACCTAATTTTTCATCATTCCTCACCAATTGGGCTAACCCCAAAGGCTTAAAAAGGAAAAATTTTGATGTACAAAACGACTGAGTTTTCCTTTATTATTCATTTGAAATTCTGTGTGAGTCTAGAAAAGTGGTAACCAGATTAGACACGTCTACTAATCGTATATGTAGATTTGGCATAGATAAGTTATATGTACATTGTCACCTGCTACGTACATACAGATTTTATTCTGCGTGAATTTCCGCACGAGCCACATCTGTGTGATGACCCTTTTTTCTAGTACAGTGGAGGGGTTGTCGGAGGTCCGAGGTAGGCTGGGCTGCCTTTTACTCAAACAATCAAAATTTAGAAAAAGGTATTTAGCGCGCAAATAATTAATAAAGACAAATTCCACTCGTTCATTGATTGTGATTGGTATCAAAGACAAATTAAGTCGATCATTTTTATTCCACAGTACATAATATATATATATATAAAGATCCAGAAGCAGCAGAAGGAAATTAATTATTGGGATGCATGCATGCTTAAGAAATTAATTAGAGAGTCCGGCCGGGTTGAGCAGGAGAGTTGGGTCGGCCTCCTGTGCAAAAGCATTCGCCAGCGCTGTTACAAATTTTGAGATCTGGACATTGGCTTGGAGGCAGTGCAGGAGAGACGGGTCTGCCAGCAGCTTCTGGGAGGCAGTCGCATTTGCCGTGATTACAAACGAACAAACCTCTACAAGGCGGCAGGTGTTTGAAAAAGCAATCAACGTCACGAACACATGGTTTCTCATCTGCCTCTGGAACCCTAGCCGCTTCCACTTCTGGTACTCGCAACAGTGATGCAACTATATATATGGTCCAGTATTATGTAAATTAGATTAGAGAGAGAGAGAGAGAGAGAGAGAGAGAGAGAGAGAGAGAGAGAGAGAGAGAGAGAGAGAGAGAGACTTACAGACTGCAATAGTGAGTAGGCAGAGCAAGAAACTCATCCTGCAGGGTGAAGCCATATTTAGTTTCTGTTGTGATTTGACCAAAAAAAAATTGTGTTGTGATTGAGAACATCAGAACCTATTAATAGAACATGATATGAATCTATTTATGGTTACATAAATAAGAAAGGGAAGGTATAAATTTGCTTTGAATTCATGCATTTAATAAATTCTGGAAATAGATAGTGGGTGCATGAAATATTGAAATGTGCGGTCAAAAATATTAATTATATTTTGTCTCCTTTACTGTCGATGACATTGTTGGTCTGGTTAGACCTTGAGCTGTTAATACAGCTCCTGCCGTTAGCTACTAGCTAGCTGGTTGTTTTCTGTTTTTGATTTGCTTGGGCCTTGGGCCCCCATTGTACCAAAAAAAAAAAATTATACATCTCAAAAAATGAACTCTGTTTCATTTTATTTCTTTTTTTACAAATATTATATTCCATATAATAGTGGTGATACTCAAATAGTTGGAAATGTAAAAGACAAGTGAATCATTGCTAGATGTACCAAATTCAATGGCTCAAATAATCGGGAATGTAAGGATCAATTTTATGTTATTCGTATTAACAACTTGCTACTTTAGGAGGAATAAAATATAAGTTGTGAAACCAAACTACCCTAATGGCGTTGTTCCCATTGGGTACGACTTAGGCCGTCGCTGCCCCTCTCCCGTTTGCTCTAAGCGATCACGACAGTTGCTCTCTTGTGGGGCATATCGAAGGTGGCCTCGTGGCACTTTCTTCTACTGGCTTCGCCGTCCACGGATGGTTCACTACAACTAAAAGGGCTTGTGTGGACAAATATGTGTTCTTGTTGCTAGTGTTCATATTGTTTTTCAAGGCTAAATTTAGGCACAGATACATATTTGTCCCCACAATCCCTTTTAGTTGTAGTGGTTGTAGGTTGGCAATCTGAACATCCAGATCTAATCTCATCTGACTTTGCTTTTCTCCTTTGTCTTTACTTTTCTTCTCTGGCTTGCAAGCTGAGGCGCATGTTTGCTTGTCAGGAGCCTGTTGTCCTTGGTCGAGGATTCCAGTTACGGCCGAGCAAAGGTCGTCTCAATTAGGCTCTTATGTGGATTAGATTTCTCCTCCTTTTCGGCGGAGCAAGTCTAGTTGTGAACTGTTGGGTATCTCAGTTGGCAGCAATGGGATGTAGCGCTAGTTTGGTACTCGACGAATTTCTTTGGGTGTCCCAGTGCAGGGTTCCCATACTATTAAGGCTAGTCAATGTTGTTGGACGTGCACAATTTCAGTGTTGGGCCTCTCGATTTGGTTACATTTTCGCTAGATTATGAAGGCTTGAGTTTTGGAATGGGTTTCATGTTTGGGATCCAAGTGGAGATTATGATATTTTGGGATTCTTTGTTCTTTAAAGGATCCATTTGCTAGCTCTTTTAATAATTACGGATACTGACTTCATCTTGCGACTGACTACTTTGTGGTTCTTTTTATGAAATTCGTATATTCATGAGTGGTTTAGGGCTAGGTCATCGATCATCCTCATCAAAAGCATACAATTCTCATCTCATATTTTTTTTTGAAACTTTCTCTGTGCTGATTCATGAAATGGATGATGAAAGTATTCTCATTGACACAATAGATTGACGCAAAAGAGAAAAGAGAATATATATATATATGCATCACCATTGCATGGATTTAAAAATATAATTTTATTTAAAAAAATATATATATATAATGTTTTTTTTAGAGAAATAAACAAAGCTTTATTAAGTAGAAAGGGAAGATGAAGGGTTTAAGTCCTTCATCAGTACATCAGTAATAAAATTAGGAGGAGTAGACCCCAAGAATTACAAGAATTGGAAAATAAAGCATGTCAAGCCAGAGTATGAGCTACCTCATTAGCTTGGCGATAAACATGATGAAAAGAAGAACCCGGTATAGAAGAAAGACCATCAACAATGTCTTCATAGATTGGTCCCAACAAAGAGGTATAAGACTGTTGGCGAACGGCCGTAGTGAGAATCATAGAATCGGTTTCAAAAATAACAGGTGAAAACCCACAAACCTGAGCCATTCGAACAGCAGACCTCCCAGCAAGAGCTTCAACCTGTTTCGGAGAACTGACATCGCATACCTTCATGCTCCGCCCACCCAACCAATGACCTGCATCATCACGTATAACAATACCAATGCCTCCAGTCTGTAGACTTGCAGAAAAAGCCCTATCAACGTTAATTTTGAGCCAACCAAAAGACGGGTTTCTTCCAAATAACTTGCCTTGAACTGCGGGAAATGGACTTAGGTGCACTCCTATAGAATTGAAAATCATGAAGCCATGCATTGGCTTGGAAAGTTACGTCCCCCACAAGTAGTGACTTGGACTCCCAAACACATCGATTACGTTCTCTCCAAACACACCAAATGAGAAAAAGTAACCGGTAGAAACTCACTTTTGATAACTTCTGTGAACAAAGAAGCAACCAATCCAAAACAGTAGTCCCATTGAACTCCGCTTGAGAGCACAAAGAAAAACCCGATACTGTATTGAAAACTTGTTTCGAAAAAGGACATTGACAACAAAGATGAAAAGTCGTCTCTGTAACCTCACTACACAAAGTACAACCTGTACTCTCTAAAACCACTTGTTTGCGCATTAAGCTCTCCTTAGTGGGAAGAATATCAACACATGCCTTCCAAATACATACCTTAGCCGAAGCTGGTATATGTGCATGCCAAATGATCTTCCACAAAGGAACAAAGTGATCCTGTGAAATAAGACCGTTAACTAATTGCGTAGAACTTGATTGAGACTCCAGAGCTACCTTATAGGTTGATTTTACAGTAAAACATCCCTTAGGATTCGGGCTCCAAATTTTGCGGGCTCTGACAGGCCTATCACAAAGCGGCAATGCCAGAATAAGGGCTGCATCCGCAGCTTCAAACGATGCCAAAACCTTCTGTCTATTCCACACACGAGATGGTAAAATAAAATCGGCAACAACTGATTCAGTAGTCCCTTCAGAAGACAAAGGAGTGGGGAGATAAGGAGGAGGCCGGTTTGGGTATCCAAGGTTCTGTCCAAGTAGCTATCTCCGTACCAGAGCCAATTTGCCACCGCATTCCTTGCAATAATACATCCCTAGCAGTCCAAATGCTATGCCAAGATTAAGATGGACAACTAGGAGTAGGAGCCTCCCAAAAAGAATGTTGGGGAAAATACCTAGCTTTATAGATCCGTGCAATTAATGACTCAGGATTCTCCATAATACGACAGCCTTGCTTAGCCAACAGAGATAGATTAAAAGCGTGAAGATCCCAAAAACCTAGGCCACCACGTTCCTTGGGAACACATAAACCCTTCCATGATTTCCAATGGATCTTACGTTGGTCAGTAGAGCTTCCCTACCAGAACCGAGCACACATCTGCTGAAGATCCTTACAAAAATTATTGGTAAGAAGAAAGCAACTCATAGCATGGGATGGAAGAGCTTGAGCAACAACCCGAATAAGAATTTCTTTCCCAGCACCACTTAACAATTTCCCCTGCCACCCTTTCAACTTGGTAAATAATCGGTCCTTAATATACTGGAAAGTATCCGTCTTAGCTCTTCCAACATAGGTGGGAAGACCCAAATATTTTCATGGACTTGAACAATTGGCACATATAAAATAGCAGCTAATTCATTTTGCTCCTGATCGTCAACGTTCTTGCTAAAAACCATAGAGCTTTTCGAAAAATTCACCTGCTGACCAGAAGCTGAACCATAAGTACTTAACACATTTTGAATCTCATAACAAGCATGAGAGGAAGCTTCAGCAAATAATAAGCTATCATCAGCAAACAACAAATGATTTATTCTTGGAGCCCCAGTACACACTGCAACACCCGACAGACTCCCACAAAAAGCTTTTTGGGAAAGAAGAGCCGAGAAACCTTCAGCACCTAGAAGAAAAAGATAAGGAGAAAGGGGATCGCCTTGTCGTAATCCTCGTGTAGGAATGATATATCCCCTCGGTTTTCCATGAATCAAAAATGAATATCTCACAGATGTGACACATTGCATGACCATATCAATCCAAAGACCAGCAAAACCAAACCTTTCCATAACTCGTCGAAGAAAAGACCACTCCATTCGATCGTAAGCTTTACTTAGATCTAATTTAAGAGCCAAATAACCATCTTGTCCATAACGTTTATTGTGAATAAAATGGGTTGTTTCATAGGTAGCAAGAATATTATCAGTAATCAAACTGTCACGCCCCAAACCCGAGACCAATATTATATTGAAATATGGTACCCGAATTTGCGGTGTGACTAAAATTCTAAAAACAAAATAAATCAAATGAAACAAATGTCTGAAAATGCTTATATTTAAAATCGTTATAATTTTACAATACCAGAGTTTAGCGGAATAAAAGACATTTACATTGATTGAATTAAAATCATGGTAGAAAAACATTCGTTTATATGTTCATCCCGTTTTTTCCCAAGCATCGTAACCTGAAAACAAAAAGGTGTAGCATCATGAGCAACACAGGTCCAATAAGTACAGCTAACATTCTTATATTAATGTATCTTATAAGACATCAAAATTGAACAACCAATCAAAAAATATACTAAGAACATTTCATATTGCTTCGTATCAATTTTATTGAATATAAACCACATATATCAAGAACGTCTTAATCCAAATAATTCAGTCTCAAATGTAATCGACTGATAATGCATTATTGATATAACCCAAAATAATATATGTTCGATCAACATATCACAATAACAATATATCACAAGTAGATATTGAGTATACGTATCTCTAAACAAAGTATGCAACATAGCATATTATTAACATTTCACAAATAGATGTTGGTTATCTCTAACCAATGTATATATGCTCAATATTATAACAAAATCACAAATACATATTCCAATATTAAATATGTATTTTCTCTTCTTAGTGAATGTTTTAGATTTAACTGGTAGTAACAATTCATAAACCCCAAAAAATTCCCAAGCCAAGGTCCAAAATACCAAGCATGGATAAAATCCGCGTACTAGGGTCCCCCGACCCAAATGTATAGGTAAGCCGCAGCATACCAAGGCCAATCACCAAGGCATGTACACTCAAGGTCGACAATTTCTTCCTATGAGTATAATAGTGCACTATCTGAAGGGACGTGAGCCCATAGCTTAACTACTCACCACAAAATTTTACCAGTAATTCACTTAAGCACGGGGGTCGTTGTTCCATACACCCGGCTTCACAACTTCTTGTTCATAATTATATTTACAAATATAGTCTTCAATTAAGACAAGTTATAGATCACAATATATATGACAAATAAACATAAATATAGATTAAAATCTATATATCAAATATGCATGAACATATGTAGAACAAGATATACATATGTACGTATACACATGCTTAAGCCTTTCATATGAATGCATATGTGATATAGATGAAAGACATAAGTAGGTAAATCACATAATCAAGTAAATTACCAAGGTAAGCATGTGATATCTCAAATACACTCTTAACAATATATACTTCCATACATGTTAACATACATGTATAATACTAAGTTGATGTATTCACTTAGTAAACAAAATTATGCACCAATATAAGATTAATAGATAATCAAGTGCAAATAAAACATATATAAAGAAGAAGCATATGTAAAACAATATATAAGTAAAAATAAAAGACAAGCATTATATAAGGAAATCAGATTATTATTAATATTGTAGTTCTTAAGTCCAAAACCATAAAAGTTCATCAATGATTCTCCGATTAGAATCGTCAAACTTTAAACTTCGTTAAATTGTCCATCGCAAGTCCGAATTAAGCAAGTGGGTACACCATTTCGAAGGGATTTTCACAAGGAATCCAATGGTATAGTCCAAATAAACATGTCCAGAATGTCTAAGTCCAGAAATCAGGATTTACCAAACAGTCCAGAAATAGTTATACTTTATTTTAACCCTTTGTACTTAAATTATTCTGTTACTGTAAACTTGGAAATTAGTTGTGATATTCTTCAGATTAGAAGTTCAGGTTCTAAGCTTCGTTTTGATATAAATATCACAAAATTTGGTTAAGAGATGAGTGAGATGTGACCACTTGAAGTTATGAACAACATAGAGGTTCTTCAGTGAGTATACCGGATTAAAACTTAGATATAGAAAGTTTGGCTCGTTAGATGATCATAAAATTTTAATACACAATAGAAGACACAATTTGGAACAAATTTCATGAAGAAGTCCAGATGGTAAAATGATCGTAAATATGTTTTTAAAGGTTCCCAAGTTGGCTGCCGGAATAACTTCAGAAAAGAGGACTTAAGTTTTCTATAAAACTTATTCCTTTCTATTTTCTTCTTGATCATGCAATTTGATGAATCTTAAAAATAAAAGACTTTAAGGATGTATTCTGTACTTACTTGAAGTGATCAACACAAGGTTGGGAGGTTGAATTCAAGTTTGGACTTCACAATTAAAAGAACCAAGTTCTTGAGCAATTGGTTTTTAACTAAAGATTGCTCTTTCTTCAAAGAGTTTTTAGGGGAACTCTCTATACTATTGGGAGGCTGAAGTGAGGAGCTAGAGAGGATCAAGAGAGAAGCAAAAGAGAAGTGAATTAGCAAAGAACACAATGGCTGAACCATCCTATTTATAGGCTAGAGAATACACTAACCTTACTTAAGTTAGTTTCTAATCTAGCTAGTTAACCATAGTACATAGGCAAGTGGCTGCTCTAAATTCATAAAAAAAAAAAACATTTGAGTTTAATTTGATGTGCTGGAAAGGATGAGATTAGCAGCCAAAATGCTTAGATCAATATGTTAGATCATGCTTGCATCACAAGGTAATTCTTCTTTCTTTTTGTGGTCTACCTATCTTGTAAAAATCATAACTAAATCTAGAAATATGGTCTTCAGGTGATTCCAATTCTGAGAGTTTCCTTAAGATATCTACTACAAATCATTAGAAGACCATATCCTCAAATAATAAACACATTGGTACAGTTTTTACGAAATAGGCAACTGCGTCAGATAAGCTTAAAAAATAATAGGTTAAACTTCCGCTGATCATAATTCTCTCATATGATATCAGAAATTAGCGTGTCATATGTCTACGAACTCGTATCGACAAGCTCTACAACTTTCATGAAGGAAGTTATCAGAGAAAATCAATGGATAAGAAAATCAACTTTTGACCCCTAAAAAAATAAAACGTTTCGAGTAAATACTCATTCCGAAATACTTTTTCTTCATAAACTAGACAAGAAAACTAACATCCAACCCTTACTTAATTTCAGAAATATTCAATAAATGAAATACGAAAATTCGGGGTATTACACAAACGACCTGGAACAAATGCACTTTGAAACGGAGAGATAATCTAGGGAAGAACTAACTTCAGACGGTTTGCAATCACCTTAGAACAAAGCTTGTAAATAACATTGCATAAAGCAATAGGCCTTAGGTCTGCCATATGTTGTGGATTAGCAACTTTAGGTATCAAGCAAACATGAGTAAAATTTATTTCCTTAAGCAATTGTCCAGAATGAAGAAAATTCTGGACTGCCAAAGTAACTTCATCCACAATAGAATCCCAATAGTGCTGATAAAAAAGATGTGGCATGCCGTCTGGCCCCAGAGACTTTGTGGGATACATTTGGAAAAGCGCCACTCTCACTTCCTCAGCAGAATATGGAGCGCATAAACTGTGATTCATCGCATCTGAAACACAAGGCTGTATTGCAGCAAGAGTAATACTTACTGCATCCTCATCAACTATCCCTGTCGTAAACATCTTCTGGAAATAATCAGTTACCACATTCTCAAGACCTGGGGTATTCTCCCTCCATATACCGTCCTCATCAAACAGACCTATCAATTTATTTTTCCGGCGTCGATTAGAAGCCTTACGATGCAGGAAACCAGTATTTCGATCTCCTTCTTTCAACCAAGAAACCTTCGCCCGCTGAGTCCAATAACTCTCTTCCTGTGAAGTAAGTTGCTGCAGACGTAACATTAACGATTGCTTTTCCTCAGTATTTTGGACGGAAGAGGAACCCTCCATTAACTCCTCTAACCGAGCCCGGATTTCCTTCATTTGATTCTAACGGTCAAAGAAAGTCCTCCGCTGCCATTTATCAAGAGCCTTACTTGTCCTCCAAATTTTTTTCGAGATGCAGAATATTGGTTGACCAGATTGGGGAAGCTGCCATTGAGAAGTAACTAGTTGATCACACTCTACATGTTGTAACCAGAAACTCTCAAAACGAAAACGATGAAAACGTTGTGCTCTCACAATAGGACCAGAACTAATTTGGAGCAATAGAGGAGAATGATCTGAAATTGAAGGAGGAAGAACATTCACTCGAGAATGAGGGAAAATATCAGTCCATGTCGTAGTTGCTAGGGCTCGATCCAATCGAAGTTTGGTGTGATTATTACTCCAAGTAAATCTCGATCCAATATACCCCAAATCCACAAAATCGGCATACCCAACAGCATCTCGAAAACCCCGCATCTGGCTCTCACGACGCTGGCAACCATCTTGTTTCTCATCAGCATGAATGATTTCATTAAAGTCTCCCACAATCACCCAAGGCAACGAGGCTTCATCGCTAAGTTTTTTGATAGCTTGCCACCACAAATATCGTAAACTCATTTTCGGATGACCATAGAAACCAGTCAATCTCCAACTTGGATCCCCTGGACCTCCTTCCAACTTGGCGTCAATGAAGCGCGTCAATGAAGATCTAACACGTACCTTCACATCATCACGCCAGAAAAGACCCAAACCTCCAGAACTACCTACACTAAGGACCTCCTGTGAATGATCAAACCCTGAACCCTGTAGGGTACGAGAAAGACGACGAAAATCGTCCAAATTGTCAATTTTTGTTTCGCTCAGGAAAACAATGGATGGATGATTCTAGGAGACGAGATCCTTCAAAGCCTGAGACTTAGAATCCATACCCATACCCCGACAATTCCAACTCAGTACATCTAAGGTAGACATACACGTTGCTAGGTCTTGAAAACAAAGGTTTTCCACCTGTTTTTCTAAATGTTGATAGCTAGCTACATTATATATATTTGTTATGTATTTGTAAAGATATATTACATTAGGATTTATGTAATTAGATTTATGTTTTACATGGATTTAAAAATAGGGTCAATGACCAATAAGGTCATATACTCTATAGAGTTGCCCAATAAATCAGACAAAATATAAATTTGCCCAATAAGGTCATGTAATGAAAAACAGGGAGCAATATGACCTTTCTATACAACATGTTTTATAATTTACGAAATATGTCACTGACTTCAAACTCACCCAATTATTGTTTGACAATAATTGGTTTATTAAGTAACAATAAATTTGTTATTGTCAGATAATAACTGGTTTATTGAGTGACAATAAATTTGCTATTATTAGACAATAATTTGTTACTGTTAGACAATAATTTGTTATTGTCAAACAATAACTGGTTTATTGAGTGACTCTCTCTTTCTCTCTCTAACCAGGTCGAATTAACTCTCTCTTTCTCTAACAAATATCCAGTGACCCTAATAATAGGGGGCAAAATTGTCAAGTAAAATTGGCTTGAGCTGTTAGAAATAACCTGTTGGGAAATAGTGTGACCTTTTGGGCAAAATACCAACATTATTGGTAAATGTTAGGAAACCTAAATCTAATTGGGAATATTTTTGAGATTATTGACCTTATTGGTAATTTTCCTTTAAAAATATAATTAGATTTATGTAACATGACATGCTACGTAGGATTAAAGCCTCCACATCTTAGGCCTTCATAAAGCCCCTTAGCATTGCCCTTTCAGTATATGGTAGCACTTACTTATTACTTGGATATAATGTATGGTCTAATAAGCTACTACAAAATATATTTACTCATGGGTGGGGCAAGTTTATATTTTAGTTTAAGATTTCTCTTGGCTATATGGTTCGATTATATATCAGGTAGGCCTCATCATTTGGCCCGCCGCGGGCCGTTGGAGGCTCACACGGCCCGATCGTTCTAAGCCCAGCCCGGACCTGTAGTAGGCCCACAAAAAGCCCTGGCCCGGCCCGTAAAAACCCGCCAAAGTATTTATACGTATTAATAAATATTTTGTATTGTATGTTATATACTATAACATATGTCATATAATACAATATAATTATTAATGAGTACAAACAAAATATTATTAATACAAATTACTATTAATATTATTCTTACAAAATATTAATAGCATTACATACAAAATTATTATTAATAGCATTATAGTCCAAAATGGCAAAATATTATTACTATTAATTTGTTATAGATCAATTGATTTTTATGCCGAAGTATTTTTCGAGATATACACAATTCAAAATATACATAAAACCAATTTTCATGAAATTTTTCGGATACCCAAGTTATTTATTTTGAATTTCGGAAGTTTGGACTTTGGAGAAAAAAAAATTAGGTGCTAATATCACCTAATCCTCTATTTTCATCAAATAAAATAAAATAAATTAGGCCCGGCCAGGCTGGACAAATAAGGAAGGCCCGTTAAGGCCCGGGCCCGGCCCGAGTCCACTCTAAATGGACTTGGACCGGCCCGGCCTATTGACGAGCCCTAATATCAAGGAGAAATCAACCTTCAAGAAAAAAAAATGATTTAAAATCATCAAGATTTGTAATAATATGTAAATTAGAGCTTTCTGGAAAAAAAAATATTAAACCTTTCATAAAAGGATGAAAAATATTTGAAAATTTATGTCTTTTTGAAATCCACTTGTTCTAAAATAGAGAAAAATTTGAGAAAGAAAGAGACCAAAAAAGAATTGGGAGAATTCATCTTATTCAATTTCATTGGAGTTTGGACAATTTGTAGTATTCCATATATAGAGTAAAAGAAGATACGTTCTCTCATCGTCATTTACTCATTGTATCGATTTTGATAATTTCATGTCAATTACAATAGTCAACTATGTCAATTATTTGCATAAATATATATGCCTAAATCTTGCTTGCAAATTATAAATCCCCGAAGGAAAAGATCAAGCACAACATTATGGTTAATGTCGTTGGAAGATTGGAAGAGGTTAATGGTACCTCATTAGGAAAAGAAAATAACATGCATATGTCTTGTGTATAGAAAATTGTTGGATGCTACCCTCATTGAGTTACTCACCATTAGAGGTGGCAAATGGGCCGCTAGGCCCGAGCCCAGCACGAGCCCGGCACCTTAAGAAGCGGCCCGGCCGGGCCCGAGCCCTTTAATTTAACGGGCCGAGCTGGGCTGAGAAATATTGGCCCAAAAGCCCGGCCCGGCCCGAGCCCATTTTAGGCCCGGCACAGCCCGAGCCCGATATATTACGGGCCGCAACCCGGCCCGTTCATGAGGCGTGGATACATATATATATATATATATATATATATATATGACTAGACATTTATTGATTTCATCTATCTTTTTAAGCTATGCACACAACGTTTTAATTAATCTGCTACTTAAACAATGATTTTTCATCGCTACTAAGTTAGTTGTATGTTTATAAGGAAGAATGTCTCAGTATTTTTGAAATATAAAGCTTTGTAATGATATTGTTTTAGGTTGAAATCAAGCATTGTTCATTTGTTTGTATGAATTTTGTGTAGTGCTTATGTTGATTGTATTAATTTTATCTCAAAATAGAACTAGTTTTTGTTTTTATCGAAAAAAAAAAAACAAAACTAGTTTTCGTTTCCTTACGGCCCGAGCCCGTTATTGGCTCGGCACGAGCACGGCCTGGCACGCTATGGACTTGGGCCGTGGGCCAGGCTGGGCCTAATGTTTGAGTATATGGGCCGGCCCGAGCCCGGGCCTAATAAACAATGGGCCGACACGGGCCGGCCCGAGCACTGCCCATAGCCCGATTAAATGGGCCGGGCCGGCCCGTTTGCCACCTCTACTCACCATATATGATAACATAACGACACACTTTAGTTAGATGATTTCTTGATTTAACTGACAGTTCTATATGCGATGTTCTAAGAGTGAAACTTTATGTCTTCAAAAAAATTGTTACAAGCATGTGTGACCTTCATCGAAAAATTCAGAACAAAGCCCCACATTATTAAATAAAATGCTTGAGATCTCAAATTTGTATACTAAATTTTGTTCCCAATAATGTGGTGTGTCCTACATCATTGGTTTTGTTTTAGAATTTGAATGCATGGATTTATTAATTATTATAAGAACCAATCTTGTTTACTAAAAAAAATAGCTCATTAGTTTCCCTTCTTTTTTTTAGCTAAAAGAGACGACCATTATTTTCTTAAAATGCGAAGTTACAAAATAATCAAGCCCCTTTAGGTCACGATAGATAGAGTCATTAACAGAAAACCTTACCTACTCATTCCGGTGATTACTTGTTTGTAAAGACAGAAAGCAGAGTACTAGAACCGGTACGCAGTAATAATTTTAAAATAGACAAAAAAATAAAAAGTCACTGAACTTTGCATCATTCGACACTTTGGTTACTGAGTTTACTAATATATCACTCTAATCATTGAACTATAACACCATGTATCACTTTAGTCACTATCGTTAAATCTGTCGTTCTAAGCCGTTAAAATCGAGGGCATTTTGGTCAAATCACCAATGAAATATTTTTTTCAAAAAAAAAAAACAAAAAAACATTTCATCTCTCTCTCTTCCCTCCCTCCTCACCACCGCCCATCCAAACCTCGAATCGAGGTGCAACATCTATACCAAAATGTGCACAAGGATGAAATGAGTAACTTGTATATCTGGGATAAGCTCGATTTGGCCTACAATGGCCGGTATATGGCCCAAAAGCTAGCGGTGACCGGAACTTTAATTCTTTGATTCTCCGCCGTCCAGCGGCGATTTGAGGTGGGGTTGATAGTGTTGAACTCACATCAAGGAGAGCTTTAAATCCCAGTATGTGGTGTTGATCAATTTAGCCGGAATCGGAGATTTATTCGGGTGAATAGTACGTCTTGGGTTTTCTCTCCTTGATTTCTCCTTCTACATTGCAAATGATGACTCAAATGAGCATAAGATTGAAGAGCATGGAGAGAAGAAGATTTCAAGACTAGTTTTGTGATATATGATGGCCGGAAGTGGGAGAAATCGCCGGTGAAAGCCGGCGGTTAGAGAGAGAGAGAGAGAGAGAAAAAAAAAATTAAACAATTTGACAGAAAAATACCTTTAAAAAATGTATTATTTACAAAATTTTAACGGATATAATAGATGAGTGACTAAAGTGATACACGATCTTATAGCTTAGTGATTAAAGTGATATATTAGAAAACTCAGTGACTAAAGTGTCGAATGATGCAAAGTTCAGTGACTAAAGTGATTATTTTGCCTTTAAAGTAAGGAACTCATTATCTAAGGCAGTCTGCAGCTTTATGCATATATTGCTTAAACTGGGAAGAAGATGTTGGTAAAACCAACTCCACCTTCTTATTAGACCTAACTACCCTAACCATGTCCTTAAAAGAATGACCGCGCTTAACCTTAACCATAACATGACCAGCTATAGAACCCTGCGGCGGCTGAGAAGCTTCCTTAAGTTTTTTTTTTTGGCTATCGGAATGTTTCAGTAAATGTTCCTACTTATTACTTGGATATACCAAAAATAATGTATGGCTTATGGGTGGGGCAAGCTTATATTTTATTTCAATATTTATGTTGGCTATATGGTTCATCCAAAGAAATCAACATTCAAGACAAAAAGAAATTAAAAGTCATCAAGATTTTAAATAATTTGTAAGTTAGAGCTTTCCAAAAAAAAAAATTAATCCTTTCATAAAAGAAGGGAAAATATTTGAAAATTTATGTCTTTTTGAATACGTACTTGTTCTAAATGTTTCATCCCAATCCCAGAGGCTTAGTTTGAAGCACGAAGTATAGAAAGTAAGGAGATAACATATGTACATGCAAGATACACAAGATGTACAGTAGTTCATCTCCCATGTAAGGGAGGCTACATCCCCTTGGAGAAAATTCCACTATGATGGGGAGAGGAGTACAAGGCTTGGTTTTGCACTTTCGCTTATGCTTATGGCCTTTTGCACTTCTGGAGTTCTACATCTCTTCTTATTTGAGCATTTGAACTGTTAATTAGGACTGCAGTTTATAACTAGCTTTATACAACTTATGGAGTTTGAAGGATGAAAATGGGTCATGGATAAACTCATTGATGGAGTTTATACTTTATAACTTAGTTATGCTTATTTGAAGATATTGGATTATTGGTTATGAATGAAATTTTGACAGGAATTGCCTTATTTTGAAACTAGAACTGTCATGGATGACTAGTGAGTTATGGAACCAAAAAAATGGCAGAACCAAACTGAATTTTACCGGTTCAGTTTTATATCGGTTCTACTGTCATAAAATGTCAAAACTGAATCGTGTTAATCATTTTGTTTTCGGTTCCGATTCCTGTTATTTTTGGCTGGAACCGAGTCGAGCCCAGGCCTAAATTATCTCGGTCTATATTTTTATCTTCCTAGAAATGTTTCTTATTGTTCAATTGGTCCCTATTTTGAAATAAAACATTGGACAAAATTCAGTTTACCACCCTGAACTTTAGACAAAAAATTATGTTAGTCCCTGTTGTTTTAATTTCATTAACAATACCCTTGTACTTACCAATTTTATCAGTTTAGTCAATTCCATCAATTTTGACCGTTAAGTGTTGACGTAGCTCAAATCCATGTCATTGCCACGTCATCAAAATGTGGGTCCCACTTTGAGCCATATCATGCTTTGTTCAAATTTTCAAAGGAAAATTGACTTTTCATACCAAAGAAAAAGAAAATTGTGGAGTTTTCTTTTTGCATTAGAGAGACGTTACTTAACGGTGGAGTTTGAAAGCAATTGTGCACTCATGATCAATGATGGTAAGCGCAATGAAGATGACACTTCGGAGGTAGGCTGTGTTGTTGATGACATTCGTGCTTTACTTTTTGAGTTTAATTTTGCCAAAGATGGCCATGTATTTCGTGAAGCAAATGATGAAATGAAGTTGCACATAGATTGGCCATCCTTGTTATCTCTTCTCATGAAGAATTTGTTACCATAGATGAGACTCTTGTTATGTCCCCCCCCCCCCCCCCCCCTCCCCCCTCCCCCCTCCCCGATGTATTCTTCAATCATAAATAATATGGGCGACTGGGCGTGAAGTTGAGTCTTCCGATTTGATTGGGTTCCAAACCCCATTTTCAAAAGAAAAAGAAATAATACTAATTTCAGTTTACCATCTTGAACTTTAGACTGAAAATCATGTTTGTCCTTACTTTTTCAATTTCATCAGAAACACCCTTGTACTTACCAATATGATCACTCTAGTCCATTTCGTTAATTTTGACCGTTAAGTGTTAACGTGACTTAAATCTATGTCATCGTCACGTCATCAAAAGGTGGGTCCCACTTAACGGTCAAAATGGACCGATTTGACTAGACTGATGAAATTGGTAAGTACATGTGTGTTGCTGATAAAATTGAAAGAGCAACGTGACATGATTTTTTTATCTAATATTCAGGGTGCTAAACTGAATTTAATCCAAAAAGAAAAAACTGACTTTGAATTTAACCAATTAATTTAACTTCCAACACCAACTTTTTCCTCCAAGGCAAAATACGAGTCATAGGATAACAAATATCCACCATGCTTATTATTCAAATTTCAGTGTCACCATAATTTTTCAATCACACCTATATTCATCATTCATGGTGGGCCTAGCCCTCCCTTAATCCCAATAATTATGATTACTGGCTTACTGCGTTTCCACAACTCCATAAAATATGATATGTTATGATTGACCCTTCCAGACAAATTCTAATTAATACTTCAATTTGGTGATTGATTAGTTCAAACCTGCAACTCACGTTGAGCCACGAACAATCTTCAAAATTCAAATACATACAAGATACTTCACTTTTTTTTTTTTTAGAGAAAAAATTACCTTGAGTCTCTGAACTTTCATTCGTTTGACACCTTCGTCCCTCAACTTTGAAATATATTACTTTCGTCTCTCAACTTTAACATCGACTATCATTTTAGTCCTCCAACCTATTTTTCCGATTAAATGAATCACGTGATGCATCACGTTCATTTGAATCACGTGGAGAGAAATGGACGGAATTAACCCTAATAAAAGGGCACGTGATGTATCACGTTATTCATTTAATCGGAAAAATAGAGGCTCTGGGTTAGTTACTATTTATGTACTTTTAGATGGTTGCTTCCACCCATTGGGGCAGAGGCAGGGTCACAATGTTTTTTTTTTCATTATTGAGACTGATATATTCTTTTATTTATTGCAAATGTGAAATATTTAACGTAAATAAATTGAAAAAGAAGTTAGGGGTACTGTGTTGTCTCAAAATAATTTTTTTTTTTAAATTTGACTATTTTGAGGAAAATAGGTTGTGGGGTGGAATTAGGTCAAGAGCTAGGGTTGAAAATTTGACCACATGTTTAGATTGCCACATGGTAATTAGGTCAAGAGCTGGGGCTGGAATTGCCTTGAGGATTGCTCCCGGTCGGTTTGAGACTGGGCAAGAAAGGATGAGTTGAAGTTGGTTTTTCTTAATTTTTTGCCTTTTGAGGCTACATCTAGCTGGCAACCGGGCTAGATGTCTTTAGTGGAAATGCTCTTAGACTCTTAAAGAGGAGAGTAATTTTTGGTTGTTGGTTCATCCACATTGAATAATGTTTAGAATTCTTCTTCTTTAAAACCTAAAGGTAATATTTCAACTCACCTTATAATGAGGACTCATTAAGGACTTTGAAATTCACCCGTTGGATGAATTTTTTAATATTAACTAAGATTTAAAATACTCATCCAACAGTTTTTTTTTTTAAGAGGATCAAAGGATTTCACTCTTACCCCCATGGTGACTCGAACCTATGACAGTTAAGTTTAAAAGTTTTGAGTGAATCTTCATTATATGGTACTCACTAGAGAAAGTTTTTTTTTTTTTGAGGAAAAAACATAAATTTTATTAATTAAGAGGGGATTACAATCCTTAATATGGGCATCTTGAAAGGAGCAATACAAACCACAAGAGTAATCTAATCAATGATTCCTAACCTAAAACAATACATACACCGTGCATCACTGCCGTCAGCAATCTTCAGCTCCAACAGAAAAATTCCGACAAGTATTGCCAATTTGCCATTGAGACTAGTAAAACCAATCTTGCTCATGAATGATGATTTATAAGAAAAGAAAGTAAAACCAAATTCTAAACATATTGTAGGAGAAAAAATATACTAATAAAAATAGAAAACCTGAGCCATCCGCAAAAATACGACATGAAGCAAACTCGCGATGTCGCCGCCAGATAAACTCAAGGCCTTTTATTATTAATCTAGCCAAAAACAAATTCTCCCAAGAACAAAGAACATGAAGACCAGAGTAATCCTCAAAACCAAGACAAGAATCAACCGCTTGAAATAGTATGCAGATAAAAAATCTCAAATGATAGTATTTTCCACCGGAATCCCAAACCCAAAACCCATACACATCTTTATATTAAAAAATGTTTACACTAGAGAATGCTTCATTTCAACTTTACCTTTAAAAATTAAAATAAATAATTTCCTTTATTTGGTGAGTGAAAAGCTAGTTTGTTTATAATTTAATAGATTCGACTTCATTATTAGCACTTAGCACAACGATTATGCTCTTCATTTTTTTTCTACTTTTCTTTATGTTTTTAAATTATTTCACAATATTCTGAAAATTTTTAATTAGATAAAAAAAACAAAAAGGTAGATTACTAGACTTTTTATAATTTGAAAATTCAAACTCAATTTGCATTTTGTATCTCAGAAAAAAAAAATTGTTTGTAAAAAACATAACTGAAAGACTGAAACTTTTGTCAAAAATAAAAACAGGGATTAATTATAGTCCAACTCCAATCAACCTTCCTTCATTCCTTGGAAAGGAACACCAATTTGTAGCTTTGTGTTGTCTCCCTCAGATCTCTCATTTTCAATTTGTAGTTTTGATTTTGCTTTCACTTGCTGCTCACTAGCCTTACCACCCACTCCACCCTCCACCTGGGTCCTGCCCACCCACATCTCTCTCTGCTCTGCTCTGCTGCAGCAGCATTGTCTCTGCCTCAGAGCTCAAATCTTGTAACCAGAGAGATCCATTCCCATTCTACAATGAGTTTTGCAGGACCCAGATACTCAAAGCCCACAAAACCCCCAAACTCAACACCACCTCCATCATCTCAACCGCAACAACTAACCCCCTCTTCAAGGTCTTCTTCTTCCCTCTCGTCCCACCTAGCCATGGTGGAACTCAAGCAGAGAATTCTCACCTCGCTCTCCAAACTCTCCGACCGAGACACTTACCAAATCGCCGTCGAAGATCTCGAGAAAATAATCCAGACCCTCGCCCCCGACGGCCTTCCTATGCTCCTCAATTGCCTCTACGACGCCTCCGCCGACCCCAAACCCGCCGTCAAGAAAGAGTCTTTGCGGTTGCTCGCATTGGTCTCCGCCTCCCACGCCGATTTCACGTCGACCCACCTGACCAAAATCATTTCCCACATCGTGAAGAGGCTCAAGGACGCCGATTCCGGCGTCAGGGACGCGTGTTGCGACGCCATTGGGGCCTTGGCGGCGCAGTACTTGAAGGGGGAGAGTGGCGGTGACAATGTTGGGTCTGTTGTGGGCTTGTTTGTGAAGCCCTTGTTTGAGGCTATGGGGGAGCAGAACAAAGGGGTGCAATCTGGTGCGGCCTTGTGTATGGCTAAGATTGTGGACTCGGCTTTAGACCCTCCCGTCCCTGCTTTTCAGAAGCTGTGTCCGAGGATCTGCAAGTTGCTTAACAATCCTAACTTCCTGGCCAAGGCTTCGCTCTTACCCGTGGTTTCGAGTTTGTCTCGGGTTTGCTTATAACCTTTTTCTCTCCATTTGAATGGTTTTGTAGTCTTAGACTTGACATTATTGTGATTTGGTGGTAATATGTTTGATTGCTGGGAAATTGTAAGAAAGAAAGAAATAGGCCTTGTCTAATTGTTGTAGGTGGGATATGTTAGGTGAATGAAAGAAACACTTGGAATATATATTCTTAGGATAATTGAGATGGAGTTTTACTGATTGAAAAGGTATGGACTTGTTGCAGGTTGGAGCAATTGCACCGCAAAGCTTGGAAAATTTGCTGCCGAGTATTCATGACTGTCTTGGAAGTCCAGATTGGGCAACACGTAAAGCAGCAGCTGATGTGCTCATTGCATTAGCATTGCATTCAAGCAACTTGGTCACAGATAGAGCTGCTTCCACGGTGACTGTGCTTGAGTCTTGCCGGTTTGACAAGGTGGTTTTTGGTTACATAGTCTCTCGAGTACATTGATTTCCCCATTTTTTCAGTGTTTGTAATCGATGATTACCTGATTTAATGTCTTGGAGATCACTTGATTATAACACTGAACAGTTGATCCTTTGATAAATGTTGACATTTTTTTTAACCTGGGGCATTCATACTTAAGATTACTGTTCTGGGTTTCTTTGTATGCAGCATCAATGCACAATTACATATAGGAGATTTAATGCTTAAACAAGTTCTTCATATTGATAATTCGTTTTGGTTGTGTACGGGAGAGGAAGGGGTATGTGAGAATGTGAAGTGGCTCTTATCAAGTAAAATGTTTGATTTAGTTGCTATTAGTTTGTCCTCCTCTGGATATTGGGTAGGATTTTCACATACCAGACTTGCATTAGTCTGTCCATTCGGCTTCAGATATGGAACCTTTGAAATCAGGATGGTGACATTTGCAAAATATATGTTGTAAAAATAGGATGGTGACATTAATTTTCTCTTTGCCTAGTGACTAAAAAATATTTTGTATGTGTTTTAAAGATAAAACCCGTCAGAGATAGCATGACAGAAGCATTACAGTTTTGGAAAAAGATTGCGGGGGGAGGAGATGACTCTCCAAAAGAGCAGAAAGCCTCATCTCATGGTAAGCGCATCAATAATTTTTTCTTCTTTAATATGCACTTTCTTTTATTAATCTATCGTCTCTCACTGTAAGATTGTGTTGTTGCAATATTTTAAATAAAGGAAATCCTGAATCAGCTGAGTTATCAGAAAAGAATGAGACAAAAATTTCAAAGCCTAGTGAGAATACAGAACAAGCAGCAAAGGTTTCATCTAACGGTTCTTCCCCAACTTCGGATTCTGTTTCTAAAGCCAAATGTAGTAGTATTCCAGATAAAGCTGTTGCACTTCTGAAGAAGAAACCGCCTGTCTTGACTGACAAAGAGCTAAATCCAGAATTCTTCCAGAAACTTGAAAGGGGTTCTGGTGAGTTGCCTGTAGAGGTGGTTGTTCCTCGTAGACATCTCAATTCTTCAAACTCAACTAGTGAGGTAGAACCAGAGTCAAATGCTATAGATTCAAAGGAGAGGTCAAACCACACTGGAAACAGCCATTCAGATGATTTTCGTGGATCTTTCAATAGTAAATACCGTAACATAGAGAGAGGAATTGCTGGTCTGTATTCTAAACAACGAGATCATGATGACCTGGCACGGGATAAATGGCCAGAAGAAAGACTGAACGGAAAAGACTCAAGAATTAGAGCAGTGGATGTTGATGATAGGACTGATATGAATCAAAGGGAGTCATCCAGCAGTCGTGCCGGATTCTCAAAAACTGATGGCCAGTCTGACGGATCCTTTGCCAATAGCAAAGGAAATTGGTTGGCTATCCAAAGGCAGTTGTTACAGCTGGAGAGACAACAAGCTCATTTGATGAGCATGCTGCAGGTATTTTAATATATATATTTTTTTTTGCATTAAGGAACTCGTAAATGTATGTTTTTAAAATTATTATATACCTTCCTTAAATTGCAGGATTTCATGGGCGGGTCTCATGACAGCATGGTGACTTTGGAGAACAGGGTAAGGGGCCTTGAGAGAATTGTGGAAGACATGGCACGGGATTTATCACTATCATCAGGTAGGAGAGGTGGTAATTTTGCGATGGGGTTTGAGGGATCTTCTAATCGACCTTTAGGCAAGTATAATGGTTTCCCTGACTATGCAAGTTCCAAATTTGGAAGAGGTGGTGATGGACGAATTCCGTTTGGGGAAAGATATTCCCAAACTGATGGAATTGTTTCGGACATGAGGGGAAGGGGCCCTCCTTGGAGATCTGACATGTCCGAGGTGTGGGATTTTTCTACATATGGTGGTTCCAGAAATGGGCAGAGGAAGGCTGTGGGTGGTGGTCCCATGGATGGTAGGTCACCCAAGTCAGAAAATGGAAGCGATCAGGGTGGCAGCAGACGGGCATGGGAGAAAGGGAGTGGACCTGTTAGGTTTGGTGAGGGGCCTTCTGCAAGAAGTGTTTGGCAAGCATCCAAAGATGAAGCTACCTTGGAAGCAATTCGTGTGGCTGGAGACGACAATGGAACATCAAGAGCAGCAAGAGTAGCTATGCCTGAATTGACTGCAGAGGCTTTAGGAGATGATAGTGTTGGCCAAGATCGGGATCCAATCTGGACTTCTTGGACTAATGCAATGGATGCTCTTCAAGTGGGTGATGTGGATACAGCTTATGCAGAAGTATTGTCTACAGGAGATGATCTCTTGCTTGTAAAGCTAATGGATAGATCAGGTCCTGTGATTGACCAACTTTCAAATGAGACAGCAACTGAGGTCTTGCATGCGGTTGGACAGTTTTTACCAGAGCAAAACTTGTTTGACGTCTGCCTGTCTTGGATTCAGCAGGTATCTGAGTTTTCTTAATCGTGTTTCTTATACTAGCTAAGCAAACATATCTCTTAAAGGATGTGAGAGTATAAACAGTACATTCTATAGTTGATAAGAATGCACATTTTTCTTCGAGTTCATGATGAGATTTTGGAACTCAATCATAAATTGCGAAGAGGGATTGGAAAGCCTATGCATTTCTCTGCTGCATGGTATTGGATATACCACTTTTCTTACTTATAAATAAGCATGGATAACATCTCTATTCTCAATTTTATTTCTATTGCTGTTTGGCTGTGGAGATGCCTCAAGTCCAGTTGATTTTTACTATTTAGTATTTGTTTGTGTTTTGCAGTTGGTTGAAATAGTGCTGGAAAATGGACCCGATGACCTCGGCATTCCGACTGAAGTAAGGAAGGAGATAGTACTGAATTTGCATGAAGCTTCTCTAGCAATGGATCCACCTGAGGACTGGGAGGGTGCAATGCCTGATCAACTTTTGCTGCAGTTAGCATCCACCTGGGGAATCAATCTGCAACAGCATGCCAAATAGTTACCAGTTGGATTGTGAATTTGTACTAAAATTTGAACTAGCATTTGGAGCGGGTGGTTTGGTCTGTATATCCCCATAGTTGGCAGGGGTTGAAACTTACTTACTGGCTAATGGGCATTGAAATCAGTATTACATTAATGGATCACAATTGTAGCCACTTGGTTTCTGATTCAAGTTGGAAATAGACGTGCAAGATGGGAGCTTTTTAATGGTATATTGTCGAAATAGATTTAAGTGGCAGATGGGTATGGTTTGTGCAAGAGAAAAAGCAATTTTTAGGGTTTAGGGTGCAAGAGAACAAGCAATTTTTAGGGTTTAGGGTGCAAGAGAACAATCGACCAAAAAAAAATTGGTTCTTCAGATCACTTTTTTCCTCTCTCTTCCATCTAATTGTGAAAAGGAAATGCATAGGCAGAACCGCAACTTGTTCAAAACTATACATTTTAGTTTCACCACAAAAGAAGACAGAACAAGAATAGCTGAATAGCATTCAACAAAACACTCTTACACGCATGACACTATTAAATACAAAACATGTGTCAATGGTTAGAATAACTATGTACAAGTCATGCTTCTCCTCCATGGTCTAAGAATCACATGATGACACAAAAGCAGAGCACCTCTTCTAGTAATCGTCGGCCCGAAGGGTGACAAACACATCATCAAAGATGACGGAAAACTTCACATCAGCAGGCTATAAGAACTGATTCATTGGGCAAAACCTCTTGGGAGTGAATGCAATTTAAGCAACTTTCCAAATGGTCTACCAAAAGCGGGATTCATTTTGCAACTAACCACTGTATCTACTTGGCAGCATACCAGTTCTGTGCACACTTGGCATCAACAGCAAGGTCAACATTAAGGATGTTCTTGCCATTGAAGGGCTTCGACATGCAGTCAACAACTATGGCCTTTGCAACCTCCGCAGATTCTGATGGCCCTTCCAAGATGACTTCGTCATGAACCTACTTTCCATAAAAAGTTATTCCGAGGGAACTTGATTAAAATATTCCCCAATTAGTCAATCAGGATCCACACATAAAAAGGTATTATAGAAACAACCAAATCACATATCTAGTAATCCAAGGAGTAACCCGCTCACAGGGTCAACTTTTGTGCGAATCTATATATATACTGAAATTTTCATCATGAAGCAATTTCCATATATTTATTTACAAGTAAAGCATGTTTTAAGCTCTTAGCTTTTTGTTGTTAGGCGTTTTATTTTTTTGTAGAATATAAATTTGATACCCAGAAATCCCCAGACCTGCTTTTCAGACCTGTGCTCGTTAGGTGGCGGGAGACCGGAGACTCTAGAAAAGCTAGGTAGGTACCATGAGGGGGTTTGAACACCAGACCACATGGGAGCAAACCATGGGCCTGGCCATTCCTGCTAACCCCTCTGTTGCTAGAATATTTTAGAACTTACATTTTCTCTTCCTGGCTTAAGCATATGTTCATAGCTCGTTTGATAATAAGGAAAAGAAATTGGAGTTAACCTGTAAAAGAAGCCTCCACCCAAGCTCTTTCAAGCGTGCATTATTGGATATTTCTAACATGGCACACATGGCAACATCAGCAGCACTACCCTGTTGCAATCGATAATTAAAAACCTCTGTGAGAGAGAGAGAGAGAGAGAGAGAGAGAGAGAGAGAGAGAGAGAGAGAGAGAGAGAGACAGAGACAGAGAGAGACAGAGAGCACAGGAACCTGCACTGGAGTATTAATAGCAGCCCTTTCTATATGTCCTCTTTGAGCACGGCTAGCACGAGTTAATGAGGGAAACCAGCGGGCTCGTCCTAGCAATGTTCGAACGCATCTATATTCTTTAGCTTCTTTTTTACGTTCTTCTTGCCACTTGCTCACTTCTTGTCTTTCTTTGTACCAAAGTTTAACTGTTTTCTCTGCATCCTGGACAGATACCTGAGGACCACATTACACTAATGGATCATTTAAACTGCTAAAAAGAAATGGACTGCCAGATTATAATTTGAATCTACAGTACCTTCCAATCCCGGGAAAGCCCAACTGGAGTTTTTCCATATGCAATGGAAAAGTTAAGCATTTTCGCTTTCCTTCTCTCAGATGCAAAGGTATCCTGAAAAGTAATATTTTTTAATGAGAAGATAGTTGTCAGAGTAAAAAACAGAGTTTTTTTTTTGGTCGGCAAGTAAAAAGCAAAGCTACTCATCATGTTTGGACTTTGGACTACTTGAACATATAGAAGTAACCTCATCAAACAAACCAGATTAGACAGGCAAAAAAAAAAAAAACCCAAATACATATGTTACATGCTAATAGATGGTCACACGTGCACGTCAACTGACACATTTCACAGAAAATTCAAAATTGGATGGAATTCACCACCCCACTTTGCGACATGTTGAAAGTTAAAGGGGGATAAAAAAATAATTTTTCTTTTCAATGGCCATTAGACAAGTTTTTCCATAAAACAAAACTATAAAAGATTTCCCACATTAAAGAATCACAAATTAATTAACTATCATCTCAACAAACTACACACACACATATCTTACCTTCAACAATGGAACTGGGGGTTTATCTTCACCAGGTTGAGGATCCCACTCAAGTAGCACTTCCTTTTTCTTAACAGCTTCATGAATATGCTGGTACATGTTCATTGCAGTCCTCGAATGAAAATCCCCCCCAGCTTTGAAGGCATCCAACATGCTCTTACAGTTAGAAAGATGAGCAAGAATCCTAAGTTCCAGCTGCCATATTAACACATTAATCAATACATTTTAAATAATGTACTAAGCAGAGAGTACAAACAGCTAACCTGTCCATAGTCCGCGACAATAAGGGAATTTCCAGGTGCAGCTACAAATGCCTGGCGGATCTTATACCGATCTTTTTCAAGAGCAGGCTGATTCTGAATCAGTGAAAAGAAAAACAGGATGAGCAAGCATACCTCGTAGGTTAAAAACATATTTTTGATACTCTGGTATCCCCCAAACCCATTTTTTGGACCCAAGCTTGAAACTGGGGCCTCCTGCCGAGCCATTCAATCTTTAGGAGACAGGAAACTCTAGCAATTAGCTAGGCACATACCCTGAGGCGGTTCAAACCCCAGACCACATGGGAGCCAACCATGGGACTCACCATTCCTACTAACCCCTCGTTGGTTGTATTTGATTGAAGATCAAAGTCCTGTTGTATTTGAAGGATGAAAATCACACATCATCCCGTGGTTGAGGGTGATTCACTTTTTACCCGTGGTAAAAATCCTAATAACACCACTCTGATGAGAAGCGTAATTGATCTTAGTCCAAATCCATAATTCCACCAGGGTTCTGCTAAATGGGACCCATGTTCAAGTCACATGCAGGGTAAAAAAAATTCAAAAAAAATTCTGTTTAGGTCGAAAAAATTGAAAAATCTTCAAAAGCACAATATCAAACCCAAGCTTCGTGTTCGTTGAACAATCCCAAGAGTTGAAAACAGACAAATCCAAGTGAATGAACCTTAAAAATAAAAATTTGCGAAGAGAAATTCAAGTGCTCCCAACCCACAAGATATTATCTTGCAATTTCTCTTTCACAAGGTGAATGATGTGAAGTAAATTTGGGCAGTCAGCCCTTTCATTTCCCTTTCATTTCCCATCAAAGGCTACGTTCCCCTTCACGCATCTCAGCCCCTAAATTCTTTTCTTGTCAAGACTGCATTGCTTGTCAATATGCCGTTGGATGTAAAGCAGGCAAATCATTCTTCCGTTTTAACACAGGAGGTCTCTTTCAGTTGAAGACATTTTTCTTCCTGCCTCTGGGGATATCTCAAGTGAGTTCTAACTTCATCTGGGATACTCAGTTCACATTTTTAATTTTTAATATGTAATCTTTCAGTTTTATGTTTTATGTTTTTATTTCATATTTCCGGAAAGACATTAATATTTTGAAAGGCAAAAAGACCCCCTTCCATATGATATGCACACGGTACAGTTTAACAGAAGCTAGATGAAGTCAAGGATTTCTATTTTCCAATATTTTGGAAGGCAAAAAAACTCCCTTACCTGTTCATATGGCATGCCCATGAATCCAAATTTAACGAAATTTAAACGGAATCATGGAATTGGTGAATGAACGCACCAAGGGTGTTATTAAACATATTGTGACCACAGGGGTTCCAAACCACCCCCTCTTCCCACCACAGGAATGATTCGTGACATTCACCCTTTGTTAAAAGATCAGGAAACCAAAAGAAGCTGACTACCCAGATTTCATCATCAGTCGGATAAAGCGAGGTGACATTGTCTAGGATAAAGGAAGTATATCATTTTCATTTAATTATATGATTGCAAGAATTGTTGAAGTAGTCAATAACAAACCTGCAAATTTGGTCTCCTAGCAGATAATCGCCCAGTTTCTGTGTTGATATTTAGTGAACAATGAATTCGTCTGTTCTTGCCAGCTATATTACTGCCCTACATAATTCGCAGTTGAAAAACACAAGAATGAGGGAGCTAGCGTGATAGCATTGGAAATTCACACACACACACACACATGAATGAAATGATACTCGGTAAGCAAAACCAGTATGGATATAAGAGCAGAATCACCTGCAAAGGGAGGATGAAGTTGGATATCAACGAATCAATAGAGCAAACTTGACATAATGCAGCAATGGCGTGGCAAGCTTCCTTCCCCTTCTCCTCTGACTCGAATGCTTGCAAAGCTGTTCCATAATCAGACGTGTCAACATATTCAGACATAATCTCTTCTTTTCCCAAATATTCATTACTCACTGTCTCACAAGCATCTCCATCATCAACAGACTGCAGGTCAGGAGCATGATCCATAAAATCATATTCTGAAGAGATCTTGCCAGCTAAAATCTTCAAAGCATCTCCACTAACTGAAGGCCAACCAGTTGCTGTGTAAACCTCAGTTGGCAGATTGGCACCAATGGTGTGCAGAGTGATATTGCGAAATTTTGGAGTTGTATTTTTGCCTTCTTCGATCACTTTATCAGTGTTTGGAACTCTGAAAGTCCTCTCATTTGGAAGAGCCTGATCGGAGTCCTTGCTGTACCAGGAAATAATCAAGTCAATTAATACAGCTTCTGTTGGCTCGAGAAATCTACGGGGATGGTATCAGAAAATAATATTTTAACTTGATATTGTACCTTTATTTGAATAGTGAAAACGCTTACTCTGAAAATGCAGGATGCTCAAGGTAAATCACAGATTTAACAAGTTGATACCAAACAAAAAAAATCCAGGGATAGTATTGTTTTTATTAGTACATCTATTTGGGGATGATGTTCTATCATATGAACCAGTGACTCCAGCATAATCATGCTCCTTTCTACATTAAGTTTTAGGTTTTGACTATCTTTTCCAGGATAGTGGGGCAATTTTCTCAGACATTAGCCAATAACTCCACTAAAATTTGCAACCATTTATGTTCCCTCCCATGTAGTCATGCTAACCACATGTTGTCCTAGCTCTTAAAATAAGAAGGTATACGGGTGAAGAGTGTACAAAAGATTGAAAACCCTTAACCTTACCCTATTTCTTTTTAGAAAAATAAAGGAAAAAGAAATAGTATCTATTTATGAGAGTTAACCATGTCTTCTGCACCACAGGCATAAAGTATCTAACTATCAATGCTTCTACAAGAGTAAAACTTTCAAACATGGCATGGATGATGAGTTTCTTAAGTCGACAGTACCAGTGCACTCAAGTTCCAAACCTGACAGATTTTGAGATCATGTTCAACATGTAATCAGCTCTTATATTGTGTCTGTATTTAGAAGCAAGAGATTCATTGATTTCAAATCCCCAGTCACGAACAGAAGCTGATATAATCAAGACTTGTGTTTTAAGTCTTTTTTATACGGTAAAGTTCAAAATGCTAAAATAATAGTCTAGATCACCTGATAATTCTAGTTTTTTTTTTTACTTTTGTAAAATGTACCTGTTCATGGTCCCACCAAACAAGAGCTGGCGTAGTTGCACATCACTTCCCACGTTCATGTACTTGGCATCAGGGCAAAAGCTGCAGGCCCACTTGCGAAATCTATTAACAGCAACCTCTTGTTCTGCTTTGGCCAACTTCTCAATTTCAGCTAGATATCCTCGATCAACCAGCATTCCCTCAGTTTCCATCTTAACTAAAAGCTCACCAAATGGTTGCCAGTATTTTTCATAGAAATCAAACATGGATTTTCCAGGAGCCGGATTTCCATCAATTTCCCACTGTCTATTGGATAGTTGGTTTTTCATACTCTCATAAAGCTTTAGTGTGCTAATTGCATCTAACGCAGAATAACAGATCCATGGTTTTCTCTCCTCTCTTTGAAGCACTTCAACAGGGTCAAGAATTGTTATTTTCCCATCTGTTCCATCTTTTTTCAGTTTCTTTCTGCCAAATATTGTTTTCATTGATATCTTACCAAACAAGTCATTCTCGTGACACAATTGCGCCCCAGACATGACCTTTGGGTCATGTGTTAGAGCTTCAAGAGAGTAACCGCCCTTTAACCGCCTTGATGAATCCCACAAGCGAGCCATGTGCATGGTGTCAGCATGAAAGCCAGAAACCTTAAACCCATAGTTCTCAATTACATGGTTATCAAAGCTGTAATTGTGCCAAACCTACAGAAAGGTAGGTGATTGTCATTATCAAATTTGTTTCTCCATCAAGCATGCACCTTATACGCTCAGTCAAACAAATAACAAGTAAAGCAGTCAACAAAACAAATGCAATTGGACCAGTCTTGTTAAGGCAGAGAGCCAATAGGGTATTGAGCCATGTACCAGGGATCAGTTTTCAGCAAATTTCCATCAACTAAGTATAATATTAGGGGAATCTAAAATTAGTTATCAATAAATGCATTGTGCAAGCAAACAATTCATTAATGCGAGCAATTTAGAAATAATAAAGTGAGCCACTCAAACAAGCTAACCACAACTTCAGCATAACTTATTATGAACCAAATTCATCAAAAATTGTTGCAAAGTCATCGCAGTAAAGCAAACCCAAGAAGTCATTTTCCAAAGCTGCCGCTATCTAATTAAAGTTTTATTGTTTGAAAGGTTCTGAGATTCAAGAGCACCATAAAGGAGAGGAAGACAAACAACCTTTTTGATGGAGGGATCTTCGAAAAATGGAGCAAATTCAAGTAAAAGTTCCTTGCCGCCACCATCAAGAACATCCACCCAGATGCAGGACTTCCCATTTCCAAAATCCACATCTGGTCCAGAATATATACTGAAGCATATTATTTGTCCATGATCTACAGGTGTTTCTTTCTTAACATCTATCTCGGCCACCTGTTATCATGCTATCATTAGCAATTAGACAGTAGCTAGTAAATAACAAAATACCAAGTACCCAACAACTAGTCACATATCTATCTACAAATAGGCAATAAAAAGAGTGTCCACTTCTATTGCACAGAGAACTAAATCAATCAAACTTAAGATTTAACTTAAGTATGCATACCTCTGTGTCACAGGCATGGACAAGATGCCTGTATTCACCTTTAAGCATCCCAACAACTTTCTTTGCAATAGAGACACTATTGACAATAAGAACTTTGTTGTATATGCGATTAAGCATCATGCGAAGATCTTCCTTACTATTTACTGATGTAGCAGCTTTAGATTCAGAAGATTTTTTATTGGATTTGTCCCCATTAATCACATTACCAGCTTCATCTTTACTAGGTCCAGAATCAGTCGCATTCGTGACCTTTGAGGTCTTCCCTAATAATGACCCATTTGACTGGATTTCCTTCCCTGATCTGTGTGGCATGGCCACACCCTGTCTTGGACTATCATGTGCATAACCATTCACCTTTTCCACAATAGGATTGTCAATTCCTACAGAAGCTAGTACATCTGGACTATCATGTGCATAACCATTCACCCTGTCCAGATTACTTCCTTCACCATTTGCCTCGTATAAAGTTACTTCCACCCTCTCATAGTTACTGCCATCAGCCTTTTCAGATGTATTCGTTTTTATATTTCCTTCAGAGTATGTGTTACTTCTATTAGAATTTTCCACTTCCTTTTTTTCTTTTCTCAGGCACTCAACCGCATCTTTCCAGGCATATCTAGAGTCGTTGGATTTTCCTTCAGAGATCATAGTATTATATGATTTGGCAGCCTGGATGCCCCGGAGGCGCCCAACATAGACCTCTGGCTTGCAATCTAAAACTGGCCTGCAATTTTTATCAATTCAACATCAAAGGCAGCAAATAGCAATTAAACAGTATATTAATTTCTCCTTGCATTCTAAGTATGCAAAGGAAGCGGAATATATATTAGAAAACTTGAAAAAAAAATCTTACATTCTCATGCTTGTGGATTTGTACTATACATTTACATATATAACAACATTGAAATCCCAAAGCCAACACCAGCACACACAAAATTGTGCATTTTGGTATCCTCACTTCCTACTCACATTCCTCCACCAGCTTAAAATGAATATACAGGAGTAACATATGCAGTTCCCAAGAATTTCTCAAAAATATAGTAAGATAAAATGAAACAAATTAAATTATTCTCACATTTTCCACCAAGAAATTGAAGTATCCCTAAGATATCCAACAAACTCTACATGAGTCAAGAGCCAACACAAGAAGATAACTAAATGACCAGTACCCAAGTAAAACACAAGCGTAAAACTTCACAAATGGGCCAATTTTACTTAAATACCCAGAAACGCTAAAAGCTCAAAATAACAAAATTAAATTGAAAAATAAAAAATAAACAACAAATAAGCAAGATTAAATTGAAGTGAACCTTGAAATTGCAGGAGTACATAGGGACCTAGAAGACGAAGAGCGGGGACATGCCCGGAATAAAGAGAAATAAGAAGGGCAAGGTCTCAAATGGCTGGTTTGGAAGGAGGAGAACCCCATAGCCATGAGGTCGGTGAAAACTAGTCTCCCCAGCTTACTACTCCAACAGTGGCTAAGAGAAAAAGAAGCCGTCTTGGTAAGCTTTGGTGGCAAACCTGTAAAAATAGAGGTCAGTGTGGGTGTTTATTTGGGTTCTGGAACAAGTGGGTCTGAGTGTGGCGCAGAAGAGCAGAGCAAGGCCATGAGACGAAGGCGGTAAAGACTGTAGAGGCTAAACCCTGGCTGGGTTTTTCTGACTCACAAAAATACGGAGGCAAACCCCAAATGTTATTACTTATTACTTTCTTTCACCAAAATATAGATTATTTATATGGCTGGCAAAATATTTGTCGCTCTCTCCAACTTGTAATACTAAAATCTAAAAGGAAATACTTATTTACGATATAAGGCTTAGGAAACTTTGATATTGCAGATGTGCCATTTTGCCGGCGCCTTTTGTTCTCTTTATTTATTTATTTAATTTTTTTTTAGAAAGACTTTTGTAATTTTGTTCCCTTTGGGAGGTGAATTTCCAAATTCAAATAAAAAAAAAAATTTACATGGAGCCATTTCTTTAATGATTTACATGCATGCCAGTTCTTTAAAAGGCCTAAAGAAAAACAAACACTAAAAGAACCATGTATGAAGATCATTCTGAAACACACGGTAGTGTGAGCTTAACAAGAACGACATAATCAAATTTAATTTCAAGCGTAAATATGACAATCAGCAACCTTCCTTAAACCAACAAAAAGGCATCAAGCTTCAGCATCAAGGACTTGGTGTATACCAAGATTAGCTTGGAATCCCTTAATCCAATCTCCATTGGGATCTCTAAGCACTCCACGAGCACCAATTTTACTAGATTGACTCTACATACAATGATGCATAGTTATAGGATATTCCTTTTGCTGCCCCTACACTGTTACATTAGTTGAATTTTCATTGGTCAACTTTGAAATTTGATTCGCTTTGTGAAGTAGTTAAATGCATTGTAACACTGGAGATGGAGCAAACCAAACCACAACATGCATCGAAGAGATGGCACATGACTAAGAAATTGAATAATAATAAGAGCATTTAGGAGTTCTTTAAAATAAATGTATAATAATTAGTGGCATTTCTACCGAACAATAATAACCTTTTCAGTGACTCTTACCGAATGATTTACAATGATATCTCTCCAAAATCTTTCATATATTTCAGTGGCATTCTAGCTAAACATTCCTCATCTCTCCAACTCAACCCAGAGAAATGCGGTTTTTCCTTCGGGGTGCTTTTTCATGTAATACCAAAGTATACATAATATATACAACAATTTGGTACCAAATATTGTAATTAAGAAACCTAAAGTAAACCCCTGTGGTTAGTCCAAGTGGTGAGAGAGAGTAGAGAATGGGTTAGGACTAGTCTAGGCTAGGGGTTCGATCCCTCTCCAATGTGACAAAAAAAAAACCTAAAGTAAGGGTGGACATTGTCCGATTTTGGTCGCCTCACACCAAACCAAAACTTCATATATGGTTTTTTTTTTAGTACAAATGAAAAACTTTATATACGGTTTGGATTGTTTCGTTTCATGATTTTGAGTCAAACCATAATTATTGGTTTGGCTCGCTTCGGTTCGGTTCTGTTGGTTTAGCTTGCATATTGGGATTAACGTATTGGTATTATTCCTCTTTAACATATGGTTGTTGTTGAATATTAAGTGGACAAGTGTTAATTTTTTAAGAAGCCATATCATTGGGTAAGCAAGCTTGTACAATTAAGTATTATTCCTCTTTAACGATACATTATTTATCTGGAATGGTATGAAAATCCGAAAAACAATTCCAAAAATGGCTTCTGCTGTGTTTATTAACAAAAAAAGGTATCATAATTTAACTGAAACCTACATAAAAAGCAAGTTAGTTTTTTCCATTTCTTTAGGAATTCGATTACGTGGTGGGTGGCAAGTAATCGAATTTCCTTTTTATTCTAATAGGTAAGTAAGTTATATTTTTTCTGTTTCTTTTTTAGGAAAAAAATCGGCACAATTTAACACGATGTCAAAAGAGTCGATCCATTTAACACGGATTTGCCACCAGCCCTCTCAAACAATTTTTTTTTTATTCTAGGTGTCAGTTTACATACACACGCTTATCTTAGGAGAGTTGAACTCAGGAGGGACAACATTAGTGCCCAGGGCCGGTCTTGAGGTTTTCGAGGCCCGGGGCAATTTTTTTTTGTCCAAACTCTAATTAATTTTTTCCAGGGTTTTGGAACCCAATCCAACAGTCCAACCAATGACAAATGAACCAATGAACAACTTGAGCGCCGATGGCCAACCAATGAACCAACTCGAACATCGACAACCACAAATTGTAGAGTCTTCTAATTGAACACCGAGTCACCGTCTCACCGAAGACAAACTAAAAACACCCCCTAAACTTGGCTATAATTGTTATTTTACATCCGAGCTTGCAATTGTGGAAATTGACCCTGTAAATTTGACAAAATTTTTATTGTCAATTTACACCCCTACGTCAATTCTAACTTTTTCCATCCAAATTTTGGTCACGTGCTACTCATGTGAGGGGCATTATGGTCATTTTGGTCATTATTTTTTTTTAAATTGTTTGTTTTAAAACAAATATATATTCTATGCCAAAAAATACAAATATATATTCAAAAAAATATTTATTTTCTTTCAAAAAATTTATTTATTTCTCTAGAGAGATTATATTTAGAATTATATTCTTAACTTATCATAAATTGTTTCTTATAAAAAAAACTTGTCATAAATTATTATTTATTAATTTTTTTGTATGAATTATTTCTCCTCATATGAGAGATCATTTTTATTAAATTTTTTTTGCATGAATTTTTTATTAATAATATATCTTTGTTTTTTAGACCTAAAATGACTATATTGCCCCTCACATGAGTGACACATGACCAACATTTAGATGCAAAATGTTAGAATTGATGGAAGGGGTGTAAATTGACAATTTTTGTCAAGTTTAGGGGGTCAATTTCTGCAATTACAAGTTCGGGGTGCAAACTGTCAATTATAACCAAGTTTAAGGAGTGTTTTGGCAATTAAGCCAAAAGATAATCATTAATCAAGTCAATACTGCCAATTACTCAATTACGTTGACCTTTAAAATTTTGAATGGATGACTGAGATTAAAAGCTTAAGTATGTTATGAGGTTACGAGAGAAGTTATGTTAGGAGAGAATCCGGATCCATATATAATGCATGTGAATTGTTCAATGACAACAAAATCTATAGAACAAAACAACAAGTCTTTGCCTCTTCAACAATATTCCATTTTTCATTTCACCATTTGCAAATATAAAATTCCGCTGCACCAATTCATAAATGTCTTGGGCTTGCTGTTGGACTGGGCTTTAGTTTGTTTGTGTTCCTTTTCTTGTTGTTTTCTGTATTTGTGTATTCTAGCTCTTCTTGGCCTTGGGCTGTACTTTGTTTTTCATTAATGAAAGTTGTTTCCTTGTTAAAAAAATAAAAAATTCATCAAATGTCTTCCTACTTCATCATTTGCAGAAATGTGGACCAGAATTCTAGATATATAAATAACAAATAAAAAAACTATGTACATGTTGAAGGAAACCTACTTTGTGTGTGCCTTGTCAACCTAGGATTAGATTAGTTAGTATAGCATATGGATTGCATATTGAATAGAAGTCCTATTGAGATGTGGATTGTACCCTTTGTGTTTCTCTATATATAGAGGCACCTATTCATCAATAAAGATATGATCTATTTCTGTGCTATTTACCTTGTTATTTACTTTATGCTTGTGGTTGTATTTCATATATCCTTAAACAGTACAAGCCTGACTATGTACCTCGAATTGATTTTTTTTTTTGCAATCCTTATTCCTTCAATCATTCCTCAGTTCCTCAAATTGATTAAACCCAATTGGCACTTGGCAGAGCCCTAAACTGCTGACAGTAAACTTCAGTGATCCGTACAAATTGAACACTGACAAATTGGAATTTGAACACCCACCAAATTGAACAATTGAACACCGGGTTATGGCGGCGAGTCGGCGACACTGACAGCAAAAGCCACAAGTCCACAAATCTTTTCTGAATTCTGATCACCCTAGAAGGAGAGAAAAATACAGAGAAAAAGAATTAAGAGGTTGAGAGCATATTAGATGAATTAACTAGAAAAACCATTGAATCTTTTAAAGAGAAAGTTTTTTTGTTTTCAAGATTTTGGAGAGAGTGAGAAACCATATGAATTGATTGCTATTGTGTCCGATGTAATTCTCGAAGAGACGAAGACGGAGAGACGTGCACAAGTTTGGAACAAACCAAAATTTTTTTTTTTGCTTTATATATATAACCATATATAATTTTTTTTTGTGCCTCCTAGCCTTGGGCCCTGTGCCGTCGCCCAGCGTGCCCTAGGTTAGGGCCGGTCCTATTGGTGCCAAACCACTACACAAACTACATTGGATCTCTCTCAAACAAACTTCATCTTGTTAAAGTTCCTCATCCTTCACGAATTAATTATTTCGTTTCTAATCGTTGTTTTTTCGTTATACTTCTGGTTTTGCCCAAAATCACAAAACTTCTCAGTATCTTGAAGCCCAAAATGGCAAAGGGTCAAAAAAAGAAGAAGTGATGTTTGAAACAATGGTAAAATGGCATGGGGATTGGTTTTTACAAAGCAGCTAGCTACACATGCACAATACATGACTCAGGAAACATTAACAATGTCATAGACTCCTCTTTTTTTTTTTTTTTTTTTTTTTTTTTTTTTTTTTTCTCACTCTTCTTTAGTACCCTCATCTGCACCATCAGTCTCCACATTTCCATCACCCCCTTCACCAAGGTTGTCTACAGATAAAAATTCTAAAGCCGTTACAACATCGCTGATCAGAGGTCGAGTCGCAGCTTCCTCTTGGAGACACATAGCTGCCACTGCAAGTGCTTGGTAAAGGCCCTTTATAGGGTATTTACCTTCTAGAAATGGGTCTGCCATTAATGTAAATTTCCTTCTGTCTTTAAATAATGGTTGTGCCTGCATAAGTATGATGAACATTAGACCTCAAAAACTTAAGTTGTCAGAAAATTGACCAACAAGACCTCGGCTTGCCAAGGCTTTGATGTCATGTTAGACAACCCTTACACCCCAAAAAATTTAAGCTCTTAGAAAATTAAAGTATCAAGTATGATGCTAACATGAATTGCAATGAATAGAGGTCTCAACATACCCAAGTAACCAAATTCTGCTCTTCAGTTGGTCTGTTGTTGTCTATAACTCTCCTTCCTGTGATTATCTCCAAAAAAACAACTCCAAAGCTGTAAATATCGGATTTCGTTGTCAATTGGCCCGTGAGAGCATATTCAGGTGCACAATATCCATAGGTCCCCATCACCCTGGTGGACACATGAGTCTTATCCCCAGTTGGACCTAACTTTGCCAGGCCAAAATCAGAGAGTTTCGGATTGAAGTCTTCGTCTAACAGTATGTTGGATGCTTTAAAATCGCGGTATATAACAGGGGGATTGGCTTGTTCGTGTAGATATTCAAGTCCTTTTGCTGCTCCTGCAGCTATTTTAATCCTAGTGTCCCAATCCAAGGGCTTTTTACCTAGAGGTAAATCTGAGGAGCAAAGTAAGAAATGTTACTTACCAAATATATACTTCACATAATTATTCACTGCAACACATTGAGAATAGACTAGTCACATTTTGATTTTGAAGCAATGAATTAATGTGGTGCATACCAAGAAGATGATCTTCTAGGGATCCATTGGCCATGTACTCGTACACCAAAATCCTCTGGTCACCATCGGCGCAATATCCCACCAAGTTGACAAGGTTAGGAGCGTGAAGAAGACTCAATATCAAAACTTCTACAAGAAATTCTCTGTTTCCTTGGAATCCATTCCTGTCTAATTGCTTGACGGCAACAACCTGAACAAGATGGATTAGTTAAAAAAATAAAACTTATTATATGGATTATGGAGAAGAGGGAATTAATGAGAGAAGAGATGAAAATAATGAGTACATGGACGGAAACAATACTTGGTTTGTGCTTTCAAGGTGGCCTTTGTAAACTCTCCCAAAACCACCTTCGCCGAGCAAATGATCAGAATGGAAATTTTGAGTTGCAACACATAGTTCACGGTAAGTAAAAATGTGAGCAGAAATATTTCCTTTGCCCATCTTTGCTATCTCATCAGCAATGTACTTTCTCCTGCTGCTATCTGCAGTTTAAATATGTTCCAGGTTAACATTGTGAAACTTGGAGGCAAACAGATTGAACTAGCTGCTTCATATAAGCTAGTTACTTTCTAGTTATCTATATTATATACTAGAAAGTATATCAGGTTCTACAGCCAGCTAAAATTGGAAGATAGCTGCTTCAGAAGATAGACAATTCTAATATCTAATTGGAAAACTTGCAACAAAGGATCATTTAAACCAACCATATCATAAATTACTTATTTATATTATACCAATCATTCTTATGTGATTCAATGGTTGAAAAAATATGTATGTCATTCTTTAGAATGGAAAGAGGTCCGTTTTTTCATAATTTTTGTGAAATTAATTAGGTAGAGAACGTATGAAAGAGTTTACCAGTTTTGAAGGAGATGTTAGCAAAGGAGGCCAAAGTTTTGGTGTCATGGTATTCCTTTATGCTTTTTTTCAACGATTTCCTGGCCATTTTCTCTTCGGACATGCAACATTGGAAGCAACTCATCATTTCTGCAACTCTAATCCGATCACAGCTCCCACCGTCAAATTTTTATCACCCAAATCTTGACATGCATAATCTTGGAAAAAACTTGGGAATATCATATAACAACAAAAATGTAGGATTTAATTCAACCCCAAGAAAAAACAAGCGTACACTACAAGTTGAGATATTGTTTGGAAATGAATATCGATTCGCCTTGGCTCAGGAAAAACCAGAATGAATTCTGGTCCTTCAAGGACCAAGAACTCGATATCCTTCACATACTTCATTTTGCTTCATCTCCATATCAAACCATTTAGTTCGGACAGCCAAAAAGACCCAGTCAAGTTTTCTAAATAAGGAGGGACAGGCAGGAATTCACTTTTTGTTTAACTACCCTTTTTCAATATCTGAACAATCATAAAGATGGATTTTTGAGTTGATAACAAGGCTGGCCAAAAATATAACCTGCTAGTATTTACATGCCAAAAGTTAACTCTCCTTTAATTGGAAAATTCGATCATGCAGTTCCTGATTTCCAACCATTTATCTCTCTCTTTCCAGCAATCGCCGGCGCTGTAAATTATGTATTGTAACCAATAATAGTAGAGGCACCAAGAAATTCTTCCAAATTTACTTACCAAGTGATGTGGCATTTTATACGATAATATCTTATTTGTTAAATATAAATAAGGATAACAATAGACCCTGATAGAACAAATGAAATAGTGCCACATCAGTTGGGATACTAAAATTTTGGAATTTATTGATTATCTGCTATATATATATACATGCACATATTCATACTAATCAATAACAAATGCATGAATGTATAACAGATTCAGCTAGCCTGAAGCACAAACACTATTTCATCATCATAAGCTTAAGCACTAAAATGGCCACATTGCAAGTTTGTAACAGGTTTACCTCGCAAAAAATTACACCATTGATATACAACAAAATATCTAGTAAATGGACCATCCAACTGTTAATCACAGCACCGAGTACTTCACAGATAGTGAAGCACTAAGAAAGCAAAATGCATAAAATGAAGCGATATGAAACCATCCAAAAGAGCATATACTGGATCTTGTATCTCTTTTGGTTTGTCCCATAATTTCTTTTCTCATTCGGGGTTTACCCCAATAATTGACTCCAATTTCTCAACCCTCATTAGTAATCCAATGCTCGGAGTTTTACTTGTAGTATTCTCTGTGTGGTCATCTACCTCTGTTGGGTTCTTGAGAAACCCTTCAGGAATTGTTTTCTTGATGTCTTCCACAGCAACATCTTTGCAATGTTTCGCTTTGTCAGCCTCCATGGGGTTCTTGAGAGACCCTTCGGCCATTGCTTCCTTCACTTGTTCTGCAGAACCTTTCTCTGATACTTCAGCTCCCATTTTATGTTCATGCTTTATCCTAAAAGTACCTTTGCCTTTCACATTTTCGATATGACCAAGTTTTTCGGCAAAATCCCTAGCAGTTTTTATCTTAGCAAGAAACCCTTGAGCTGACCTCTTTTCAAGAGGTCTCATTCGTTTTGAAAGTGGAATATGATCATCGTCACTATCATCTGGGGATGACACTTTCTTTACCTGCTTAGGACATGTTGTAGCGGCTAAGGGAGGCCTCTTCACAGTACTAGAAGGAGACCTCTTTACAGTACTAGAAGTCCTCTTCATAGTACTAGAAGGAGTCCTCTTCACAGTACTAGAAGGAGGCCTCTTTACAGTACTACTGGATTTTCTTGGGACTTCAGGCATAACATTCGAGCGCTTCTTTTTAGCTTTACCCTCTGTAAAAGCTTGTGGTGATGCTTTATGCATCAGTAAATTCTTGTCTGCCATGGATGCATCACACTTCTCCTTAATCTTTTTACTCAACACCATGACATCATCTTTGATTGCATGTGCACGAGCAAGCTTAGATTTTCTCCACCAATGCAAGTACATTTCCATCACGGTGGGCTCAAAGGACCATGGTGGAATAAAGAAACCGACATTAGAGGTGCCTGAAGCAAAATCCGAACCCGGAAATTTACAAGGCAGATCTTGATCCATCCCAAATTGCATTGCTACCCTGTGAGGCAAATACTTCTCTTTACCACCCTCTACTCCAACCAACTCCGAAGCACGCAAGCATTTAACATAAGACTGTAAATTCTCATCTGAGAAATTGGTACTATCAACGAAGCGAATCTTTTCCTCTTTGTAGTAGGAAGAATGGCACTAATTGCTCAAAGCAGCAGCATAAGGCCGCCATTGAAAATTTTCAGCCAACTGAACAACCGACCTCACAAGAGGAAGATTAATTCTGGAACTAACTTTGTGCCACCGGGCAGCTCTAGGCTCGCCCGGTTTCAGTGCATTTGGGGGAGCCTGCAAAATGTGTTGAGACCTCTCCAGGGCCCATAACTGCAACAATTGAAATGGACCTGCAACTGAGATCTCCTCTATGCAACAAAGTGTTTGTTGTTTCAAAAAGGTTAAGTCTTTGTAAAGACCAGCAAGGACCGCAGGTGCAAGAGCAACCCTAGTCCCTTGTGACAAATGTGCTGCAATGGGAAACACATGCTTGCCTATGCTCTCTTCAGGAAGTGATGGGAAAACAAACCTTGATAACCAGAGCGATAGAAAGGCCACGTGTTCAAAAATGCAACCCTTCTGCTCAATGAAATGCCTAAACCAATTCCAATGGCAAGCCTTTTTCGCCTTGGTGTTTCTGCACATCTCTACCCGCCTCTTCTCCATTTCTCCCACCATTTCCACCATAGACCCAATAACAGGCGTCGTCACCGGCCTACTGAGCACCAGAAACCCTCCGAGAACCATTAAATCTTCGAGGGTGACGGTTGCTTCTCCCCAAGGGAACAGGAAAGTGTTGGTCTCCGATGACCAAAACTCCGCCAGCCCGAGTATTATATCCTTGTTGCACCGCACTTCGTATTTAGAACTCATGATAGCTTCACAGATGCCTGCTTGGTTCCAAATAGAGCAGTACTTTCCTGCTAGCCTATCGATCCATTCTTCCCATTTTTTCTGGGGCATTCTCCAGTTGAAGTTGACCTTGGACGGCCATTGTTGAAGTGTGGGAGAAAAGACTTCACACAACAATGGGGTGTTTGGAAGTCTCGCTGCTTTGGTTAAATCTGCAGCACAAGGATTGAGAAACCTCGCAACTCTCCTGGTTTGTTTCCCATCTTTTGGAGAAACCATTTCCTCTTCTCTTTTTTCATATAGTAAATGTGAGCTTCTGTTTTCTTCGCCATTGTGAAGCAGAGGAAGAAGAAGATGATGAAGCGAATGAAGTTACTTTTTGGGATACAGAAGAAAAGGATAAACATGTGAAATAAAGTATCCTAGATGAAACCAAAATGAGCTGCAAGCATTCAAATTCAAATATGAAATGATTAAGAACCTAATCGTTTGAGTTGTTCGAAAGATTCTATCCGGCCATTTAGGAAATAGGACTCTGTATTGTGATTTGAAAAGACTTCTACAAGTTCATCATGATGCACGCGCATTACTAAAGTAATACCTGCCATACTACCCAGAAACCTCTCCCTTACTGACTGAGCTTTTCAACTGCCCCCATAAAGTTGATTGCGTGCAAATTTGCTTCACCATGCTTAACCCAAATGCACCATTCAGTCACTTCTACATCATCTGAATTGTGCCATGTGTTATTAACATTAATTTGAACATAATTATTAACTAACATTTCTGCACACGCTCTGTGCGTGAGGAATGACTACGCTCGCGAGTGCAATTGGTTACAATGTTTTTATTTTCTTATTATTTATTTATTTTAAACTTAATATCGTGCGAAAATAAACACCAAAATAATAGTCAAGTTTACTCATTTCCAAAGATATAATGAAAAATGCTCATTTTTAACTTAGATATATTTGATACGTAATTGACATTTCTTATTTAAAAAAAATGGGATGTAGTGATTAATTATAGGTAGAGGCCATTTTGATTAATGATTAGTGATTACTTGGATTAATTACTAGTAGTGATTACTTAGGAAAAAAAAAATAGAGAGATCGAAGTGCCACTTGGATTAATTATTAGTACATTGATATTAAAAGTAAGGTTTTTATTTTTATTTAGGAGCCTCCATAAGTTTTAGGAGCCTCCATAAGTTTTTTTTTTTTTTTTTTTGGGGCAGAGTCGCCATATGTTTTTTTCTTAGCAGAAACCCTTCAGTTGTCGTGCTCCACTTCACACTTCTCCTTGATCTTTTTCACTGTAACATCAGGTTTGGTTGCATCTGCATGAGCGGACTTACATTTCCCCCATCAAACTCACCTGGCCCTGACCGTTGAACTCAGCTCAAAGGACCATGGTGGCACACCAAAACTAATAGTGGCAGAGCTTGGGGTCAAATCCAATCCTCAAATTCCGAGAAGGTCTTTGATCCATTCCAAACCACATTGCCACCAGGTGTGGCAATTACTTCTCTTTCCAATATTCTAGTCCAACTAACTCAGAACCACACAAGCATGTAGCATAAGATTGTAAATCCGGTCCGAATACTTGGTAGTTGTACTATCAAAAAAGCACAGTTTGTATTCTTTGTAGTAAGATGAAGGGAGCTAGTTGCTCAAATCACCAGCATAAGGACGCCATTAAAAAATTTTGTGCCACTTAATAACTGCCCTGGAATTTACTTTGTGCCCACTGGGCGGTCCTAGGATCGCCTGGGCTCAGTATTGCTGAACTCTATAACAGAGGTTGACCTCTCCGAAGATCATAACTTCAGTAACTGAAATGAGCCGAAAAAATAAGTTCCTTAACAGGAAAGTGCTTTCTTTCAACAACCTTGGGTCCTTAAAAAGACCTGTGTGCTGCAACGGGGAAAACATGTTTGCCTATGCTTTCTTCAGGAAGAGAAAGAAAAACAAATCTTGACAACCAGAGTGACAAGAATGCACATGTCCATAATTGTATCCATGTTGCTCCATGAAATGCTTCATCAAATTAGAGCAACAAGTTTTCTTCACCTTGGTTCTCGACATCTCATCTGCTTCTTCTCCCATCTCTTCCACTATTTCAACCAACAACCCACTAACAGGCTTTCCAAGAACTGAAAATCCTCCAAGAAACACTAAACCATCGAGGGGACGTAATTGATGCTTCTCCCCAAGGGAAAACGAAGGTGTTCTTTGAGGACTAAAACTCGGCTAACCTAAGTACTCTATTCTTGTTACACCAATATATGCAGGTCAAGTAAGGGTAAAAACCCAAAATGGTACCTGAACTATTGCGAAAGGTACTTTTTGGTACCTACAAATTTTTTTTACCCAAAATAGTACCTAAACTATTGTGTCATTACCCAAAATGGTACCTCCGTAGTTAAGTATGATCCAATTATGTACCATTTTGGGTAATGACACAATAGTTCAGGTACCATTTTAGGTAATAACGCAATAGTTTAGGTGCTATTTTGGATAATTGCGCAATTTGTATGTACCATTTTGAGTTACGGAGGTACCATTTTGAGTTACGGAGGTACCATTTTGGGTAAAAAAAATTTATAGGTACCAAAAAGTATATTTCGCAATAATTCAGGTACCATTTTAAGTTTTTACCCTATCAGTAATAACTATTGAATGAAGAACCTGGTCATATTCTTACCCACTGAGTTAGGACTTATATCCAAATACACACATGTTTCGACATTTCAAGCAACTCTGCAAGTCTGCATTGTAAATGTGCATGATCATCGACTGTCTATTGCTATATTAACTCTTGACATTGCAACTATTAATATCATCTGTTTCTTCATGTCGTTGCAATTGGCAACTGATACTTGAGATAACTGTGTGTAATTAGGGTATTCTATGGTTAATCGATTAAGAAATAAACATAACATAAAACTAATAGCTAAAAAAAAAATTAGTTTGGGTCAGATACTAAACATTAATTTGGATTTTGAGGTCAGAGAAAAAAAAAACAAATTTTGTCATATGCGCGTATTGAACGAAACAAATGCTATGGTGTAAACTTAAATGAACTTCCTCTAAAGAGATAAAAAGAAAAATTAAAAACCGAACATGCAAGAAAGAAATCACAAGGAGAAGATCCAAAGAGAAGGTTAGCTCACCTTTGAGGTAAAGATAAAACTTGAAATTTAAACACCAAGAGAATGATTGCACTTGCAACAGGCGCTCAATCTTGTTTGTTGACTTCTGTTGTTCTCTGCTGAAAAGAATCTAATCTGCTATCCAACACAACATTGGCAACAACTACAAGAACGAATGTATAAAAAAAAAAAAAAAATTCCATAGTTTTTGTGATCACATCAATACCATTATAAAAAACGTACGACTAAATTGGGGGAAGAACAGCTTCTCATTGTAAATATTCAGCTAGCCAGAAGCATAAACACTTAGCTTCACTCTAAGCACCGATTCGTCCTCAAAAGCTTACAAAAAAACTAGTCAAAGAAAAGCTTCTCATTGTAACAGATTCAGGTAGCGACTAGCGAGAAGCATAAACACTAAGATCGTAGACTATCTTGTACCAACTTCAACAACTGTCACAAACAGTTTACAAAAGACCATTGAAGTGAACATAGCACTTTCTAAGATATTAAGGCAACTAAGAAAGAAAAATGCATAAAGGTAATAATCACCCAAATTAAGGATTGGCACCTTAATTTGTTTTCTAAGGATCTATCCCCAAAAGTTTCTCCAGTTTCTTTACCCTCATCAGTAATCCATCTTCCTGAGTTTTTGTTCTAGCATTCTCCACTGTTCTCTTGACTTCTTTCACAGCACCCTTTTTGGATTGTTTCACTTTATGGCCATCAGCCGCCATAGGGTTCTTCAGAGACCCTTCAGCCATTGCCTTCTTCCCACCTTTTGCAGAACATTTTTCTGATACTTTAGCTCTCATTTTATGCTCATGCTCCATCCTGAAAGGTACATTATTTTGAACATTTGCAATATCCCTACCCTTCATCCCCTTCATCCCTTTCGTAGCAATCTTTCTAAGATTTTGGGTAAACTCAGTAGCATTTTTTTTCTTTGCAGAAAACTCTTCAGTTGGTGTGGCTAGCTTCCGTTTCTTCACATTTTCATTTGAGTTTGTGGATTGCCTGGTTGTGGAAGCATTACGGAGACAAGCCAGTCTCTTTTCCGCACATCCCCTTTGTTTTGAAAGAGAAATATTGCCACCATCACTATGATCTGCGGATGAATCTTTCTTGACCTTCTTAGGAAATTGAGCAGCGGCTGAGGGATGTGTCTTGACAGTAAAATTGGATTTTCTTGGGACTTCAGGCACAGCACAGAAGAGGTTCTTTTCAAGTTCAGACTTTGTTAAAGCTAGTGTCGATGCCTTATGCATCTTCAAATTCTTCTCTTCCATGGAGGCATGCTCCTTCTCCTTAATCTTTATGACTGCTACTTTGACATCATTTTTTATTGCATCCACACGAGCAGACTTGTATTCTCCCCACCAATATGAGTACCTAGCCGTTACATTCGGCTCAAAGGACCATGCTGGAACAAAGAAACGATCATCGGCAGCGCCTGAGGTACAACCCAATCCTGAGGATTCAGCAGGATCCCCAGGAAGGTCTTGGTCAATTCCAAACTGCATGGCCACCCTGTGTGGCAAATATCTCTCCTTACAATCTTCTAGCCCAACCAACTCAGCACCACACAAGCATTTGACATAAGACTGTAAATTCCGGTCCGTAGTTTTATCAAAAAAGCACAGTTTGCTAGCTTGGTAGTAAGAACCATGTTGCCAATTGGTCAAATCAGCAGCATAAGGACGCCACTGAAAATTCTTAGGCAAGTTAACATCTCTTCTTACATCAGGAAGACTAATCCTAGGGTTCACTTTGTGCCACCGGGCGGCTCTAGGCTCGCCGGGTTTCAGTGACTTTGGGGGACTCTTTAACACAGGTTGAAACCTCTCTAATGCCCATAACTGCAACAGCTGAAATGGGCTTGAAACAGAGATTATCTCCTCACCCTTAAGTGCTTGATTTTTCAAAAAGCTTAAATCTTTGAAAAGCCCTGCAAGAATTGCAGGTGCTAGAGCAACCCTTGTGCCCTGTGACAAAAGGACAGCAATGGGAAACACACGTTTGCCTAAGCTTTCTTCAGGAAGAGAGGGAAAGACAAACCTTGCAAGCCAGAGTGAGAGGAAGGCCACATGTTCATACTTGTAGTCCTGCTGCTCCATGAAGTGGGTCATCCAGTTATAATGGTAAGCTTTCTTCGCCGGAGTTCTGGTCATCTCCGTCTTCTTCTTCTCCATCTCCTCCACAATTTCCAGCAACAACCCATTAATGGGCTTCGTCACCGGCCTTCCCAGAACTGAAAACCCTCCCAAAACCATCAAATCCTCCATTGTAATCGTAGCTTCGCCCCAATCGAACACGAAAGTGTTGGTCTTTGAGGACCAAAACTCGGCTAGCACAAGTACTAAATCCTTGTTAAACTTGATTTCATACTTGGAGCTCATAATAGCATCACAAATCCCAGCTTGGTTCCAAATAGTACAATACTTTCCGGCCAGCCTATCAATCCACTCTTTCCATTTTTCCTGGGGCTTTTTGCAACCTGGGAAGACAACCTTGGACGGCCACTGTTGAAGACTGTGAGGAAAGACCTCGCACAACAATGGAGTATTTGAAGGCCTCACTGCTTCGCTCGAATTCAGAGCACAGGGTTTGAGAAACCTTGCAACTCTCCTGGTTTGTTTCCCATCTTTAAATGAAACGAGTTTCTCTTCTCGTTCTTCGTATATCCGATGATACGAGTGTGGTCCTTCTGCTCTCTTCGCCATAAGGAGAAGAGAAGACGATGATCAACTGTGGTTAACTAATTTTGAAATGGGCTTTGGGTAATGGTTGCACCTCCAAATAGTATATCCATCCTACTTTTAATTGTTATTTGGCCTAATAGCCAAAATGCTCTCTGAACTTGATCATAATTGTCAATTTACACTCCAAATTTGTAATTGAGGAAATTAACTTGCTGAACTTGGTAACAATTGCCGATTGCACCCTATCGGTCAAATCCAACGGTTTCCATCCAAATGAGGGGTAAAATAGTCTTTTTATAATTTTTTAATAAAAACAAATATAATTAAAAAAATAACAAAATGGAAAAGAAAAAAAATTGTCTCCTCTCTCTGCCGGAGCTTTCTCCGGCGATTGCGTCGCCGTCCGACCACCATTGACCTCGATACTAGTCTCATTCTCTTCGTCTCTTCGAGATCTTTATCCCCATACCAAGTTTTCTCAACGAAAATCAGTGTTGAAGGAGAATTGAAGCATGAACAGTCGGTTTATTCTCCAATCGAAGATCTTGTTTCCCGGCCAAATCGACGAGCTTGACCTAGTGGGCTTTGAAGCTTGCTTCACGGCGAATCCAGCGCCACCAATATCGAGGTCATTGGTGGTCGGACGGCGAAGCAATCGCCGGAGAAAGCTTTGGGAGAGAGAGAGAAGAAAGTTTCGGGAGAGAGAGAGGAGAAAGCTTCGGGAGAGAGAGAGAGCAGAAATTTTTTTTTTTGGACAAAAAAAAAATTTTGACCAAAAAAAAATTAAATTGGATGGAAACCGTTGGATTTGACAGATAGGGTGCAAATCGGCAATTGTTACCAAGTTCAGGGAGTTAATTTCCTCAATTACAAATTCGAGGTGTAAATTGACAATTATGGCAAAATTTAGGTGGCATTTTGGCTATTAAGCCTTGTTATTTTTGAGTTTAAATTTCAATTTTTTTCTTCTTCTTTTGTTGTTGCAACTTGGAACAGAAAAGTTAAATACACATAGTACATCACCTAGTGCATAAGACACACACACATAAAATTCGGGAAATATAAGCGCCAACTTAATGAAGAAGTTGCCATGCCATCAACTTTTGATGATCTTATTTAATTTTAGCATTAGTCTCGCATCACGTGCTTAATATACGAGAGTTTCTTCATCATTTTCATTTAACTTAATGACATGTTTACTTACTTGGAATGAAAATATGAATGAATGCGAATTCATTCATAATACGTACTCCCTTTTTGGTTATCAAACTCCGGATATTCAGGAATGAATTCATATTTGGCATAGTTGCCAAAATGCCCCCTGAACTTGGCCATAATTGTCAATTTACACCCTCAACTTGCAATTGCGTCAATTTACCCCTGAACTTGGTAAAAATTGTAAATTCGCACCCTGAACTTGCAATTGCACCAATTTGCCCCCTGAACTTGGTAAAATTGTCAATTTGCCCCCTAAACTTGGTAAAAATTGTCAATTCGCACCCTATACGTAAATTTTAACTTTTTTTTCATTCAATTTTGTGACATATGACATTTATGTGAGGGGTGTTTTGGTCATTTTATGATATATATTTTTAGCAAAACACAAATATACATAAAAATTACACAAAAATTCATTAAAAACACAAATATACATAAAAATTATATTAAAAAGAATTAAAAATCCAACTTTTTAATGTAATTTTTAAAAATTCACCTAAACCCTAAAAATTCACATTTTTATGTATATTTGTGTTTTTAATGTAATTTTTATGTATATTTGTGTTTTAATGTAATTTTTATGTATATTTGTGTTTTTAATGTAATTTTTGTGTTTTTCTAAAAATATATATCATAAAATGACCAAAATACATCTCACGTAAATGTCACATGTCACAAAATTGGATGGAAAAAGTTAAAATTGACGTATGGGGTGCAACTTGACAATTTTTACCAAGTTCAGGGGGCAAATTGACAATTTTACTAAGTTCAGGGGGTAAATTGGTGCAATTGCAAGTTCAGGGTGCGAATTGACAATTTTTACCAAGTTTAGGGGGTAAATTGACGCAATTGCAAGTTGAGGGTGTAAATTGACAATTATGGCCAAGTTCAGGGGACATTTTGGCAATTATGCCTTCATATTTTTTAGTCACTTTTACGTGAGACCTAAAATGATTTCGATTCATGTATATGTTAGAGCATTTTCACCAAGTGAGTTTAGCCCTGTTGTCACATAAATGCATCCCAAAAAGTAAAAAATTATGAAAACCCAACTTGCACCCATGATTTCTAGCTCAGTTCAAAACTGACCTGAGGCAAGACTAGCCCTAAGTCTTGGCCCAATTGCCATGTGGCAACCTAAAAAAGTAGTGGACCCCATAGAATTTAATCCTCACATGACTAAATTTTTTCACTCACATGAGCTGTTATTTTTGTTTAACTCACATAGAAATATAAGATGTTGCAATTTATTTAACATTTGCAATAAATAATATTTCACATTTGCAATAAAATAAAAGAATATATCCTTCTCAAAAATATAAAAAAAATAAAAATGTGACATTGCCCTTGCCCTAACGAGCGGAAGTAACCATAAAAAAGTACATAAATAGTAACTGCTCCAGAGCCCCAACGGGTGTCTATGCTCTTAGTAAACACAAGAGAACCCAAAAATTGAAATCAATTCATTTATTCTCATACACATTCCAAGTAAGTAAACATGTTCGAAGGAAATGCTTAAAACTCAATTTATCTCCTAAAATTTTATCTGATTTCCACTTTGGAAACACATATTAAGTTTAGGTGATATGAAAAATAAAAAAGTAAAAACTTTTTAGGGCCAATTACCCATAAGGTCATTTATATAACCTATATTCTTCAAAAAGACACCTAATATTTTTATTCCTTATAAAGCCACCAAAATATTACAAATTTTAATATTTACAAAAATGCCACCATATTTTTTTCTCATTATTTACAAAAATGCCACTGTCTACAAAAAGCTACTGCATTGATCTTTGACAGTAGCTTTATTGTTCTTTGACAGTAGCTTTATTGTTCTTCGACTGTAGCTTTATTGTTCTTCGACAGTAGCTTTCTTGTTCTTCGACAGTAGTTTTATTATTCTTTGGGAGTACATTTCTTGTTCCTCGCCAGTAGCTTTATTGTTCTTTGGCAGTAGCTTTATTGTTCTTTAGCAGTAGATTTATTGTTCTTTGGGATTACATTTCATGTTGCTCGCCAGTAGCTTTATTGTTGTTTGAGAGTACTTTTTTTATTATTTGACAGTAGCTTTATTGTTCTTTGACAGTAGCTTTATTGTTCTTTGACAGTAGCTTTATTGTTCTTTGACAGTAGCTTTCTTGTCTCTAGTAGTAGTTTTTCGTATTCAGTAGCATTTTCGTAAATAATGAAAATTAAAAACACAGTGGCATTTTTGTAAATATTGATGCGGTGTCATTTTTGTTAATATTGGTGGCTTTATGAGGGATAAAAATATTTGGTGGCTTAAAAAAGAACAACGTCATCAAAAGTGATCTTATCAGTAATTTTTGAAACTAATTATCGAGCTAATAAATTGCCAGTATTTTAAATTGCCAAAAAATTAATATAAGTTTTTATTAGGCATTACTTTGCCAGTATATTAATTTTTTGAAAAATGAGGGAGTAAATTGCTACTAGGCATTACTTTTTATGAAAAATATATATATTTTTTCGATAGATAAATAAAAAAAGAAAAAAAAGTCTATGATTCAACGTCTTCTTTCTTCTTATAGGCAATCATCTACTGTGCTTTCATGCAAAAAACCAGGCTTTATTCCATTACCGCAAACTTTGTACCCGTTAATTTTCAAAACACTCTGAAGTTTGAACACAACTTCGGCTCTGTTTGCATTGCCTCAAAATCCCCTAAACCCCAAAAGAAGAAAACCCTCTCTCTCTCTGTCATAAAACCCTCTCTGTTGTTTGATATAGAGTAAGAATCATCTCCCGTACTCTCTGTCTCGTGCTTAATCGATCTTGACGCCATGATTGAAGAAAAAGAAATGGTCATGGTTTCACCAGCTGGTGGAGACCCATTTCGCAAAAAGGCCTACTTTCTCAAACCCATTCTCCCTAATTCCTCCATTGATGAACCTCCTTTCAAGCTCCCTCGGTGTTTTTCCTCCCTCCCACCCAGTTTTGACCCAAAAAAATGGCCATTGAAGGTTGAATTCCGTGTATGGCGGCAGGGCCACAGAGATTGGAAGACTTGGGTTCACCACTTGGCTTCTATTCACCAAGCTACATGGAAGAAAGCTGGTATTTATGACGCAATCTTCAATTCCACGTACCAAATAAAAAGAAAAACCGATTTGGTGTATGGGTTTGCAGAGAAATGGTGTTCTGAGACCAACACCTTCATTTTTCCTTGGGGTGAATCAACCATCACATTAGAGGATGTTATGGTTTTGGGCGGCTTTTCGGTTTTGGGGGGCTCCATTTTCAGTCCTCCTGAAAGCAGAGAAGTGAAAGAAATGGAAGAAAAACTTGAAAAAGAGCGAATGGGACTTTACAATTACGCTGCTGGGTTGAGGGTTGTTTCCACATATCGATGGATGAACAAGTTCATGAAGAGTGGGAGCGAATTGGAGCACGAAGCATTCCTTATCTTTTGGTTGTCCAGGTATGTTTTCCATGAAGCTCGTGATTTAGTAAATAAGGCTGTCTTCTCCATTGCAATTCATCTAGCTAGGGGGACCCGAATTGCGCTTGCACCGGTTGTTCTTGCCAATATTTATAGAGATTTGAGTTTGCTGAAAAGGACAATTGTAGCTTCAAATGAATTAAAGGCCAGGAATGATGTTGTAGAAGTCATACTCAACTCACCATTTCATTTAGTTCAGGTTTGGGCATGGGAAAGATTTCTGGAACTTAGGCCAAAGCCCAATGTTATAAGCTATGGTGAGACAAGATTGGCTCGATGGGATAAAGTAGATTGTCTAAATGTTGAAAATATGAGGAGGGTTTTAGACTCAGCAGGTGAAGGTTTCATGTGGCGCCCTTATGCCATGGCCATTCAGAACTGGAATTTTCCCAAATACTATATTGAAAAGGAAGAGTGGGTGTTGGTCGGTCCAGGCTTGGATTATGAACTATTGTCATTTTCCATGTTCTTGAGGGTGACTGAGTTAGTTGGATTTGGTACTAACCGTACTATAGAGCAATACCTTCCGCATCGAGTGGCTATGCAATTTGGATTTGATCAAGACCTTCCATGTTCTGTTGCTAGATCCAGCCACATTTCCGAGAATGCCAAGTCGTTGTACATTCCATCCAGGCTTTCTGAGGCAGATGCTAGCATGAGATACTTGAATTGGTGGAAGGAATCAGTGTCAGGCCTCGAACAGAAATGTATGCCACCAAAAAAGAATTCGGAAGAATTGGTGCAGATTTCTGCAGGAAGGAATGTATACGACGGTAATGATTCCCTTGTGCCTCCGGGATTTCCTCTCAAACGGTATAGGCTGGAAGCTGGAGATCCTATGGACAATGATGACCTAACTGTATCAGAGGCTTTGAAACTTAGTAAGAAGCTTAAAACTGTTGAAACTAGAAAGGGTACCAACAGTGAGAGGGTATCAGATGAAAGTTTTGTCAACACTATGAAGTCAGAAAAATTGGAGAAAGAGGTTGTGTTGAGTAGTAAAGTTTTGACTTGGGGAGGTAAGGGTAAGAGGAAACTGAACAAGGTAATGAGGAGTAAGGCAAGAGGTCCAAGTAATGACATGGTGAGCATCATTGGCAAAGAATGTCCTAGCAGCACCTCTTTATTTGAGAAACCGGCATGCGGTAGCAGCGCCTCTTTATTTGAGAAACGGGAATGGGCTAGCAGCAGCTCATTATTTGAGAAACAAGAATGTACTGGCAGCAGCTCTTTATTTGAGAAACTGAGATGTGCTAGCAGCAGCCCTTCATTTGAAAAACGAGTTTCAGAGCTTAAAGCTAAGGTTAACAGTCTGGAAAAGGTGGTTCAGGTGTTAAAAGCAAATACAGTTAATGAAAGAATGCTTTCTCTGAGTTGACATTCTAAAACCTGGTATATACTTTCTCTTGAATTTGTAAGTGAAGGTTTCTTTTTCTTTTTCTTTTTTAAATGCAGGGAAAGGGAAGGTGAGAGTCGGACTCTGCCAATATCAGAAAGTCTATCTTTTAGACGTATCATGTGGATTTTTGTATTGAAATTAGAAAAATGTTGGAAACAATTTAACCTTTTGATCAAATACTTGAACCTACATATATATGCAATTTGATTTTGCCATTACAATCTTAGTATCATAGGAACAATGTGATTTGTCTACACAACAAGTTTCTTTCGTTTAATATATGTACTGCATATTACTGTCCAACTCTGACCATTTGATCTTGAAAGTTCAAAGCTACTTGTGTCATTAAAATGTAATTAATCAACATATATAAAAAAATAACTGACAATAAAACGTGATGACTAATGGACCTACCAACTTAGTCACCATTTTCACTGAGGGACTGTGGGAGTGAAGATTTTTCACTTAAGCATTCACCTATTTATTTAGCAAATCTCGACATAAGTGTCTCGATAAAACATGCTCGAGGGACATAACCTCGAAGAGATGTTGACTCGAGAGGTGTTACCTCGAGTATATAACCAACTTAACCAATTTACCTGATCGTGCGCCGCAAGCAATGGCCTCAAGTAGTTACGCTTCGTGCGCCGCAAGTTATGGCTCGAGAAATTTGCGGCGCAAGGAAACCTCGAGAGAATTGCGGCCCAAGCCGTAACCGCCGAAGAGATAAGTTTTCGTTCAGTATAAATATATGGTTCCACCAACCAGGTATATTCATTCATGGAGAAGCTCACTATTCACTACTAAAGCTATTGCTCATTTAGGCATCGATCGGAGGATTTTTTGCAAGTACCCCCCCACCTCTTCCAAACATTCTTTTAAGCCTCTATCATTAGCAAAGGTTACCTCGAAGAGGAATAACTCGAAGTAAGATAGTTCGAGCAAGGCTAGCTCAAGGAGTATTTGTTCGAAGACGACTTGCGAGGGGACGAGTTTCCATTCGAAGATCCACCATTCCCACTCCAGTCCATCAAGTAGGTTGAGGAATCTTCTTCCGAATTTTTCTTCACCAACAATTGGCGCCGTCTGTGGGAACTGAATAAAAAGCCGTAACATTATTGAGAAGCTGTGGACGCAACCATCGAGTGTGAGCAGAAGTGACACAGGAGCATGGCAATCATCTAAAGTTGCAAGAAAAAGCTTGATGCCGTCCAAATACGGAATTTCTTCGCTTGGATAGAACAGTGAGAAATCCATCAGGTGCGATCAGAACATGATGCTAGATATCAAGCAAGTCCGTGCAGCTGGTAATTTCATAGTTATATATATTATTGAATAAGGCAATTACAGGTACGCATGATTTCCATGTAAGGCTTCATATTTGATCTAAACTGGCAAGACTTGGACAGTGCTAACCTTTTTAGTTTGATTAAAATATTCTTTTATAAGGAATTGAGAACCTGAGGTTATTATGTCAATGATTATAGCAGATGACATAACTTGTAATTGTGGTGGAACTTAATCTTTAGAGCATGTGCACCCATTGGTGTTTAGACTAGCTTATACTAAATTATAAGCTAGTCTTTCCCAAACACACATGCAACCAACTCTTTTTAAGCTAGGCTATACCTAAGCTAGCCTTTTCAAGAGGCTAAACTTAGCCTCACCAAAAGCTAGGCTAAAGGTACTAAATGGTGTTAAACTTGTTTGAAAACAAAATTAACAAGGTAGATTATAGACTTTAGACTTTATGGGTGGAAATACAAAAGCGATGAGAAGTTTAAATTGATGAATAGTGTCACTTTTGGAGCTTAAATTTTAGTTTAGACTTTAGTTTTTAGACTTTATGGATGCACATGCTCTTATAGCTAGGTTGATTTCGAGTGAATGGTAATTGGTTTGGAAAAATTAAAAGCTTTTGGTTTGTTTCATTTGGTATTTCATATGGGGTTTGCTGGACATGCCAGGGGTATGTGTAAATTTTGGACATGCGAAAACTATCCTTGATGATTATAGTTAAATTGTAGCTCTACATTTGAGAAAATTGGAACCGCTAGCATGGGATGGTGAATTTTTGAAGTTGTTATTGGTTTGTGCTTTGTATCAGTCACGTACATGTGCTAACAAATATATATATAGAAATCTCAAATGTAAGAGTACGTTTATGTTTGGAAGTTCATATAACGATTTGGATATGTTAGATGGTTACGTTGTAGTGCCTATTGATTAGTAAAGACGGGTGAAATTTGGACTGGGGGCACCTAGACCGGCATGGAGTTATTGCTGGAATGGATGGGAAAGTACGAGATTTGGTTATTAGTATTGAGGGCAAAAGCAAAAAGCCGAAATGATGAGATTGAGGAAACATTGATCTAAATCTGTGGGCAGTGGATACATGATACTCTTCCACTGATAAAGTCGTTATGACAATTGACCCCTCTTCGGAGGCAAGTTTGCAATTTATGACCACCTCTTCGGGGGTGAGTTTGCAGTTCGTAATCGACCACCTCCTCGGAGGTGAGTTTGCAGTTTCGTGACCACCTCTTCGGGGGTGAGTTTGCAGTTCGTAGTCGACCACCTCCTCGGAGGTGAGTTTGCAGTTTCGTGACCACCTCTTCGGGGGTGAGTTTGTAGTTCGTAATCGACCACCTCCTCGGAGGTGAGTTTGCAGTTTCGTGACCACCTCCTCGAGGTGAGTTTGTAGTTTCGTGACCACCTCCTCGGAGGTGAGTTTGCAGTTTCGTGACCACCTCTTCGAGGTGAGTTTGCACATCATGACCCTTTTTGGAGGTCAGCTCGAGGCTTCTATTAGTGGAAGCTTGAGCAAGACTAGCTCGGGGAAGGATAACGCGAGGAATATCAGCAGGAGAGTGTGCAGTTCGAGACCCTCTTCAGAGGTGAGTTTGTAGTAACGAACCCTCTTTCGAGGTGAGTTTGTAGTAACGAACCCTCTTTCGAGGTGAGTTTGTAGTAACGAACCCTCTTTCGAGGTGAGTTCGTAGTATCAGAGACAACTAATTTGAGGAGACAGTCGCTTAGCACATGCGTAGTTGTTTTTCCTTCCCGTACTCGGAGCTAGTATGGAAAGGAAAAAGAGGGCATTGTGGGAGTGAAGATTTTTCACTTAAGCATTCGCCTATTTATTTAGCAAATCTCGACATAAGTGTCTCGATAAAACATGCTCGAGGGACATAACCTCGAAGAGATGTTGACTCGAGAGGTGTTACCTCGAGTATATAACCAACTTAACCAATTTACCTGATCGTGCGCCGCAAGCAATGGCCTCAAGTAGTTACGCTTCGTGCGCCGCAAGTTATGGCTCGAGAAATTTGCGGCGCAAGGAAACCTCGAGAGAATTGCGGCCCAAGCCGTAACCGCCGAAGAGATAAGTTTTCGTTCAGTATAAATATATGGTTCCACCAACCAGGTAGGGATTCATGGATTCATTCAGAAGCTCACTATTCACTACTAAAGCTATTACTCATTTAGCCATCGGAGGCTCTTTTGCAGGTAGCCCCCTTCTCCAATCGTGACTCGAGGAGGACTATCTCGAGAACAATTGACTTGAGGAAAGTTGGCTCGAGGAAGAATGGTTTGCGTCCGAGCTTAGCACCAAATGGGGGGAGATTATAATTGTTGGGTAATCTCTCTTCGGAATTTTTCGTCACCAACAGGGACCTACCAACTTAGTGAACTGCTATCCGAGGGACTGATAGGAGCATTTATATACGACATTTATAATATGAAGCCCTATATTTTCTTTGTTAGTTTCTCATTTATTTGTGTTATTTACTTTGTTTTTGTGTTTAATAGGATATTGGAGCTTTGGGAAGAAAAATGAAGAAAAAGAATGAAGGATTGCACATTCCTAAATAAACAAGGAAGAGAAGAAATTAAAGGCTAAACCGGTGAATCTACCTGGGCAGAACAGTACAATTTGGAGGCACGTTTCTCTAGATCTATCCGTTAGTTTAATATGTAATCCACTGAATTATGCCTCTATGTGTCTACTTTTTGTAGTTCAAATTATAGCCTATTCAGATCGTTGGATATTCTGTTATTCTAGTTCAAATGACATGGGGTCAGATTTTCGGCAGATTCAGCACCTCAATTTGGAGCAGCTGCCATTTATACTCTAGTAGGAACTGTGTGGGCTTAGAACTTCTCAATTCAGGCCCTATGGGTCTAGTTGCAAATGCCACCAGTTTCATCTCAATAGCTACTCTATTTTATGAATTATGCCACTGTAAGTGGACAGAGATCAATTCTGATTTTGCTAGAAGTTAGGTAAGGGGTGAAGTTTGGTTTCAACATGTCATCCATGATCTCATCACCATTATCAATTGATTAAGGGCATTTTATCTGCACTAAGTAGTGGATTGATTCAGCAAAAGGAACCTTGGGTGGTGCACTTCAAGTTTTGGAGATGGAATATGACATATTCCATAACATATTTCTCATTTCCAAGAGCCTATTTAAAGGGTGCATTCCCTTCTCAAAAAATCATCTCATCTTACATCTTCAATCCTAGAGAGAGAACTAGAGTAGTAGAGAGTGCAGAGAGTTAGAGAGAGCAAAGAGAGCTTTGCAATTCGATATTGCTCTTCGGAGCAGTACAGTATAACACTGCTTCTCGATGTTTCGCTCCCGACTTTCATTATTTTTCTGTTTTCATTTTATTTTGTGTAATTAATAGTTAGGGGATTACTCTAAGTCCTAAACATGTTTACTTGCGATATTGGCGTTAATTTACGATTTTTTGGATAATTGAATGATTATTATCTTTTCACTGATTATTCATTGACGAATCCTAATACATGTATCTAATATAAGCGTGCACTAAAAAAAACAAGAACCTACCAACTCAATGGCACAACTGAGATGTTACCTGAGGGGTCTACCAACTCAGATAACACATGCATACAAGAAAAATCACAAATCAAACTATCAAAGCATAATAATACAAATGGGGAAAGACTGTAATATAGCTCAAAGCTGAATATCATACTCAAATATTTAAATACGTGAATTCTCATGCAAAAGTAAGTTTTAAGAAGAAAAGAAAGTTCACTCACGAAAGAAACGACTAAGACTGACGTCCGTCAAGATCCTCCTTTATAGGGTAGTCATGTCATCCTCCTGAATAAAATAAATTATGATAACTATTAATATTTGACGGACGAAACAATAATTCGAGATTTATTTCATTGAACCGATTATGGTTTTCCTCGATAATTTTCACATTTCAAATCCAACGATGATTCCCGAACCACAACTCCAGTATTAATTTACTTATCGATAAATCTAATTATCAAATAACACTTGGCGACGATTCCAACGATCGGATTGTTGCAGTCCGATAAATCGAACGAATCGAACTTAAAAATCGTAATTATACTTTAATTAAGCAATTGATCTAATTTTAAAGATCCAACCACACAGTATACTAAAAACTAATATCAAGGTCATAGGTCATAGGTTCGAGCACCCATTACCTAAGATCAAGGTCATAGGTTCGAGTCACCATGGGAGTAGGAGTGAAATCCTTTGATCCTCTTAAAAAAGAAGAAAAAAAAAAAACTCAAAACTAATATCTTAACATCATAATCAATTTCTGTGACCATCCAACAGTCACAATAATATAAATCGTAAATCCTACGATCCAATTCGTAATTAAACAACTATTAACCAAACGTTCGAATTTCTAAAATCACTACGCCACAAAAGTCTTCAGACGACAGTCCAAATCTGTCGTCTGATTGAGCCCTCATCTGTCGTCTAGTAGTCTGCCGTTGTTAATTCTTTTAGACGACAGATATTCCCCGTCGTTATTCATTCAGACAACAAAAATCTGTTGTTTGATTGACCCAAAATTTTAATATTTGAGGCTCATCTGTCGTCTATTATATTTTTGAACGACATTTATATGTCGCCTACAATGGAACTGTACAACATTTGCTTTATAAGATATGTGGTTTGTATGAGTTTCAACGACATTATTTTTCTTATATTTGTGGTTTGATGACACCATAAGATGAATATTTTGAAATCATCTGTTATTAGTTATTTATAGTATGACATTTATCTGTTGTTTAAAAGGACTGAGTACAACAGTTTTGTGAAATTAAATGTTGTTTGATCATCCTATCAACCATAACTGATTTCGTGAAATCTGTTGTTGTTTGTTGATTCAGACAACAAATTTTGGGTTTGATTATGTTGTCCCTTTTTTCAAAAGACAATAGTTATTATCATTCATTTGTTGGTTATGAACCATATACGCAACAAATTAATGTCATGTCATACTCATACTCATTCTGGAAACAGACAATAAACTCATTTAACCATAATTTCATTGCATTCACCAAAATAAATCTAGATTTTGTCATTGCATACACACCAAAATACATCCATGATAAAGTTAAAGTCTTCCATGAAATCTATGAGGAGAATGTCACATCTATCATCACTAAACCCAGGCAACAAAAATCTAAGACTAACAGTTTGATTTTCCATGGGTTATCCACAAAATGAAGCCCTAACTACTGACCAATAAGCTCTAGTTGTCTTGAAACTTGACAACATACTTTGTCTACTCAACCCGAACTTGAACAATGTCCTTTAGTGTGTAAACTTTATCCAATCTTCTTTCTCACTGCAAATAAAAACTAAGCAAGTTATACGCAGTCCATATAACGATATCAAATTTCATACCTAAACAGTTGATAAAGTAAAGAGAGATTACTTTATAAGCAACTCAGTTTTATTCCTGGAAAGTAAAAATGAAAAAAAGAAAAACATGGCATAATTAAACATAAACTGCTTTCCAAGCTTAAGACACATAAAAACTATTTTAGATTTCAAGAACTCTCCATTCTGCAAATGGATTGGATAAAACAGAATACATACACATCCTTGTGTAAAAAGATATATGAAATGACCACCATATATAAACTATACAACTTACACTGGATCCTCTGGGATCACATGGCAAAGGGCTATGCTGGAAATCTACCTTCGACTGAAGAATTACCAACAAGTGACAAACCAAATGCTACCAAGTTAAATATTCTCAATAGATGCACTCTTTGCCTAACAAAAGAAATCAGGCATAAACATAGAAAAGTAAAAACACCATACCAACGAAGCATTAGTCCAATGACAAGTGTTTGTCCATTTCGGGAATGATCAATCACCTGCAAGATAATATTACATATCAAACAACAGCAAGACACACAAACACACACAAAGAGAAGAAAACTTAAGCATGACATACATGAAAGCAATTATGGATATTGCTTCGGAGAAGAGAAACCAAATCTGCAACCTTAAGAACATGAAGGAGGGAAATCACCTTCATAAATATTTTTTTTTCATTATCTGGGCATGAAATTACTGAAGTTAGTGAATCTGCCGGACGCCGCTTTAACATAGAAGTCAGAATCAAAAAGTGCATAGGCAGCTATGAAGAAAGCCAATCTGTAATGCAAACAGAGAAGATTTTAAGCAAACACTTCACATTAATAGACTAGAGGCATGATAGATACAATACAATCCTTTCAGAACTAACGTTTTATAGGGGAGCTTACTGTACTCCTCTTTAATATCCAATAACAAGAAATCATTGTATTGGGCCACTTCATTTCCAAGTTCCAACATCTTTGCTTTATCCTTGCTTTTACGTACCAATGATAAACCTGAAAGCCAAACCAATGGCTTCTTCCAAGCTGCAATTCACTTTTCCAATCAATACAAAATCCCAATCAAACTATAAAAGCTTCTTCCTTTTGTTCTTTTTCAAGTTACCAAAGCTTATTATGGTCTAAATCACACACACACACACAACTAATAATAATGTGATCTTTGATGAATTATGAATCAAATAATCGATATTAGTGGAAATGGGCATAAAGAAAATTGATACCGTTGAAGGCCCTGTGCATCCGACGGCATCCAAGTCTTCCTGAGAGACTGTCTATGACCAACGGATCCGAACCCGGTTTGAATGCCCACAAAGCCCATCACTTTTTGCCTCCTGCTACTGCTATTTTCATCTTCGTCACTCAAAACGAGGTCGTTTTCGCTGCTGCTGCTAATTCTCTCCCAAACCACCCTCACTGATCTGGATTGGCTCGTCAGGCACTTGTATTGGTTACTGCGAAGCGCGACCAGTCCAAAGATGAAGCCGGAGAGCCCGAACACGAGGCAGAAGCAAATGATCAAGACCGTTGATCTGCGACCAGAAGGCGGTTGGCGCGCGTGGAAGAACTTAGGGGATGAAGGCATTGTTTTGCTGTTTCCGATAGAGAGAATGAACCCTAGAGGAAATCCGCCAGAGGTGGCGGTTTCAACTCCTAAGTGGTGGTGAAAGCTTTCGAGGACGCGTGCGAAGACTAGGGCGGATGAAAGGTGTCGATTCTTCCTGGGTAATGTTTGTTGTCTTCCCCTACTTCTTTTGGTGGTGGCGGTGTCACAAATAGACGGTAGGAATTTGGTGTCGGAGATGAGAGAGAGAGAGAGAGAGAGAGAGACTGATGAGTGATAAGAGGGAGAGAGAAGTCGGGGAAGGAGGAAAAAGGCTATTAGGCCAAAACTAAAATTAAATCGACGGTCTAGATGAAATTGTGGTAAGTTTGACGGTCCAGATTGTAGCACAAAAATTTCTATAGGCTGGAGAGGGAAACCAAATATTACGGAGGGCTTCTTGAGAGGGAAACGAAAAAAATTCGAAGTGTGGAAACCCTAGCAAATATGCCTAAAATCAGACAACATATAGTCATAGAACTGTTGTCTTAACACACTCAGCTGATGTCTAGCTTCCATAAAAAATTTCAGGTATGGCGTATACCACTATCAGACCACAGTTTTAATTTATATGTCGTCTGAAATTTTCAGACGACAGAAAACACACATTCTGTCGTTAAACTTGTGTCGTCTGATAACATTATTGGCGTAGTGAATCCAAATATACCAAGGCACTTGTATCGACAAGTACGTAATTTTGGACGTAAAGTTTTGGCCAATCAGGCCGCCACGCGCTGCCAGCAGAGGCTGCGCCATTGGTCAAAATTTTCCGATAGACCTAAAATTTTACCAGCATGTACATCTCGACACGAGGACCAACTTTCATACTTGAAACGAAGCTTGATTCGAAGTGGTTTGGCCGAAATCTAGCTCGAAACATCCGGTGGTCAAAATCTTTAAATCGCTGATCCGCCGCCGTCCAGCGATGGTGACAGGGTTGGTGGCGTTGGGTTTGCCGTGAGGAGGGCTTTAAAGCCCAGTAGGTGGTTTCAGCCGAATTGGTCGGAAACATGATCGGGATCGAAGAACTCTTGGCGTGCTTTTCGTCGGTTTTCACTCTTTGATTTCTCCTTCTACACTTAAATTCGAGGCTAGATGTGGGTATAGAATTGAAGAGGGTGAAGAGACAAAGAGAATGAGACCAATTTCGTGGCCGGAGGTGGCCAGAGGAGGGAGAAATCGACTGTGAAAGTCAGTGGGTACTGTAGCGGGTCGGGGTTGAGGGGAGAGAAGGAAATTCGAAAATGAAAATTTCCTTATATACTAGTTTCCCGAAATAGTAACTCCATTTCCGTGAAACATAACTCTCTCATACGAAATTCAATATTTACGTACTTTATGTCCACATACTTGGTTTAACAAGCTCTACAACTCTCATGAAGAAAGTTTATTTAAATTCTAAACCAAATGAAAAGTTTACTCAAGGACCCACCTAAAAGTACTATTCGATGTTCGAGAATAAAATTTTGGTCAATTCTCCGAAAAATGAACTAAAAAAGGGGTAAGTTTGGTCTGGAATGTCATACGCTCCCGGCCACCTTCCTTAAGACGACATTTTTTGGGAGAACTCACTTAATTATTAAATAATTTTAAGTAGTTTTCACTGCATTATCAAGTGGCGAATTAAAATGTGTTCACCGTTAGGACCTATGAAGTATTTCCCTGATTAAAAGACTTCTTTAGATTTTTATAGTATCTTATATACATTCCATCAGAGAAAGTAGGAGAATACTTAAGATTTAAGAAACAATTTTTTTAAAAGAAAAGCAAAAAGAACGAAAGTAGAATAAATCCATCATTGTCCAAAATCTAATAATCTGTGAGACTGTGACTCACACGACAAAAAAAAAAAGTCTATTTTTTTATTCGATGCATAAAGTAAAAGAGAAAAAAAGTCTATGATTCAACGTCTTCCTTCGTCCTATAGGTAATCAATCATCTACTGCGTTTTCATGTAAAAAACCAGGCTTTATTCCATTACCGCAGCCCGTTAATTTTGAAAACACTTTGAACACAACTTTGTCTCTGTTTGCAATTTTGCATTGCCCCAAAATCCCGTAAACCCCAAAAGAAGAAAACCCTCTCTCTCTCTCTCCGTTGTTTGATATAGAGTAAGAATCATCTCGCATACTCTTTGTCTCGTGCTTAATCGATCATGATTGAAGAGAAAGAAGATGCTCTCATGGTTTCACCAGCTGGTGGAGACCCATTTCGCAAAAAGGCCTACTTTCTCAAACCCATTCTCCCTAATTCCTCCATTGCTGAACCTCCTTTCAAGCTCCCTCGGTGTTTTTCCTCACTCTCTTCCCGTTTTGACCCCAAAAAATGGCCATTGAAGGTTGAATTCCGTGGGTGGCGTCTCGACCACAAAGATTGGAAGACTTGGGTTCACCACTTGGCTTCTATTCACCAATCTACATGGAAGAAAGCTGGTATTTATGACGCAATCCTCAATTCCACGTACCAAATAAAAAGAAAAACCGATTTGGTGTATGGGTTTGCAGAGAAATGGTGTTCTGAGACCAACACATTCATTTTTCCTTGGGGTGAAGCAACAATTACTTTGGAGGATGTTATGGTTTTGGGAGGCTATTCAGTTTTGGGAGGCTCTATTTTCAGTCCTCTTCAAACCAGAGAACTGAAAGAAATACAAGACAAACTTGAAAAAGAGCGAATGGGACTTTACAATTACGCTGCTGGGTGTAAGGTTGCTTCCACACACCTATGGATGAAGAAGTTCATCAACAGTGGGAGCGAATTGGAGCACGAAGCATTTCTTGTGTTTTGGTTGTCCAGGTATGTTTTCCACCAAGCATTTGCTCGTGATTCAGTAAATAAGGCTGTTTTGTCCATTGCAATTCGTTTAGCTAGGGGGGTCCGACTTGGGCTTGCACCGGCTGTTCTTGCCAACATTTTTGGAGATTTGAGTTTGCTGAAAAGGACAATTGTAGCTTCAAATGAATTAAAGGCCAGGAATGTTGTTGTACAAGCCATACTCAACTCACCATTTCATTTAGTTCAGGTTTGGGCATGGGAAAGATTTCTGGAACTTAGGCCAAATCCCAATGTTATAAGCTATGGTGAGCCGAGATTGGCTCGATGGGATAGAGTAGATTGTCTGAATGTTGAAAATATGAGGACGGTTTTAGACTCAGCAGGTGAAGGTTTCATGTGGCGCCCTTATGCCATGGCCATTCAGAACTGGAATTTTCCTAAATACTATGTTGATAAGGAAGAGTGGGTGTTGGTTGGTCCTGGCTTGGATCATGAACTATTATCATTTTCCATCTTCTTGAGGGTGACTGAGTTGGTTGGATTTGGTACTATAGAGCAATACCTGCCGCATCGAGTGGCTATGCAATTTGGATTTGATCAAGACATTCCATGTTCTGTTGCTGGATCCAGCCACATTTCCGAGAATGCCAAGTTGTACATTCCATCCAGGCTTTCTGAGGCAGATGCTAGCACGAGATACTTAAACTGGTGGAAGGAGTCAGTGTCACCTTATTCTCCAAAGAATTCAGAAAAACTAGTGCAGGACTCTACAGGAAGGAATGAAGATGACGATGATTACCTTGTTCCTCCAGGATTTCCTCCCAAATGTAATCAGACGGATGGTAGAGATCCTATGGATGAAGATACACCATCTATATCTGATGTTTTGGAATGTAGTAAGAAGCATAAAATTGTTAGACTTAAGAAAGGTGGTGACTGTGAGAAATTATCAGGTCATGTTCAAAATTTGGTATCTTCAGCTGCAAAAAAAGGTACTGGTAATACTATGAAGGCTAAGGGTAACCTGATACTTTCCTTCCTAATTGAGGAGAAAGAAGACATGGCCATGGTTTCACCAACTGGTGGAGATCCATGTTTTAAAAAGGCATACTTTTTCAAACCCATTGCCCCTTCCTCCATTGATGAACCTCCTTTTGAGCTCCCTCAGTGTTTTTCCTTCCTACCTTCCCGTTCTGACCCCAAAAAATTAGAGCTTATAGTCCGTGGATGGCGTCAGGACCACAAAGATTTGAAGACTTGGGTTGACCACTTGGCTTCTATGCACCAATCTACATGGAAGAAAGCTGGTATATATGATGCAATATTTAATTCAATGTACCACATAAAAAGAAAAACCGCTTTGTTGTGTGGGTTTGTAGACAAATGGTGTTCTGAGACCAACACATTCATTTTCCCTTGGGGTGAAGCAACAATTACTTTGGAGGATGTTATGGTTTTGGGAGGCTATTCAGTTTTGGGCGACTGTATTTTGAGTCCTCTTCAAACCAGAGAACTGAAAGAAATAGAAGACAAACTTGAAAAAGAGCGAAGTGGACTTCAAAAGTGCAGGGGTCATTTGTGGGGCACTGCTTCCACGGATTTATGGATGAAGAAATTCATGAACAATGGGAGTGAATTGGAGCACGAAGCATTCCTTGTCTTTTGGTTGTCGAGGTATGTTTTTCACGAGGGTCGTGATTTAGTCAATAAATCTGTGTTTTCCATTGCAATTCGTTTAGCTAGAGGGACCCGGATTGCACTTGCACCTGCTGTTCTTGCCAGCATTTATAGAGATTTGAGTCTGCTGAAAAGGACAATTGTAGCTTCAAATGAATTAAATGCCAGGTATGGTGTTTCAAAACTCATACTTAAGTCACCATTTCATTTAGTTCAGGTTTGGGCATGGGAAAGAATTCTGGAACTTAGGCCAAAGCCCAATGGTGTCAATTATGCTGAGACAAGATTGGCTAGATGGGATAAAGTAAATGGTCTGAATGTTACAAATTTGAGGAAGGTTTTAGACTCAGCAGATGAAGGTTTCATGTGGCGCCCTTATGCTATGGCCATTGAGAACTGGAATTTTCCTAAATACTATGTTGATAAGGAAAAGTGGGTGTTGGTTGGTCCAGGCTTGGATGACGAACTATTGTCCTTTGCTATGTTCTTGAAGGTGGCTGAGTTAGTTGGATTTGGTACCATACAGCAATACCTTCCGCATCGAGTGGCTAGGCAATTTGGATTTGATCAAGACCTTCCATGTTCTGTTTCTGGACACAGCCACAGTTATTACAACGCGAAATTGTATATTCCGTCCAGGCTTTCTGAGGCAGATGCTAGCATGAGATACTTGAATTGGTGGAAGGAATCAGTGTTGGGCCTCAAACAGAAATGTATGGCACCGAAAAAGAAAGCTAAGAAAGCTGTGGACGAGATATATGATACCACAATTCCTTGTATTTGTTCTCCAAAGAATTTGGAAGAATTGGTGCAGATTTCTGCAGGAAGGAATGTATATGAAGGTAATGATTCCCTTGTGCCTCCAGGATTTCCTCCCAAACGGTATAGGCTGGAAGCAGGAGATCCTATGGACGATGATGACCTAACTGTATCAGAGGCTTTGAAACTTAGGAAGAAGCTTAAAACTGTTGAAACTAGAAAGGGTACCAACAGTGAGAGGTTATCAGGTCACGATCAATTCTTTGCATCTTCAATTGCAGATGAAATTTTTGTCAATACTATGAAGTCAGAAAAATTGGAGAAAGAGGTTGCGTTGCGTAGTAAAGTTTTGACTTGGGGAGGTAAGGGTAAGAGGAAACTGAACAAGGTAATGAGGAGTAAGGCAAGAAGTCCAAGTAATGACGTGGTGAGCATCAATAACAAAGAATGTCCTAGCAGCACCTCTTTACTTGAGAAACCGGTTTGCGGTAGCAGCAGCTCTTTATTTGAGAAACAGGAATTTGCTTGCAGCAGCTCATTACTTGAGAAACAAGAATGTACTAGCAGCAGCTCTTTATTTGAGAAACCTAGATGTGCTAGCAGCAGCTCTTCATTTGAGAAACGGGTTTCAGAGCTTAAATCTAAGGTTAACAGTCTTGAAAAGGTGGTTCAGGTGTTAAAAGCAAATATTTTTGGGAAGAGTCGACTTATAAAAAGTTAATGAAAGAATTCTTTCTCTGAGTTGACATGCTAAAACCTGGTATACTTTCTCTTGAATTTGTAAGTGAAGGTTTCTTTTTCATTTTCTGTTTTAAATGCAGGGAAAAGGGAGGGCTAGAGTCGGACTCTGCCAATATCAGGAAGTCTTTATCTTTTAGACATATCATGTGGATCTTTGTAATGCAATTAGAAAAATGTTGGAAACAATGTAACCTTTTGATCAAATACTTGAACCTACATATATATGCAATTAGATTGTGCCATTACAATCTTAGTAACATAGGAACAATGTAATTTGTTTACACAAGTTTCTTTCGTTTAATATGCTGCATATTACTGTCCAACTCTGACCATTTGATCTTGAAAGTTCAAAGCTGTCCAATTCAGAGATTATGTATTCTTCAATTTTTCTGATAATACTGAATGTTTGAGTCTTGTTTTGATTTCCCTTGCTCAAATCATTTATTAATGATTTTGGGGACAAGAATTCAACAAAACCCCACCCTGCATTTCCATGTCAAATGCAAACCTAGCATGAAGAACTACATTATTCGTATTCAATAGTACTGGTTAAAATTTCTATTGAACTATGTTCTCCCTTTTAAACTCAACTCTAGCTTGTTCGTACAAGGATTTAGTCGGAAATATATTTTTGACTTTTCAACTCTTGTCACGTAGGATGCGTTGAATAGTCAAGTAGTTCACGTAAGACTGACTTTTCAACGCTTATAAAATCAATATAGACACCCAATGAGTTTGGTCTAGTGGAAGCATGCTAGGCTGCAAGTGGGGCGAACGCTGCAGTGATACTCTTGGTAATAGGAGGTCGCCGATTTGAACCCCGGCTTGTGAAAAACATCCCTTGGGAATAGATCATACCTCAATTGCTCCCGGCTCCGGAGTGGTAACCCACTTTAGACCACCATTTTTTGTAACAAAAAAAAATCAATATAGACCAAATAACAAAGTACGAATTAAAAAAGAACAAACTAATAAGCTTCGTCACTCGAGGATTGAAACCTTCGACGCCCGAGGATTGAAACCTTCGACGCCCGAGGATTGAAGGATTGAAACCTTTGACGCCCGAGGGGGGCCAAGGATTTGTAATTTCGACCCCCAAGGAGTAAACCAATAAACCATGACCTCTAACTAGGGGTGGCCAAAAATTACCGATCGTACCGTACCAACCGATTCCGAGCCGAGCCGACAGGGTGCGGTACCGACATTTCGGCATACCGAAATTTTCGGTACGGTACAACCGAACCGACTTACGAACTTCGGTTCGGTTTCGGTTTTCCAATCAAGGAAGCTCGGTTTCTGCCGAACCGACCGATATTTTGAATATTCAAAATATCACATCGATTTTGCATGGTATGAGGGTCGAACCCTCAACCTGAAATGTATAAGTTATAAGCCTCAACCACTAGGCTACACATCTCACTTGTTATTATATATACAAAGTTTTTATTTAACTACTTTCTAGTAAGGATTCTGGATTGTACCGTGGTTTTATTGTACCATGGTACGTGGCTCAATCTGAGCCGTTCATTTGATGTTGGAATTTTTTATTCGTCTAATAGTGCTTAACGGCTACAAACGTCTAGTTTTTCAACCAAAGCGTGTGCAAAAGTTACCGAAGGGTATTATTGTGCACACTCAATGTCGTACAGCAGAAGCCACTCGGCACAGATCCATATCCTCACCGATTACGAACAAGGATGAGCAATCTGAGATTAAGATCAACTAGTTCTTCAATCAAAGGAAGATCAACCAGTTCTTGTTTAATTTTATAGAGTATTAATTATGGAAGACTTTCAACAAGCAATCTGAGAGGAAGAATTTCAACAATGAATCTTGAAAATATACAAATCCTTTATAAATGGAAAAGAATGTCCATGCAATCTAGAACATAGGAACAATAAGAATTGCATCGATCAGTGACAATCCTTCATTCAACCTAGTCATCTGCAGAAGTAGAACCCAATCTCAATATTGGTGTTCTGGATTTGTTTCCTCGGCGACCAACTTCAATGGTCCTAATCTCCATCTTTTTGACCGAGAAAAACAAGGATGATGTCCTGTTCATAACCTCGAACGATGTGATTCTCCTAGAATTGAAAAGGGATCTGGGTTTCCTTCGCCGGCGTCGCTACAGATCCGCCGATCACACACACCTAACACAGAGTTTTTCAACGGGCCAAATCGGTGTGGAACTGGGAAACCGCTTCACAACAAAGCGAAAGTATGTCTTTCTTTCGATCAAAGGGTTTGGGTCACCTAATCCTCTTTCACTATTCGGCTTTCTGGATAGAGTTATCTGGATAAACACCTAATAGCTAATTTTTGGAGGGCATTGGTACTGTAGTGGGTAATTCGGTTTTACGGGATGAAACAACCAAGCTGACTAACACTATAGTCAAACTTGACAAAGCTTGGGATGACGCCGTGCAAGGTACATTAAAAGCATGGTACAAAACAGCCGCTCCCTAGTAGACCTCAACTTTTTATATTTTATATTAAACCCTCAACCTTCTCTCTCTTCTTTCTAATCTATTCTGACTTTTTTACTCTCTCTACCTCACGTGCCCCTCTTTCTTTTTTTAATATCACTCTTTTTCTTTCTCTTTTCTCTCCCCCCCTCTTTTCTCCCCCCCCCTCACGTGCCCGGTGCCCCTCTTTCTTTTTTTAATATCACTCTTTTTCAGTTTTTCTTTCTCTTTTCTCCCCTCCCCCCCCCCCCCCGATCTTCTTCCCCCCCCCTCCCCGGCGTTTCCCGATCTCTCCTTCTGCCCCCGCCGTCTTCAGATCTCTTTCTCCGCCTAGACATCTCCAGATCTCTCCTCCGCCTAGACGCGATCTCCGCCCCCACGCGTTTCCAGATCTCTCTCTCCGCGCGCCCCCCCCCCCGCGTTTCCCGATCTATCTCTCCTCCCCCCCGCTTCCCAGCTCCCTCTCCCCCCGTCCTGTCTATCTCTCTCCTCCCCGATTCGGTTAGGCTTGTTACCGTTCCGACTTTTGCCGACTTTGTCGGCAAACCGACAAGTCGGTACCGAAATATTCGGTTTCGGTTTCGGTCAGAAATTTGAGTTTTCGATTAAATTCGGTTCGGCATTGGTTAAGGCCAAATGATGGTCGGTACCGTACCGAAGCCAGCCCTACCTCTAACTCCTGTGTTACGACTTTTTACTCTGAAAAGCGATCAGAAGGACTCATCCACTGACCAACCTTGTAGTGGAATGTCGGTGCAGCTAAAAGGACATCCATTAACAGTTACTAACATTGTCGTAGAGTACAAACATGGTTGAAACTGAGTCAGATGAGTCATCCACTAACTTTCCCAATTTTATCGTACCCATAAAAGTATTACCTTCAAGCTCTATAAAAAGAAAAAAACTGTTCTTCCCCAAGGTAAGCACAACAAAACTATTCTCTCTCAATTAATTACTCAGAAAAATATTCTATAGAAATTCTCTCATTCTTACTTAATCATCGGAGCTTGATAGGCCGGCGTCAATTCCGGTGACGATCTTTCTTTGTGGCAGGTTCATCCAAACTTAGCTGTTCAAGGAATGTACAAGCCTTGGGAGAAAAGAAAAAGCCAGCGTCAAGGTTACATCCCCACCACACTCCACGTCAGATTTTCAACGAATCCATGTTGACTTGTTAGATTAACAAGCTAGTATGGCACAGGTGCGGACCGTTCTCATTCGATTTGGTTTAACATATCTCTTTTCTGGTTCGGCGATTCCCGTTCTTCAACTGTTGAACAATACTCAGGATCATTTTTGTAGGAGGTCACTTAATTATTGAATGATTTTCAAGTTCCCTTATACCGCATCATTCATACTAGTGATGAGTGACTAGTAAATTCAATGATTTTCTACTGATTGTTAAAATTTGAAAATATAAGTAACAATTTGAAAATATTTTTTTTGACTGTTGTCGAAATAATTAAAAAAAAAAAGACATGAACAAAGTATTAATTTCATAAACAATAACATTTTTTTATTTTTTTTACATAAACAACTACATAGAACTGTTGTCGAATTTTTTTTTTCTACTGCATATTTTTACCTCTGCAGAATTACATTAATGGAATCCCGAGCATTTCCCCAATTCCCCTGAAGCTATAAACAAACTAACAAAGTATGAGGACCTGACGTTTGACACGACTCGACGTTTGGTGTAGCAAAGCACAGTTTTATTCCATTAATGGAATCCCGAGCATTTCCCCAATTCCCCTGAAGCCAAAACCCTCTCTCTCTCTCTCTCTCTCATATTCATTGATCCATGGAGGAGAGTACAACAGACACCATGATTATTGAGGAGAAAGAAGATGCTCTCATGGTTTCACCAACTGGTGGAGACCCATTTCGCAAAAAGGCTTACTTTCTCAAACCCATTGTGCCTAATTCCTCCATTGATGAACCTCCTTTTAAGCTCCCTCAGTGTTTTTCCTCCCTCCCTTCCCGTTTTGACCCAAAAAATGGCCATTGAAGGTTGAATTCCGTGGATGGCGTCAGAACCACAAAGATTGGAAGACTTGGGTTCACCACTTGGCTTCTAAGCACCAATCTACATGGAAGAAAGCTGGTATTTTCGAAGCCATCTTCAATTCCACGTACCAAATAAAAAGAAATATTGATTTGGTGTATGGGTTTGCAGAGAAATGGTGTTCTGAGACCAACACCTTCATTTTTCCTTGGGGTGAAGCAACCATCACCTTAGAGGATGGTATGGTTTTGGGAGGCTTTTCGGTTTTGGGGGGCTCCATTTTCAGTCCTCTTCAAACCGGAGAACTGAAAGAAATAGAAGACAAACTTGAAAAAGGGCGAATGGGACTTTACAATAACGCTGCTGGGTGGAGGGTTGTTTCCACATATCGATGGATGAACAAGTTCATGAAGAGTGGGAGCGAATTGGAGCACCTAGCATTTCTTGTGTTTTGGTTGTCCAGGTATGTTTTCCACGAAGCATTTGCTCGTGATTCAGTAAATAAACCTGTTTTCTCCATTGCAATTCATTTAGCTAGGGGGACCCGAATCGCACTTGCACTGGCTGTTCTTTCCAGCATTTATAAAGAATTGAGTTTACTGAGAAGTGCAATATTTGATCAAGACATCCCATGTTTTGTTACTCCATTGAATTGCAACTCTAATATAACATGGAAGCAGTGCTTGAAGGAACTTGAGAATGTAAGATTGTATATTCCATCCAGGCTTTCTGAGGCGGATACTAGCACAAGATACTTCAAGTGGTGGAAGGAATCAGTGGCAGGCCTCAAACACGAAAGCATGCCACCGAAAAAGAAAGCAAGGAAGGCTGTAGACGAGATTGATGATGCCACCATTCCTTGTATTTGTTCTCCAAAGAATCCAGAAGAATTGGTGCATATTTCTGCAGGAAGGAATGTATACGAAGGTAATGATTCCCTTGTGCCGCTGGGATTTCCTCCCAAAAGGCATAGGCTGGAAGCTGGAGATCCTATGGACGAAGATGACCTAACTTTATCAGAGGCTTTGAGAATTAGGAAGAAGCATAAAACTGTTGAAACTAGAAAAGGCAGCGAGAGTGAGAAGTTATCAGTTCAAGGTCAAATATTGGCATCTTTAATTGCAGATGAAAGTTCTGTTAATACTATAAAGTCAGAAAGATTGGAGAAAGAGGTTGCATTGAGTGAAGTTTTGACTTGGGGAGGTAAGGGTACGAGGAAACCGAAAAAGGTAACAAGGAGTAAGGCAAGAAGTCCAAATAATAATGACATGGTAAGTATCATTGGCAATGAATGTCCTAGCAGCTCCTCTTTATTTGAGAAACGGGAATGCGCTAGCAGCAGCTCTTTATTGGAGAAACTGGAATGTGCTAGCAGCTGCTCTTCATTTGAGAAACGGGTTTCAGAGCTTAAATCTAGGGTTAACAGACTTGAAAAGGTGGTTGAGGTGTTAAAAGCAAAGACTTTTGAGAACAATTTTACAAAAAGTTAAAGAAAGAAAGCTTTCTCTGAGTTGGCATTCTAAAACCTGGTATGTCTAATACATTCTCTTGAATTTGTTAGTCTAGGTTCCCAAATAGATTTTGCAAATACAATCTTACTAAGATGGGAACAATGTGAGTCTGTTTAATGGTCTATTGGCCACCAAACAATTACATATATGTTTTAACATTCTACACATTACTGTCCAATTCTGACAATGAAAACAGAACTAGTGAGTCCTTTGATCTTGAAAGTTCAGAACCGAGCTATCAACCTATGCATATATAGTATTCTGAGATTATGTATTCTTCAAATTTTCTGATATTCCTGAATATTTCAGTGTTCTTTTCCTTTTCTCAAATTATTTGTTAATGATTTTTGGGACAAGAAATCTACAAACCCCACCCTGCATTTCTGTGATGACATATAGTTGCAGGTGTCAGATGCAAAGCTAGCACAAAGAATAACATTATATATATTCGATGCAGATTAAAATTTCAGTTCAACCATGTTCTCTCTTTTTATCTCCACTCTTTCATATGGGATTAACAAGCTAATGGGACACCATGAGTTAGATCAATTTTTGAAATTCGTTTCTGGTCAATTTTTGGTGTTTTGCTGAGTCCTGTTTCTCGTAGTGAATCTTTAGTTAAAGACTTAAAGCTGTCAAGTCTATAGTTACTAATGGGAAAGAAGCTAGCCTTTCTAATCTTTGGTGTTGGCTTTTAAGGCTAGCCTTTCTAAGCTAGCCCTAAAAGTCATTATTTAAGCAATGATCGCTATGCCTAAGCGCGCAATGAGGCTTCCAAAGAGACATATATAATCCAAGTCAACCACAAACCAAACAAAATCCAATCAAAATTAACAACTAACGGAGGTTAAAAATATATTACAGCTCAAATGAGAACAAGAACTACTCTTCTGATCAAGTTTAGTCCTCTCTGTAACTAGACTGTAAGTATGACTTATGAGCTCCCAATAATTATCTTGGAGCCTCAACAAGATTGGCTGAAAGCTTAGCACATCAAAATTAAAAATTTCTTGATCGACTACTAATTAATCATGGCCGCGTACAGGTTTTCTCCATGCTGATTGCCTCAAAATCAGGATCAACAATCAAGCTTGCTAACCCCTGATTGCTCTGGTAAGCATTCATACTTCTATATTATATCCAGTAACAAACACTACTGCTCTTATAATACACCCTGTTAAAATAGTTTTAGCTAGCTAGCTTTTATTTCTTTTCTTTTTTCTTTGGCTACATACCTGATTAGTATGAGCCAATCACTCCTCTAAAATCAATTCGATTCACAAACTATGAAAGAGTACTAGCTAGAATCTATAGAGTTTAAACCAACTTAAAAATCCTATTCTTTTGTTTGGCAATAACATTACCAATCCTAAATTATGTACTTGCTTATTAACTACTCGATGTTTTCCATATGTGACATGTCTGAACTCTTTTCTAGAGATTGATGTGATCCTAATCTATATAACATGCACCATTCTTGATCATTTTGTTGAGGCTTCTAAAATCTAAAGTTCTGTTGAAACTTTTCTTGACTTTATCGATCAGAACTAAACCATGAAAAATTTTCTCTCTATCTTTTTTATCAAGTTAAGGTTTATGATAAGTTTATGTTCTTTATGTTTGTTAGATTACTAGTTGTAACTCATGTATCAGTTGGCTAGTTATCCAAGAAAAGAAAGTCTAAGGCAGCAGCAACAACAACAATAGTGCCAATATTCGTGACATTTTCTGCTTCTTCTGCAATCTCATTTTTATCATGTGTGCATGTGTCTCTGTGTATTTGTGTATGCGCATTTCCTTAGTAGTTAGTATTGTGTTTCAGGATGGAAGTTGCATTTTTGAGTTTGCAAGTCTCCTCAATATTCATGCATTTCGAAAATTTGTAGGTTCTCCTAATCACACCCACAACATGTAATTATGGCTATTCAAATGCTCAGTTTCACATTCATCTTCAGCTCTCACCTCCGTGTAAGCAAGGTAACCATTCAACTGCTTTTTGTTTCAGCTTTTGGTATTGCAATAACTTATATGTTGACTGTTAGTCTTGCTTCCTGTATTGGATAGGCATTTACCGGCCCTTAGTCTCACATCTGGTGCCTTTTAAAATTTATTGGTATGTGCATTTGAATTTTCTCTGAGCATCTGCATTACATAATACTTATATGAGTTAAAATTGAGGGATTAAATAAACCAGCTTGGTTTAATGTTATTAGAAGGTTGGTTTTCTCTTAGTTGTTGCCTATAGAGACATTATAGCATTAATATTGCTCTTGCTGCACATGCAATTTTGGTTATTAAGTTAAGTTTGTTTCAACTTTTGTTGTGGCTTCATCTGCATTTCTACTTTGGCAGTTTGGCTTCATCTTTATATTTTTGCAAGGACAAAGCTGAGGTAGAGGTATGGATTGCTCGCCTTAAGGCGCTAATTACTCTAGGGCAGCAGCAGCGTACTAGGCATACTATGAGTGAACCAGTAATGCCTGGGAGCGAGACTGATTATATGAGTGGAGAAAAGTCTTAGTTTTTTGTCGTATATATATGATCAATAGAGGATGTGATACTTTTTGGGTAGCCTTGATCGATCATTTTATTTTCTGAATTTAGTGAACAGATGCACATTTTGTATTATTTGTAATTATGCAACAATCTGATTATATTATGGATGTATTTGGTGAATACAATGCGATTATGGTGAAATGACTTTTGTTATTTTCAGAATGAACCAATAACATGAGCAAACTTATGTTTATTGTGTATATGGTTCAAAACCAATAGAGATAACAAGCTACTTTCCAAAAGAGTATTAGACAACAAAAATAAAGATATAATTGTTGCTGAAAGAGAAATTCAACCACGCACTAACAAAGTTTAGTGTTGTTCCACCACTATAAAACCAACATATCCTTGTTGCATATCTAATCATAGCACAACAGAAAAACACTAAAATTTGTCACTCTAAATCATTTAAAACAACATATCATTCTCAAAACTATAGTACTTTTTACTTTTAAACAACAGATAACTGTCTTTGATATTGGCAAGAAACCACATACATTTATTAAATAATGTCTTCCTAAATTCATTCAAACCATTTATATTATAAAGAAAATGATGTTAAGGTCTGATATAGACAACATATAACTGTCTTTAAAGTTGTTGATAAACCACAAATGATCCAATAATATTAATATTTAGGTTTTATTAGACAACAATTTGTGAGAAGTTTATGTTGTTCGAGTGTATATCAGATGACGGAGAAGCTTCGTTGTTTGATCGTATATCAGACGACAGAGAATTTCCCTTGTTTGATAATTCTAAGAAATATTAGGCTACTAGACAACAACAATGAACTTCATCAGACGACAGAGTTGCACCTTCGTTTGAAGCATTTGGTGGCATAGTATAGCTAGTATCCTCTTTGATTAGTCCACAATTCTTGGAGGCTAAAAATACTATCCAGGTTGATAGCTTTGTTTTGAACTCACAAGATGAATGGACTCATAAATACCGTTTTCATTAAAAGAGATGGTATTGTTTGCTGGACCAAAGAGGCCATGAAAAAATGCAACTTCTTAGTTGGACAGGTAATTAGTATGTATTATTTTCACATGCAGGTTAAAGGATTTGATCAACAGGTTAAAGTTGTTACCATGCATTTACCAAGAGTTTCTTATTTGATAGAGTTCAACTCTCGCCCTCCATTTTCCCTGCATAGCAAATAAAATAAAACATTCAAGAGAGGGTCAAAATTAAACATGTTGAATATATAGCAGATATAAAATGGAACTGCAATCCAACAATAAATAAGGTGGAGTTCAAACAATTTTATGACATGCGACTTTTAACACTGATTTTATACATCGGACAATTTGAATTGAAATGATGAGAGGACTGCAACAAGTAGAAGCGACTTTAGGTGTCTTAAAATATTCGCAAGGTTTCATCATTAGTTTCAACTTTGAGTTATATATCAGATTTTCAGACTACATTAATTTTTATATATTATTGAATAAATGGTTTTCTGATAATTAAGATGGATCATATTTTCTACACTTGTATCAAGTGTGAGTTTTTATATATTGTCAGTCTACTAACCTTTAGAGCATAATCATAGCACTGCTTAGAAAGAAAAAAAAAATTCTTTTTGAGTAGTTAGGATTGAAAATAAACCTAAAACTGCGCTCGCCTAGCTATGAACATATATATGACCGGCTAGCAATTCAAAAAATTTCATGATGACCATTTCATTCGTCTTCAAAAATGGTTGTTTCATAACAATTATAAGTATAATATATATAGATAAAGCTTATTTCAACCTACTCATTCAGAAGAATCCAAATTCACAAAGCGAGCTACCAAAAAAAATTCCAGACGTACAAAATTTACTTTTCTGAAGAGAAATTTGCGAATATAAAAGAAAAAATGAAAGCAGAAAATTAGAGTATTCCTCACGAACAAGGAAGCAAATGCAAATATGCAATGAAAACAACAAAGTTTCTAGAAATATATACCAGATCAGAGTAGCCTGCTGACCCTATATATATATATATATATATATATATATATATTTAAGCACTGAAACCCGTTTCTCGATCAATTAGAGGCATGCTAGCACATTCATGCCATTATCTGAACTTCTTGCATTACTCCCCATTAGAGTTTTCAAGTTTCTGTCGGTCTTGGATCCTCTAATCAAAACTTCATTCAAAATATCCTCTGTCTCCAATAGTCCAATCGATCTCTTTGACTTCAGGCCGTTTTAGCCTTTTAGGTCACGTATTCCCCACTTTTCTACAAATCCCATGATTAATGGGAGAAGGTATAGTAATCTAAGTCCCATCTCTTTTTTGATCTGGATTTAAGTCCCATCTCTTTTATGATTTGGATTTAAGACCCATGTCAAACTCTGATTAATTTTCTCTATATATACTCGCCTACTGGCCCTTGTCCAAAATATCTTCTTCCTCCTGTGTGTGCCTATTGTGCTCATTACTTTTCTTCGATCTTGTTCGTTCTAAGTTTTTCCAAACAACTCCTGGGTTTCATACCCTTTTCCTCGATTTCTTTCTCTGTGTTTTGGTGTTTCGAAAAGGCGCAACACGACAATGGCTGTCGGTATTGCCAGTGGTGGCAACAATAAGGAGTATGCGGGAAACCTCAACCGTTATGTTCTGGTAACATGCATCATCGCCGCCATGGGCGGGCTGATTTTCGGCTACGACATTGGAATCTCCGGTGGTGTAACGTCCATGGACTCGTTCCTGAAGAAGTTCTTTCCTTCTGTGTACCGTACGAAGGAACTGGACAAGTCGACCAACCAGTACTGCCAATATGACAGTCCAACGTTGACCATGTTCACATCATCCTTGTACTTGGCTGCGCTCATGGCCTCGATTGGGGCAGCAACCCTCACTCGGTGGTGGGGCCGGAGATGGTCCATGTTTTCCGGTGGTATTCTGTTCTGCGTCGGCGCCATCATCAATGGCGTTGCCAATGCTGTTTGGGTGTTGATTCTTGGCCGGATATGTCTCGGATTGGGTATCGGATTCTCCAATCAGTCTGTGCCGCTTTACTTGTCTGAGATGGCACCGTCAAAGTTCAGAGGAGCTCTCAACATTGGTTTCCAGCTTTCTATCACAATCGGTATCGTTGTGGCCAATTTGTTGAATTACTTCTTCGCCAAGATAGAGGGTGGATGGGGATGGCGTTTGAGTTTGGGTGGTGCTCTGGTCCCTGCCCTTATCATCACAATTGGCTCCCTAATGTTACCGAACACACCAAACTCTATGATTGAGCGCGGCCAGCTCGACGAAGCCAAGGCCCAACTCCGGAGGATCCGCGGCGTTGATGACGTCAGCGAGGAGTTCAATGATCTTGTTGTAGCTAGTGAAGAGTCAAAGAAGGTAGAGAATCCGTGGAGGAACCTGTTGCAAAGGAAGTACAGACCCCAGCTGTGCATGGCAATTCTGATTCCATTCTTTCAGCAGCTGACCGGAATCAATGTGATCATGTTCTATGCTCCGGTTCTTTTCGACACGATTGGGTTCGGAAGTAATGCTTCTCTCATGTCGGCTGTCATCACCGGAATTGTTAATGTTGTTGCAACCATTGTTGCAATGTATTGTGTTGATAAGTGGGGGAGGAGGAAGCTTTTCCTTGAGGGTGGAATTCAAATGTTGATATGCCAGATAGTTGTGGCGACTTGCATTGGTGTAAAATTTGGAGCAGATGGAAATGCTGAAAACTTGCCAAAGTGGTATGCAATTGTTGTGGTGATTTTCATCTGTACGTATGTGGCTGGGTTTGCTTGGTCATGGGGTCCTCTAGGGTGGCTAGTCCCCAGTGAAATCTTCCCCTTGGAAATCAGATCAGCTGCTCAGAGTGTCAACGTTTCGGTCAACATGATCTTCACCTTCATCGTGGCTCAAATCTTCTTGACAATGCTGTGCCACTTGAAATTCGGGCTCTTCATCTTCTTCGCGATCTTTGTGTGTGTCATGACCATCTTTGTGTACTACTTCTTGCCTGAGACAAAGGGTATCCCGATCGAAGAGATGAGCAGGGTGTGGAAGCAGCACTGGTACTGGAAGAGATTTGTTACTGATGAAGATTACCCCAATGATGGTTACGAGATGAGCAAGCCAACAATTGTCAACATTGTGTAATTTGATCATGAGCTCATATATATGATGCCTCAGATTTACTTGTTTAGTTTTGGTAGTAGTACGCATTGTGCTAGTAAACATATTTTATTTTTACTTATTCAGCATTAATTTAATAACTTAAACATTAAACTTTTTAGTACATTGCATTTCAAATAAATTATGCTACTCTTTACCTAAACATTTAAATTCATGGTGTATAAATTGCATGGTATCACTTAATAAACTGAATACAGTAAATAGGTAACCTTAGTTGCACCCTTAACATATTATATGTAACTATTCAAGGGATGACATACTCACCGTCAAAAAAGCCGAGTCCCCAAAGCAGTCAAATATTTAGAAATAAAGCCCTATAATGAAAGCAGAGTTTCAAGTAAAATAGACCAAAAGAATTGAAAACCCAATGTGCTTGTTACCAAAATTGAAAACCCACGTTAAGTATTTTGTCTGTTATGACCTAACCACTGAGTTCTGGCCTTCTTGGGGTAACACTAAAATGTGAGATTGGTAACTTACTGGTTGAATTTCCTTATTCTTGAGTATTATATTTTTTGCACACTTTATGTTATTTTTCACATTTCCATCCTCATTTTGTATATATTATTACTATAATTTTATTCTTTTTGTGCCTGAAAAAAGAAGTGCAAGTTCAAAAACATGGGGAGTGTGAGGGACTGAAATTCATCCCTCCTTAATTCCTTATACGTACAGTTGGTGAAGGTTTCTGACTTCATGAGCATACTTAGCAACACCGATGTTCTCCTGGTCATTTGTTGGAAATATCAGTGACTCAACATTAGATTTAAATCCAACAGACAATAAGAACTAAAAGCCAATGAGTTATTCGTTGTTTGGTACTAGTTACTATTCATTCCATAACACTACTCCAGCTGCAAGTTTATGGTGAGATTACAAGTACAACCTGGGTTCAAGAGAATTTAAGGTACTAGTTACCAAAAGATACTGGCTGCCTTGTTAGAAATAGAGTATCTACAAAAGACAAAAGTTTCTGATATTTGCAGAGTTCGATTCCTGGTCTCCCCTTCCCTGCATAAAAGGAAAAAAACAGCATGAAAGACGGGTTCGATCAACTTTCAAGAAAAGGCGGATACATGTTGAATGGCAGAAATAAGACAGAATTATAATCTGAAACGAAGGGTGGAGTCCAAACCAGGCATGTTGATATCTATACTAGCAAATAGTACGTGATAGGAAATTGGAATAGCATAAGTAGAAAAGAATTTATCTGAATTTATACACTGACTATTTGAATTTGTAATGACAAGAGGAATGCAATTAAGTACAGACTTCATGACTTGACAAGGTTAATTTCATCATTAGTCGCAAGACCGAGTTGTCTATCAAATTTTATACTATCTTCATTTTGCAGCATACATAGTTCTCTATAAGTACAAATAGAGCTTCCTATGACATCTCTAGCTTCTTTATTATTTTTACTACAGAGACAAAAGCTCAAGCTTTGCATGAAGTCATAATTAATTGTTTTATAATGACGAACCTTTGTCTTTATGTTTGTAAATTCATGGGTCCAAATCATGCACACCCACGGTGACACTTCATTTAAGCTAAAAGGAGAGAAGGTATTGGCAATGTAGAAGTAACAATTTAAAGAGCATGAAGGCAAACTGGATGGCCAAAACACAATTCAAAAGCAATTTAAGCTTTTGGCTAGTGCAATTTCCTTACGCAAGCTTTCGCAATGAAAAACTGGACGAACATAAATGACAAATTGATCTCTTTACCCAATTTGTCATTGCATATGGCATGCGTGTTTCCACCTTCCACAGTCGAGCAATTTTCTCCACAATCGCCTATAACCATCGATGCTGGTGTAATCACCTAGCACAGTTTGTTGCATACACTTTGTCGAATCTATCTTTCTCATCTCTTTATAAAGCCGGGTTATCAACTTGGTCTCTTCACAATTCATTACTCAAGCTTTTCTTCCATGTTAAGCGTTTCATTCTTCTCTTTTTAATTTTCTTTCTAAAGATCCTAGAATCAATAAGTTTTCACTGTGGTGACGAATATAAGAGATATTCGTTGTCAAAGAAATCTTTCCTAGCCAATCTGCACACACCAGTGATCCTGTGGTGAGCTCCGTAAGTACTAAGAACCAATACTGCATTATGATTTTGTCTGATAATTAAGGTTAATTGTTTTTCCTTCTAAATAATAAATATCATGCTTAATTAATGTTAAAGCTACATGATTCTTTGTTCAGCGAGATTGAGTCTCTCTTAGGATCTCTAGCTTGTCTTCTGTGCTGTTTGGATTAACTTATTACTTCAATTATTAACATGTACAGATTTTGTCTGTGGTTAAAGTTGTGTTTTATTACCTTTTGTTACATGTCAAAATATTGCTCTAAAGGGAGATTGTGCTTTATTAGAAACTATAGTTACCCTTGGCTTTGCAGAATATATTCATAACAGTAAGTGATAAAATCACATGCTGTCTTTAGGTTTTGCAAAAAAATAAATAAATGCAAAACTATGTTAGACGTACATCGAAGTTTTTATGCAAAACTACGCTCATTGATCACACAACAATGAAATGCATGGAGCTAAGCAAGTAAAATATGACCTTGAAACCTCTCATCAAGTTGCAGAGGAGCAATAGAAGAAGCGGAGGCTCTTAGACTAGAAGACAAGGGGTACTCCGGCGAGCAGTAAAGGCAATACTCACGCTTCAACTTTAATTCTGGGAATAATTTAGGGTTTAGGGAATGAACTGTTGGAACATTTCATGAAATTGACAGGTGTGTAATTTGCTTTCCTGCCCTTAACCAGGTCTATCATTTGAACGGGGTGAAGATGAATGTCTCCCCAGTTGAATATGTTGATGAAGGCCGGGACTACATCACTGCTGCCTTTAACCAGGTCTGCCTTTAACAGAGTGAAGATGTATATCTCCCTAGTTGAATATGTTGATGAAGGCTGGGACTACAAGGGCGGAGCTAGAAATTTTGAATGAGGTGGGCTAGAATTTTTTTTCTAATAAATTATGAATTTGTTGGGCTAAACTTATTATAATTAGGGTGGGCTAATTACTAAATTTGACTTAGAATAAATATATTTACTATGAAAAATTTTGTATTATGACAAAAGCTACCTGGGCTACAGCCCAGGGTAGCCCTAGTGTAGCTCCGCCATGTCTACATCACTGCTGCAATGTGGATACACATCTTAAGATGAGAGTGCTTCTTACTTTGGTACTTCAAGATGAGAGTACGGTGGTTCTTGTAATGGTGCTTCTTACATGCATTGCCTTAGGTGTTATCCATCTATTCACAGCATTCCCACCCTTTCTTTCTCGTCTCAATTCCATTCCCAATACCAACAAAATGACATCGCCAAATTCCCAGAAAAACAAGAATATCTCCCCAGTTGAATATGTTGATGAAGGCCGGGACAACATCACCGCTGCAATGTGGATACACATCCTCAAAGCCGTGGGATCGAATTGAGGCCAAATCCTATTTTGGCACAAAAAATAGATTTTGGAATCTCCAATAAGGTACCATAATGAGTCTCCGGCCAAATCCAGTACCAAATTCAGTCCCAAACTGAGACTGGTGCCAAAATGAAGCTACTGGCCCCATAGCAAGTAGGCTGGGATAGAAAAGTGATCCTACAGCCTAGATTATTTTCAACCAAATTTTTACTGGTTTATATTAATAGTTAAAAATATATTATATTTATATAATTTAAAGTTAAATATATAATTTATATTTCTAATACCATCTAAATTTAAAATAATAATTATTTATTAATCCTAAATAAAAAAAAAGATCGGAAACTCTAAAATAAGATTCTAGGAGTCGTCAATTGGCTGCGTCGGGCCCATTTATAACGGGTTGGAACCGGATTGGGTCTCAAAAATAAGGGCTTTTATCATAAATAGTACCTGACCTAACGGATATACATCACTTTAGTACCTAACATTTAAAAACTATCACTTTAGTATCCAACATTTCAATTCCGACCCAACTTTGATACACACCGTCAATATCGTCGTTAAACCCACGCCCACGTGACTTTTTTTCATGGGTATTTTTGTCTCTCCGTAGTTTTTTTTCCTCTCTCTCTCTCTCTCTCTCTCTCTCTCTCTCTCTCTCTCTCTCTCTCTCTCTCTCTCTCTCTCTCTCTCTCTCTCTCTCTCTCTCTCTCTCTCTCTCTCTCTCTCTCTCTCTCTCTCTCTCTCTCTCTCTCTCTCCATCTTCCTCCCTCTGCAATCAAACCCAGAAATAACCAAATCTCTCTCTCCATCTTCCTCCCTCTGCAATCAAACCGAGAAATAACCAAACACCAATTTTTTTTTCTCTCTCTCTCAAACTCATCCGATCATTATCCCAATTCTTTGAAACCCCCAAGCATGCAATGATCATGGTCCCAATTCTCATTCACTCCAATATTAACCGTTTTTTTTTTCTCTCTCTCTCTCCTCCTTCAAAACTTCAACCATGATCTACTCCATCTCCTCTAATCTTCATTGCAGCCTCCATCTCCTCCAATCCTCATCTTCTTCTTCTTCTATTTTCTCGTCCTATTCACCGAATTCTCCAACCGCCAAGGTATTCGATCGCCGCCGCACTGTATGTGGCACCGGTGAACATAGATTTAGCAAGCAACATGGATTATTTCTTCTATTTCCGAATCCTACGAAGCCTTCATTAGATTTGACGAACTTTTTTTTTTTGAGAAATAGATTTGACGAAGATGAGATGAGTGAGAGAGAATGAAGAAAGAAGAGCACGATAAGAGAGAGAGGGGAAGGGAAAAAAAAAAATAATCTTGGAGAGACGAAAATACCAATGAAAAAAAGCCACGTGGGTGTGGGTTTAACGGAGTTATTGACGGTGAGTACCAAAGTTAGGTCGGGTTTGAAAGGTTAAGTACTAATGTGATAGTTTTTAAATGTTGGGTACCAAAGTGTACAGCCGTTAGGTTAAGTACTGTTTATGATAAAAGCCCCAAAAATAATGATCTAAATCTTCTTCGGCGATTTCCATTAATACTACAACAACGACAAGCACCAGTTTGACTTGGAATTATTGCTGGAATCAACATGTAGAAGATACTATGAAAGAGAACTTGACCAAATTACCTACCATAGTTTACATATAATCTATGATTACATATTCGATCCAGAGATTCTGTCACAGTCAATATCACTGATTGTCATTCATTCCCCGTAAATTTGGTAGACGTACACTCGCTACAGTTGAAGATGGGAATACAAACTTTAATAATATGGTTTTGTCCTTGAAAATGAAGATCTATGTAAGCTCAAATTTGTTTTCTGCTCTCGAACCTTTTTCTTCTACCCACAAACCTATCATTATTATTGCTACAACTTGTTGATCACGAATATAATGCAGACCAAAAGCAGGTGTTTTTTTTTTGTTTGTTTTTAAAAATACAAATTTAGAGTGCATAGGAAAAATACAAGTTATTAATGTTAGAAGAGTCTTTTGGAGAACAAAAATTTAAAGTAGCAAATTTCACTCTTCAAATTGGAAGACAGTTGGAGAACAAAAAAATTTAAGGTAGACTAGAAGAGAATTGGTCTCTTCGAGCTTTGTGAGACTTAAATGAAAGACGGTTGAATAGTATTGGACTATTGGGTCTCTTCGACATTTGCGATCCCCTCTCTCTCTCCGACGTCACCACCACCGACCACCGCCTCAAACCCAGGTATCTCGGGGGTTTGAATTCTCTGTTTAATTGTTTGGTTTAGCTTCTGGTAAACCCAATACTCTGTTTGGTTTTTCTATTTTTCTGGCTCTTTTATATTTTTCTGCCAGTGTTCATTTATGGTTGGCATTATGCACGAGTGCTTGACTATGACAATTTTGCATTAGGTTTCTCTACAAGCAATGGAATTCTCATTTTTCTCTTTTCGTTTTCAGAGTTTAATTAGGGTTTAGGATTTGGCTGATGAGTTGTTTGCACTGGTGCAAACATGGTTAAAATGTGCAAGAGTGCTCAATTTTCTCTTTTCGTTTTCAGGGTTTAGGATTTGGCTGAGTTGTTTGCACTGGTGCAAACATGGAGCAAATGTGCAAGAGAATTTGTTGTTGATCGAAAAGAGAAATTGGTTGTGTGTTTTCATATTTGTAGATGGTTATTGAAGTAGCAGTTTCCTTAACTGCTTTTAGGAAAGAAAAAAAAAGATTGAAGTGGCAGTTTCCTTGGTAGCGTATACGAATGATTACATATTTGTTCTGGGTTTTTGGAATATGCCTCTCTGATTTCATATTTTGATTTCATTTACCTCAGTCCTTTTCTTAATTGGTTATATGTTGTTTTTGTAGGTTAACTGTTCTGGGAAAAAAATGGTTAAAGCCAGTGAGCAGCTTTGTTCCTTGTCTGAATGGAAAGTTCATGATAAGGTTCTTGAAGCATTAAAGGGTACGGGATTTGATTATTTATATACATTGGCAACTATAGTAGGTAGAAATGCCCATGATAATCGCATGTTAGGGGCGCTTATCAAGTATTATGATATAGGGGATAGGGCTTTTAAAGTTAACAACAAAACTTTATTTTTTGGATTAGAAGACATACTTCTAATAACTGGTTTTCGAGTAGAAGGCAAACCAGTCATAAAGGTAGATAAGCCTTGTGACTGGGATGCTCTTTTAGGGGGAGTGCCCGAATCAGAAATACGGCCAAAATCAAAGGCTGTTTCCCTGAAGTGGCTAAAACATAGGTTTCAGGATGTTCCTGAAGATGTAATTAGAAGAGGAACTGATAGTGCGGAGTTTGCAAAGTATATTAGAGGATTTGTCCTCTACATTTTAGGCACTGTAATTTTCAACAATAAAGAAGCTAGACATGTAAACATGTGCTTCTTGGAGTACTTGGAAGACTTAAGTGAAATAAAAAATTATGCATGGGGAGCTGCAATGCTTTCCCATTTGCATTTATTTTTGGAAAAGGACAAGGAGAAAGAAGATATTCCCGGCCACCTTTTCTTCATCATGGTAAGTCTTTCGGCTTTCTCCTTTGGTTTTATATCTTGGTGTTTAAGTTTTGTATTCACTTTGGTTTTCTTTTTATATTGCAGGTTTGGGTACTGGAGCACATTCCAGCATTTGTAGAGGCATTTTTTGGGGGAAAGCTTCATGTGTATCCCACTGAGTTCCCATTATCTCTTGGGTGGGCAAGACTCCTGAATACCTTTATTTCCAATAGGCACAGAAAAAAGGATTATGCTCAGATCTTGGATGACATTGGAAGTGCGGAAGATGATGTAAGTTTTATGTCCTCTATTCTTTTTTCTACACAGTTAGCTTCCAAGTTTTGCATTAAATAATGTGTTTTTTTTATTATTTGTAGATTGTTTGGCAGCCTTATACAAGGCTTGAAGACAACTTCCTCCCTGCAGAAATTGCTGGCCAACGACGAATGGGATGGTGCCGGATCACCCGATGCATAATTGTGTCATCTATCATCGGCCTGATCTTTGCCCAATGAAACTTGGGTTCGTAGATACTGATGTGAGTACTTGTCGCCCACTCATCCCAATAAAGAAGAAAAAGCCCTCCAGGGAGGTTCTTAAAGTGGAGTGGGACAACTTTGAGACTTCTTTTGTGAAACAAGGTGAGCAGAATGAATATGCTAGGAGCTGCTCTTCATTTGAGAAACGGGTTTCAGAGCTTAAATCTAGGGTTAACAGACTTGAAAAGGTGGTTGAGGTGCTAAAAGCAAAGACTTTTGGGAACAATTTTACAAAAAGTTAATGAAAGAAAGCTTTCTCTGAGTTGGCATTCTAAAACCTGGTATGTCTTTGAGACTTCTGTTAGTAAAGGTTTTTTTTTTTTTTCTTTTTTATAAAGGGGAAAGGGAGGGATAGAGTCGCCAATATCAGAAAGTGCATCTGTTCGACATATTATGTGGATTTATAATTTTATATAATGCAATTGGAATCTCTTGGCAAACCATTTAACCTGTTGATCAAATTGTTGAGCTTTCATATACAAATAGATTTTGCAATTACAATCTTACTAAGATAGGAAGAATGTGAGTCTGTTTAATGGTTTATATTGGCCACCAAAAAATTAGATATATGTTTAACATGCTACACATTACTGTCCAACTCTGACCATTAAAACAGAACTAGTGAGTCCTTTGATCTTGAAACTTCAGAACAGAGCTATCAACCTATGCATATAAAGTATTTTGAGATTCTGTATTCGTCCAAGTTTTCTGATATTCCTGAATGTTTCAGTGTTCTTTTCCCTTTCTCATATTATTTGTTAATGAGTTTTGGGACAAGAAATCAACAAACCCCACCCTGCATTTCTGTGTTGACATATAGCTGCAGGTGTCAGATGCAAAGCTAGCACAAAGAACAACATTATATATATCCAATGCAGATTAAAATTTCAATTCAACTATGTTCTCTCTTTTTATCTCAACTCTTTCATATGGGATGAGAGTTATTAAATTCTGGATTGATGTATTAGTTCCCTCTATTTCAGAGTGTTTGAGATAATTATTGTTCAGATAATAAATAATGTGTTGTGTGTTAAAGACAAATATGGACTCTATGCTGATAATCTCATAGTTTAGTTTGTTACTTTTAGCAGCTGGGATTAACAATGCAAGCTAATGGGACACCATGAGTTAGATCAATTTTTGACATTCGTTTCTGATCAATTTTTGGTGTTGTGCTGAGTCCTGTTTTCTAGTAGTGAATCTTTAGTTAAAGCTGTCAAGTCTATAGTTTCCAATGGGAAAGAAGCCAGCCTTTCTATGTTAGATACTTCCAAAGAGACATATATATAATCCAATTCAACCACAAACCAAACAAAATCCAATCAAAATCAACAACTAACTGAGGTTAAAAATATGCAATAGCTCAAATGAGAACAAGAACTAATCTTATGATCAAGTTTAGTCCTCTCTAGAAGAACGTATGAGCTAGCTCCAAATAATTATCTTTGGGCCTCAACAAGATTGGCTGAAAGCTTGATCATAGGATTAGTTCTTGTTCTCATTTGACCATAACTAAATGAAGAGCGAACATAATTGAGCAGGGGGGCGTCTAGGAGACCTACCACTAGCTTATGGTTGACGAAGTTCATGAACAATGGCAGTGAATTGGAGCACGAAGCATTTCTTGCGTTGTGGTTGTGCAGGTATGTATTTCCGGATGCTCATACTACAATACAAAAGCATGTTTTGCCCATTGCAATTCATTTAGCTAGGGGCAGGCACCCGAATCGCACTTGCACCTGCTGTTCTTGCTAGTATTTATAAAGAATTGAGTTTGTTGAAATGCGGAATTGTGGATTCAAGCAAGTTAAGGACAGGTTGCGATGATCCTATAAAAATGGGCATCAAGTCACCATTCCAATTTGTTCAACTTTTGGCTTGGGAAAGATTCTTAGAGCTGAGTCCAAACCCTGGAGTTATCAATTATGGGCAGCCAAGATTGGCTCGATGGGATAAAGTAAGTGGTGTTGAAGTTGAAAACTTGAGGAGGGTTTTAGACTCAACCGGAGATGGTTTTAAGTGGCGTCCTTGTGCCTTGACCATTGGAAACTGGCAGCTGCCTAACTTACCAATCCCACATTTTAGTGTTACCCCAGGAAGGCCAGAACTCAGTGGTTAGGTCATAACAGACAAAATACTTAACGTTGGTTTCTAATTTGGTAACAAGCACATTGGGTTTTCAATTCTTTTGGTCTATTTTACTTGAAACTCTGCTTTCATTATAAGGCTTTATTTCTAAATATTTGACTGTTTTGGGGACTCGTTTGACGGAGAGTAGGTCATCTCTTGAATAGTTACATATAATATGTTAAGGGTGCAACTAAGGTTACCTATTTACTGTATTCAGTTTATTAAGTGATACCATGCAATTTATACACCATGAATTTAAATGTTTAGGTAAAGAGTAGCATAATTTATTTGAAATGCAATGTACTAAAAAGTTTAATGTTTAAGTTATCAAATGCTGAATAAGTAAAAATAAAATATGTTTACTAGCACAATGCGTACTACTACCAAAACTAAACAAGTAAATCTGAGGCATCATATATATGAGCTCATGCCTGATCAAATTACACAATGTTGACAATTGTTGGCTTGCTCATCTCGTAACCATCATTGGGGTAATCTTCATCAGTAACAAATCTCTTCCAGTACCAGTGCTGCTTCCACACCCTGCTCATCTCTTCGATCGGGATACCCTTTGTCTCAGGCAAGAAGTAGTACACAAAGATGGTCATGACACACACAAAGATCGCGAAGAAGATGAAGAGCCCGAATTTCAAGTGGCACAGCATTGTCAAGAAGATTTGAGCCACGATGAAGGTGAAGATCATGTTGACCGAAACGTTGACACTCTGAGCAGCTGATCTGATTTCCAAGGGGAAGATTTCACTAGGGACTAGCCACCCTAGAGGACCCCATGACCAAGCAAACCCAGCCACATACGTACAGATGAAAATCACCACAACAATTGCATACCACTTTGGCAAGTTTTCAGCATTTCCATCCGATCCAAATTTTACACCAATGCAAGTCGCCACAACTATCTGGCATATCAACATTTGAATTCCACCCTCAAGGAAAAGCTTCCTCCTCCCCCACTTATCAACACAATACATTGCAACAATGGTTGCAACAACATTAACAATTCCGGTGATGACAGCCGACATGAGAGAAGCATTACTTCCGAACCCAATCGTGTCGAAAAGAACCGGAGCATAGAACATGATCACATTGATTCCGGTCAGCTGCTGAAAGAATGGAATCAGAATTGCCATGCACAGCTGGGGTCTGTACTTCCTTTGCAACAGGTTCCTCCACGGATTCTCTACCTTCTTTGACTCTTCACTAGCTACAACAAGATCATTGAACTCCTCGCTGACGTCATCAACGCCGCGGATCCTCCGGAGTTGGGCCTTGGCTTCGTCGAGCTGGCCGCGCTCAATCATAGAGTTTGGTGTGTTCGGTAACATTAGGGAGCCAATTGTGATGATAAGGGCAGGGACCAGAGCACCACCCAAACTCAAACGCCATCCCCATCCACCCTCTATCTTGGCGAAGAAGTAATTCAACAAATTGGCCACAACGATACCGATTGTGATAGAAAGCTGGAAACCAATGTTGAGAGCTCCTCTGAACTTTGACGGTGCCATCTCAGACAAGTAAAGCGGCACAGACTGATTGGAGAATCCGATACCCAATCCGAGACATATCCGGCCAAGAATCAACACCCAAACAGCATTGGCAACGCCATTGATGATGGCGCCGACGCAGAACAGAATACCACCGGAAAACATGGACCATCTCCGGCCCCACCACCGAGTGAGGGTTGCTGCCCCAATCGAGGCCATGAGCGCAGCCAAGTACAAGGATGATGTGAACATGGTCAACGTTGGACTGTCATATTGGCAGTACTGGTTGGTCGACTTGTCCAGTTCCTTCGTACGGTACACAGAAGGAAAGAACTTCTTCAGGAACGAGTCCATGGACGTTACACCACCGGAGATTCCAATGTCGTAGCCGAAAATCAGCCCGCCCATGGCGGCGATGATGCATGTTACCAGAACATAACGGTTGAGGTTTCCCGCATACTCCTTATTGTTGCCACCACTGGCAATACCGACAGCCATTGTCGTGTTGCGCCTTTTCGAAACACCAAAACACAGAGAAAGAAATCGAGGAAAAGGGTATGAAACCCAGGAGTTGTTTGGAAAAACTTAGAACGAACAAGATCGAAGAAAAGTAATGAGCACAATAGGCACACACAGGAGGAAGAAGATATTTTGGACAAGGGCCAGTAGGCGAGTATATATAGAGAAAATTAATCAGATGGGTCTTAAATCCAAATCATAAAAGACATGGGACTTAAATCCAGATAAAAAACGAGATGGGACTTAAATCCAGATCAAAAAAGAGATGGGACTTAGTTTACTATATATACCTTCTCCCATTAATCATGGGATTTGTAGAAAAGTGGGGAATACGTGACCTAAAAGGCTAAAACGGCCTGAAGTCAAAGAGATCGATTGGACTATTGGAGACAGAGGATATTTTGAATGAAGTTTTGATTGGAGGATCCAAGACCGACAGAAACTTGAAAGTACTCTAATGGGGAGTAATGCAACAAGTTCAGATAATGGCATGAATGTGCTAGCAGCAGCTAGCTCTCTAATTGAGAAACGGGTTTTAGTGCTTAAAAATATATATAGGGTCAGCAGGCTACTCTGATCTGGTATATATTTCTAGAAACTTTGTTGTTTTCATTGCATATTTGCATTTGCTTCCTTGTTCGTGAGGAATACTCTAATTTTCTGCTTTCATTTTTTCTTTTATATTCGCAAATTTCTCTTCAGAAAAGTAAATTTTGTACGTCTGGAATTTTTTTTGGTAGCTCGCTTTGTGAATTTGGATTCTTCTGAATGAGTAGGTTGAAATAAGCTTTATCTATATATATTATACTTATAATTGTTATGATCGAAACAACCATTTTTGAAGACGAATGAAATGGTCATCATGAAATTTTTTGAATTGCTAGCCGGTCATATATATGTTCATAGCTAGGCGAGCAGTTTTAGGTTTATTTTCAATCCTAACTACTCAAAAAGGAATTTTTTTTCTTTCTAAGCAGTGCTATGATTATGCTCTAAAGGTTAGTAGACTGACAATATATAAAAACTCACACTTGATACAAGTGTAGAAAATATGATCCATCTTAATTATCAGAAAACCATTTATTCAATAATATATAAGAATTAATGTAGTCTGAAAATTAATCTGATATATAACTCAAAGTTGAAACTAATGATGAAACCTTGCGAATATTTTAAGACACTAAAGTCGTTTCTACTTGTTGCAGTCCTCTCATCATTTCAATTCAAATTGTCCGATGTATAAAATCAGTGTTAAAAGTCGCATGTCATAAAATTGTTTGAACTCGACCTTATTTATTGTTGGATTAATTGCAGTTCCATTTTATATCTGCTATATATTCAACATGCTTTTGACCCTCTCTTGAATGTTTTATTTTATTTGCTATGCAGGGAACATGGAGGGCGAGAGTTGAACTCTATCAAATAAGAAACTCTTGGTAAATGGTAACAACTTTAACCTGTTGATCAAATCCTTTAACCTGCATGTGAAAATAATACATACTAATTACCTGTCCAACTAAGAAGTTGCATTTTTTCATGGCCTCTTTGGTCCAGCAAACAATATATACCATCTCTTTTAATGAAAACGGTATTTATGAGTCCATTCATCTTGTGAGTTCAAAACAAAGCTATCAACCTGCATAGTATTTTTAGCCTCCAAGAACTGTGGACTAATCAAAGAGGATACTATGAGATTCATAAATTTGTACATTCATTTCTTGAGTCTCTGGATCACAACTTTGAGACTTCTTTTGTGAAACAAGGTGAGCAGAGTGAATATGCTAGCAGCTGCTCTTCATTTGAGAAACGGGTTTCAGAGCTTAAATCTAGGGTTAACAGACTTGAAAAGGTGGTTGAGGTGCTAAAAGCAAAGACTTTTGGGAACAATATTTTTACAAAAAGTTAATGAAAGAAAGCTTTCTCTGAGTTGGCATTCTAAAACCTGGTATGTCTTTGAGACTTCTGTTAGTAAAGGTTTTTTTTTTTTTTTCTTTTTTATGAAGGGAAAAAGGAGGGATAGAGTCGCCAATATCAGAAAGTGCATATGTTCGACATATTATGTGGATTTATAATTTTATATAATGCAATTGGAATCTCTTGGCAACCATTTAACCTGCCTGTTGATCAAATACTTGAGCTTTCATATACAAATAGATTTTGCAATTACAATCTTACTAAGATAGGAACAATGTGAGTCTGTTTAGTGGTCTCTATTGGCCACCAAACAATTAGATATATGTTTAACATGCTACACATTACTGTCCAACTCTGACCATTAAAACAGAACTAGTGAGTCCTTTAATCTTGAAACTTCAGAACAGAGCTATCAACCTATGCATATAAAGTATTCTGAGATTCTGTATTCTTCCAACTTTTCTGATATTACTGAATGGTTCAGTGTTCTTGTCCCTTTCTCAAATTATTTGTTAATGAGTTTTGGGACAAGAAATCAACAAACACCACCCTGCATTTCTGTGTCAGCTGCCTGGTGTCAGATGCAAAGCTAGCAAAAAGAACAACATTATTTATATATATCCAATGCAGATTAAAATTTCAGTTCAACAATGTTCTCTCCTTTTGTCTCAACTCTTTCGTATGGGATGAGAGCTATTAAATTCTGGATTGATGTATTAGTTCCCTCTATTTCAGAGTGTTTGAGATAAATATTGTTCAGATAATAAATAATGTGTTGTGTGTTCAAGAGAAATATTGACTCTATGCTGATAATCTCCTAGTTTAGTTTGTTACTTTTATCTGGGATTAACAAGCTAATGGGACACCATGAGTTGGATCAATTTTTGACATTCGTTTCTGGTCAATTTTTGGTGTTTTGCTGAGTCCTGTTTTCTAGTAGTGAATCTTTAGTTAAAGCTGTCAAGTCTATAGTTTCTAATGGGAAAGAAGCTAGCCTTTCTAAGTTAGATAGAGATGTATATATCCTTAAAAGCCATTAGTTAAGCAATTAATGATCGCTATGCCTAAGCGCGCAATGATGCTTCCAAAGAGATATATATATATATAATCCAATTCAACCACAAACCAAACAAAATCCAATCAAAATCAACAACTAACTGAGGTTAAAAATATGCAGTAGCTCAAATGAGAACAAGAACTAATCTTCTGATCAAGTTTAGTCCTCTCTAGAAGTACGTATGAGCTAGCTCCAAATAATTATCTTTGAGCCTCAACAAGATTGGCTGAAAGCTTAGGACATCAAAATTAAAAATTTCTCGATCGTCTACTAATTAATCATGGCCTATGTACAGGTTTTTTCCACACGGCTTGCTGAGAATCAGGATCAACAATCAAGCTTGCTAAACTCTGATTTCTCTGGTAAGCATTCTTAGTTCTAACCAGCTAGTAACAAACACTACTGCTCTTATAATACACCCTGTTAAAAATATTTTTAGCAAGCTAGCTTTTATTTCTTTTCTTTTTTGTTGTGGCTACATACCTGATTAGTATGAGCCAATCACTCTTCTAAAATCAATTCGATTCACAAATTATGGAAGAGTTAGTTTAAACCAACTTAAATATCGTGTTCTTTTGTTTGGCAATAACTTTCCCAATCCTAAATTATGTACTTGCTTATTCTACAATTTCTCGATGTTATCCTAATCTATATAACATGCACCATACTTGATCATTTCGATCATGTTTGTAGCTTCTAAAATCTAAAGTTCTGTTGAAACTTTTCTTGACTAATTCAGAAATAAACAATGAAAAATTTCCTCTCTATTTTTTCTATCATGTTAAGGTTTATGATCAGCTTATGTTATTTATGTGCATGAAGTCCAACTGGATGGCCAAAACACAATTCGAAAGCAGGTTAAGCTTTTGGCTAGTGCGATTTCCTTACGCAAGCTTTCGCAATTAAAAACTGAAGGAACATAAATGACAAATTGATCTCTTTACCCAATTTGTCTTTGCATATGGCATGCGTGTTTCCACGTTCCACAGTGGAGCATTTTTCTCCATGATCGCCAGCTATATAACCATCGAGGCAGATGTAATCGCCTAGCTCAGTTTGTTGCATGCACTTTGTCGAATCTATCTTTCTTGCCGCTTTATAAAGCCGGGTCATCAACTGGGTTTCTTCCATGTTAAGATTTCATTCTTCTCTTTTTAACTTTCTTCCTAAAGTTCCTAGAATCAATTTAAGTTTTCACTGTGGTGACGAATATAAGAGATATTCGTTGTCAAAGAAATCTTTCCTAGGCAATCTGCATACACCAGTGACCAGTGATCCTGCGGTGAGCTCCGTAAGTACTAAGAAGTAAGAACCAATGTACTGCATTATGACTTTGTCTAATAAGGTTATTTGTTTTTCCTTCTAAGTATCATGCTTAATTAATGTTAAATTTTCTTAATTAGTATGCTAGCTACATGATTTTTTGTTCACCGATATTGATCGAGTCTCTCTTAGGATCTCTAGCTTGTCTTCTGTGCTGTTTGGATTAACATATTGCTTGAATTATTAACATGTACAGCAGTGCAGATTTTGTATGTGGTTAAATTAAGCAGTGTTTTATTATCTTTTGTTAGATGTGAAAATATTGCTGTAAAAGGAAGATAATGTTTTATTAATTAGAAACTATTTATATAGTTACCTTGGCTAGCTAGCTTTGCAGAATATATTCATAATAGTAAGTGATAAAATCACATGCTGTCGACTTTTGGTTTTGTAAAAAAATAAATGCAAAACTATGTTTTTATGCAAATGTTTTGTTAGAAATGCAGGCTTGAGTTGACGTCAATAATTTGAAGCAAAGATTTCCAGCAGGCAGCAGAAGCATGTTTCCACCGAACTGTGTGCTTTTGCTCTTGTTTTGGGAATGGGATCTTTGCCTATTCATAAGGGATAACATGAGATTATGGATTTGTGCACAATCCAACTTACAAGCAGATACTCAAGAGTCAAGAGTTGCACATGATATACTCTAGCTTCCTTGTTTCTATAGCCGCATATGATCTTTAATTTCTTCTACTTAAAATTATCTTAACACATAATAATTATGTTAGTATGTGGCTTAATTTCTAGTTGTTGTATCTTTTCTAAGATACAATCTTTGGTATTAGTAACTCTCTGGTGGACCCCTGAGGCTCTTGTATGAGATACTTAAAAGGTTTGTAAATGGTATCGTTTTCGTATCAATAATACTTCCCCATTAAATAGCGGTTTAAAGGAGATATTTACAACGACTCTTCCACCTAATTTTATTGATGATCAAGGCGATTTTTTTTTTCCTAAAATTAGTAAGCCAAACTAAATTGTTAAAAAAAATTTATAAGATTTCTCCTTGAACTTGTTTGCATTATTTTGTTTTGTTTGGTGTTACAAAGAAATTTATGATTTTGTGACAATTAGATTGTTCCAAAGAAATTTATCGATGCAGGGTGAACTCAAAGGCGTGTTCGATTCATGATTTTTTGTTGAACACATTACAAACAAGCAAGACATGGGTTCAAACCATGGACTACTTTTTTTTATTGAATCTTGAAGGTAGGAGAAAAATTTATAAAAAGAAAAAAACAAAAGAGTACAGCAAGTCATTGGAAGGACACAAACTTTCCCCTACGACCCTTACATAAAACCAAACATTAAAGGGACTTGTCCCTCCAAATACAATGAAAAACACAAACTAGTAAAACCTATTAAGAAGACCTAAAGTAATGGTCTCTCGTACATAATGATCGAATATGCAAAGGGTGGAACCAAATCAAATTAGACAAAGAAGTGACAAAATTGGCTAAGGCATCAGCAACTTGATTACCCTCTCTGTAGATATGAGAAGACGTATGTCAATTAAAGATTTAGCTTTCTAATTGGCGTCATATTCCTAATAGCTAGGCTAACGACCCTGTTTGCTAACTTAAGCAGGCTTAGCTTTTGACTCCTTCCCTTTTAGTTTTTTCTGATATGCCTTCGGGCGGAACTCACTAAACCTTTACTCATTAAAACAGCATTACCCTTCACATCCTGTAACTATATATATATATATATATATATATATATATATATATATATATATATATACAAAGGAGTGTCAAACAATTTTGAAAGAAAAATCTTTTAAGGGGGACCTAAAAAATAAACGGTTCAGATTATGTGATCATTACATTATGCGTTGGATCCGAAGAAATAGTTACCTTCGTACATGTGAAGCAAACAACTACGCTCTAGAGTGCTGCACCCTCACAGAATTCATAATTGAGCACCCTCATGGAATTTATCGATGCAGGCTAGGGCAATCAAACTCAATTCTATTCACAAACTCAATTCAAAATCAAACTCAATTTTTTTTATACCAACTTAAAAACCCTATTCTTTTGTGCGGCCAACAATGCTTGTTAACTTTGATAACATTCCCAATCCTAAATTGTGTGGCTCAGGCTTGGGATGTTAGGTCAGTTGGCCAATGCACTTATTCTATAACTTCTCGATTTTTTCCATATCTGATATGTCTGAACTCTTTTCTGGAGATTGATCCTAATCCTTATAACATGCACCATTCTTGATCATACAGGTCTTCAATCATGTTTGTAGCTTCCAAGAACTAAAATTACTTTTCTTGACTGCTAATTAATGAGAACTAGACCAAGAAAATTTTCTCTATATTTTTTTTTATCAAGTTAAGGTTTCTGATCTGCTTAATTATGTTCTTTCTGTGCATGAAGGCCAACTGGATGGCCAAAACACAATTCCAAAGCAGGTTAAGCTTTGTGCTGGTGCATTTCCTTATGCAAGCTTTCGTAATCATGAAAAACTGAACGAATATAAATGAAAAATTGATCTCTTTACCAAATTGTCTTTGCATATGGCATGCGTATTTCCACGTTCCACGGTCGAGCATTTTTTTCCATGATCGCCAGCTATATAACCGTCGAGGCAGGTGTAATCACCTAGCACAGTTTGTTGCATGAACTTTGTCGAATCTTCTTTCTCACCTCTTTATAAAGCCGGGTTATCAACTGGGTCTCTTCACAATTCGATCATTACTCAAGTTTTTCTTCCATGTTATGCATTTCATTCTTCTCTTTTCAATTTTCTTCCTAAAGAACCTAGAAGCAGTTGAAGTACTTTCACTGTGGCATCGAATATAAGAGATATTCGATCTTGTCAGATTTTTTTTCCTAGCCAACTACCTACACCAGTGATTCCTGTGACGAGCTCCGTAAGTACTAAGAACCAATACTGTATTGTGAATTTTTCTGATATGAATGGTTGTTTTTCCCTTCTAAATATCAGGCATGCTTATAATTTTGTATATAGATGATTCAAAGTACTTATCATGCCGTCTATTGGGATCTCTAGCTTGTCTTCTGTGCTTTTTGAATTATCTTATTGCTTGAATTAACATATATGTACAGATTTTGTCTGTGGTTAAAGTTGTGTTTTATCACCTTTTGCTAGCTAGCTAGATGTCAAAATTAATATTAATTGCTGTACGTAAAAGGAAGATAATGATTTACTTAGAAACTATTTATAATTTTATATAGTTACCCTTGGCTTTGTCGAATATTCATAACACTAATTGATAAAATCAAATGTTGTCTTTAAGTTCTGCAAAAGAAAAGAAACAAATTGATGCAAAACTCTGTGAAACATTGGAGATTTTATGTAATTTTCATGTTAGAAATATATGCAGGCCTGAATTGAAGTTAATTTGAAGTAAAGATTTCCAGCATAAGCATGTTTCACTGAATTGTGTGCTTTTGCTCTTGTTTTGGGAATGGGATCGATCTTTGCCTGTTTATAAGGATAACATGAGATTATGAATTTCTGAACAATCCAACTTACAAACAGATAGCGAAGAGTTGCACATGATTTACTCTTCCTTGTTGCTATAGCCACGTATGGTTTATTTTGTTTAAGCAGTGCTATGTTTATGCTCTAAAAGTTAGTAGACTGACAAAAACAACTCACACTAGAATACTAGATACAAGTGTAGAAAATATTTATAGAATATAGTCTGAAAATCTGATATATAACTCAGTCTTCAATGTTGTAACTAATGATGAAACCTTGCGATTATCTTAAGACACCTGAAGTTGCTTCTACTTGTTGCAGTCCTCTCGTCATTTCAATTCAAATTGTCCGATGTATAAAATCTGTTAAAAGTCGCATGTCATAAAATTGTTTGAACTCAACCTTATTTATTGTTGGATTGCATTTCAATTTTATATCTGCTATCTCTTGAATGTTTTATTTTATTTGCTATGCAGGGAAAAGGGAGGGCGAGAGTTGAACTCTGTCAAATAACCTATTGATCATGACCAAATCCTTGAACATACATATGAAAATACGTACTAACCTGTCCACTTAAGAAGTTGCATTTTTTCATGGTCTCATTTGTCCAGCAAACAATTAACAATACCATCTCTTTTAGTGAAAGCAGTTTTTATGATTCGATTGATGTTGTAAGTTCAGAACAGAGCTATCAACCTGCATAGTATTTTTATCCTCCAAGAACTGTGGACTAATCAAACAGGATACTATATATGGGATTGATAAATTTGTACATTCATTTCTTCAGTCCCTGGATATTACTTCTGACACCAAAATAAAACTTTAGATATTTCTGCTTGTTGCATTGTTAGTGTTAAAGGAAAGAAATTTTATGTTACACTTTCAAACAACCGAGCAAGGCAAACCCTTGAAATAAAGCTCCGTCCTTTGATATATATTGTTCCTTGTTGCGGTTTTGGTGACCAAAGATCAGAAAACCCTGACCCTGCATTTTTCTATTAACCAATAGGCTGTATCAAATCTAAACCTAGCATTGAACTGCTTTTATCATAGCCAGATCCAGTGAAAGATATACTCATCAACTGTTTTCTGAATTTCTAACCCTATTCATTCATATGGTACTAGACAAGTAGACATAATTTCAGGATTCATCAAGAAGTTCAGTTTGTTACTTCTACATTGCCAATACCTTCTCTCCTTTTAGCTTAAATGAAGTGTCACCGTGGGTGTGCATGATTTGGACCCATGAATTTACAAACATAAAGACAAACATTCGTCATTAATTATAAAACAATTAATTATGACTTCATGCAAAGCTTGAGCTTTTTTTCTCCTGTAGTAAAAATAATAAAGAAGAGATGTCATAGGAAGCTCTATTTGTACTTATAGAGAACTATGTATGCTGCAAAATGAAGATAGTATAAAATTTGATAGACAACTCGGTCTTGCGACTAATGATGAAATTAACCTTGTCAAGTCATGAAGTCTGTACTTGCATTCCTCTTGTCATTACAAATTCAAATAGTCAGTGTATAAAATCCGATTAATTCTTTTCTACTTATGCTATTCCTAATTTCCTATCACTATTTGCTAGTATAGATATCAACATGCCTGGTTTGGACTCCACCCTTCGTTTCAGATTATAATTAATTCTGTCTTATTTCTGCCATTCAACATGTATCCGCCTTTTCTTGAAAGTTGATCGAACCCGTCTTTTATGCTGTTTTTTCCTTTTATGCAGGGAAGGGGAGACCAGGAATCGAACTCTGCAAATATCAGAAACTTTTGTCTTTTGTAGATACTCTATTTCTAACAAGGCAGCCAGTATCTTTTGGTAACTACTAACTAGTACCTTAAATTCGCTTGAACCCAGCTAATTGTACTTGTAATCTCACCATAAACTTGCAGCTGGAGTAGTGTTATGGAATGAATAGTAACTAGTACCAAACAACGAATAACTCATTGGCTTTGAGTTCTTATTGTCTGTTGGATTTAAATCTAATGTTGAGTCACTGATATTTCCATGTTGAACAAATGACCAGGAGAACATCGGTGTTGCTAAGTATGCTCATGAAGTCAGAAACCTTCACCAACTGTCCGTATATGGAATTAAGAAGGGATGAATTTCAGTCTCTCACACTCCCCATGTTTTTGAACTTGCACTTCTTTTTTCAGTCACAAAAAGAATAAAATTATAGTAATAATATATACAAAATGAGGATGGAAATGTGAAAAATAACATAAGGTGTGCAAAAATAATAATACTCAAGAATAAGGAAATTCAACCAGTAAGTTACCAATCCCACATTTTAGTGTTACCCCAGGAAAGCCAGAACTCAGTGGTTAGGTCCTAACAGACAAAATACTTAACGTTGGTTTCAAATTTTGGTAACAAACACATTGGGTTTTCAATTCTTTTGGTCTATTTTACTTGAAACTCTGCTTTCATTGTAGGGCTTTATTTCTAAATATTTGACTACTTTGGGGACTCGGCTTTTTTGACGGTGAGTATGTCATGCCTTGAACAGTTACATGTAATATGTTAAGGGTGCAACTAAGGTTACCTATTTACTGTATTCAGGTTATTAAGTGATACCATGCAATTTATACACCATTAATTTAAATGTTTAGGTAAAGAGTAGCATAATTTATTTGAAATGCAATGTACTAAAAAGTTTAATGTTTAAGTTATCAAATGCTGAATAAGTAAAAATAAAATATGTTTACTAGCACAATGCGTACTACTACCAAAACTAAACAAGTAAATCTGAGGCATCATATATATGAGCTCATGCCTGATCAAATTACACAATGTTGACAATTGTTGGCTTGCTCATCTCGTAACCATCATTGGGGTAATCTTCATCAGTAACAAATCTCTTCCAGTACCAGTGCTGCTTCCACACCCTGCTCATCTCTTCGATCGGGATACCCTTTGTCTCAGGCAAGAAGTAGTACACAAAGACGGTCATGACACACACAAAGATCGCAAAGAAGATGAAGAGCCCGAATTTCAAGTGGCACAGCATTGTCAAGAAGATTTGAGCCACGATGAAGGTGAAGATCATGTTGACCGAAACGTTGACACTCTGAGCAGCTGATCTGATTTCCAAGGGGAAGATTTCACTAGGGACTAGCCACCCTAGAGGACCCCATGACCAAGCAAACCCAGCCACATACGTACAGATGAAAATCACCACAACAATTGCATACCACTTTGGCAAGTTTTCAGCATTTCCATCCGATCCAAATTTTACACCAATGCAAGTCGCCACAACTATCTGGCATATCAACATTTGAATTCCACCCTCAAGGAAAAGCTTCCTCCTCCCCCACTTATCAACACAATACATTGCAACAATGGTTGCAACAACATTAACAATTCCGGTGATGACAGCCGACATGAGAGAAGCATTACTTCCGAACCCAATCGTGTCGAAAAGAACCGGAGCATAGAACATGATCACATTGATTCCGGTCAGCTGCTGAAAGAATGGAATCAGAATTGCCATGCACAGCTGGGGTCTGTACTTCCTTTGCAACAGGTTCCTCCACGGATTCTCTACCTTCTTTGACTCTTCACTAGCTACAACAAGATCATTGAACTCCTCGCTGACGTCATCAACGCCGCGGATCCTCCGGAGTTGGGCCTTGGCTTCGTCGAGCTGGCCGCGCTCAATCATAGAGTTTGGTGTGTTCGGTAACATTAGGGAGCCAATTGTGATGATAAGGGCAGGGACCAGAGCACCACCCAAACTCAAACGCCATCCCCATCCACCCTCTATCTTGGCGAAGAAGTAATTCAACAAATTGGCCACAACGATACCGATTGTGATAGAAAGCTGGAAACCAATGTTGAGAGCTCCTCTGAACTTTGACGGTGCCATCTCAGACAAGTAAAGCGGCACAGACTGATTGGAGAATCCGATACCCAATCCGAGACATATCCGGCCAAGAATCAACACCCAAACAGCATTGGCAACGCCATTGATGATGGCGCCGACGCAGAACAGAATACCACCGGAAAACATGGACCATCTCCGGCCCCACCTCCGAGTGAGGGTTGCTGCCCCAATCGAGGCCATGAGCGCAGCCAAGTACAAGGATGATGTGAACATGGTCAACGTTGGACTGTCATATTGGCAGTACTGGTTGGTCGACTTGTCCAGTTCCTTCGTACGGTACACAGAAGGAAAGAACTTCTTCAGGAACGAGTCCATGGACGTTACACCACCGGAGATTCCAATGTCGTAGCCGAAAATCAGCCCGCCCATGGCGGCGATGATGCATGTTACCAGAACATAACGGTTGAGGTTTCCCGCATACTCCTTATTGTTGCCACCACTGGCAATACCGACAGCCATTGTCGTGTTGCGCCTTTTCGAAACACCAAAACACAGAGAAAGAAATCGAGGAAAAGGGTATGAAACCCAGGAGTTGTTTGGAAAAACTTAGAACGAACAAGATCGAAGAAAAGTAATGAGCACAATAGGCACACACAGGAGGAAGAAGATATTTTGGACAAGGGCCAGTAGGCGAGTATATATAGAGAAAATTAATCAGATGGGTCTTAAATCCAAATCATAAAAGACATGGGACTTAAATCCAGATAAAAAACGAGATGGGACTTAAATCCAGATCAAAAAAGAGATGGGACTTAGTTTACTATATATACCTTCTCCCATTAATCATGGGATTTGTAGAAAAGTGGGGAATACGTGACCTAAAAGGCTAAAACGGCCTGAAGTCAAAGAGATCGATTGGACTATTGGAGACAGAGGATATTTTGAATGAAGTTTTGATTGGAGGATCCAAGACCGACAGAAACTTGAAAGTACTCTAATGGGGAGTAATGCAACAAGTTCAGATAATGGCATGAATGTGCTAGCAGCAGCTAGCTCTCTAATTGAGAAACGGGTTTTAGTGCTTAAAAATATATATAGGGTCAGCAGGCTACTCTGATCTGGTATATATTTCTAGAAACTTTGTTGTTTTCATTGCATATTTGCATTTGCTTCCTTGTTCGTGAGGAATACTCTAATTTTCTGCTTTCATTTTTTCTTTTATATTCGCAAATTTCTCTTCAGAAAAGTAAATTTTGTACGTCTGGAATTTTTTTTGGTAGCTCGCTTTGTGAATTTGGATTCTTCTGAATGAGTAGGTTGAAATAAGCTTTATCTATATATATTATACTTATAATTGTTATGATCGAAACAACCATTTTTGAAGACGAATGAAATGGTCATCATGAAATTTTTTGAATTGCTAGCCGGTCATATATATGTTCATAGCTAGGCGAGCAGTTTTAGGTTTATTTTCAATCCTAACTACTCAAAAAGGAATTTTTTTTCTTTCTAAGCAGTGCTATGATTATGCTCTAAAGGTTAGTAGACTGACAATATATAAAAACTCACACTTGATACAAGTGTAGAAAATATGATCCATCTTAATTATCAGAAAACCATTTATTCAATAATATATAAGAATTAATGTAGTCTGAAAATTAATCTGATATATAACTCAAAGTTGAAACTAATGATGAAACCTTGCGAATATTTTAAGACACTAAAGTCGTTTCTACTTGTTGCAGTCCTCTCATCATTTCAATTCAAATTGTCCGATGTATAAAATCAGTGTTAAAAGTCGCATGTCATAAAATTGTTTGAACTCGACCTTATTTATTGTTGGATTAATTGCAGTTCCATTTTATATCTGCTATATATTCAACATGCTTTTGACCCTCTCTTGAATGTTTTATTTTATTTGCTATGCAGGGAAAAGGGAGGGCAAGAATTGAATTCTATCAAATAAGAAACTCTTGGTAAATGGTAACAACTTTAACTTGTTGATCAAATCCTTTAACCTGCATGTGAAAATAATACATACATGAAAATAATAAACTCTCACAAATTGTTGTCTAATAAAACCTAAATATTAATATTATAGGATCATTTGTGGTTTATCAACAACTTTAAAGACAGTTATATGTTGTCTATATCAGACTTAACATCATTTTCTTTATAATATAAATGGTTTGAATGAATTTAGGAATACATTATTTATTTAATGTATGTGGTTTCTTGCCAATATCAAAGACAATTATCTGTTGTTTAAAAGTAAAAAGTACTACAACTAGTAATCTAACAAAGTCTAGTCTTAGAAGCTGCAGTCTTTTTGGTTCTTCGCATCTATTAAGCACATTAAGAAACAATTCACACACACAAACAAAAAAAGCTAAGTCAAATAAGGAACAAGCACCTGAACACAAAATAGATAGAAAATATGATAAGAATAGTGTTATCACATAAGCAAATATGATAAAAAGATAAATGAAAATTGGTGAAGAATGAAAAGTTCAGAAACAAAAAAGCCAAGTTATATGAACTAAACTATGCGTAGGAAAATGACGGGCTCACACCATCTACATTAGAAACTGAACTGCAGTGAATGAGAGTTCCAATGGGAAAAGGGAAAAAAAACCTTTCATACAATCACCGCATTTCCCTGTCACAAGCTTATAGCACTTTTATGCTTCACTCAATATAGCACTATGTCAAAATTAAAACAAATAAAAATAAATAAATAAATTACTGGACTGTTTTTGCCAGGAGATCCATAAAATAAACATAAGTTTCATGTGGCACTGTCTGCTCCAACTCCACAGCATGCTTGATGCAGGGGTTCTCCAAAGCAGTAGATGAGACGGTTACTGCTCCAAAAGAAATGAAATTCCTTAATAATTCACAGAAATAAAAATTTCCAATTTTAAAAAGGATTGAGCAATTGATATGCGATAAACAGTGTTCTAACTGCATAGAGGGAAAGAATAATAGCGCCAGCAGCAGCAGATGTGTTATTTTTACTCATGTATGTGCAGGGATGGGTATTTAAAAAAATACGTGTGCTTTCGTGTTACTTGCTGAGTGTGTTCACTTTGACAAATTGGCCTCTGCTCAATATATCATAGTAGGTGCCTATATATTTACAGTGGATGCATCAATTTTTGCAGTAGAGAGTGAAACTTTAAAGAAAGCTTACCGAACATCTGTGTAGTAGTGCTTCAGCTGAAAGAAATCCCTTTCAAATGCATCTTGATCCTCGGTCTTCACGCTAAGAAGAACAGCATGCTCATATATATATATATATATATATATATATATATATATATATATATATCCCCTGACAGTTGTCAAACATTATAGTATAAGTGAATGTGCAGATAAATATCTTGAAACTAGGACACTCTTCTGGTACAATATAATTAGGCAGCATAATGAACTTTAAAATGAATACTAAATCAACAGCATATTTTGGTTAAGAATGTTACTCGCTATTTCTAATTCCTTGACTGCATTAGGTGTATCTTGATACAGGGGCGGTAGGCTGCTGAATTCAGTTAGCATGACCTGCATAAACAACAACCAAGTTAATCCAACCATACACAAACATCAGAATCTAACAGAAAATGAATTCCTAGCCTAATGCCTCCAAAGAGTGTGTCTGAGATGCATGTCTTCTCCTATCAGCTTAACAACCAACCGAAGGTCTAACTGGGCTCTTTTGGCACACACACACACACACACATATGATCACAGCGAGAATTACACACTATTAGGTGTATTATATGAAACTCTTTTTTTCTATTTGGTCTTCAAGTCAAGAATTGCACACTATTGTTTCAGCGCGATGTCATAAATGTATCTATTTAGGTTTCACATTAGTGCTCTTGCCTCACGTCTCTCTTATACAGATTACAGCTAATTAATACACATACCTACCAAAACAAAGCTAAAGAAACCTGTACAAAGAGATACACATGTACAAATATTTACATTGTAGCACAGCTACATAGTAGCATATGTAGTCCTCCACTTATGCACTAAGTGCAGGAAACCAAAAGTAAAGAACTTTATAAGAAGCAATAGCAAAAGAGCCTAACATGCGCTACAGGGCTCTACTAACACCAAGCACTAAGGATTGACCGGAAAACCTAATCACATCGCTGAAATTTACAAAATTGATAGTCTAATTTAGCATTACGCAGGAACGAAGACAACTAAAGGTTATTAAATCATGTCGCTGAGAATTTCAATTTTAGCAAAGAAAGTTAGGGTTTTGAATATCGGTAGGTACCTTCAGATCCGAGAGGAGATTGGCAGATGTATCGAAATCATTACGGATAAACGCTGCTTTGAAACGCCCGAAGTTCTGAGCTAGCTCGTTCAGCTTCGCATCCATTTTTCGTCTTCCTGGACTTCGCCTCTTTTCTCTGATTTTGCTTTCGCTTTTCGTTTGCTTCTCTCAGACTTGTATCACTCTTATAGTCTTATGCTTCTTTTCCAACAAGAAATTACATTCGAAAGGGATTCAGTTTGGTGTATGTAAATTGAATGAAGCTAAAAAAGGCAAAAATTGAACGAAGCCAAAATAGGCAAGAACCTGGCAGAAGGCCATTTGCAAATCGCAGTGGCGCAAGCGTGATTGTCACCGGCGAAGATCCGGTTGACGGAGAACGAAGGGGGCAGATCCCTGATCTGTTTCCTCTCCTCGAGTCTGACACCTCGAACTCGATCTCTCTCATCGATGAATCAAAAGAACCCATTAGTTTTTGTTTGGGGTTTCCTCCGGATGTGAAGAAGAATCGGTGTCTGCGGTCTGAGGAAGGGGGAAATGGCATGAGAGGGAAACGAAAACCCTCCTTTGGTTTTAAGTGGGAAACGAAAATAGAAATTTTCGTCAAGTGTGAGGAGATTTGAAATGGGGAAAGGGGTTCCTAGGGTAGTGAAGTGAGAGGGAAACCAAATGTTAAGTGTGGGAAGTAAAATTCGGTGAAGACTTTTGACCAAAAAAAAAATTCAAACAACAGAAAACTTGTCATATGTCGTCTCATGTGTGTTGTCTGATGTATTTTTTGGCATAGATGAGATTGATAAATTTGTACATTCATTTCTTGAGTACGTCTCTGGATATTACTCCTGTCACCAAAAGAAAACTTTAGATATTTCTGCTTGTTGCATTGTTAGTGTTGAAGTTACATATTCAAAAAACCGAGCAAGGCAAACCCTTGAAATAAAGCTCTGTCCTTTGATATCTATGGTTGCTTGTTGCTGTTTTGGTGACCAAAGATCAGAAAACCCCGACAATGCATTTTTCTATTAACCTATAGGCTGTTTCAAATTAATCTAAACCTAACATTGAACAGCATCATCATTGCCAGCTGATCCAGTAAAAGATATACTCATCAACTGTTTTCTGAATTTTTAACTCTATTCATTAAGATGGTACGAGACATAATATTTCCGGATTCATCTAGAAGTTCAGTTTGTTAGTTCTGCGTTGCCTATACCTTCTCTCCTGTTAGCTTAAATGAAGTGTCATCGTGGGTTGAAGTACATGATTTGGATCCATGCATGAATTTACAAATATAAAGACGAAGATTCGTCATTATATAACAATTCTGACTTTCTTGCAAAGCTTGAGCTTTTGGCTCCTGTAGTAAAAATAATAAAGAAGAGATGTCATATATAGGAAGCTCTATTTGTGCTTATAAAGAACTCTGTATACTGTAAAATGAATATAGTATAAAGTTTGATAGATTAATCGGTCTTGCAAACTAATGATGAAACCTCGTGAAGTCAGAAGTTTGTACTTGCATTCCTTTTGTCATTACAATTTCAATAGTCGGTGTATAATTGGATTAATTCTTTGCTGCTTCTGCTTGTGCTATTCCTATCACTATTTGCTACCTTGCTGGAAGGGAGCTAAAAGAGAAATGAATCATAGAAGCCAAATCATTGTTAAATGGCTAGGGCGGAAATTGAAAAGAATGAGAAGAAGCATGATCAACAAACATGAAGCCAAAATTGGTGTATCTCAAGGCACAAAGTCCTTAATTCATCCTTCACCTTTGAAGAGAAAATAGCCTGTATGCATGTTCAGCCAATGTCGGATGAATGTGATGCTGAAGACTTGATTTCACCCTAGTGTGAATGGAGTTTCTCATGAGTCATGACTTTATGTGACTTCTAATTTTCTAAATAAGAAACAGACACACTAAGCTTAAAGTCTTCAAAGCAGCCAATAATATGAGATGAAGACAATTCCATCATGCTCATCTCGCAAACCATTAGATCAAAGTTGGGCGTTTCTTAACCCTTGGATCAAATGGTCAGTGATTAAGCAATTCTGGCATACTTTCCTGATACAATATGCATGGCTCAGTTGAATCATGAATTCATGATCTGGCATACTTTCCTGATATGCAGAGGACTCTTAACGTAGGAATTCATATGGCTCAGGAACACCCTAATCCCAGCATGCAATATCATATTCGAAGGCTATACCCTGATAAGTCAAAAAGCAATTACAACTCCAGGAGCCTATCTAGGGCTTGTATATCCATTTCGCAAGGAATGATTTGGATTGCTAAAGACCCAGAAACATTAAAATAAGGGTTAAGGTCCAACTAATTACAGCAAGATAACAGTAATGGAGTTAATAGAATGGCACTGCAGAAAGATAAAATGGCCGGGTTGTCATGCATTACATCAGTTCGCCACTTAATTCAAAGGCCAGACAATAATTACAGTACTCTATTGAATAAGATCAGAAAGATTTACAAAAGTATCTTAAATCCTTGAGATTGCTATTTGCTTGATGACTAAGCAGCCTCAGAACCTATATAAGAGGGCTTCATATACATTTCAAAGGACAACTCAATCAACTACAAACAACACTACTCTCAACGAGTATCTTAACCTCCGGGTTATCTCGGCAATTGCAAGGACGCATCAGCGGTTGCAATTCCATCATGGCAAATGCAAGGGCGCATTAATTAGCGGATGCGTTTCCATACCCTGCTAAACTGCAAGGACGCAACAGCGGCCGTAGCATTGCAACAAGCAAGTCGATTCCTTTAGTGTAAGCTTTGCTGGGGATTTCGTTCTCGGTATCGATTTGGTAAAACTCGAATTAACGATCTTTACATCTAAAGTCCTTGAATCATCAAGGTATGTACAAGAACCTACACGGAGATATCACTCTCCGTGTCACCATCTTTTTCTAAAGAAGTCAAGAAGTGAGCGCATTAACAACAACAACATCTCGCACTCCTAGTGCTGGCATGCCTGGAAACTACACACACAAACCAAAATGGACAGTTTGATTCCACGTCAAACATTTTGGCACGCCTAGTGGGACTAACTAAGCTCGTCTAGGTTTACCATTACGCTGAAGGAAAGGCCGCCTAAACTTAAAGGTGTACTTAAAAAAAATCTTTACGAAAGGGATTTTCCCTATTGTTTGAGACATAGGGTTCACAAACATAACCCGGCCTAGTGCCGAGGTTTGACTTAACAACGGCTTTACGAACAGTTTTCAAAACTACATGAAGCCATGTCTGACGATCCAAAAACGTCAGAAAGCGATTCTGCTCACGATGATCAAATGATCGAAGTCTTAATGAAGCACTTTGAAGAGCAAAACAAAATCCATGTCCAAAAGGCTCTTGAGAAATATGCCGCAGAGCTAAACAAAACTGTTACACAGCAAGTGGCAGAGCAAATGGTTAAAGTAAAGGCCACAATGGACACCATGAAGAATGAGAGAGATACATTTTTCAAGATGAGAGAAAAAAGATAAGAAGCTTATAAGCTCGAGCCTGTGACACATTCCTTTCAGTCTCAACCTTTCTCACTTGGAGGAACAAGTACTTCTGAACTTCAGAAGGAGCTGGATCAAATCCATCTGGGGAATGATTCTGCTGGCATAACTCCTAGGTGTAGCCAGAGGACTTCAAATAAAGGCCTCAAAATCAGCAAAGGCAAGAGACCTAATGTTGCGAAACGCTTTTATGTTGGAAGTTATTCTCAACCAAGAAGGGGTTCATCAAGATCACCTACCACTGATGATGGCTCTGATGGTGACAGATCTAAACCTGAGGATCTCCCAAGAACGTTCGTGCCTCGAGTCGAACGAAATAACACTCATGGCAGTGTAACCAATGATGGTATACTTGCCTTCACTGAGGAGCAGTTGACGTCCCTCATTCGAAGAGCAGTACGAAGTCGTGCCGTGGAGGAATATATATGGCTATAGCTTTCCTTTCGCAAAGGAAGTTGTTGAGGTGAACTACCCCAAAGGTCACAAGGCTATCAACTTTACTCTGTTCTCCGGTGAAGATGTAAAAGAAAATGTTACTGTTCATATGGCCAGATTTATCACCCAATGCGGTGACCTTGGCGAGTTTAATGTTTACAAGCTCAAATTGTTTGGCAGTTCCTTGACTGGAGCAACCTTTAGATGGTATTCGAGACTCAAACCAACAAGTGTCTCCATCTGGGATGAAATGGAAAAGATCTTCCGTGAGCAATTTGGCAAAATTGAGGTTGAAGTTGGTATTTCTGAATTATCTAGCCTAAACCAACAAGTTGGGGAGTCAGCTTTGGCTTTCCTCCAAAGGTTCAAATTTCAGCAGGCTAGGGCTAATTTTGTCCTGCCAGAGAAAGAGGCTGTAAATCTAGCTATCAAAGGTCTTACTATTAAGCTTCGAAAGAAGTGCTTTGGAATTCCATTTGACCCCATGGTAGTGAAGCAGCAGGTTATGAGTTACTCTTGGCATGAAATGTCAATGCGCTAGAGGTGTTCAATACCTCTGTGCCAGGATATGAGGTATCTTCAAAGGAAGCCTGCGAAATCAAAAGCGTTGAAGCTCATGAAAGAACCTATGAAGGTTAAATCCTTATCTCTCAGAAAACTTGAATTTGAAACTTATATTTTAGTTATGTTATTTACTCTTTTGCCCTTTGTTTATGAAATTTTTTATTTTGTTTGATGTATGATTGGAGGGCACAAATATGAGTTTTTAAATATTTACTAAAACTCATGTTTTGACATTTTATACTAGCCTTCCTGCACGCGCATCAGGGTCGCACTCGTGCGTGCGTTTAATTTTCTCTTATTCTATATCGTTACATCCAATATGTTGATCTTGCGTTTTTTCGTATGTATATTTTGATCGTGGGTTTAAAATATAAAAAGAAATGCATATGATTCTAAATTTATTTTCGCATTTCACCAAAAGAAATTTTTGTATGCATCGGCACCTCGATAAAAAAAACAAATACGAAGTGGTACATTACAATGAACAAACACTATGAAATTGGAGAATTTTCCTTTAGCAATACATTAACAAGAAAAGAGAAAACTCTTTACAGAAACATACACAAGTATATACAAATATACAATTTTGATGGCTAGAACCCAGTGGGAGACTAGGTCATCACGTCTATTGTTTACTTATTGATACAATTGCTTAAATAACACAAAATAAAATGTTAACTTTTTTTAAACAAACTTCTATACAAACCTATATACATATGTACAATGAGGTCCCTTGGCCGCAATCAACTCCACCTCAGCTAAACCTCTCTCATGGAGCTCTGCACATACCTGCATTGTTCAGTACCACAGGGCAATACTTGAAAACCATCGTTACCTTTTTTTTCTTTTCTTTTTGGCAATGAGCAATCTCTAAGAAATACATACCTATAGTTGTTTTGAAGATAATATCATTGGCCAACTATTTTGACATAAGAACATTCAGTACTAATATAAAATCATTTAATTTGGTCGTAATGCTAGAGCATATGAGATATTTCATGAAAGCTTTATGGGTCACTGGTGGCTAACAATCAAGGGAAGATAATCCATAGAACTTCACCTCATTCAATCTCCAATCTGGGATCGATGCTATAGAATTATTCACATGCTGCAGAAAGAATTAACTAATTCACCTCTGAGTCTCTGACTATCTATTACACCTTGAAGCATAACATTGTAAATAATCATATAACCCATAAGCAACAATTTAGACATCGGACTCTTTTCTGAAAAGAAAAACAATTGTAAGTGAATTAGTTTCCGATATATTACTAGATTCACTTGAATAGAAAACAACAGAGGAAACAAATACACACCTGGAATTAAACCAAAATTATTCGACTTAAACGAAACATATGAAACTTAATCAAAAGAAGAGTAAATATTAGACACTTTGCCAAATTGATTCTAGAATGATGTTAAAAAGGAAAGAAACATGTTTACATAAAAAGGAAATTAAGAAACATGTTTACATGTACATAATTGAATGTCATAACGTTCAAAAAGTTGCTTAGTTGTTGAAATCTAGCTAGGTATTGAAATCTTGAAGAACTTGTATAATGAACTACTTTTTCCCATGAGATATCTTTGATCGTACATAGTCGGCCATCCCTTCCCAAATTCCTTCAACAAATGATCTAACTGGATTGATCTAACCAAAGTCCTTTTGATCTAACTGGATTGATTAAATATTGAGTGATAGTGTAAAATGGTCACATAAAAACAGAGTCTAGCTAGGTAGTGAAATCTTGAAGAACATGTATGATGAACTACTTTTTCCATTGAGATATCTTTGATCGTACATAGCCGGCCATCCCTTCCCAAATTCCTTCAACAAATGATGGGCTAATTGTCACACACCTAAACATCATTCAAAACTTGCATGTAAGTATTGGAAGAAAAATTGAAGCTATACTAAGACAACCACATTCGATATCAATTTATCGAAACCAAAAGGCACATTGTTTCATTTTCACTTTCAAGCAGCCAAAACCCTTTCAGCCTATGTGAAAATTTCCCCAAAATTAAAGGTTTCCCCTGTTGCAAGAAACATGACCGAGGCAATACCCAATTTCGAATGTACCAAGAGCAAGAAACACAAAACAAAACAACCCATTGAATAAGCTGAAAAAATAAAACAAAAATATCAAATGACATGCAATAGCAAATTAATCCTAAAGTAGTGAAAAATAAACCAAACGTAGTAATGCACTTCAACTAACATTTATACAGAAAAAAAACAACTGAAACAAAACGTAGAGCAATACAAATTGTTTCTTGTAATCACAAAAATAGTACCTTCAATGCTTCTTTACAGGTGTATCTTTTTGTGTTTTTGGCATCAAGATTATGAGCTCATCCATCCTGGAAAAGGAAGATACATATAATATGAACAAACATACGTACTCTTCTCAAGTAATTTTCAGTTCAAAAGAAAAAGAAGAAAAAGTGAACCTGTCAATTAAGCTTGAGTAAGAATCTCAAAATAAATTCTAAACACCGAAAAACTGCAAGCAGTTAACTATTTGAAAAAGAAAAATAAGAAATTGTAATAAGCCTCAATGTCATTATGAAAAGAGAGAAACTGCTACATATTAAACTGATACCAATTAAACCAAAATAGAGCAAACTAAAGAAATAAACCAATAACAACGAAATGGATTTTCAATTTCATTAATTAAGGCAAAAGAAAAAGAAAAGTAATGAACAAAGATTAGAATTCACTTGCATGTTCACTCTCTTTGCATCAATTTTCGGCCATTTCTCTGACAACCAAACCAAACGAAACGCATCAAGCAAACTAGCGGAGAAGCAAGGAAAAAAAATGAGATTGAAGTCATAACAAATACCAGATATGATTCTTACAATTATAGAAAGGAACTACGTATAGAAAAAGAAGATGGGGATAGGAGAGAACCACGTCAAGAGACTGAATGACATCAAATAGAGGAGTTCGAAGAATTGAGGAACAGAGAACCCAGAGTCTGGCGACTTTGGAACGTGCTTATGCAGTTATGCGATTGTTTTTTAACTGCTGAACGCGTTTATTTATATTTTTTTGTGTTTTTTTTCCTCTTTTGCTCTCAGTTTATTAGATTTGTATCGTAGAGAGTTTTTTCAATATGTGGCATGAGATAGAGTTTTTGGGCATTACAATTTTTGGTGAACCTTACGCCTCCAATTATAGTAGTAGAGAACTAGAGATAAATTTTTAAAATTTCAAAAACGAAACGGTTGAATCGATTAAAGTTGAAGGAGCAAAATGATTATTTTATCTTTTCAAAATTCAACCAAAAGTGACTTTTCAATTTTTCATCGATGTACGTGATGTGTGGTGTCAAGAAGCCATTTGTGAGTAATGAGATTTACTCGATCGAATGATCGATTACTTCAAAACAATTTTTAAATTTTATTTCGGAGAAAGAAAAAAAAAATTACTTAATTCGTCCGGCGTCTGTTCAGCATCCCATCCCTCCAAAAAGGCCTAACTGAACTCTTCCCAAGCTTTAGTTTTCGTGGGATCAATCTTCACTGTCTTCTTTGATGGAGAGTCCACCGGACACAGTGGTTGAAGAGAAAGAAGAGCTTATGGTTTCACCAACTGGTGGAGACCCATTTCTCAAAAAAGCCTACTTTCTCAAACCAATTCTGCCTTCCTCCATTGATGAACCTCTATTTAAGTTCCCTACTGAATCTTTCTCCTCACTCCCTGCCCATTTTGAGCCAAGACATTGGCCTTTAGAGCTAGAATTCCCTGGATGGAGAATCAAGGGTCAAATAGATGATTGGAATGCTTGGGTTGATCAATTGGCTTCAGTTCACCAATCTACATGGAAGAAAGCTGGAATATATGAAGCCATCTTCAATTCAACGTACCAAATAAGAAGAAGCACCGATTTGGTATATGGGCTTGCAGAGAAATGGTGTTCTGAGACCAACACATTCATTTTTCCATGGGGTGAAGCAACCATCACATTGGAGGATGTCATGGTTTTGGGAGGCTATTCAGTTCTCGGAGCCTCGATTTTCAGCCCTCTTGAAAACAGAGAACTGGAGGAAATAGAAGAGAAACTAAATGAAGAGCGAACAGAATTGAGCAGGGGGGCGTCTAGGAGACCTACCACTAGCTTATGGTTGAAGAAGTTCATGAACAGTGGCAGTGAATTGGAGCACGAAGCATTTCTTGCGTTGTGGTTGTGCAGGTATGTATTTCTGGATGATCGTATTACAATACAAAAACATGTTTTTCCCATTGCAATTCATTTAGCTAGGGGCACCCGAATCGCACTTGCACCTGCTGTCCTTGCTAGTATTTATAAAGACTTGAGTTTGTTGAAATGCGGAATTGTGGATTCAAGCAAGTTAAGGACCGGTTGTGATTATTCCATAAAACTCATCATCAAGTCACCATTTCAATTTGTTCAACTTTGGGCATGGGAAAGATTCTTAGAGCTGTGTCCAAACCCTGGAGTTATCAATTATGGCCAGCCAAGATTGGCTCGATGGGACAAAGTAAATGGTGTTGAAGTTGAAAACTTGAGGAGGGTCTTAGACTCAGCTGGAGATGGTTTTAAGTGGCGTCCTTATGCCTTGACCTCTGAAAACTGGCAGTTTCCTAAGTACTATCCTGTAGAGGAAATGCGTGTATCAGATTGTTCGGGTTTGAATGATGAGTTGTGGTCATTTTTCAGATGCTTGCGGGTTAGTGAATTAGCTGGATTTGGTACTATAGAGCAGTACCTTCCGCATAGAGTAGCAATGCAATTTGGTTTTGATCAAGACATTCCATGCATTGTTGCTCGATCCAATCAGAGTCCTGATATAGCCTGGGAGCATTACATCAAGGAAATTGAGAATGTAAGTTTATATGTTCCATCCAGGCTTTCTGAGGCAGATGTGAGCACAAAATACTTAGAGTGGTGGAAGGAATCAGTGTCAGTTCTCAAAGACAAAAGTGAGCCTACCATGCCAAAATTAAAGAAAGCAAAGTGCATGGAAGGATCACAACGGAGGGCTACACCAGCCCCTGTACATCCTGGTTCTGGCCCAAAGAAAGTTGTAGAGGGTTCTAAGAAAGGGAACAAGATTAATGATTTTACCATTCCTTCTGATTCTTATCCAAAGTATTTGGAAGAATTAGGGCTGGTTTCAAAAGGAAGGAATGAAGATAATGATTCCCTTGTTCCTCCAGGATTTCCTCCCAAATTTAGGATGGAAGCTGGATGTTCAATGGACGAAGACAGACTCACTTTATCAGAAATTCTGAAACACAACAATGTTGAAACTAGAACATGTGGTGACAAAGAGAAGTTATCATGTCAAGTCCAAAATCTGGCATCTTCCATTGCAGAAAGTTATGTTGATACTTTGAAGTCACAGAGGTTGGAAGCTAGAGGTTCAATGGACGAAGATGGACTAACTTTATCAGAACTTTTAAAAAATTATAAGAAAGACAAAAATGTTGAAACAAGAACATGCGGTGACAGTGAGAAGTTATCAGCTCAAGTTCAAAATCTCACGTGTTCAATTGCAGAAAGTTCTGTTGATACTTTGAAGTCAGAAAGATCGATGACTGAGGACATGGTGAATATAGTTTTGATTGGAGGATGCAAGGCCAAGAGAAACCTGACAAATGTAATGGGGAGTAATGCAAGAAGTTCAGATAATGACATGGCGACAAGCATCGTTGACAATGAATGTGCAAGCAGCACCACTCCATTTCAGAAACGGGTTTCAGTGCTTAAAGCAAGGGTCAGCAGGCTTGAAAGTATAGTTAGCGTGTTAAAAGCAAATTATTCTGGGAAAAAAGTTACAGGAAAAGCAAATGAAACAAAGCCGTCTTCTGATTTGGTATTTCTAAAAAACTTATTAATTTTATTGCATTTGATTTCTTGTATACTCTAATTTTCTGTCTCCCTTTTCCTTATATTTGCAAAATTCTTCACAAAAGTAAATCCTTTCATCCATCTAATGTCTTGTGTTATATGCTACATGTATCTTGATTTTTTTTTTATTAGCTTACTTTATGAATCTGGCCTCTTATGAATGAGTAGGTTGAAATACAAACTTTATTCATTTTCTTATATATATTATTAGAAAACAGCCACATTTTAAGAGTAATGAAATGGTAACATGATAGAATTAAAATTGCTGCTGACATGTTCATAGGCAAGCAGTTCATAACTTCCTATTTCCAATACTAGTTGTAAAGATTTATTTATTTTTAATTTTTTTTTCTAAGTAGTGCTATGATTATGCTCTAAGTTAGAAGACTGACAAAAGAAAACTCACTCTTGATACAAGTGTAGAAACTATGATTACATCTTAATGATCTTATCAGAAAGCCATTTATACGGTAAATAGATTGTAGTCTGCAAACTCGGTTTTATAAGTTGTAACTAATGACGTAACCTAGTGAGTAGATTAAGACACCTGAAATCGTTAACTTTCTACTTGTTGCAGTCCTCTTGTCATTATGATTGATTCCATCCATGTATAGATACAGTGTTAAAAGTCGCATGTCATAAATCTTTACTACTTCTTGTTGCGGTCCTCTCGTCATTATGTTTCTAATGCTTTATTTTATCTACTATGCAGGGAAAAGGGGGTGAGAGTCGAACTCCGTCAAATCAGAAACTTGGTTAATTATTTGTAGATATTTTATGGATTGAAGCAGAATCCAGTTGGAACCTCTTGGTAAATGGTAACTACTTAACTAGTTAACTGTTGATCAAAGCCTTGAACCTACAAGTGCAGATACATGCTAACAATGTGTTTTCCGACCAAAGAAGTTGTATTTTTTCATGGTCTCCTTTGTCCAGCAAACAATCACATGTACCATCTTTAACCTGCTGCACATACATCTCTTATGATGAAAATAGTACTCATGAGTCCATTGATCTTGTAAGTTCAGGACAAAGCTATCAACCAGCATAGTATTCTGAGTCTCCAAGAACTATGGACTAATCAAACAGGATACTATGCGATAGATAAATTTGTACATTCATTTCTTTAGTCTCTTGATATTACTCCTGAGTCCTGACCACCCCAACCCACCACCCCACCCCCCCAAAAAAAAAAGTCCTTGGAAGCTCTATTTGTACTTCACATAAAATCCTGTATACTGTAAAATGAATGTAATATGAAGTTTGATAGTTAACTCAATCCTGCAACTGATGATGAAACCTCGTGAAGTATATTGAGACACCTGAACTTGAAGTTTATACTTGCATTCCTTTTGTCTTTACAAATTCAAATTAGTCTGTGTATAAAATCAGAGTAAATCTTTACCACATATGTTATTCCTATCACAGTATTTGCTAGTATACAGATCAACATACCTGGGTTGAACTCGATCCTACTTCCTTTCAGATTTAAATTGTGTCTTATTTCTGCCATTCAACATGGTATCCACCTTTCCTTGAACAGAAACCAAGTTTTAAGCTGTTTTTTTTCTTTGATGCAGGGAAGGCGAGACCAAGAGTCGAACTCTGCAAATGTTAGAAACTTTGTCCTTTGTAGATACTTTATGGATCGCTTACAGTGCAGCCAGAATCTCATGGTAACTAGCACCTTAAATTCTCTAGGATCTCCAATCTCACTGTCAACTTGCAAAGAATTTGGTTAGTTATAGACCAAAGAACTTGCTTTTGTGTTTTCCAATTCTCTCTAGTCTCCAAACAATCGCAGGCACTATGTTTAACATCTGCACATTCATTTCTGGCCATGAAAACAGAATTCTTATGTTAATTGATATGGAAATTCAGAACAAATCTATCAGCCTGAAGACACTATGGATTTGTTTAATTTTGTACATTCTTTATGAGGAAAATGCATTTTTCTATCTCTTGGTACTATAGCTTGATGCAGTCTTCAATGTCAAAAGAAAATCCGTTTACGGTAAAGCTCTGTTCTTTGATACTACTGCTTTTTGCTTTGGGTTTTTTTCTTTCTTGTTTTCCTGTTCGAGATCACTATTAGTATAGTTGTTATACCCAGTATGGTACAGATCCAGACCCGTACAGCCAGCTCATATCTTTCGAATTCTTTTCCCAGTAGACATGCATCATTTTACAAGGTCAGGTGTACTTGAATTACATGCATCATTTTCTTCTAAAACCATTTCGGGTTTAAGTTAAGCCTAGCCTAGGGGGTAATGCAATGGAGGCTCAGCCAAATCCACGAGGCAAATAGCACATTCATTCCATGACAAAAATGGCAAACAGTACCACTTTCCATCCCATGCTATTCTATCTCATTATCCTGGCTTTGAGATTCTTCCCAATCCAGTCATCTGCACAACTATAACTTGGAAGGAGCCAGCTTGATATATAGCCTTGCCAGACTTTGGTTGCCATCCTTCATATTTGATAGCTTTGCTTTGTATTTATTTATAGGCTAGGTAAATAGGCATTAATTTTCTAGTAAAGTAGTAATTGTCCAAACAAAAAAAAGTAAAGTAGTAAGGTTAATGATAAATGAGAAAAGATAGTTAAGTTTACTAGAGTCTAGAGATATGGCCATAGGGTTCAATGGTCAGAACCGTCCAAATTTCATGTTTTTTTTTTTTACTGGATGCTAAAAATGAGTCAAATTGGAAATTGTATGACCATTTGATTGTCACCATCATCAGTTGAGTTTTGTCAAACAAACTGAACTTATCTATACAATTCAGATGTCCAAACGGTTTATAATATGATTGGTCCAAACGGTTTATAATATGATTGATCTGTTTCTCATCAACATGGATGTGCTTTGACAACGCCAAATAAACAAACGGCTCTCAGATCTCTTTCCCTCTCTACTTTTGACTCATCATTTTGCATCTCGGTAATGACACTCCTCATCCCTTACTTAAAATCACTTGCATTAACTGACAATAATTTCAGTGGGCATGACAGTAGCCCGTCACATCACGTGGCAATGTAACGGTCACACTGAAAAAATTTCCGTAGTTGAGTAGTGTTCTTTTGATTAGTAATTGACCATGGACAACTTACTCGATCACCGTTGGATCTAAACCCTAGGTAGTCGACAACCTTTTTTCCGGCCAATTACTAACCAGGAGAATATCCTGCTTACTGTAAAATTCAAAAATTTTAAAAAAAATATATATAAATAGGATATACTACGTACCCAGTAAGTTACCAAACCCAGCACTTTTTATTGTCAACAGGGTGGCTGGTAACGATTGGACCTTCACCTATGCATTATGTAAAAGTGAAGGAGAATAGCCTAGCACTTTCATTACATTCTTCACGTTAGCAGACAAAATACGTTTTCTTGCTTACTTTTGGTAAAATACACATGTATAAGGTTTTCATGTTGCTCTTTCTTTGGTCTCAGTATTTTCATGTCACTCTGCTACTTTATTATGGCCTTAATCATTAACAATCAAGACTTTGAAACCTGTTAATTTTGAACACAACTTTGACTCCCTTGAGCCTCCCTCCTAAACTCCACAAGCCCAAAAATCCTCTCCCTAAAATTTGCAGAAGAAACTCTGTATTGTGTTTAATCTTCACCACCTGGGGAAGGAGACCCATTTCGCAAAAAAGACTTCTTTCTCAAACCCTATGTGCCTCCCTTCATCGATGAACCTCATTTCAAGCTCCCCAAGCGTTTTGCCGCCCTCCCCTCCCGTTTTGAGCCAAGAAAATGGCCTCTGGGGGTTGAATTTCATGGTTGGCGACAAGGTCAACAAGATTGGAATGCTTGGGTTGACCGCCTAGCTCCTATTCACCAATCTACATGGAAAAAAGCTGGTATATATGAGGCAATCTTTAATTCTAAGTACCAAATAAGAAGAAAGACTGATTTGTTATATGGGTTTGCGGAGAAATGGTGCCCAATGTTATCAACTATAGTGAGCCAAGGTTGGCTCGATGGAACAAAATAAATGGTCAAAAAGTTGAAAACTTGAGGAGGGTTTTAGACTCGGCCGGAGAAGCTTCCGTGTGGCGCCCTTATGCGATGGCAGTTGAGAACTGGAGTTTTCCGAATTACTATCTGGAAAAGGAAAATTGAGTATTAGTTGGTCATGGTTTGGAGGATGATGAGGAATTACTGTCATTTTCCATATGCTTGAGGGTGACTGAGTTAGCTGGATTGGATACTAGAAAGCAATACCTTCCACATCGAGTAGCTATGCAGTTTGGATATGATCAAGACATTCCATGTATTGTAGCTCGATCCAATGTGACCAGGAAGCATTGCATAAAGAAAACTGAGACTGTAAGATTGTATGTTCCATCCTGGCTTTCTGAGCCGGATGTTAGCGCGAGATACTTGAAGTGGTGGAATGAATCATTACTAAGGGCTAAACAATCCTCTGTACCTCTTCGATTTCCTCGGAAGAAAGATTTAGAGCCTTCAAAAGTTAGGAAGAAGATTAGTGCCATTCCTTTTGTGATTTCAAATACTGGAAGGAATGAAAGTAATGATTCCCTTGTTCCTCCTGGATTTCCTCCCAAATGTAGTAGGATGGAAGCCGGAGATTCTATGGACGAAGATGACTTGAATGTATCAGAATATTTGAGAAAAAGGAAGAAGCATAAAAGTGTTGAAACTAGAAAAGGGGGTAGCAATTCAACTGCAGGTGAAAGTTCTGTTGATATTATGATGTCAAAAAGATCGGTGAAAGAGGTTATGCTCAGTCCAACTTTGATTTGGGGATGTAAGGCCAAGAGGAACCTGAAAAATGTAATGGGGAGCAACGCAAGCACTCGAGATAATGAAATGGTAAGCACCATTGGCAATGGATGGCTTAGCAGGGTTGAGAAACAGGTTTCAGAGCTTCAAGCTACTGTTAAAAGGCTTGAATTGGTGGTTGACAAGTTAGAAACTCGGATTGGATCGTGGTACCAGTCCATAACGGTCAACTAGTTCTTGGAACCAGGTTTAGGAAAAGCGAATGAAAGAAAGCCCTTCTCTGAGTTGGTATGTCTAAAACCTAATGTATTTCGAGTTTTCGACTTCACTATCTGTGATGGATACTTGCTTGAAAAATTCTTCAGAGGTAAAAATTTTCATGCATCTAATCTCAGTCTTGTTTTATGTGTTACAATGTTTTACTTGATTATTTGTTTGTTGAATCTGGAGTATGATGCATGCTGTGTAATGAGTAGGATGTACCTGCATTGTTTACAAACTTAAACCCTTTTTCTTTTTTGTTCTTTTTCTTTCAGGACAGCCACTTTTAACTTAAGTTTAAGTGAAATGAAAGAGTATCACTGTTCTAAAAAAATTGAATCACTGATCAGTGATCACACAAGCTAACTGACAAGCAAACCTACTGCATTCACAATTGAGTTTACTGCTTTCGACTGGCAAAAATCCATCCAGACCGTACTTCCTTCTCCCACATATATCTCATTACCTTGTGAACAAATAGTGAAGAGAAAACAAACTCAAAATTGCAAGAGAGTCTTAGCTTCAGACATGCATCCATTCCCCATCAGCGCGGCTATCTCTAACACTTGAACAGCATCACTTTTAATCATCGATCACAAGCGATCTTGCGGAATGCCACAAGAGGCTGAGCTCCTGAGCGCCTGAGCTAATGCACCGTTCTCTAAGTGAAACACTCTCCAAAGTGGTTTGAAGAGAGAGTATTTCTCTATATAGGTATGAGCCATGCTAGGAGATATATCTCATGTCAAGCAGGAGATGATCCCGTTGTAAGAAAAAGGAATGATCATCTCCTTTACAAATTTTTGCAGTGTGATGCAAATTGTGGCCAGAATAGTCCCCAAGTGGGTGCTATTTCTACTTGGTGGTAAGCGGTATATACATTGTGGTCTACGTGACACATTTCAAAACAAAGATTGATAGCTATTGTATATAGCTGATTTTCCTAAATGCTAATGGAATGTGGGTTTAAGTTTTTATTCAACAAAGGAAGAAGAGTACACAGACAGCAATAGCAACAAGGCAAGAGACCAAATACTTTAAGCAAGCCATAAATTCTATGTTCATGGCAAACTATTGGAGGTCAATTTATCAGTTTTATTTTTCCCTGCAAACAGTCACCAAACCTTGAAGGAAATATATAAGCAAATTACCTGATTCTGCTTAAGTTACTCTTACATCATTCCATTAAAATTCACAGCGTAAAAACCAATTATGACTTCTTGGGGACAGCTTTGAGAGGCTGAGCCATTTGTAAAGTGAGGCCAAACTTGTCTTCCATGTTCATAGTCTCAGGTACAACTCCATCTTCAAGCTTCCAATCAAAGCAATTAATAAGTGAACCCAACATCAAGTGCAACATTCTCATTGCCAATGGCAAACCTGGACATATTCTCCTCCCACCGCCAAACGGAATAAGCTCAAAGTTTTTCCCCATAACATCAATTTGGTTGTCCAATCCGAAGAACCTCTCCGGCATAAAAGAGCTTGGATTGTCCCAAATACAGGGGTCTCTGCCTATGGCCCAAGCATTGACTAGAACTTGTGCACCCTTTGGGACAATGTACCCTCCCATTTCAATGTCTGAATCTGCTTTTCGTGGCAGTAGCAATGGGGCTGCTGGGTGCAACCGGAAGGTTTCCTTGATTATTGCTTGTAAGTAAGGAAGTCGAGTAATGTCTGATTCCTCAATTGGTTTTCCTTTCCCAATCATTTGATCTAGCTCTTCTTGAGCTTTCGAAAGGCGTTCTGGGTTGTGTAGTAGCTCAGCCATTGCCCATTCCAATGTGGCTGAAGTTGTATCTGTGCCCGCAACAAATAGAGCCTATACATTCCACAGTACACTAATTGTTTAGACACTAGGCAATTAATAAGCAATTAATTAATTCTAACTCTACATTGCAAGTAAGAGTACTACTAAATTTGGGTCAATGGCATTGTGAATATCAAGCCAAGCTAGCTAGCATTATTGAAGCGAGAGAAGGGAGGGACTAACCACAAACAAACGTTCAACTATGGGCAGGTTCATATCCTCCTCATTTTTCTCTTCAATAATGTTTATAAGAGTATCCAACATATCATTACTTGTGACATAAGCATCCTCTTTTCTAGATTGCAACCTTTGATTGATCACAGATTCAATGAAGCCTACCATCTTATTGTAGTTATTCGTAAAGCGCCGCCTTATGCCTTGGGGGTCAATCTTCTTAAGCACAGGAAAATAGTCCCCCAAATTTGGTTTCCCAGCCTCTTCCATGATAGCCCAAACAATCTCCTTGAACTCTCTAGCCATCTCACTAGCACTACTACTCGAGTCAGTATCAGCCAAATCCACCGAGAAAATAGTCCTTGAAAGCAAATTCAGTGAAGTTCGGAAAGCAACCTCTCCAATATTCACTGCCGTACCCTTTACCATGCTGTCATTGACACTAGCTATGAGCTCTTGCACTTTCGCTCGCCGATTTGCTTGGTTTGCATCTAGAACTTTTGTGGCAAAGAGTTGGGAGTTACATATTTTTCGAAGATTTCTCCACCTTGATGATACTGGTAGCCAGGGCAAGCTGTAGTCTCCTATGGCTCGCCGCGCATCTGGGATTGTTCGGTTGCAAAAGAATTGGTCATGGGTTCGGAGAATTTCTTTAGCCATGGTTGATGAAGAAACTACAACCGTGGTTACTTGGCCTAGTTTCAAAGAAATTATGGGGCCATAGTGTTGTGAAAGCTTTGTCAAGGATAGATGGGGTTTTCCTCCAAGCTCAAAGAGATTACCAACCAATGGAAATGGCTTTGGTCCTGGTGGAAGCCTAACTCTCGGTCTTCTATGGAGGGCTTGGATTAAGAACCAGGTGGAGGCAAAGCACAAGCACAAGAGTACTAGACAGCTCAAGAAATCCATCTCTCACAAAACAAACTTAGCTTGAAAATTACAACATGCAACTCCCCTTGATCGAGTTGATATCAGTTGGATCGATTGAGTATCTTTTTCACATGTGGTATAGATTTGAAAAGTACCATTTTGCTTATCTAATGAAGATTGAATATGTGGACGTTGGCTCTTCTTGCTGTCCTACATAGTACGTACATATTTACAAGCTTAATTACAGACGAAGCCTCTGGAAGACCCATAGATCAGAGCTTTTGCTTGCTAATAACAGAACCATAAACTGGTATTTCAACACCATATATCCTCTGCTTTATTTATTGTTTAAGGCAAATTTTCTGTACGTTAACGTTCACTTAAATTGAATTGAAGGGTACGTTACACACGTACATGCAAGAAATGGGCCCTTAATCGAAATACGAGCCGAAATTCAATGCCTTTTTCTGGTGAAGATTGGTTGAGAAGGCTGGTCCCTTCTTGGTCCTGGTGGCCTAAGCTCTACTTGTAAAGATCATCATCAGGTCCAAGGATCAACTAGCTAGCTGGCATCACCAACAACAACAACAAGAAGATTGGTTGAGAAGATCGTACGTACTCGCTTTGAACTTTCTCTCATATTAGTTTGGGTGAAAGCTTTCTATAGCTAATATTTTAGAGCTTGGTATATTTAGTCAAGCTTTCTATACCTACTTCCCCCTTTTGTACGTGCTATACATAATACCCCTCACCATCTCTTAGGGTTACTCACTAGCTTGCTTATAACGTACTACCTGCTTAGAGTAAAACCTCACCATCTCTTATTCTGTTCAATGAAATTGAAGAATTCATCAAGGAGGTCGATGCGACTCCTGCAGAGATTGCAGAAGAACTCATGAAAAGTGAAGGAAGACACCAACGTAGCGCTCGGAGGACATACTAGCTTGTTGCATTTATTATTATGGGTCTTTTCCCACTAGGTCCAAACAGTGAACATTTTTTGCCCACTAAGTCTGCTACAGTAAAAAAAATTGTCCATTATGGGCAAAAGGTGTTCACTGTTCGGACCTATAGGGCATTTCCCTTATTATATATTCCTGAAGAAAGAGAAAGAGATGAACTGCATGCATTGAAGAAGCCAATGTTCAAGAAATAAAACAAGACAATGAACAAAATGCCAGGAAAATATGGAAACAATATTTAGAGGGAAATGGAACATTTTTTCACCGCGAGAATCAAAAAATCCATTTTGAGCAACAGTCTATGACGACACCGTTGGGATTAAAATGGTATACAAATTAAGTAATAGAAACCACAAAAGTAAAATAGGAAAGGGAACACAAATTAACCAATGTAATTAAGACTAGCTAATATAAGCAATTTTATATCAACATGTCCACTATTGCTCTATAGTACGTGTGTGATCTTGTAAGTTCTAACTTCTAACTAATAGCCAATAGTTAGATAATCGGTTAAACAATTTTAATATTAATTTATGTAATTATAACTGCGTTCTAATTTAACCATCCTTAATTGTCCACAATCCAAGTAGTGACGCCTAACAACAACTCTTGGATACTCGAATTACCTAGAATATATATGTTTAATCAATTTAACATATTTATGCAACAATCAAGTTGTGGTTGCAATGCATTTCGGCAACATTCTGATCATATTACAATCGTATCGATGTATCTCTAACAAGTTACTAATTTCGATCAAAACATTCTCGAGGTTCGTTCGGCCTATTGCTTTGGCCAAAGAGTTCTGAAGATAGATCATCGAGACTCTTATAACATTCTCATTCACGATTATCTAGAAGGTGATGCATTGTCCTATTCATGTATCTATGTACACATTTATATGAACCTAAGCCACACCCATAGGAAAACTATTCATTTGTTCAAGTTTTGAGATGTGGTTATAGTTCATGTCTATGTGCACGATATCCAATGATGTCTTATATTAGCAAAATTCACCCTTAAATTAATAACTTCTTAATTAAAAGTTTATGATCAAGTTGTCTCTTACTTTTGATCAAATTGTCAAATCCTCTTTACCAAAAAAAAATATATGAAAATTTTAGGGTGACGTTGTTATTAACACACATTTTTTTTATTTTTTGGGGCTTTTGTCATAAACAGTACCCGACTTTAAGACTGTACATCACTTTCGTACCTAATGTTTAAAAACTATCATTTTAGTACCCAATATTTCAATCGTGACCTAACTTTAGTACCTCCCATCCCTAATCTTGTTAGACCTACACACACGTGGGTTTTTAACATTGACAATTTCGTCATTCCGTGATTCTCTTTTGACACGTAGATTGACAAAAAAAAAACCTTAGGCTCTGTTTGCTTCTCCCCCAATCTCTTCTTCCTCTCTCTCCTCTGCCCAGTTCACGAACCACGCCCAATTTTCTTCTGTTTGCTTCTATGTTCATGATTTCCAATATGCTTCTTAAGTTCTCCCCCCTTTCTCTTCTTCTTCTTCTCTCTCTAATTCTTTAATTTTCTTCTCTGCCAGTTTAAGAACTACCACCTCCCATCGAGCTCGTGCTCAGCCGCCGCACAAGCACAATACCTTCTATTGAATAGGATTCATCAGATCCAACCTGAAACCCGATAACATCTAATTCGCCGCCATCCCAAACGTCATCCCCGCCGAGCGTCTCAAAGCCGCCGACTTTCTCTCAATGGTACACCGTTTTAATCTTTTGGGTGAGTTCTATATACATGATTATTGTCTATAAAAATTTTGTAAAATCCAAATTGGGATTGATATGGGATCGATCGAATTGGGTGTGTTTGCTTTTGCGTGATAGATCATGTAGACTAGGATTTAGATCAAATAGCAGAGCTTGGAGAAGTTTTTGAAGCAAATGATCCAAAAGTAATGAAGCTTGCTCTTGAAATCTGGAATGCATTTCAATGGTTCCAAAAGCGCAGTACCTTCTATTGACTTTGGAGGATGGATTTCGTGAGCTTTTCGCCCAAGGATATGAGCATGGGGCGAGATGAAGGCGAATATGAATATGTCGTTGGTGAAGAATTTTGTATGGGTTTTGGCTTGCTTTGATTGTGGTGGAGATGAATCTGCCATTTGCACCTTGATTTTTTGGTTCTTCTGATTATCGAGAGAGAGAGAGAGAGAGAGAGCTATTAAAATAATAATAAAAAATTAAGTCCGAGAACAGACCCAGAAGAAGAAGAAATAAGTCCGAAAAAAAAAGGAAAAAAAGTCAGATGAAAGTAAGGACGAAATTGCCTATGCAAAAAAACCAAGTGGGGTCAAGTTTAATGGGGTAAGAACGGCAGATACTAAAGTTGGGTCGGGATTGAAATGTTGGGTACTAAATTGATAATTTTTAAAATTTAGGTACTAAAGTGATGTACAGCCTTAAGGTCGGGTACTGTTTATGACAAAAATCCTATTTTTTAAAAATTTATTTTTATTATATAAATAATTCATACAACCCTTACATTATTGGAAAAAACTCTTGTCCGATTGGACCTCTGCATCCAAACTCTCTCTTATTGGCATACATTCGGAAATGTAATTCCATGATTTGAACCATTGATCTTGTAAAACAATTTTTATAGATCAATTATGCAAAAAATCAAAGTAAACAGAGATCGTTTATTCATGCAATTGCATCAAACAAATGAACGGTTTGTCATGAGAATGTTAGTTTTTACTAAAACCATACATTTGTTTGATATAATTGGATGAGTTAATAATCTTCTAATTTGAATATTTTTAACAGAATTTATCTATAAAGATTGTTTTACAAGATCAACGGTTCAAATCATGGAATTACAATACCGAATGTATGCCAATAAGTGAGAGTTTGGACACAGAGGTCCAACCTGGGTCGGACAAGAATATTTTCCTACATTATTTAGAACAATTATATTTAAAAATGCAAAGGTGTGTTAATAAAAATTTGAAATGTATTAATAACAATTCTTAAATTTTACTCTGTTATTGAAAAAGGAGGACAATATATTCGCCCTCTATTACTCTATATGCATGTAATATTTCTAGAGTTCCATCCTCTTTTGAGCAAAATTATGGTACGTGACCAAAAAAAAATCAAATAACCTCGAAATAAATTTTAAAACTTAAATTGCATCTTTGGCTTTGAATTTATCATGTGCTCAACAGTCAACACTAGTCAATTTTTTATTTTTTTTTAGAAAGGATGACTTATGGGAAAAATGAAATAAATTTTTGGTCCTATTCTTCAGACGCTACCGACGCTAACAGGCAAACAAAGCCTAAGAAACTGTATAAAAAAGTCGAGTGACGCCCCCAGAGTCCCAGACACAGCAATAGCAATGGAAGCAGAGAAGAATAAGCTGGCGGTGGTCTTTCTTATCTTTACAGTCTTCATTTCTGGTATTGGAGCTTGGACTGGTGAAATCCATGGCAGAGTCATTTGTGATGTTTGTGGCGACTCCGCCCTTGGACCTGAAGATCATATTCTACAAGGTCCATTCTTTCTCTCTTTGCTCCAATCCACATTTAATTTTATGATTTTAATGTTAGTTTTACAAATTTTAACCTGGATTTTGATTTCTATGGGTTTGGTGGCTATGATCATTTTCATTCAGAGAGATTTTGAGTTGGGTTTTCTGGGTTGGTTATAATCATCAATTGTTGAATTTTTCAATTGATTGCTCAGCGTAACTAGTTCACAGTGACAAAATTTATCTGAGACATTAAAATCTGAAAATTGCTCTGGTTTTAATATTCCGTCAATATGAATTTTTATAATTATAATGTTCTATATATATCTTTAGTGGTTTTGCTTTCAGAAATATGATTAAGGAGTTGGAATACTTTCCTCTTCATAGAGAATAATTATGTCGATTAATGTAAACCGTCAATGGATTTAAAGTTATAGACTTAGCTCTGTCTAGTTTTTATGGCTTCTATCTTCCAACCAACAGTTTTGTATTTTCTGAAATCATATCTAAAGGGTATTAGCCTCTTAGGCTAAAGGTCATACAGCTGGAACAATGATATATGTCATTGTTCTGCATTCCAGTATGCCCATTTGAATTTGTCTCTGAATTGTTCTCCTTCTCATTTGCATCAATGTCTCGATAATACATGTACTTCAAATAGTAGATTGTAGGCATAACAAAATGGCTTGCGAATCGAAAATTGCATTCATCCTTAGCTAAATAGGTAGGGAAGATGATAGTTTGCTTAGGGTAGAATCGTGTCCAAAGATCTCGGTCAGAGCAGGCATATGCCAAACGTGAATACCCCCTGAAGCCACGGGCAAAACACCCGGTAAAGAAACCCAATCTTGTGTTTGCCAGTTGCTAAGTAGGTGCAGAACAATTGCACAATCATCTTGTTGAGTAGGAAACATGTTGTAGTTTGCATAAATTTAGAGAAAAATATTGTGATTAAAATTGTTAAATTTTGAATTCAATAGAATTTTTTTTGACAACCTGCTGCTTCATGGCTGCTACGTTCCATTTCCCATAATTGAAAATTTGACTTCCCGAGTGGGACTGTTCTCCCTCTGTACATAGAAACTTTGTTCCAACAGTTGTACAATTAAAAGAACTATTATATCATTGCTGAAGTACTGACTGCAGTTGCCTTGCTGTGTTCCTCAACTTCTACTTCATATTCATACATACATTGTTCACTTGATAGGTATTTGTTTTCCGGACTAAGAATTTAGGTTTTTAGGATGACATTTGTAAACCGCTATGACAAATTTTAATCTTCATTTGTTTTCAATGAGCTAGGTTTTTCTTTCAAGTTTTGTTGGTTGATGATTGTATCTGTTAGTTTGTATTTTCAAATGCTATATATTGATTCACATTATGTGATTTTTTGGTGATTTTATCATTTGAAGTGGTAATGAAGATAAAAAGATACAGTGGATGCTTATGCTTTTAACTGCTATCTAGACACATTTACAATGTAGCTAAGTTTGTTACTGGAACTTTGACATTCTCGCTTGTTTTTATATGGATATGGAAGAAATTAATGGGTTTGACTTTTCATTTGTTATGGTGCAGGTGCTGAGGTAGCTGTTCTATGCATCACAAAATCTGGGGAAGTTCTAAATTACCAGGCATTCACAAATGCTAAAGGGAGATATACAGTGGCAGAGACGATGCCTGAGAGTGACCGGTGGGATGCGTGCCTGGCACGACCTATCAGCAGCTTCCATGAGCACTGCAGTCATCTCGGGGATGCCAGCGCGGGAGTAAAGTTCAGTTATAATCACCCATCAGGCTATTCTCACACCGTTAGAACTTTTGTCTATCGACCGTCTAGTGTACCAGCATACTGTATTTGAACATTCTAGGCTTGATGTATAATGCTGTTCTTTAGTTGCAATCTTGCTTTGCCTTTACTGAAAGGAATGGGAAAAGAGATAAATGTAGTCAGCATACAATGCGCTAGTGTTATTAAGGGCTTGGGTATAATGTAGATTTTGCAATCATCGTTCTTGTTAGTATCAAAACCAATGCTTGAATCAGTTGAATGGAATGACACACAACACCATACAAAGTGGCATAAAACTTTAAAGGGTTTTTATCACAAATGATACCTGAACTTTATCTCAATTATATACATAGTACTTGAACTTCACTTTTGATCACAATCAGTACCCGAACTCTTCGAGTTTCTCCTAAATGGTACTTGAACTTCAATTTTTGTCACAAGTAGTACCCAAAGTTTTCAATTTTAGTCTTTTTTTTTTTATGAACATGCGCATATAATATCACAAAAATCGGTCTTAGGTATCAAAAGAAATGAAATAAAAAACTTTGGGTACTACTTGTGACAAAAACTGAAACTTTGGGTACTACTTGTGACAAAAATTAAAGTTTAAGTACCAAGTATATAATTGAGAAATAGTTCAGATATTATATGTGATAAAAATCCAACTTTAAAATTGTAATTTTATTTTATGGATTATACATTAATGTACCGTAGACGAACCCTACACTTAAATGTCAAATAATACCTTTCAGTCTTTCACATATCCAAGTTCAGTATCTGATGAGTCATGTCATAGGCCAGTTCGCTTATGAACGCGCCAACACGCAGCTCTTCTGAATTCGATCGACGGTGAGAAATCAGATCTACGGTTCCAACAGTATCCACTTGGTCAAAGTCCTACAGGTGGACCCGTTATGCTGATGTGGCAAGAAATGGGAGGACCAAGAACGTGGCGAGCAGCCATTTCAAATATACAATTAATCCCCACAAAAATGTCCAAAAACTCCACCTGATAAAGGTGACTGTAGTACTTACAAATGAAAAACGCACAGGGTCATAATTGTCTTCTTCGTTTCCTTTTAGCCTGAAGACGGGTCTCAATTTCAGTCCGACAAAATGAAAACCGTTGAAAGGCTCCAAGAGAAGAGAAACTGAAATACTGGAGTTGAATGCAATTTGGTAGAAAGACATAGGAAAGAGGTAGCTAGCTCCGTTGGGCGAGCTCGAAAAGCCCAAGAGAAAAAATGATACAATGGCTCAAAAGGTTAAGAGCTGCATTTGGAGCCTCATTTCTCTGGCTCGTTTGCTTGATTTACTTCACCCAGGTTTTAATTCTCTCTGTGAAATTGTATCCTCTTTTGTTGTTGTTATTTAAGCGTCTGTTTGAGAATTTAAAGCTTTTGGGTTTTTGTGTAATGAGGTTCTTTGTGTTTCTGGGGAGGTGTAGATATGTGATTCTAGCGTTCTGGGATTCTGGGTTGTGTGTTTTTATTGATAATTTTGTATGTGAAATATGTCCTGATGAGAAGTTTGTGATGTTATCAGTGGGGATGTGAATTTTTGTTGTTTTTAAATTGACACATATGGATGTGGGGAACTGCAATTACAAATTTATTTTTTGTTTGTTGGTTTGAGAAGAATTTATATGGTAATTAACATATGGCTGTTTGATGTATGGTAGGGTTTCAGATCCTTTGTATGGACGGCAGTTTCGTACCAGCTGAAAGATAGGCTTAAGTTGTCACCTTCCTCTTCCCAGTTTGTGTTTTCAATAGCTTTCTTCCCGTGGAGCATTAAACCATTATATGGGTATGGATCTTCTTTTACTTGGTACACAAGTGTGCAATTGAGTATAATATGTGTTCATAAGTTTGTAAGCATCGAAATTCTTTCTTGTAGACAACAACTTTGCATTATGCTAGCTGCTTGTTTACACTTGTGACATCTAAATTCATATACCTGCATTAAGTTTGTAGGCAGTTTACGTCGTGTTGTGTTGTCAAATGACGATGGAAAAGGTTCCATCGTCACCTTCGTAGTGATTTAAATCCTCTGGTAGTGAAGATTTGAAACAAATTTGAGTAATTTGATGAAAATGGAATCACATAATGTGTATAAAGACTAAAGATATGGATAATAATGGATGAGGTACTTGTATGATGCTTTTTTTTTTTTAATGGTAAATTGGCAACATCATGCTAAACACAGAACCTGTATCCTTGTCTCTGAGTGAGGACTTGCTATTTCTCCTCTGTCTACCTCTCAATCTTTGAAGTATAATATATTTCATGTCCGTGCATGAGAACATATAGTAAAGAGGGACATAACAATAAGCTGTCTAATTGGTAATTGTATTTATTGCAGTTCACCAGTTTGTAGTCCCAACGTTTAGGCTTCCTTTGTGTTCTTAAATTCTGATTACACGTCTTTTATGCAGAATTTTGTCTGATTGTATTCCAATAAAAGGAAGAAAAAGGGTTCCATACTTGGTGATTGCAACTGTGCTCTCTCTTGTGCCATGGCTTATTCTCGGATTGAATGCGACGTTCAGGACTTCCATGTGGCTCCTCATGACCTTCTTAACAGTCCAGAACCTGGGCTCAGCCATGGCAGATGTAGTAGTTGATGCAATGATTGCTGAGGCAGTAAGACATGAGCGGTATGTCCACAAAATGAGTTTCGTTTCATTTGCTTTTACGAACTTTGAGTTGCATATCAAGTCCTGCAAAATCATTCTTAAAGCCTTATTTTGGGATTTATCATGACAATGCTGGTCCACTCGGAGGATCCCCTGCCAAATCAGTTACGGTTGAATGTCCTCTTATATGCCACCAAAAGAAGATGGCTATATCTTCCTTCCCTCCTATTTCTGCTGCAAGTTGTCTAGTTGATCAGGGATCTATTTCAATTTTACTTCATATATGATGGACCTTTACTTTACCCTACTAACTCTTTTTAAGGATACAACTTGATGTCTTAATTATTATCAGGGCTTCATTTGCTGGAGATCTCCAGTCAATATCGTGGTTCGCAATGGCTTTCGGTGGCATATGTGGGAGTTTGACAGGAGGATATGCATTAACCAACTTACATATACATACAATTTTTCTTCTTTTTTCTGTACTACCATCCATACAGTTGTTATCGTGTGGCTGGGTTGAGGAGAATTCTGTAGATAGTATAGTGTTGCCTGAATCTGAGTTTAAAAACTACCATGGGGTGAATGGGAACAGTAGCTTTCTAGATGAAGATAGTTTCTCGGAGAAGAAATCCAATATCAGCATTTCAAGGAGAAAGAAGAGCAATAAGGGCAGCAAAAAGAAAACAATTACTAGTGAAGTACAGATTTCTGGAAAAGTTGACTCATTAGCATCACGGTGGTTCCATTCTCTGAAAGCTGCCACTTTTAGTTTGTGCCGTGCATTTAAACAACCAATGATTTTGAGGTAACTAATAGTTGTTCTTTTTTAATTTCCTTCCATGAAGTTGATAAGCACAAGTGAAGATTTTTCCTGTAGGAAAGTTCCATATTTATGTTAACGCCACTGAGATGATCTGGTAACTAAATTTTAAAAAATAATGCCGAGTGGTCTAACCTTAGAATGGCTGGTCCAATGGACCAATCATCTCATGGGATTGTTTTTGCAAAAATCAACCGATTTGGAAGTCAGTTTGATTGTGCCTGTCCATTGTTGATAACTTGACACTTGGTTTTATTATTAATCCAAATTATTTTTGTAGATATATAATTTGTTATTTTCTCATATGTGGATATAATGATTAACGCTGGTTACCTTTGATTTTACTTTGTTTGTGATCAGACCAATGGCTTGGTTTTTCCTAGCACATGTGTCCTTTCCAAACCTCTCGACTGTGATGTTTTATTATCAGACAGAGTTCTTGAACTTAGAAGCATCCTTTCTGGGCACTGCACGTGTTGTGGGATGGTTAGGCCTCATGCTTGGAACCTTTGTATATAACCAGTACTTGAAGAAAATGAAGTTAAGAAGAATCCTCATGTAAGTACAGTTTAGTTAAGTTAATATGTACCAAAAAAAGGATTCCTTTTTGTTGGAATTATTTTGTTAATGTTTGATCCTGATCCCTGTAGGTGGTCTCAAGTTTGTTTGGCTTTCTTGACTCTCCTTGACATTGTTTTAGTGTCTCGAGTAAATCTCACCTTCGGAATATCAGATAGGATTATGGTGCTTTGTGGCTCAGCTCTCAGTGATGCAATCAATCAGTTCAAGTATGTATATGTTTAGCTCATATGTAATTCTATATTAATCTAAGAGGAGCATATTTTGACTTAGAATTCATCCATGAACTTCTCAATGGTTTTTGTGCCTTTTCAGCTAGTATATTTTTCATCACTTGGTCGGTCTGTTTAAATCCATGCATTCATCCATTGACGAAACAAACTATCGGCATCAGTGTGGGAGTTTCTGATGCTTTTACCATTTATATCTTGCTAACTGAGTAAATTTCCATGAAATGCAGGTTTATGCCATTCCTGATCTTATCTGGACAACTTTGCCCACCTGGAATCGAGGGCACTCTGTTTGCCCTTTTTATGTCGATAAATAATCTAGGGTCAATGTTGGGGTCATTTGTCGGTGCTGGATTGGCTTCAGTTTTGAGCATCTCTTCAGGTTCTTTTGACAACCTTCTACTGGGAATTGTCATTCAAGTTCTCTGCATTTTCATTCCAATTGCTTTCCTATTTTTAATACCGAAGGAAGCTACAGGAATAGCAGCGTAGATAGTTATATTTGTCAAAGAAAAATACAGAGTAGGTTTTGCATAGGGACTGAAAATTAAAGGAGTATTTTTTTTTTCTTTTCTTACGGAGAGTCTTGATCTTCTCCACTGGGTTCATGTCTACACAACCCATAATTGCAAACTATAATTTTGAAATTATAACTACTTCTGATGATACATGTCCATTTTAGAGCTTGATTTGCCAATAGTGATGTGTAAGTTCTATTGCAAAGAGCCCTCACTTCCCCCTTGGAATGCAATTTGAAATGTGGAAATCATTGTTGTTGTAAATTTTCATATACAGAAAATTAATACCCATGTGGACTCCTCTGAATGTGAAACTATAGGGACCAAAGCTATATGGGCATTTGGAGTCTGTTGGCCAATGTAATATTAATAACTTCAATCAAGAAGTTATTTGTTATCAATCTGGGATGCAATCAAACACCCCACAAAGCTTGCTTCTTTCCTTATTGGTTTGTTCCTTAATACATGAGCGCAAACTAAATTTTTTGAGCTTGCTTATTCCATATTTTCCGGAGGTCAATTATTCTTAATTCAACTTTTAGTGCACAGATATTACAGTCTCAAGTCTAGAAGAACAATGTGCAGCCTTAAACCTTAGCTTTCCAGCACCACCAATTCTCAGTGCAAGAAAAATGAGCCCAACAAAAGAAAGAGCACAAAACAAAGTGAGTGCAAATAACATAAGCTAGCTGAACATACAACTACAAGTAGTCAAGTACTAACTTGCTTGGACAGCTACAAACACAAGTTAAGGCAAAAAAACGCGACGATCAACACCTGAAAATGATGTTCATACACATCTGACTATAGATTTTTTGCAGTCCAGTGTTCCAACCACAACATGGTATTTCTCCGGCAAATCTTGCCTTAGATAGAAATCCAGCAAGTTTCACTGGAAATCCCTGCTGCTTGAATGAAGCATAAACTTAAAAGCATGAAATAATCCAGACAGTAACATCAATTTTTAAGCGCATAAGACTGAATGAGACTAATGCAGCACCAGGAACAATAAATTTTCTTCAACAGAAGCCTCCTATATATCAGCAAACACACACAGAAGCTGGGACATAAGACATATTTCCAATGACACCAAAACTATCAGACACATTTCCTAATACTCAAAATCAAGTTCATCTTATATCTTAATAGCAATCCTAATTTATACCAGCCCAACACAAAAGGCCAGGACATCAGACGCATGTCATTACATTTCAAGTTTGTAACTCTTTTTAATACTGATGATTTTCACATTAGAGCAGATAATCTATTTGCCAAAGAGCGCGTTCATGACATTTCTTACCGCACCTCTTATCCCCTGGAAGCTACTCACAAACTCCTCATCAACCACAATCCCCTTTGCTCTCATCTGCTCTAGAATCTCCCTGCACTCCTCCGCCTTCCCTGCCAGAGCAAAAGCCTCAAGCACGGCTGTATAGGTTCTGGCATTTGGCCTCATTCCCTTGTCCATCATTTCGAGCAAATACTTCTTCGCATCACCAATGAAGTTGGGGTCGGCAGCAAGTGCCTGGATTAAAATACTGTAGGTGTAGGCATTGGGGGTGACCCAACAGCGTATCATTTCCTGGTACTGCTCAATAGCCAACTTGGCGTCGCCAGGCATGGCGCAGGAGACAATGCTGTTGGTGAATAACGCCACGGAAGGTATATGACCTTTTTCCAAGACGTACGCCCTGATCTCCATAGCCTCATCCGTGAGGCCGTCTTCCATCAAAGCATTGAACATCTCCATGACCGCACAATGGTGACGAAAGGGGTACAATCTCTCGTAATTCTTTAAGAAGAATGCGTGCATATCTTCAGGATCTACGGGAACGGTGTTGTCCTCATTTTCATCGTCTGAATCATCTGTATCAGGAAGAGAGAAAACATTGCAAAGTTCTCAACTTTCAGCACGAATCAAACCCAAAGCTAAAACATTGCAAAGAGAGAAGTTAAGACAGCAGCAGCAATTCCATTACATTGCAAAGTTTTAAACTTTCAGCACTAATCAAACATAGACAGAGAAAAGAAATCCGCACTCTATTTGCTCCACACAACACAAAAGCAAAGCAGCAGCAGATACATTTACCAATTGATGCACTCAACAGTCCAAACAATCCTAATTAGTCATACTCACAAAACATTCTACATAAAAGCTAGCTGGGACATGAGATAAATTTACTAACTCAGTCAATAGTTTAACAACCAATATGAATTAAAGATGTGAACTTTGCAACACTAATGAAACACAGTACATAGCAAAGGGAATAGTGAGAGCAATATTCAATCAACTCACCCATGACAATGTCAAGCACGCTTTGAACCTCCAATTCACTTTGGCCCCTAAGAGCCTCCCTCACAGCTTTTTCTTCACACCCCCACAAGCCCTTAGCTTTAATCTCCTTCAGAAACTCCTTGCCCTCCTCGGGCTTGCCTTGCTTCACAAGCGCGCCGTACACGGCCATGTATGCGGCTTCGCTGATACGATAAATGCGGAGTCCATCGCGCACAATGTCCAGAACGCACTGCTTGGCGTCCCCAACAGAACTCGGGTCCGCCGCGAGCGCCTTAATCAGCACATTGTAGTCGTGGCTTTCGGGGATGATTTCAGCCGCTATAAAGCCCCGAAACGCGTCCAGAGCCTCCTTGGTCCGGCCGGCCTCGGCGAGCTCGTGGACTAGGCTCGTCAAGGTCACAGCTTTCTTGGGTTCGGAGCTGAAGAGCCTAAGACTAGTACTATTGGGATGATCAGGAAACCTGGGAAACCTTGAAAAGGGAAAAAGAAACCTCCTTTGGTGATGCTTTGGTGTGTTTAGTGAAGAAGAAGAAGAAGAAGATGCGGCTATGGATATATGACGAGGCTGGTTGAAGAAGAAGGAGTTGGAGGCAAGAGAACGAAAGGTTCGAGATATCAACCTTGCCATTAAGAGTGTGAGAGTGAGAGTATGCAAAGAGTGGAATTTGAAATTGAAATTGCAGTCTGACCCAGTAAAGTTGCAGGCTTGCTTTCAGCAGGTTTGCTATGTTTTGTGAAAGAAAGCGTGCTTTTATGTGTGTCTCATCTGGTTTTGTTTGCATTGCTTAATCTGATTTTATCAAATCCTGGCTTTGTGCGCCAAAGTGATATTAGCAAGAATTTCCAAGTAAACTTTAAGAACAGAAGGGTTCAAGTGTTAAACATTTTCAAAAAAAAAAGATGGGTTTAGTTAGCTCAAATAGAGCCCTGCTGATTTTGTTTTTCATTAACTTGATGTTTGTCATTAATCATCTTGTACATGATTTTGATCAAATCCACTAGATTATGTATCAGTAGATGGTGGCATGGAGGATTGGACGCTGTATGTCACACACAACTTTCACTTTAATTTCCTGAAAAATTGTTCTTATGTGGTACTGAAAACCCTAATGATTCTACTTTGCTGAGACGGTGAGACCTTAACACCACCACCTCCACTACATTATGTACCTAACCAAACTTGTGCTAAAATTAAAATTAGGGTATCTAAACTTTGGATTGGTTGAATTGGTGAAAGTTGGTAAATAATAACAATCTTGATACCCACATCAGAAACTAAGTTTTCCGGCACAAGCAATTCAGTGAAACGAAAGATGAGCCAAGAAAAGAAGAGCGCAACAAAAAGTCACAGCAAATAGCATAAACTAGCTGAACATACAACCACAAGTACTGACTTGGATTAGCAGGAAAGAAAATGCAACTAGCATAAGAGAAATCCAGCAGCCCTGCGGCTTGAATAACAAAGCATGAAAATCCAGACAGTACCATCAAATTTCAAGCGCCATAAGACTGTATAAAAGTAAATGCAGCACCAGGAACAATAGATTATCATCATTACCGACAATGACAAACAAGTGAGTTCAGTAAGCATGACAATCCAGACAATAACATCAAATTTCTAGCACATATAGTTGATTAAAAACAATCATCAAAAATATATTGTCATCATTGCCCATGGTGATAAATAAGTTCAAACAGAAAGTCAGAAACTATATAGGCGCAAATAGCTTATAAGAGCTCCAAAATTAGCTGCAAGCACACACAATATATGCAACGCACCGAAGCTAAGACATCAGACACATTTCAAACTACCACCTCACAAACATTTATTCCTAATTCGATCACTCAATAATTTATCTTACATAATAGTAGTAATCCTAATTCATACGGGGTAACACAAAAGTCAAGCAACTAGAGGCATTTCGTTTTAGCTATTAATCAAGCACAATCCCTTTGGCCTTCATCTGCTTCATCAATTCCCAGCATTCCTCCATCTTCTCTGACCGTGCAAGTGCCTCGACCACACAGTTATAGGTCTTGGCATTGGGCCGCATTCCCTGTTCCACCATTTCCAGCAAGTACTTCTTGGCATCACCAACGAAGTTCGCGTCTTTGGCGAGTGCCTTGATGAGAACAGCATACGTATATGCATTGGGAGGGACTCCAATGGATAACATCTCCAGAAACACCTCGATAGCCTGCTTTGTAATGCCAGCAAGGTCGGAGGCGTCAATCCAGCCGGTGAAGAACACCACTTCAGGTATTTTACCCGTGTCCAGGATGGAGGCCCTGATCTCCATAGCCTCTTTGATGAAGCCGTCTTGTATCAAAGCCTCGAACATTTTATAGCACTCGCATCCCAACATAAAGGTGGACGCTTTCTTGAAACTCTCGAAGAAGTGTTCGTTGTTAACCAATTCTTCATATTTGTCTTTCTTGAAATGGAAGTTCATTATTGCGTAATTCTTATACAATGACTCGAAGGGACGGGTGCTCTCGCCATATTGGTCGCCTGAATCAGGAAGAGAAAAGTTAAGACAGCAGAAGCAATTGCGCTACATTACAGTTTCTAACTTGTAACACTATCCAAACATAGAAACAGAAATCCCACACAACACCAAAGCAGCTAGGAAATGAAATAATCAATTCATAAAAGCTAAGCAGGATATCAGTAACATTAATTCCAATTCAATTCAAAGTTTCGAACTTGCAACATTACTTACTCATTAGAATGTCGACGACGGTTTGAACCTCAACAGCTAATTCTGATTTGGCCTTGAGCCTCTCCCTCACAGACTCCTCATCAACTCCACACAAGCCCTTGGCTTTAATCTCCTTGAGAAACTTGGTCCCCTCGCCGGTCTTGCCCTGCTTCACAAAAGCTTCGTAGACGGCCATGTAGGCACTCAAATTGGGGTGGTGGCAGAGTCCGTTGGTCATCATGTGCAGCACGCAGTCCTTGGCAGCCCCTACATAACTTGGGTCTGCGGCGAGTGCCTTGATAAGCGACTCGTAAGTGTAGTGCTCAGGGAATATTCCGGCGGCTATGAACCTCCGATAGACATGCAGAGCCTCCTTGGTCCTGCCGGCCTCGGCGTGCTCGTCGATTATGCTGGTCAGGGTCACGGCTTTGGGGTCGGGTTCGTCTGAAACGTCGTCGTCGAGCTTGGTGGTGTGATGGGCTTCCGAGCTGAATAACCTAATACTACTAAAATTGCGGTAACTGAGAGAGCTGGGAGACGATGAAGAGGGAAAAAGGAGGCTCCTTTCGTGAATCTTTGCTTGAATTAGAGAAGAAGAAGCAGAGGCAGAGATGGGTATATGTCTAGGCTGGTTGAAGAAGAAGGAGTTGGAGGCAAGAGAACGCAAGGCCCGAGATAACAGCCTTGCCATTGTCTGAATCAGACTGTCACTGTGGGTTTTGAATATCAGACCAAAGGGAGCGAGAATGTGTATTCAATTTGCAGCGGAGGAGTGTTGAAGTTCCACCTAAAAATTCACTCTCAATTATGATTAACCTATCACTTTGCAAATTTATAATTCAACCATTTATATTTTAAATTGTCATTTGGACTTTTATTGTAGAAAATTTTACAATGCCTAAAACACTAGTGCTCAGGTATGTCAGCAATAATCTGAATTGTTTGATCTATAAATTTCCATCTCGCCCCTTATAAGTGAAGTCTTGAACAAATTATGAGCACTAGTACCCAAAATACTTAAGACGTTCCCATAAAAAGTAGAGAAAAAATGAGGGTGAGAGTTTTTTTTCTCTCATTCGTCCTACAGCGGCAAACCCTAAGGTTTCACCAACCGATTTCTTTGGCCTACAACAATGGCTATTGGCTTTTGTGGTACCTGTTAGTTTAGCTCATTGAACTCATGGAACCTCTTCGCTGAACCTATCAGTTGTTGCACTCGATTCTCATCCCTTTGTCAATCAGATTCAATCACCTTTGCATGGTGTGGATTTGATCGAGTTTGTGTAGTCATCAAGAAGGATGATCAGCGGTGGTCGCAATGTGGTTTGGGGTCTAATCCGTATTTGGGATCCTCGATTTGTCTCTCTCCCCTCATGGCCGCGACTTATTGTCACTGTATAGGTGGTCAGCTTCAGGAATGTCATGGCTCTTGGTTTGCCCGAGACCAATGTCGATCAGTTAGTTGTTGGGTTTTGGGGTTGCGCACAGGTGAAGGTTGCAGATCTTGGTCAGCCTGGCTTCATGCATGGAACTTGGAAGCGCTGCTAGTTTTTTAGCCGATTTTCGGGTTAAATCTTGGTTCGAGTTTTTGGTTGGACTCTTGATAAGGTTTTGTGTTGGTTTCTGAGTCGATTTCTGGGTGGTTTTCCATATTGGTTTCGTATTTGGATTTGGGACTCAGGTGGTTTGCGGATTTAGGACCTGTGTTGGCCCTACAGTTATTGGATATGGACCCGGGTCTTGTTTCTTAAGAGGTCGTTTGTCATCTACCAAGTTTCTAACACCCTTGGTAGGCTTCAAGTTCTCGGTCATTGCATCACCTCTTTACGGTGTTGGTAATTTTTCAATTTTTGAACTAGTTTTGTTGGGTGGTTCAAATCGATTAGTGTTATTGTTACAACTACAATCTTCACTGCTCAATTGACTATTGCAATGTATTGGTCGATGCCTCCTACCATTTGGTCGTGGTCTTGTTACTTTAACTTTTAAATGCGTTTGTGCATCTTATTCTATTTTTCAATGGTTTTTTGCATATACATGTTGTACTCCTCAGTAGTAATTAATATACTAACTATCGTGTTTCCTTCACACAAAAAAAAAAACTCCTCAAATAATCTTGCAACACCCTTTTTTAAGTCATTTACTCTAAAATATATTTTGGTAATTTGAACTTTTGAAGTCGAACACAATAATTTCTTAGCTTACTTATAACCTCAGGGCACCAAATTGAAAATGGGTATCCCACACAGGGTCTGGATCAATGGACTCATTATTTGACACATTCTTTTACTATTCACGTGAACCTTTAGATTTGAAAACATTAGATGATCATGATTAATTGTGACAAATGACATGACATTAAATTTCTCCAACAAAATTATAAAATAAAATTAGATTAAACTTATTTTTTTGTTAAAAATAAAATAAACAAAAAGTTGAACAATAAAATTAAAACAACTTACTGGAGAACACAATCAAAATGAAAAAAGAAGAACAGAAGAATTTCAAAGCGTAAGAACCATTAATCCCAGTTCAAAACCTAAATCCTTATATATAATTCTAATGGTTTCGTAATTGATCTCTAATTTGTAGGTGAGAACCAAAATTGTGGTGAGTAATCCCATAAGAACCATTAACCCCGTTTTGGGAGCGCTTAATCATGAACTGGAATTAATTGGTTGTAGTTTTAGCATCTGGGTGGATGGAAGTTAATTTGTTTCATAATACAAGTAACTGATTCTATGATGAGTTAATAACCAACAGCCTCATAGGGTAGACATTAATTTTCCTGTTAGTCACCTCTCTACGGCTCCTTTCATAATTAAAGCAATGATTTTATGTTTCAGAACTTGTAGGGTTTCCCCCTTTTAGTTTTGGAATTGTGTATTGAGACCAATTGTTCAGAGTCCTAGGTTGCTTCTAAGATTCATCTTAATTTTGAATATTTGTGTTTGAGCTTCATGATAAGAAAAAAAAACGTTCTTGTTCTTTTGTTCTTCCTTTTTTTTTTTCATCGTGTTCTTCTGATGCATGTAATGTTTTTTTTCCTGTTAAAAAAAAGATTTTATTGTTCAACTTTTTATTTATTTAATTTTATTTTTAACAAAAAATAAGTTTAATCTAATTTTATTTTATAATTTTATTGAAGAAATTTAATGTTATTTCATTTGCCACAATTAATCATAACCATCCAACATTTTTAAATCTAAAAGTTCACGTAAAGAGTAAAAGAATGTTATAAATAATGAGTCCATTGATCCATACTCATCCCGCACAAGGTCTATAATTCTCATTCGGCTACTTTCTTCTCTTACAAAACCCGCAGAAAGCCGTAATTCTTCACGCTGCCGCTGAAAATTGAAATTAGGGCAATACATCGAGAAATCGCAGCAAAATGTCAGACTACTTTCCCGAAGAAGTCATACATGAAATCCTACTGAGGCTGCCCGTGAAATCCTTGATAAAATGCAGCACAGTGTGCCAATCATGGAGGTCACTGATCAAAAGCTCAGCCTTTGTTGACACCCACCTCAGCCTCAAACTCCAATCCAACCACCAAAAGGACGACGCTCACCTCCTGCTACTGGAGGGTGAAACCAACGAAGAACGTGAGCTTTACTCGTTGCACAACCCTGCAATCGGTGAGTCTACCATGCTTATAGAACCTTCTTCACTTGTTGTCCCAGCCGATACACCTTGTCCTCGCCTTGATGTGATTGGAACCTTTAATGGACTCATATGCATATCTTCACAGTATGTATATAATGATGTCACAATACTTTGGAACCCTTGTATTAGAAAGTATGTGAATCTATCTAGGCGTAGGTCAACAACATCTGAGGTTGTATATGCAGTGAGGTTTGCGTTTGGCTATGATGCGCGAACAAATGACTATAAGGTTTTGAAATTTACGAATTTCATTTTTGGATTTAATCTCACAAATAAGGTTGAGGTTTACTCGTTGGCCAGGGGCTCCTGGAGGAGTCTTAGTGCCGCTGTTGTTGCTGATCTTGCTTCTACAGGTTTTATGGGGGTTCAAAATCGTGTTTTTCTGAATGGTGCTCTGCATTGGTTCGAAAATAGTGCACGTTGGGGTATTGAAAGTTTCATTGTGTTTTTTGATATGTTGAGTGAAGAATTTTTTGAGATGTTGGTACCCCCAGCTTTGGCAAAAGAGAAAGACCCCAATATTGGTATTGATATTTCAAGACATGGGGAGTCCTTGGCCATTGTTAAGATTGCTTCTTCAGCAGGAGGTAATGCTATAATTCACATGTGGGTCATGAAAGAGTATAGTGTGACGGAATCGTGGACTGAATTATTCACTATACGGGTGGAAGGATACCCAAGAAAGTTTGAAAGAAATTCTTTCAAACAAAATTTTTTAAAACCATTTGGTTTAAGGAGTGGGGAGATAGTGCTTGATGTAGTTGGTAGAGGGCTGCTTTCCATGGATCCCAAGAGCAATCAAGTTAAACAGATTGGACTTGATGGAGTTAATTGCTACTACTTTGTGGATTCTTTTGTTGAGAGCCTTGTCTTACTTGGGCAAGCCAATTCTATTTCTTACTAAGAAGCCTAGGATGAAGAAACAGAATGCTATTTCTTGTGACTTTTGTTCATTGTCTATAATCCTTATCCTCTTGTGTTGTTTATTGCGGTTTATTTCTTGTGTTTTCACTTCTTCTCATCTGTCTATCTGGACATTTGAAACATGGGGGCATTTCCTCACCGTCTATATAGTTCTTTGCAGCCGAAGAGTGAAGGACATGCTCTGCACATAGTAGGAACTTCATATAAGTTGTACTTCCTTTATGAATTTAGTACCTTAGAGTTGTTAAATTCTCCATTAGGAGGAGGCTTTTGAAGGTCCTCAATGTCATATTTGGTATTTGACTGTTCTGTTTTATTTTATATTTTATAGGGAAAAAATCACCTTTAGTCCCTGAACTATGACTCGTTCGACACTTTCGTCCCTGAAGTTTGAAATATATCACTTTCGTCCCTGAAGTTTGAAAATCACTATCACTTTCGTCCCTGCCGAGGGTTTTTACCGAATAAACCCTTGATTCCGGCCAAATCGAAGGACAACACCCACTGGGCTTTGAAGCCCTCCTTGAGGCGAGTTCAACGCCACCAACCTCGTCTCAAACCGTCGTCCGATGGCGGAGAATTTTACAATTAAAGTTTCGGCCACCATTGACTTTCGGGCTAAATTCGAGCCATTCTAGGCCGAATTGAGCTTAGCCCCAGTTATAAAAGTTACTCCTCTCATCCTTGCGAACATTTTGGCATAGGTTTTGCACAATTTTGTTCCGGTCAAGGACGAAAGTGATAGTTGGTGTTGAAGTTCAGGGACGAAAGTGATATATTTCAAACTTCAGGGACGAAAGTGTCGAACGAGTCATAGTTCAGGGACGAAAGTTATAATTATCCCTATTTTATATTTTGGTCCAAATAATTGCAATTTATTAGGTTGAAGCATATTCTGTTTGCACATCCATGCCATTGTACTGGATATATATATATATTCTTTTACTAATGCAAAACGTGTTATGCTGCATGAGAGACATATACAGGTTGCCTAGTTGCCTTGAATCTTAGTCAAGGGAAAGAGGACGATATATTGATAGAGTTTGCGGTCTCCTAAGTATAATACTGTAAGATAAATTGCTCTGCATCAGAATAGCAACATTATTGGTGTGTGGCTAGTTGGTAAAATATGGGGTATTTTTCCTCTAACCTCCTGTTGAATGAGTGAACAGAGTTTGCAGCATAAGAGTGAACATAGCCATTGAATCAATGCATTCTTATATGGGATTAAGGACAGCAGCGAGGAATGCAAGGGTTCAGAGAAGTTTTAGTTTGATGTATATCTTGCAGAACTTAAGATGCTCTTGATTATTGGTTCTTGATTAAGGGGATGGACTCCTTCGGCATGTAGGGGCATCTAGTAATGATGGTATGATGGGCATTGGTCTGAAGGATGAAGACAATTAATTAATTTTATGATTATAGACTAGCTCCAAACACTACTGACTATTTTTTGTGATCTATGCTAGGTTCTCTTTAATCAAATAAGTAATTTTTTTTGGCCGATAATGAAAATTCATTGAATCCAACAGAAAACATGCTCCGATAGCCGAAATCCGACCCATAACAAACAGATCTACACCAAAATGCCCCAAAATCACCCAACTCAAGCAAAATCGAACACATATTTCAAGTCTCCAACATAAATCAACTAGGATCTTCACCACCGTGAAACGACAGACGAAGTTAGTCATCAAAAACCACCATGAGACCAGGCGAAGGTGTTAATATGAACACACTGCAGACATGTACCGCTATGAAGATGGACGAAAAAAGTGCTTCGATTTCGATGAAACATTAAAATTATTATGATATTAATCAAACGGCTAAACAACTTCGAATCTTTTTGATGGGTCATCTAATTATGAACCATTTGGATTATGTGATAGCATCATACAATTAGCCAAAGTGGTGGTCTGTATTTTATTATGAAGCTACGTAATTTAGTAATTCATTCTAGAGATCACCAAGATGGATTAGGGTTTCTGGTTTGGAGCATGTTTCGACGGGTGCTTCTTCGGTACCCAGGGGAAGGAGGGGGGAGTGAGGGGGGAGGGTGAGGATGCATTTGCAGGGGGGGTGGGTGGGGTAGAGAACTCAATCCAATGGCTGAAATTCTGCCATGTGGCCAAGCATGCCATGTTTGGAACATGACAGAATTTTCTTGTTTCGACAACCTTATCTATAGGCGGCTGGCTTTTTTTTTTCTTACTTCCAAAATACAAAAAACCCCAGCTCTTTTTTCTAATTCTACTGCTGAAATAAGAAAGACACCAATTTGTTTTTGTTTTTTATATGTGTAACACTGGTTCTTTCCAATATATAAACAAAAGTAGATTCCAAGGTATAAACAAACGACAGTCTTCCAATAATACTTTTTCAAGTAGTTTCTTATCCCCTTAAGCCTAAAGCCAACTACATTTTGGGACGCTTTTAACTAGCCCACGTCTTCTTTTCCACATTTTTCATTATATATTCACCTTCATTTAGTCGTTTTCAAACTTATTTTGTCTCTGAAACTTAGTCCAAACAAGGAACAAATTTAGGTGATGAAGAACTAAACTCACAAGTTTGGTAGAAACATGATGGCCTCCTACCGTTTTAAATAACTTGATGTATAGTTCCTCTCTGTTTTTGTGTTTTTTGTCATTGGCAGCCTTGTTGCTTTTGCCTTTATGTGTTCTCTTCTTTCTTTGTAAGTTTGTTTCAGACTCCTTTTAGGCTTTTATTTTTGAATGATTTAGCCCTCTTTAAAAAACAAAAAAAAAACCTCACAAATTAGGTTGCTAGCTAGAGCCTCTAGCCTACAGGTTGCATGTCTGAAGAAAGATGTTTGGTGATTTGGACATGGCTTGTGGTTCGTCCGTTGCACTTAATTTTTTCTGCTAATAGAATTTTCAAACAAAGCAATATATAAATAAATGTGTTTTTCTTTTGAGGAAACATATCATATCATTAAAATCAAGGGTTCTTGACCCATAAGGACAAAATACCCAAAATATTGCCCACTCACTCTAGTTAAAAAACGCGCAGCCCTTCCGGCCCATTAATTCAAAAACACTGACCAATTTACAATTATGTCCCGTACTTTTCAGAATAATTACAACTCCAACTCCACTCTCTCACATCTCCATCTCTCTCGCTCTATCAGAAACCAATCTTTCTCACCAATCCGCGTGGAAGCCTGAGGGAAGCTAGATTGAAGTCCCCCGTGTTTATCCATGGTAACGGATCTGCGAAATGGAGCTCGAAGATCCATGAACAAAGAGTTGCAGATCCGGCAGCGATGACAGTTGCGCGTGGCACTACTCCTCGGAGTCGCCGGTCGATGCAAGGCCCTGAGCTCGGTTTGACGGAGGGGATTGACGAGCTTGCCTGTGCCGGCGGTGAGCCGTGGTGGTGCGTGGAGGTCCGCGATTGAAGAAGAGAGAAACCAGCAAAACATATCTTGATAGTTGAGATGTAAATTCGAAGCAAACAAGCATAAGTTGCAATTACCATGAGGTTAAAATCTGTATGGAAGATCCCCTCTCCTTCACTCATTGATCAAACCAAGTCGTGAAAGACTGAAACTTGGCTCCTTCACTAATTAAAGTAAAATTACTTTAATTTTATAGTATTTAACATACACACCCATAACAACATTACAAAACACAAATAAACCAACTAAGATTAGAGTTACACAAATAAGGACATGCAGCCCAGGCCCACACACTACAATTTAAGGCTAGACCCAAATTTTAAAGGTGCAATTACATAATCAGGTATTTCTTTACTTTATTTACAAGTTTGCCATTATACCAACCCAAAAGTGTGTGCTACTAGATATTTGTGCAGTAGCAGTAGTGAATATTCATGCAATAGCAATAACGTATATCCGTGCAGTAGCAGTAATGATTATCCGTGCAATAGCAATAACAAATATCCGTGTAATAGTATTAGCAAATATCTGTGCAGTAGCAATAACGGTAGCATATATCATCATGCAGTAGCAACTATCACGACAAGTATGCAGTAGAAGCGATCATGACTACTATGCAGTAGCAACTATTATGACTACTATGCAGTAGCAGCTATTAAGGCTGTTATGCAGTAACAACTATATACCAAGATTAGTATGCAGTAGCAGCTATCACGATAAGTTTGCAGTAGCAGCTATCAAGAGATATTGCACTGCTACTGCTACTACACGCATATATTGTATTAGTTTGCACGCTACTGCTACCGTTACTGCTACTACACACATATATGTTACAGGTATTGCAAGTTATTGCTACTGCACTGATATTGCACTGATACTGCTACCGTTACTGCTACTGCACTGATACTGCACTGCTACTGCTACCGTTACTGCTACTGCACTGATACTGCATTGATACTGCACTGCTACTGCATTGATATTGCACTCTACTGCACTGATACTGCACTTCTACTACACGCATATATGCTACTAGTATTGTACCATACTGCTACCATTACTGCTACTGCACTAACAGTACTGCACGAATATCTATTTTTGTTACAAAACGAATATATGCTATTGTTACTGCTACTGTATAAACATATGTTAAATGATATATGTTATTATACGAATGTTTATTTCTGCTATTGCATTTTTTAATGCTAATGCTACTGCACAAATATCTATTTATGTTATTACACAAATATATGTTACTGTTACTGCTACTGCACGAATATCTATTTCTGCTAATGTACGGATATCTGTTTCTACTATTGCATGAATATATGCTACAGTTACTGCTACTACATAGATATTTGTTGTTACTATTGTACGAATATCTGCTACTGCACGGATATATAGCGGCACACTTTGAGTTTTTTTTTTTTTTGTACACACATTGAGTTCCAAACCCAAAACTTAGAAGAGGACAAAAAAGTAATTTAACACTTGTCACATGTAAGCTTGTAAACAACTTGTCCTTTTGTGTAAAAAAATTTACTTATATGCATGAATTAAAAGTTTGTGGACTTTGGAGAAAAATGAAGAGATGTCATGGGCTTTTATGTAGTTTACTATTAATTTTACTTTAAAGCTCGGCGAGCTTTCTTTCCTAATTTGGTTGTTAATTAGCCAAGTAGCTGTTGTTTGGTTTATGGTTGTTGGTTTTGTTTTATGGGGTGGAATAACAATTGCTTTTGTATCTAACTGCCGAGAGCTATGCCCTTTAGGAGTTTGATTTTGAGTAGTATCTGTGTACATGTGTAATATTACTTTCAATTATTGTTTAGTGCTTTGTTTGTTTGGCTTTTTGCTAAGATAATTTGTTGTTGTTGTTCTGTGTATGGTTATTGATCTTTATTAGGACACAATTTTGCCATATAGATACTTGTTCTATTCCCATCATCAATTCATCAATATAACTCAATAAAATATTTTATTGACCGCAATAAAATTTTATTGAGATCAATAAAATTTTGTTGATAATTTTATTGAGGTCAATAAAATTTTGTTGATGGGTTCTTTGTTGGAATGTAGTTGCTTTTGGGTTCTTGTTTTTGGTTTCCCACTTTCAAAAATTCAACATACTATTTCATCAATCTCACTTTGAAGGTTTTCTCTTTTCTATTTTGATGTATAATAGTTCATGATAGGGAGATAAGGGTGTGTGAGTGTTTCCCTTGGTTACATTTCATTAATAAGATGTTCCGTGGTAGGAGGGAAAAAACAAATGAGCATCACATTTGTGTATTTTATTGACTTCAATAACATTTTATTGAGGGTCTATAAACTATTTTATTGAGGTTAATAAAATTTTATTGAGGTCAATAATCTGTTTTATTGAAGTCAATAACATTTTATTGAGGTCAATAAAATTTTATTGAGGTCTATAAACAGTTTTATTGAGGTCTATAAACAGTTTTATTGACGTTAATAAAATTTTATTGAGGTCAATAATCTGTTTTATTGAAGTCAATAAACTGTTTTATTGAGGTCAATAAAATTTTACAAGATCAGTGAAATTTAGTATCTGGGTCTCAATCAACAAAGAACAAAAAAACATAACCTCTGTGTATTTTATTGAGATCAATAAACTTTTTTATTAACCTCAATAAAATTTTATTGAGGTCAATAAACTGTTTTATTGAGGTCAATAAAATTTTATAAGATCAGTGAAAGTTTAGTTTCTGGGTCTCAATCAGCAAAGAACAAAGAAACATCACCTTTATATATTTTATTGAGGTCAATAAACTTTTTTATTAACCTCAATAAAATTTTATTGAGGTCAATAAACTTTTTTACAATTATTACCCAAAGAGTACATGATTTTCATTTATTACAAGCTTAGCTACTTTACCCACAAAATGCACCATTATCCATTTAACTTATTTACAAAGTGTACAAAGCAGCGCCTCAAGGCAATCCTGAATCAAAAACAAAGCAGGACCTTAAGGCTACAAGTTACCAAAGGACTAATCCCAATCAACATCAAGACCCTGCATCCTTCATCTCAGAGTAATATGCATTATCCAGAAGAAATTGATGATCTGATTCACTAATAATCCACTCAAGGATACTATATACAAGTGGAAACTGGAATGGGAAGACCCCACATCATGGAACCACTGAAATCAAAATGGCATATGTAATGAATTACGCTGAAACCACAATATGCAGATATGGAACAAGTAGTGAATCACAAATGAATTTACTATAAACAAAGGAAAGTCTGAGCTAGAGCTTCAACCCCACTTGTGTAATTGTCCTGCAGTAGAAAAGCCACCAAACTAATCTCCAAACACATAATAGCAGAAACATTACGACGGCCAAAGAGTAACATCCATGTCTTCCTCATCAACCTAAATATGTGCTCTCTTCTTCTTCATCACCTGCAATCACAATTCACACAAAACCATAACCATCCCAATTTAGACAAGCATCATGGCAGCTTCGATAAGCTTCACAGCCATACCCAGTCATAGCGCCGTTCAATCCGTCGAGCCCAAGCTCCGATTATCCACCACGGTGTCGCCGCTGCTCTTGGATCCTCAAACCACAGCTCACACCGCCGTGAGCTTTATAGAGCCACCGCCGCACAGCCCATTCATTTGGGCACCCAATTCTGGACACCCAACCACCGCCGATCTCGTGTTTGTCTCCGCCGCTTCTTAGTTGCGCCGTCGTCGATCTCAATAGCCCAGACGACGTCGCTCCACCATGCCCACCTCTCGACGTCTCTCTCTCGGCTTCCCTTGAATCTGTTCTCCGGCCCCATTCTCTCTAGTTCCAGCACACAAGCATCGAGCTCAATTCCAGTTCGCACTTCGCTCACAGACCACAACACCGCTACCGAGACTCATCGAGTTAGCATCATACACGACTCAAAAAGAACAAATCGAATTCAGGTGAACAAATTAGAACACACAGAGAAAGAGACGTGAATATATGAATGATTACCAGGGCAACGACGACGACGAGACCACAGAGAATGGCGAGGCCGTGAAAGATTCGGTCTTGCCAAAGCGGGGAGGCATTGATGTCGTGCCACCAACTCGATGAGGCTCTGAGATTGTATCACCGCTGCACGTCCGTCCTCCACGATCTCAAAGCCCAGACACCAAGGGCAAATGTGTCACAAAAAATTCTCATTCAATATTTTTGTCCTTAATAAGAGTAAAACATGCCCAAACCAGACTTGTTCGGAAAAATTAAAAAATTTCCAAAGTAGATGGGAAATACAAAGTGAAATTTAGGACTTATTGGATATTTTCCTTAAAATCAAAGGCCAAAAACGGCACTGTATAACAACTTACTAGGCTAGAACTCAAATATGTCGGCCAAGTAAACCAGCAAACTAATAAATAAATGTGTTTGACAAATCATAATCTTAAATATAGGACAAAAACACTATAAATTTCATACTTTTGCAAGGCAACTTGTAAAGGACGAATGATAAATGAAATTAAAATAAATAGTTAAACACTCCATTATTATTGTAATTCTACTTTTTGAAACATTAGGCAAGCGGATTGGGTGTCAAAAAACTAGTATATTGCAAAAATTAGCAAATTAAAAATAATTATTTAAAGTAGATATTATTACAAGAGAGTCGATTACACCACGAACAATTCTCTAAACTCATAACAATTGGTGCTTAATATTCTCATGCTTTTGCCTAGGTCAAAACAAAAAGTAAAGAAACGCATGAACTTGTAATGAAGTTTGACAAATAAAAAACCTTGTCATGAAGAATTTCGATGGATAGTTGACCACAAGTCAAATTATGAGGTCATTTTTAGATTAAAATGCAATTCAATTTATCGGTCAGAGGTTAAATATCTGATTAACTGACACAAAAAAAAGTATAAGAAATTTAGTAAACTAGCTTCTTTTTTTTTGAAAGGGTAAACTAGCATTTTTGTTATAATGAATGAAGTATTTTTCATCAACAAATTGTGGGTAAAGCTTTCAAGTTTGAATCTTCATCCCCTTCATTCTTGACCAATAAATTAAGACAAAATAAGGAAAAAAATCATGTTTTTTTTTTCCAGCCAAAATAAAAATATAAAAAATAAAAGAGTTTTGGTCTCTAATATTAGGGTTTTGGGAGAAAGTATATATAGAAAGCACCGAGGAACGACTGTACCCGCCGACTACAGTTCTTAATACCCCCTACTCTTCCATTGAAGATTGAAAGTTAATTAAAGCAAAATACTGATAGGGAAATCGAAGCAATGTCAGACTACATTCCTGAAGAAATCATACACGAAATCCTCCTAAAGTTGCCGGTCAAATCACTAATCAGATGCACCGCAGTGTGCAAGTCATGGAGGTCTCTCATCAAAAGCTCTACCTTCGTCAAAAACCACCTCAGCCACACAATTCAATCCAACCACCAAAACGATGTTCACCTCCTTCTACTACAGAAGTGGCCAAGAGGAACGGTTTACTCGTTGCACTGGGATAACCCTACATTTGGTGAGCATATCAACGTTGCAAAGCCATTCGTTGATAATAACTGTGCATTGGTAGAGAGAGGTTGTTGGCCTCTGGTGATTGGAACTTATAATGGTCTCGTATGCCTTGTTGATTATCACAATTCTGACACCATAATAGTTTGTAACCCATCTATTAGAAAGTACGTGATTTTGCCTGAAGCAAAACTCAATGCCGCAGTGATGGTTTCGCATAAATTGGAATTTGGCTATGATTCCCATAATGATGACTATAAGGTTTTGAAAATTAGATTAAGATCTCACCAGAGTGATGACTGCGAAGTTGACGTTTGGTCCCTATCCAGGGGCTCATGGAAGACTCTTAAAGCAAAGTTAAAGAACAGTTATCCTAGGGGTAATACTACAGTCCAAAAGATCGAATCTGGGAACACACAAAAGACCTTTGAAAATCCCAAGCGAATAGAAAAAACTCCTACGTGTCTCACGGTCCAAAGTAGTTAGGCCTTGCGTAGAAGTCGGTCTTCTCAAGGCCCCATGGTTATGTATGGATACCTAGCAGGAAGCTTTCGCTTCTTGAATCTATATAAGGATAAGGATATAATCCCTATTTAATTTTTTTCTTTCTTTTTTATCGAGGCTTCTCGCTTCTCTGTCTCAGTGAAAGTGGGATCACCGAGGCTCCTAAAAGCAGCCGCGATCTTATGGACCACCAGGCCTTTCTAAAGCGTTGAGTCCCGTGCTCGCTTTTCGAAGAATATGGAGTCCCATATTTGAGTAGACGCCCGCGCTCTAATCCTTACTACAATGAAAGATCTGCTTCATTGCTATGCCCTTCGACAAGGACCTTACCTAACCCGATCTTTCAATGACTGCATAACCGCCTTAACCGCTGGACTTGTGACCGGACCTGTGGACTTCTGTTATGGCATTTTAACTCTTTAGTAAAGATCGGAGAAAGAGCAACCAATCTCTTAAGAGCATGTAAAAAGTCCGTCCGGGGTGATCGAGAGATGGATTTTATAGAGGAGTATGGTCATTGAACCCTTTTGATTCGCCAGTAACGGTTCCTTAATCAAGTCAAATAACGGAGATTCTCCAGGACCGGTCGATTTAGCACAAGCATAATCCATTAGAACGAGACGGCTCAAATACGTGTTGTGATTGTTCGTGTGACTGGGCACTCAAAAGGCGTTGAGAAACCCTCGTTATTGAGGGCAATGCGTTCTTTTGTTTCACTACCTGACCAGAGGAGAGGGACAACAACGGCTTTCCGGTTCACCAAAAGGCGCAGGGGGGAGTAGGAACGATGAATACATGAAGTCTTTCCTTTTCTAAACATAAGGGGATTCGATTCAAAAAGGGTCTAAGAGGCAACCCGCCTACAGAATAAGTAAGCCCGACCGACGAACTGTTCGTCTGTTTGACATCGAGGATCCCCCGTTAGAATAATGAATCAAGGAAATCCTCTTTTATCAAATCGTCTGTGCTCACGAATCTATTGTGGAAGCTTAATGATAATAAATTATCGTAGTGTAGTATAGTAACAGTCAACACAGTAACTGTAACGTGACCAGCGCTTTGTCCTTTATATATATATATATATAATAATAATAAGGCTGCAACTGCGCTGAATGATAAAGCCTTATTCCATTTATTTCAATTTGTGAGGAAAAACCTCACCTACGCTCTTCCAATCCAATGAATTCTAAGCAGAAGTACACCGGTCGTTTTCAAAGTTTCTTCGGAATACGTGAGTTGCCGGTGTGTCTTTAAGAAAAAAGGCACACAAATACAGAATGGAAAATCGATTAATTCTTCTCGATGCAATTCAAACATTATGTCACGGGATCTCCCAACAACAAACTCTTATTGAGAACGATCAATTAATAAACCCTTTACTTCCACATTTTGATAACCCAGGCAACCCTGTGGTTCCAAATGTGGAGAACGCGGAACCGGTCACCCTCTATAATGGTTCTTCGAGAAAACTCCGAGCGGCAATTGCCGCTAGTATAAGAATGCTGATGAATCAGCATCACTTTCCATTACCCCAAAATTGGACCTATGAGCAATTGGCCGATGAAATTATTGGCCAACCTGTTGATTTGGTCCACTTATTGGATATCTTAACCGATTTAAGCACTTTTGGCTTTGCCAGTCAACCCTTCCATCAGTTGTTGGATTTTCTGCACACGGTGGCTCAGCCCGCGGCAGTTGTATTAGGAGGTTAGTTGTGAAAGGAATAGCGTTGAATCTTGAGAATGAGAATGTAGGGATTGTTCTATGGGTGCCCAATGGAATTTAATTTGGGCGCCCTGGATGTGCGTATAGTCCCGGTTTTTGAGCGGTAAAACAATGACTTCCAAAACCTTTCTTTTTTTTAGTGAGGGCTTTCCGGACCTTCCCAACTACCTCTCCCGATGGTCATAAAAAAGCCCAAGTAAGCAAGTTCTTTCAGAACCTAAGGGCCCCTCTCTGATAAGGAAGGAAACTACATAATCTCAATTTTATGACACGATGGCTGTTCTCCACTAACCACAAGGATATAGGGACTCTATATTTCATCTTCGGTGCTATTGCTGGAGTGATGGGCACATGCTTCTCAGTACTGATTCGTATGGAATTAGCACGACCCGGCGATCAAATTCTTGGTGGGAATCATCAACTTTATAATGTTTTAATAACGGCTCACGCTTTTTTAATGATCTTTTTTATGGTTATGCCGGCGATGATAGGTGGATTTGGTAATTGGTTTGTTCCGATTCTGATAGGTGCACCTGACATGGCATTTCCACGATTAAATAATATTTCATTCTGGTTGTTGCCACCAAGTCTCTTGCTCCTATTAAGCTCAGCCTTAGTAGAAGTGGGTAGCGGGACTGGGTGGACGGTCTATCCGCCCTTAAGTGGTATTACCAGCCATTCTGGAGGAGCTGTTGATTTAGCAATTTCTAGTCTTCATCTATCTGGTGTTTCATCCATTTTAGGTTCTATCAATTTTATAACAACTATCTCCAACATGCGTGGACCTGGAATGACTATGCATAGATTACCCCTATTTGTGTGGTCCGTTCTAGTGACAGCATTCCTACTTTTATTATCACTTCCGGTACTGGCAGGGGCAATTACCATGTTATTAACCGATCGAAACTTTAATACAACCTTTTTTTGATCCCGCTGGGGGGGGGGAGACCCCATATTATACCAGCATCTCTTTTGGTTTTTCGGTCATCCAGAGGTGTATATTCTCATTCTGCCTGGATTCGGTATCATAAGTCATATCGTTTCGACTTTTTCGGGAAAACCGGTCTTCGGGTATCTAGGCATGGTTTATGCCATGATCAGTATAGGTGTTCTTGGATTTCTTGTTTGGGCTCATCATATGTTTACTGTGGGCTTAGACGTTGATACCCGTGCCTACTTTACCGCAGCTACCATGATCATAGCTGTCCCCACTGGAATCAAAATCTTTAGTTGGATCGCTACCATGTGAGGGGGTTCGATACAATACAAAACACCCATGTTATTTGCTGTAGGGTTCATCTTTTTGTTCACCATAGGAGGACTCACTGGAATAGTCCTGGCAAATTCTGGGCTAGACATTGCTCTACATGATACTTATTATGTGGTTGCACATTTCCATTATGTACTTTCTATGGGAGCCGTTTTTGCTTTATTTGCAGGATTTCACTATTGGGTGGGAAAAATCTTTGGTCGGACATACCCTGAAACTTTAGGTCAAATCCATTTTTGGATCACTTTTTTCGGGGTTAATCTGACCTTCTTTCCCATGCATTTCTTAGGGCTTTCGGGTATGCCACGTCGCATTCCAGATTATCCAGATGCTTACGCTGGATGGAATGCCCTTAGCAGTTTTGGCTCTTATATATCCGTAGTTGGGATTCGTCGTTTCTTCGTGGTCGTAACAATCACTTCAAGCAGTGGAAATAACAAAAGATGTGCTCCAAGTCCTTGGGCTGTTGAACAGAATTCAACCACACTGGAATGGATGGTACAAAGTCCTCCAGCTTTTCATACTTTTGGAGAACTTCCTGCTATCAAGGAGACGAAAAGCTATGTGAAGTAAAAGAAGAAAAGGTCGCCGACTGCTACTAAGAACCTAACAGAACTCTCTTTGATAGAATCTTGATTTGAGAGAGTCTAGTACGATTGCTCCTATTCAGGATATAGTCTGTTTTTTATTTTCATATGAAAATAAAAGAGGTTGCGAAGCCGAAGGAAAGTAAAATAAACGAAGTAAGGTTGCGAAGCCGCGGTTTATTATATTTGGCTTGTTGCTAATCAAATGGATGCAGTTCTATATAATTACGTGCCCAGGACGTGTAATATAGCTGCCCATTTTGTTGCCTCTTATGCTGCCAAATGTGGTTTTCGTTGTACTTGGAATAGCTCTATGCCTAGTTGGTTGTGTCATGGAATTGACAATGATGTAAACCCCTCCGTTTAATGAATGAAGTATCTTAATCGTTTAACAAAAAAGGTGGTTTAGTGAATGATGTTAAGGATCTGCTTCTCGGTATTAAGTTAGTGTTGGAAGACTGAAAAAGATGAGATGCATGGGATGAAAGTGCTCACTTACCTGCTCTTGTGAATGGTACTTGGCATCGGGTTCATTGCCGTAAGGAAAGCACAGACTTTTTCATTTTGTGTTTTGATATGGTCAGCGAATTATTTGGGGAGATAATTATGCCCCAAGATTTGAGAAAAAAATTCTGCTCTATAATAAGATATGGGGAGTCCATTGGCTTGTTACATGTCCAGAGAAACGCAAGAGATTCTGTCTTTCAGATATGGGTTATGAAAGAGTATGGCGTGGTAGAATCGTGGACTAAACAATTCGATATATGTCTGCAGGGTGTACAACTAGACCATAAGCTCTATGCCTTTAAAAGTAGCGAGGAAGTATTGCTCAGAGAAATTGCTACAGATGGTTCGAGGCTGATTTCGGTGGATCTTAAGAGCAAACACGTTAAACAATTTCGAATTGAAAGATATCAGGCTTTTGATTCTTTTGTAGAAAGTCTCATCTTACTTGGCCAAGCAAATGCTTGTTCTTACATGGACTAGCAAGAATGAAGCAAGAACAACTTGGGTTTCGGATTCAGCACTTTCCCGGATTTGTCTTTATTTTTTCAAGTAATCGATCTGCAAGTAATATATTGTGCCTCTGGTTAGATTATATGCAAGTTTATACTGAAATCTAAATTTAGTTGATATTTCAAACCATCCAACTCCAATTTTACTTTTAGCTTAATTGCTCTGCATATTTATCTTCGATTAACGTTTTGGCTAGCTACTTGTCTTGATATAAAGGAAAAGATCGACTTCACCTGGGGAAATTTTTCTTTCATGACATGCCCTTACACATTACAGGAATTTAATTGTTACTTAAGATTTGGTAGGCCCTCAATAATTAGGTGACATTTTGAATCTGGACAAAGAAATGCATGTATGCTTGTTTGCAATAATTAACTTACACATAACTCGGAATTTACTCTAAGATAGTTCTCAAATGCATTAAAATTAGTCGAGAAGCTGGTTGGAGTGTGGATGATTGAAAGAGATTCCAACATAGAATTTACTCTTAAGATAAATTCCTCTACATCAGAAATTCACAATATATACTAATTTTTTTGTTGTATACTAGTTGAAGGAAAAGCATAAAATGAGGTCATGAGGGCATTTGAAAATCTATTGCAAGAACCAAGCACAACAACTCTCAAATTTAGATCAGGAGAAGCAAGTTCTTATGGAGTTATGGTCAAACTGCTGAAGGTACGTACGTGGTGGCGACTAATGAAATGTAAGTCTCTTTTGAGTCCCCAGAATTTAGTTACACTTAAATCTTCCTAACATGGCCAAATTAACAATAGTTTTAATTTTCATCTTGAGATGAATAGAGAATAGATCGACTCTAGTTCAACTTCAAGTGAAGTACGCAATTTTGATATTATTATCTCTTTCTTTTTTTGTTTTTCTAAAGGCTAGCTGAAGTAACATTTGTTCATCTCATTTTGCAATGCAGTAATTCAGTAAACATGGAAAAATATTACAAAACAAGTTCTAAGATGGTCTACAACCATTACCAACAGGTTTTCGTGATCATTGCAAAACTGGCCAGACAGTTTTAATCAGAGAAATTATCACAAATAATACATGAACTTATCCTTCATTATATACTTGGTAGCCGAACTTATATTTTGATCACAACCAGTACATGAACTTTTCGACGTCATCTCAAAATGTACCACCGATCCGTACACATTTCGTCATATATATAACTGTTAAAATGGAGCATGTGCATTGCACATGACATATATTTGACGGGTAGGTTTGTCAAATAACCCCATAACAATTTGTTAAGATACTTTTTTTTTGTCAAAATTCAGTCTATTAGATTATTTAAATATGCTGATAGTTTTTGGCAAAAATGGAAGAACATATATAATATGAAGAAGTAAAGGAAAAAGTTTTAAAAAATCGAATGGAAGAACACAAGAAGAAGAATTCGCCCAAATTTGTTTTTTAGAAGAATTCACCCAAATTTTTTTTAGAAGAATTGACCCAAATTAAATATAGAAAAAGATGAGTAATTTCATATGTGCATAATTTCTTGGAGAATCCACAAAAAAACAAAAACCAGTTATTCATCTTCTTCCTTATTTCAATCTGACCCATTTCTTTACACACAAAAAAATCCGACCCATTTCCTTTCTCTCTCTCTCTCTCTAAAACCTTCATTTCAATTTGACGCAAGCACACAACCAACTTTGATTGAAATAGAGTTCTAATTGAACTCGCTATTTGAAATTTTGAATAGTTTAGAGCACTCTATATCTAATGATTGGAGATTAGGCCTTTATTACTTTTTGTTGATTTGTTCCCTGTTTAACTACTTTTTTTTGTATATTTTATCCTGAGCTTAATTTTAGTGGTGTTAAGACCATGCATAAAGCTAAAATTTAATTAATAGAAAGTAGGAAAGCAATGTTGTGCTGCTTATTATGTTTTTTTTTGTCCTTTTTATTTTTTTTCTTTACAAAACCTAAAACAATATTGTAACCTTTTGGTGCTCAAAACGTCATACGACTCGATGTCACGAGATTACAAAGTGTTTCTCGTCTCTCGGGCATAAATTGTAGATAATTTCTGAAAGTGCTATTTTACGTCAAAATGCGTGTGCAATAGCTCACCGGTTTTTTGACCATTTCTTCATGTTTTGAAAAATCTGAATTTCCAACCTTAACTTGTTTGCCACATCTTATTTGGAAGCCCAATAGGATCCATCAATGCTCATAAAATAAAATAATTCGTTGACCAAAAAAATATAAAATGCGGAAACACCTTTACCGACGAATACTTCGTCAGAAAAAGGCGAACTTAAAAAAAAAGGTGGAAACACTTTTCCTGATGAATAAATCGTCAGGAAAGGTGAACTAAAAAAAGCGGAAACACCTTTACCGACGAATACTTCGTCAGTAAAGGTGAACTTAAAAAAAACAAAAACACTTAATTTCCCGACGAATAGTTCGTCGGAAAAGGTTGTTCTTATTATATTATTTTGTCTTTTTTAATTTTTGCTTTACAAAACCTAAAACATCGAAACCTTTTGGTTCTGAAATCGTCATATGACTCAATATCATGGGATTATAGAGCTTTTTTCGTCCTTTGGTCATAAATTGTTGATGATTTTCCAAAGTGCTATTTTTCATCCAAATATGTTTGCTATCTCACAGGTTTTTGACTGTTTCATCATGCTTAAAAAAACTAATTCTTCATCCTTGACTTGCTTGCCACATCTTATTTAGAAGCCTAAAAGGATCCACCAACGCTCATGAAATTAAATAAACATTGAACAAGACAATTTTAAAAAATAGAATGCGGAAACACCTTTTTCGACGAATATGTCATTAGAAAATGTTGTTTTTTTTTTCTACCAAAAAAAGTGAAATCACTTTTCATTTTTCTTATTTTATGTTTTTTTTTTTGTTTTTTTTTTCTTTTCAAAACCAATAACAACGTAACTTTTTGGTGCTCAAAACATGATATGATGATACAACAGGATTATATAGTGTTTCTCGTCCCTCGGACATAAATTGTTGATAATTTCTGAAAGTACTACTTTTTATCAAAATACATGTTCTATAGCTCACGGTTTTTGACAATTTCTTCATGTTTCAAAGAATCCGAATCTCGTACTGTAAATCTTTTTTTTTTGGACAATTCCAACCTTAACTTGTTTGCCACAACTTATTTAATTGGAAGCCCAATAGGAACCATCAATGCTCATGAAATAAAATAGTTCATTGACCAAGAAAATTTAAAAATGCGGAGACACATTTATCGAAGAATGTCAGCAAAGGTGAACTTTAAAAAAAATAGCGGAATTTGTTAGGAAAGGTTAACTTAAAAAAAGGGAATTACGAAAATACCTTCCCCGGTGAATATTTCGTCAGTGAAGATGAAAAAAAAACAAAAACATTGTTCCCGACGAATATTTGGTCAGAAAAGGTTGTTATGATTGAACCCACTATTTGAAATTTTGAATAATTTCTAGAGCATTATGTATCTAATAATTGGAGATTAGGCCTTTATTACTTCTTGTTGATTTGGAATTCCCTCTTCAACTACTTTATTTCTTTTTTGTATATTTTGTCCCTAGTTTTCATGGTGCGAAGACCATGCATAGAGCTAGAATTTAATTAATAGAAAATAGAAAAACAATGTTGTATTGGCTACAAATTAGAAAAGAAGAATGGAAGAACTTAAGAATAAGATAAGCTATGTGTTGGCTGCAGATGTCACACCTTGACCCCGGGGAAGTGACTAACAAAATATTAGATAAATTTCACATTAACCAATCCAATAAAGATCAAGTACAACAAGTTCAATTTCAAATTTCTCATTCACTGTGCTCTTAAGTTTATCAAAGCATTTTTCTTTTTAAATTCCTATTTATTCCACCAATTAGGCCCAATATAGTTCTCGGATTAAGGCCATTGAGCACACTCCGTACAAGCGGAGTCCTGATTGGGTTTTGGGACGTCTTTGACCCCAGGGAGGCAGAATCCCTACTTAATTATCTTGCTCGATCCACCGAGCCCCAATCAATTTTCAGTTCTTTCACCCTAGGGAGGTGCAATCCCTACTTAATTATTTCTCCGTGCCTAACTGGATTATATTCATTCACATTTATTCTGTTTTCTTCTCAATCCAAATTCTCACATATTCTTCATCAGTATCTCAATATCTTAGGCCGGCCAATAATATTAATTCAGAGTGTGAGTATTTTTTTTTTTTTAGAAAAACAAAAACTTTATTAATCAATAGAGAATTATAATCCTTAGCATGAACATCCTAAGAATGAGCAATACATACCACACAAGTGGCCTAATCGATGATTCTAAACTTAGAACTCTAATCGATGATTCGAATCTTAGAACAATACATACACCGTGCATCACTGTTGTTAGCAATCGTCAACTCCAACAGAAAATTTCGACAAGTATTGTCATTAAGACCAGTAAATCCAATCTACCTCAAGAAAGACCCATGAAAAGAGAAAATAAAACCATAGTCTAAACTTGCACAACTGATTATATTTATTCTTAAACAAGAAAATAAATTGACCCAAATCAAAGAACCAAATCTAACTGTGAGTATTATTAACTCATTTACTTTATAATAGAACACCATATATAATTAAATTTGGATATTTGATTGTTCTTCCAACAAAAACCATAATCATATATAGCAGCCATTAACTCATTCATGTGCAGACATAATTGTATAAATATGTGTATAACTATATATATATTTATTATCTCCTTCAAACTAAGGTGAATAAAATCAGGAAACTAAATTTATGATTGTTTGTCAAATATTGTAACAACCCAAAACATCAATCCTTCCAAACTAAATCAAAAATCGATTTCAAACATATCATGGTGTCGAGCTCAAAGAGTACATTAAATTTAATACCTAAATTGAAGCAAACGGCAGCCGAAGACACCAAAAATTGCCTAAAATCACAAATTTTCTTCCCTTTGATTCTCACTATTTAGTCGTTTATTTGACGAACCAAAGCCACCAGCGTGTTCGCCTCACCAAGGCAAAGCCGTTGATACTAGTATGGCGCCGTGAAACGGCTGGACGGTGGAGATGGAGATCGGAACTTCGAGATGGAGAGTGAGAGGTCGCGAAGGATCACGATTGTCCCCGACCTGACTGATCTAATTGGCTATTTATAGCCTTGAAAATTAATTAAATGGACGTCCCAGATCAAGCGGTGGTAATGATAAATAGTCCAGATCGTGCCACACAATTTTTCTTTTTCCATAAAATATTTTACTTGTTTATCAAATTTTCAAAAATCATAAAAATTAGTTCGGATGTCTGAAAAATTCACTGAAAATTTTCACGGACTCGTCGTAACGTCTACATTATTTCCAAATCCTTAAATTGGAATTATCACTAAAAAAAATTCATGAAAAGCTCTCGAGCCTCCTTAACAACTACAGGGATTACCAATTTAATCTTGATTAATTCTAAATTATTCTCTTATATATGTGTGTGTGTGTATATATATATATATATATTTTTTTTTTTTTCAAAAATCATTAGAGTTTTATTTTCCAAACTAACTTTCGTACCACCAAAACAATCCATGAATTTTACCAAGAATAAAATCATAATTCATTAAAAATCGGGTTATCACAACAGACTAGTTTATTTGGAGAATAAATTTAGGTACAAAATTATGATAATTTCCCTTTTAATTATTTTTTCTGTGTTGATTTGTTATATGTGTTCTTTTTTCTAGTTGGAAATAAGGTTTCTTGTGTTAGTTTGTAAGGAATAGGATTTAGACTTTCCTAGTTAATTTACTTAGTCTTCATTGACGTATTATTTTGTATTGTTTATGGTATTATACACGTTAATGAAAAAAAAAATATTTTACTTCCTAATCGATTGATTTTTAAGTTGTGTGATTTTTTTTTTATCAGAACCATCACTTAGAGTACACTCACCTTTTAGATTAAGCTCAAATTACAAAAAAATACCTACAAACTCTGAAAAAAAAAAGTGATATCGAAGTTCCAATACCCTTTGCGACTTGTTCTCGATCAAAAGAAAAACAAAGCTTGTTCCCCCCATCTTTACAGAAGGAGACGAGGAAAAAATAAGGGCCCGAGGTCCAAAACAGAAATTCTAACCTAGGCCCGTACCTAAAACCAAAGGTAAATCCCTAATAAGTATTCGGGACCAAACCCATGAAAGCCAAGGCCACGATCCAAGATTGAGATGCCAGCCCCAAGTTGGGTGATTAATAATGCCATAAATAAAATTGTCCGATACACTTTAAGGTATTTTATTAATTAACTATGGTACTTGATTGATTAACATATTTAGTGGAGCCAATTCGACGATGTTAAAGAGGAGGAGGATAATTGAGGATTTAGCTTTGGGTCTCCGAGTTTGTTTTTTTGTTGGTTTGATTACACCGCGTTGGATTAGGCTACGATTTCACGGGAATATCTCCCCAAATCAGAAAGCGAAGACTAAACTCTGCTCATAAAACTCCCAAATCCCTAAACTCTTCCACTGAAAATTACGATCACTGTAAAATTTCGGGAGAGAAATCGAAGCAAACAATGTCAGACTACCTTCCTCAGGGAATCATCCACGAAATCCTTAGAAAGTTGCCCATCAAATCTGTAATCCAATGCTGCTTAGTGTCCAGGTCATGGAAGTCTCTGATCGAAAGCTCCACCCACCTCAGCCGCAAAGTCCAATCAACGAACCAAAAGGACCCTCTCTTCCTTCTCGTAAAGGATTTAGCCGAGAGAGATCAGCCCAACTGGTGTCTTTGGAAAAACCCGGACTTTGGTGAGTACATCAAAATCAAAAATCCTTTCCCTTGCATCATAAAATCTATTTTCTCCGAAACTGAAAGATTTACGGTCAAGAATTTCAATGTGGTGGGAACTTGTAATGGGCTTGTGTGCCTTGCTGTTGACTTTTCCTATTATGGTTCCATAGCAGTCATTTGGAACCCTTCTATTAGAAAGTTTGTGACATTGCCTAAGCTTCGAGTTTCAAACCCCAAGGATGGCACTGACTTCTACATAGCAAGTTATGCTTTTGGCTATGATTCGCGGACCAACGACTATAAGGTTTTGAGAACTGTCAGTGACTATGGTGGCGAAACAGAGGTTTGGTCCTTGGCTAGGGGATCCTGGAAGACACTTACTGCTCCAATGCCCAAGGATTTTCCGTGTCGCGGCGATAATGTTAGATATGCTTTTGTCAATGGTGCTGTGCATTGGGTTCAACATCGTCGTGAGGATAGAAGGGATGAGGCCATTGTGGATACTGTCATTGTGTTGTTTGATATGGCCAGTGAATTATTTGGCGAGATAACGATGCCTGAAGACTTGAGAGGAAAGCATTGTTTTATTTCAAGATACATGGAGTCCATTGGCTTGTTTGTGAGTGAACCTCAAGAAAATAGTTCTGATTTTGACATGTGGATGATGAGAGATTATGGTGCTGTGGAATCATGGACTAAATTGTTAACTATACGCCTGGAAGGGCCTAAGGTGTGGCCACATGGTTTTAAGGAGAATGGTAGTGAAGCAGTGTTCTCAGTAAGTGAAGGACGGCTACTAACGGTGGATCTTAAGACCAAGCAATTTGGAGAATTTGCAATTGAGGAATATAGGTACTACTTCTTGGATTGCTTTGCTGAAAGCCTTGCCCTACTTGGCCATGCCAATGCTATTTCTTAGAGAGGAGCAAGCAACAAGTTATTTTAGAACTTTAGCACTTATGTTTCTTTTTTATCTTATACTGGATTGTAGAGAGATATTCAGTTTCTTGTTTTCTTAGTTTTTCCCTTGTCTGATAATTTGAGATGTCTTTTGCTTTTCCTTTTCAAATATTTTACATCAATATATGATTGTGTGCATTCTGCATTCACAAACCAAACTACGAACCAGAATATAAATTCAGGGGGGTTGTTCTGTATGTTTCAGATGATTTGACGATTTGGTTTCGTCTGATATTTTATGAATGCTAATTATGTACATCATGGTGAGTTGGGGTTTCACTATTTTTTTTATTAAGTACCTCGGTACTTTGCTTGAATCAAATGCCATGGGATTAATTCTCTGAAGTTCCTGTGGTAGGTTTGCATCTTCTCAGGTTCCCACGGGTACCAGGTTGTTTGGCGTGGCTCGATCTTAAGTAACAGCAAGAGTTGAACTTACAAGAGTTATAAACAATATAAATAACGGCAAAATCAACAGAGAAAACACAATACACATAGAAGTTATAGATATGATTTCAGTCATGAAGATTATGATGGTATGGATTTTACATGTTCTCGTTGCAGTCAAAGTTGGTGAGAAAGAGGCTCCTTCTTCTCCACCACCAACTCGTTCGTCCTTTCGACATGGTCATATATATTTCTAGAACTTATAAGACTCTCGATTCTAAAATAACTGGAATTACTCAAAACCCTGAATTTTCTGAAATTGAAGCTAAATTGAAAAGTATAATCTCAAAATTTGAAAGACATCAATCTCAAGTTGAACATCATCAGTCTAAAATGGAAAGTCATTTATCTAAATTGCACATCATGCATGAGTCTAAAATTAAAAATCACATGTCTGAAGTTGAACGTCATTGCTCTAAATTTTTAACTCATCAGTCTGAAATAAGTAAGCTTCGATCTGAACTTGAAAACCTTCAACCTAAAATTCTTGCTTCTTTTTTTTTTTTTGGCTAATTGAAAATTCTCATTCAAAACCGCAAAAAACGGCAAGAAACAACACAGGAAGCAAAAGAGACAGCTTACAACAGGAAACAAAGCACATCCCTAAACATTAGGAGGAGCAGGGAGTCCATCAGCTCTCAGAACATGCATCAGAGAGAGTGGAGGGTTATTCATAACATCAATAAATACAAATGAAGAATATTGCAACAAATGATGGACTGTAGATCGGGAGCATTTCTTGAGATCAGAAGTGAAGGTTCTCTTGTAATTATGAGTTTTTCTATCAATTAATGAAAGGGTTAGTTCCTGCAACCAAGAGATGGACACACTACTAGAAATTGGACTTTTAGCCACCCCCCCAATGGCCATGGCTAGCCCTGGCTAATGATGTTATTTTGCCTACATTGCCACGAAATAGAGAGCAGTCACTGAGGATGCGTATGCTATTGCTATTGGGTACCAAATTGCCACAAACTTAATAACCCCTGGCAAACAAGGTGCAATATTGACATGCTTCTCTTTCTCTCTCCACTGACATGAATAGTATCTGGATTGCCTATATTCTATTTTATTAAATCACATTTGCCACAGAGTGTGTCCGTGGCAACTTTGGCTACTGACTTAAAAAAAAAAAATTTGTTTAATCAATGGGACCCATCATTTGACAATTGTTTGTATTTGTATTTCATTGTATTCATAACTCTACCACACCACATGAATAAGTGACCAAAAGTGTATAAGTGACAAAAAAAAACTAAAGTTGAACATATATTACATCACTTGCAAAGCTAAAGTTCTTGAACTACTAATACTAAACAACTTGAATCCTGAAATACATAGTTCACAAAACCAACTGATATACCATATCTGATATAAAAAATATATAGACAATTCCTCTCCACTGCTGCATCTACAACCTCTGCTTCCATAATATCTGTGTGGAACCATAACAGTTTGTTTTCTTTCAAAGAAATCAAAAACTGAATGGATTACTAAAGTAAATTAAGCTGAAGAAATATTTACCTATGAAGAGTGAGGTTCAGAAGACATGTAACTCAATCAAATTGCAAGAATGTGCCATGGATCTATATTATCTGCAACAATCAAGACACTATGATAGTTAATGCAGAGTGGTAGTTGACATCTAAAACATAATATATCCCACTTAAGAAATCAAAACTCTATTATATTGAATAAGAGCTTCTTATATGCATCAAGTTTTTAAGCACTCACAATTGCACAACCATACACATGAATAGTCGACAAACCAGCCTAACCTCTTTATCAAATACTGGAATGAGTGAGGCTTTTCCTGCAAATAACATTGTGAACAAAATATTTTACTAATTAATCCAAAGAGGAGCAGAGAATGACATGAAAGTTAGCAATAGAAAGAGTACTAAAAACAAGCAATGAATATGGCAGTTACATGATTTTGTCACCACTTCATAACCAAAACAACAATGATGCAGCAACATACATAGACACAGAGAGAGAGAGAGAAGCAGGGAGTACCTTGAAATGCTTGTATGATAAATCAAAGACGACAAGTACCTTCTTATTCACCATCCACTTCCTACTAATATTCAGTTAACATAGTCATTAACATTATCAGATTCATCATCATTCAAATCATTTAATTAACAAAATTAACAATACTCAGTTACCATTAAGATAATCAGATTCATCATAGCGTCTTCATCATCATGAATATCATTATCAATTCTTATTCATCATCATAATCATCATAATCAGTTCTTATTCAGGATATGTATCATAATCATCAGCATACATTAACGGATCAACCGCAAATCATCATCCTCAAGTCACAGATCATCATATTCAAATAATCAGTTTCAAATCACAGATCATCATAAAATAATTAGAGATTACCTATATTCCCAAAAAAACCGTTTGCTCCTATTGCTCTCTCTCTCTGAGTCTCTGCTGAAATCCCTAAACCACCTTCGTAGATTTTTCCTACAAATAATGAAATAAATCAACCAAAATAAAAATAGTTAGATATACAACATTGCATTCAAAAATTTAAGACATAATGCATGATGTATGGAGGGGGTTTGATGATTTGAAACCCAGAAAGTTTATCGGGTGAATGGACTTTGAGAGTTTGAGGAATCGAAGTTTCAGAAATGGATTGAAGGTCGGAGTTGTTGGATCGAATGGTGATTAGGGTACGAGAATTTCATTTCTGGTCATGGATTTTGGAAAAACGGCCGGAAAGTGGACGAACTGTGGTCAGATTTGGGAAGTTTAGAGAGAGAGAGCAGTGGTCGTGTTTAGGAGAGAGGGAGAGGGTGAGCGAAATGAGAAAGATTTTAGGGTTAGTGCTTCTAGGTTTCGTCTCAAATGGACGGTGTAGATCAACTCAGTTTGTTTAGTTCGTATCCAAGGGTCCAAGTTTAGCCACAGATATAAAAATAAAATAAAGAAAAAAACACCATTATAGTAAAAGTGAGATGTTATAATTAAATAATGAATACACAAGTAAATAAAAATTATTTAAGAAAAAGAATCGATTATTTAAAATATAAATATTGCAACCGATGCCCAGGTTGAAACCAAGACGTGACATGGACTGAGGGAGGTCCCAAAATTGCCACAGATATTGTGGCTAAACAAGCCCACTCAAAAAATGGTACCAATTTACCACGAAAACCCTGGCTAGATTAAAATTATCAACCACGGTTGCTTGTTTGTGGCTAATAATGGCATCAGTGCTAGAAATTGCCATGGAAGCTATTTTGTGGCTAATATTTTGTGGCTATAGGCCGTTTTTCTAGTAGTGACATACTGGATATTAATTAATTGTCTCGCTTGAGGATACACTATAATGGATGCTTTCTATTCTAGATATATGAATTTCATGTATTGTCTACTCTTTCTTGAAATGAAAGGAGTTTCTCATTTTTTTTTTTTAAAAAAAAGTTCATCTCTCCCTCCTTCCCTCCCCAAAGATATTTACACAACAAATACACTTTTAATGTACGTTTAAAGTTCTGTATTTCTTGTCTTATGCAGGCCGGACTTATATGAATTAAACAACAAACAAATATGCTATTAATTTTTTTTTTGATTCATTTCATTGAATTGTATCATTTGAAACGGCTAGGTAAAAACCGTAAAATAAAATAAAAATTGAAAAAAAAAACAAAAAGACGAATGATCTAGGAAGAAATGTATTCCAACATCTGATGTACGACAATAAATATAAGTGTCAGTTTTTAGTTGAAAAAAGGTAAAAAGAATGAAGCGTCATGAAATCAAGAAGAACAATTAGAAGATTCATAATTCATGCTCACGAAGGTTACCAACTTCTAGAATACGTGATTATTTTAGACGTTTCGGGTGTCTCAAATAAAAAGTCAGTTTGGACTGTGGCTTCGGATTGGCATAAATTTGAGCCGCAGTGTCTATTTTGGACCCATAATATATACCATTTTTTGAGAAGGGAGTGACGAGTTCTACAAAAGTTGCTTTAGTTCGTTTATAGAATCTGATAACTAGTTTTGGGCAATGCTAGGGGGCTTCAATTAAAGCCTAAAATTTGTGGCCTTAATCCAATGTGGCGAGCCATGTCAATTAAGATTATTTCTATTCTTATATCCTTGTCATTTTCCTTTGCCATGTCAAATTTAAGAAAGTCTGTTTTATCCTTTTGTTGCTTTTATGAAAAACCTTTGAATTTATTTTCATTAATTTTCATTCGTTAACAACAACAACAACAACAACAACAGCCAATTTGAAGAACCCTAAGGATGAACCCTAGAAATCTCTATCCCCAAATTGTTTTCTTTTATTTTTCTAAGAATCTCGGCCAAATGATTGATCACGATGCGAGGTGGCCTGGAAGCTAGCTTGCTTAATGGATGCACTTGAGGCTGATGTAAACGTTTAATCTCATTAGTAAAAATTTCCTTTCAACTGGAACAAAAGAACAATTATTTATTTCCATCCGTAGTTATTTTTGAAGAAGCTGGCATGGTCATGATTATTGAGGTTATTCATTGATGCCTTGATGGTGGTGTAATATAGTTGGCTGCTAGTTAACTCTCCTTCAATTTTATCTTACTCTATTTGGAAGGTTCCTACTCGTTTTCTCCCTTGCCTTTTATGCATGTTATACTTGTTTTTTTCTTCTCTTCGTTGTATTACGTACATACCTCTTTCTGATATGGGTTCTTCAACGAAATCAAAGTGAATTCCTAAGAAAAAAATCACACACAAAAATAAAAGAGAAGAAGAAGGAGGAATAATCTTTGCAGGGTTTGTAAAAATGAGATTTTTTATTGCCCAGTAGAAAAAGAAATTAAAAGATAAAATGAGCAACCATTAGATTTGAAAATGGTAAGATAGTCATTAAGTGATATTTAGGTAGAAATTAAATAATATGATGTTGCAATTGTCTAATGAAATAGAAAATATAAATTTGACACATAGGATTGACCGATTGAGGCCTCAAAATTTAGGCCTTATTCGAGGCCGGCCAACATTCATTTTCCACTAGTTTTCTACATTACTCTTTTGGTTGCATAGCTGAAATTAATACTCAAAACATGTGCTGAAGTGTTTGGACATTCTATAACTAATAGGGAGAGCTCCAATGAGTACCATTATTCTGGAAGACCTATATAGTCAATACTGATCTTATGTTTGACACAGTTAGAGACCTATTTGAAAGCAGTAACGGCTACTTAGCAAAACAACAAGACCTAGGAAACCTTATTTTGGCTCAATCTCTTTCTCTGATATACAAACAAAAGCAGTTATAAACTCTCTGGAAATTTGCAAAATCTACTCAGCATTCAGCATCTGTTTCTCTCTGGGTTTGTCCCATTTGCATGAGCATTCAAGAAACCAGCTAAGCCACCTAGCAGCCAAGTCGATCTTCTTCATCATCCCTTTATCACCACCTTACATGCATGGAGTAACGTGGTTCCCGATCCATCTTTCCCTCATTGTCGCCTTCCCTACGGTTTTGAACCCCTCGTTCATATCGTGAACTCTTTAATAAAGAGTCCTTCACGCGGTTCTTGAGCTTAACACAGAAGTGTACGGTTTAGGGTGGTTAGTCTTTATTGAAGGTTTGGAACTATGCCTGAGAATAACTCTCTTCTGATTCCCCAGGTTTTGCTTAATTAGTTCTTTAAGCAATATTGCTGGTAAAACAGGAAAAAAAAATTTATAAAGCAATTACAAATTTTTTTTTTAAAGAGAACTCTACATTAAGGATCCGGATTCTCTCCTTAGACAATATTTATTTGTGGCCGGTCAATATTGCTGGTATAATTAGACCTGTCAATGGAGCGGGTTTGGAGCGGATCGACCTAGATCCGGATACTAGTAATTCATCTGCATACTAGTAATTTATATCGCCTTCGCCAATTAGTTAATTAATTAGAATTTGTTTTCTTGAGAAAATGGTTAAGATTTAACCGGCACTTGAAGATGAAGACGAAAAGGAAGATGGTTCTATCGGAGAGTCAAATTGCTATTGTAATTTAATGATCAGATCAATGATTTACCAGAGGTATTTATGCATTCTATTTTGATTATGATCGATTTTGTTCAAGTTAATTATTATTTGCTCAATGACAATCATATTTATATATCTGGTATATATGCTTCCATAAATTTTTCAATGTGTTCTTTAAGTGAGTTTATATGATCGGATTCCATTTTCTTGTTTTTGCTTTGGTAATTCTATTTCCATTTGTTAAAGATGAGCTCCTGAGAAAGACAACTTTCTTTGTGAGGACCTAGTTAGACTAGATATTATGTGATATGACAACAGTTGTCTCAATGAAAATCTATTTCTGCTGCAATTAAAACCCTATTTGAACAGGACAATCAATGTTTACAACAAAGGTTCATTTCAGAAGTAAAAAGGAAATTGACTCACTGGTCTGATTCATCGCTATTTTCTCCATCATTTAATAGTGCATGCGAGATTTGAATCACATTTCCAGCAATAATGTTGTGTACGTTTTGTACAGTTTGAGGAGGGATATATTCCTCGGTTGCTCCTCCTTCAGTGATGTGCAACGCAAGAGTCAACAGACTTCCACCAGATTCATCATCGGCCATTGGTCTATCAGGAAGGATGGAAAACCCAGAGGCGAGGATAGCAACGTGGTCTGGGTTCGCGCCATCCAAAAGAGCAGACATGGTGAACTGGTCAATCGGTGCGTAAACTACGTAGGAGCCATTTGAGTCTGTGTAACTCTTCTGCAAGTAGAATATTTCAATCTCCTTCGTTGCACTCTGCAAAGTTGATGCAAGGAGATGTGAGCATTGTTACGTGCATTAGCAGACTCCAGTGGATAGAAAAGGATATGTGCAAACCTAGCTTACATTCTTTACTTCCATTATCGAAACTCGATTTCCTGGATGGTCACCAGTTGCGATATAAGCAATTTCTTTGGTATCTTTTTCATACGACATCAAATCCCACTGTAAATGTATATTCATGAGCCTTTTGGCATAGAAATTATTGAAAGGATTTAAATAACAAATTCTTAAATTTAAATCACCTACTCCTCTAAAATGGGCATCTCTTAGTCGCAAGAGACTCTATATATGTATGATATTGTGCCCTACATGTACAATTGATAACATACCAGAGGAAAATATCTTTCCAAAATCCTAATTCTACCTAGAAAACCTGTCACGGGATTCAAATCATGATCCCCATCTCTTATTCATGATTTGGCTATAAACAATTTAAGGCTTTCCAACTTAATCAAGGATTGATTTGTTTGCTTAATTTTGAAATTAAGACACAATGCTTGCCGTCAAAATTTAGTGTACATACCTTGATTCGAGATTCCCCGTCGCGAAGTAAACTGAATATTTGAGTTCTTGGGACTGGAAGATGGACAGAAGTAGCAAATAATAAGGTGGTACCTGGAGGCTTTCCAGGGTCATTTAAGCTAGTTTTAGTAGTGACCTTTACATCTTCGGCACCAAATACAGGTAATGCCCTCCATTTATTTTCTGTAGAAGCACTAATATCGGCAACAAAACTTCTCATCATCCTCTCCGAAAGCTTCAACAAGGTTTTTCTTCCAACTTGCGATATGAACACTTTAAAAAAATATATAAAAAAATTATTAATATTTTATCATTTAATCACATCTACTTCAAGTTTCAGAATGGAGACTGTTTATATACGTACTGGCTGAAACCCGATAGAACTTAACTAATGTGATTCTCATTTATCTGAGAATCATTATATATATATATATATATATATATATATGTTTACTAACTTTCAGGAATCGAATCAAAACCAGTCAGTAATGCTAGATAAACCACATTTTTGGGTACCACTGGTTTCTATGTGACACCTAATATGACACAGCTATATCATTTAATGAAAGTTTATGATAGGTTAGTTTCTATACCACATAGCTAGTTTAAAAATAATTTTGGTAAACATTTTCGATTTTAGCTTTCGGTTTTTCTTTTGGTTTTAAGTTTTAATCAAAATGCAAGGAACAAATTAATCAAATGAATTGCAAAATTACTTACTACAATCAGATGTAGGAGGGCTTGTAGAATTTAAAGTTGCCAACCATTCACATTGTCGAACTAAACTGGAAACCCAACGCTTTGCGCTAAATGCAAAACCAGAACTGACCAGTGGCTTAAACATACTGTGAATCATTCTATTATCCACTTCCACATGCTCCACCCATATAACCTATAGTATATGAACATAAATTTATCGATGATTGAATATAGCTTTTTCTCAGTTAAATAAGCATGTATCTAAATTTCTCAGTTGTTACCTTAGAGCATCCATTTGGCATTTCCTGAATTAAACAACCTGATGGTCGTCTTCGAAAGTCTGTTGATGGAAACTGAAACAATTTTTCCAAGGATACATCAACAACTACCCACATTCCTCTGTCCAGCTGTTTACTATACCTTGCAAAATAACTTTCTCTAGTTGGAACAAGTGGTGTTGGGGCATGAAACTCAGCTGTCATCTGCAAATTACAATTACTTGAGCATATTAATTAGCTAGGTAATTTTATGATTCCATATATATATAATGAATGGGAAAATTATATATAAATACATATTCAACATTTTACGTATTGAAAATATTAATATCAACCGTGCGTCCATGTGTTAGTAAGCATGACAGTGAGTCTCCACCAATGAACGCTTCATATTGACTTTTGATATAACGCTAACAAACTCTTTATAAGGAAAGATTTAAATGAGAACTATTCGAAGGGATTATAGTGCTTAAATAGTTCTACTAGCTTAGCTAATTAGCTAGCAAACTAACCACTAAATTATCATATGTTTATAGCAACAAGCTTCACTACAGAGAATACATTTTCAGAAACTCAATACTATTACTACATGATTTCCTATCTTATATATAAATGGCATGCTGATTATTTGAGTAGTGATTATTTTGCTAAAGATCTAGCTAGCTGATATATAGCCATATGTTCAGGAATAATTGTTTACTCTATATGAAGTATCAACCTAGTTTCTTATGTAACCCTAACAATGCACGATTATTTCATTGCAAATTTAACATATGAAACTAAATGGCATCATTGGCTCATATCATGATCTGCAAGGTTTGTGCACTCTTATTATAGAGTTTTCTTGGAACTAGCAAAAACAAAATAATCGATTGTAGTGAAAACTTTGTTTGATAAATAAAGTATATATGCAAGATAAGAAAATTGCGCGCCTAAATAACCCTATATATTAGTACAAATAGGGGTCATTTATATTACCACTTGCAGAGTTCCATCATAGTTGCCTTCGAATCTTGTTGATGATAATACTCCCACTAATCTTGCTCTAGATACAATATTAGGAAACGCTAGTAGCCATTGCTTCTGAACATAAACAAAATCTAACCAATCAGTATTTCATGTTGTTTCTTTCAAACTTGTTAGTTAAGAGAACAAAGCTTAATCAAAAGACAACCTACCAAATCCATTAGCAATTGAACAAGGTTGACTGCTTTCATTTTGACATAGTCAATAGCTCGTGAAGATTCAGAACTAACTGGTTTTCCAGATTGATCTGTTGTCGATATTGGCCCATGTTCACTTTCCATGGAAAATTCAGAATTGTTATTGTTTCCGAATCTTGGCAGGTCAGATTGAGAGTCTCCCACCTCAACCATTCTAATGATTTCCATCAATGAAGCACTTATGTATCCGAATTCCCTCATATACTCAATATCACTAAGAAATTCAGTATTGCTCTCTATGTTAAACTGCCATAGAGGTTCTCGAGCTAGGGCCAATTTAGTTAGCTCTTCCATTGCTTCCGAAGCTAACTCGCTGATTTTCATTCTGTTGATTTCAGCACTTGAAGTAACTGCCACGAGTAGATCACTGGCTCTGGAAATATTGCTTGCAACCTGGACATTTGATCCCATATTCTCCGATGAGTCTTGAGGAGATGGAGTTGCGAGTTGAGGTATTCTCATATCTACCTCAATTTGTGAAATGCTACTGTCCAGCTGCAATTAAATTAGCGAAAAGGATCAAGATTGAAGTTAATATCAAACTCGATCAATTTAATCCCATTTGAACTTTGAGATTACATGACACAAGAAGAAAGAAAAACTATACACACAAATATACAAAAAACATGTAATTCTTGCAGGGGAAGTTGTAAGAATAATTCGCATTGCCTTATGCATACATACAATAGATCACATTAGTTTAGCTAGGAATTTTAGAGAATATAATCGTACCTGTAGACGCCATAATATGAAATAAAGATCTTCTACTCTGAATTCATGAATGTATATTGTGCGAGAGCAGGGACCTTCTTTTTTTTTTTTTTTTTTTTTTTTTCAGATGATAATTAACCCACCAGTATCCCACCTATTAAGGCATAAAGATGGTAACTGACTTATATTTTAGTTGTGCTCCCTATCTATCATTTTGACCTTTAGAGTCCTTTTTATAAGGTAAAATTGTTAGTCTCTGCATTTTACTCAATTAGCCTTGGTTATAACAAATAAACGTATACACATAATCAACTAAGCTCAATTAGTCATTAAATTCTTACATTCTCCCACTTAGGCGTAGGTTGATTATATATGATACATACATGTATTCAATCATAACATGACTAATTCTTTAGTGATCACTGAGTTCAATGCAAAAGTATTAAAACCTTAAGTATCTGTCAAATCTAGCTTAAAATTACACAGATATATAGAAAACTTTGTACAAAACAAATGATACAAGCACTCTGTGATGACATGCATCCAAAACAGAAATACATGACACTTCAATATGATATAGTAATGTGAGAGAACTTAATTTATACTCCCACTGACTGGTCCGACTTAATGGTTTTCCACTTTTGCATAAACCTCTTAATGCTCCTTTAACTCTAAGAAGCCTTCATGTCCTATTAAAACAAAACCAATTTAATTATCTCCATATGGTCATCGCATGCTTGATGACCCCAAACACAAAACAACAACATTAATCATATTATAAGAACAAGCTGTAAACAAGAGCTCAATTTTATTCCATATTCATAGCTGCAAATATCTAATCATCAAACCGATTTGAAGTATAAATAAGTTTTCCTTAATTTCTTCTTTAACTGAAACAGTAGCACCAATGAAATTCTAAGTTCATACACAGAATGAACTTATCTTTAAGCAGAACTCACTCCCACGTACTGATCTTCTGCATCAAAAGACTCGATTAATCCCATGTGAATAACATGATCCTTCCAATTGTTCAAAATGGTCACAGTAAAGTCTTAATGGAAGAAAGTTCATAGCAGAGGCATTCTGTGGCATTGTCAACTATAAACCATAGACCATATATATAATTCTTAAGTACTTTATCATGGAATGAATCAATAAGAAGAAGCAAATAATATGTGCCCCAATTGTCTTGTGCAATGTTGTACAAAACTTTTGAGCAAGAAGTTACAGCATGCCCTTAAATTTATGAATGTTTCCACAGCTTTGGCCAAGAGGAAATAACCTAACTCGATGTGTTTTATGTTTACTGTAATGTGCCAATTCTGAGCCAAACTAATAAATTTTAAAACCCTTCTTTGGAAGAACATTTAAAAGTTTTGTTCACAATTGCAACCTTGATCTATTTAACTTTCAACTAAGAAACATAATAAAAGAAACAATTTGGTGTTCAAGAAATGTCGAAATTTTCTATGATGTCTATTGATGCTACTGTAGTATAATTGACATTACATGTTTTTTCAATTTAGCTTGACATATACACTAGATAGTTCTTTATCCAATTTAGCCTTTTGATCGAAACATGTTACATTAGCATGCACTCCAAAGGAAGTAATAGGAAAAGTTTTCATGACTACCGATGTCAACTATATAGAATATACTTTGCAGTACTGACTAACTAGTGGCTTTTTTGGGGTTTTCGTTTGATTAACTTCATCATTTGCTTGATTTATTGTGACATATGACCGCTAGATTTTGCAACTAGGCAACAAAGTGTTTTTCTAAATGCTCATTTAGTTTCTTAGCCAATTGCTGTATATTCAGGACGAGGCATAAGTGGTACTGCAAGTATAAAATGGGGGATCAGGATATTATATTTCCGGAACAGGTAAACTGATCAGATTATGTGGCAGTTGATGATACTTGGTTTAGGGAGATATCAAGATTGTGTTGAATGTTGAATTAGATATTGTTGAAATCTTCGAACATGCATGATTTGGCTTGCAATGAATGAGCAATGACATTTAAATGAAAATAATAGTACCAGCTAGTGTGTTCACTTTTATATTGTAGATGAGGAAAAATTGTAATTACCTTATTAGACACGGAGAAGAGTTTAGACATATATACAAATACAGAAAACTATCTCAAACTACAGATATATATCACTAATATAGCACGTACAAAAGTGGCAAGTAGTTAATTTAATTGACTACCAAGCTCTACTAAAGGACTAAAATATTAGAAAGCTTAAACCCGAAGTTTTCAAGCCTAATCAACCACGTACTATGAGAGAAAGTTCATTCAAACTAAGCGAGTACAATCTTCTCAACCAATCTTCACCAGAGCAAAGCATTGAATTTCGGCTCGTATTTGGATTAAGGGCCCGTTTCTTGCATATGTGTGTAAAGTACGTACGTACACTTCAATTTAAGTGAACAGAAAATTTGATTAAGCTTTAACAATTGCAATAAATAAAGCAGAGGATGGTGTTGAAATTAAATATCAGTTTCTGGTTCTGTTAGCAAGCAAAAGCTCTGATCTATGGGTACTCTTCCAGCGAAAATTCTTACACAGCGGTCTTAGCCGTTGGATCGGCCAATTCTTCATCCAACCGCATACACCCTTTGCATGCATATTGTTGGATCACCCACCCCTGCATGTCAGCCATTGGATTGTCCGAGCGCATATGCATTTCGGTGTGTGCAAGACTCTCTCCTCTTTCAGAGGCTTCGTCTATAATTAAGGTTGTAATTAAATAGTAAATACTATGTACCTATGTACGTGTTTCAGCTTTAAGTCTTTAACTATGTTTGACAGACGCATCATAGAAGCCTTAACATTATTTAAGCAAAATAGCTAGTACTTTTCAAATCTATACCACATGTGAGAAAGATAGTCAATAATTCATGCCAGCTGATATCAACTGGTGTTTGGATCTGTCTTTTCTTTGTGGGTTGTTGACTATTTGGATCTGTCTTTCCTTTAGTTGTCCTTCGGACTTCTATTTGGTATTTCTTTGGCTTTTGCCTTCTATGAAAGTATTCATTTGTCCAAAAAAAAAAACTGATATCAACTGGATCAAGGGGCCGGAGTTGTTGTAATTTTCAAGTTTAGTTTGTTTTGTGAGAGATGGATTTCTTGAGCTGTATAGTACTCTTGTGCTTGTGCTTTGCCTCCACCTGGTTCTTAATCCAAACCCTCCATAGAAGACCCAGCAGAGTTAGGCTTCCACCAGGACCAAAGCCATTTCCATTGGTTGGTAATCTCTTTGAGCTTGGAGACAAACCCCATCTATCCTTGACCAAGCTTTCACAACTCTATGGCCCCATAATTTCTTTGAAACTAGGCCAAGTAACCATGGTTGTAGTTTCTTCTTCAACCATGGCCAAAGAAATTTTCCGAACCCATGACCAATTCTTTTGCAACCGAACAATCCCAGATGCGCTGCGAGCCATAGGAGACTACAGCTTGCTCTGGTTACCAGTATCATCAAGGTGGAGAAATCTTCGAAAAATATGCAACTCCCAACTCTTTGCCACAAAAGTTCTAGATGCCAACCAAGCAAATCGGCGAGCAAAAGTGCAAGAGCTCATAGCTAGTGTCAATGACAGCATGGTAAAGGGTACGGCCGTGAATATTGGAGAGGTTGCTTTCCGAACTACGCTGAATTTGCTATCAATGACTATTTTCTCGGTGGATTTGGCTGATACCGACTCGAGTAGTAGTGCTAGTGAGAAGGCTAGAGAGTTCAAGGAGATTGTTTGGGCTATCATGGAAGAGGCTGGGAAACCAAATTTGGGGGACTATTTTCCTGTGCTTAAGAAGATTGACCCCCAAGGCATAAGGCGGCGCTTGACCAATAACTACAACAAGATGTTAGGCTTCATTGAATCTGTGATCAATCAAAGGTTGCAATCAAGAAAAGAGGATGCTTATGTCACAAGTAATGATATGTTGGATACTCTTATAGACATCAGTGAAGAGAAACATGAGGAGGATATGAACCAACCCCTAGTTGTTGAACATTTGTTTGTGGTTAGTCACTTAGTCCCTTCTCTCGCTTCAATAATGCATGCTAGCTAGGCTTAATATTCAAAATGCCATTGACCCAAATTAGTAGTACTCTTACTTGCAGTGTAGAATTAATTAATTGCTTATTAATTGTCTAGTGTCTAAAGAATTTAGTGTACTGTGGAATGTATAGGCTCTATTTGTTGCGGGCACAGATACAACTTCAGCCACATTGGAATGGGCAATGGCTGAGCTACTACACAACCCAGAAAGCCTTTCGAAAGCTCAAGAAGAGCTAGATCAAATGATTGGGAAAGGAAAACCAATTGAGGAATCAGACATTACTCGACTCCCTTACTTACAAGCAATAATCAAGGAAACCTTCCGGTTGCACCCAGCAGTCCCATTGCTGCCACGAAAAGCAGATTCAGATATTGAAATGGGAGGGTACATTGTCCCAAAGGGGGCACAAGTTATAGTCAATGCTTGGGCCATAGGAAGAGACCCCGGCATTTGGGACAATCCAAGCTCTTTTATGCCGGAGAGGTTCTTCGGATTGGACAACCAAATTGATATTATGGGAAAAAACTCTGAGCTTATTTCGTTTGGCGGTGGGAGGAGAATATGTCCAGGTTTGCCATTGGCAATGAGAATGTTGCACTTGATGTTGGGTTCACTTATTAACTGCTTTGATTGGAAGCTTCAAGATGGAGTTCTATCTGAGACTATGAACATGGAAGACAAGTTTCGCGTCACTTTACAAATGGCTCAGCCTCTCAAAGCTGTCCCCAAGAAGTTATAATTGGTTTTTACGCTGTGAATTTTAATGGAATATATGGTGTAAAAGTAACTGTAAGCAGAATCAGTCAATTTGCTTATATATTTCCTTCAAGGTTAGTGATTGTTTGCAGGGAAAAATATATAAAACTGATAAATTGACCTCCAATAGTTTGCCATGAACATAGAATTTATGGTTTGCTTAAAGTATTTGGTCTTTTGCCTTGTTGCTATTGCCGTCTGTGTACTCTTCTTCCTTTGTTGAATAAAAATTTAAACCCCCATTCCATTAGTATTTAGGAAAATCAGCTACATATATACAATAGCTATCAATCTTTCTTTGTTTTGAAATGTGTCACGTAGACCACAATGCATATACCGCTTACCACCAAGTAGAAATAGCACCCACTTGGGGACTATTCTGGCCACAATTTGCATCACACTGCAAAAAAATTTATATATCTTCATTCCTTCCTTTTGAAACCAGCAGCCCTAATTTTTCCGAATACTTTGGATAAGAAGGAGAAGGAATGGTAAAATAATTAATCTGGTTCCCTTTCTTAGAACCCTCTACAACTTTCTTTAGGCCAGAACCAGGATGTACAGGGGCCGGTGTAGCCCTCCGTTGTGATCCTTCCATGCACTTTGATTTCTTTAATTTTGGCATGGTAGGCTCACTTTTGTCTTTGAGAACTGATCGACACTGATTCCTTCCACCACTCTTAAGTATTTTGTGCTCATATCTGCCTCAGAAAGCCTGGATGGAATATACAAACTTGCATTCCCAATTTCCTTGATGTAGTGCTTCCAAGCTTGAGGTTGATGTCTTGCTGGTGACCCTTCCGGCAAGCATTGCGAGCTCATCACGAGGGAGTACTCTTTTGCTCTTTACTGAATTTGTTTGTTTGTTTAATTATTGTTTGTGTGTTTCATTTCCGTTATGTGTTTAAAAAAAATCTATTATTTTTAGGCCCATTAGTGTAAGCCCACCAAAAATGAGCCCAAGCCATCCCGATAGCCCAGGCCCATTTTAAAGTGTCGGCAGCGAATATTCGTGTCGGCTAGTTATGCGAAATGAGGTTCAACAACTTATGTCGAGATCAACACACCCCTCCTATTCGTGTGTGCCTTCTGACCTACCTCTCCATTCAGCTCCTGCTTCTATTGTGTTTGACACAACCATGGATGTTCAAATCATCATGGCGGCCAAGGAAGAACTCATCATCATGGCCACTAATGGAGACCCCTTGTGGATTTCTGCGCCACAACCCAGCTCATCCACAACTCTTGAAACTCTGAATCATGTGAAATACTTGCGGATTGTCGCTAAATGCAGTACTCCCAGACCAAGATACTTTCGATATGAAGCCTCCCGATGCACATCCACCATCCCCATCCGCACTAGGACCCTTATGCAAATTTTGATGGATGTGGGACAATGGTCTGCGATGTTCTGCTAGCATAGTTGCAAGAGCAGAGCCTCTTGATGACGTACCAGCTAGAATACTTGAATGCTACAATGAACGACCGCAAGTCATTTATGCTGAGTTTCAGGTGACATCTCCACTTGTTCAAACTCGTGAAGTCCAGTTTGTTCGGCACTCACACCAGCAAGTTGATGGAAGTTGGATGGTTGTTGATGTATCTATGGACCGTCTGCGCCCCAAAACAGGACCCAGCTCGCGATCAAGATGCCACAAACTACCATCTGGATGCCTGATCCGAGATTTAGAGAATGGATCCTCTCGCATCACTTGGGTGGAACATGTTAATGTGCATGACCTAGATGTTAAACCCATTTTCAGACCTTTATTGGATGCTGGTCATGCATTTGGAGCCAAGCGTTGGATGGAGACGCTGGAAAGACAAGCCGAACGTCTTATATGCTCTAGGTCTACCCACATTCCAGTCGCCGCTCTTCATATCACACCACCAGTGGAAGGGAGGAGAAGAATGTTGCAACTAGCGAACTGTATGGTGATCAATTTCTTCAAGGACGTTGGCGACTCCACATTTCACCACTAGGTTGTCACGAATACAACAAGATCTGCACTCATCAAGGTCAGGACCAACAACAGCAAGGGTGATCCAAACAAGCCCAATAGAATTACTCGTACTGCATCTACCTCCATCCGACTCCATTCCCATCACACGAGAGTCTTTGATTTCCTCAGTGATGTGAATTATCGAAACCACTGGGATAATATGTCATTGGGTAGATCAGCACACGAGATTGCAAAGATCATCACTGGTCTCGCTCCTCATAATTGTGTCTTCATCATGCAGATAGCTAACCATGATGACTTCTTCATACTCCAAGAGTGTTTCTCAACTTCAACGGGGTCGTACGTGATTTAAGCGCCTATCGATGCTTTGACAATCCAGTTGTTGTTATTTGGGGAAGATCCAGAGCCGACTACCATGCTAGTTTCAGGTTTTTCCATTCTGCCTGATGTGTCTAGTGCGGGAAGTTTCAGAAACAACAGTAGTGATCCTGTGGGTGGACCTTTACTGACATTGGTGATTTCGCTCGCAGTTGGGTTGATACCTATAAGGAAAGGAGGTGTGGAATTGGCAAATGAAATGATACCGAGTATGGTTGAGCGGATCAGAGTTGCAGTTAACTAACCAGTGGAGCAAACGTTGGATGCAAGGCCTTGCTAGCCTTGTTTCTTGGTGACTGTTGGTAACTTTTGGGAGAAATTTTGCGCTTCAAAGGGGAGAATTTCTGTTACTTACCTATTTATCAGTTATATAACTGTTGTGTACTTTTGTTTGTGTGTTTTTCAATTCAATAACCATGCTTGAATTTTTCATTTTCAAAGAAATATTTGTCAAACATTGAGGACAATGTTAAATTCAAGTGTGGGGGGAAGGAATTTATTGTTTTAAAATATATATATATATATATATATATATATATATATATATATATATAATTACTTATGTTGTTTTTTTTTCAGTGTAGCAATACGTTGACTATACTATACTCACTCCGTGGTAGCATTGAACCTACCATTGCACAATGTGAGTCCCTAAAGTCGTATTGATACACCGAAGAAGAAAAAAAAATCAGAAATGTCAAAATCACAAAAATATTTACTTCTGTTGTGTGTTTGTTTGTGTTTTGTATTGGTTCTTTCCAATCTTAAGGATGATTTGAGCTTACTTTGTTATATTTTTGAGAATGTTGATCATACGCTAAGGCTTTATGTGATTTGTTTTGGGTTTAATATGCATAATTTGTGATTGCTCGATATTCCATGTATACATCACATTTGTTGATTAATTGATTGCAATCCGAGAAGCACATTTGAACATCTATTGCCATGCATACCCAGAAATTGTGAGGATTTGAGCTCATTGAATATTCACATGTATGCATCTTTCATACATTTACCCGTTCTTCATGTGTGTACATTGCATAAGTCTTGAACCTAAAACTTGCTCAAAGACCTCTTGAGGCGTTTTGATTTATCCACATTGAGTTAGAAATGATCAAGGCATTAGCTGAGCACCATGGCCAAATTGACCACCATCCATGTGAATTTGAACTCTAGGAATAACCCACTTGAATCATGTACATCATTAGCTTTCCTTTGTTCACCCACATCACCTTCACCCATTCCACCACTCAAACACTATCTCACCCTTGTTTCGTTGTGTTTGCAAGAGGATGTTAGTGACTTCTTGTGTCCTTTATGCTTGGGAATTCTATGGCAGTATCCCAAAAGGCAAGTGTGGGGGTGTAATTTTATCTGTTGTTGTAGTTGTTTCAAATAAAGAAAATCAAAAACAAAAAGAAGGAAGAAAGTTCCTCAAGAAAAAAAAAGAAAAAAAAATCTAAAAATAGAGTTGTTTCATGTATTGTTTTTTGAATTCAATAAAAGGTTGGAGGAAAAATAAGAAAGTTGTTTCGGTGGTAGCATAGGTATGAGTTTCAAGGTCGTTGACTTCTCTTGCAAACATGTGGAACACTTGACATATCCATTCTTTCATTTCATTACACCATTCACCTTTGGCCCCATTACACGATTGAGAAAGTCATTATGATCTAATGATTTGTGGATTAATTGTGGAGAGTTGGTTGATGAGCAAGCCTATGGGAACATTATTTGTGCATTTGTTTTGAGAGTAAATACTTAGCCCTAAACACTTGAGCGGAAATATTTAGTGATTTTTGTGAGGTTTAGTGGTTAATGTTGTTTAGATGTGCATTTTGGATTGCATGAGATTGATCATACACTTGATATACACACACACTTCACCCGAGCATGAATGAGTTGCGCTTGTTAAACACTTAGCAAATTCTGTAAGCCTTGGTATATATTTTTCTTATTCTCCTAATTATAACTTTTGTGGTTGGACAACATTTTTGTTGTGTTTGTCTTTCTGTTAATTGTGTTGTTCTATTTTGAGTTTAGTGTTCACTTGAGGACAAGCAGAGTTCAAGTGTAGGGGTGTGATTAGCGTGTATTTTACATACTAAAAGTGCCTCTAATTACTTGGATTAGGCTTTTCCGAGAGTCTATTTGTCTATTTAATGTGTGTTTTTGTGTTAATAGGAAAAATATAAAGAAAATGTTAAGTTGTGCAATTTGAAGGTTTTTGGCGCATTTTCGATAATTGACGGAAAGTCAACCGTGACTTTAATTGTCAACATGACACCGGTCATCATTCGAATGTGGAGCATAGAATTGTACGAAGATTTCATAAATTATTCTGAATCCCGGCAAGTTACCGGCGAACCACCACATAGGGCGGCACAACCACCATTTTATTTTTCCTCATAATTGTTTATTTATTTATTTTTTGTTTATAATTATTTTATCTCTTTTATTATTTTATTTTTTCTTTCTTTTGTTTCTCCAGCTTTTGAGCTGCTTCCACCACCATCTGCCGCCCAGCCACGTTACTGAGCTCCACCATTGCAGCTTTCCAGCAGCCCATCATGTGCTCCACCATCACAGCACGCAGCTTTCCTCTGCGTGGGAGCATGGCACCATCATCATTGCAGCCATCACCTGCTCCACCTTTCTTCATCTTCATATACCATCTACAGCAGCTTAATTGCTGCACCCAAATCATCATCAAATCAGCAGTACCCATGGCTGCTTCTCAGCCAAGACCCAAACACCGAGCCCATGCTCGAGCCCGTGAAAAATCCACCAAAAAGTATCACCTGCAATTCAATTCAATCACAGCCCAATCTGGGCACCCAAGCTTACCACCTGGGAACCCAGAGACCCACGTCTCTCTCCGCTTCTCCCAGCCTCCTCTGCCACCGCAAGAAGCTCAGCTGCCGCCGTGCTTCCCAGCACACAAAGCACCGCCGCCGTGAATCCAAGCTCACCATCATCAGCTCTGTGCCCAGCTACCGACGCTTCTCCCAGCCGGCCTCACCTTGGCCAAGCCCAGCCGGCCACCACCTCACAGATCCCTCTCTCTTGCCGCACGAAAAAAGAAGAAAGAAACAGAAAAAGAAGAGAGAGGCACGGGATGAGAGATGGCAAGAAAGAAGAAGAAAAGGAGAAAGAAGAAAAGAAGAAAGTGACGGCAGAATGAAGTCCAGAAAGAAGAAAAGAAAACTAGAAAAGAGAAAAAGAAAGAAAAGAAATAAAAGTCAAACAAGCCCATTGACCCGTGGCCCAAGCCCAATCATTTGGGGCCTTCACTGGCCCATGCCAGCCTTCAGCCTTCAATTGTCCAATTGATTTGGACACCCACAACATCCAAATACGGCTCCGATCAGATCCACCGTCACCCGCCACATCCAAAGGCAGTTCCGATCAGTTCCACTACCGCTGAATTTTGGTTGCACCTTCCACCCGATCCAAGAGGCAGTTTCTAGTTTCTAGACACGACAGTAACAGTTCCTAAACTCGTTTATTTATTATAATTTATTTTTATTTAATTTGTTTTCGGCATTTAAATGTTTGTGAATAATTTTGGGAGTTGTTATTGTATAACTATTTGTTTGATTTTATATTTGTGTGATTTGAATAATTTCGAAAACCCAAAAACATAAACTTCTTGTGGTTAGGCCTAGATTGAAGCCCTGAATATGATTATTTGATGTTTTGATATTTGGATTAATTAAGTTTTGTTTTCCGGATGATAATGATTTCATTGTTCATAAACCATTGTTTCTTCTATGTGTTTATTTGATTCGCGACCTTAGGAGCATGTATTAGGATTGACCAGCCATAAGCATGTGTGTGACGACCAGTATCATCATGTGTTTAATTTGTGGTGCGATGAGTATCACGGTATTCATATGAAAATTGTTTCTAGGATACTTAGGATACATACCATGTTCTGGGATTCTTGCTATGCTCATATTCTCTTAAATCTTAATGATCTCTTTTGTGTCAACATACCAAGCAAGGTTGCATATTAGGGAATAACTTATGACATTCATACCAAATGCTTAACATACTAAGTAAGAGAGAATCGATACGGAAGTGCATCCATATACCAAGGATCTTTCGTGAGCATAGTCATCAAAGGAAATCAATAACTTGTTAATCTTATTTCATGACATTGATATGATTGTTCAGTGGTGGATTTTGAAACCCTAGCTTCTCCATCTCATTGTTTTACAAAAACCACAAAAATACTAGTTTTCTATTTTCGTCAGTTTTACTATTATGTTTTCCTTTAATTATTTAAAATACCAATTCATTCAGAAAATTATAAAACTTTGCTAGTTTCGTTATTGGTTTGTTTTGAGTCATTGTAGTTGCAACTATTTCCCAATCTTCAGTGGGTTCGATCCCTACTTTCATATACTATCTTCGATCATATCCATCTTTGTAGGGTAATTCATAAGTTGTGATTGTGCACCTTAATTGGTGTGTGAAAAAAGCTTTATCAATTTGGCGCCGTGTCGCCGGGGATTGTATAATTTAGTTGTATTGTGTGTTTTATTTTGAATAATGAGTTTATGGTGAAATGCATCAATTGTTGCTCAATATTTGGAACTGTCTGGACATGTCAGATCCATGTGTCTACTGTCTCCACTTCAATTTCAGGCAGTTCATTGTCTGTTTTAAAAGTTTAAAAAAAAAAAATTTGAATCCATGTTTGTGAACTTCATCAACTTATGAGCATGTGTTTAATTACCATGGTTGAACTGTGAAATTGATAACTTCATTAGTTCTAGACATATGACAATGAGCTTAATCCATTTTCTTCACCATAGTGTAGCATTGGAGCATACGTATGGAAGTTAAGACTTTATGCCTTGAGGTTGATGTCTTGCTGGTGACCCTTCAGGCAAGCATTGCGAGCTCATCACGAGGGAGTACTTTTTTGCTCCTTACTCAATTTGTTTGTTTGTTTAATTATTGTTTGTGTGTTTCATTTCCGTTATGTGTTTAAAAAAAATCTTTTATTTTTAGGCCCATTAGTGTAAGCCCACCAAAAATGCGCTCAAGCCATCCCGATAGCCCAGGCCCATTTTAAAGTGTCGGCATCCAATATTCGTGTCGGCTAGTGCCGCACGTACATTCACTGTTTACTTTATGACTTTCGCGTAAAGCAAAGTCGTAAAGTAAATAAATAATAGTACAAAAAAAAGTGTTTATTTAATATTATCGCACGAGTGTTCACTGTTCACTTTGCGAAATTTGTAGCATGTCACTGTTTGAGTGTGTTTCAAATTTTAGATTCTCTCATTCCCCATATGCATTCCCGCTATTATTTTCTCTCTGCATTCATTCTTCATTGTTCTTCTTTGTTCTCCACTTGTGTTCTTTATTTTCCAGAAATTCTTCCTCCCATTCACCAGAAAATGGCACAGAGAGTTAATTCATTCAGTAAATTATTTCAGGCAGGCCCTTCAGAGAGTCAACCCTTTGAGGGCTTGGCTGACATTTTTCCACCATGTATGTTCAACATGATCGATTTGAGCATGGAAGCCGTGCCTGAAGTGGGTCTAGTTTCCCCGAAAGCAAATTCAGTTTCACCTGTTGCAGCTCCGATCCCACTTATAGCTGATCCACGACATGTAGACGTACCTGTTCCATCTATGAAGAAACCCAAGAGGAAGAACTACAACAAGCATCAACTGAAGGTGATGAGGACATATATGTGGAAGTGTCGTTACCCAACAATGGAGCAGAGACAAGAACTAGGTGATCAAATCGGGTTCAGTCTCAAGCAAGTAACATTCTGGATAAAAAAGAACCGACGCCAGAGGAAAACCCAAAACGATCGCCTGAAAAATATTTTGTTGAAGAAGGAGATCGACAAACTTCATTCTCAGAACAACCAATTCGTCGAAGCTCTCAGCAAACTCTCTTGTCCTCATTATGGAGGTGAAGTCCCATTTTATGATGGGCAACGATTGAGAATTGAAGATGCCCCTCCACAGCCGGAGATTCATCCAACCTCTTCAGTCGTCGGACCTACTGAGAAGTCAGTTATGCGAAAGGAGGTTCAACAGCTTATGTCGAGATCAACACACCCCTCCTCTTCGTGTGTGCCTTCTGACCTACATCTCCATTCAGTTCCTGCTTTTATTGCATTTAACACAACCATGGATGTTCAAATCATCATGGAGGCCAAGGAAGAACTCATCATCATGGCCACTAATGGAGGCCCCTTGTGGATTTCTGCGCTACAGCCCAGCTCATCCACAACTCTTGAAACTTTGAATCATGTGGAATACTTGCGGATTGTCGCTAAAGGCAGTACTCCGAGACCAAGATACTTCTGATAAGAAGCCTTCCGATGCACAGCCACCATCCCCATCCGCGCTAGGACCCTTATGCAAATTTTGATGGATGTGGGACAATGGTCTGCTATGTTCTATAGCATAGTTGCAAGAGCAGAGCCTCTTGATGACGTACCAACTAGAATACTTGAATGCTACAATGAACGACCGCAAGTCATTTATGCTGAGTTTCAGGTGACATCTCCAATTGTTCAAACTCGTGAAGTACAGCGTCTCAGGTGACATCTCCAATTGTTCAAACTCGTGAAGTACAGCGTCTCCACGAGTTTGAACAATTGGAGATGTCACCTGAAACTCAGCATAAATGACTTGCGGTCGTTCATTGTAGCATTCAAGTATTCTAGTTGGTACGTCATCAAGAGGCTCTGCTCTTGCAACTATGCTACAGAACATAGCAGACCATTGTCCCACATCCATCAAAATTTGCATAAGGGTCCGAGTGCGGATGGGGATGGTGGTTGTGCATCGGGAGGCTTCATATCAGAAGTATCTTGGTCTGTAAGTACTGCCTTTAGCGACAATCCGCAAGTATTCCACATGATTCAGAGTTTCAAGAGCTGTGGATGAGCTAGGTTGTGGCGCAGAAATCCACAAGGGGTCTCCATTAGTGGCCATGATGATGAGTTCTTCCTTGGCCGCCATGATGATTTGAACATCCATGGTTGTGTCAAACACAATAGAAGCATGAGCTGAATGGAGAGGTAAGTCAGAAGGCACACACGAAGAGGAGGGGTGTGTTGATCTCGACATAAGTTGTTGAACCTCCTTTCGCATAACTGACTTCTCAGTAGGTCCGACGACTGAAGAGGTCGGATGAATCTCCGGCTGTGGAGGGGCATCTTCAATTCTCAATCTTTGCCCATCATAAAATGGGACTTCACCTCCACAATGAGGACAAGAAAGTTTGCTGAGAGCTTCGATGAATTGGCTGTTCTGAGAACGAAGTTTGTCGATCTCCTTCTTCAACAAAATATTTTCCAAGCGATCATTTCAGGTTTTCCTCTGGCGTCGGTTCTTTTTTATCCAGAATGTTACTTGCTTGAGACTTAACCCGATTTGATCACCTAGTTCTTGTCTCTGCTCTATTGTTGGGTAACGACACTTCCACATGTATGTCGTCATCACCTTCAGTTGATGATTGTTGTGGTTCTTCCTCTTGGGTTTCTTCATAGATGGAACAGGTACGTCTACATGTCGTGGATCAGCTATAAGTGGGATAAGAGCTGCAACAGGTGAAACTGAATTTGCTTTCGGGGAAACTGGACCCACTTCAGGCACGGCTTCCATGCTCAAATCGATCATGTTGAACATACATGGTGGAAAAATGTCAGCCAAGCCCTCAAAGGGTTGACTCTCTGAAGGGCCTGCCTGAAATAATTTACTGAATGAATTAACTCTCTGTGCCATTTTCTGGTGAATGGGAGGAAGAATTTCTGGAAAATATAGAACACAAGTGGAGAACAAAGAAGAACAATGAAGAATGAATGCAGAGAGAAAATAATAGCGGGAATGCAAATGGGGAATGAGGGAATCTAAAATTTGAAAGACACTCAAACAGTGACATGCTACAAAAGTCGCAAAGTGAACAGTGAACACTCGTGCGATAATATTAAATAAACATTTTTTTTACCATTGTTTATTTACTTTACGACTTTGCTTTACGCGAAAGTCGTAAAGTAAACAATGAATGTACGTGCGGCACTAGCCAACACGAATATTCGCTGCCGACACTTTAAAATGGGTCTGGGCTATCGGGATGGCTTGGGCCCATTTTTGGTGGGCTTACACTAATGGGCCTAAAAATAAAAGATTTTTTTTTAAACACATGACGGAAATGAAACACACAAACAATAATTAAACAAACAAACAAATTGAGTAAAGAGCAAAAGAGTACTCCCTCGTGATGAGCTCGCAATGCTTTCCGGAAGGGTCACCAGCAAGACATCAACCTCAAGGCATAAAGCCTTGACTTCCATACCTATGCTCCAATGCTGCACTATGGTGAAGAAAATGGATTAAGCTCATTGTTATATGTCTAGAACTAATGAAGTTATCAATTTCACAGTTCAACCACGGTAATTAAACACATGCTCATAAGTTGATGAAGTTCACAAACATGCATTCAAATTTTTTTTTTTTTAACTTTTAAAATAGACAATAAACTGCTTGAAATTGAAGTGGAGATAGTAGACACATGGGTCTGACATGCCCAGGCAGTTCCAAATATTGAGCAACAATTGATGCATTTCACCATAAACTCATTATTCAAAACAAAACACACAATGCAACTAAATTATACAATCCTCGGCGACACGGCGCCAAATTGATAAAGTTGTTTTCACACACCAATTAAGGTGCACAATCACAACTTATGAATTACCCTACAAAGATGGATATGATCGAAGATAGTATATGAAAGTAGGGATCGAACCCGCTGGAGATTGGGAAATAGTTGCAACTACAATGACTCAAAACAAACCAATAACGAAACTAGCAAAGTTTTATAATTTTCTGAATGAATTGGTATTTTAAATAATTAAAGGAAAACAAAATAGTAAAACTGACGAAAATAGAAAACTGGTATTTTTGTGGTTTTTTAAAACAATGAGATGGAGAAGCTAGGGTTTCAAAATACACCACTGAACAATCATATCAATGTCATGAAATAAGATTAACAAGTTATTGATTTCCTTTTATGACTATGCTCACGAAAGATCCTTGGTATATGGATGCACTTCCGTATCGATTCTCTCTTACTTAGTATGTTAAGCATTTGGTATGAATGTCATAACTTATTCCCTAATATGCAACCTTGCTTGGTATGTTGACACAAAAGAGATCATTAAGATTTAAGAGAATATGAGCATAGCAAGAATCCTTGAACATGGTATGTATCCTAAGTATCCTAGAAACAATTTCATATGAATACCGTGATACTCATCGCAACACAAATTAAACACATGATGATGCTGGTCGTCACGCACATGCTTATGGCTGGTCAATCCTAATACATGCTCCTAAGGTCGCGAATCAAAGAAACACATAGAAGAAACAATGGTTTACGAACAATGAAATCATTATCATCCGGAAAACAAAACTTAATTAATCCAAACATCAAATAATCATATTCAGGGCTTCAATCTAGCCCTAACCACAAGAAGTTTATGTTTGGGTTTTCGAAATTATTCAAATCACAAAAATATAAAATCAAACAAATAGTTATACAATAACAACTCCCAAAATTTTTCACAAACATTTAAATGCCGAAAACAAATTAAATAAAAATAAATTATAATAAATAAACGAGTTTGTGAACTGTTACTGTCGTGTCTAGAAACTAGACACTGCCTCCTGGATCGGATGGAAGGCGCAACCAAAATTTAGGGCAGTGGAACTGATCGGAACTGCCTTTGGATTAAAAAAAAACAAAGAGGATAAAGTACTAACCTTGAATGCATGTCGATGATGATGCCATGTTGATGAACTCGTTAGAACTCGAAGCTTTTCCTCTGATCAATCTCTGGATGAAAACACACTTTGGGGCAGTGCTTTATAGATTGCTAAAGATGATTGATAGAGTAGGGCTGGAGTCCGTCACATACTAGGTATCTCTCATAAAGGATATCTAATCCTAATCTAATAATGCCTTAGAGCTTTCCTAATCCACGTTCATTAGATTTACTATACTGATAGGAGCATAATTCTTTATCGTTTTATATCAATTTCCCTATATTTCTCTTGCTAGTTTTTCATATATTTGTGTTATTTATTTAGTTTTTGTGTTTGTAGGTTTATTATTAGTGGTGAATGATGACAAGCATGAGTAATTTTGAATAATTGTGTGATTGGTCAGGAGAAAATGGGGCAAATGTGTAATTAGTGACCGGTCATTGGTCTCTAGTGACTAGTCACACGTCTGCGTATGCAAATCATTCCACTTCGATGAAGCATTGAGAATGTGCCATATATGGATGGAAAGCCCCAGATGTCTATTTTCCAGAGCTTTTTACGGTTCATGATTTCGATGTTTCTAGAAGTATCTATGGCTGTTTGAGTATGGAAATGTAGTCAAGTTGTTATTGGTGGCACATTTATGCTTATTGATATAAAATAGATTGATATAAAAAGATATACATTTATGCTCATATCATATACCATAATAATATAGATCTACATTCCATTATCAACTATGATTCCTACTTGATTTAGGACACTTAAGCAGAACTTACCATACTCTCTCGATTACTTATTCCACAAGAAGTATATTGACAAGTTGTTGTTGTAAAGAATTAACAATGTCAAGTCCTAATAATTCTTACATGTATATCTTCCATGACTCCGTTTCTTGTATCAAATTAAAAAAATTATTTGCTTAAATTTCCAGATTATTTGAACAAACAGTACAATACTTGGAGATGTTTGTATACCAATATTGAACCGTGAATTGTAAACTTTATGATGAAGTACAAAAACAACTTGTTCTGGTTAAAGCTTCCATGTTATACAAACTTCTCGAAGTAAACAATCAGTTCATCAGACAAATACAGTATAGTCTAGTATGGATGGATCAATAAACAGTTTTTTCTTTTTGGTTATAAATTTTTTTTCATATGCTTATGATTGCTTGTGTAGGATAGAAATTATACAATAATTTAGAGAAGACCTATCAACAAAAGGTTGCTAAGGTTCAAAGTCTTAGACAGACTGCATAGAAGTTCGGCGACGCACTCAAGCGCTCATACTCGACTATTCAAGTGGTAATCTTATATAACATTATATAAGCAACACAGTAATACAAACTATATCACCGGAGTAGGCTATGGTACGGTGATGTATGTTATACCTCCATTTACAATTTTTTTGAACAAAAAATTACATTTAATTGAACCAAAATTACTACATTGACAATAAAGTTACCACATTCGTTTTACACTATTTACATATAATTGAACCAAAATTACAACTTTGATAACAAATTGTTCACAAACTTGTAATAAGGTCGTAGATGGAGTAATTACCTCTAATAGAACAAACATTACACAAAAAAAGACTTTTGTTACTACAATGACAACAAATTTTATTGTTATATATGTAAGTGGAGGTATGAGATACATCCCAGTATTATAGAACTTCCCACTACGTCATATAATCATCACATCTTTTATATGAATTATATCTTTCTACGTTTAACATTTTATGTTATTGACATGTTTTTTTTACTACATTGCAGCTTACTGATCAATTGACAAATGTGAACAAGCCTCAACTGGAAGAAAATCTTTAGAGAAATCAAATTACTATTTGAAAAACGTCTTTCAATTTATCTCAAGTGTTTGCTTACTTATATTAGCAGCGAATTGTTATTGCAATGCTAAATTGTTAAAACAATTAATGATAATATATAATTTTGCAAAACCTTGAAGTAAAGAAAATTAATGATGAGTGGAAAACTGCCATGACAAAGCTTCAAGAGTTTAACAATGCAAAAGAAGCAGCTGAGATGGCTGTTGCGTGATCTTTTTTTTTTGTAGGAGAAACGACAATTATATTGAGAATACGGTAATATTACAGAAAAAAAGTTATCATAGCGCAATGTTATCATAGCGGAATTATATTGAAAATAACAATTATATTACAAAATACGGTAATATTACATAAATGCATTGTTATTTTGTTTTTTAGCTTTTAAGAACTCTACATAACAATGACCATAATCATTCCAGAGATGCATAGTAAGTTTTAGGCATAATAAGTTTTAGGAAGAAACACAATCAGAAATAAAAACGAAACTTCATACCCTAATCTATATTTTTGTCCACCATCTAAAACAATGGTCGATTCCACACATGAGAATAAGTACATACCAATTAATGCACTTGTCTTCAATCTTGATGAAGGTGGTTTGCCCAATTAAAGATCCTGGGTATAAGTTGCTTTGCAAATTGAAGTCTCCTAGGTTAGAAGTGGTGAGGGTGGTGGTGGTGGTTCAAGGTCAACATTCCTAAGTGAAGGTGGTGGTGGTCCAAGGTCAAGGTTCCTAAGTGGAGGTTATACAACAATTGAAGCCCAAAAATTATAGTCGAACGACATCCGGATTCGGAAAAATTAAGAACGCTAGTGCGACCCCTACATTCCAATTCGTTCGTACTGTAAGTCATCCCTCCCATTAATCTAGATGGGCCACCTTCAATGTGATCTTAATTTCCCCTTATTTATTTATGTATTGATATCGAGTTTATAGAAACTTATTAAATGTAAAGTTTTTTTTTTGTAGGAGAAACGACAATTATATTAAGAATACAGTAATATTACAGAAATCTCTACCGCACACAAAAAAAAGTTATCCTAGCGCAATGTTTTTTTTTGTTTTTTTAGCTTTTAAGAACTCTACATAACAATTACCATAATCATTCCAGAGATGCATAGTAAGTTTTAGGCAAATACATTGAGAAAACATTCAAAACTACGCATAATAAGTTTTAAGAAGAAACACAAGCAGAAACAAAACGAAACTTCATACCTTAATCTATATTTTTGTTCACCATCTAAAACATTGGCCGATTCCACACATGAAGATAAGTAGATATCAATTAATGAACTTGTCTTCAATCCTACCAATGAACTTGTCTTCAATTATGATGAAAGTGGTTTGCCCAATTAAAGATCCTGAGTATAAGCTGCTTTTGCAAATTGAAGGCTCTTAGCTAGGTTAGAAGTGGCGAAGGTGGTGGTGGTCATCCGTTATCAAACTACAAAAGTTCACCTCGCTCCTTCATATGGGACATTTTCGCCAGCATCTCAGTCCCAGAAGGACACCCACCCTTGCCTTTCAACACAAACTGAATACCGAACCAACTCCTATCCTCAGCCTGGGAGTGTTTCTTCATAACCCAGTTGCTATAAAAAACAGCCAAGTCCGGCTTACCAAACCCACAACAATAGTATAACGAATACAACGCATTGAAATATCATATAACATTAGGATTGTCCTGCCCAACAGCAATCACGGAACCAGCAAAGAACTCTTGCTGCCATGGGTGCAGCGGCAACCTTAACCCTTCCCGGAGCATATACAGATAAATGAGAGTCTCTCCCGGATTCTTCAATATACTCAAACATTCACCCAACTCAGGAATACGTATAGTCACAGACTCCGGGATATGAAAGCACTCCTGAAGCAATTTGATAAACCCCTGTTTGAAAACACTAGGCTACAGATCATCAACCAAATTCTTGCTCCGATCGAGATGATGAACCACCATTTGTAGGTAACTTTTTCTCTTGGGAAGGTTGCAACACTTCCACATGAACGTCACCAACACTGTCCATATTTTGAGTAACTTGCTGTTCAAAAAACTCAAAATTGGGACCAGAGACACAACTGGACAAGCTGCATCACCGCGCACACTTGCAGAACTGCTCCCAGCCATATATGTCTCATCCCAGCTTATGGTCGCCAACGGCGCCAAGTTCTCCGCGGATTTCAAATGCACACTACAAATCATATTCTCTAATTGAGCATTTCAGGCCCCGGGCGATAACTCTGCATCGTATCCACTGCACAATGATCTCGAAGTATCAGTATTAGTCACATTACTTTTGAATCCCGAGCTAGAAGTTGTCGTCATAATCTCCACCATGGGAGTAGGGGGTCGACGAGACACTTCCTCAAAAGCGTTGCCACTGTAATAACTACTACTACCGGACACAGACATCTGCAAATACAAAGAAACACTCGGTCTTACCGAACGGAACTCTTACTCCCTTCAGGACCCAACCACTACACACTGATACCATAATCAAAAAATTACAAAAATAATGAAAGGAGGCAAACACTTACGATGGTAAGGATTGGCACAATAAACGGTAACTCGGACCAAAGACAACTCACTACCGATCTACAATCCTGGACCATATGCCAACGACCATGGTACACTCAATCCAGGTAACGATAGCCACCTCTCCATACCAGGACGTCACTATTGGTATGATGACCACCTTTCCATACCCGGACATCACCATTGGTATTATGACCACCTGTCGATATCATACCTGCCTAATTGGACACCGGGCAAAGCACAATACCGAGTCATCCATCTCGATAAAGATTACTATACATGGTGTCGGTATCTTGCTAACCCGGGAAAGACCTTCTGACAACAGTCCAGAACATGAGGAATATTCCCTTACCACATAAGGGCATATTGTGGTCACATCCTGACCATCCCTGAGAATATTCCCTGGAAACAATGACATGTCCTAATCCTAGGATGCCACATTAGGAAAGATGTCTGACACCTTCAAAGCATTCGTCTATAAATATCCTCATCCGTCTCCATTTGAGGTGAGCTCTCTCGATCCTCACGCCCTGACTCTGCCAAAATCACTTCTCCAATTGACTTGAGCGTCAAAGGGTCATTGGTCGGTCCACACCGACCTTCCCATGACCGTCTCTTTCTCTTGCAGATATCTCCCTCACTGAGGCACTAAAGATCGGTAGAAACATTGTCCAAGGTGAAGGTTCCTGAGTGGAGGTTATACAACAATTGAAGCCCAAAAATTATAGTTGAACGACATGCGGATTCGGAAAAATTAAGAACGCTAATGCGACCCCTATATTTCAATTCGTTGATACTGTAAGTCATCCCTCCCATTAATCTAGATGGGCCACCGTCAATGTGATCTTAATTCCTCCATATTTATTTATGTATTGATATCGAGTTTATAAACACTTATTAAAGCCTTAAAGGTAAAGCTTATTTACATCTCAATCATTTTCTTTCTTTAGTGTAAAAATTGTGCTTGTGGAAGATTGAATTTTTACCTACATTTTGTGAATTTGATTATTCTTTTAGGAGATTATAGAACATAAACACATCTTCTTCTTTTTTCAAAGGGTATTAGTCGTTATTGAAATGGTTTTTGATAATGATCGAGAGACACATCTTGTATGCAAAATTTGAAGAAAGGATTAAAAACAATTTATTCCTGGAATTATTTTTCAGTTTCATACCCAACTATTGAAATTTAGCATTTATATACCCGATGCACCGAACTATCAGACGCTTTTAAGTTTCATATCCAACTATCGAAATTCATACCTCTGTCAGTAACAACGTCAACTATCTAAATTTCTTCATGTTTGATCTGGTGAAATTGAAAAAAAAAAGCAAAGAGGAAAAGAAAGAAATAACATAAGGATAGAGTGTGGTGATGACAAAAGAAACAACAGAGAGAGAGAGAGCAATAACATATAGTTTTCAAGACACATACATATATTGGAGGCGAGTTGGAACATTTTTGAAAGTTGGAAACAGATTCAAGACAGAAGGAAGATCGACCGGTCGATCATGCGGTTTTCAGACTTCTAATTCTTTTAGGATTTTTCCTAATCCTTGTGGGCTTCCACTCCAGATGAGCCAATGACATTTTAATTAAACCCTAAATATCGGTATTTAAGAGTCTCTTGAGCAGTCGGGAATGACACATCGTGATATCCAGAAAAAGATAGACGTTGAAGTATGCGGGAAGCTATGAAGATTTTCGTGATCCTATTATTCTTTCTTTTGGTTTCTTTTATAATTTTCTTATGATTTTGTTGATTGCTAGTTTGCTACCATGACTATGTGTAGCTAAACTTCTTAGTAATGAGGGGTTGTTTCAAGCCCTAGACATGTTGATCTTATGATTAAAGTTTAATTGATTTCTCCTTGAAAAAATTAGGTGTTTGTTTGATTCATTGTTTATTCATTGATAAATTCTTGTGTGTTTATTGTGATGCGCAACATAGTAAGCATGCTAGAGTTTTATAGCTATGAGTAATGTGTGCATGATCATCTTAATCATAACATGTTCTAGAAAAGTTAGCATTTGAAAACGCAGCCACTCTGAATTAACTTCTAGGTAATTAGAACAACATTAGTATTGAAGTTGCCTAGCATTACTCACAATCCCTTTGTGCTTAATGACTTTTGACTTGTTAAACCTTCGGGAAATACCATCCTAGGTTACTTGTTGGAAGTTAAGTTAGGTCGTAAATATCATACACCTAATATACCAAGTTTGAGAGATTAATAGGTTAAGTTTGATATATCATTGGCTTAGCTTATTAATCTCTCAAACTTGGTATATTAAGTGTATGGTATTTCCAATAAAAATCAATCACCAGGGACTATTTTTGTACAATATAAAACCAATCACGAGGGCTTCCTCCACCTTCACCTTTGATCGGATTGGTCTTGGGTGTAGGAGAGGATTCTCCCTCTAGTCTTTGCTTCTCCTTTTGTAATAAAAAAAAATTACGAGGAACTATTATACACACTTTTAGAGGGGTTTTTAATTAAGTTAAAGGCTTTCTCTCTCTTTCGTGAGTAACCAAACGAAAACCTAGGGTTTTGTGTTCAACCGGCAGCGACGACGAACATTTGGGTTTCGTTCCTCTCGTTCGGATCTAGCAAAGGAGGGGGCTAGTCCACTCTAATTTGTATGTTATTTACATACAAATTAGGCATCTAATCATCTTGATAATGCTAATCCAATAGCTGTTTAGTGTCTTTAATCCTTGTTTTGCACAATTGTAGGAAACATGAGCATCAAATTGATATCAGGAGCAAAAAAGCGCGTTTTGGAGTTTTTAGTGGATTTCCAGCAAAAGGACGAAAAGTCAACCCGAGGACCGTCGGTCAACTCGTGGTCAACCCCGACTTTAGAGCGTCAATGAGTCAACATCAAGTCTCGGAAGTGAAGCCCAAGAGAATTCCTGAAGATTGGCCGGAAAGTCAAGCAAAGTCAACTTTGGTCAACTCCGAGGGTCAAAGTCAAAGTCAAGGACGAAGTCAACCTTGTGACTCACTACCAAAAAGGTCCAAAATCAGCAAGGACTATGCTAGATATCATGAGGTCACTCATTGATTATTCCTACCTTTTGTTCCCATATGCATTTACGTCTTTGCCCTTCATTTACTTCATCTAACCATTAGACCTCTCTCTAGTGATCCTAACCCTTCATTCCTTCTCCCTCTAGCCTATATATACTTAGTTTCTTTCCTATTTAGGTCATCTTTTTAGCTAGCCCCCATCACACATCACTCTCACCTTCCATTTCCTTCTCTCTTTCTTTCCTCTCTGCTCGCCAGTAGACTTGTCGACACTAACCCATCAATCGGTCGAGCAGCGACGGTTCCACCACTTTTCACCCACTTCCTCACTTCCTTTCCTCCTCCACCCTTCATCAAAGTTCATGTTTGAGTTTCTATGTTTCGGTGCGTCATGTCACTTAAGCACTTTAGGGGATTTGGTATTAGGTAACATAGAGAAATCTCCTATGACACCTAGAGAGTTTGAATGACCCATAACATGGCATTTGAATACCTTAGGAACACGGTCTTAGATCCACAACATGACTAGGATACGTGACTTGATTTGTGATCACATTTGCCTGATTTGGTTGTTTGTTGCATTGGACTTGGGGTTGACCCGAAACCCCAACACTTATCTTATTTTGCATACACTTTCCTTTATTTACTTGTTTTCATTACATCGCACTTCATTTACTTGCTTGTCTTTTTATTTCACTATCTCACCAAAATCGAACACTACACACAGGCACATTGTCACAAATACGCACTCACCCACTCTTCCCATCTCATTCCCTTCATTATAGCTAGAGCACTTAGATTGCACACTACCTAGGAGTCTTGGGCCACCAATCCCTATGGACACGACACTCCCGATTTTTAATATCTACACCACTCTTTTGCAATCGTCACTCTCCTTTGGGTAACTACAGATGGGAAACTTCCTTCCTTGATCTCAGTTTTGCCGATTTGTGTTAATAGGGTTGTGTGTTCTTCTTCATCAACAAAAGGTGTACGGCGGTGGGTTCGAGTTTGCTCGAATCAGGCGCGTGACGGTGTAGCCGACTCCTTCAATCAGGTTTCTCGCTCCTTCACTCAGGATTCTTTCACGTCCGTGTTTCTTTGGCAGTAGTGGTGGCGGCTTGGTTTTGTTGGTTCCAGTCTCGATTCGGTTTCGGTGCAGGAGCAGACATGAACTTTTGGAGAGGGTCGCCACTGGAGTTGATTTTTCGGCCAGTGAGTTGGTCGATCACACCTGGGCCATTGGGGTGGTCTTACTTTTGTTGGGCTTGGGGTGAGGCTTTTGGGCATGACTTTGGGTCTGATATGGAGTAGGTCATTAAGATGGTTTGGGCTTTACGGGAGTGACTTGTCAAACTCTTCTATTATTTAATATTTTGGTATTGCCTACATTGATGACGTACATTGTCGTGGAAACTTGTCTATGAGTATCTAATCGTACCACAATTGCGTGCTCGGCAGTTGGATTCTCTCTAGTTAGGGTAGTTTTGCTTGATGTATTTCTTCCTTGTAGACTCGTTTTGAATAAACGAGCGAACATGACATTAGGAGCAATGTTTTTTAGTTTTATAGCTTGCTTGACATTCAGCGTTATGAGTTTAGGTTTAGAAAGTTGATATATGGTACCATTTTTTGGATTTGATTAGAGTTTAGAATTTACTACTAATTTAGGGATATCATCTAATTTTCTCAAAATAAAATAAAATTAATGAATATCATCTAATTTTTCTCAAAAAAATAAAGTTATACACACTTTTAGCTTCAAACAGGTGCATGTTTGCTTGGTTTGCTGTTTAACACGTAAAGCACCCATCCAATTCATGATTGAAAAAATAATTTAATAATATTAAGTTACACTAGCATAGAATTCACGATAGTCGCAAAGAAAAACAAGCATTATATAGTTTAGATAATAAAAGGGCTAAATTCAATTTACTACCCTATACTTTACACTCAAAATCAATTCAGTCCCTGTACTTTCAATTTCATCAAAAATACCCTTATACTCTATAGATTTGATCAATGTCATCCAATTGTTAAATTTGAGATTTCTGATGAGGGCATTTTCGTCATTTTCTTCATAAACCCTAAACAAAATAACTCTATTTATTATATTATTAGAAATAAAATAAAATAATTGCATACCTTGAAAGTTAGCATTATTTTATTTTTTTCATGCTAACTTTCAATTTATGAATTTTTTTTTTATATTAATAATAAATTATTTATTTTATTTTATTCTAGTATATAACTCTATATATAATTGAAATAAAATATTTTATTTTATTTCTACTAATAAGAAATTATTTATTTTATTTCATTGTCATATCGTATATGACCCTATATAAATATTTTATTTGTACTCTCGTACTAATAAAATATTTATTATTATTACTACTAAAATAAATAAGAATACAATAAAATAAAATATTTATTATTATTAGATATAATAAAATAATGTATTATTATTAGATATAATAAAATAATTTATTATTATTAGATATAATAAAATAATTTATTATTATTAGATATAATAAAATAATTTATTATTATTAGATATAATAAAATAATTTATTATTAGTAGAAAGAAAATAAAATAATTTCATAAATTGAAAGTTAGCATTAAGAAAATAATGCTAACTTACAATTTATGAATTTATTTTATTTTATTTATACTAATAAATTATTTTATTTTATTTCTACTAATAAAGTAATAATAATAATTTTTTTTTTCAATGCTAACTTACAATATAATAAATTATTTTATTTTATTTCCATTAATATAAATTATTTTATTTCCATTAATAATAAATTATTTTATTTTATTTATACTATTAATAAATTATTTAATTATATTTGTACTATTAATAAATATGAAATGACGAAAATACCCTCCAGAAAAAGCCCAAATCTGATGGTTGGATGAGATTGATCAAATTAATAGAGTACAAGGGTATAACTTATGAAATTGAAAGTATAGGGACTGAACTGATTTTGAGTGTAAAGTACAGGGTAGTAAACTGAAATTAGCCCATAATAAAATCTAGTTGTTTCCTACCCAGAGAAAGTGAAAGAATTAGAACAGTGAAAAGGTTGGGAAGAGGGTTTTGGACTTTTGGTTTCCATGGGAATTGGGGAGCAAATTTGTTGCCCACCACCAACGTTCTAACCTTAGTTATTTGACAATTTTTTATTTTAAACCCTTAACCCCCAAACCTTAAACCCTAAACCCTAAACCCTAAACCTCAAACTCCTAACCGTAAACCCTAAACCCCTAAACTTCAAACCTCAAACCCAAAACCTCAAACTCTTAACTCTAAACCCTAAACCCTAAACCCTAAACCCTGTACCCTATACCCTATACCCTAAATCCCTAACCCCAACCCCTAAACCCCAAAATTTAGGATTTAGAGTTTAGAGTTTAGGGTTTGGAATTTTGGTTTGGGGGTTAGGGGTTTAAAATAAAAAAAATTGGCAAATAACCATGGGTAGAAAGTTCGTGGGGTAAATGGACACATGGCAGAATATTGGTGGTGGGCAGCAAATTTTTTTTTTGGTTACATGGGCAGCAAATTTGCTTCCTGGGAATTGGAGGTCTTTTTTTTATTATTTTATTTTTTTTAATTTTTTTTTATAACAAAATGACCTTAATACTACGTCGTTTGGGGAGTGTAATTTAAAAACAAAAACAAAAAATTTAAAAAAAAAAAGCTAAAGACCTCAGATTCGGTCTTGAGCGGCTAAACCTCTACTCTCCACACGGTCATCGGCGACGGCAGTCATCGCACCCGAGACTGTTGGGAACGCTCCAAGTTTAGGTACTTCAATTTTCTCCTGTTTGTTGTCATTTGGGTTTTTCTGAATCTGATTTTATCGATTCTTAATTTCAATCCTTTGATTTCTTTTCAACAAGCGTATCATGGTGTATGAGGAGAGATTGATTTCTCGGTCCACTATGCACTTTGTTATGTGGGTTCTGTCTGATTAATTGGGAATTAGTTGTGGTTATGTTTTTGACTAATTTGATCTCCCAACTAGTCTGTGGATTTAAATGACTTGTTTGCTTGATTAGAAGCAGCACACTGAATAGTCTGTAAACATAGAAATGAATAGGTTGTAGATTCCATCTTTTTATGCTCGCAATTTCAGCTGATGGTTTAGTTTGTATTCTGATTGATATACTTCGATTGGCTGATAATTTGAGGTGCATTGCATTTTCTGGATAATAGATTCACGTCTTGCTCTTAATTCAACTTAAGGAATCAAAAATCAGTTAATAGTTCATATAGTGCTCGAGAGCTCAATGCTACAAGATCAACAAATAAGTTGTCCTTCCCCAGTTCTGTAATTGACATATAGAGGCCTGCACATATCTTAGTTTAATGACATTGCACTTTGGTTGTTAGTTATGTAGTCTAACCACGATTGTCACCACTTCTGATGTTGCCACTAGCACACTGTTTCTACGATGACCACCGTCACTACCACTATTTCTCCCGCGGTCCGACCACGATCACACCACTACTGATGTTGCCACTACAACACTGTTGCTAGCCAAAAATAAAATTTGACATTCCAAGATTTTAAAATTCAAATCTCATTCTCTTAAGTTTTCTTGGTACTTTAAAAACCCTTTTTATCAAAATGCACTACCCTAAGTTTACCATAATTTTTTTTTTGATAAAGAGAAAAAGTTTTACAATTGGGTGAAAGAAGCTTATAAGTATCAGAGCCAAGGTTTGGTCTGGGGATCTGTGGGTTATGGTGCAGTGCCACTCTATCGAATATATTGCTCAAATAACTATATTTAATTTAGAAAATTTTACTAGACATATTAGTTTTGTTTCCACAGCTTCCCCTTCTTTAACTCAATCAAAGTGGTTGCAGTCTTGTGGAGAATGAGGAGGAGACCTGGTATTGGTGGCTTGCAGACAGCTGCTGCTGCTAGGGTGTGTTTCTTATTACCATTGATTCTTGCTACTAATTAATCCAATATGATTAAACTGGTATGCTGGTTCTGTAGGACCAATATCGGTTGCTGGGTGAGAATGTGGCCAAAATTAGAACCGATCTCATGAAGGAACAGCTCACCACTTTTCGAACCCAATTGGAAGATTTCGCTCGCAAACACAAGGTCCAATTTTCTTTGCAATCACTTAGGAGGAAATTTGGTTATTATTAATTTTATTATTGGAATCAATTTGCATTGACTGTTAATTTGGATGCACAGAATGACATTCGCAAGAATCCTGCATTTAGATCACAATTCCATGATATGTGCTCTAAGGTTGGCGTAGATCCCTTGGCCTCCAATAAGGGTTTCTGGGCAGAGCTCTTGGGGATTGGTGACTTCTACTATGAACTTGGTTGGTACCATCTTCTTAGTCTCTTTGCATATCTGCATGATTGGCTATTATTATAGTTGCTGCTAAATAGTTCAGATAGCTATGCTTCAGGCTCCTCTTAAACTGCAAACTCGATATGCAATATTTTATTGAATCTTTGAATTTATATGTATTAATGCCGTGATTAGTTTCTGGTTCTTATTTGGGAATATATGTACATTACATAAATGTTCTAAAATTGAGCTCCTTGGTTAGACAGGAGTGCAAATCGTTGATATCTGCTTGGCAACAAGACCCCACAATGGAGGCTTGATCAACCTGCAGGAACTCTGCAATCTGCTTCGTCAGAGACGAAAGAGTGATCGCGAAGCTGTTTCTGAGGATGATTGCCTGCGTGCTATAAGTAAGCTGAAGGTAATATAGTTTAGCTTCTCCCTACATTACTCGTACAAGTTTCAGATTGAAACTTATTTGAGTACAAAACTACATACTAGGGAGGCCCTTATGCGAGTCAATTGTCCCCTTCACCCCAGAAAGGGAAAAATGAAATTTGTGCTCTCCTATTGCCTTTCTAGAAGAGGTTCAATGTTGGGTGACATGGCATAAATGTTTAAATTCATGGCACAAATTTTTATTTTTTTATGGTTTGATTCGTTTGGACACAAAACCACTCCGGCCTTGGAATGAAGGCCAATCATGCAGCATTTTTTTTCAAGGGAACAGCTGACGCTGTTGCTAGTCTGCCTTTTATCACAGTGAATTAGTGATTACTGGAAGACAGATTAATTTTAGTATTAAAATGTCATTATGTTGGTGACTACACTCATGGTAGTGAAACTCTGTGAGTCATTGTTTGTTACGACTTTATCCATGTTTCTGCAGTAGCATGATTATTGACTGTATCATCTGTTGCTTGGTTCCAGGTATTGGGTAATGGTTTTGAGGTGATTTCTGTTGGAAAGAGGAAGCTTGTCCGTTCTGTTCCAACTGAGTTGAACAAAGACCATAATGAAATTTTAGAGCTTGCCCAGGTTCAAACTTTTTTTTTTGTCTTATGACTTTTAACTTCATCTGGAAGAAACATTTTGAGTAAATTTTTTGCTATTCATCATCTAGATTCTAGAATGATTATTTACAGTTATGTTCCATTTCTCTTTTCTCTAGGCTCAAGGCTTTGTGACTGTTGCTGAGGTAGAGAGACGGCTATCTTGGACCACAGGCCGTGCAATTGATGCCTTTGACACTTTACTAGATGTAAGTTGATGACCTTTACTATTACTCATATTAGTATCCTCTATTTCCCTTTAGTCCATTATATGTAAAGTACTATTCCCGGTGCTCAAAATCCAATTGCTTGTCTCAGGAGGGTCTTGCAATGATTGATGATGGCCACAGAGATGGTATACGCCGATATTGGTTCCCTTGTGTATCTTCCATCTCCACTCCTGTAGGAGCTGACACTTAACAAACAAGAGATATCTCAACACATGCAGTGGAGTCCAATGAGGTTATATGTGCATACCTAAAGATCACTGACTTATAATTTGTGATTTCCCCCATTGTAATACTAGTTGGTCCAACAGACAACCGATGGACAATGTATTTCATGTTGTGGAGAACTTTGCCACATTTCTCACAACTGTCTTTATGCTTGGGGATCCCAGCGCTATTTGAGATGTGGTTAACAATATGGTTTGAGAGTGATGCAAATTGTTTTATTGATGAAGAAGTATTGGACGAACACAAAAGTTATGTATATTGAATTATTGATGAAACATTATATTGAACTAGTTTGAAAGAAATATTCAGTTCAACTACAAGAGTTGGTGATCATATACAGGAACATATATTATCTACTCTCTTGAAAGGAATCATATATATGCAAACAAATGAAAAGGTAATTGAAAGCCAAAAAAGAAAGCAAGTGTTCAATTGTTTGCAAATTGAGAAATGGCCATGGTCTCACCCTCTTCAGTCCACTCAGAGCTAGGTTCACTCCAAGACCTAGGTCTTAACCCTTGCTTGAAGAACAAGATCATCTCCAATGCCTCAAAAACCTTGTGCTTATCCAAAAACTCATTGCAAACTCCACTTACTATGCAGTAATTATTGTTATAAGGTTGCCGGTGGTGTGCTGAATGTTGCGACCGAGATATCAGTATGCCGGAATCTTGCAATGCCACCACCAATGGCGGTAGCCGGCTCTTTGTTCCATGAGCCCAAGCATGAAATTGTTGGCTAAACATAATGCAACCAGAGCAAACAGCAACAAAGCCATGAAGAATAGGATCATCAAAAGCAAGGTCTAAGGGAAGCACTGTGAAAGTTATGACACGAGCAAGTGCATGTAAATTGTTAGCAAATTGGCGCTTAGTGATTGTCCATGGCCACTTATGGTGACCTTGAAATGCCTCTATTTGTGCACCAAAAATTGGAGTTGAGGCACCACCATAGTTGTCAATCCCCCAATGGTACACTCCAGACCCGAGGTCCGCCAACACGTACCCGACCAAGCCGGCTAAAATGGGCTCGGCCCATATGTGCGAATGGGCTGCACCTGTTACGGATTTGGCTAGGGAAATGAGCACAGTGGTGCACCCGCTTGCTACCCATGCACGATGAGACCATGTTGATAGTAGACTTGGGTCATTGAGCACTGGCCGGATGTTGTCATTGAGTAGAGTTGGTGACGATTCGAGCCGCTGCAGCCGTGGTGGCTCGATAATGAGCTTTACGGGGTTCGGCTTGGGCTTTGTGCTGGTGGAGACGGAGCAATGGACAGGTGTGCGGAGCACTGGAGAGTGGCATATTGTGTGAACATGGTGTTGGGGACTTGGGAGGAGCTTGGTTTGAGTGAAGATAGACATTGTAGGGTGTCAAAGAGAAAGCAGTACAGGAGACTAATCGTAGGGAATTTGATATAAGGTGAAATAAATTTGGGAGTAGTGGCTTTCAATAAAAGTGGCGGTTTTTGTGGTGAGGAGCTGAGAAAAAGGGAGAGAGGCAATGTTGTGGTGAGTATAAGGGAAGCGTATACGTGGGATTTCTGAAATCCTCTCTATTGCCTTGTTGTGAATTTATCTGTCACGTATTTGGTTTCTTGTTGGCGTGGATGCTAAAAAGCCACCACACTCTCTCAACTCCAAGTGATATATGGACCATAGAATGAGTCTAAAGTGATATAGTCATGGCCTTGTAGTGGACTTGAGGCAAGGTGTGATTTTGGATTGGGTCTAAGGGGTTGATCGAGTTACAAACATAAAATTAAGCAAGTTGTTCAATTGTGTGGTGGCTCAGAACTCACGACTCATATGTCACAAACATTGATGATATATAGAACAGCAGCGGTTTGGGAGTGATTCTGTAGGTAGGAGTTGAGCACTTTAATTACTCAGTGGAGCTTTGTTTGTAATTAAGTACATGAAAATTGCACCAAGAATTAGAATTCGAACTCGAAATCCCCCTAAAGTACTCCTCTAGACAGTACTAAAAGTGCTTAATTATATAACCTCAAAAGCACTTTTAAATAACCAAAAATGCTTTTGGCACTCCTAAACGTACACCACAGTAGGAGACGGGGGTACGTAAGGGGTAGTGCTTCGAAATGAAAGGGGTGAGCTTATGGCTTTGCAGACGGCCGGGTTTAATTTAATTTTTGCAGTAGAGGCTGGTATTGTTCCTTTGGTTGTGGAAGTAGATAGCCTGGAGGTGCGTTTGCTGCTATAGGGAGTTCAATGTTCTTCTAGCAGCATTTCGAAATAATGGACGTATCCCGAAACGTTTAATGAGCTTTTGTCTAAACCCTATTTGTGATGTTAAACGTTTAACGTTTAATTACATGTTTTGATCGAGAAGAATTTTGTTGCTCCGGCGCTCCGGCCGGTTAGAGCCAGAGAGCACTTTTCAGATGATAATGACGTACAATATATATTGGAGGAATATATATTGTTATAGTCCTAAAGCATCTACAAGCAAAGATCCTCTATATGATCGAGGAATATACACGGCATCATTCAAACCAAGTCCTTGTCAACACTCTACTTTATATACCAATTCATTTTCTTCTACGCCCTACATTATTGTTGGCAAATTAACTACTAAATTCATCAAATTAATTCACAACAGGCCAAAAAAAAAATCAAAGAATTAATTCGTTGCAATCAAGCACATCAACTTCTGCTGAATTATGACGTGAAAAGCAACCAGTTGCGTTGCGTTGCGTGGAGTGTTTATTTTTGCGCGCGTCTTTATTCTCATGAATACTTCATTCATTTCATGGCTCTGGTTGGTCTATTTTCATTAATTTTTACTGTGTTGCTGGCTTAATTTTCTGTTAATAATATTTACCAGCTAATCAGCTATAGAACTTGAAAGTTTATACGACAGTGCAGATTAGTTGATCATATATGACGACTAATATATAGCGCGCAGCAGGGGCAGTAGTACCATTGCCAGTTTAGAAACTGACTAGCTGAACATAAGGTGAATGGGGGAGACTGGCATGGCCTCTGAGTTTTTTTTTGGAAGGAGATTTTACTTGGAAGGAATGAATATAGAAAGAAGGGGAGCGCGCTATTCCGATTTCTCTGCGTTTACCACTATAAATGGAATCGCTCGATCGGAATAATAACTACATTTTCCCATTCTTTTGGGATTCAGATTACATGATCAATGTGAGTAGATACTAGCTACGTAGTTTCATTTTTCATTTCTTTGAGTTTGTCTCCAATTGATTCCTTCTTGATCCATTAGGTAATTAAATAAACATGTTACCAAGTTTGCTTTTAAGGAGGTTTCTTACTTGATATTGTCCAAGACTAATTCATTGGAAGTGACTGTTTGGGAATGATGTTGGGGTATTAGTAAAGGATCTACTTAGGATAATTCTTGGGTTCACCCTGCATATTCACTTCTATTGTGATTAACGTATTTTTACCTTATAATTTCATAATCCAACTATTTATATTTTAAATTATCATTTATAGATCATCTCTGCACAAAATCAATCGAATAAGAGATTGTTCAACTATCCAATTTTATGAAACAAATGAACAGTTCTAATAACAATTATTACTATTATAATGAACCGTCGATTTATTTCATATGAATGAGTTGTCAAAATATCTCTAAATTAATTGATTTTTTTGCAGAGACTATTTTTATATTATATTATAATACATAAACGGTTTGATCGTTAAGATTTAAATTGAAAATTAATTAATTACAAGGAAGTGAATCTGCACAGGCAAGTAAACATCTGATTTGTCATTGGGGAGTGACTCAATTGGCACTTTTTGATGACAATTTATAGTATTTTTCACGTTCCAAAAAAAAAGAGGGAAAAAAGAAAAAGATAAAAAAAAAGTCGTTGTGGGGAATCCATGAAATTAAGTTAAAAGAATGTGTCTTTCTCCAACGAAACGCTGAAGCTTTGACACAGAGAGAGAGAGAGCCATGGCTTCCTCCTTCTCTTCGTCTCTCTCTTTACTCTTCGCAGCGGCCATCACCCTCACTCTGCTCTTCTCGTATTCCGTGAAATTACCATTCCACCCCCGGGACATACTCCCTCTCCTGCCCAGACAAGTTTCATGGCCAATCCTCAACTCTCTGCACAGCGCAGTCGATCTGTTGCCCACTTTCGTGGGCTCGACGTCGTCCCCGAGAGACAGTCTGGAGTGGAAAGGTGCCTGCTTTTACGAGAACATGGCTTGGATGGAGTTCCACAACAAGACTGGCAGCGAATTTGGCGGTGGAACTCTTCATATCAAGGTCTCGAATGAAACTCAATTTTTCTTTTTTCTTTCATTTTCGGTTGTGTTTGTCCAAATTAGGAGTTTTGAGCATCTGGGTTTTTTTGGCTGGTTGAGTGTGACGATTTGTAGTCTGGAAAGTAACTAATTTGAGCTGTTTTGGTGGACTAGTAGAAATTTGGGTATTGGAGTTGTTGACTAAAATAGCAGGAATTGAGGTGCTGTTGGTTTCTCTAAGTTCAGTGTGGTTTAATTGGTGAACTTGTTGGATACGTTAGAATATCGAGCACTGTATGCTGTGTATTAAACTGTTGATGACATTTTCAATTGTAGTTCCTCTGGGGTTGCTTTTCATTGTTCGGTGTGTTTTATGATCCAAAACACATCCATTAGTTATGCAAGTTAATTTTGTAGAATATTTGGGTATTAGGCATGTGGATTCAGGTGAAAATTTAATTCCAAAACACAGTCACTGTTTTATTAAGTTGAACTTCTTATGATGGTCCTGGCTTCAAATAGATCTTTTAGCAGTCCTCTGTTTCTTTTGTTGCTTGCTGTGGAAGGAAAATGCCTGATTTAGGATATGTATAATCTTACATGTTCATCAGATATTGAGTTCAGATGCTTAGAAAATCTGGACCATATATCAGAGTTACCATGCTTTTATTGTAGTGGCTAAAAGTTGAATCTTTGCTTGTATCCAGGTTAGCGAGGCTCATAGTTGGACATGTATGGATATTTATGTCTTTGCAACTCCATATACTGTCACATGGGATTACTATCTTCTGTCTCGGGAGCACACATTGGAATTTAAAGAGTGGACAGGGAAAGCTGAGTATGAATATGTAAGTTGTCACTTTCTAGTATTCACAAATTACTTGATGTTCAAACTTTTTTTTTTTCGAAAGAAAACTTATGAGTGTAATCTGGATTTTAATGTTACTAAATCAGGTTAAAAACAGGGGAGTTTCTATATTTCTCATGCAAGCAGGGATGTTAGGCACCCTTCAAGCGTTGTGGGATGTCTTTCCCTTGTTTACAAATACAGGATGGGGAGAGATGTCCAATATTGGGTTTCTCCAAAAGCATATGGGTGCTTCCTTTGATCAACGTCCTCAACCTTGGGTAACAAATATTAGCATTGATGACATTCACTCCGGAGACTTCCTTGCAATATCTAAGATTCGCGGGCGGTGGGGTGGATTTGAGACTCTAGAGAAATGGGTCAGTGGAGCTTATGCTGGTCATTCTGCTGTTTGTTTGAAGGATTCTGAAGGAAAGTTATGGGTTGGTGAATCAGGACATGAAAATGAGCAGGTAAACCGTGAACCTACAAAGTTACTATACAGTATATTATGTCATGTCTGTTTTACCTTTGGACCCAATGGCACTTGCTCTCCCTCTGGGTCTAGGAAGTTCAGTTTCCCACAAATGCTTGTGTGTGATTTGCGTGACAATTTCATTCTGTTAGTTTTAAAACTAGTTACCCTGTGATTATATAGATATCTTTACACCTAATATAATCTCTGCTTACGTTGATGTGATGCCTCTTTCCCTTCATGTTCTAGGGAGAAGATATTATTGCTGTTCTGCCATGGGATGAGTGGTGGGATTTTGAGCTAAAGAAAGATGATTCCAATCCCCACATTGCATTGCTTCCCTTGCATCCTGATATCCGAGCAAAGTTTAACGAGACTGCTGCCTGGGAGTATGCAAGGAGCATGGAAGGCCAACCATATGGATACCATAACATGATATTCAGCTGGATAGATACGATAAAAGGGAACTATCCACCCCCTTTGGATGCTCATGTGGTAAGTTATTTCAACTACATTTAAGATTTCATTATCTGGCTAGGTTTATTGTATCAGTGAATGCTAAAATGTTAGTTATTTCTTTAATTTTAATTTTTTCATTATTTCTTCTAAGATTTTAGTGAATGTTTTTTATCAAAGGAGGATTTTGTATTCTTTTAGTATTATTGAAGTTCTCGGTTTCCATTGCCTGTCTTGATTCAGGCCTGGGATTCAATGTACTTAAACAGCTACAATTAGATGCTTTACATCATTGTTCCTTTTATGATTAACTTCTGGCTTTCACTGAACCACTCAATAAACTTGATGGGTACACATTTATCTGCATCAAGTGCTGTTGCAAAAATACTTTTTGTTCCAGACTGGACTGAAAAGGGCACACACAGTGGGTGCTTTGCTTGTTTTAATAGGCATTCTTAATTCATTGGTCCTGATTGTTAGCTATATGGTTATGCAGGTTGCTTCTGTTATGACAGTTTGGAATCAAATACAGCCTACATATGCTGCTAACATGTGGAACGAAGCCCTGAACAAGCGACTTGAAACTCAGGTATTGTGGAACATTCTCCTTGAATTGCAATACCGTGTCTAAAATGGGCCACATGAACTCTCTGTGACAAATAAGTGTTACGAGTCTTATAACCACCATGGCATCATATTTTAGGAGGAAACAATAAATGGGCATCTCTTCAGTTAGAAAGATCGACTGGTCATGATTCTTATTTTTGGTTGGGATTTAGCAATTTTACAAGATCATGTTTGGAATTCATTGTGGTATCATTGTCCTTTTGAGTGTGTGATGTACTTTTCATTTCTGGCAGAACCTTAGCTTTCCTGATATTCTGGTTGAAGTTGAAAAGCGTGGGTCATCTTTTGATCAATTGCTTACAATTCCGGAACAAGATGATTGGCTGTACACTGATGGGAAGTCAACTTCGTGTGTCGCCTTCATTCTAGAAATGTATAAGGAGGCTGGACTTTTTGATCCAATTGCAAGCTCTATCCAAGTCACTGAATTTACGGTAAGCTCATCCATAATAAAATTCAATGTTTGTTTGCTTTCAATAAACGGCTGACCTTTTTTGCATCATCTCCACATCCAGTGTTTAAAAAAACACAGAATTTCTACTAGTTGTTGGGAGACACAAAAGATCAATGACAACTGACCGATTTTCTTCTGTCTTAAGTAGGAATTGAATATTATTGTAGTTATATCGATTTCTGAAAGTAATATTTAAAAAATAATAATAAAAGAAACAGATTTTTGAGTTTAATTCAGTTGGCCATTCACAACTTAATCTGTTGGGTACGTTGGAATGAAGTTGTTTGATAAGGAGTTTATGTATATCAGTATTAATTAAGTTTAATTGCCATTGTTGTAGATAAAAGATGCTTACATGCTCAAGTTCTTCGAAAATAATTCAAGCCGCCTGCCAAAGTGGTGCAATGATGGGGACACTGTGAAGCTTCCTTTCTGTCAGATTAAAGGGAAGTATCGAATGGAATTACCTGAATACAACAGTATGGAAGCATACCCCCATATGAATGAGAGGTGCCCATCACTGCCCCCCAAGTACTCCAGGTTACAGAATTGCTAAGTCCCCAAATTGTTCCTCTTACAAATTTGTCACGTCTGTTGGTTATGCCATACCACTTTCTTTTGCTTTTAGTTTAATTATATTGTTGGAAACTAAGGTATGAAAGGTGGTGATGCTGTAAATATGTTGATTAGTCAGGAACAATTGGGGAGACTGTCGATGTCTAATTCTTGTACAATGTACATGATTAAAGGAATATGAATAGTAATGCAAAGGGCTACTTTGCCCTTCTTTCCTCACACGATTTTTAGGTTCATCGTCTCTCCTGCAGATTTGCTTCTACCTAAACTCTGATTAATGTTGTGCCATAGATATGAATGCAAAGCATCAACACGCTTTAATGTACCTTGAAGAATGTCTTCATAAACAGCAGGTTGTTTAGCTCAGCACGCATTTCCTTTTTCAGTTAATTAGTTCCTTCAATCATTTCTTGAAAACAAAGCCACAAGCTCCTCTTTGCCAGTTCCTCGTTCAATCCCAAAATATTTCTTTACCTGATCTAAATCCAAGGGTGTTTGACCAAGGTTTGGGTTCATTTATTGCAACTGTGCAGCAAATAAATTTTTTCCAGTTGGGCTGGGAGGGGATTTTTTTCCTTCTTTTTTTTCATGTTTGCTCACTGCAGTAATTTTTTTTTGGTGATATTTTACTGTGCTGTAAAAGGTTTATTGCAATGGAGTGGTTTTACTGAAGTGCAGTAAAACGACCGATTGGTAAAACAAAAAGATTAACTTGGCTAAACAGGAATTTTTGTCCTAATTACGAATTTTTGTGTGTGAAAACTTAATGTTTTAAAAATGAACTAAAGAATGAACGGTTCTAATTATTGAATTACATGCTGAAAATAAGAGGGTATGCAAATTTGAAATTTGAGAGTCATGCTCTATAAAGCATCTTTTATTGTATGTATCTATATACAACTTCTAAATGTAGATTTGCAGACTTCACATCTTCTGAATGGATGGATAGCTTATAGAATTATTACATTGAGAAGTGCCATAGTCAAGCTGTCCATACATTGAAAACATGAAAAGTTTTGTAATCGTGACCATTAAGTTACAACACTATTTGAACATTTTCTAAACAAGCATGACAACTACTTGACTTGGTAAAGCATCATATATGACAACTACTTGACTTGGCAAAGCATCATATATAATGTTTACAATGGTGTTCTAGGCATGATTTCAATGGGCAGTCCTTGAGTAGGTACCGGCATTGGATCCCTACTGAAGTGATTGTCTGCACAGAGTTTCCATGTCAATTGAGTTATCATATGGTGCATTGCAATAAGGGTTTCGATCCTGGCAAACTCAATTCCTGGACACATTCGAGGTCCCCCTCCGAATGGTACAAAGCAGTAGGGCGGAACTGATGTTTGCATGTCAAACCTACTTGGATCAAACTTGGATGGCTCTGGGAATATGCTATCATCCATGTGTGTCATAGGAGCAACCCAGAATATCTAGCATTGGATGTTAGGTCTTGATCAGTTCTATATTTTACGAAGAAGTCTAGACCTTCTGCTGATCTTTTCTGTACTTGTATTGTGCTTTTGTCCAAAACTATGTTGTTTTAGGATTCAATTTGATTACTTTATCCAAACAACATTGTTCTGAACATAAGCACTGTATCGATAGTTCGATATATAAGAGATCAACATTTCTTTTGGGGGAGAATGATAATGGAAATTAATGAGAATGCTATGTTATGCTTATTGTAAATTTGAACTTACCTGCCACCCTTTAGGAATGAGAAATCCACCGAACTCGATATCTTTGAGAGCATTCCTGAAGCCACCAAAGACAGGAGGAGTCATCCTCAGAGTTTCCTGTGCTACTCTCCATGTGTACTTCATCTTCGCAAGGTCTTCCCATGTTAGAAACTCTCTGGACAATTTGCTTCTAGCTATTTCTTCCTGCTCTGAAAACCACAAATCAACAAGCATCAATCATCGAATCAGTTCTTTTTAGGCAACAAAGTCTAAAATATTTTGTTTTGTTTAATAAATCATTAATACTGTGAACACAAATGCGTGTGTACCTTGAAGAACAGCTGCATAAACAGATGGTTCATTTGCTAGAAGCCGCAAAAGAAAAGTAATCAGAACAGAAGAAGTGTCATGTCCTGCAACCATGACTACCATGACATTGTGCACCATCTCCAATTCTGTCAACTCTTCTTTACCGTCATCATTTCGGATGCTAAGGAAGCAAGTGATGAGGTCTTGTTGTGGAGAAGCAGTTTTTTGCTCAAGCTGTACCCTCTTTTCGCGTATAAGTTCCTTGATCATGTTTTGAACTCTCTTACTTGCCTTGAGGCTGCCGTTGTAACGCGTGAAGGGCAAGTTGATAGGCACTGACCACATTCCTTCTATCATTGTTTGGAAACCCTCCACGAATTCGTCTCTGCGAGTTCCTCGTTCAAGCCCAAAAAGTAAAGAGCATATTATGTTGAACGTGAGGTTCTTCATCAGGGGCAAGACCTATCAACAATTGAAAAATTCTGTTAATCTATTTGTGTTCTTCAGCAAGTTCATGAGAAAAACCAGATGCATATATAAGGTAATATATTATTGGACAAGTCGGGAAGTTTCTTGCAGAGGACTTACTGTTACTTGTTGCTTCCCATGCCAATGCACTTCAAGGTGCTTCCTGATTTCTTCATCCATTTTCCCCACATATTGTTTCAGTGACTCGGGCTTCAAGAACAGCATAAGAGCATTTCTGACACGCTTGTGATCCTCGACACTCAGCTCAAATATACTCCGCTCCCCCAAAATCCTACGAATAGACTCAGTCTGTTGGCTGGAAATGGTGCTCCCATCACTGGTGAATACTAACTTGTTTGCAGCTTGTCCGTGGATGAAGACCGTTGGCTTGCCAAAGAGACTTAGCTTCGAAACTGGACCGTACTTTCTGACCCTTTGTTCAAGCCATTTCTCCGCCGTGTTGGAACGCATGGCTCGGAGAAGACCAAGGCTCTGGCCTATTAGGGGTAGTCCTAATGAGCCCGGGGGAAGCCTTTCAGATGATTTTTTCCTTCTTGTGAGGAGAAGGAAAATGGGAATGAGGAAGAGAAAAACTGCGAAAAGGGTGTTCATGATTTGTGAGGCTTTGTTTGTGAGAGAAAGAGTTTGCAGAATATAGATTGAAGAGAGTACTGAAAGAGTGAAAGTTCAGTATAAATGGGGGAATCTAGGAAAGGAAGTCTCAAAGCTAGGAAGCTCAATATGTTTTTGTTGGCTTTTGGGTTGACATATTCCATTTAGAACATAGAAAACAAACCCCAACCTTAACTCTCTCTGCTAAAAACAAAAAATATGACAAAGTCACAAAACTATGCACAAGATCAAGATTGGTTACTAGTCGATGTGTGATGAAAGAAAGATAAGCTGGTCCAAATTTTCGGGAATCATTCTCAGTTTTTTTGCATTTGTTTAATCAGACGGCAGATGATTAAGTCATTTCATAGCAATTTTCGCCAAGTTTGTCAATAAATTAGTTTGATCGATCACAAGTGTCACATATATTAAGACATAATCTTCTCGTCGTTATGAGCCCCATATGTATGAACACAGATTAGATTAACTTGTTTTAATCGCAAGTGCTAGTGTTGCCAACTCACTATCAGCCAAAAATAACAATAATATAGGTAGGTTAAGGTAAGCATGGGTTGAGTCTAGAATCTCTATATTGAGATAGATTATCGAACTGATCAAATTCAGGTTGGGGTTCACCAGAGTTAAACCCATATCGGCTCCGTTGCTAGATATTAGACATGTTATTTTGTCACACCGGTCAATCTAGCACCACACATTAGAATAACAATATTTCAAACGTCGATGATCGAAATTTCTGGTTTGACAACATAACTTGTCACAATGTTTAGCAAGAGGATATTTCCCTATCACCCAAGTCAACCACCATTACATTGTGAAGATATTTGTAGAATCTAGCTAGGCTCAACCAAGATGATTGATTCCCTGGAGAGTATGGACAAAAAAGCCAACCCCTTTATAGAAGTTCACCAAGTATGACAAATTTTTGGAAAGCTAGGGAGCTAGAATGCAGAACTCATTTGGATGTCCCATTAAAATAAGACCTTCCATTCATTTAGTTCATGTTTCCAAACAAGCGGTTCTGCACTAAAATTCTTGAGAAAACAGAAAATGATGGGACTCTTCTGTCTATCTTTGTCTACAACTTCTGAAGGTAGCTTTGTAGTATTCAAATATTCAACTTCTGGATTGTAGAAGCTACCTGTTTTGTGTATATTTGGGATCTTCTGCGGATATTTTCTGTGCTGAACTGCTGATATTGTGAATTTGTGATTATATCCAAAAGTATCTTGTATCTTGTTTAATACAAATCATGCATAGTTAACTTTAATCTTCAAAACAACGTTGTTTTGAAGATCGATAAGCACAATATCAACACATAAAAAATCAACAAACTATACCCTATTTGGAAATGATGTTGTTTAATTTGACATAAACACAATGTATCTTATTTCTTTTGGAAGAGAATTAGAACTAATTAATGCTACCCCTTACTTTACTTGCTACACCTCAGAGTTTCCTGTGCTAATCTGCATGTGTACGTACTTCATCTTGGCAAGGTCTTCCCATGTCAGAAACTCTCCTGCCGATTTGCTTCTACCTAAACTCTGATTAATGCATGTTGTGCCATAGATATGACTGCAAAGCATCAACACGCTTTGATCTACCTTGAAGAATGTCATTCATAAACAGCAGGTTGATTAGCTAGAACAACATTTCCTATTTCAGTTATTGCCTCTTCATTGTCACCATTTGTCAGATCGATTGTGAAGGGCAAGTTAACTCGCACCGACAAAATTCCTTCAATCATTTCTTGAAATCAAAGCCACCAACTCATCATCTGCCAGTTCCTCGTTCAATCCCAAAATACTTCTTTACCGGATTTGAATCCAAGCAAGGGTGCCAGTTCCTCGGGACCAAACTGTGCTGCAAATATTTTTTTCCAGTTGGGCAGGGAGGAGATTTTTTCCATGTTTACTGTACCTTAGTAATTTTTTTTTTGCGATATTTTACTGAAGTGCAGTAAAAAGACCGATTGGTAAAACAAAAAGATTGACTTGGCTAAACAGAAATATTTGTCTTCATCACAATTTTTTTTTTTGTGTAAAATTAATATTTTAAAAAATAACTAAAAAATGAACGGTTATAATTATTGAATTACATTCAAATCTGTGAGTCATACTCTCTAAAACATCATTTATATATAAAACTTCTAATTGTAGCTTTGCAGAGTTCACATCTTGTAAATGGATGGATAGCTTATAGAATTATTACATTGAGAAGTGTCATCGTCAAGCTGTCCATACATTGAAAACTTGAAAAGTTTTGTAATCGTGACCAATATGTTACAACACTGTTTGAACATTTTCTAAACAAGCATGACAACTTGTTGACTTGGTAAAGCATCATAATGTTTACAATGGTGTTCTAGGCATGATTTCAATGGGCAGTCCTCGAGTAGGTACCAGCACCGGATCCCTACTGAAGTGATTGTCTGCACATAGCTTCCATGTGAATTGAGTTACCATATGGTGCATTGCAATAAGGGTTTCGATCCTGGCAAACTCAATTCCTGGACATAATCGGGGTCCCCCTCCGAATGCTACAAAGCTGTAGGGCGGAAATGATGCTTGCTTGTCGAACCTACTTGGATCAAACTTGGATGGCTCGGGGAATATGCTATCGTCCATGTGGGTCATAGGAGCAACCCAGAATATCTAGCATTGGATGTTAGGTCTTGATCAGTTCTATATTTTACGAAGAAGTCTAGATCTTCTGCTGATCTTTTCTGTACTTGTATTGTGCTCTTGTCCAAAACTATGTTGTTTTCGGATTCAATTTGATTACTTTATCCAAACAACATTGTTCTGAACATAAGCAGTACTGTATTGATAGTTCGATACATAAGAGATCAACATTTCTTTTGAAGGAGAATGATAATGGAAATTAATGATAATGCTATGTTAATTATGCTTATTGTAAATTTGAATGTACCTGCCACCCTTTAGGAATGAGAAATCCACCAAACTCGATATCTTTGACAACATTCCTGAAGCCACCAAAGACAGGAGGAGTCATCCTCAGAGTTTCCTGTGCTACTCTCCATGTGTACTTCATCTTCGCAAGGTCTTCCCATGTTAGAAACTCTCCAGACAATTTGCTTCTAGCTATTTCTTCCTGCTCTGAAAACCACAAATCAACAAGAATCAATCATCGAATCAGTTATTTTTAGGCAACAGAGTCTAAAATATTTTGTTTTGGTTAATAGATCAATTCTGTGAACACAAATGCGTACCTTGAAGAACAGCTGCATAAACAGATGGTTCATTAGCTAGAAGCCGCAAAAGAAAAGTAATCAGAACAGATGAAGTGTCATGTCCTGCAACCATGACTACCATGACATTGTGCACCATCTCCAGTTCTGTCAACTCTTCTTTACCGTCATCATTTCGGATGCTAAGGAAGCAAGTGATGAGGTCTTGTTGTGGAGAAGCAGTTTTTTGCTCAAGCTGTACCCTCTTTTCGCGTATAAGTTCCTTGATCATGTTTTGAACTCTCTTACTTGCCTTGAGGCTGCCGTTGTAACGCGTGAAGGGCAAGTTGATAGGCACTGACCACACTCCATCTATCAGTTTTTGGAAACATTCCACGAATTCGTCTCTGCGAGCTCCTCGTTCAAGCCCAAAAAGTAAAGAGCATATTATGTTGAACGTGAGGTTCTTCATCAGGGGCAAGACCTATCAACAATTGAAAAATTATGTTAATCTATTTGTCTTCTTCAGCAAGTTCATGAGAAAAACCAGATGCATATATAAGGTAAGATATTATTGGACAAGTTGGGAGGTTTCTTGCAGCTGACTTACTGTTACTTGTTGCTTGCCATGCCAATGCACTTCAAGGTGCTTCCTGATTTCTTCATCCATTTTCCCCACATATTGCTTCAGCGACTCGGGCTTCAAGAACAGCATAAGTGCATTTCTGACACGCTTGTGATCCTCGACATTCAGCTCGAATATACCCCGCTCCCCCAAAATCCTACGAATAGACTCAGTCTGTTGAGCGGAAGTGGTGCTCCCATCACTGGTGAATACTAACTTGTTTGCAGCTTGTCCGTGGATGAAGACTGTCGGCTTGCCAAAGAGACTTAGCTTCGAAACTGGACCGTACTTTCTGATCCTTTGTTCAAGCCATTTCTCTGCGGTGTTGGCACGCATGGCTCGGAGAAGACCAAGGGTCTGGCCTATTAGGGGTAGTCCTAATGAGCCCGGAGGAAGCCTTTCGGATGATTTTTTTCTTCTTGTGAGGAGAAGGAAAATGGGAATGAGGAAGAGGAAAACTGCGAAAAGGGTGTCCATGATTTGTGAGACTTTGTTTGTGTGAGAAAGAGTTTGCAGAATATAGATTGAAGAGAGTGAAAGTTCAGTATAAATAGGGGAGTCTAGGAACGGAAGTCTCAGAGCTAGGAAGCTCGATATGTTTTTGTTGGCTTTTGGGTTGGCAGAATATACTCTCAGGAGTAACATTCCATTTAGAACATGGAAAACAAGTCCTTAACTCTCTCGGCTAAAAACAATCAATATGACAAATCTAAGCACAATCAGATTGGTTCTGTGTTGTTTTTAGCTGTTTGTACGATGGAAGAAAGATAAGTCAGACGGCATCATTCTCACTTTTATTGCATTTATTTAATCAGACGGCAGATGATTAAGTCATTTTGATAGCAATTCCCGCCAAGTTTGTCAATGAATTGATTGATCACAAGTGACAAATATATTAAGACATAATCTTCTCATCGTTATGAGCCCCATATGTATGAACACAAATTAGATCAACTTGTTTTAATCACAAGTGCCAGTGTTGCCAATTCACTACAGCCAAAAATAACAATAATATAGGCAGGTTAAGGAAAACATGGGTTGAGTCTAGAATCTCTATATTGAGATAGTCAGATAGATTATCCAACTCAGACAAAAAAAAAACAGAGAGAGAGATTATCCAACAGATCAAATTCAGGTTGGGGTTCAGGCCACCAGAGTTAGACTCATATCGGCTCCCTTGCTAGATATCAGACATGTTATTTTGTCACACCGGTCAATCTAGCACCACACATTAGAATAACAATAATTCACACGTCGATGATCCAAATTTCTGGTTTGACAACATAACTTGCCACAGTGTTAAGCAAGAGCATATTTCTCTATCTCTAAGTCTAAATTTCTATATATTGTACAGACATACACCTATGGAAAAAAAAAAAAAAAAAAGCCAACTCCTTTATAGAAGTTCACCAGGTATGACAAATTCTTGGAAAAGGAGAATGCAGAACTCATTTGGATGTCCCATTAAAATAAGACCTTCCATTCATCTAGTTCATGTTTCCAAACAAGCAGTTCTACACTAAAATTCATGAGCAAACAGGGTACATTTCCCCCCTCATCATTTATGCTAAAAAGACCAAAACAAAACAAAACAAAAGGATCAGGTCTATCACCTCAGTCTGTTTAGAGATCCAGTTAATTTGATAAGAAATACAGTAAATAATGAAAGTAAGGTCTGAGACAAGGATCCATCCAATTTCAAAGACAAAAGCCATTTCTGTTTCATACACATAACCAGGTAGCACAGTATCTAGTGATATTGGATTAATTAAAAGTTCAGTAAACATCAAATATGTGTATCTTGATAGATACAGTTTTAATACGTCAGTTTATAAGTATTGAAAGTAGTCCTCAAATACCATTACTTAGTCTTCGCAGCAATATGGTTGCCACCAGTTGCAAATTTGTAGAGATAAAATCCCGTCATGAGAGCACTGCAACAAATAAAGTAGGTTTAGCTTCAGAAAACTTCAAATATATGTCATGAGAAGGACATATAAAACAATATTTAACTGTCAGGAACACCAATTGAAAGGGTTTCATCACAGATAAATAATATTCTGCAAAATCAGAAACACAATATGATAATCACGAAATGGTAACCCATACATGACTGGTTAAAATTAACTTTTTTTATTTGCACAACCAAACAAAAAACATCCATATAACAAAGCATGGGAACATAGAGTCCGATCCAAATATCCCATACCCCATTACCATCATGCCTATTTCATCCCTCCTATTCTACATGGTACCAAATATAGTATACACAAGTAGGCAGAAAGGTTGGGTGGACTCAATCCAAACTTCACAACTAGCTTAGCTCAGCTGTTGAAAGCCACAAGTGGCACAATTATATGATTCATGATGTGAATCACGGAGATATCATGCAAGTATGATTTCCCAACTACACTGGTTGTAAGGTGCTATGATATATGGGATTTGAAACTCCGTTCAACTAAGATTCTGAAAAAACATTTTCAACACAAAATATCAAACTCGTTCTATCATTACGGAGGGATTCACATTTTCAGTGAGTGGGGACACGTTCTATGACTCGTTCTATCGCATTTTCAGGTTTTCCATAAAACATGATATCCAAGTGTATCCAAGCATTCAATTGAGCCAAGTTTTTAAAGCGGATAACATTTATATGGCCACAAATAGCCATTCTTGACAGACAACCCCATATAACATTAACATCTGCCAGCCTTTCACAGAACTACTTTCTACATTAGAGGCCTTTGGTTGATGAAGAACCTACCATCCCCAAACCACAAACCAAAATGACATTAACACTTACGTTCCATGTGCCTTAGGTGCACAAACTGACTCATACCAGCACATTTTTTAAGATTACATTTGTTCACAAAATTCTATGCCAAAGTTAGATAGGAAGGAGAAAGAAGTCATAATGCAGCAACAACTGAAGAATGACACTCATAATTTAGATGCAGTACTGTACGGTAATCACTAAATGATATACAAAAATCACGCAAGCCAAAAGATGAGGAATGACACTCATAATTCAGATGCAGTACCATACAGTAATCACTAAATGATATATATATATATATATATATATATATGTATGTATGTATGTATCCAGCAAATCAAGGAGCAGAGACACAGAAAAAGGTGGATTGAAATCGAACTTACCTGATGCCAGCAACAACACCAGCTGGCATGATCTTAGAAGTTTGCAAATAGCGTTGTCCCATGACCCATGTTAGTGTGGCCGCACAAACTGTTATAAGGAACAAAAATCCGTTTAAAACAACGTTTCTATAGATTGAGAATCAAAAATACAGTAAGCAGAACATGAAACCAGAAAAAACAAAACAAAACAAAACAAAAAACAAAAGATGAAATAATATGAAACACCTAAAAATCTCTCTTTCTCAATTTCTTATCACCAATCATTCTCATTACCCCAAAAGCACTTCTTTTAAATCACCCTGGCAAGATCCAATTTACAATGACTAAAACATATCTCTTTAGTTGTATGCTATAAGTAATCCTTGCTACAGTGAACTGCGGAAATGGGAGCGCACTGCCAAGTCTCTAACTAGTTAGTTAATCCCATTATAGTTTGCAATTCACTATTCCTCCACTTTATCAGTTATACCCTTCCAAAAAATATATGCAGAAAGGCCCATTTTGTAATAGAACCCTTAATGATATACAATCCACAAAGACTAAATTAACACACATTGAAACCATTTTTAACAGCAAATAAGTAAACGCTTCCCAATCATGCAGGAAGCACTGAGCTTCCAAATAGCTGAGAGAACAAAATAGTAACCCCAACAAAAAAGTCACATTTCTTACATGTAAGAAAAGTCAATGTTATCAAACTACAAAGCTCACATATTTCGTGACCCATTAATGTTTTCTGATCAATCTCTCAAAGCAACAAAGACCCAGATCAAGATTTATTAGCTTTTCTGTTGCCTTTAGCTTCCTATAATTTCAGTTAAAGCATCACTATCACATCTGGGATCCAAACCAAGCAGAATTAATTCTAAACCAAAGTAAAGACTACCTGTTTCAACAATCAGAGCAGGATACGAGTTCTTCTTCTTCTCAAAGGCCTTGAGACTTAGATATCCAGCAAGAGTGAGAAGCAATCCAATGCCTGCACCTCCAAACAGAGAAGCTGTGCTCCCCTTCCGGAAATACCCAAATACTCCTCCACCCACCAGCAACAACCCGTACGGGATCGTGAAGCAGAAATCGTGCATTTTCTCCAACTGGGTCTGGCTTTCTTTTCTGGGCAAACTCGGAAATTTGTAATCTTTCACAGATCAAATACAGAAAGAACAAGGCTTTGGGTTTATTGCTCGCTCAAAATGTATATATAAACGGTCAACTAATGGCGCGTGGCAATTCTGTTGGTCATCCATACCAACTCCCGAGTTTGATTCTTTCGCTATCCAAAGTATTAAACGACTCGTCGTATATTACAGACCATGTCCAGGATTTGGTTCGTTGGAAGACATAATACGATGCTGGTTCGATTCGCGACTCCGATTCACTCACGGACCCGAAACAGGCATTTCTGTCCACTTCTCCATAAACCCTTCTTTCTTCCACGAACCCTAAAAATGGTGACTACTCAGGCCGTTTCCAAGAGACCCACTTGCCCGTCGTGCTCCAAACCGGTCCGGCTCTGCCTCTGCACTCGGATCCACAACCCGGGGCTCCACAACTCTGTAAGTGTGACCATTCTTCAACACAGTCTAGAGAAGAATCACCCGCTTAATTCCGCTAGAATTGCCAGATTAGGGCTTAAGAATCTCAAAGTGGTTACTGTTTTTGATGTACATTTTGATGCCCGGTTCGTTATCCGGTTGCGGGACCCGAATTCTCAAACGGGTTTGGACCGAAATGGTTCAAAGAGTTTGTCTTTTGGTCAAGTTGGAGAAAGTAGAGAAACCCAGAAGCTGATTTCTGAGCATTGTGATGAGGGTGAGTCAGAATTTGGGCAGTTTGCAAATTTCCCAAAAGAGCAAAATAATAGTAGTTTGATTCATAGTAATGAGCAATGCAATGTTGGGAATGATATAGGTGTCCAATGTAGTACTGGAGGACCTGTTATAACTGCTGCAATTGGCAAGAATGGTGTCATTAGTTCTCTTTCCCATACTTGGATGCGGCAAACCCATTGCAAGAATTCACAATTTGATACGATTGTAGGCATCACAGAAGCGCGTGATGCTCTGGCAGAGGGGTTCGTTGTACAGAAGTTGCAAAAGCAGCCATCGAAAGGAAGTATGGAGTTGGATGAACATGTAGAGTTTGAAGTAGAAGTTCCTCCTGGATCTGTTCTCTTATTTCCATCTGAAGAAGCAGTTGGTGTTAGTGACCTTGAAGCCATGGATATTAAGGTGAAGAATTTGATTGTCTTGGATGGAACATGGGCAAAGGCAAAGAGAATGTATGTGGAAAACCCCTGGTTGAAGCTTTTGCCACACTTGAGGTTGGATTTGAACAAGTTGAGCTTGTACAATGAAGTGAGGCTCCAGCCCAAGCCTGGATTTCTCTCCACCATTGAGAGCATTGTGTACGCACTAAAAGCTGTAGGGGACGGTCCGGAAGGGTTGGACAATCTCTTGGATGTTTTCGAGTCCATGGTTGGGGACCAGCGACGATGCAAAGAAGAGAGATTAAGCAATGTCTCGCCGCCCAGGTGAGTCTTCTGCTCAATGGATATGGTTGTGAAGAGATCTTAGCATCAGCAATTCTCTACCTTCAACAGCTCTGTGGAACAAATTACGAAATGCTACCATCTGTCTCTGCTGCACTTAGTCTTCTCCTTTCCAGTGCCTCCATTTTTGCAGGTATCGTACTTTATTTGATTGATTATGCATTTGCCATTTGTTAGTTGAGCGTTTCAGTAGAACATGGGGTGGATCCATAAATAATTAGTTCCTGTATTTTAGTAAAAGCTAGATTTTACTTCAGAACCGGTATCTATGAAAGGTCATGCAGTTTACTTCAGAACCTCAATGTTATCCAAACGGAGAAGCTCATGGAATGCGGTCTGAGAGGCATGGTGTATGTTTTCTGTGGCTTTGTTGTAGGTTGCCACGTAAAGAGTAACAAATCAAGTGCCTAGCTGCTTTACAATTTCAATATATTAAGAGTTTTCTTATTAAGTTTTAGATGGCTGCAGCCATTTTTGGTTGGGATGCTGGGATGATTGACAAGAGAATTAGTGAAGATGGATAATCATGTGGAACCATTTTCTTGACAGAATGTTTTACGCGCACACTCAGGTGCACGTGCATGACAACTAGATTTACACTTGACATTCTTCGTGTAAATTTTCTGATTCAGGTTTCTTGCATGATAATGAAACTGTCCAATCACGTTGGTTGAAGATACGATGCCCTAATGAAGCTAATCCCGCCTGGAGATGGTAATATATACTGTTGTCCGACCTGTTTTTTCTTTTTTCTTTTCTGTAAATGAACATGGTCTGCTCACAGATTTTTGGTTACAATACAGACATTTTCTATAAGTTTTCTTACTGTCAAATTGAATAAGGCAGTACTTTGGTTGGACTATTTCTGGACTCCTTATAGCTCTGACTATTTGATGGAAAAAATAAAATAAAAATTGACCGAGCTGACATGTTTAATTTGTTAAAGGGCACTGCTATTCCCACTCATTTTGTCATCCTGCACTCCTGTATGTGTTTTAAAATAATAAAATATTGGATTTGAGATTGCAGGATGACAAATTGGGAGTGTGAATAGCTGCCGCCTTTCTAAATTTGTAAAAAAAGTTTAAACAAATGTGATAATCCCTCATCATCTGATTTGAGGAATGAGGAATGCAGGTTTTTTTTCCTGTGTCTGACATTTTGGTGTCTTGTTAGCCTACTCAAATGCCAGGCTGTTTATGTGTTACCTTGTGAACTACAATAGTATGCAATAGTCTCATGTTTCAGCTGATTTATAATACAAACCTGGAGCATCACCTTATTGAATAAGACCATGATCACTGCATCCATAAGATTATAGTTCTGTAACACATGAAAGTACATTCTTGTGAACATCTTTCTTTGCCTCCGTGGATGACCCAACAATGCAGGCGTGGACGGCGTAGCCCCAGTCAACATGCGACTTGAGATCCCAAACCACCCGATATCATAGGATCCAATATCTATTTCTTGGTCTCCAAGGCACTCTCAAACAATCTTGAGCTTGCGTTGATTCTCATAGGCATCAGATATAAGCTCATTTGAGGACTGTGGTGGTAAAGTGGACAGGGATTCAGGGAAAGACAGAGGAGGCAACCTGGGCACAAGCAAAATATTAAGTTCCTAAATTGCTTATTAGTTAATTAACCTCCTCAAAAGTCAAAACAGTTGTCAATAATTTACCAAATAAACTAAAATTCAATGTCACGGAATTACTAAAACAGTTCTTTTTGGTCGGTAGCATAATTGAAAAAGTTCAAAACTTTAGAAAGTAGACAAATTTGACCCGAACGTATCATGTATATACATGTATATAATAGAGTTAAACTCTAGATACCATTTTTGATAATAACTCAACTATTAATAATCATTTGAGATTGAAAGGGACACATTTAAGTCATTAGGGTTAAACGAAGTGGTGAAGGAAGTTGGAGAATTAGGTTAGAATTAGGCTGGGTCAAGGGTTCGATTCCCACCATTTTACAACGAAAAAAAAAAACACATTTGCATTTGAATCATCTTTGATTGGAGAAACTAATCTCTTCTAATCTTCAAACTTCTATATATAAAAGACAGGAATATATATACCATTGACATCGAAAGGAAATATAAATTCAAATAAAGTCTACAAAAATACACAATCTCTAAACTTACTGTCCAATCGCATAATGCATGTAAATTATAGGGGGCCGGCTACCTATTTGATTACAATGTCTAGTACTGTCCCGACCAATTCCCGGTTTTGCTCCGACGTCGTCGACGGTGGTTTCTCATTCAGACGCGCTCTATCTTGCTCGAGGCTAGAACTTAGCCAATCAGGAGCGTCGTTATTCCAAGAAGAAAGATTAGGAGCAAGCACAGCATGGTCTGCTAAGCATTTAGCTGCTGCATTACTTTGGCGCTTACAATGCCCAAAAGTAATTGTAGGCTTTTTAGCAGACCTATTGACAATTTTTTTAAGGACGGGTCGAAGTTGATAACTAATCCTTTCATTTGAATCTATATTGTGATCATTGAGGCAATCAATGAGATCCTGGTTATCAGACTCCACCACAATCCCCACCTTGCCTTGCAAGTTAATTTTCTTCGAATTCCGACAGAATTTAATAGCCCTTCTTATGCTGGAAGCTTCAGCAAAAAATCTGTCCATGAATTGTCTAGCACCCAGACTCTCAGCAGCCATGAAAGCTCCTTTGTCATCTCTGAAAACACAACCCATTGCTGCCAGCTTAGTGTAAGGGTTCCACACAACACTACAATTGAGTTTCACGTAGCCAGGCTCTGGACGTTTCCATGTCTCCACAGGAAGTTGATCATCCTGCCATTCCTGCCAATTAAAACTATTAATTTAGCAATACTAACTAATTAAGATGAATTCCTATTTATTAATTATAAGCCTCTGTCAACCTAAAGTACTATATATATATAAATATGTATATATACATGGCTTCTCCACTAAGGAGATCATTATTTTTTTAAGTGTGGAGTTTTGATCTCAGCTGTCAGATCATATCATTTAAAACGAATCTGACGACTGAGATTAAAACTCCGCACTTTAAAAAAGTAAATACATCCTTACCTGAGAATCATTGTGTGTGTGTGTATATATATATATATATTGGTTCATATAAGAGTAATATATAGTACGTCGGATTGATTTGATGCTCTAGCAAGAACTAGCATTGACGAATCTTTGATCGATCTCCTCCTCAACGTAATGAGATAATGAGTTTGAAAATTAATGTGTAAGATTAAAGATAAACCAAGTTTGAAAATTTTAATTAATAATAGATTAATGATGTTAAGTAATGAAAATTAAATGAAGATATGAACTAGTCTATAATAATGAAGGGAAAATATTGGTAAAGTTTATACCTCATTTGGTATCTGATAAGTGATGTCGGGGGTCGTACCTTCCAACTCTGCCAAATTCAAGTGGCTCAAATTCTGCCTGGTAAAGCGTATCAAGTCCCAAGCATTGAGAACAAGGGCTTCTACTTTTCTTCTACATATGGCACGTCCGGTCGAAATAGGAAGAGGGTCATAATAAGACCTCTTATAGTTCTGTAACACCCAACTAACAATACTTTCTCCATGATAATCACCTTTCATCAATGGAAAATTAGGCTTGTTGGGGATCACTGTGTTGGTGTATACAATTTGAATTTCGCCTTGTATGATGAAGGTCATCATCTCAACAGGATGAACTTCATGAGCAATATAGTCATTCTCCTTGTAGATCTCTGCCTTCATATATGGGCACAACTTTTTCAACCCGATATCATCCATCTTTCGAAGCATGGGTACCTATATATATATAAATTACAATATGTTAATATATGACATACATACATACATATAATTACCACTTTTAAAACTTAATTACTTAAATGAAAACATATTTTACTCTAATGAGGACCTAATTTACCATAACGATAATTCTTTCGTAGTTACTATAAAAGTTGTCGAAGTGGCAACATGTGTCGTCAAGTGATAATTACATATATATTACAATTACCACTTTTAAGATTTAATTACTCATACGAGAATTAAACCTACTCTATTCTAATGAGGACCTTATTTACCTTAACGAGAACTTTATCTCTTTATTATATATCAAAAATATTAATATACGATAGTCTTACTATATATATATATCGCTTAATTAATTATATTATTTCACTATATGTAGAGACGTTACTGGCAGCATGGCTAGCTATAGCTTGTTGAGGAACATACATTTTCTATCGCATTCTTTACGAGAAACAACTCAAGCGCTCTGCTACGCACAATGCCATGATTTAGAAAATATTTCACATCCACATCTGCCTTTAGGTTCTTCTTCACAACGTGTTTTTTGGTGTATTCCTTGATTTTGCTTTGCACACTCTCAGAGTCACCATTACTTGACATCCACGCTTTTATTTCTACTTTCTTTGCTTTAATCTTTTGTAATCTTGATTCCTCAGCATTCAAGGATTTTGTAGTTTCCAACTCCATATATTTCTGTTTCATCCCAAAAAACAAGAACAAAAAAACTCAGTTTCAAACCTGCATTTTGATAATATCAAGAGTGTTCACCTAAGAGATAATTTTTAAGGAACTGTGATGGATAAGTGAAATTGACGGCTGAGATTAAATTCAAATATTGAAATTATAACAATTTAAAACTATGCATTTATCTCAGCTGTCAAATTTACTTGTCTATCACAGTCTCTTAAGTGAGCGTGACTCAGTATAATATTAGGGCCATGCATATATTTAGCTAGTGTAAATGGTAAATTGTACATTCAATTGAGGAACTTTAAGGTTTAGATTTGTAATAAAAGTTGACCAACATTGTTATTGACCTAACTTGTGATCTCATCCAACATTGTTAATGACAAAATATATTATTAATCAATATAGTTAGGTGGTAACAACAAAAAAGTATTAAAATTCCAATTCAAATCCTCTTCGAGATTATTATTATTATTATTTTAAGTAATTACATAATCAGATGAAATAAAATCAACAGAAGTTTATGTCAAACTTGAGGCTCTAATTAACGCAAATCAGCTCAAAAATGTGTAAACATTTCAAATTTGTATGTATAAATTAACTAATTAGTTTGCATGCAGCAATTACCAAGTATATGATGCCTGTGTCCTTTTGAATACACAGTTGGAAAATTATATAGGAGCATAAATTCTAAAATCAATATAGAGTTTCATTACCAACCTGCATATTCCCAATGAGATATAGAAATAATAGCAATCCACTAATACAAATAAGAATTGCAAAACAGTTCTCCCACATGTAGGTACTTGTTTGGAGATTTGTGCCAAAATTACTGCAAAAAATCAGTGAACCAATTAATACAAACCATGACATACTAAGTGACACTACGCCTTAAATGTTAACTATAGTAAGAACATCTCCACTCCACACGTACATCATGAATAGCGCAGAAAGTCTACAATTTCTCAATGTTATCTATAGTAATGAAGAGAATACTCTCATTTTTAGGGCTGGCTTCGGGACGGAAACCGGCCTTTTTTGCCATGTACTGGTACCGAACTGAAATTTCCGGTAGGATGATTTTCCGTTCCGATACCGTCCCGGTTACCAAGGATACCGAAATCTCGGTATCCCGATGTTGGTCGGTAGGTTCGGGTCAGTAATGGGTTTACCGAAAAATTGCAGGTTGCATAAGAAAGAGAAGAAGAAACAAGAGAAGAAGAAGGAGGAGGAGGAGGAGGAGAAAGAAGAAGAAGAAAAACGAGGAGTTGCAAAAGAGGAGGCTGGAGTCGATGAAGAAGAAAGAGAAAGAAAGAAAGAAAGAAAGAGAGAGAGATGGGATCAGAAAACAAGAAGAAAAAAGAGAGGAAAGAGTAGGCCAGTGGGGAGAGAAAAGAGAGAAAGAAAGGGTCAGAAACGAGAAGAAAAAAAAATAGAAGGAAAGAGACAAAGAGTGGGCAAGAGAAAAGAGAGATATTAATAAAATAGAGTGGGGCACGTGAAGAGGGAGGGAGAGAGAGAGAAGTCTGTCGGTCGGAAATTTTTCAAATTTTGAACATGGTCATACCATTACCGACCCGAACATGGTAATTCGGTTCAGGAATCCCGTACCGGAATTTCGGGAACCGAATTTTTCGGAATTTCTAGGGACGGTCGGGTCGGGAGAAATCGGTAAAAAAAGCCAGCCCTACTCATTTTAGTTAAATTTTGATACTCAAAATTTATCAAAATTTATCTCTTATTTCATATTAACTTTGGTGTCAAACCACTACACCAACCACCTTGTAAATTTACTAATTAAATTATAATTAGAATTTCATTTAAACCCTACCCGTCCTCTGAGGAAAAGAATAAGAATAAGGGGCGCAATCCCTTGCATATGTTCCAGTTTTTTACGTAACGTACCTTTATTGCCGCGCAATACCACTAATTTCTAGAATGCGCTGCAATCTTTTAGGGGGTGTTTGGGTGAGGGAGTTGTATGTCCCAAGGGATTTCAAAGTGAGGGGAGCTTGAAGTGAATGGACCTCAAGGTCATGGGACCTTAAAATGAAAGAATTTAAGTGAAGGAACAAGCAAATACCTTGTTTGGGAATTATTGTGGGATTTATATATACTTTGATTGTATTAATTTTTAGTTTTTAGTTTTTTTTTGCTGTAAATTAAAAAAAAAATATAGTTGCAAATTATTTTTTGTCAACGACATCTGTATAGTGGCATATTTTATTTTTCCAATGTCATTTTTCTTTTCTTAACCATTTATGAAAAAAAAAAAAAATCATCATCGTCCTCATCAAATTACCCAGATTCTCCAACAAAAAATTGATTGCAAAATCAAACTTCTTGCAGATCTTCTTGAGGCTATTCAATCCCTCATCATCATATATTCGATCAAGCCTTAATCAAAATCAGTAACCTTTTTGTGCATACCCAAACCCCAGTTGTTTTGAATTTGGATGAGAGAGAGAGAGGCTATTCAATCCCTCATCATCATATATATATATTCGACTGGGAGCATCGATCAGCCTTTTATTTTCTCTCTTTCTTCTCCATTTCTCTCTTTCTACTTGTTTCATATTCGATTTGCAGGGAAGACCGTTGATTAAGAATGGGGAATTGAATTTGGTGTGGAAATTCAAGATCATAATGATTCAGCCAGCCAAATTCCGGCGAAACTCCGACTGACAGTGGAAATGAGTTTTCAAGAATGGAGAGGGAATGGGTTGTAGTGACGGTGATGAGCATGGTGTAGACGCTCTCACACGTCCGAGGGACTGCAAAGTGACGCCTGTATAGGCGGAACTTGGAGATGAAACATTTCTAAAACAATATCCCTCCTCTAGATCCCTCCCCAAGATCCTGGGTTTTTGAAATCTCAATCTCATAATTTGCCAAACAGGGCATTTTGTGCGGGGAATATTAAAGTCTCACCAAATTGTCATCTCCCTCTTATATATCCCTCATCCAAACACTGCCTTAGGCAAATTAATACTACCTCTATGATTCACTTATAAAGTTGCAAGTGTTGTATACATTATCATGCTTCGATGGTAAGGTTAACAACCTCTTCATTGATCCGTAGTAATATACCTTTGGTGTCCAATTAAGGAGCTTCCTTATTGCTGCATTTGTTCCCACATATTGATCAGAAACCATGCACAATGAAATATAGCAAGAATCAAGTGATCCCTTAAGACTTAGACTTGTCAAAAATTTAGGCTTGACGGGTCATAAATTGGTTTCGGGCCTCTGCTAAGGCCGGAAACACCGTTGTCTCATTAAAAGTGAAGCGCAAGCCTCCAAAATTTTATTTTTGGCTCAAACAATAAGTGTAGAGGAGTAGCGCTCTAAAATTAACATGTTAGTTTTATATTATGAAGCTAACTACGTACACTCTTAATCTTCAGATTCATCTAATGACTCTGATTAAATTATAATATATCTGATTTAAAATTATAAAATGTTGAAGAAAAAAAAAACCTACATAATACCAAATCTCTAAACCCTAACTCCTATCCCGCCCCCAAACCCGAAACCCGAAGCTCTAAACCCTAACCCCTAAATCCCAAACCCCAAATCCCAAATCTCAAACCTAGGTGTTGGGTTTAGGGTTTGAGGTGTACGATTTAGGGTTTAGGTTTTGGAGGATAGGAGTTAGAGTTTAGAGATTTGGTATTATGTAGGTCATGTTTTTTTATTAACAGTGAGAAATAGGTATGGGAATTCAAAAGAATGCGATTAAAAGAGCTCGAAAGGCATACCTTAGATTTTTTAGGCCCCACCATAAAGAGTAAAAGAGCTTTGTAAGAAAATTTACTGATCCCGTGTTACCGGATTGGAGGATATCAAGATAGATTCCGAAATCAAATTTTGTCTTATCTGGTGAATGTATAGGGCACAATTGATTTAGGACTGTTATACTCAATGGAGGACTGTCTACAGCACTACTGCAATCAAAAGTAGCTACACATCCTGGAGTGTGCCTGCAAGCTTGATGCCAACATGATGTCTCTCTTTGAATAGCAAAAAAGTACCAAAAGGCAGCAAATACCTAAAAGAAGAGTAAATTAGTTAATGATGAAAAATGATGCAACACTTGCATTCAAAGAGAACTAGCTAGTGAGTTACTTCTTAATTTCAAGGGTTTTTATTACAAATAGTACCTGAACTTATCTCCCATTATATACATGGTACCTAAACTTACATTTTGATCACAATCAGTACCTGAACTCTTTGATTTCGTTTCAAATGGTACCTATGCTAACTTTCCGTCTATATTCCGTTATAAATAAGGGTAATTTTGTCAATTCAATCATTCTCAATTAATTTAGGTACCATTTGTAAAGAATTCAAAATTAAAACAAATAAATAATAAGAATTAACAAAGAAATGAATTTATTTTGATATTTTATTTTGTTAAGAAAATAAAAGAAATTGAATCTTGCTTTCTTTTTACATTAATTTCTTAATTCTAACCATCTTTAAAAGATGAAATGTTTTTCAAAAAAAAAATTTAATATTTTTTCCAGTCTTGCATCCTCAGTATTTTTTTTCTTTTGATACTTTGAATATTTTTAAAAGAAGTTTTTATCATTTTTTATAGTTTTTATTTAATTTTAATTTTCTAATTTTTGAGTTTTAAATAAAGTAGTACCTTAACTGATTAGAAATGGGTAGTTTCGTCCAATCACTCTAAGAAATGGATCATGTGCAATGCACATGTCATTTTTTAATGGAATATCGATGGAAAGTTAGCATAGGTATCATTTAAGACGAAATCGAAGAGTTCAGGTACTGGTTGTGATAAAAATGTAAGTTTAGGTACCATGTATATAATGGAGGATAAGTTTAGGCACTATTTGTGATAAAAAGCCTAATTTCAATGTCATATGTACATGCAAGGTACGTTATAGTTTATAGCTTCTGATTACGTACTCTGGATTATATCCATTATTTATTGTGAATTTGTGGTTTATAGAAAATAAAAGAGAACAAGATTTACTAGCTACTTAATTATTACTCGATTAAGAAGCACTTATATATATACAAAGTAATTGTACGTATGAGATACGTTAACATACACTAGAATTTTTCTATATATATATATATATATATATTGTGTGCGTGTGTGTACCTCTGGATATAGTCAGCGACGTACGTGATAAGCTAACAGACCTCACGTACAAGGTACTTTTTTTTTTTGACGAACACGTACAAGGTACTTGCTAGCTAGTTACTCAATGTCAAAGGTTATTGTAAATAAAATCCTTCAATTCATAAAGTAGCTAGGTGTCTTTTTTTTTTTATAGGATATATCAAAATTGAAACTTAGTTGAGCTTCATCAGCAGTTGTTATATACAAAATTAACAAAATTAAAGGAATATATATATATATATATATATATATATATGAAATTGGAGATAAAACTTACATGGCTAGCAAGAAGGTAAAGAAACAAATTCAGTGAAGGTTTAATCCATTTTCTGCTCATTCTAAACTTCTTACTGGATAGGTAGATTTGAGCAACCCTTGGCAGATATTGGAGGACAAGAGCAACGTTGATAATTGTTCTTTGAATAAAAACTCGAATGCCTGATGAGCCTCTCGTTCCGAAAAAGCCAACTATTATTGCCACCTGGACAAACAATAATAGGGAGAGTCGATCAGCATGCAGGTAAAATCTAATACTAGCCACCATAGCTAGCTTAGTGTTAGGATACGTGTCACAATCCTGTACATTTATGCATGTATAAATAGCAGCAGCTAAGAACACAATGCTGACGTACGTTTTTTATTATATAGGACAGCATTTTTTCCCTCATCCTCAAACCAGTACGTACATTTTGGGATTGAGATCGATCTGCATGGATGCATCTTTTGATCGAGCTAGCTAGAAAATTAAGTGTACCTGAAAGTTCTTAAACTTGCATGTTTTGTTGTTTTCTGAATATATATATATATATATATATATATATATATATATATATATATATATATATATATACCTACTTACATGTGTCTGTTAGGTTTCAAAAGAGAGCGCCATTGATTGCACTGCTCAGTTTTTCAGGGGCAAAAAAGATTATGTACGTACCTAATCAAGGGTGAGATTAGAATCTGCACTAGAGAGTTCTTCAATAGCTAGGGACATGCAAAATAGAAGAGTACAGTTTTATATATATATATATGTTCTACTAATCTACTATGTGGATAACATATATGCATGTATTGTTTTAGAAACTAATTACGATGAAGATACTTCTAAAAAGGCACGCTAGCTAGAGTAAATTCTCCTGGCCGGCCGGAATCGAGCAACTCAAATATATATTGGCAACGACAATTAATAACAAAAAGTGTTTTCTTTACCTGTGGAATGGGAAGAATGACGAGACAGTTAATTATAATAGACAAGTTCATAAGTGAACACCATGTTGCCCCAGAAGCAGGGCCGGAGCTGGAGCCGGGCTTAGAGTTCGAGTCAGCATCGGAGTCATCATCGGAGTCAGCCAAGTTGGGGTAGTCAGTTTTGATCCCTTCACTATTCCATATTTGATCTTTAATATGGATTAGTAAAGGGATATCCGTAAGTGAGCGAAGGATGAGAGCTGTAGTTCTCATCTTCTTGTCCATTGCAAGGCATTTATGTGTCTCATCTATTATTGGGATGTAAAAGAATAAAGGATCCAATGAGACTGCAATACATGATATTACAAACACATGTTCCCACTTTTCTGAAGGGATGGCCTTCCAAATTTGAACCAGAATTTGCTTAAATGGCTTCCAAAGCTTCCAAATTGCATCTTCACGCAGTCTCCTTGTTGTTGCCCATATTGCCATAGTGATTAATATAGGGATGGTAAACTGCACAAATCAAAAGTCAAAAATTATATTACAGTAAAATAAAAGCAAAAAAAAAAACATAAATATATATGAAAAAATTGAAGAAGTGAGTGACAATAAAATTTCACATTCTTTTTCTCTTCACCAATAACACGTGCATCATCCAGATATGAGGCTAGTATACTATAAAGTTTGGCCTCAAATTTAGTGTCAAAGGTTTCACCAAATTATGAAGTGCTTATAATATATACCATTCAGGATAATAAAACTAATAAAATCATTCAGAAGAGTTATTATGGTAAAATAAACATGAAGAAAAACATAAATATGAAGAAAAAAAATTGAAAAGTGGGTGACAAGGAAACTTCCACATATTTCCCCTCTTTACCAATAACACGTGTATCGCACGGGCATGAAGCTAGTATAATATGAATATGGGGTTTTGGTTAAATTCTCAGTATCTCACAACGCCAAACAATGTTTCTACTTTCATATATTAAAATAAATAGTATAGAAAATGTGGAGTGAGAAGTTATAGGGATGGTGTTAATTTTTTTTGTTAATTTGTTTATTACCATTATATCCCTTATTTACTAAAAAGTATTTTTAAATAACCTATGGTTAACCAATATATAGTATAGATTAACCAATGTATAGTTACATTTTATCAAAGGCAAAAGAGTAAATAACATAACTAAAAAATAAATAAACTTATGTCAAAGCCCCCCAAATTCACCTACCAACTTCTCCTATTTTTCCTATTTTATATTTAATTGAAAAAAAAATCAGAAAAACAATTGAACTAAAAAAATTCACCTACCTTTTTAAAATATTTTATATTTTTCCTATACGTGTACTTAAAAAAAAAAAACAAAAGAGTGCAAAGGTAGATATCACTTTCAAAGTACAAAGGTACGTGAGTTGAGGTATTGAATTTATATTTAAAAAACAAATTATTCATATTTAACCTATTAAATGTAAATGCCCCTACGACCATTTGGTCTAGTTGCATAAATAGAATGGACCAAATTTAGATCTGAATCTGGTCTAGGAATGGCAATGGGGCGGGTAGGGTACGGGGATTATAATATCATCCCCATCCCCGAAGTCATTATTCGTCCCTATCCCCGTCTCAAATATGGGGATTCTCCGTCCCCATCCCCGTCCCCGTTAGGGATTAGGTCCCCATACCCGCCCCGATCCCCGTTAACAAATATTACTAATTTATTATAATTTTTTTTATAGGTTTAAAAAATACGAAGTTAAAATCAAAACATCAAAATAATTTAAGTTCTTTATTTCAATAAAAAATAAATAAATGTTAGTCTCGCTTAAAAAAAACAGCAAATTAAAAAAAAAATTATGTGTTGGCAAAAAAAAAGTCCACAATTGGCCGCTGAATAGAATTTCTTTTATATGAGTCAAGGAAAAATTGACGTTCATAAATGATAAAATATGATTTTATAAAATAATATAAATATTGACAAAAAAAGAAGTTTACATAAATATTTATTGTATTAAAATATATATAATAAATAAATAACTATTACCATATATATATATATATATATATATATTTAAATAATTCTTATTGGGTGGGGATGAGGATATATGAGGATCAAAATACCATCCCCGCCCCATGCCCGATTTTATAAATCGAATACTGGGGATCCCCGTCCCCGTTACCCGATATCCCCCGAATTTATCCCCGTTAGGGTCGAATACCCAATAGGTACCCTACCCGGTGGGGATTTTTACCATCCCTAATGTGGTTATATCCCCCGAATTTATCCCCGTTAGGGTCGAATACCCGATGGGTACCCTACCCGGTGGAGATTTTTGCCATCCCTAATCTGGTCTGGCCGATCTATTGTTATTGAAAGAGTTTGGATTTGATAATTTGATATGTTAACTTAAACATAATAATGCAAACTAATGGACATGTAAAAACTTTAGTTAGATCCTGCATTTTTTTTTTCGTCAATGAATAATTTGTCCAATCCCGAGATATAGTTTGAATGATCGAATTTTGAAGAAGCATAAAAATTGTTTCAAAACAATAAATTAAGGAGACGTAGAAGTGCATCCTATCTTTACGTAAAGGTACGTAAAATACACCACAACTTTTTCATCTAACTAGCTATAGGATGCAAGAGTGAGAACTGAGAAATCCAAGTGATGGATATAGCTAGTGGTTAATTAGGTGCCAACCTTTTAGCCACTACACAATCTAAAGATTAATTTCACAGATAGAGTAGAAGTTTAACGGTATAGGAGATCTAGGGAGAGAACTTACTTGAAGAAACCCGAAAGCTTTAACTAATTGGCCGGTAAGTAACAAGCAGGCTAGCTAGCCGGCCACCGGGTTATATGTAAAGAGGAAAAGGACGAAGGTGAATGTGTAGGTGAAGGGAAGAAGAGCAGAAGCTGATCGAGTTTGGAGAAGATTTTATTCAAGGTGAAACCAAAAACAACAGAATTGCAATCATTAATTTTGGTAGACTTACTGACCACTCAAAGTTTTATTCTATGCTGATGAAAAAAAAGAAGTATTATTCTATGCTGATAAAAACAAAGTATTATTCTACGCACCAAAAAGAACAGAATTGGAATTAGCTTATGCTGTACTGTTTAGAAGATTATCTCAGATTATTTTCCACAGAATTAATTACACCTATTATGTGTAAATGGATAAGCCCCAACCAGGTGAGCTTTGTTCCTGGTAGGCAAATAGCTGATAATATCATGATTCCCCAAGAGATTATTCACAAAATGCAAAAATACCAAGGGTCATAAGGGCCGGCCTTTTGGCTTGGAAAATTGATTTGTGCAAAGCTTAATTATGATAAGCTGAATTGGTAGTTTATTGGACAAGTCCTATTTGAAGTACACATTCCACAGAAGCTTGTCAACTTGATTATGAATTGCATCTCCTCGGCTGGTTATCAAGTCATTCTGAATGGTGAACTTTTTGATTCTTTTACTAGAGGTAGAGGCATTATGCAAGGGGACCCTTTGTCTCCCTATATTTTTGTGCTATGCATGGAAAAACTATCTCATTTGGTTAATTCTGCTATTGATCGAGGTGGGATAATGCATGGAATCCCATTCCTTCCTCTCATTCTGGTCTCTGTGTTTCCCACCTCTTTTTTTGGTGATGATTTGATTTTGTTCTGTGAAGCCAGTGTTCAGCAAGCTAGCTAGTACACTAAAGCAGTGCGTGGACATCTTCTGTAGCTTATCTGGATCAAGGTTGTAAAAGGCGAAAGACGTACCATCGAGGCGTTTTCGGTTCAGTGAGAACGTACATTTTAAAATGCGTAAGTCTTTTTGTAATAAAATTATTACAATACAAAAGATTATTTCATTAATAATAGTTATGCTAATTCGCCAAACCATGCATCCAAATTTTAAATAAAATTCAAGCTCAAACAATTAAACTTCAAATTAAACATTTACAATGATTAATCATACAAATCAAAAACTATGTCGAAAATCAAAGGCAATATATTTTGGCGCCTCCAAAGCCAAACCAAACACAATGTGGCTCTCGTGCCAATTACGATATTACCCCTTTATTTCTTCTCAGCTCACTTCAAAATGCAAGTCAATATAGAGCAAACAAACCCAACACTTTGTTCCAATGCTTAAGCTACTCTCCTCCTCTCACAAATCCCTAACCCTAAACCCAAATAAACCCTTCCTCTTCCTCTCTCGCCTCCTCACCCAATCTCTCTCTAACGATCCATACGATTACGACCCTCCGTTTTCTCCAGCATCCAAACCCCAAAAGCCCAAGAAGAAAAGGACCCGGAACCAAGATGACCCGACCCGGCCTCTCAAATCGGATCTTCCCTTCGACTTCAGCTACTCGTATTCGGAGACCCCGTCAGCCGAACCTATTTCTTTCCGAGAGTCGCCCAAGTTCTCTCCTTTTGGGCCGGGACGGCTCGATAGGAAATGGACGGGGACTGTTGCCCCGGCCCAACAAGAAGTGGACTTGAACCGGCTCGCCGAGGAGAGAAAACGGGTTCTCGGAGACCCGCTTACGGAGGAGGAAGTTGCTGAGCTGGTGGAGCGGTATCGGCACAGTGATTGCTCTCGGCAAATCAATATGGGTAATGCCTAAAAATCCATTCTTTAACTTTCTCTTATGACAAAGTTACCTTTTGGGATTAACCATGTACTGCATTGTATTATTGCACTTGTTTATGTATACTGTATAAGCTAAAAAGAGTGTAATAGCTCACTGCTTTGTGGGTTTTTAAATCAATTTAGGACAGGGAAAAGTTGCCTTCTGAGATTAACCATGTATTGCTTTTGTTGCAGTTTATGCATTAGTTGTAATAGCTTGGGATTCGTAGTCATTGAATGAGAAGGGACTAAATAGTTTAAGTTTTGTATCAGGAAAGGGAGGAGTCACTCATAACATGTTGGATGATATCCACAACCATTGGAAGCGGGCGGAAGCTGTGAGGATCAAGTGTTTGGGAGTGCCTACTCTTGATATGGACAATGTTTGCTTCCATCTTGAGGTTTGAACTTCACTCGGGCTCTGTTTATGTCAAATTGAGTATTGTTGTTCAGAGATTATTGGCTGATGGAGTAGTAGTGTCTATGCAGGACAAGTCTGGCGGGGCAATTATCTACCGGCATATCAATGTCCTTATTTTATACCGCGGTCGAAACTATGATCCGAACAATCGACCAGTAATACCTGTAATGCTGTGGAAGCCCTATCCTCCGATATATCCAAAGCTTGTGAAGAATGTTGCTGATGGCTTGACATTTGAAGAGACGAAGGAATTACGAAACAAAGGACTAAATTCCCTCCCTCTCATGAAACTTAGTGAGTGTTTTATCTGAAAAAGAGAGAATTTTAGGTAGTGAATTTGAATTTTAGAAGTTTCAGATCGTGTACTGCTTTTTTTTTGTTTACGCAGAAGATATCTCAACAATTCATGGTTCTTTTCTGCAGCTAGAAATGGTGTGTATGTGAATGTTGTGGACAGAGTAAAGGAGGCCTTCGAGACTGAAGAGGTAGTGAGACTAGACTGCACCCATGTCGGTACCAGTGATTGCAAAAGAATAGGTGCGAAATTAAGGGTATGGCTTGCAATTGAAGTCAACTTCGAGTTTGGTTTGTGGGTTTCTACTCCATTTTTATGTTTTCTGTTTCGTGTGTATTCGATGTATTCAGGACCTTGCGCGTTGCATCCCTCTTTTGTTCAAAGACGAGCAGATTATACTGTGGAGGGGAAAACAAGATCAAGAACAAGACTCCTGGGGCATTGATAGATCATAGAAAAGGAATGTCCACTAGTGCTATATTCCGCTAGTTTTAGTATCAAATTGCTATATTTTGCAGATTGCTTTGCATTTTGCATTCTGAATGAAATTGATTCATCCGATTACCATTTTGTCCAGCCTTTAATTACCACTTTTATTTGTCAAGCTCGCTACTTCTATTTGAAGAACCTATAGAGTAAAATTTAAACTTTAATATATATATATATATATATATATATATATATATATATATATATATATATATATATATATATATATATATATTATATATATGTTATATATAAAGGGGGAATCGTACTGTGTATCTTCTAGAGATAAAGTTCAAACATATGTTGAAATGCTTATACATTCAAATTGCCAAGGAAAACCGGTGCTCCGCACACACCAACCAGTTGACAGAGCTCAAATAGAACCTGACGGACCACCGCGTTCTACCACCTCAAGCAGCTAGGAATGATTGGATTATGATATCATGATGTTGATCGAGAAGTTACACTTTGATGCGATTCAGGTGAAGGCATCAGATGTACTATGGTGATATGAGTATCTTCCTTAGCTCATGCCTCTTTTCAGTAACACATCCTGAACTGACCAAGGAGGTCATCCAGATCTGATCAGACCTTACAGGCTCATCATCATCATTCCTATGCCAGGTCCAAAAGGCATGGGTTGAATTCACTATCTTTAGCTCACCATGACCAAAACTTGCTTCCCGGAAAACTGACCACTCAGGCGATGGGTGTATATACCTGTCAATTTATGAAAAATAATTAGATAAATGGCCAAGAAATAAAACAGCCTTGCACAAGTTTTCAGATGAAATACTGTAAATACAGCCAACAGGGGAAAAAAGGAAAGAAAAAGGGCTAATGAAAAGTTGAAAACCCTCATTTTGGATTAAAGAGTGCAAGTTTCCCAAGTTCTTACACTGAAGCAGTTAAAGCACCCACCTTGTCTGAATGGAATGCATCCAGTGTCAAACAATCAAAACTATTATACCCTTGTGAAATTCATGTTAGCATTCAACGCAGATGATGCTTATTGTAGATCTAATAATAATCACTATGATAAAGACAACTGAAAACAGATGTCTATATCTTGCACAATATCAGAAATGTATCTTACAGTTGTTACTAAACATTTTATTTTCACACAATGAAAACTCGAAAACCTTTTGCGCACAGAAACATACCTTTGAGCTAAACCTTCTCTATTTCCTCCGTCACCAATGGTAATGTGGACAGCACCGCATGTATCTGATTTTCCACTGTTAACACGTTTCTGGCAAAGAATGGTCATGGATTAAAAACTGACTTCCATGAATTTGTAGTTAAGAAAAATATGCTAAATTAGCGCATAACTATACCGAGCGTTCATAGGCATGAACATGACCAGCAAACATTATATCAACACTAGCAGCATAAAGCAATGGCTCCATTGCTGCCATCATGCTGTCCCCTTCACCTTGATGAGCCTTGTTACTGTTATACCAGGGAACATGAAATAGCACAAGCAACCAAGGTGTCTTCTGTCGGTCTACCTTTGACAGATCAGCCTGCAGATTAACAAGAATGACAAAAAATTTCTGTTACATGTCTACCTGAACTTCCCCTTTGATACAAAAGGATCGACTTAAGAGAGATAATTGAAGAAGAAAATAACTTGGGGCAAGAGTTAAAAATGAGAGAAGAAAAAGCATAAGTGCATCGTAACACGAAGGGAATGAAAGATAAAGCACAATGCCCTTCAGATATAACTCTTGAAGCTCATTCGTCATTGTTATATTCAAATGTGCACTCTCGTTTCTCAAGGCCTGCTTTTGATTGACATTGGCAATTCTTACTTAATTTACCAAGGAAATTAAGGTTGAACCTGCTATGCCAAGGGGGCACACTTAGAACAACTCCCAAAACAGATTAAAGTTTATAAATTTCCTTTTTATGTGTTTGAATATTCCTGAGTGGAGGTTACAAAGCTTTTCACTACCTTCCTCCTTATCTTTATCATTGGAATGGGTTTACTTATGTGCACTACTCACTATAAAACTTCAAGTTTCAGAAGGAAAGACATGAAGATACGTTATACGTGAAAGGGTATACCATATGCACACGTTATGTGCCAGCCCAATCAATAAATCTAGACAATGCTATAGCCTCCAAAAGGAGAGCAGGGTGGTCAAGACCTATATGAGTATGTGGCATAACATAAACATCTACAATATACCAAGATATTATTGATAAACATTAAGAAAGAATATGAATCAAAGGTTTTACTAATGTCTTTATAAATTAATGTAGCAGAAAAATAGCATTCCCTCTGACCAGAGAAGAAGTTAACTAACCTTCAACCACCTGTATTGATCTGAATATTCATCATGATCAGTATATGAGCCAAGCATGATTATATGTGCACCTGCAACTTCAAAGGAATAATAAAGATTCGAGCTTGATCCACTCTCTTCATACGGCATTTTCCACCTAGAATTATAGGATTCAAACCCATCCTTAAAGAATGGTATGCTCTCCTTCTCGTGGTTTCCTTGGGTTACCATCCATGGCCTTGCACTTGCGAGTGGCTGTACCAGCTCACCAAATGTATCCCACCGAGATTGCACATAATCAGCATATGAGAGGTCTCCAGGAAGCAGATGCACATCATACTTGCAGCGGTCAATGTGGTCTAGGGTTGACTTTGTCCATCCAGTTTGACCCAGATCTCCTGCCACAGCAAAAGTAATTGGAAATTGAGCTGCAGGGGTCTTGAGCTGAAACTCAGGACCTTGTCCTCCACATTTGTAGAAGTAAACAGTGTCATGTTCAAGAGGACCAATGATTGTGTGGTGTATCAGTCCTGATTTATAGATCATATAACTATACGAGGTGCTTTCTCCTTGAGTTACGGAGCTGTATTTCCCAGATGATGTTCCATATTCAACAATTGAAGGAGCAGATCTATCACCAGTGACCCATGTCACTCGCATGTGCTTGTCTCCTGCCAAAGAGATGTGTACCTGCAATAGGCATTTGTGCAGAAAAGTATCTATTACACTAAATGAAGAGCTTTGAAACCAAAGAACAAGTCCCTAAAAAATCACAGTGCATTCATAACATCCAGGAACTCCAAATTTCAATCAAATGTGCATGAATTGCCATGCCCATTATCAAATCCAATAAAACCAATCACGAGGAACTATTATACACACTTTAAGCTTCAAACAGGTGCATGGTTTTCTGTTTAACACGGAAAGCACCCATCCAATTCAATTCATGACTGAAAAAATAATTTCATAATATTAAGCTAACACTAGCATAGAATTCACCACAGGCGCAAAGAAAATCAAGCATTATATAGTTTAGATAATAACAAAATTGGGAACTAGTTTTCCTTTTCTGGAACTTTTAACTCAAGCATACACACCTAAGAATCAAATTGCTCAATATACTAAACAAATGATCAAGATGAACACCAAAGATAAGACAGAAAGGAAATTCCTTTGTGGCAAACTAGCAGAACCCAGCTATAAAATGGAGCATAATTTTTGTGGGTTCACAAAAAATGAAGAAGTTGACATACCCAGAAAGTGAAAGAACTAGAACAGTGAGGAGTGGAGGGTAAATGAGTAACTCACCTGTTGGGGTTGGGAAGAGGGTTTTGGTTTCCATGGGAATTGGAGGTCTTTGCGAGGCTGAGGTCGAACATAGTCGGCTTTGATGACAGTGAAGGCCGCCGAGATTAAGAACAAAGCGGTTAAAATGAGCTTGGGTTCCATTGTCTGTTTCCCTGCTAAACCATTACTGAGAGAGTACAGCGGTACCTGAAGCTTTGCTTTACTTTCTTTCTTCGGTGTTCTTTTTGGAATGTTATAGTGGAACGACCAGATTACCCATGTCGGATTCACAACCTTTTTCTAAAGTTTTGTGTATAATCGACCTTGGGGAGGGTGTATCCGGAACACAAATTTGTCTACATTCTAACGTTAGGAACTTTTTCAATTCTGCTACCAACCAAAAAGAATTGTTTTAGTAATTCCGTGACATTGAATTTTAGTGTATTTGGTAACAACTGTTTTGACTTTTGAGGAGGTTAATTGACTAATTAGCAATTTAGGAACATAGTTTGCTTGTGCCAGGTTGCCTCCTCTGTCTTTCCTTGTCCACTTATCACTATAGTCCTAATGAGCTTATATTTGATGCCTATGAGAATCAATGCAAGCTCAAGATTGTTTGAGAGTGCCTTGGAGACCAAGAAATAGATATCGATCTTATATCGGGTGGTTTGGGATATCAAGTAGCATGTTGTCCGGGGCTACGCCGTCCACGCCTGCATTGTTGGGTCATCCATGGTTGCAGTTGCTCCAGGTTTGTATTATCAATCAGCTGAAACATGACTATTGCATACTATTGCAGTTCACAAGGTAAACATTGTGTAAAACAGTAAAAGGGTAATGGGAAAAGGAGAAAAACTGAAACTGATCAGAATTTATTTTCATAAGAATCATATTGTTTGCTACAACTTGTTAAACTGTACATATATGATTGGCGGTTACATCGGACCGAACATGCCAGGGTGCTGCTTTCCCTCTAGCATTTCTGAGACCCTGTGATACTTCTTTCCCATTCAAAAACACCAAATCTATCTATATCCTGTGTTGATGAAAGCTGAAATTCTGATGATCGTTTTCCTAGCACATTTGAAAATATAACTAATAGTGATTCACAAGCATGGACTTCCTCAATCTGCGAATCAGTAACTTCCAATGTCGGATCCTTCCATGGCTGGTAAAATGACCTGCACAGATTGTATGGCCAGACCGTTAGTTTTTATAAATGGTATCAGGGAGGACATAAACACCCTGGCATTTGAGTAGGCTAACAAGACACCTATATGTAAGACAGGAAAAATAACTGCATTCCTCATTCCTCGAATCAGATGATGAGGGATTATCACATTTGTTTAAAACTTATGATTAAAATTTAAGAAAGGCGGCAGCTATTCACACTCCAAATTTGTCGTCCTGCAATCTCAAATCCAATATTTTATTATTTTAAAACACATACAGGATGACAAAACGAGAGGGGAATATCAGTGCCCTTTAACAAATTAAACATGTCATCTTGGTCAATCTTTATTTTATTTTTTGCATCAAATTCGCTTTCCTCCATTAGTTAGAGCTATAAGGAGTCCCGAAAAGTCCAACCAAAGTACTGCCTTGTTCAATTTGACAGTAAGAAAACTTATCGAAAATGTCTGTTTTGTAACCAAACACCTGTGAGCAACCATGTTCATATATAGAAAAGAAAAAAGAAAAACAGGTGGGACAACAGTATATATTACCATCTCCAGGCGGGATTAGCTTCATTAGGGCAACGTATCTTCAACCAAAGAGATTGGACAATTTCATTATCGTGCAAGAAACCTGAACCAGAAAATTTACATGAAGAGTGTCAAGTGTAAATCTAGTTGTCTAGCACGTGCACTTGAGTGTACACGTAAAACATTCTGTCAAGAAAATGGTTCCACATGATTATCCATCTTTACTAGCTCTCTTGTCAATCATCCCAGCATCCCAACCAAAAGGGGAGCAGCAATGGCTCCCATCTAAAACTTAATAAGAAAAGTCATAAAATATCGAATTTGTAAAGCAGCTAGACACTTGATTTGTTACTCTTTCCGTGGCCTACAACAAAGCCACAGAAAACATACACCATGCCTCTGAGACCACACTCCATGAGCTTATCTGTTTGGATAACATTGAGGTTCTGAAGTAAACTGCATGACCTTTTAAAAAGCTAGTTTTTACTGAAATACAGGAACTAAGTATTCCTGGATCCAACTCTCCACTCCCCATGTTCTACTGAAACACTCAAATAACAGATGCCAAATGCGTAATCAATCGAATAAAGTATGATACCTGCAAAAATGGAGACACTGGAAAGGAGAAGACTAAGGGCAGCAGCGACAGATGGTAGCATTTCGTAATTTGTTCCAGAGAGCTGTTGAAGGTAGAGAATTGCTGAGGCTAAGATCTCTTCACAACCATATCCGTTTCTGCCCCTCTCTCCACTTGCCTTGACATGAGCCATTAAAAACTGCAAACTTTTTAAATTTAACCTTTTTGAAAAATTGGGAGAATCCAGATCACTGGATGTCCAGTCAAGCTTCCCAAGAATTACAGTTGCAGTTAGCCAACGCAATAGTTTTGAAATCAAAGAATTCTCATACACCCCTTTTTCCTCTGGAATAGTAGTGAAACATTGATGAGATTCTTTGGGCTGAAGCATAGTTGCAGAGTCTACTTCTACAGCACTGGAAATTGCCCACATGATGAAACTTGAAAGCTTTCCACCACTCTGGAACATATCAGAGCAAATTTCACTTTTCACAGTATGATGACTATGATCAAAAGAAACCAGTAAAGACTAAACTTGCAGTCTACGGACAAATTTGAGTAAATAGAGGATATTGTTGTCACTTATATAGTTATCTCAAATTTCCACAAAACTACCAGGGTTGTTGAGGACATATTCAGTAAGGATGGTTAATCCGGAGAAAAAACAACCATATGAATATATGATACAGCAGCTCAACTATCCAAGATGCATAAGAAGTAGTCATTAGGCATCATGAAGGATAAAGCATTTGTTCCATCGAGAATATTATAATATCAAATGTTATAATCTGAACTTACAGGAGTCTAGGGACAAGTAAAGATTCAAATGAAATTAGGGTCATGCTAAATTTAAAGGAATGAAAGGGCATAGGAGTTGCCATCATGCAAGGAAACATGCATATCTACATGCACCTATAACCAGCATACCAATGAGCAGCATGCAGGTTTGAAAAATGATAATTCATAGCGATGTAGTACCAGAAGGAATTATCAGGAAATTAAACACAGCCAAGAAAAACAGAAAAAGGAGATGAATAAATGGTAAGAGTTTCTCAAGTTTACTCAGTAGTTTGGCAATATGGAGAAATGGCCTTAATTTTAGTATCCTATAGAACTGGATACACATTTTGAAACAGTCTGACATAACTATGCTAGAAAACCAAAGAAGATAATACCTATATATTCAGGAGAGAGAGAGAGAGAGAGAGAGAGAGAGATACCACATGAAAGATGGCAGCTGGAGGGGCACTCATAAGAATGGCTTTAAGGCCAGACTCTACAGTAGCACACGATCTTGCATTGTCATATACCTTGACTGCCTTGTATATTCTATATAAACCCTCAAATGATACAATAAAATGTGGCTGATATATCGTCCTCTTTTGGGATGCCTTGAATGTAGATGTTATTATTTCAAGAATCCGATTGACGACTGCAACATTATCCATTATCAAAGTCACATCACTCACAAGAAATTTGTAGAGATGAGATGTGAATTCCGTGAGCTGCTCAAGGGCATAGTTTTGCAACCATTCAGTAATGTTTCTTGAAGAAACAACATCATTGACCACCTAAATCCAAGAACAGAGGAAAGTAAGCATGGAGGAGAAACACAAGTTACATTTATTCTTTCAGAAACCCTCTCAAGGATTAAGATAAGTAATCCAGGCGCCAAGTTCAGATTGTAACAAATAAGTTCATCCAAGTGCTAACCACCATGCAATTAAGAGGTTGTCCTTAATTATGTAATAGATGCAATTCCCAAATGCATTTTCAGTTTAATGTCTTTTGAGTTTCTCTATGCCGCTGATAAGCTACAAGTGAAAAATCATGAGATTTTCTGCTCATGTGTGATGCCAAAGGCCGTTCTGAAGCCGGAATTATTTTAATTTCTTTCCAGGAGTGGTTCGCTAGGTGTGAAGATGGTAGTTTCTACTTCTATTACATTTTACTGTTTTTGTTCTACATCAGGTATCAAGTATACTGAGCTATTAAAAATGCTACATTCTCCTTGCTAATTTTATGACAATTTAAAGGGGTATCTCCACAGGAGGCATGAATATATGAACATTGCTCTTATTTTGTAGGATCATATGTCACCGAACAGGATAAAATAGGATGCTTCTAGTTACAGACTTTGTCCACACAGCTAACAATTACAGATTTCTGTTTGCATCGTGCAGACACCTTAGAAAATTCACGAGGGAAGACAAGGTAAAAGAAAAAAAAAAAGACAACAGTTTCAGTAATAACCTCTGATACCACACCCAACTGCAACAAGCACGAAGTTTCATCTCTGCGATGACTTTCACTGGATATTGAGAGAACAGATGATAACCATGGAAACAGACCACATTTTTCAACTAGATGACGAGCCATCTTATGCAATTTAACTGACTTCTTCACTACCTGAGAAGAGATAAGATGTACGTTATTTCAGTTATTTACTACCAGCATGCTCATAGTGGTCGTCTCAAAATAGTAAACACTACGAAGAACAAACTTTCCTAAATTATGATAAAAGATTCAGATGCATGTCAAATCCAAAAGTCATAGCACTGAAAACAAACTCATACTTTAGAATCACTACCCTAGCTCTTCCCCCCCCAAATCTCATGAAGGTGTGTGTGTGTGTGTCAGAGACGGTATCAAAAGTTCAAATGAGGAAGCGTCTATTACCAGAGAAACAAGTTTTAAATAAGTTGAGCATGTAACGCCACTCAACAATGCATTTAATCTATTTGATCAGCTGAATGAAATCGAGCATTCAATATTATCCAAAATAAGACCATATCTTTGTCTGTCTGTATGTATTTTTGTGTGTGTGCATGAGTGAGTGTGCGTGTGTAAATTAAATCATGCATCCAATCTAAAGCCATATTAAATCCTTTCTTGATCAAGTTGGTTTTTGAGAGCTCAAACCTTCCAAAAATTACAACCGTTTGTTTCCTTCCAACTTCATGAATGTATTGCCCGAAAAAGAAAATAAAAATAGATGCATATAGGTGATGATAAATAAAGATAAGGTATTAAAAGAAGAGCAGCTTTTTTTTCCCTACCAACGATGTCAAATCAAGAGCCATGAACTTGGAGGACATGTAGAGTCTGACAAATATTACAGATAATAGAAAACATAAGTCACTACGGAGAACTTATAAGTTACCTGAAGAATTAGTTCCTTGGACTCCTTATCTGAAAGGGGAGAAACAAAGAAACTCAACAGAGTCTCAAGAATGGAGTTCTTGATATAAACATGTGCATCATCGTCAAAGTTCAGCCCCGCGTATAATAACCGCAGTATCCACAACCTTTCTGATCTGAAGTTAATAGAGGAACTCCAGAAAAAAATGCTAAAGAAAGGTACATTCTGCAATTAGAGAGAGAGAGAGAGAGAGAGAGAGAGTAATTTATGTCAATAACTGATGTATGTACAGGTCTGAATGCAGACGGGAAAAAAATTCCAAGGACATGAATCACACCTTCATGTTCAACGTAGACGATCTCTTCAAAAGCTTAAGTAAAGTTGCATAATGTTCATGTGAAGTATCTAATACTATGAGGGATGTCTCCGCAGCAAAAATAGCATTTACAGAAGAGATTCTCTGCCCTATTTGTTGTATACCATTTTCCACATAGAAAAACAGAAGCTTAATTTGCTCGACACCCTTCCTCTTTTGACATGTCTGTGAAAGGTAGTTTGAACTTGATTAAACAAACAGCTTCAAAAACGAATGCAAAAAAGGAATATCATATGCACCACCAGTACCTAAGAACATGGATATTTCTAAGTAGATCAAGATCCGTGATCAATACTGATTTATCAGGATAATTTGCGTACAGTTCGTGCTTAAACATATGAAAGTCTCCAAGGTTAAAACTGTAGCCATGAAAGCAGTAACAAAGAGCTTTTTAACTACTAGTATAGACCTAATAAACTCACGTGCAACAGTGCTAAAATATGATTTCCTAATAATGAAAGGACTGTATTTTAAGGTGAAAGATGGTTTATGAGATCTACGGTCACTATTGTTAAATATAAATTTTAAACTCATAACTTACATTGCTGTATTCATATACTCTACTATGAGCATCTAGTAGCCATTTCCCTACTTCCGAGCCATTAACTGGAAGCTGTAGATATCCAGCTTAGCATATCTAGTTAACATCCTACAAGTTGCACAACTATACCAAGGCTCTCGGACATTCAAAGAAATAGACCATTATAGAAAGAAAAAAAAAGGACAATTAATAAGCCATGGGAATATGAAACATAACCCATAAAATGGACGATGGATCTTATCAATGGTATGCCCAGCTAAGCATATCTAGTTACGTCATACAAGTTGCAATCTATACAGCATTACCTTCAATGCGTTCTGCAATGTTTGAAGAGTTTTATGACCCAAACTTCTTATCCTGTCGTTAGGTGATGAAATACTCATAAAGGCAATAGCAAGTAAGCCTAAACCAACAAACTCCAAGGGTTCAATATAACCTTCTGAAAGACAATGAATAGAGAAGCGCAAGATGAAAATAGGATTATATCTTTCTTTAATGTCAACATCAGGGGAATGTAACTGCACAAAATTTAATGGCACAGTTAGTTGAAAATTATCACAATAAACATAAAACATTCAATGCCTTAGCTCATACGCAATTAAATTTATCACCATTGTACAAGTAATATACATACCGCATGCTTATCCTCAACAAGATCTGTTTGAAACTTGTTCAGGGATAATAGTTCATCAGATGCCACTATATGGTAGGGAAAGTATAGCACCGTGAATGCACATATTTTGGGGTCAATCGCAAGATTTTCTCTAAGTTGATTTCTACATTGTTCTTTTACTGCTTCAGCATCATTCATGATATCATAAGACAAACTCTGCTCCAGATTCCGTTCCTTTTCTATCTTCAAGGAAGCACTGCCCCAAAGGTAATCTATTCCAGCAAATCTGACATGCTCCAACCCATCAATACACTCAATTGTACGCATCAGATTGTATATCTCCACATCAATTTCAGTAAGTGTTGCACCATAAGAAGACAAAAGCAGGAAATGGACTTCCCTAAGATCAATGCCTAAATCTTTTCCAAAGTCAAAACCATCCTGATGAATCTTGAAAGGTAAGAGTGTCCGGAGTAATTTGATAACCTCCAGCTGTTTTATGTAGAGCTCAGTTGTTGCCAGATTGCACTTTGCATCATTTACATTTTGTTTAGTGGTGAGGAAAACAGGTGATCTCAGAATGCTAGACATAGGCCTGGAAAATGCGCCAACATGGGAAGAATATGATGTTTTGGATAGTGAACGAATAGTAGGCACAAATTGAGAGTGTGCAAGTAAAAGCTGAAGATAGGGAACACGCGAAAATTTTCCCTCAGACAGCAAAGTCAAAAGATTGCGGAGCATTTGCAAAGTTGTTGGATCCTCAAATCTATGCAGAAGAGCTGGTTTCATCAATTTCTCTAGGAAGGGGATAGATTGTACTCTGATAAGACCGTCATGCATCTCTCTAGACAGTTCAAAAATGCTTCTCAATATGAGAACTTCCAGGTATCTCCACAATGATGAACTATCTGTGCTATGTCCCTTTTGAGAACTAAGAGAGACTGAAGGGACTCTTTTAACAATGCATTGCCACATATCCACCAATATGTTTAAAAACTGCATCTGTAAGGAGTCACCTCCATTACATCCCATGTCCAGAGGAATGTCTTTCAAGTTCTCGCCGGCTTCATTTGAAAGAGAGTGAACCTGAGTACCTTTGGCAAATAACAGCATCCTACAAAATGAGACCTTGGCATAAATTTTATTTACAAGGTTTAATGTTTCATTGAGAGAGTGAGAACCCAATCCACCAACATCCCAGTCTATCAGCTCCTCATGTCCCGCAGAAGGGGGAAAAATGGAACTGAAATGCTTTAATTGGTCTTTCCTTTCGATTGAATCTGCATTTAAAGCATAGTGATGGCGCAGCATACAAATCACTTTGCCAAGAAGACTATCATTAATGAGGTTAAGAACTTCTTCAGCAGATGATGGCAAAATCTCTCCAAATTCTTGATGAAACACATCACGAGAAACGAAATTCTTCCAATGAAGGAGACCATTCAAAATAATCTTTGAATAAAAGGAAGGGATATTTCTAAAATGCCTGTAACACGGCTTTCCAAATTTGATTAAAACTGAATTCAAGTAGGACAAAGCAGAAGGCAGAAGCATCAAATAGTCCTCATCTGAAAGCACAAGGGCACATGTCACATTGCCTTTATGTAGAAAACCAGTGTCTAGAATACCAGAAAATAAGTGCCCAAAGGTAGACAAATGCATGGAGCTCATATCAGTAAGAAGAGACAACAATCTAGCTTTCGTCTTGCCTGTACTGTAAATGCAATGGGAAAGCATTTCTACTGGAGTGGTTGCTATAACTCTCGACATTACTATAGTTAATGAATGAGAATTACACTTTTGCGTGCATTTCTGCCTGTATACCACGTTCATAGCTTCCAGCAAGCAATGATCTGAAACTTCTGATTCCAAAAGAAAGGAAAACTTTGATATCTTAATATAGAGTTCTTCAAGAATGTCACTGTTGATATTGTTTTCTTCCATCGTCCAAAACAAATCAAATGCCTTTCTCTTTGTATTTGGTTGCTGCAAATACTTAGATAGATTTCTGAAAGCACCACCAGCAATACAAGATCCAAAACAAATAGCAGATTTCTGGTTGTCATCCATATTAACTCTACCAAACATCCAACGCACTAATTCAAGAAGCTCAAATGGAGATATAAAACCACTCAAAGCATGTAAAGCATAAAATGTTGGGAGGAAAGCGAGAAAATTGTTACTTCTAATGCTGTGATCAAATTTGGCCTTGACTTCCTGAAAGAGCTTACGAACCAAGACATTGAAAGCTTTCACAAACTTTTTACCAGCCCCATCTTCAACTTCAGGTGTAAATTGGTAGTCATTGCACAGACAAAACAAGTACTCGCAAGTTGTTGCCAATATATCCAAGGCTTGATGATCTAATCTATGAACTTTCTGCCTCGATAAACTGATGAGAGCATCCACATTGTCTGGTAGGTTACCCTCTGATAAATCTTCACTACATTCCAAAGGACAGGATAATGATGTTATCATTGCAGGATGATAGAAGATAGTTTCAGCAACCTTTTGAATATCATGACTTGATAGAAGAACTCTGGAGGTTCGGGGGGAATCAGAATCAGTCTTCAAAACTAATAGTTGAGATAGTAAGTTCTCAACCAGAATTGAGCAAATCTCCGAAAGTTGTAGGAAATTGACTAATTGTTCAACTCTACAAGATGACCGTATCTGATAAAGCCAAAATAGCACAAGGCGCAAATAGGAAATAAGGTGGTAATCAGTTGCACACTCGGATAGTTTAGCCAGAAGCAGGTCTTGTATCTTTGAGGGCTCTAATGAATAAGGACCATCAATGCACATAATGGCAGGGAACAAAACATGGAAAGGTGCCTTCTTCAAAAATAAACTGAAGGCACTAGCTGCAGCTTCATTTGCACCAAAATTTTGGTTATATATCGCTTCCTCTGTATAAGAAGCATGATCAGGAGATCCACAGGCAAATTCTTTTCCTCCTTTGCAACAGATATCGGTTAGAGCCATACTAAGACCAGGAAAAAAAACTTCAGGCCACAACTTAGAAACACTGGGGAGAAGAGTATGTTCAAGAAAGAAAATTGATGAAAAGAGAGAGAGTGGAAGACCAAGAAGACATTGTGAAATTGCCATAACTGACGGAAAATTTACTAATATTTCATCAGGTGTTGTACAGATAATTGAGGAAAAAAAGGCTTTGGTTATTCCAGCTATTTCACCATCACTCCCGCTCTTTGCAAATCTTTCAACTTCCTCAAGCGCAAGTGCAAAAGAACTATCAGCAGGCTTAGCCTTATTGTCAATAGATGAAATGCAACAAATTTTCTGGTCACATATACTCTGTGAAAAAAACAGTAAGCTTTTCAAGGGCCTCCACTCACAGATGTCCCCAGATTCATGAGTGGCAGAACAATCACCAAGTCTCTCAACCAAGACTGAGCAAATCATAGAAGATAGAAACCGTGCATCAACCTATCAAAATTAACTTTCTTATGAGATTGTGTTAAAAAAGCAATCAATTGCAAACTAAAGAGAAGATCAGTACCTGAGTTTTCAAGATATATTTCAGTGTATTGCATACATAGGTAGATATCATTGTCTTCTTAGACAATGTAAAAGTTCCAGATCCAGAATCAAGCAATCTTAGACATTTCTGCAGTACACATAAGATTAAAGGGGCCTGAGGTGACACTTCTGCAGGTAAACAGGGGAATATCAGCATGAGGAAATAGCCTACTATGTAGCTTTCTTTTTCAAGGAAACTCAAAAATTCATAAATAGAGAAAAAGATACTACGCAGGGAACAAGGTGGACCCTGAAAAAAGACTTCTAGATTACACCACAACTTAAGGCACAGAAATAACAAGAAAGCAAAGATAAGCTACAAGACAACAGCTTTCCGATTGATAAAATAGCATGAAAAGACCAATCCCTAAACTCTGAGGAAACTGAATCCCACAAAGATGCCCAAAAAGGAACCCTGTGCCATAAACGAATAATCCCATAAAATTCTTATGTTTCTCTCCAGCGAAAGCACCAAAATTGCTAACACTGCACACCCTCCCTATCACCAAACCCCTTTTCCTCCCTCCAATTATGTAGTTGAGGAGAGGATACAGAAAGGGCTACTTTCATTAAAATAATTAAAAATACAATAAAAAAAAAACAGGATTTTTCCTTCAAATAATAAATTAAATACATGTTGTGTCAATAAGGTGAAGTTATCAGGATAACTTAAGACGTTTAGTATCACTCGTACGCGTCATATGCAACTTACATGCATGCACCACCAACATCAATTCAATCCTAATGAAACATGAACATGAACAATAACATACTTTATCCCTTACTATCCCACAAAAGTGCTTCAAATAGAAGGCTCAATAATATACATCGGAACAACTTATCAGCTCATTATTTCCATAACCCTACTATAGTTGTCTACTTGTCTTATTATAAATTATTTCCCAGAAAGACCTCTAACAGATTTTACTACTTAAATTTTCGTACCACATCTAAACTGAGCATCCAAATATATAACGAACGCCTAATAAGAATATATGGTGAGTATGTGCTTACTTAAGCCAATATAAATAAAAAAATGCATATATACCGATGCAAAATTACTAAATTGATATAAAATATATGAATCACAATCACCTTTAACAGTTTCCAAATGGTAGGTGTTGCGCTTAACAATGTTATCCCAGTAGTTGAACAAATTATTCCCGGTAGTAGAAACGGCATCAGATAAGAATGAGATAACAGCATTAGACAAGCTTTGTGATGCTCCCGCCCCCTGGACTTCAACCGAAGATTTTCCTCTATCCAAACATGGTATAAACAAGAACCATGATGCAATTTCATGTTGGTTTCTATCAAAAGCGCCAGTACTTAACATAGCTGCTTGTGCGAGACAGTATGCTTGATCTTTTATGTCACTGAGTGGTGAAAAAATCAGCAACTTCATCAATGTCTGTAGATGTTTGTACATCAAGGGTGGAGTCCTAATTGGTGTTCTATTCCTTGGAGACCAACCAATGTATTCTATTAGCAAAGACAAAAGAGAGCGATGCAGATTATTTTCTAATGCTAAAGGACTGCTTAGGAGATTCATAAGGAACTCAAATGACCCCTCCAAGCCAGTGGGCATTATCCGCTGCAAGAGAAGAATTACAAGACAATCATAAGCAACAACTACATAGGAGCATCTTCTGATTGAAAGTACGAACCAAACTAGATCCTTAAATTCCAGCCACTAGTTGATTTGAATATGAAACACATTTTCAGACTTTAATGAAAAGAAGAAATGCATATATTCAGGTATGAGGCAAATAAGGTATTCCTAGTACTAAGGATGCAACCTCTGTAACTAAATCTATCAGAGCCGGGCACTTTTTCCGTCTGCACATCAAGGCAGGCCCCAATAAAAGATCCATAGAAAAGAAGACTAGGGAAAAAGTAAACTTACAAGATAAATTCTGAGAGCATCGAGCACCCTAGAGTGGAAGTATAAGTCTGCATCCCTCAGTGCAGTAATAGGTGTGGAGCAAAGATCTAAGCCCCAAAGGTCTGCCATAACATTCATAAGTTCTCCTTCACTGTTTTCGGGTGAAGCAATATCTGGATCAAAACTTATTCCGCCGACAACAATATCTGAGTCCTTGTTTCCAAAATCTGATTTCAATTTTTTCACACTCTTCAGGCTATGTTCTGGGAATTTCTCCAGATCAGCTGTCCTCTTTCTCGAATTGCTACTCAAAGAAGAGAGTAGAGTCAACAAAACTTGAGGGTCCGGGAGCAAGCTTCGGACTTTATTTTGAAATTCTTGCTTGAGAGATTCCGAAACATGTATTGTCCCATTTCCAAAACAATTTTGGTCTCTATGGTTTAAATCACCAAGGAAGGAATCCAGTAACTTGAGTGCCTCTAAAAGATGCCTTAAAGTTCCATGCTTCACTAGAAAATCAGAGTGAAGCAACCCCTTACTGATTGTGGAGCGGTTGAATTGGCGAGGATACAAGCATTTTATGACATCCTGCACATCCACATTGTCAAACAAGGCTCCATTATGAGACTGAGAATCATGGAACCCAAAAGGAGGCCTGCTGCCCACAGAGGAAACCAAGTTTGCTGCTAGAGTAACCACGGAAAACCTGCAAATGCTTTAGTCATCACGCAAATATAGAGTAATAGGGGACGACCTAAAATTAAGCAACAAGCAATCGAATGAAGTGATATAGATAAATTCTGACCAGTTAGGTGATGCATAATCTTGAAGATTGTAAGGGAACTCTTCCATGTATGCTGCACCAAGAGACGGTCTCCCACAAACAACAGCCAAAAGCAGATCCCTGTGATAGCCAATCTCCGTTGCTTTGAGCTTCTTCATTAGGTCCATTTGCCGCTTTAAATTTCCCTTCAGGTGTCTCTTTGAATCTTCCATCAAGCCATTAGATGGATCGGTGCAAACCATAACTAAAACCCTGTATGCCAATTCTGAAGAAGGTCCACCATTCTCTCTTCCAGAAATATTGGCTAATTGTTCCAAAGTATAACTCCCAAAGAGAACACTCCGAAGACCAGGGGGAACCAAAGAATCTTCAACAAGTATCCTGTTCTGCAATGTGGACAGAACATATATGACTGTTTCCTCATCGTCGTTCCCGAGTCCGCACATGACACAAGAATACATATCCCTCTGCCGTATAACCGACCTCAACAATCCTGGTGTTCCCACCTCCAGAAACGACATTGCAAACCCAACAAACGACTTTCTCAGTGACAGCTTCATCATTCTCTCATTTGGCTTCCTTTTATACTCACCCATCTTGCAAAACCCCTGTAGTTTGAAATCAAACGTCTTTTCGACCTCAGATGCCAAAACCGTTCCACGCCTCACAATCGAAGCCAAAAGCAAAAGTGCCGCCTTCTGGCGTTTAGCCTCTTTACTCATCAACTCCTTATGCACATCTTCCAACTGTTGTTCAATAAGTGACCGAGCAAACTTGTCCAACACCCTACTTACACGCATCCTCCCCATATCATTCGGTTCATATACTCCATCAGGATGACCCAAAATAACAGAAATCAATTTAAGTATATAAAACATTCCAGGTTTCCCTCGCCGGAGATTCCAAGCACCCAGAAGCTCCGAGCACTTGGCTGAATTTTGCACAAAGTAATAAAGTAATTCACCTCCAGAATCACCTTTTAGCAACTTAATAAACTCTTTCGTAGCATCAGACCATAGCTTAATTTCATTAGAATTAATCTTATGCAATAGTTCTTTAAGTTTAGCTTCATGGTTCTCATTAAGCTTAAGCTTTGGCATCTCTTCTCCCACAACCTCACTGTCATAGTCTTCATCTACCATGACTGCAATTCATAAATAAACAGCAATTACTATAGGGAACCAATTTGTTGTTTGTATTTAGACAAACAAGCAGAGACACAGTTACAAAGTAGAAAAAATTGAATAATTTTTGCATGCATGGGATGCGTACCTTGATCTTCGGAGGCTGAGCTTCCTTCTTCCATTGAGAAAACAGTGTTGAGCGTGGCTTGGGGTCTCTGAGGTTTTGGGGAATTAGGGTTTAAGCCAGTGACGCAGAGTTAGCGAAGAAGGGTCTAATAAGTGTTCTGCCGAAGCCCACTTTTCTGAAATTTTAGCCCAAGAACTCAGGCCCAACAACACTGAACTTCATATATGCCCTAGTTCACAATTGACAGGATTCACAGCTCGCCCTATACTCACGCGCCACGTGTCAATCCCGAAGCCTGGTCTATATAAACCCCAACCCAACACCCAAAATATCTCTCTCAATCTCAGACCCAATCCGGGATTAAGGTTCGCTCTGACAAACCCCACGCCGTCATCCTCGTTCGATATCCCCGTCGCAAAACGTCGTCGTTCAGGATGATGCAACAGCCATCAGGAGGAGTGGTTCCGGCGGATCAGCAACCGCAGCAGTACCAGCAACCGTCGCAGCAGTGGATGATGATGTCGCAGCAGCAGCAGCAAGCCGCTCAGGCGGCCCAGGCCGGGTGGGCCCAACAACAGGCCGCTATGCAGCAGCAGCAACAGCCTCAGCAGTACACCGCCGCGGCACCCAATCAGGGCTCCGAGGAGATCCGATCCCTTTGGATCGGCGACTTGCTTCAGTGGATGGACGAGAACTACATCCTCAGCTGCTTCGGTCCCACCGGAGAGGTAATTACTCATATACATATGAAGCTTCAATTTTTGAATTTAGGGTTTACGTTTATGAATTTAAAAGAATAAATTGTTTGACGCCAAGATTTACTTAGTGATTAGAGTTACAATTCCTATCTTCATCCATGGATCTGTAGATTATATACTTTTGGTTGTGTTTAACCGGGAATTGTTGTAGATATATATGAGTTGAGCAACTCATTTCAGTTTTTCCACCAAAAATTGTGTTAACACCTACTGAGATGTTCTCTATGTGGTAGTTATGTGCTTCCGGATCCCATTATGTTGTATTAATTGTGGTTTTTGAGTTGTTTGTAGGCGGTAAATGCAAAGGTTATCCGTAACAAGCAAACGGGGTTGCCAGAAGGCTATGGTTTTATTGAGTTTAGGACTCGCAGTGCGGCAGAGCAGGTCTTGCAGAACTACAATGGTACAGTGATGCCCAACACTGAGCAGAATTTCCGCCTCAATTGGGCTACCCTGGGTGCCGGTGAAAGGCGCCAGGATGATGGTCCTGACTATACCGTTTTTGTTGGTGATTTGGCTGCTGATGTTACTGATTACACCCTTCAAGAGACATTTAGGGTTCATTACCACTCTGTAAAGGGTGCAAAAGTTGTCACCGATAGGACCACCGGACGTTCCAAGGGATATGGTTTTGTTAGGTTTGGAGATGAAGGTGAACAATTGCGAGCAATGAATGAGATGAATGGTCAGTTTTGCTCTAGCAGACCCATGAGGATTGGGCCTGCTGCTACTAAGAAACCGGTTGGTGGTGGACAACCATTTCAGAAAGGTATGTATCCTAGTCAGTATTGCATAATGGTCTGTGTTAATAGCTAAACCGTACAAGTTTATCTGAAGGTAGATGATACTCGGTGTTGTAGTTAATTTTTGCCCTTTTTGTTTGTGTTCATGATTATCTCATACTTTGTGTTTATTGATTGGATTGGTAAGCTTTAAAGCTTTATATGATGTTTACAAGGTGAAATTCTCCAAGTGCCCTGTTAAAAGTAGGTTTACCGTTTTCAGTTAATCAGTTGAAGATTGGCGCAACTTAAGTCCTTTCCTTCGAGTACTTTCCTTTGTAAACTTGGGCGCATTTAATGTTGTTCAAAACATGCAAAAACTTATGTAAAACTCATGTTGTCTTAAAGCAGGACACCGAGAGGCTCTCATTTTGGGGGGCCTGGAACTGATTTCAGCTGAAATGATTCCACATAAATGCGTGGCCTCATTTTAGGTCAGTTATTTTGTTTATGTCGTAAGCTTGATTCATTTTCTCGTGGCATTTGGTATGCTACTTTCAAGAATTACCTTTCCAGTTCCTTACATTTATTCCATTTACCAGTCGAAGTTTACATTTATTCCATTTACCAGTCGAAGTTTACATTTATTCCATTTACCAGTCAGCTTTACATTTATTCCGCTTACCAGTCAGCTTTACATTTATTCCATTTCCAGTCTGGTTAACTTTATTCCATTTACCAGTTCAGGGTACTTTTATTCCAGCTACTCCATTTTCCGAAATTTTATATATCCTTCTTTTAATACTTGGCTGATGTTAATCTTGAAGAACCATTGTGTTTTTTCTTTGTGGATCGGTTCCACAATAGTCTATACCTATAGGGTAATATTTGGTCCCATATTTGTGACCGGCCGGTTCTATTTGTATGTTTCAGCCGTCATCTTAAGTCAAAAAATAGACCTACATTAGTTGCTAGGGACTATTTGTTGCAGCTGATACACTAGTTCACCTGTTTCATTCTTCATCTTTAATTTAAGGCAATATTTAATTCTACATTGAATGATAAAAACTATAGTTGCAGCCGACACACGTTTCCTGTAGGCTTATGTTAAATCATCTTTAAAAACATTTTGGTTCGCCATACCTTATTATCTTTGCATCCCTTTAAAGTGAAAGTTTCACTCTCCTAATTATGAAGTAGCTATGAGAATGTTAAATCTGGTAACCAGAATGTTGAAATAATCCATATAAACTTCTATGGGATGGGTAACTGTTTAACTGCCTGTACATATTTTGGACTGTGCATTGTTGAGTTATGGTCAGTTATTCTATTCTGTTTGCCTTTTGTTTCATTTTAAGTTGTATTTAAATGTAAACAAAAATGCATTTCCGGTCCCTTAGCCTGTTAGCTTTTCTACTTCTCCTAACAACCTATTTTTTTAAAATTGGTATGTGTTTCATTTGAAATTGTATCTGATGTCTCTTTGTGTTAGATGCTTGTTCTGTTATAATGCAATTTTGTTTTCAATGGAACTGTTACCATACCTGTATATGAACAGGGATAATTAGATTTGGAAGGTGGAAATTCTAGTTAACTTGTTATTTCACAGCTTGGTTGTCATTCTGGTAATAAATATTTCAGAACTATGACATCTCCAGGACGATAAGGATCCTTCAGTGGAAAATTGTAGTATGTGCATCTAATCGTAAAACTGCATAAACCAATGCTTATGTGATTGTCATTTGCAGCTACCTACCCAAGTACTCAAGGAAATCCAGGCGAGGCTGATCCAAATAACACAACAGTGGGTAGTTTTTTCTATAGTTTACATTGAACATCTCTTCACAATGATACTAACTGATGACTCTTTCAAGTGCAGATATTTGTTGGGGGCTTGGATCCCAGTGTTGATGATGAAATGTTGAGACAATCTTTTGGCATTTTTGGTGAGCTAGTTCATGTGAAGATACCAGTTGGCAAGAGATGTGGTTTTGTTCAATTTGCTAACAGGTAAGATCTCTACAGCCCCACTCCCCACTAGTGTAGATTTCAGTTTCCTTGGTCCTTTCTTTCTTTCCTTCTTTGATAATTAAATACTCTTATGTGCTTACGTTCTAAATCAGAGCTTGTGCGGAGCAAGCATTGTCTGTGATGAATGGACGAGTAGTGGGATCACAAAGTGTTCGACTTTCTTGGGGCCGCAGTCCTACAAGCAAACAGGTTTTTAAAGCTGACCTCATCTTTGTTAATCTTTTTCTCTAATGCATGTTAACGTATATTTTAATTGATTCAGAACCAGCCAGAACAGACACAGTGGAATGGTGGTGGTGCTGCAGCTGCTGCTGGATTTTATCAATATCCCCAAGGATATGATGCGTATACATATGCACCTCCTACCCAAGACCCTAACCTGTACTACGGAGGGTATGCTGGATATGGTAATTACCAGCAGCCCGGTGCTGCTTACCAACAGCAACAGCAGGTAATAATTTTAGTTTGGCCTCCTAAATTTTCTTTTCTTTGTATTGGAATAGAGAGAAATTTTGGATTAGAGTACGACTGTTCTTAATATGAGTTTATTTGTCTGGTGCAGTGATTTGTAGCCTGCCTCGAGCACTGAATGCTAGTTTCCCCGAATTCTGGTGCAATGTAGGTTGTGGTTTTAGTATTGGCTGTAATATGATTGTGTGGAGTCCAATATCAACTTTTATGCGACTTTTATTTTATCGCTATCGTTTTTTTTTTTTTTTTGTTCCTCTGTAATCCATGGATCCATCTTGAGGGAGACTTTCATATTTGGTTATTTTGTTTATGAGGATTCGCCAAGTTGCTATTGTACGACTGTTATTTTCTAAAGCTCATGCTTACAGCTTTTCAGTTTTATTCCCTTCGGATTTAGTATTGGCTGTAGTATAATCGTGTGGAGTCCAATGTCAACATTTATTCTTTTGTCATTGTTTTTCTTCCTTTTGTTCCTCTGTAACCATCTAGGGTGGCTCTACTAAGAACTCTCTTTGGTGTTTTACTCTTTAAACCTTCAATGTATTAGCACACCAAACTTACAAATTTTCTCTCCACCCCTCTTACCTATCTTTGGTGACACCACCTGCTCCGATGACGCCACGGCCACCTCTGCCAATTACACTTCCCGCAATTTTCAGTCAAGATGACTTTTCTGTGACCCTAACTGAGTTATTACAGTAATTTCGTGAAAATGAAGCAATATTACTATGTATCCTTTTGGATGTTGGTTTCAGTGAGTACGAGCTGTATTTCGTGAATTATATCCCATGGAAGTCTACATCTCTACTTCTATTCCCTCCCTAAAATTTATATATAAAACACATTGCATGATAACATAAAGTTTAATAACCGAGGTATTTGGAATGAAAATGTGAATGAATCGAAATTCATTCATAATACATACCATCCCCTCTCCCCCACCCCACCCCACCCCACCCCACCCACACATTGGTTATCAAACTCCGGATATTCAAAAATAGATTTCTCACTTTTAGTGAGACTCGCAGTCATTTTAATTCATGTACGTGTTAGTAAACGCAGGAGAACTCAAGAATGGGAATCAATTTCTTCATTCTTCATTCTCAGTCTCATTTCAAGTAAGTAAACGTGTCATTAGAATATAGCATAACTCTCCATAATTCATAATTTTAGTAATCAAAAGTATCTTAGTCATTTAGAATATGGGTCCTAGACCATAATGTTCAAATTTGGACAAATATTTACCATCAAGGGAAAGGCAAAAATATGGGGTCATTCATTGACGAATTTACGGTTCCGTCCTATACATTTTACAAAAATTATGAAATTGTCATTGACTGATTTTATTGAGGGGTCAATAAAAAATTTTAAGGTGTCGATAAAGTTTTTTATTGATTTTTATTGAGAGGTCAATAAAAATTCGCACGACGAGTCCGTGAGAATTTTCGAGAAATTTATCGGAATCCCGAGCTATTTTAAATGATTTTCAGACGTTTGGAAATAAAGAAAATTATTTAATTAAAAAAATAAAAACGGTGCGATCTGAACCATTGATGTCAGCACCTTTTGATATAGACCGTTAGATAGGATATAGCCCAGATATTTATTAAGGGGTCAATAAAAATTTTAAATACTTTATTGAGGACAATAAAAATTCTCACGACGAGTTTGTGAGAATTTTTGGGATATTTATCGGAATCCCGAGCTATTGTTAATGATTTTCGGTTGTTTGGAAATAAAGAAAATTATTTAATTAAAAGAAAATAGAAACGGTGCAATATGGACCGTTGATGTCAGCACCTTTTGATATAGACCGTTAGATTGGATATAGCTCAGATACGTTCAGGCCCCCAGGCCACTCGACCCGATCGAGAACCGCGAACCCACTAGCTGACCTGGCAGTTTCTCCGTCGACCGGCCACATCCTGGCATCGCACGGCTTTTATTCTCTTCCTCTCGGTAGCGCGAAGCAAACCCTGTTCATGGCTTGTCAAACCGGCTATTGACAACAACGGTTTGAAGTAAGAAAATTTTTAGGGTACCAACAATTTTCCGGACATTTTCCAACCACTCCGATCATTGTTGTTGACGAACGATGTATGAAACTCGACCCTCTTGTCAAGCTCTACATGTTTTTATAGATTTGATTCGACATTTGATCAATATTTGTAGAAGTTGGAATTTGAACACAATGATTTTTATTGTGTAGCTCGACCACGATAAAGCAAACTAGCAAAGGACAAAAATATCCGGGAAAAAAAAAACCATAACAGATCAACCATTCAACCCTTAATAATTTTTTTCGTTATTAGATATTTTCCTCTTAAAATATAGCATAACTCTCCATAATTCATAATTTTAGCGATCAATTTTAATTTTGATACAGGAAACATCACCAAAATCACATACATCCTCATTCCAATTGCAATTTCATCCGATTAAAATACAGCATAATATGATTTATTTATTTTTTCCCCATACCAATTAAATCTCTCCCTCAATTTTTGTTTAGATCTAAACCCAAGTGTTTAAAAGCACTTTAACTACTATAACTCAAAGAGCAATTCTAACTTTAATCAAGACCAAACGAAACCTTAGTCTTGTACGTTTTTGCCCCAATTACCAAAAACGTTGTGTTGCGACTTGCCCCTTTGCCATTAGTTAGGGTATGATGGCTACGAGAAAATAAATAAAAAAATAAAAAAAATGAAGCAAAGAAACAAAAAAGAATGGAACATCGTAAATTTTTAGTATGTATTACAGAACAGAACAGAACAGAGACACGTTACGCACGAGAAATTGATTTGCCTTTTGGAATTCCGTCGTCAGATCCCTTTCTCTTCCACAATCGCACTGCAAACACAGCAACTCGTAGTCAGAGAAATTGTGTTTGGATCAGCAAAAACAGAGAAAAACATAAATGGGTTGCAGAAACAGAGAGCTCACAGAAGATGCTACTGTATTAAGCGAGGCCTTGCTCTTTGCCACCATGTGCATCATTGGTCTCCCAGTTGATGTTCACGTCAGGGACGGCTCTGTCTATTCCGCAATCTTCCACACTGCCTCTGTGGAAAATGAATACGGTGTGTTTTCTAGTGGTTTCAATGTGTTTTGGAGAATGGTGAATTTCTTGGAATTGTTTCTGGGTTTTTTATCTTATGTGGAATTGTATCTGGGTTTTCATTTTCTTGAGGGGTTATGGTGATCCAATCGTTTGGGATTGGTGGGATCAGATAGTATCTGATCTGGGGTTTACTTATGATATTGGTTCGTCTTTGTGGGTTTTTGAATGAGTGTTTTTGATCCATTGTTTTGAGCAAGGGTGAACTATTGGAGAATGTGCAGTGGGAAAAAAATAAAAACTTTGAAGTGAGGTATATAATTATATTGGAAAACTAGAAAACTTGATCTTTATGTGTAATTACTGGGGTGCTTTCTGTGTGTGTGCTAGACAAATTATTAATGAGTGAGAATCATAATAGTGGGCTTTTGGTTTGTTAGGTATTGTTTTGAAGAAAGCAAGGATGACTAGGAAGGGAAAAACTGATGCTAATGTAGCAAATGGGGAATTGATAGATACTCTTGTAATTCTTTCGGGTGACCTTGTCCAAGTTGTTGCGAAGGTATGTAATTCATGTCATTCCTCTTATCTGCTTCTCACATCGATTTAAACAATCTGAGTTGTGTAAATGCTGCTCTTTATACATCATTCAGGGAGTTTTACTTCCAGCTGATGGTGTTGCTGGAAATATGTCTGGTGACAGAACTGAAGCTGTTACGGGTACTGCTTCTTCTGATGAGTGTTCAAAGAATGCTGCGAAGAAGTCAATTGAGTCTGCTGTAAATAAGAAGAAAGGTGTAAGGTATTGTCTCAATTTTGGACTTGTATGGACCTATATCTGCATTGAATAGTTTACACTTTGAGTTGAGGGTAAAAGAAGGTTTTTAGATTGCTGTTTGGACTGAGTATGTTGTTTCCTTAGTTTTTACTCAGTATGACAACTGATTATACTGGCAGATAGTTTCTGCTACTGCTTGTTTTACCTAGAGGAAAGGGTACCCTTGTAAAAATCTGTTGTTCAGCTGTTATTCTTGAATTCGGAGTTATGCATTCATATTTTACTCATATAATCAGGGTTCTAATGCAAAATGGGAATGGCTTTGCTCATGGTGTTACACCTACGAGAGCTGGCAAGGAACATGAAGGGAGGAAATTGCCACTGAATCATATTGGGAATGCCTCAGAACATTATTATAGGAAAAGTGATGGGGTAAACTTATCGGAGGTAATCTTTTTCTTTAGGCATCATTCTATTGGTTAAAACTTGATAAATGATCTACCTAAAGTCATGTACTTTACCACATCTCTTTTAAAATAAAATAAAAAAGGAACATTTCTGTTGAATGGAACAAAATGAGGTCAACGCTAGCACTAAGAATATATACAGAAAAGACATTTCGAAAAGACGAAAGATAGTGGAAAGAAAGGAAATGGAAAAGAGGATAGGAAAATAAAATCAAGAAATGCAGCAGCATTGCAAATATGAAACTCATGTATTGGTAGCAATTAGCAAGTCGCCAAAATGAGAGCATACCTTCTTTTAAACAATTGATAAAGATCTTCGCCTTTTCTCCTTAGAAGTGCTCTACTGATTAAATTCCTTGTACTCTGGCCAATTTTCTTCTGTAGCTCAAACGTAAACAATCCTAAAGCACTGGCATAATCTTGTAAACCTTGAGGAATGTAAAAGGACCGTTGAAGTAGGAGTTTGACAATAGGTGACATGAAAGTAAATGATCTACTTTTCCCTATCCTTAGTACACATCTTAGCACTATCTGATGATAAAATCACTGCGTCATTGATATGCGTAATATGTATCATTATCCTCTTGGCAAGGATTCTGCCAACTAGAATTGAGATTCTAATACTCTGAATCTCACAACTATGCTTTGGGATCTAGGATGCTCTAGTAAGGCCTAGGAATCCAAATGTCTACTTCAGTTAACAATTTTGGAAGAGTCCTTGGGTTGTTACAATTTTCTGTTCTGACATGGCCTATTTATTGTTGTTGGAAAAAAAAAAAAAAAACTTGATGTAAATGAGTCAACATGGTATTATTGGCGTATTATATCTTATGTGTGCATGCTGCCTAGTAATGTTTATTTGTTGATTTGATCTTGTAGATAGGATCTCTTAGGTTTATTATTGTAATATATGTTCTTTTTGTTAATGCAGATTAGAGAATCCTCTGGTGCCAGCGTAAATAGGAGGTATAAATTCTATTCTTCTTTTTATTTTACAGTTGGGAGTGACATTTTGGGTGCCACACTGCCACCCTTGAGTTTTGGCCCCATCACTCTGTGCGTTGACACTGGCATTAGAAGTGCTGAAATGTCAATAAACCTCCACCAGCGGTCTGGGATAGACTTTAGGCATGTATCTCTTGTGTGGAAAATGCCTCTCCTAATCTTTGACATAGGCACATTGAAGGTCATCATGTCAGATTGCTGGTATCTGTGTCCAACAACTGTCATATGTCATGTTACCAAAGGATAATTACGTTTCTTTGTACTGTCTGTTATATTTCATTCTTATCATCAGGATCTTGTTAACTGTTTGGCAGACAGGTTGGGGATGATGGGTCTCAAGGGAAGCAGGATGATTTAAACCAGAAATTAGAGGTTCATAGGGAAGGAAGTGTATGTTAAGATAAACTCTTCCAATATTGTTCTACAACTTTGTGATATATGCTGTACTCATTTGTGCTAATTGTTTTTCCAGGCTGACAAAGTTCAGGATACAAAGATGACATCGAAGCTATTGCCTTTCGGAGTATCCTGTGATCCTGCTACTGTAATTGTTCAACTAGACAATCAGTACAGTGAAAGGACAACTTCAGAATACACTTCTTCCAGTTCAAATGTTGTTTCTTCTGGTGCCTCAACTTTGTTGAATGCAGCTGCTGATGTTTCTAGTCATAATTCAGAAACAACAGCAACTGAAATGATCCCTCATGGTTCAGAGTTAAATAAAAGTGCCAAGGTAAAACTTATAATTGAAATACCCATGCTTAAGTCAACTCGAGTTATTCAGTGATTTCACTGATTTTCATATTGCCTTCTTAAACGAGAATCAATTGGTTATTAATTGATTTCACCTGGGCACTAAGAATATTTGTTTGTTTTAAGAAGACCTATGTTATGTTAAAATCTTCTGGTAATTGCATAATCATGATTATGGATTTAGTTGTCTAATACTGAGGAACCTTACTGATTGGTGATTCCAATTATTCTAATATCAATTACCAGGTGATATACAAAACGTTTAGAAGTTGATGTTTTGTTTCCTAATTTGCATAATCAAGTTGATAATTTTTCTTTTGTTTTGGTATTCTTTTTAGGAATTTAAGCTCAACCCAGGAGCAAAAGTATTCTCTCCATCTTTTACAAAACCCATAGCAGCCACCTCTCCTGCAGTGCCAACAGTGGCAAGCATGGGTTTTATACCAACCAATTGCCCCGTGGTACCTGGTCCTGCCGTCCAGCCAGAAATTGGATCGAATCCTTTCCCATCCCGTACATCTGTGCCTGTTAAGGTTCTCCCATACAATAATTTCACAACTGGAAATGGTGGCAGTGCTTCTCAGTTTTCACAACCTGTATGTATCATAGTCATTTGTCAATTCATATTGGTATTATTATATGATACTGATTCAAGCTTTACTTATGAGTACTGGAAAAGCTTTACTGTTAGTATGTGTCTGTGTGTGTGTGTGTATATATATATGTATATATATCTATATATTAGTATGCTCAAGTTCACCCTCCAAAACAGTGGATGAAAATGTTTGTGTTAGCCAGCCTATTGACCAATGGACGAAAATTCATGCTGACCAATCGTGGGATCATGTTGTACATTTATTTCTTCTTAAAGTACATCATCTGATTATTGTCCAAAAAAAAAAGAGTACATCATCTGATTTGAATATCAGCTGTTGGATTTTGATTCAATGGTTGGTGAACATGGATTTTGTGCTCATTGGTTATTAGGAAACTGATGACTTTGCTGGTTTTATAACTTATCGTATGGTGTTAAGTAAGGCTTTGTTTATGAATACTAGCAGAGTTACTATTTGTATATTCTCTAGTGGAGCTAGAGTAAGTAGTCAATCATGGACATTAGATCCAAGACTAAAACAATCACACTGTTGATTTAAAATACTACTACTTTGAATATTATAATCTTAGCTATAGAAACTGATTAACAACCCTATATTGAAATATATATATATATATATATATATATACCTGTATATTACATATATATGTACTCACATAGGTACTTACTGTTCAGCATAGATTTTCTGTACATTGGTGAGTTAGATCAAATTGTCAATGTCTGTTATATGTAGTCATGATCTTCTACTCACTATCAATCAGAAAAATCTATGATCACTAACTGTTAGGTCAATTGTTTGAAAAGGAGAAGTACTTTATTCAGATGTGTATATCAATTGTTGGATTTGCTGCCAAACAGTTGGTGAGCATGAATACTTTTGCTCACCGGTGAGTAGGAAATGAAGATTATATATATATAGTGTCTACGCACATTATATTAAGTAGTCTAAATAACAAATGTTTAGAGCATGCAAGTGATATGATTTCTAATAGCCGTTGACTGAAAGACATCATGGAGTATCTCTTATCAAAATACTAATATTGTAATAATATAGTAATATTTGCTATAGAGGTCTTGCGAACTAGCCATTATTCATGTTGGGTTCTACTTTCTACCTATAGATTGTTGGACACATGAGCAACAGGGCGCAGACAGTTAGGTATGCTAGTCAGTATCCTGTTCAGGCTGGACCGACCTATGTGCATCCAAATTCTCAAGCTGTAAGTAATTTGATGGATTCTAAAGGCATCTTTAGAACAACTTGATTTCAGTATTTATGACGACAGTTTGACTCTCTCTCCAGGTTATGGTAGGACGATTCGGACAGCTTGTCTATGTGCATCCAGTTTCTCAAGTAAGAGATATGTTGACATCACAGACAATATATGATTCTATGTTGGATGAATAGTTTCGGACAGCTTGTCTTTGTACATCCAGTTTCTAAAAAAAATAGTTTCTTTTATTACTAAAACTGAAGTGTAGTGATTCTTTTTTTGAATAAATAGCTGGATGAGTTTTGTATAAATAGCTAGATGCTTGTGAGGAATAACACTTCCAAAAACAACATTAATGTTTATGATAATTGTATCTTTTATTTTCAATTTTTTTTGTCAACCATTTGACTGACCTCCGTTCATTTTATATATATTGAAGGATTTGGTTCAGGGTACACCAGCTATCTCACCACTATCTGCACGTCCTATGTTGACTCCACATCAGGTCCAGTTTCCAAAGCACCAAGGTATGGACAATTCTATTATCTTTATGATGAATCTGGTCCAGCAATTTATATCTTTGCGAAAATTTTTGTGTTTGGAAAAATAGAAATTCCAACTGTTTGAATCATCGGAAAAGGAAAAGCCCGAGTAACAAAATTATTGCTTTCTTATAGACCTTCTTGGGTCATGTTCATGGATACAATTGTAACTTTCACAAATTAATTTCAAATAACAATAGCAGGTCTAGAACCATCTTCAGTTTGTAATGTTTGTCACTTCTTTCTCTCTTTTTACTTTGTTGATTTTAATGCAGGAACTGCAGGCCAAGCATTGCAGCTGTGTGTGCCTCCACAGTTCTTGGCTACTGGACAGCAGCCTTTTCCTATTGCCAAGTCACATCCGATTTTTGCAACCTCCCTTCCCTACTAATTGTCTCATTCGAGTTCCAGGATCTAATGATATCTTCAGCCCCGACTTTTGGTGAATATGTTTTCTCACTTGTTACCTCAGCTGGGGTTTCTTTTTATCTCAGTACATATTCATTATATTTCTACAAAGTTTTGGCCTCGAGTATTTTTTTGCTGGACTAGAGTCCATTCAGGTTATTCTCTATACATAGAAAGCTACAGAACTTTTACACAAGGGATTCTGTAAAACCTGATTAGGGGGTGGGGTTGAAGCTTGATTCAATTTTTCCTTTGTTTGAAAAATGTGGGGATTGTTTTTTTTCTAGAAAACAGAGGGGTTTCATGAGTATTTTCCAGTTGAATAATTTTGAGAAGAGAGCAACATGTAAAGCATTCGAAAAAAGAGACGGACTGATTCTTTTGATTCTAAATTTCTTATCCCCTGTTGGGCTGATGTTTATATCTTCTGATTGGCCGGAAGTTTGCCATTGTGCCGTGGAGATGCTTCATTTATAAATTTTAATGTACCTTTGATATGAGCTGAACAGTATCTTTATTTTTTGTTACTTGTTTCCATTCTTTGTAGGGCAAATTCTGGATTGCACCAGAGTTTTGTTATACCTGGGGGATGTGGACAAATCTTGTCCGTCCATTTGATTATTAGAGTTTATAATTATATAAATTGATTGAGTAAATTGTCATTTATGTCCTTAGCCTTTTGTTTGTCTCTCTCTTTCTTCCTCTCTCTCTCCCCGTGCGACTTCCTCCTCTCTCGCATTGTTGCCGGCGCTGCCACCACAACCGGTCACCCCCGCACGTCACCGCTCCCACCAAAACGTAGCGGCATCTTCCGGCGACCTTACTCGCCAAGTTTCAGACGAAACCTTGCCGGAAAAAAGCCGCACGCATCGCGAAAAATTGTTGTAATCTTCAAGCTTGTGGTCTGGTCATCTCCGACCACCTCCAACTTCAAAACCCACTGATATTTGAAGCCCTCAATCCCAGAAAGCTAGTGGTGTTTTCAGATTTCCATTTCGACCACCGTAGGAGGCGGATTGAAGTCGGAAAGTTATGGATTTCGAAAACTTTCGGCGTCGATATCTCATGATCTAATTCGAATCTCATCTTAGCATAGTTACTAAACTTGTTGGGTTTGTTGTAATGAACATGATGGCATAAATTTCGAAGCTATCGGAGAAAGTTGACGGCGGCGGCCGGTGATAGTGGTGGCCGGCAACAGTGAGGAGAGAGAGGAAGAGACCAAACAAAAAAAAATCGTTAAGGGCAAAAAAGAAATTTCATGGCCGGGTACAATAAAAGCTAGGTGCAAACTAGCCGCACCCTCTTTGTAGCTACGTAGAAACAACCTGATTACAAGGATTTTCATAATCCCTAAACTCGTATTATAAATGCAACCGACTTGAGAACTGATCACCAGAATGAGATGCCCAAATTTCAATAATTGAATCTTTGCAAAAAAAATAATAATAATTATAATAATAATAAATAATATTGGATCAAAATTGGAACATCTTTGTTTCTGAGAAGTGGAGCTCAGTACAAGGTCTTCAAAAATTTGGATATGGAAAGTATTATACTATTTATCAGTTGTGGTTGAGAAAAAAGAGAACAAAAAAAAGTAGAATTAAAGCAGCAAACAAATCGAGCATGCATGTTGCACAAATCATGATAAAAGAGAAATACATTTATTGCTCATATATCCAATAACAGTCAAATAACAAATAGGGTAAATAAAAATCTTCTCAGTTCCTATTTAAGAAAACAGTACTTCTATGAACTTTTCCAGCATCCTTTCATCTTTTAAAAAACACAATCCTAATACACAATTGTCTGATCATGCTAAGACTTGATGTCCAACAAGGACTGTACACAACATTTCGTTCAAGATGCCTGTGAAGGTGTACTTGAATGATCATTTTGTCCGTCTCCGGACAGTTTCTCAGCTTGGTCCTTCATCCTCTCGCTCATGCTTTCCTGCAAAACCTTGTTGAGCTGGTGGAAATCAGTGTCCTGATTCCTGAATATCATTTTTAAGGATATTATGTTATAAACAAAGTCTTTACCTGTAATAGCTCAGACATTTTGCCATTTCTGCCGTCCTCCATTGGTTTGGAGGCAGAGGCGGAGTGGTCTTTACGCTCTATTGCTTGCAGGGGCTCAACTACTAAGGGTTGAGCAGCTGAGTTACTACCCTCTAAGTGACTCTCAGCTGATTGTGAAGGCACCAAATTCCCGGAGTGAATATGCTCCGGCAATCTTGTGGGCTTGGCTTCTGTCTCACGCAGCTCCTCTACAGAAGGTTGATCAATAGTACCATTCTCATTTGTTTTAGCTTCATGGCTAGTTTGAAGTTGGGACACAAGCGTTTGATTTCGAACTGTTGACACCTGGTCGTTGAGAATTGAACACCCATTCGATGGAGGAGCAGCTGATAGAACCTGTTTCCCTTTGGAGGTTGCTATGGTTGCGGCATGGGTTGGAACAGGATTTGAATCACTGGTGAGTGCCACCCCATTTGATAACTTACAAGGTTCGAGCACAACGGGCATCAAGTTGCCTCTGGACATTACTCGATTAACATTTTGTGCAGCCACCGGAGGCACCTGTCGGCCTTCTGAAGCCACATGATTAACAGAGCGGGAAGCATCTCTAGAATGAGGTTTATGGCCATGAACAGAAGAATGGTTTTCAACTGGGAGGGGAACTTCATGCCGTTCGATCATTTCAACATCTGGAGCCACATCATTCTCTGGTACAACAGGAGCGTAATGTCCAGGCTTGAAGACAATACCCCTCAAAGTGGTGCCAGTGTTGCCAACCCTAACTCTGAGGAGGTAGCCAGCATCAAATGATGCTTCAACAACACCAGAAACAACCATTCCCACCATGTTATCAGTTGTACCATTAGTTGGTGCTGCTTGCTGGGCCTGGTTTCCATTGCTCCTAACAAATCCAGCAGGAGGAGGAGGTGGAGGAATAGCAGCATCCTCCCCCAAGTTTAGGTTCTGATTCCTGGGCACAGGAGCAGCATTCTCTTGAGGATCAATTCTTGGATATTTCCGTGGGCGGCCACGTTTGCGCTTCACAGGGATGTTTGATAAGGCATCAGCGATGTTACCTTGATCGCCTTGCATCTTCGGTACTTTTATCTAATCTTGCTTTTGCCACAAGTTCTTCTAAACCTCCCCTACAGAAAGTAGGAGTCTAAATGAGAAATTGAAACCAAACATAATAGAATTTGAATTACATGTCAAACGTCTGGGCTTTTAATAATAAGACTTGGAAACAATGCTCCGTGTAGAATCTCCTTAAGGACCTTAACTGCATGTTTCCAAAGAAAACTGGATTCTGACCAAACATATTTATACGCAACGAGGACTTCAAAAGTGCTCAACGTACTAAAATCAACATTTTTTGGGGCTAACTCTTTTATTGTAGGAACTAGGAAGTAAGTTAACCTTCACAAACTACAAGCCAGCAGCTAACAGCAGAAGGATTTTACCTTATCAAGCCATATAAAAATAATAATAATAATAAACTCTAAAAAAAAGGGGAGAAAAGGTCTATACTTTCTACTCTAAACTTGGCAATGAACCCATATGCAGTCTGGAATTATGAAAATTACAAATTTACCACAGATGCAAATTTGAAATTTGTATAACTTTAATTATCCCAATGCTAAAAGATACAGTAAATCTCCCAAGAAAAAGGAACAGAATTTTACAACGAAATACTGGGCAATAAATGAAGAATCCAGTTAAAATGAACCTTAATTGCACAATAACAGTGACATTGATTATGGTTATACAAAACCCTCAACTAAAATAACTGACCTCTATGGCAATGAAAGACGCACCTGAAGCAACAAACACATTAAAACCTAGCTAGGCACTAAAATATGTAAAAGACTACGAATTTAAAAAATAATTAAACTTTTAACCCCAAAATTCCTTATCAAATATTCTTAAACCAAAACTTGATGGTTGCTGAAAAATACTATAAAATACTTTTGTAAATAAAAAAATAAAGAATAAAACGTATATAGTCAGAAAAAAATTAAAAATTAAGAAGCTAATAAATAGGAACCAATAAACAATAACTTCATTCCATTCACCAAAACAATCCCAATCTAATCTAATTCGCTTTTTCCTTTTCTTTTCAACAAATTAAACTAAACCAAACTAAAATTTTAAAAATTATTCAATTTTTACCCTGCAATTAAACGCCAGGTTGACTTTTCACCTTTAATTGATGAAAATGAAGTAAAAGTTAATTCAAGAGTTAGGGCTTGGATCGAGTAAAACTGTGATGCATATAGTAGACAAAGAGCAAATAACAACAACTAGAGATTTTGAGAAACTGGAAAAGAGACGCGGCAGTACCTGCTAGGACTACGACTAAGGGCAGATACGATGTCGTTTCGGAAAGCGTCACTGGAAAAACGGTTTGATGCTGAAAACTAATTATGGGGGTTTTGGGTTTTTTTTGTAGCGTCTCGGGCGGAAATGGCGATGTGGGGAAGATAGCACAGCGTGTTGTGTGCGGCTTTATAGCTGGGAACTCAGAAAGTGCAAAATGAGATAAAACGTGGTCTCACTACTGAGAAAAGAGAGAGATGTGGACAGATGGTAGGATTTACTGTCGGTACAGCAAATACGGAGTAGAATACCAAGTCTTTTAGACTTCAATGCTACAGCAAATACGACTATAAGACGCTAGATATGTCGGAAGTAACGATTTTCTTAGTAGGCAAAACTAAATCGAACAAAAGCCGTGCTAACAACTATAAAAACCCACATTATCAAAACTAAGCATGATCTTTACTCGAGATCATACAACGCAAAACAAACAAAATTTGGTCTCGTTGCGACTATGGGTTTCACTGGTGGACTCGACTCTGACAAAGGTAGACTTGGTCCTAAGGGTCCGTTTTCAAATCCTGATATGAGATCTGAGTCGATCTTGGATTTTCAATTAGGAACCTGGTTGCGGTTGGTTAGTGCTCTTCTGGTTGGGTCTCGTAAAAATCAGGTGGGTTTTCTCGTGTTGGGGGTTCAAGGTGAATTATGGGCTTTATGCATATATATATGTGTGTGTGTGGGCCAATAGTAGACGACTCAAAGCTGATTCGGGCTCTACGTTTTTTGTTATGGTGCTATGACTCGTAGTCGAAGATGGAATGACCTAGGTAGTGACTCCTTTTTGTTGTTCCCCACAAAGACGGGTCATTAGGTGTACTCTCTCTTTTTATGAATAAAATTGACGTTCTCCAATTGCACAAAAACAAACATGACTTTAAAAGAACCCATAAACTTATTTATTACTGTCGCTATAAATCGAGCCACTCCGCCGTGTCATGCCACCATATCATGCCAAGACAATCTACCAAGCGACACAGTAGGAAACATCTACTAGTACATTCCATTCAGAATATATGGAAAAATTGAAAAAGAAGCACTTTTGTCCACAAAGTTTTGGTATTCTAACTGTCCACTTCCATATAACAATTATATAGTTTTATTTCTTTTTTCTTCTTAAGGGAAATAAGACTTTCCTTTTCTTTTTTGGTGGTTACAAGGATGCCCCGTAGAAAAAAGAAAAAAAACACTTAGATTACAACAACTTACCTGAACGTACAGTTCAACCTTGCAGGCATGGAACATGGTGAGTCTAGTCGTCATGCTCGACAACGAGCAAGGAACAAGAACCCCACTACTCGCCACTTCTTGTGGGACGAAGATAATGAAGTGTTCCATCGGAATAATCTGCAACAAATAACAAACAGAAAATAAGAGAATGAAAATTATTAGTACTGTGGCAATTGATAATTAAGGTTAATGCATTCACACAAGGCATTACATAGCATTCAATTATAGTTAGTAAGCCTTATTGTAGTTGACCTCTAGAGAGGGGGGATGATTCGAAATCTAGAGTGTTTGGAGAGAACATAGAGGTACACTTGACGAAGTGGTGTTAGCTCAGTGGTTAGAGTACCCACTACCTAAGATCCAGGTCATGGGTTCGAGTCACCATGGAGGTAGGAGTGAAATCCTTTGATCCTCTTTAAAAAAAAGAAGGAAAAATATAGAGGTACACTAGAATTCGTTTGCGGATTTGGTATTGATCTTGTTCTTATGTCTAAAAATATATTGACTTAGACTTCTTGTCTTATCTTTTTTTTATCTTAAAATTGTATATATTAAGGCCTGAACTCAAACATGTGAACTCATAATTCGATCAAAAAAAATGTGAAGACATAAATTCCACATTAATTTCTTTTCCAAATATGCAGAAAATCAACAAAAAAAAAATTTATAGAATACCTTATTCCATCTAGTTGAAATTCCTCTAGTTGCTTGGTATATGGTACGTACCCATCTAACTATTTTTACCCTTAAAATAAGATTAAAAATCAACAAAAAAAAAACGTTACGTGAGACCATGCACACTCATCACCCTACCATTTGCTCTTGGATAATTTTTCTTAAGAATTCACTCCCCATTGTGATTAACGTATTTTCACCTTATAATTTCATAATCCGACCGTTCAAATTTTAAAGTATCTTTTATAGATCATCTATGCCAAAAATCAATCGAATCGAATATTGTTCAGCTATTCAATTTTATGAAATAAATAGACGGTTTTGACAACAATGACTACTATTATGATGAACTGCCTATTTATTTCATGTAAATGAGTGACCAAAATGTCTCCAATTTGATTATTTTTTGCATATTTGATCTTTATATTATGTTATAATACATGAACGGTTGGATCGTGAAAATTTAAAGTAAAAATGTATTAATTACAAGGTGGCTGAATTCTTAGGTTCACTCCATGGGTGAACCCAAGAATTATCCAAAGTAAAATATATCAAAATCAACAACCACCATTATCATATTTAATTAGTTGTAGCCCCAATCAAAGAAAAAAAAATATGAACTAATCTACCCATCATAATATATGTGTGATCTCAATACTATGGAACATATAGAGAAATTAAAATTTTCTAGAAAAAGTATTGTTGCTTGTGTTTACCTCTGGTAAATTGTTGACTCGATATTTTGAAATTATGCGCGTACACATGCTTTCAGAACTACCACCATTTTCCTCTTTAATATTGTCCTTCATGTGCCTCAGAAATGTTTCACCAATTTCTATATCGAAACAAAAGCCTATTGAGAAATTAGAAAAATATATATTAGTTGTTTTGTTATTGTGTACATATAGATTCAGAATGGGTTCTTTTATAGATGGAATAGATAATTCTAGAATGATTCTTTTTGAAAAACAGTGGTCTTCAATCTGTGTGCGGTATTAGGTTTTGATAGGTGTTATCTGGTTTACATTTTTCCTTAGATGCCTTTGGCAAGTGTGTCCTGGCTATTATCTCGATCCATTTTAGACTTATAAGGCACTTAGATTGAGCCTAACCCTTATCTTGTAATTAATTAAAAGGATCGTCATATGAGATGCATGTGCACAACGTTAGTATAGGGAAAGAGAATCCATCCGTTAAACTTTTGAATGGAATTCCATTTACAATCTTATTGCTTTTGAAAATTGTAAATGAGCCGTTATTGACACTCTCAAAGTTACTCTGTAACTCCTGTATGGCTTTCCATTTTTTAAATGAATTTTCGTTTATACTTCAAAAACAAAAATACTTAATGTTTCTCATATATAAAAAATCAATTAATTTTTCTCTCATCATTTACCCCGCTAAATATCTTTAACAAAGCCAAGTAGCATTTTGTATGGTAGTGCTCTCCAACAAAATGTTGGTAGAGATTCAAAGTTTGAATCTCGTCTCCCTCCCAATAAAATAACATAAGAAGATTATTCTTTTACAAAATCCTCTCTCTCTCTCTCTCTCTCTCTCTCTCTCTCTCTCTCTCACACACACACACATCATTGCTATTTTTATCCTCCTCTAAACATAGCTCTCTCTCTCTCTCTCTCTCTCTCACACACACACACACATCATTGCTATTTTTATCCTCCTCTAAGCATAGCTGTACGTAGAAAAGAAATGAATTTAAGATAACTAAGGAAGTGATCGGGTTCACAAGGTATAAAGCATAGGTCTTGTATTGCACAATTTTTTCCCTCATGAACCTACATGGTGGTGATTCCTAGTCGTAGGATATTGTTCACAGCATCTCGAAGCCTATGGTGGAGTCTTCTTCTTTGTGGGGTCGGTACTTCAAGCACGTTGTGCTTAATTGGTGTGGTTGTGGTGGTGCGATGGTTTTGACGGCTTGCTCGTGAGTGAGGGCTAGGTACGTGCTGGTATCATAGTTTTTAAGGAACACGGTTGGTGCGGCTTTTGACGACATTGCGCATGGTGGTCAGCGGGCGGAGCTGGGGTTTTGATACTAGAGAAACTGACGGCGACAAAGGGTTGCTGGTCCTGGTAAAGGTCGCTAGGGATTTCCTTGGCTGGTGGGGACTGTATAGTTTTTGGACAGGTCGGACTGTTGGCCTGCAATTAATTGGGTCCGTGTCTGGGACCCTGGTGGATTTTGTTTAAAAGTTTGAGACCCAGATATTTCGGTTGAATCAATTTTTAAACTTGGACCAAAGACTCGCATCAATTGGCTCAGATGCAATTATGCAACAAGTCCGCGGGTCTATGGCGCTTGTTCATAAACATTAATAAAGGGTACTTCTTTAGGTGGAGGGATTGATTCTTTCCTAGGTGGATCAACTTATATGTTTTAACTAGGGGTAGTGTAGTCGTCTGTGTCACTGCATGTGGTGTTACTTTTTTTAATATTTTGCACCGATAGATGTTTCTGATGTGGGAATTGGTTTCTTAATTGGTTGCACGTGCAGACCTAAAGTTAAGTTGCACGTGAGGGGGCATATTGGACAGTTGGAGAGTGGAGATCTCACATCAGAAAAGTGACGAAAGAAAATATAACTTATAAGTGGCTGGCTTACTCCCAATTGTACCAAAGTCTTTTGTGATAAAACTCATGGTTAAGTTGAGACAATATCGGTGTAGTAGTGGGCCATGGGCCACGCTTGTCGCTGTTTATAATGGTATCAAAGCAAGTTCGCCCACATGTGAAAGTCTAACTATCACACGTGTTCCATGTCACCCAATATAAGTTGTCCACGTATATGACTTGAAAATTCGTCACACGTGCAGAAGCGTGTCAGAATGTGGAGTGTTGTCATACATTGGAAAAAATGTAACCTTGCAAATGTGTTTATAAAGATTTAGGCCTCTCCAATCGTTGTCAATTGGTTTTGGTTGTATCGCCCAAATTAGAAGGGCGAATAGCAACCAAATCTTCAAGTGGACCAATTCCCAGCTAAATGAGATTCCAGAATAAGATTTGGTCACCAGTTCTCTCCCTCTCTACTCGCACCGAATAGTACGTCTCCAAGAACTATAATTGAATCCTCCATTGAAATTGAATAACTGAGGATATACAAGGTTTTCAGAATAATGATCCTTACTACTGTATGTCTTAATGAGATTGAATCCTCCACTGAAATTGAATAACTGAGGATATACAAGGTTTTCAGAATAATGATCCTTACTACTGTATGCCTTAATGAGATTGAATCCTCCATTGAAATTGAATAACGTACTGAGGATATACAAGGTTTTCAGAATAATGATCCTTACTACTGTATGTCTTAATGAGACATATACATTAGAGTTTTCAACATAAAGGGATTGACAACATTCCATTTCACTAAAAAGCCTGCACATACTAAATTTGGAGACACTAAGGACACATAAGAATAGACACACAAGGACATCTGGTGCACTTAGCTTGGACATTTCAACTTACAGCTAGCACATAATAATTGTGCATAGCATATCAACATTTATCAGTGATGATTACAAACAATGGGTACCAAATGCATATTCCATATCTATTACTTGGTTCCATTTGTGGATTGATCTAATGGAAGAGGCCTCTGTGACTCTGGGAGGTGTTGGACAAACAAGTCATGCATCATTTTAACGTATTCATCAATGTTTTCAGCTGTCCAACCATCAGTGCTAATGGGAGGAAGATACTTTAGGGTTACAGGCATCGGTTGAACATGTAAGCTATGCTTCTTCCACGCTCGATGGGTGCCAACCAGGACAACAGGAACTATGGGGAGGCCTGTCTGCAATGCCAGATGAACAAAGCCCTGCAAAGCCAAAGTGATAACTTTGATGCTTAATTTAATATAGAGCGTAAGGAAACCAGAGAACTAAACAAGATAAATAGGTGATTAAAATCAAAGGACAAAAATGGTTATGAACTGCTCTGAGAATGGGGCTAATGAAATCAAGTGATGATCGATGTAATGACATTCATGATCTACCTCCCCACTGGATGCATCTGAAAGACTTCGAAGTTTTCTATGAAAATATTTGTCTAATGACAAACAAGATTATAAACAAGAGTCATTGCAGAACACAATCCATGAGAGAGTGCCCAAGCATTCCTCATTTATCAATCAAATGCCTCAAATCAAATGCATGCGATATCGATCAGGTTACTATCAAGTGATGACAGTAATATACTTATATTGCAAACTTTGAAGAAAAAATTAAGTTAATGAGATTGCCTTTTTGAAGGGGAGAAGTCATCCATCTTTTGACCTGGTGCCCTCAGGAAATATGTTCAAAGAAAGTTTTTTTCTCGCAACTTCCTGAGCTGCCTGAGCAGGAGAAGGGTAAGAAATCAAGATTACAAACAAAATCCAACATAGAGTGAGGATGAAATAGGATACCTCATTCAAAGATTCAATGGCTGCAGTTGGATTGGAGCGATCTATACGTAGATGGTTGGCCAGTGCATAAACTTGTCCAAATAGGGGATACCATATGACCTGCATAAAATGAAAAAAAAAAAAAACATTCCAATAATGACTCGTTCCTAAAGCTCTTTTTTCTAGTAGGAACAAACCTGATATAGAACAACTATGCAAAAGTCAGTGGAAAATGTGTGTATTTATGTATACAGACATCTTTTTTTCGCCCAAAAATAATTTATTATAAGCGTGTACCATGTATATATATGTATGTATGCATGCATATATACCAATTTATATAGAAAATCAAGCGGAAGGAACTGTATACCAGTATACCACACATTGTAATACAAGCCTTCTAAAGCTTTTAAATGCAGAAATTCATTTTTCAGTAGTGTAGATTATAATTCCTAAGATGTTCCACGTATATATTTCATCTTAATTTCAATACATATGTTAAGGGATACATGGAATTTCAGTGTAGATGCCAAGGCATCTAAAAGTTGTATTTCATCCTATATATTGAGGCATATAGACATTGTACGTCTTTTTTTGCAATGAAAACAGTGCCTGTGGGAACCATCGACATCATAAGGAAACTATCTAGAGGAGAAGCATGATTACAAATAAAAATTGCTCTCATTTTAGAGAATTCAGCTCCTTCAATCTTGATCGGATTCCCAAGGATCCACAGCTGCAATAAATATTCAAAGTTTATAATTTACTGCAAACCTGCCTCAGGTACAATAAATTGCAAGAAGTTAATATATAAGCTAGATTTTGAAGCAGAATAGGCTGTACTGTTATGGTAAGAGTAAGCTCAGTAAATATTTGCGTGAAGTTCCTGTGTATGATGCTATGAGAATCCACTTATAAAGGTCGAGAATGTTTCGAGTCACCTGTATGCTAACCCCATTGTATAGTTTATCCGTCAAATCTTCAAAACTGCGCGCTGTTCTTCATGGAACCAATACTTAAACTTCACTTTGAAATTAAGTTAGATATTATATAACTTTTAGAGTTTGGTTCTCCATTTATTTTCCCATTAACCTCACTTTCCAGAGTTCCAGGTGATGTGTAAAAGTTGTTCTCTGTGTCTGAACTCTGAACTCTGAACTCTGAAGACGTTATTCACTAGAACCTACTCAATACAACTTAATTCTTATCTGGAATTTACCTAAAACATACAAGGGAGCACCTGTAGTACTTTGTTTATGTAATCAATAGACAATAGCTTACCACAAGTTGAAGTCAAGTAGGGAAGAGTATCAGTGTGAAATTAATGGGGAACACAACTCAACCAGAAGTACTTTTCCGATATATAGGGTAAGCACTATCAGCATATAAGATGTTTTTAACTTCCAAGACTAGTTGGAGCTAGGTCTGAATGGTAAATCACCTGACTCTATTTTACGATCTCATTCAGCATAATCTAGAAAAAATTCTTTGGACATTCTCTCAAAGTTTTTCTTTGTGAGTACTATCTTTGACCCACTTGAGCGATCCCGAGTTAAATGTCACTTTATCGTCACATTTCATGATCCCATCAGGAAATGCCGGACCTAGTCAACAGCTATACATGATGCAACTAAGAAATGTGAACTTTTTTATTGGCTATCTAACCAGTCAATTGTTAAAAGTTCTGCGTATAACCTTTTCCGAGCTAGAGGTGAATTCTCAAAATGGGCATAAAAACACATGGTACTTGACATGATAATTGTTATGATGCTTGAACTAACATTTCATGCCAATGTATTCCAAATCCATGATAGTTCTGGACACTCAATCCAAAGAAATGTCAACATTGTATAGAGATGGATATCGTAATTACTAGTACAAGATAATCAGAACTTGGTGCAACTTATATGTCTTTTTGCAATAAAAGGGAAGAGGTATCAGCAAACTTATCTACTAGGTGCCATAGGAAAGACAGAAATCATGAAGCAATCAATCATAGGAACAAAACTAGAATACAAGAGACGAAAACAGATGCACTATTCTATCATCGATCATAACTACAGAGTAGCAAATAGATAGAGAGGACAAAGAGAAATGCTTTTAGGAGAAACAATGATAAGAATTTTGATTGCAATGAAACTATTCTCAGCAATTGATATTACAAACTTTCAGTTTCTGTTTGATGGGATATTGTATGTGGTTGTCTAAAACAACACAAATTCCTATACTCAGCCTCTCAATTTCACTAGCATAGCTGCACTTTTGAAAATTTGAGGCGAAATTTCACATGAATCACAGGATAAAAAGAGAGCTTACCATCAATCTACCAGTAACATGTCCATACACATTTCCTGGCCTAATCCGCTCATAAGGCCATGGCAGGAGCAAAAGCATGATATGAGAGTTGTAGCCATCATCGTAATGAAACAAGTGACAACTCTTACACAAGATATCAGTTTGGAAACCCAACTATCTTCATCGACATAATCATCGGTGCTCAACCCCTATCCTACTTTTTTCGGTGTTCCTTTCTCAGTTGGATCGGAGCTTGTGTTCGAAGAGCTCCCCAACTTTCTATTCCTTAAGAAGGAACTACTTTCAGCGCCTTCCATTCGATAAAAGTGAAACAAAAACTGCATGAACTGTGAAGAAACAGAGAACAGATTATAAACTTCAAAATAGAATAGGAAACATGCTGTGTTTGATTACTGAGAAAGTGATAAAAAATTGAAGCTTTATTATTTGCCTTTGGTTTCTGAACAATCTGAACTTATGTTATATAATGTTGTGTATAGTAAACTGATTGGATCGATTTAAACTATTGGCCTCTAAAGGAAATATTGATACACAACAGATGAACAGAAGTATGAGTCCAAAATACTTGCATCTTTTCTTGTCACAGTTTATGGGCATCCAAATCCAAACAAGCCAACAAGGCCTAGCTAGAAAGCTATAACTGAATCCTACTATATATCCTAGTAGAACAGAATTACACTTATTTCTCTGAAAGGAATATTCTAAAAATAAAGCAGAGATTACTAGAAAATTTGAAATAAGCCACCATAAACAGACTTCCACAAGTAACAGCAACTGGGTCAGTAAGAAGACATAACATTAATTTCATTCAGTTTGAGACAAATTGCACATATAAAACCTCAAATTCCTCGACTTTTCATTAACAAACAGACATAATCATTCTCAGCCAGCTAAGGTTTGAGAAAAATAAGTGGCATTGTGGCTGAAAATCAAGCTACGTGCGTAATTTGCGCTTTCTATAAAGAAAATGCTTCATATATAGTTTCCTCAAAGACACAACAACGATTCTTACGTACCAAGTTTGATTTCACTTGCAGCTGTGCGGCTATCTGGCATAGATTTCCCGAGAAAATGCTGCAGACCAAATCAAAGAAGATGATGTACGTACGTTATAACCGTTATTGGATATGGGTTTCTAGTTTTCCTTTTGATCGATTAGTTTCGGGCATGTGGCAATAATGGCGAGCCTTTAAGGTAAGTGGACAAGTAGTTAGGTCTTTAAGACAGTGAGACATGTTGGGCATATCCAATGGTTGGGGTGCCAAATCCATACTTAAACCTATTTTGACACCCCCAAATCAGTCTCAAACCCATACAAAACCACCATCTCCAACAACCAAACCCAAACCCATGTGTTTTAAATTATAAAAAGTAATAAAATAAATATAGAATAAAATTTTATTTTTATTATTTAATTATTATAATAATGTTTTCAGTTTTGTCCTCACTTGCGCGTTGGCGCGTCTCTATCACATCCATGCAGCAAGCCTAGGGCTGCCACTTTTTACCGAACTTTCCGAACCGACCGATTACCGACCGAATTTTTTTGGTTTGGTAACCGACTTTTCACAAGCCGAAAATCGAAAAAACCGAAACCGATGAAAACCGAAAAAAGATGCTACCGAAACCAAAAAAACCGAACCGACCGATTTACCGACCAATTACCGAAAAAATTTACCGAAAATAAACCGAACCGATTATTACCGAAATAATCGAAGTATATGCCGATATATTCTCCAAATATATACATAATTTTAAACACATAAATAAATTATGTGTATTTTTACTCTCAATCGTAATTTTATTGTTATTGTGTTTGAGTGTTTGACAATAAAAACTTCTGGTAATATTTTATAGGGAAAATTCTATACTTTATGGTTGAAAACCTGAAATGTTATAAGACTCATAACAACCTCATGTTTAGTCCTCAACATATATAGAATTAGAGACAATAACAATATTTAGGCGTTTTTACCTCTTTAATTTAAATTTAGGTTCAATGAAGAAAAAATTCATTATAATGAGTTATTAAGTTTATTTTATTTACATCAATAGATAGACACGAAAACTCGAGCAACTACATAACTTTGAATTGTAAACCTTTCATGGTTTTGTGATTTTGTCTTTGTATGTTTAGTTTCATTGTTAAATTTGTAATATGTAATTTTAAGGGTTTTTTTTCCTTTTTGGACATTTTACCGAAAATATTTGAAAACTACCGAAAGCTTCCGAGAATTACAAAAAATAATTGGTTTACCGAAAACCCGAAAACCGAACTAATCCGAAACATAACCGAAAAAACCGAAACCGAAATATTTTGGTTTTGGATTGGACGACAATTTTCAATCCGAAATATTTTTGGTTTTGGATTGGTAAGGCCTAAAACCGAACCGATCCGACCGAGTGGCAGCCCTAAGCAAGCCTCTTCTTCTTTCTCTACACTTTCCTCTCTCTTTGCACATGGGCTTTCCCTTCTCTACACTTTCCCTTCTCTGCAACCAACCAAAGAAACTCGAGCCTATAGTTCTTCTTTCAATACCCATGCAAAAAACAAAACCTACAATAGATTAAGAACTTGCAATACATATATGTAATCAATCCTCGTCTCTCTCACCTTTTGCTTGCTTCTCGATCTTGTTAATTAGTTGATCAAGTACTGCTGCTACACGAAAATCAGGTTAAAGCTCCGATTGATTTCTAGCCTATATATCCATTTCTGTTTACTTTTGCTTAAAGTGGAGTATATTGTTGTTATTCGTTTCAACATAATGTTAAATTTTATTTTTGGGTCTTTTTTATAGTTAGTATTTGTGCAGTTCTAATGATGATTTATTGTAAAAGAGGCTCTAATTGATCGTGGATTTCTATTAAAAATTTCTTATGTTGAGGACTAATTAATTGCCCACAGAAAGCAAACCAACTATTGTTTACCACTTCATAGTCAATTACACAACTCTGTTTATTAGAATGAGTATTCATACTGAATTCACAAGGAAATCATTCATCATTTCTATTTACTATGCAGTAGCAAACTAGGTTCCGTTGGAAATGAGCATACAAAGAAGTTGTACATCTTCACCTCCTCAGTGGAAATATGATGTCTTTCTGAGTTTTAGAGGCGATGACACTCGAAAGACTTTTACAGACCATTTATACACTGCATTGGAACATCAAGGAATCATAACTTTCAGGGATGAGCCTCAACTTCAAAAAGGGAAAGCTATTTCTCCCGAACTTTTTTCTGCAATTGAAGAATCAAGATTTGCTCTCATTGTTCTTTCACAAAATTATGCATGGTCAACGTGGTGCTTGGATGAACTTGTAACAATTCTTGAATGCATGAATGCAACAGAAACAGTGCTGCCAATTTTCTATAATGTCGATCCCTCTGATGTACGAAGGCAAACAGGGAGTTTTAGAGAAGCCTTCACCAAACATGAAGAAAGGTTTGGGGATGACAAAGAGAAGCTGCAAAGGTGGAGATCTGCTTTAACTCAAGTGGCGAGTTTCTCTGGGTGGAATTCAAAGGAATGGTATACATATATATATACTCTTTTTCTTTTTGTCTCTTTCCATTGCATTAATTTACAACAGTTAAATTTTGCACCCTTGATTATGTTATCTCAAATAATATAGGCAGATGACCAATTGAGCCTCTGAGGCTTTTTAAATGTCATTACAAGAATGGAAAAGAAATCGAGTCCAATGCAGAGATTTTATTTTCTCTTTTCCATAAACTAGATCCATATCGATAACCTGATGAATTTTATTTGTCTATTCTGTGTTGTAGGTATGAATCAAAGCTCATCGAAGATATTGTTGAAGTGATATGGAAAAGATTGCAGCCTACATTATTCAGTTCTATAGAGAATCTAGTTGGAATTGATACACGATTGCAGCCAATCAATTTGCTTTTAGGTGCAGGGGTGGATGACGTTCGCTTCATTGGGATATGGGGAATGGGTGGGATTGGTAAGACAACTATGGTCAGAGTGGTGTATGAGAGAATCTCTCATGAATTTGAATTCAATTTCCTTCTTACCAATGTTAGAAACTCCGTTGAAAAAAGTGGTCTACTTAATCTACAAAAGCAACTTCTCTCTGGAATTTGGACGAAAAAGCATGATATATCAGACCTACATGAAGGAGCCACCATAATAAGGAGGTTGTTAGGTCACAAAAAAGTTCTCCTCATTCTTGATGATGTGAACCATCCAAGCCATTTGAAATATTTGGCTGGAAACCAAGAGTGGTTTGGTTCAGGGAGTAGAGTTCTCATCACAACTAGAAATGAGCATTTGTTGATCGAACATGGAGTGGAGAGAAGATTGAAGGCCGAAGAATTAAATTATGATGATTCTCTTCAGCTTTTTAGTCGGAAAGCATTCAAAAGAGATTACCCTGAACAAGATTTTCTTGGTTTGTCTAAATCTGTTATGACATATGCCAAAGGTCTTCCTTTCGCTCTTGAAGTATTGGGTTCTTTTTTGCATGGAAGAGGTCTAAGCGAATGGAAGAGTGCATTGAGAAAACTAGGAAGAGTTTATAACTTGGAAATTTTTGACATACTAAAAATAAGTTATGATGATCTAGATTACGAAGAGAAGAAAATTTTCCTAGACATTGCATGTTTCTTCAATGGAGAGGACAAAGATCGAGTAACAGAAATACTAACCAGTTCCGATGTTTCTGCAATTATTGGAATACAAGTCCTCACAGAAAGATCACTGCTGACTCTTTCGAATGGAAGACTATGGATGCATGATTTGCTTCGAGACATGGGTCGCGAAATTGTCCGTCGGGAATCTCTTGATGAGCCAAGCAAGCGCAGTAGGTTGTGGCTTCCTGAAGACATCAATTCTGTCTTGAGCAAAAATACGGTAAGAGTTTTAGTACAAAAATAATTTTAATTGTTACTTGCTAATACAATATATGACAAGTTTGTCTACAAATTAATCTGCTTTTTATGATATGATAAAATTGGGTTAATAGGGAACGGAAGCAATAGAAGGCATATTTGTGGATTCAACCGAGTCAGGAGTAGAGGTGGACGTGAATGCTAAATCTTTTTCAATGATGAGCAAATTGAGATACCTGAAAATTTATTATGGGAACTTACCTGATGGACTTGAATGTCTTCCCAATAGTTTACGGATTCTTAAATGGACCGGGTATCCGTCAAAATCTCTCCCACAACATTTCAATCCTGAGAAGCTGCTAGAACTTAGCTTGTGTCATAGTTGCATTAAACATTTTCATCCAGGAATGGAGGTATACTATAATTACTATATCTTTCTTTTATTTATTACTCATAATAATTGTTGAATATGTCATGGAAGCTAATTTTTTTATGCTTTTTCCTCAAACTTTATATAATTTGAAAACCATTGATCTCAGCCACTCTGTGAATCTTTGGAGCACCCCAGACTTTAGAGTTATGTCATATCTTGAGGTGCTGATTCTTGAAGGTTGCACACGATTGTATAAGGTCAACCCATCAATTGAAGTGCTTTCAAGACTTATTGTGCTTAACTTGAAAGATTGCAAGAATCTTGTGCCTTTTGCGGGCAGTTTACGTGGCTTAAAATGTCTTAAAGTTCTTAATCTTTCTGGTTGCTCAAAGGTTAACAAACTACCGAATGACATGGGTCATTTAGAGAGTTTGCAGGAGCTTTATGTGAATGACACTGGCATAAGAGAATTACCTTCCTCTATTGGAATGCTTGAAAGACTTACTTTGCTGAACTTGAAAGATTGCAAACATCTTGTGTCTCTTCCGTGCAGTTTAGGTGGCATTAAATCTCTCAAAGCGCTCGATCTTTCTGGTTGCTCAAAGCTTGACAAATTGCCAGGTGAGTTGAGTCATGTAGACTGTTTGGAGACGCTTGATGTGAGTGGAACTGGCATAAGAGAACTGCCCTCCTTAAAAAACCTCAAAGAATTATCTTGTCGTGGATGTAAAGGACAGTCACCTAAATCATGGAATATGAACTTCAACCCCTTTCAGTTATTGCTAAAAAGAAGTTATGTTCCCGGAGGATTGTCATTGTCTTGTTTAGCTGGTTTTCATTCATTAACCAAACTGGATCTAAGTGACTGCAATCTAGTAGCAATCCCCAGTGATATTGGATGCTTATCCTCATTAAGAGAATTAGATCTCAGCAGAAATCAATTCGTTGGACTACCCAGGAGCATTTGCCAACTCTCTAAACTTACTGATCTTTACTTGAAAGACTGCCGCAAGCTTAAAACATTATCGGAGCTTCCGTCTCTTCGATGGCTAGACATTAGCAACTGCATGTCATTGGATGCATTGTCCAATCCAATAGAACAATGCAATTCGGCGCTATCAGCTACATGTTTTAACTGTTTCAAATTGGTGGAGAATGAAGGATTTAAGTGTATAGCACCTTCATTGCTGACACGCCACTTGCAGGTCTCTCTCTCTCTCTCTCTCTCTCTCTCTCTCTCTCTCTCTCTCTCTCTCTCTCTCTAACATTGTGGTTCTTCCGTACAGGGACCTGAACATCCATATAGATTTAACTTTGTTGGTCCTGGAAATGAAATTCCAGAGTGGTTTAATCACCAAAGTGAGGGATGTTCGATAATTGTAGAGCTGCATCCAGGTTGGTTTAGTAACAAGTGGATGAGATTTGCCTTGTGTGCTGTTTTTAGACTCCGAAAACCACTCCCCCCGTCTTTGATTATCGTCATTTGTTGCTCACTGAGAGTCAATGGAATAGAGTTGTATTTGAATGCTATTCTACCTCTAGGGGGAGAGAGGGGTCAACCTGGGTTGGAACACGATCACATTTGGTTGTTCTATCCGCACCATGATATACACTTCGTTAATAAGTGGCAGGATATCTACTGTCAGCTTGAATTTTCATTTACACAGGAACAGTGGCTGGTATTCGATGCTGAAGTTGTGGAAGTTGTGGAAGTGAAGAAATGTGGGGTCCGTATGATATATGAGGAGGATGCAGAGGAGCTTCGGCAAACATTATGGAAGCAGAGCAATGTTGGCATTAACACCAAGCGAGGCCTTCAACACTTTGGTGATGATACGGCAAGTGTAGGTCAGGAAGAGGAAGAAGAACCTCATCCGAAAAGATTTAAGCAACTCGTCCTTGACCTTAACGGGGCAGGACCTAGTGGAAGCGCTTGTATTGATGACCAGGAACATGATGGTTAGTACAGTTTTTTTTATAATCTTTTTTATGTAATTAATTTATCATATTCCTTGTCTCGATGAAGCAATGTTTAACTGAAAACTTCCCACGGTCTACTACATCATTGGACAAAAGAAATTGCAAAGGAATTAAACATGGCATGTCTACACTTGATAAAAGTAATATGCATGATTCCACGCCATTTTATTACTTAACCCAATTGTGTTTGCAAGAAATCCCCGACTCTCTCAATAAACGAACAAGACTCTTCCAACTCAGGATAAGCATAGAAATTATGAATCGCATTCGGAAACACCATTAGTTCCGCTTCTTTCCGTCATCTCTTCAATCCCTCCTAATCCTTCATACTTATTTTTAGTTACACTTCACAGGGTATTTAACAATGGAGTATAAAGAATTGAATGACGATTACAAAGAAATGTACAGCAAGATCCATAACTAAGATTTGGTACCATTTCTGGATTCTGCTAATGCAAGAGGCCTCTGTGACTCTGGGAGGTGTTGAACATACAAGTCATGTATCATTTTAATGTACTCATCAATCCTGTCAGCTCTCCAATCCTCAGTTCTTATTGGAGAAAGATACTTTACAGTTAGAGGTGTCGGTCGAACGCGTAAGCTACCCTTCCTCCATGCTCGATGGGTACCTATCAGGACGATGGGAACTATTGGGAGGCCTGTTTGCAATGCCAGATGAACAAAACCCTGCAAGGATTGACATTATTCTTTGATATAGAGCACAAGTAAAGAATCAACAAATAGACCAGAATGATCTGCCTCCCATTTGCACCTTAGACATTGATGTTTTTTACAAAAGTAAATGCCTAATGAGTAATGACAAGCAAGACTACATAAGAAGCAACTTCCTTAAATCAACTGACCAGATAGTGAGGCCAGAATAATTCCACTGCATGATTTATGTTGCAAATGTCTAGCAAAAAACACATTTTAACAAGTTATTGAAAATTGCCTTTTTACAGGGGAGGAGTCGTCCATCTGCTGACCTGGTGCCCTCAGGAAATATGATCAAAGAAAGCTTTTTTCTCACGACTGCTCGAGCTGCCTGAGCAAGAGAAGAGTCATAGTTTAAGAATGTAGCCAAAATCCTATATAGAATGAGAAGGAAATATGATACCTCTTTCAGAGATTCAATGGTTGCCGTTGGATTGGAGCGATCTATGCGAAGATGGTTGGCCAGTGCATAAAGTTGTCCAAATAGGGGATACCATATGACCTGCTATATGAATAGGCAGAAATTCGTTGTTCAGTTCAGTTATGTAATTGTTAAGAAGTTTATCCATGCATATAATTCTTTTTTTCAGTATGAATCTTAAGGAATCTAAACATTGTACCTCCTTTTTTGCAATGCCAACTGTGCCTGTAGGAGTTAACCGCATGATTACTTATAAAAATTGCCCTCTCATAAGCGAATTCAGCTCCTTCCATCTTTACAGGATTCCCTAGAATCCACATCTGCAATCGATCTCGAAAATTAACAATCTACTCAAAAGATGCATCAGGGTACCAAACTAAATAAACTGCAGGATGTTAGTATCAAAAACTGTTTTGAAGGGAAATAGGTTCGGCCATTTTGGTTAGGGTAAGTGCAGTAAACACTTACGGATGTTCTTGTGTATGATGTATTCGAATCCACCTATAAAAGGCTAGGATGTTCAGGTCACCTGTATGCTAACCACATCGTATAGTTTATCCATCATATCTTCAAAACTGTGGTTCAAGAAATCAATGCTCAAAGTTCAATTAATGTGAAGGTTCAAGATTATATAATTAATTTTTAGTTTGGTTCTTCATTACATTTCCATTCCCCTCACTTTCCAGGTAATATCTGCGAAACTTTTGCTTTGTGTCTGAACTCTGAAGATTTTATTCATTAGATCCTCCACAATCAAATTTAGCTGTTTTCTGGAACTTACATAAAACATACAATGGAAACACCTAAAATTGCTTTGTTCATGTAAACTATAGGGTAACATAAGAAATTATCTAGAGACACAAAGCCACCTGATCGATGTAATTTTCTGATATATATATATATATATATATATATATATATATATATATATTGTTTTTTAGGAAAATAATTTTCTGATACATACGGTAAAAGATATAAGCATTATAAGGTTCCAACTCCCATCACTAGTTGTAGCATAGTCCAAAGAAGTTTCTTTGGACATTTGTCAAAAAAAAATTCTTTGTGATTAATCTTTTGGCCAATTTGAGCAAATTAACAATTTTTATGATGACTTAGGGCATTGCCCATGGTAGGTTATGGTAGGTTATAATTTCAATTATAAGACCATCACCCACCATAGGTTAATTTTTAACCTATGAAAAATAGCATATTCTACCTTTGATTCTTTTTTAGCGTACTTTGAAAATGTATCATTGCCATGGTAGGTTAAAATTTAAATGTTTTCAATTGTCAACAACTATATACTTTGGTACTCTTTTTCTCAGCTCGAAGTTTATCTTTGAGTATGGTTTTGACCAGACCAATAATAAGGGTAATTTTTTTATATACATAAAATGGATATTTGATTAAAAAAAAATGAGATTTTTACAGGTATAAATTTTAGATATTAGAAAAATTATAAATATTACAATTATATAAGAAAATGATTATTATCAAAATATTATAAAAATTATGAAAATACAAAGAAAGAATAAAAAAATGTGGGGACCCAACATATAACCTACCAAAATGAAGGCCAAATTTGGCATATGGAATTTGGCTAGGCTAAAAACATTTTTGGGAACTTGGGATATAACCTATGATGGGAGGAATGGTAGGTTATAATTATTATAACCTACCATGGGTGATGCCCTAACCTACCATAGTACCATGGGTGATTGGTGGCTATGTAATAAAATATTAAGTGGATAAATCATAAATTATTAAGTCCACCAATCATAGTGGTCCGTCACATATGTCACGTAGCGTCACGGGATCATGAAAAAATTTCTCGAGCATTAGGCTGGTCTGACAGCTTGATCCAAGATTTTCTCAACAATGAGATGTGTATTAAAATTTGAATAAAAGTATATAAAGAGGCACAAGATAATAAGATATTATCATATTATGATATTAATTTGTAGAAGCATAAAATTTGAAGGTCACACCAAAAGAATGAGGGTTAGCAATTGTCTTTATTATAGTTGTTTTTTTTTTTGAAAGAAAGTAAACTTGTATTAAATAAGATCACGATTACAATCGTTAATAGGGGCATTCTGAACAATAGAATGAGCAATAATTAATCTACTAATGCAGAACAAATCACAAGTTGTTGAATTGGTTGTTCACTTACTGAGTTAAAGCCCACCTCTTGAAAATAGAAAAACAAAGCAACTACTGTTGATGTTGACTATTCTCGTCCTAGAAATACAAGCTGTGTTGCTCGCCAATGCACTCAATTGTGGTGCTCACAGTGCAGTTGTAATACCCCGAAAATTTCCATACTATTTTTATAAAATAGGTCGTGAAATTTGAAGTGAAATGGTGTGAAATTGTATTTTTAGAGGTTTTCGTCGTAAAACGATAATTACGGCGGTAATTATAAGTTACACAAGGTTAATTAAGGTAACTTTTTATCCGTTAAGAATTTGGGAAAACTTCCTTCATGAAAGTTGTAGACCTCGTCGAATCGAGTTCGTAGGAATTTGGTTCACCAAAAACGGAGTTCGTATGAAGAAGTTATGGCCGTCGGAAGTTTGACGAATTTCTATAAATAGAATGTTGGGATTTACTGTTCACCCGAAAATCAGAATTTATCCCAGAAATGTACTGTTCACGCCGTGAACAGTACCAGAAACTTCCTCCGGTGATTTCTCCCTCCTCCGGCCACCAATTTGTGTGAGACTTGTCCCAATCTCTTTGTCTCTTCATCCTCTTCGATTCTATACTAGTTTCATTCATTGATTTTCAGTATAGAAAGAGAAATCAAGAAAAGAAAAAGGAGAAAAACGCTGCCGAACTGTTCATCAGTTTCTGGGCAAGTTTCCGGCCAAATCGAGCCACCTTACCTACTGGGCTTTGTAGCCCTTGCCAGGGGCTTTCCAGCAACATAAAATATGCCTCAATCGGAGTTCGGACGAAGGAGAATTTTGGATTTGAAATCCTAGGGTTTCGGAGCTATCGAGGTAAATTCGAGACTTTTTACTTTGAATTGGCCCTTGTGGCAGTTATGAAAGTTGTTGCTGGTAATGTGTAGAACATTGTGTTAAAATTTCATGGCAATCGGAGCACTTTTTTCCGGCGACGGACAGTCGCCGGTGGCGGCGCGTCGTCGGCGCGTCCGGCCGGTCCAGGAGCAGTTCTTTGCTCCGTTTGGCTTGGTTCGTCGATACGAACAACTTTCGTGTTTTGACTTTTGTCAAATTCGGTCGTTTGATCAATGATCAATTAAGCGATAGTTATGGATCGTTAGATCCGTGATGATCCGACCGTTGGATCATCACCAATTTTGGATATGATGTTAGGATGCTAGAAATAAGCATGCTGTTGGATTTTGGAAGTTTCGGATTTTGTGTGGGACCCGTTGATGAATAGTAGACGTGGGACCCACGTTGACCGATGGTTGACTTTTGGCCAAATGGTCTCGATTAAATGTTCCGATGTCGTAGGAGACATTTGAGGAACATTTGGATTATTTTGGAAATGTATTATGCTAATTGGATATTGCATAATCATAGGTGTTTACGAGAAGTGTAGCTCGTGCTTGTCGATTCCTGGTTACTATTTGAAGACGCAGCAGGAATTAGAGGTGAGTGAATCTCACGATATTTTATATATGAATATTAATTCATATTGTGTTGTTTGCGAAAATAAATAATTATATTTATTTAAATGATTTTGCGATATATAAATTAAATACAGTTTTAATTTGATATATCAGCATGTGTGATTTTGTGTTAAAACAATATTTGAAAGTATTCATTTTATTGTTTTAATTGGTGGATTTTGTGGGAACAATATTTCAAAAATTATGATATTGTGTTTGCCTACTCGAATGTTTTTGTAGCCAATGGGTGAAGGTTAGAGCTTTAGACTGTGTAGCCAATGGGTGAAGGTTAGAGCTCTAGACTGTGTAGCCAATGGTGAAGGTTAGAGCTTTAGACTGTGTAGCCAGAAGGTGAAGGTTAGAGTTCTAGACTGTGTAGCCATGTATTCATTGAAAACAAAGATGAATACTTTATGTAATAAAGGAGAAGAAAAATGGTATTCTCGCTTTATCTTGATGTATTAAAAGGAGAAGAAAAATGGTATTCTCGCTTTTAATCATTTGAAGTTGATTGTGGTTTTGTGTGAGTATGATATGAATTTGCTTCTTAAATATTTGAAGCATTGATAAATGAATTACAATTCTTGAACAATATTGAATTGTATTTTGAAGTTTTTACTTCTTTAAAAATTGAAGTAATTATTATGATGATTTACTTTTCTTAAAAAGAAAGAAATCATAATTTTGGGAAATGATTTTGGGGAAGGTTTATATTGTTTAATATTCTGAATTACCCTGGGATTAACATACACGTTATGGGACGTGTGGGGTTAAAATACGTATTATGGGATGCGTAGGTTCATTATATTTTATAATATGAATTTTCGGGATTTGAATTGTTTTTGAAGAATATAACTTACATATATTTGTTTAAAACAAACTATATATGTATATTTTTGATAAACGGTTTAGGGTGAGTAAAACTGAGTTAACTCATACCAGCTTCGTAAGCTGACCGGGTTTGTTGATATAACCCGGTACACTATTCCACGGTGTAGGGGTTATACCTGCAGGTTAGGATAACCAGGAGTAATGCAAGGCTGCATACTTTTTGTTGGGTTATAAGACTTCCGCTATTTTATGCTTCGCACTCTGAAGATTTATTTATGTAATATTTTGATGTATCAATTTATTATATAAATATTTGGTATGTAATATTCGACTCTTGTATTGAGTTTGAAATTACAATGTTGGGCATGGAGTTGGTGTTGTGTACTTGAATTAAAAAGAAAAAAATTCTAGTGCATATTTGTATTTGATATTCCATGTCGTCACGTTCCCGAAATGGTTTGTAATTAAGGGCAAAATGCCTTATTAATTGATTGGAAAATCGGGGCGTGACAGATTGGTATCAGAGCAAAACAATGCTCTAAGGAAGTGATTGAGCAATGGAACGCTCTACGGTGATGAAACGAGTTTTGGTTTTGTGAAGTGAAGTTAGGGTTTAGAGCTTAGGATCGGTTTAGGGTTTGACGTTAGGTTCTTAGATTCATTCAAGTAATGGTTACTTCGTATGCTTAATAGCACACAGTATTTATCGAGTGATGGCCCGACTGCAGCGGATCCCCATCATGTGCTCTTCAGTGCTGTTGTGTTGTTAAGAATATAAAGTACAAATTACAATTCCGAAATTGATAGTCTTACATGGCTACATTTCTAATTCTCTCAACCGTACCTTGGATCAAACGACAGACTTGATCCACTGATCCTTTCTTGTTCTTCAGCAGCTCAGTAGAGATCTGTGTTGCTACCGTTATTAGACAACCAATGTATGGATTGTCTGAGATCCCTTCTGTTCTTCCAGCAGTAGGCATATCTGGTAGAATTGAAAAACCTGAAGTTAGGAATACAATTGTACCTAACTCACAACCACCTAATAACTTCTGGACCGTTGACTGACTGATAGAGGCATAAATCACGTATGACCCTGTTGAATCAGTACAACTTTCTTGGAGTACGTAGGTGTCGTCGATTTGCATCAAGGTGACACAGTTGCGTGGGTCTTGACCCGTTGTGATGTGTGCAATCTCTTGGACTGTCTTGCCCAATGCTTGGTGGTCCCACTGGTTCCGAGTTTGTATGTCAGTGAAGTAGTCAAACAGCTTTCGGTGAGAGACATGATGTTGGAATATTGCTGTTGCAGTTCGAGTAAGACCATGGGGCTTATTCGGCCTATTCCAGATTTTGTTGGTGGAGACTCTTATCCCTGAACCCCTGAACTTGGTTTGTTCAGCTACCTTCCATTCATGAGCAGTAGAGTTGCCGATGTCTGTGAAAAAGTCTGTCACTATTCTGCATGCCATCTGCAACAAGTTTCTTCTTCCTTCCACAGATGGTATGACACAAAAGTCTTGAGGTGGATAAGTGTCTGCCGCGGAATAATTTAACCTTTCCGCTTGCCTCTGAAGTATTTCTACCCATCGCCTTGCTCCAAAGGCTAAGCCTGACTCCACTAGCGTTCGGTATGTTTGGTGCATGATTTGATCCTGTACATCAACATGTTCCACCCATACGACACGAGAGCTGCCGTTGAACAAATCTTGGATTAAGCATCCGGATGGACGCTTCTTGCATTGAGATCTTGGGTGTGGACCCAGATTTGAGCTTAAACCGTCCACAGAGACGTCAATTATTGCCCAACTTTGTTCTGTTTGTCGTTGGCAATAACGAACAAAGTGAGTTACACGAGTGGAGACAGATGGACTGGTCACCTGGAATTCAGCAGTCATGACTTGGATGGTGTCGTGGTAGCTTTCAGTAGTCCCTGATGACAAGACATCAAGGATACTCGCCCTTGAAATGATGCTACCGAATATGGTGGACCATTGGTCCACATCCATGAAGAGATTCACGAGTACGACAGGACTGAGGGGAACAGTGGCTGTGTAGCGAGAAGCTTCAGTTTGGAAGTTAGTGGGAGTAAGATCAATACCGTTAGTGAAGATTCTCTTGTACTCTGCTTCATTCAGGAACTCATGAAGCGTGGCAGAGCTGGATTTGAGTGCAGAGATCCACAGTGGCGCAGCAGCAGATGCCATGATGATTAGCTCATCTCTGACCGACACAATGATTTCAGAAATCTTAGTTGTGTCTGCCACGACCGATGCTTCTGCCACGGCAGATGCTTCTTCAGGTTCTGAACGGTTGATGTTGTCTGATGGTTGTTGTGTAGAAGAAGAGTGATGTGGGATCGACATACACTTTTGAATATCCCTCCTCATGTGAGACTTTTCCCTTGGACCGATGACTGCAGGAATTGGAAGAGTCTGAGGTTGTGGGGTAGTCTCTTCAATCCCTTTTAGTAGCTCACTATTGGGAGTAACTCGTTTTCCACAGTGGTTGCAGTTGATTCTGTTGAATGCTGCTTGGTACTGGCTAAGTTGAGCTTGAAGCTCATTGATTTGCTGTCTCAGCAGAAAATTTTGTTGACGAGTTGTTTGGGCAGGCGTTTTGGGTCGATGCTTTATCACCCACGCAGAGACTTGTGCAAACGTTAACCTTATTTGGTCACCCAAATCTTGTCGTTGTTGAACAGTTGGCTGTGGAAAAGCCTCGACGAAGTCCTTCAATGCTTGGACTTGGTATTTGGTGAAGCTCTTCCTCAGTGGAATACGTTTGGATGAACTAGGTTCAGCTTGTGGAGATGATACTTGTGGACTTGAGGCTACTTCAATGGCTTCGTCTTCTGCTAGAAGCATGTCTAACATGTCGATATCGTGGTTGAATTCGATTGCTGGTGAAAGTATTTCATCTAAGCCCTCAAAAAATTGACTTTCAGAGGGATCAGATTGAAGTAATTCACTGAACGAATTCACTTTGCGTGACATGTTTGAGTTGGTGGAAAATTCTGAGAAGTAGAATGAAGAAGTTTTTCTCTTTGATAGAGAAAGGAGATTATGGCACTAATGGAAGGTATCTGTTAGTGGATGCGTAAGGGTATATTTATTGTTGGTGGAGGATTTGATAATTCAAAAGCAAAAGTGAGCGGCTGATTACAGCTAATTGTCGGAGCCCTTGGAGATCGTGGAAGATTTTTTTTCCCGATGCATGGATTTCCCACATACAGTTCCACTCTTGTGAGACCTCGCATCTTTTGAGGAATTATTTATGCGAAAGCAAAAGGAAAAGAGTCATTATGACCGGTGTTAGTGGAAGACTGAGTTTTTGTTGATTAAATCTTGTGGAATCTTGTATCGTGGGCGATACTTTTGAGTAATTGAGACAGATATGAGCAATAATTATTCTTAGTGGGTTGCTGAGTGCACCGCACTCGCATTAAAGAAAGGATTCCTTACGGTGGAAAGTTTGGTTTAAATACATGGGATAAGGAGTTGTGTTACTCATCTCATATCTGTTATCAAACAAGCATCTCAAAATTTTCTCTTACACAATGGTGAACAAAGGAGAGTGCAGCAAGCGATCCAAGAATGCAGAATGGAGTGAACTTCCGGTGGAGATCTGGAAGTACATATTCCAGTTGGTTGCTACCGCATCCCTGCAGAGCACAATGGAACTCCGTTGTGTCTCGAAGACCTTCAAGGAGTATGCTGATAGCTGGTCTACTCTTGCAGCGATCGACATGGATGGGTTCGATGGTGGATCCAGACCCACTGGTTCCATAGAAGCGGACAGGCATGTGCGCATCTTCGCAAATCGATGCTGGGAAGCGAAGAACCCGGAGTCTCTATTCCGAATGGGAATACGAGTACTTGTGGAAGCGGCCAACATACCCTTAGCCCTGGAGTATTTCGATGCGGCATGCAAACCAGGAACATTCTACGGTTCGCGTCCCAGTTCGGTGGTAGGTCATCATGTTGCATTTTATGCAGCATGTATGATTAAGATGATAATGGGACCACGAGCCGAGCAGCAGAAAATGGTGCACCGACTGTGTGAAGCCCTCGACTGGTGGAGAAGCGGATGGAACATCTACTACTGTAGACAAGAAGTCGAGCGGATGATGCATCAGGCCGAGTTTTGTCATGAGCATCTACTGCTGTATTTTCCGTCGACTACAGCTTTCCTGCCCGCAGGTAAATGTCTTACTTGCGGTGAGTCAAGTTTTTGGCGTCCTTTTGGCCAGGACATGTGGGACGTGGATGGAGATAGGCATGCAGCTAGAGAATGTTGCGACACTTGCAAGTGTTTCGTGGAGGCAGCATATTTCTATCAGCTGATGATGTATGGAATTCCGAGACATCCGGCCTCTTATCCACGAAGTCACTACTGGAGGTTTAAGGATGGCTTCTGGTAGTGTAAGCCCTGTGAGGCATCTTAAGAATCTGTAATAGAAGTTGTGTGCAAGTTGTTTTCTAGTGTGTTGTGTACTACCTAAGTGATTATCAATAAAAACTTTGGATTTTGGAATTGAAGTGTGATAACTTGGGTGTACTCTGCGTCCTAATTTCGGGACGAAATTTCTTTAAGGAGGGTAGACTGTAATACCCCGAAAATTTCCATACTATTTTTATAAAATAGGTCGTGAAATTTGAAGTGAAATGGTGTGAAATTGTATTTTTAGAGGTTTTCGTCGTAAAACGATAATTACGGCGGTAATTATAAGTTACACAAGGTTAATTAAGGTAACTTTTTATCCGTTAAGAATTTGGGAAAACTTCCTTCATGAAAGTTGTAGACCTCGTCGAATCGAGTTCGTAGGAATTTGGTTCACCAAAAACGGAGTTCGTATGAAGAAGTTATGGCCGTCGGAAGTTTGACGAATTTCTATAAATAGAATGTTGGGATTTACTGTTCACCCGAAAATCAGAATTTATCCCAGAAATGTACTGTTCACGCCGTGAACAGTACCAGAAACTTCCTCCGGTGATTTCTCCCTCCTCCGGCCACCAATTTGTGTGAGACTTGTCCCAATCTCTTTGTCTCTTCATCCTCTTCGATTCTATACTAGTTTCATTCATTGATTTTCAGTATAGAAAGAGAAATCAAGAAAAGAAAAAGGAGAAAAACGCTGCCGAACTGTTCATCAGTTTCTGGGCAAGTTTCCGGCCAAATCGAGCCACCTTACCTACTGGGCTTTGTAGCCCTTGCCAGGGGCTTTCCAGCAACATAAAATATGCCTCAATCGGAGTTCGGACGAAGGAGAATTTTGGATTTGAAATCCTAGGGTTTCGGAGCTATCGAGGTAAATTCGAGACTTTTTACTTTGAATTGGCCCTTGTGGCAGTTATGAAAGTTGTTGCTGGTAATGTGTAGAACATTGTGTTAAAATTTCATGGCAATCGGAGCACTTTTTTCCGGCGACGGACAGTCGCCGGTGGCGGCGCGTCGGCGGCGCGTCCGGCCGGTCCAGGAGCAGTTCTTTGCTCCGTTTGGCTTGGTTCGTCGATACGAACAACTTTCGTGTTTTGACTTTTGTCAAATTCGGTCGTTTGATCAATGATCAATTAAGCGATAGTTATGGATCGTTAGATCCGTGATGATCCGACCGTTGGATCATCACCAATTTTGGATATGATGTTAGGATGCTAGAAATAAGCATGCTGTTGGATTTTGGAAGTTTCGGATTTTGTGTGGGACCCGTTGATGAATAGTAGACGTGGGACCCACGTTGACCGATGGTTGACTTTTGGCCAAATGGTCTCGATTAAATGTTCCGATGTCGTAGGAGACATTTGAGGAACATTTGGATTATTTTGGAAATGTATTATGCTAATTGGATATTGCATAATCATAGGTGTTTACGAGAAGTGTAGCTCGTGCTTGTCGATTCCTGGTTACTATTTGAAGACGCAGCAGGAATTAGAGGTGAGTGAATCTCACGATATTTTATATATGAATATTAATTCATATTGTGTTGTTTGCGAAAATAAATAATTATATTTATTTAAATGATTTTGCGATATATAAATTAAATACAGTTTTAATTTGATATATCAGCATGTGTGATTTTGTGTTAAAACAATATTTGAAAGTATTCATTTTATTGTTTTAATTGGTGGATTTTGTGGGAACAATATTTCAAAAATTATGATATTGTGTTTGCCTACTCGAATGTTTTTGTAGCCAATGGGTGAAGGTTAGAGCTTTAGACTGTGTAGCCAATGGGTGAAGGTTAGAGCTCTAGACTGTGTAGCCAATGGTGAAGGTTAGAGCTTTAGACTGTGTAGCCAGAAGGTGAAGGTTAGAGTTCTAGACTGTGTAGCCATGTATTCATTGAAAACAAAGATGAATACTTTATGTAATAAAGGAGAAGAAAAATGGTATTCTCGCTTTATCTTGATGTATTAAAAGGAGAAGAAAAATGGTATTCTCGCTTTTAATCATTTGAAGTTGATTGTGGTTTTGTGTGAGTATGATATGAATTTGCTTCTTAAATATTTGAAGCATTGATAAATGAATTACAATTCTTGAACAATATTGAATTGTATTTTGAAGTTTTTACTTCTTTAAAAATTGAAGTAATTATTATGATGATTTACTTTTCTTAAAAAGAAAGAAATCATAATTTTGGGAAATGATTTTGGGGAAGGTTTATATTGTTTAATATTCTGAATTACCCTGGGATTAACATACACGTTATGGGACGTGTGGGGTTAAAATACGTATTATGGGATGCGTAGGTTCATTATATTTTATAATATGAATTTTCGGGATTTGAATTGTTTTTGAAGAATATAACTTACATATATTTGTTTAAAACAAACTATATATGTATATTTTTGATAAACGGTTTAGGGTGAGTAAAACTGAGTTAACTCATACCAGCTTCGTAAGCTGACCGGGTTTGTTGATATAACCCGGTACACTATTCCACGGTGTAGGGGTTATACCTGCAGGTTAGGATAACCAGGAGTAATGCAAGGCTGCATACTTTTTGTTGGGTTATAAGACTTCCGCTATTTTATGCTTCGCACTCTGAAGATTTATTTATGTAATATTTTGATGTATCAATTTATTATATAAATATTTGGTATGTAATATTCGACTCTTGTATTGAGTTTGAAATTACAATGTTGGGCATGGAGTTGGTGTTGTGTACTTGAATTAAAAAGAAAAAAATTCTAGTGCATATTTGTATTTGATATTCCATGTCGTCACGTTCCCGAAATGGTTTGTAATTAAGGGCAAAATGCCTTATTAATTGATTGGAAAATCGGGGCGTGACAGCAGTAGTCCAATTGAGACTCATTGAAGCAATAAAGACTAATCTCCACATAAATGTAGGGAATGAAAAATAATAGAAAAGCTAATAGAGAACGTGAGCCATCCTCGACACCAAACCACATATCATTCAGCCTCAGGATGAAATCAGTCTCCTTATTTAATAAAAGAGCCATAAGATAGGGTTTTCGAAGAACCAAGAACCCCAAACCACCGTAATCTCCACATGGATCCCAAACGTGAGACCCATACCAAATCTCAAGACCTCATAATCCAATGAAACAGTGGTCCAATTGAGAGGCCCACGACATAACCCTAACTGCTTTAGGCACCCATATAGCTGTTGGCACCCAAGGAGCTTGACTGTTCCCGTCCACCATTAACGCAGACCAAGGACCAAGACGAAGGGCAGTGTGCCACAAAGCTGGATGGTACAAACCCCCTGCCTTTGACAGTTGCTGATCTTGGGGAAGACATCCTTGCCCATGCCGCAGCAAACCAGCATCAACTCTGACTGAATTCGATGTGCACAACGACCACCGCACCGCACGAGCAAGTCAAGTAGCGAAGAATAGCTTGACATCCCAACCTTTGCCTATCAATAGGCTCGTGATCAGGAAGACCGATCTCATCTCCTCACCGACCTGCACAAAACCCATAGGCACGGTAGTTTCTCCATCAAGTGGTCATACCCCCAAAAACACCGATCACCTGGATTGTCACGACCTCAAACCCGAGACCAGTATTATAATGAAATATGGTACCCGAATTTGCGGCGTGACTAAAATTCTAACAGCAAAATAAAATAAATTAAATGAAACAAATATATGAATAATGCTTCTATTTGAAAACAATATCGTTATTATTTTACAAAACCAGAGTTTAGCGGAATAAAAGACATTATATTTATTCAATTAAAATCACAGTAGGAAAACATTCGTTTATATGTTCATCTCGTTTTCCCCCAAGCTTCGTAACCTGAAAACAAGAAGGTGTAGCATCATGAGCAACACAGGCCCAATAAGTACAGCTTACATTCTTATATTAATGTATCTTATAAGACATCAAAATTGAACAACCAATCAAAAATGTACTAAGAACATTGTATATTGCTTTATACCAATTTTATTGAATATAATCCACATATATCAAGAACGTCTTTGACCCAAATGATTCAGTCTCAAATGTAATCGATTGATAATGCATCATTGGCGTATCACAATAACAATATATCACAAGTAGATATTGGTTATCTCTAAACAAAATACGCAACATAGCATATTATCAATATTTCACAATTTATACGATGTATATACATCATCACATAATCACAAATACATATTTCACAATTAAACATGTATTTTTTCTTCTCAGTGAATATTTTGGATTTAACTGGTCATAATTTCACGAAAACCGCATATCAAGGTTCATAATGTCAAGCATGAATAATAATCATAGATTCACATGCCAATAAGATATGACAAACAAATATTCATTTAATCAGAATATTAAATACTTCGCTTTTTAGTGACTCTCTTTCGGATTGAGATTTATTTACTGGTGACAAAGCATAAGACCTGTAACTTAACAGGTTAAGCTGCAGCATACCCGGTCCTTAATACCGAGCATGTATACTCAAGGATCCTTAATACCCTAAAAGTATAATAGTGCACTATCTGAAGGGACATGAGCCCATAGCTAACTTCGAACATCCATAGATCGTTCATACCAGTAACTCACTTAAGCTCGAGGATATACCATCTCCCGGTGCCATAAATTATCAAACATAATTAGATCCACAAAATACAGTCTTTATTGAAGACAAGTTATAATTCGTAACATATGTAGTTGCACTCTTAAGTCTTTCTACATAAATGTATATATAACATGGACGAAAGACATAATTCGATAAACTCAAGTAGTGAACAATGTTCATCAATACACATAAAATTATGTGAATAATCAAGGTAAGCAAGTTAAGCATATAATGTCTCAAATACACACTTAACAATACTTCCATATGAATACATGCTAACATACATGTATTACTAAGTTGACATATCTACTTAGTAAACAAAATAATCATTATGAGATTATAAATAATTATATGCAAATAAGCATAAACATATGTAAAACAATATATACATATGCACATAAATGTAGAACATAAGTAATTGAACTTATGTAACAACAAGATTATTAATAACAAATTCAAGTAGAATATATAGGTAGAAATAAAGAACAAGCATTAAAGATAAATTATTGACAATATAAGAAATTCAGATTGTTATTAGTATTTTCAGTTCTTAAGTCCAAATCCATAGAAGTTTATCACCCATGTTCATGATTCTCCGATTAGAATCGTCAAACTTCAAAACTTGTTATATTGTCCATCACAAGTCTGAATTAATCAAGTGAATACACCATTTTGAAGGGTTTTTCGTAAAGAATCCAATGGTATAGTCCAAATAAACATGTCCATAATATCTAAGTCCGGAATTTAAGGTTTACCAAACAGTCTAGAAATAGTTATACTCTATTTTAACCCTTTGTACTTAAATTATTTCGTTACTGTAAATTTGGAAATTAGTTGTGATATTCTTCAGATTAGAAGTTCAGGTTCTAAGCTTTGTTTTGGTATAAAGATCATCAAATTTGATTAAGAAGTGAGTGAGATATGATCACTTGAAATCAATGTTCTAAAAATCGCTAGACGCTAGTCGGGCGGTAGGCAGGGGACTAGCGCCTAGGCGGGGATTAATCGGACGCCTAGGCGGTTTTTTTTTTTAATATTAATTATTTTAATATACATTATAAAATGATAATTGTTAGTTTAATATTTAATCATTTAGGAGGTTTTCATTTCGACGGCACATGAAATGTATATTATTTTAATAATACATGATTACCCATGGTTCTACTATTATACATTTCCTTCAAAGCCAGTCGTTTTCTCTATCTTCCTGTTTCTTCTCCCTTACGATCTCAGAACTTCTCTCACCTTTCTCAAACCAGCAACCAAATATTCATATATTGGGGCACCGATCTATCAAACCTCCGCTCTTGCCGCTATCCAACGCCGAAAAAGAGGAAGCCGAAATGGTCACTGCAACAAGAGCCGGAAAACTTAGAAAGATTGGAAGGTATGAGAAGCACGTCCGGCTGATTGGGGTGGTGGCTGAAGGTGAGGTTCTGGGGTTTTGTTCGAGAGGAGATGGGCAATCTTTTGGTGGTGGCGGTGTTGTTTTCAGGTGGCCGGAAAGCCGCCGATCGAGAACGCCGAAGGGAGAGGGGAGAGAATCCGATTTTTTTTAATCGCGCCTAGGCCGTCTAATCGGCCGCTTAGCTCCGCCTACCTCCGCCTAAGACCCAGGCCGATTTTCTTTGGCGATTTCTAATTACTCAGGGCGGTGCAGTGGCGACTAGCGCCTAGGCGCCGCCTAGGCGGCCGCCTAGAGCGATTTTTAGAACACTGCTTGAAATTATGAACAACTTGGAGATTTTTCAGCGAGTATACTGGATAAAGAGTAAGGCTATGGTATGTTGACATTTCTCATACATCATGAAGAGAGAAAGTCCTTGTTAAGGTAAATAATGTCCTCATTAGAGTAAATTAGGTTCTCGTTTGAGTAACTAAGTCCTAAAAATGGTAATTATAATATTTTACGACTTGACGACACATATTACAACTTCGACAACTCATGTGGTAACTATGAAAAAGCCCTCGTTAAGGTAAATAAGGTCCTCATTTGTGTAAATAGGTTCTCATTTGAGTAATTAAGTCATAAAAGTTGTAATTGTACGTATGAGATACGTTAACATACACTAGAATTTTTCCTGGATAAATACTTAGATTCAGAAAGTTATACCCGTTAGATGAGTATGAAATTTGAACACGGAATAATAGACACAATATGGAACAACTTTGATGAAGAAGTCCAGATGGTAAAATGATCATAAATATGAGTTTAAAGCTCCCCAATTTGGGTGCCGGAATAATTCCAGAAAAGAGGATTTAAGTTTTCTATAAAACTTATTCTTTTCTATTTCCTTCTTGATCATGCATTTTGATAAATCTTAAAGATAAAAGACTATAAGGATGTATTCTGTACTTACATGAAGATTTCAGAAGCTAAGTGGAAAAGCTCTTGAGGTTTTGATGCAAAATTGGAACTTTTCATGTGAAAGTGCCAAGTTTAGGTAACTTCATTTCCTTCCTAGTAAGTACCAAGTTTAGGTAACTCTCTTTCCTTCCTAGTTTACAAATACCTATCACTAATTTTCTTAGTGAGAAATATCATCTGAAATTATGTTGTGGTTTGGAGAAGAGGGAATGAGGTCTTTTTATAGAGTATGAGTATGGGTTAAACATGTTGTGGTTACAAGCCATTTTCACACTTAAGGTTAACTAACTAAAATTACTTGACTCTTGGGAGGAAGAATGGGTGTATTTGCTAGGCTGAAAATAATTGAATCAGTATCTAGATTGATTTGATCAGATATACTAGATTGCTTAGATCAGTTCTAGAAGATTGAGATCAATGTTGGATCATGCTTCCATCACAATTGCTTAATTTCCTTTCTTCTTGTACTCTACGCATTTTGTAAAAATCATAAGTAACTCTAGAAATATGATTTTCAGGTGATTCCAACTCTGAGAATTTTTTTAAGATGTCTACTACAAATCATTAGAAGACCACATCTGCAAATAATAAACACATTGGTGCAATTTTTACGAAATAGGCAACTGCGTCAGATAAGCTTCAAAAATAATAGGTTAAACTTCCGCTGACCATAACTCCTTCGTATGATATCAGAATTTAGCGTGCCACATGTCTACGAACTCGTATTGACAAGCTCTACAACTTTCGTGAAGGAAGTCATCAGAGAAAATTAACGAATAAGAAAGTCAACTTTTGACCCCTCGAAAATAAAATGTTTCGAGTCAATATTCGTTCCGAAATATTCTCACTTCATAAACTAGGCAAGAGAACTATGATTTAATCCCCTAATTAATTTCAAGAATATTCAAGATATTAATTATGAAGATTCGGGTTATTACATGGATCCTTGAGGCGCCCCCTACACGGTTGGATTTTCCAACCTAAAGCATCAATCTCGCCAACAAGGGCAAGCTCACTTTGACGAGAAGACGACTCTGAGAACAAAAAACCAACATCCAAATTGCAAGCCTTCATATTTGATTAGGTAATTGCCAAAAAGGATTGACGCTGGATGGCTGCACAAAGGCAACGAACTACAGAGAGGAGACCTCCACTTGTGACTGGCGTTTTGCACCAATGTTGAATCCTGAAGCAGTGAAGCCATGACGGCTAAAGTTTGGGAGGAGTCGAAACCCCATAAATTCTTTTATTGTAGTTGTTGATTACTCTTTATTAAAAATATTATATTATTATCACTCTATAGTTGTACTTAGTCTTTAATGAACGTCACAGAATATTCTCACCCTATGATACGTGTGTATGTAAACTAACGTCTCATAAATAAATAAATAACAACGGAATATAAAAAGTGGGTAGATATGTCGTTTAGAATTTGTCAATGGCCTCATGCTTCATACGACAGGGTACTCGATTGAACTGTTTGAAAAGGCACTGGTGCAAATATCATTATTTGCAACAAGACCCACAATTTTGTCAAGGATGGGATGAGATTGTATATGTTGAATATTCTGTAATGCGAGCAAATCGCAGAGCTTTTCTCTCCACCAGTCTCTTCATCTCTTTGTAATTTTCTCTTTTTTTCCGTTTCTAGGGTTTTCGTTTTCCACATCTGGGCCGGAACGTCGTTTCTCCAACAGGTACACTAATCATTTTCCTCAGCCTGATCAATTTATCTTTTTCTGTTGAATTTTTGACGGAATATGTGGATTCGCTTATCTAACAATTCACACATTTGTTTTCGTTTGATTTGTGACAAAATTCAAAGGCCCGTTTGCAAGTTTGAGTTTCTGGGTCCCCTCTTGTTTGGATTTGTAAACGCTGAAAATGTAGGATCGAGTGAACTAATAGCTGAATTTAAGCATAGATGAGTTTAGGAATTAGAATTTTGGTTAACTGAATAAACACAGGCAGGGATTTAGAAGAAATCGAATAGTCTTGTTTGAAGTACACAGAATTGACATTTATCTTTTTCATTTTCGCTTATAGGTTTTGGGGCAGAATTTGAGGACATTGTGAGAAATTCATTGGCGGCATTAGTTTGGTGCTGAAATTTTGTTAAAAATGAGTGTGGTGGGGATTGATATTGGAAATGAGAATTGTGTGACTGCGGTGGTGAAGCAACGAGGTATTGATGTTTTGTTGAATGAGGAATCGAAACGTGAAACCCCAGCTGTCGTTTGTTTCGGTGAGAAGCAAAGGTTTCTGGGGTCTGCTGCTGCTGCTTCTGCAATGATGCACCCAAAATCAACGGTATCTCAGGTAAAGAGACTTATTGGTAGAAAATTTACTGAGCCTGAGGTTCAACATGACCTTCAAATGTTACCCTTTCAAACTTCTGAAGGCCCAGACGGTGGCATTTTGATTCATTTAAAATACTTGGGTGGAACGCATACATTTACACCGGTTCAAATTACAGCGATGCTTTTTGCACATTTGAGAGATATAATAGAGAAGAATCTGGAAATGCCCATTTCAGATTGTGTGATTGGTATTCCATCATACTTTACAGACTTGCAGAGACGTTTATATTTGGATGCTGCGACAGTTGCTGGGTTGAAGCCTTTGAGATTGATGCATGACTGTACTGCAACTGCTCTTAGTTATGGGATCTACAAAACAGATTTCTCCAATTCTGGTCCAACTTATGTGGCATTTGTTGACATTGGCCATTGTGATACCCAGGTCTCTATTGTATCCTTTGAGGCTGGGCATATGACGATACGATCTCATACTTTTGATAGAAGCTTGGGAGGGAGAGACTTTGATGAGGTCTTGTTTAGTCATTTTGCTGCACAGTTCAAGGAGCAGTATAGAATTGATGTCTACTCTAATGTCAAGGCATGTATCAGGCTAAGGGCAGCATGTGAAAAGCTGAAAAAAGTTTTGAGTGCAAACGCGGAAGCACCTCTTAATATTGAGTGTTTAATGGATGAGAAAGATGTTAAGGCTTTTATTAAAAGGGAAGAATTTGAAATGCTGGCTTCAGGTTTGTTGGAGAGGATTCGTGTTCCTTGTAGTAAAGCTTTAGCTGATGCAGGTTTGACTGCCAAGGAGATTCATTCTGTAGAGCTTGTTGGGTCAGGGTCTAGGATCCCAGCTATTGCTAGAGTATTAGCTTCTCTATTCAAGGTAGAACCGCGTCGGACACTGAATGCAAGTGAATGTGTAGCACGTGGATGCGCTCTTCAATGTGCAATGCTAAGTCCTGTTTTCCGAGTCAGAGAATATGAGGTTTGTATTATGAGACAAATTATCATTGCGTGGTGCCAAATGCAGTACTTGCTTGCCACTTCAGATTGTCATGATATATTTTTTCGTACAGAATAATTGTTGCTTGTCCACTTCTTGTTTCTTTTCCGTCTTCATGTAATTTCCATCTGTTCTAGGCAGATATGGGAAATTAGTTAAAAATGGAAGTGCATTTGTAGGTTTTCTATCTTGTTGATTATATGGCTTTTGTCAATTACGATGCAGATGAGATTTTTTTTTACCTAAACATGCAACAGCATGTTGTTATGTCGATGTACCTTTTCTCTACGCATCGTGCTTGATTTATATGCCTCAAACATTCTTACTCTATAGAGCTTGACTTTGTGCTTGCTGCTCAACAATTGAGCTCGTTCCTCCCCCTTTTCTCTGTTTTTTGAAAGTTTTGAGAAGTATGATTGCCTCTCATTAAGCTTACCCTAAACCCTAAACCTTTGAAGACAGACAACCTTAAAAAAGATAATTTCAATTCGAAACATGGAGCACTTAAGCAGGGAAAAAAACACAATAATCCAGGAAGGATGACTGCTTGACTATTTGACCTTATTGTTTCAATGTAAGAACTTCTTGCTTCAGTTTTGCTGTGCATTCCAAAGATCCCTACTAGACTCAAGAGAACAAAGCACAATAGTGGAATATAGTTTTGTTTTTATGGGCTTTACATTACTAGTCATCTTCATCTTACAGGGAAAAATTTAGTTTGTGACTTGAGATAAAGTAATCTTGCAATAACTGAAGGTTATAAGGAGAAAAAATGTTAAGAAGTATGCCTATATAATCGTTCTGTTCGTAGCACTGAAATTTTTAACTTTGCGCTACACAAGATAATTCATGGTCCATGGAAAAAAGAAAAAAAAACTAGCATTCCTTTTTTCTTTTTACTCTTACAATCTCTTATTTAGCTTTTTTTTAAAAGTGTAATTCTCTTGGAATTAATATGGAGGATGAGATCATGCCATTTTCAGTTTTACAATCTTTTGTATACAAGTATGCCATTTTCAGTTTTGTAAATAGTTCTGGAAATACAAAATTACTTCATTACTTTTCAAAATGTAGGCACACATGTTTTTGTTATCTGGATAGTTGCACCACAATGAAAGTAATTGCTTTTCTGGATCTATATGCAGGTTCAAGATATTATTCCTTTCACTATAGGATTCTTATCAGATGAAGGTCCAATTGGCACTGGCTCGAATGGCATCTTGTTTCCAAAAGGCCAACCCATTCCAAGTGCTAAAGTATTAACACTTCGACGAAGCAGTTTATTCCATTTGGAAGCATTGTATGCTGATCCCAGTGAACTGCCAGCTGGCGCATCTCCTAAAATTAGTTGTTTTACGGTAATATGTGCTCTTTATTTTGTTTTTTTGGATGGGGTGGGAGGTGGATAAGGCTATCAAAAAATTTATCAGTGAGGATAACTTTTGTCAACCCATGTTGAAAACTTATGTGAATGAACAATGTTTATATGAGAGAAACAGTGGTAAATCACACATAATCATGTTAGCAACAGATATTTGTTTGATTACAACTGTAGACTGCCAACTTAACCTCTAGTATTTGCAGCCTTTGGTAATATTCAGGAGGTGGAACCACTTTTTTCTTTTCCCCTAAGATATTATAAAACTTAAGGAGATAACCCCGGTCTCTGCAAAACAAGTACATATTTGTTAGACAGAGATTTAATATATTCTTGGTGTAAATGCCATTTTGATCCTTTTCTCTTTTATTTTAAGGGATTGGAGAGCAGCAGCAGTTTAGGAGTAATTTTTGTTTGCTCTTTTGGGAGTTTTGTGAGGGGTCTTTGGTTTCTGTTGTTTTCCTTTCAAGTTTTCTGCTACTTCTCTGTTTTTGTGGACTCCTTGTCCACTGTGTTTGTATTCATCTGTTATTATAAAATCTGTTTCTTCTAAAAAAATTGCCATTTTGATCCTTTCTAGGCTTACCTAGAAATGAAAGTACCTTTTTTTTAGTGGAATACAAATACCTCTTAGTTAACATGCTGCTCTTTATGCAGATTGGTCCTTTCCAAGGCTCCCGTAGTGAAAAGGCAAGGGTTAAAGTTAAAGTTGAATTAGACCTCCACGGCATTGTCTCTGTTGTATCAGCTAGGGTAAGTACGAAGTCTAATTCTTACATATATCAACTTTGTCATGTACTAATTACTTTTTAGCTTCTGTGGTATAAATCTTATAATGGCTTCAGGTGATGGAAGAACATGGAAACGACTCAAAAATGGACCCGATGGACACTGATTGTGTAACTGCTTCTGTTTCATCTGAGGCAGTTGCGGACGGGTTTCAAGAGAGTATGCAGTCCAAATCCTCGCATGCTACTGTAAGTTTGTTTTCTACTTAGTTCTTGTTTTGAAGAATTTCACTGCCTTGAAAAGTCATGTGCTTATTTATTTTCCATATTTCATGTTGAAAGAATTAGAGATAAATCTGAAATTTGGATGTATGTCTAATTTTCCTTATAATCAATAATCTGATATACAGTAATCTTGCCTTTTGTACTACGTCTGCAATTTATGCTTTACTTATTTCATCCGATGTCCCTGAAGGGACATGATGGTTATACTTATTTGGTCATGCAAAGATTTAAATGCTATTCCTGTCCGTTTAGTTGTTAAAGTTTACGGAGTAGTTATAAACTCATTTAAATATATCTCCTTTTTCCAGGGTGATGGTAGACACAATAAAGCCGCTAGCAGGCTAGAGATACCCATTAGTGAAAATATATATGGTGGAATGACCAAGGCTGAACTTTCAGAAGCTCAAGAAAAAGAAGTTCAGTTAGCTCGACAGGACAGAACTATGGAACAAACAAAAGACAAAAAGAACGCATTGGAGTCTTATGTCTATGAGATGCGGAATAAGGTACAACTTGTATATATTCCTATCATGTTTGCTTTGCTTCTATAGTTCCACCAGCTCGAACACCTAGCACTGATATGAATCTGATTAGCCTCCTGAATATGCTTGATCTTTCCAAGCAGTGTGAGGATTCAACACTAGCATTCTGCTTGTGATTGGAATTTGTATTTGATTATGAGGCCAATGGTTTTTTCCCTCTAAATGGCTGTGAGTAATATATTTTCAACTGAACAAATTTTGGTTTTTTCCCTCTAAATGACTAGCAGAGTTTTCCTGTTTGTATACAGGAAAACTCTGCTAGTCATTTCAGAATTCTAGCTGTATAATTGTGATGCTAGCTTTAAGCCTTTCACAAATTCTTGAATTGTCTTATAGTAGGGGTGATCACCAGTTATAGATTTATTTTGGCAAGAAATATCAGGCTATTCTCATGGTAGCTATTAACTACCTTCTTCTCATTATCTATACCTCAGCATGATGGGCTGTAGCTTAGTCACACTCTTATAGATCTTTTAGTTCATGTGGCTATGTTTTTGCCACATGCTACCTTTTAACGTAAGGAAATGCATGTGAAATAGCTCTTCAACACATATCGAAGCTTCGCAAGTGACCAAGAGAGGGAGGGCATCTCCAGGAGCCTACAGCAGACAGAGGACTGGCTTTATGATGATGGAGATGATGAAACTGAAAATGCCTATACTTCAAAGCTGGAAGATCTTAAGAAGGTTCTTTCCTCTTCAAATCTGACAATGTAAATTCCTTTTCTCTTTCTCTCATTCTTGATGTTTTATTTGATAATCATAGCTGGTAGATCCAATTGAGAGCCGATATAAAGATGAGGAAGCAAGAGCACAAGCTACCAAGGATCTATTAAAGTCCATTGGAGATTACCGGATGGCTGTGGATTCACTTTCACCCATGGATAGAGAATTGGTATGAAAACAAAGTTATGGCTAACATAATTCTGGCAATAATTTTTTCTATGATTTTGAGTCTTTGACTTTCCAATTTTCAGATTGTTAACGAGTGCTTTAAGGTGGAGCAGTGGCTTAAAGAGAAAAACCAACAACAAAACTCCATGCCAAAGAACATGGACCCAATATTATGGTCAAGTGATATTAGGAGCAGGACTGAGGAATTGAACTCGTAATACTCTTGCACCTTGTAGTTTGCAACTTAGAGTTATGGAGATATAATGCATTGCTTTTGCTTTTATATTTTGTTTTGTAGTTTTAGTCACGTTAACGTCATATGTGAAGGCCTTTTAAACATATGACTCCCCAATCAGTGATCAATAAATTGTTAGGCCAATTGAATTCCCTTCTGCATATTTTATCTAACCTGATTGTGATATCTTATAATCACATCTATCCGTTAAATAAAATTTTTGGTTGAAGGGAGTAACTCTTTCTTAGCATATGCATAGATTAATTTTACTCATTGCCCTGGTTTCCTGAAGGTTTCTCGATTCATTTGCTTTCTTCTATCTTTGTTACTGCTGCTTCTGATTTTCAAATGATCTCTAGAGTTTGACAGTGTTACTTCTATAATTTCAGGAGATTCAAACACATATTTAGATCCAGGGCTTCTCATCGAGAGGACTACAAGGGTTCAAACCAGCATGATACTTCTAATCACAAATGAGTGGACAGATGCTGGATGCACACACAGAGTTTTAGGCTTAGTTTCTTGTTTGTTCTGACAACTGTATATCTGTTGCATTTGTGTTGCTTTCTCTTTATATAGATGGGCAATTGGTAGTCATATGAGCACACACTACTCAATATTTGCCCCAGTTTTTTGTGTGTTCTTCCACCGACGACCTATACCATTATAACATCCTGAGAACACCAGAGATGGTGCCTAAGCCTGTGAAAGAGTTTTGAACAATTTGTTGCTAATACAAGTCATGGTTTTGTTAGTTCTGTCAAGACCTTGCTGGAGAATGATTCTTGTCTAAAGAATAAACTGTTGTATAAGAGGTTCTATTCCAGGGACTATTTATTTGTTGCGTTTCTCGTTTGGAAAAAGTGTATGTAAGAGCCAACATACGCTCTCCCTTGTAATCAACGAGTTGTTTTCCTTTGTGCTTTTGTTATGTTATGCAGAAAACAAGTTACTCGTACCAATTTAGGATGCTCTCCCTTAAATTTGACCAATTTAGGATGCCCCCTTGTTACTTTTAATCACAAAGAGACGCAATAGAGTTGGGGATGCTATATGAGGGCAAGTCCTAAGAATTTCAAGCCAGTAAAGTTCCCTTCAGGTATTTCTAACTACTTTGCAGCAGTCAATTAAACCCTATTGTCCCCAATTAATCCATGCAACTTTTACTTCAATGTTTGTTCCGTTTTTTCTTGCAAGGGGAGAGGCAAAGTATTTTATGAAAATGCCTAAATGAAACTTCTTGACCAAACTCCCACATGAAAATTCGATTCTCGGCAGACAACTGTTGAAAGCAAAACTCAAATAGTTCTTCCTTTCTCTCTTAATATTAAACAGAAAAGATCTGGAGAAACTAGTTAACTTCACAAACTTATAGCTAGTAGCGGCCGAGGCACAGCACAACCAGGGAGGGAATTCGCTCCCTCTCAACTCCTTTCAAATGGCCTCGATTTAAAATTATCGCTCCGTTACTGGTTTGAGAAGACTTGAACCTGTTTCGTTGGTCTGCGGAAAATGGCACCATGATCTTTGATGACCTTCATAGGTCTCTGATCAAGTTTCAAGGAGAAGAAGACACTACCAAGGCGGATGCTGTGGCCATTTTCCAGGCTCAAGCATCTCAACATAGCAAAGGCTCTCCATCTAGCCGCCTTCGTTAGGTATCTCTAATCCTCCTCTATCTAGAATAAATTCTAGCAAATACAGGGATTAGACTACATAACAGTTTTGAAAGTGTACCAACTGTTTGACGGAAGCTGAACTAGTTTGGGATATATGAAGAGATCAGACACATAGAAGTTGAATGTGATTCATTTAGTTGGTGAAGAATCTGGTTGTCCCCCTTCAGTATTATCAACCGTTGCAAGGAATTAGTTAACAGAAAATAGGATTGTTCTGTTAACTCTAGGATCGTATTGGCAGATTAAAGGTTTCTTCTACTTTGGCAAGAAGCCAAGAACGTACTAGGGATATTTTCATGTAATATATAGAAACAAATCTTTCATGCATACAAAACATGGGTTTAATCCAGATCGTTAAAAATGAAAATGGTCCTGAAAGTCTGAAACAGAAACACTTGTTGTTGATGGCTAACAAGAAATTCTCATGAGAAGGGCTTCAAGAAAGTCCTTTCAGCTTCACACAAGTTCCGAAGTCTTTTTATTCTTTCCACTACTTTTTACTTCTTTTTTTTATCGGGCTCCTCTTTCCTCTCTTCTCTCTCTTCTTCTTCTCTCCTTTCCGGCCAGCTATCATCTCTCTCTTCTTTTTCTGGTTAAACCCAGCCCTCTCTCTCGGGGCATGTTTACTAAACCGTAATGGGATTGAGAATGAATAGGAGAGAGAAGGAATGGGAGAGAGAATGAGTCATTCTCATTCCTCTGCTTGTTATCCGGAATCGAAAACAATCTCATGATTGATTCTCATTCATGTGTTTACTAACATGTAGAAATCGGAATCGTGATAAGGTTAATTACGAAAACACTCTTACGTATAACTTAGCAATGAAATTAAAATATTTTGTGGGACCCACGCAATAAATCATATGGGTATTTCTGGATTATTAATAAATCATGAGGATAATTTCGAAATGAAAAATTGATTCCCCCATGATTAGGAATCAATACCATGTCCCCCAATCGGAATGAAAAATGGATGATTGATTCCTGAAATTTTTGTGGGTCCCACGCAACTCTCATTCCTCCTATGGTTAGTAAACGTCTATTTTTAATCGTAATGAGAATCACTCTCTATGGGGTCATTCCCATTACGGATTAGTAAACGTGTCCTCATTCTCTCTTCTCTGGGAACCCACACCCAAGCCCGTGCTCTCTGTCCTTCGAAGCCAGCTGCACTGTATTGGATTCCAAAATCAAGAGTACTTTTCTCTATCTCAATCATCTGAACTTATTGGGTTTCTTGACCAATAAGAACAAAGTATCCAATATATTTCTCATCCACTCAAATTCAAATAATTTCGTGAGGACAATTTAGTAATTTTCTGTCGGTCTAGCGGATGGTGTCACTAACCTGTCCTCACGAAATTATTTAGATTTGAGTGAGTGGGAAAAATAGAGTACTTTGTTCTTATTGGTCAAGAAACCCAATAATTTCAGGTGATCGAGATAGAGAAGAGTACTCTTGATTTTGGAATCGAATACAGTGCAGCTGCTTAGTTTACCTCTAATCATTTCGCAATTTGTTTTCCTGGGGTTGGATGGCTGTTGTTAGAGTCCGTGAAGACTGTGAATGCCGTTATGATGTGTTCATGAGTTTCAGAGGCGAAAACACTCGCAAGACATTTACCGATCATCTCTACACGGCCTTTGTGAACGCCGGACTTTGCACCTTCAGAGATGATGAAGAACTTGAGAGAGGTAAAGACATTAAGGCTGAACTGCATAGAGCAATTCAGCAATCACGAACTTCTGTTATTGTGTTTTCCAAAGACTACGCGTCGTCCGGATGGTGCCTTGACGAGCTTGTCATGATCCTTGAACGCAAGAGCCAAGACCACCGCCATGTCGTTTTACCCGTGTTCTATGACGTGGATCCGTCCCAGCTGAGGAAGCAGACGGGAAGTCTTGCAAAAGCATTTTCCAGGCACCGGAAGAATGAATCGTTGAACAAGGTCAACCGATGGCGGGAAGCACTTCAAGAGGTTGCAGATATAGCAGGAATGGTGTTAAAGAATCAAGCCGATGGGTAAAGTTATGATGGCCTTTTGTTCCATTTTCTCTACTGCCATGTGTTTTGACTACTTTTTTTTCCTTTCTAAAAGAGTCATTACAGTTCTCCTTTTTCATCAAACAATAAAAATTTCGTAAATATTAACGTTATTTCCATGATTGCTCTAATTTAATGATTTGAAGTCATGACATGTTTGATTTACTATACTTTCACTTTGATTCAAAATTCTAGGCACGAGGCAAAGTTCATCAGAAAAATTGTTAAAGTGATTGAAGATAAGCTATGGAGGACACCCTTAAGTGTGGCTCGGAATCTGGTTGGAATTCATTCTCGAGTCGAAAGAATTAATATATGGTTACAAGATGAATCAACTAATGTTGGCACACTCGTAATTTATGGAATTGGTGGGATAGGGAAGACAACCATTGCAAAATTAGTTTACAATTCAAACTTTGAAAAGTTTGATGGAAGCAGTTTTCTTGAGAATGTCAGACAAATTTCGGAGCAACCTAATGGCTTAGTTTTAGTACAAACAAAACTTCTTTATGACATTTTGCATGGGAAAAAGGAGGGAATACACAGCGTTAGTGAGGGAATACCTAAGATTGAAAAGGCTTTACGCTCTAAAAGAGTTCTTCTTGTTATTGATGATGTGGATCATATGGACCAAGTAGATGCAGTGCTTATGATGCAAGATAAGTTTTGTCCCGGAAGTAAAATCATCATAACAACTAGGCTTGCAAGGTTGTTGAAACTTGATAAAGCTATTGAGTACAACCTTGAAACTTTGGATTTCAAGGAATCACTAGAGCTCTTCAGTTGGCATGCTTTCGGACGGAATGATCCCATTAAAGGTTACACAGAACATTCGAAAAGGGTAGTACACCATAGCGGAGGTCTTCCATTAGCTCTAAAAGTTCTTGGTTCTTCTCTGTCAAGGCAAAGTATAGATGTATGGGAAAGTGCATTAGATAAATTGGAAGTTATTCCAAATGGTGAAATCATGAACAAACTCAAAATAAGCTACGACTCTTTACAAGACAGCCATGACAAAGATTTATTCCTCCATATTGCTTGTTTCTTTGTTGGTAAGGACAAAGATTACATTGTTGGAATACTAGATCGATGTGAGTTCTACACAGTCGTTGGCATTAAGAATCTCATTGATAGGTGTTTGGTAACAATTGATGGAAATAACAAGGTGCAAATGCATCAAATGATTCGTGACATGGGACGAGGAATTGTTCGTCTAGAGTCAAAGGAGCTTGGGAAACGTAGTAGATTATGGCATCCTAAAGATTCTTTCAAAGTGTTGGCAGAAAAGAAAGTAAGAATTACATGCTCCATTTTATATGTATGTTTTTCTTCCTGTGAATCTGTCGGGTCTTACCCAAATGTTTATTCCTTTTTATATTAGGGCACAGAAATGATTGAAGGTCTTATCTTGGACATGCATAAGCACCCTGAATACACTCCTTCAACCGAATCAAATGCGGTAGTCTTGGAAACCAATGGATTTGTAGGGATGCACAATCTAAGACTGCTCCAGCTTAGTCATGTAGTACTCAATGGATGCTATGAAGAACTTCCTTCAGGACTAAGATGGTTGTGTTGGTCTACATTTCCTTTGGATTCTATACCCGGTGATTTTCCTTTGGATAACCTGGTTGTTCTTGAAATGCACTATAGCAGCTTGAGAAAAGTCGGAAAGGGATGGAAGGTACGCTACTTTATAGTTTTCATTTCTGTTTTTCTTTTTCCTTTCTATGATATCTAACGATTATGATAATTTTCTAAGGATTAACTCCCCATGTTCTTTGTTTTGTTACTTGTTTTGTTTTCCCATAGTATCTTCCCTCATTGAAGGTCCTTGATCTCAGCCATTCCCGTAGCCTTACTGAAATCACTGACTTCTCCCTATTCCCTAATCTGGAGAGACTGATTCTTAAAGATTGTAGAAGCTTAGTTGATGTCCATCAATCCATTGAAAAGCTAGAGAGACTAGTTTACTTGAATTTAGAGGATTGCAAAACTATTGAGAAGCTTCCGGAAAACATTTCTATGCTGAAATCCCTAGAAACAATAATCATATCTGGTTGCTCAAATCTTAATGACTTTCCAGTAAAGCTGAGGATGCTGAAATCTCTGAAAGTGCTTCAAACAAATGATATTCCAATAAGTTTATTGGCCACTACCGCTATTGAGGCCAGATCATGCCCAAGAACAAGTATAGAAACTTTTTGGGCTTCTTTACCCTCTACATTGGTAGATGTAAGTCTTGTAGATTGCAATCTTTATGATAATGTTTTTCCTAAGGATCTTGCAAACCTATCCTCACTGAAAAGATTAAATCTAAGCCATAATCCAATTCGTCGCCTACCAAGTTGCATCAGAGGTCTTACCAGGCTCGATCAACTCTCTTTCTCCAACTGTAAGAAGCTGAAATCGCTTGTAGGGCTACCAAGAGTAGGAGAATTGATGGTGAACAACTGCAAATCATTGAAAAAAATATCATCTAAATCATTGTCCTATGACTTGAAATCCATGGAAAACATAAGGATGCACGCCATAGATGAGCAGAAAGTTGATTCTTGGACAATGCATTCCCTCCAGGTCTCTCTCTCTCTCTCTCACATACATGCAACTATGCAAGGGACTCATTTCATATCATATCATTGTCAAGAGTCAAGAGTCAAGACTAACATTGTGATTTTCCATGGAATAGGGACTCTATGAATTTGGTATATTCAACACTTTTCTTCCTGGAAACCAGGTTCCAGGACGCTTCAGCCATAAAAGTATTGGGACCTCAGTATCTTTTACTGTACCTCTACATCCTAATCGTAGGATCCGGGGTTTGAATGTCTTCTCTGTCTATGCAAATTCAGATAATGATTCTAATGTGATCTATGCCGGTGTTAACTTACCTAATCCAATAATAACTAAAGTCAGTAATAAAAGCAAGGGTCTGAAATGGATCTTTGGCCCATCATACTACGGTCTTCCAGATGATAGAAAAGATATGATTTGGTTAAGCCATTGGAAGTTGGAGGATCAATTGGAAGGTGATGATAAGATGACTGTTTCAGTATTTATGGAACCTTGGCTTCAGGTGAAGCAGTGTGGCGTCGAGCTTGTGTATGAGCAAAAGAGGATGAGCACCCAACACAAGACCCCGGATCCTTATTCGTATGTCATTGGGACAGATTTTTCAGAAGAGCAAGAGGTGATGCCAGGAACATACTTCCTCTGCCCTCGACCTGCTACAATGGACATTTTGGATTTGTGTACGTCAGCTTGGTTCAATAATCTCATTAGGGACTCTGATGAAGAAACAGGTGTGTCACTGAGTAATAATCTCATTAGGGACTCTGATGAAGAAACAGGTGTGTCACTATTGATCGGAGACTTGATAGTTCCATATTAATCAATCCACATTCATTTTATAACATTTCCTCTAATCAGTTTACCGTTATTTGTATGTTTTTAGACAAAGAAGACAAAAAACAAGTGCGGTCGGAGAAGCTGCAGGAATCTCATCATGGCTGCTTTTTCTTTCTCTATTGTTTTCTGGTCGCTCCCTTTCTCTTCCAAAGAGAATAGTGATTGCTGAGTTTTGGTTAGGCCTCCTCCTATCTTACAATGGAGTTCGGCTGCTCCGTTCGTGGTTTGGCTCAGGTTTTTAAAGAGGCAATGAGGTTTCACATGAACTCCTTGCTCATTAGTTTCGACTTGCAAGAGAAGCAGAAACATAGGAGGTTATCTTCAAGGTAAGTATTCTTCTGCTAATCAAGTGCACAATGTTTGAGCTCTTTAATGTCCTCTAAGAAAAACTGTTTTCAGATCGAGTTTATAAATGCCTTCCAAGAAGAGTGCGGGAGGGCATCGCCAGGAGCCTATGGGTTACATAAGAAACAGATATGACATGGAGAGGTAACTCTTTCCTAGCATATCTACTACAGTAATTTTTATTTATTTCTTTGGTACTCGATTCACATACTTTATTCTGGGCAATCTATTTCTGCTTATCATATCTAGAGTGTAACAATGTTACTTCTAATTTCAGGAGGTTCACTACATATTTGGATCTAGGACTTCAAGATCGATCTTTTGTGTTCATGTTATACAAGCATATATCACTCTCAATTTCCATTTCTTTTTCTTGATTTTCCAATGAAGAGCTGTATCCTGATGTCGTCTTGAGCAAACCATTGAGATCTTAAAGAATGTAACATGACATTTTCACTATATGGAATCGACGAAACTATGTTCATATAACATGGATTTTAGAAAGAAAAAAATTGATACAGAAAAATTTTGGTACATGAAATGACAACTAACTATTTTTATTTTTTGGCTTTCCCTTTTCTGGCCTTCACAGGCCGTTTCCCACTTTCCTGTCAATTACAAAGTAAAAATGTGTAAGCCACATAATTAAACTCATAAAGAAAATGAAATCATGGACAATGTACAATTGAATTCACATGCACCTTTGAATACAGTTTGTAGGCTGTTCGACCTGTCGATTCCTGCCCAGTTTTACTGACATAAACCTGATGGCAAACACCAGAGCATTAGATTCAAACTGTATAACAACTTATCAAGATAATGAGAGATATGTACATAACAATAGACATGAACTCTGATCACTCTCCTTTAGTAAGCAGCAATTAGGAAATGTAGTATTTAATACTTCGGTGATCGCAAGTATAATGGCACAAGTTATCAACAATCCATGATCAACTTTTAGAGCCTCCTATATTCTCCACATGTACTAACAGTAACATCAAATAAAGAAAAAGTTGACCTGCTAATTGCTATTAACATAAGATCTATACCAACAAAATCAGAAATATGCAGTGTTTTAACATACCTTTCTTCCGCCAGGGCCTGTATACCAATGACCACCAGCTTGCCCACTTTGACTAGGCGTGTACCATTCACCAGAAGATTGTGCACTTGCTTGAATCCGCTTTTTGCTGGCAGAGATCCTGGGTTCCACCCAGTTTCCAGAAGCATGCTCCACGTTCCCACTGTTTGATTTGGCCGACTTATTTCTTCCCTTATTTACACTCCGCTTTACACTACCTTTCTGTGTTGCTTTACCTTTTGGGTTCACCCAGCTTCCAGAACCATGCAAGACTTCCTCAACATTTGATATGTTTGAAATATTTCTTCTCCGATTCACATTCTGTTTTGAAGCTTCTCCATTGCTAAATTGACCACTGAAATGACATTGAGAAAAATATCATGACATAACATTCAAAAGAAAATCTATAAAAACCAGAAACATCCAGGAAAAAAAAGTTATTACATGTAATCGATAACTGATGCACCATTCTGTTGATTTCCACTGACATTAACAGCACCCAGGGGGATAAAATTTGGTAAGCGATTGCGGACTAATTTTTGAATCTTTGGATCATCATGGAAAAAGTAATGATGAGCAGGTGGAAGGGGATCAGCCACATTCCAGAGTTGTTCAACATCTTGGCTGCTGGGTGTCGTTTCGTGAAAATTCTCATTGGTACGCAGATATGCATCTCTCTCCAGATTTTGGTTCGTCTTATCCTTCACAGATTGGAAGTATTCTTGACATACCTCATCCAAAGCAGGTGTTGGAATGTTGAACTTCTTGATTGGACTGAAATTTTTCCACAAATCGACATCTTCAGGCATACTCGTAGATAAGTTTTTGTTTGTTCCACTAGTAGTTGCAGAATGGCCAGGATCAGTATGTTGCTTCTTTGAGGATGAATCAACCTTAGAAGTAACCCTGCTAACACTATGACTGACTGAAGGATCATCAGAATCAGAATCAATTAACTGAAACCTACGAAGAGGACTGGTAGTTAACTTTGGAAAGACATATTCTTGGCGGCTTGCCTCCAAACTCACAGAAGCTGGGAACTCTGAAACATGATTCCTTTTCCTTCCAATGCTATGGCAGGATGATTGAGAAGTTAAAATCCCACTACCACGCAATGGGACTTTAGAACTACTACAGGATGTTTGGTATTGTGTGGACCGATGCACATCTGCTACAAATTTGGCAACCATTAACATAAGAACATAATTTATAGAGTATACAGACTCTCTCTCGGTCATGTGCGTGAAAACAACAATCAACTGCAACTAAAGCACAATGAGTTTGGGATTAAGACTATGCCCAAAGTTGGACCTGCGTAGCAAACAATGCTGTGAAGGAAACTATACATTACAGCACTAAAATGGAAACAAACTTGCAATGCAGATTCCATAGCAACCTAAGCAACAGTAGCACCAAGATTAAAACAACCAATCAAAAAGCACAAACATATATGGCGATACACAAACTGTAACTAACTTTGCCAATGACTAATCAACCTGCTTGCTTACGCTGCTCGTATACATTTTACAATGTTCGAAGAGTATTATCAACCCTAAGATTTAACTCAAAACCATTGATTTACCATATAATGTTTCTTGTTATACTGCCCTCTTCAAAAGGCATTTTCAACAAAATTTCCCCAGTTTCAAAGTTACAAAGTTTTCACCTTGTTCACTACCACAGGCCCATATTACCAAAGTCATTTGCTTTGCAAATAAACCCACTCCTACATCTAAAATACTCATTACATTACATCCGCAAATCTCTACAAAGTGCAACATTGTTGATCTAATTGGTTACTGCTTGTTTATTCTTCAAAATTGAGAAGAAAAAAAATGAAACAAAAAGAGAAAAAAATCACTTCCTCCTCTAGATAATATAATAACTGGAGATTAATCAAGGCCACTTCATTTGCCTCATTTATTTTCCCCAGTTTTATCAAAGACGGCAGAAAATTAACTTTTTTCACAAGAAGTTCCAGATTCTCATTTCCACTCAGACATCATCAATAAACAAAAATCCAAAAACTTTAAGAGAAAAAGAAAAAAGAAATTACCTTGAATGGTATTTTCCGGAGAAGAGAAGTCTTCGATATCATCATCTTCAATACTACAAAACGGCGTCGTTTGCTCCCGCTTCTCAGGCAGTCCTCGCTTCAGCCGCTTGAGCGGTCGCGGCGATTGGGGCCGGATTTCCGGATCCAGACCCGGCCCGATCTCTTGTTCTACATCACTGTCTATACGGACAGCCGAACTGGGAGAAGGGTGTGGAGCTGGAGTGGAGTTGGCCGGAGCAGCTGTTTGGAGCTCCGATTCGAACCCGAAATCGAGTCCGAGAGAGAAGGAAGGAGCTTCATAGTCGGCCGCCATAGAGAGAGGGATAGTGGTTTGGGTCTGAAATTGGGCGAGTGGTTGGTTCTTCTCTTCTAGTGTGAGATTTGAATTTTGGGGAAATTTTTTGGAGGGATTCCAAAATGAGATTCCGTAAAGTTAGAGAGAAATTTCCATATTTTTCTCTATTTTTGGCGGGTTCTCAAAAATTCTATTTTGTGCGGCGTAGCGTCGTGGAGAAGAATCAGACGGTGGGTTTTGTACTCTTTTAAATATGGGACTGGGCCCCAAACACCCTACTTGGCCTTTCACACAATTTTTTTTTTCTTTTCAGCAAATTAATTGCGATTGATTATTTATTTATCATAAGGTCAAAGACTCAAAGTACATCGACCAACAAATCCTCACGAAAAGACCCTGAAAAATTTTGTTAACTTGAAGTAAGAACAAATGAAAGGAAAGTAAAACAGGTTGTCAAAGGCAATAACTAATGTGCAAATGATAAGCTTTTATTGCACAAACTATAACCCTGAGCAAAACGAGATGCCCAACAGAAGTTATTAAAGTTATGACACAGTTGACCACACAATCCCCGCACGAAGGCTGACAGTACAGAACGAACACTCCAAGCTAGAAAACACCATGAACACTGAACTCATACCTGGAATCGACCTAGTTTCAAGACACGAACCCAACCCCAATCTCATAACTAGATCCGACATTAGAACCAACACGGAGTGCCCCAACCGCAAGTAGGGCCATGATCACCAATCGTCACCACAAGCAAAATGCAATTTTAAAAAACTGTATGATCGGATTCCCAAGAGTGATCAAAGATGAAGGTTAAAGAAGTCAATGTTGATGAAGAGAAACCACAAGTAATATGCCAAAAACTATCGCCTCGACAATTTCAAAATTATCCGAGGAGAGGTGGTGGGAAAGAGATCTCATAGTAAGGCCTGATGCAAAAGGATGTTCGGAGATGGCGGTTAAGAACAAAAATCCCTAATCGTTGCTAATTAACAAAGAGAGAAGGATGTCGAGAGCATCCCTCCTATGGGTTTTGCTCTAGAGAGAACTAAAACATGTAGTTTTTGCTGATTTTACTCTTCAGTAAGAGAAATTTTATTAACACCTCTTAATATCCTTAATAATCCGTGACCAACAAAGACAGTTTGTGAGTTCTTTTTCATCCCCAAGACACTCATATTTTTGTTTCTAGCTGATTCATTTAAATGGATCGCGACGTCCAAAGTTTACTGCAATTGTTGAACGTCCAAAGTGTAAAGGGCGTAAGATGAAGGCAGTTACAGTGGATAAGGGTCTGCGACCACTTATGAGCACTACTACAATGTTGCCTATAGGACACCATCCAATAATGGTGGTGATTGTTCACATTTGCCACCAACATTATTATTATCCACTATGCAGCCACTGAAACCTAACAGTGGTTATAATTGCAGTTTCTATTGGAGCATAGCACACCAATAGGTTTTCGGTGGGAAAATTTTCACCAAACTGACATAGTTGTCACATCATTCTCTCATACATCTTTTGTCATGTGTCACCTCATCTTGTACACCATTAATATCTTTAATTGGCAACTATAATAACGGTGTCAAACATGCCCCAAATTGTTTGCACGGTAGATCTCGTGTCTTTGATTTTATTTTCGGGATTTGCTTTGCTTATCTATTTTGGGTTTTATAATTAAAAAATATGAGATTGCTTAGGTATCAATTATTTTTGACAGTTTCACATAGAGTTGTTATGTTGTAATCTCGTTGAATTTTTAATTAATTGACTATTTTTCTAAAAAAACAAATTTAAATAGGAGGTGAGCAAATTTTTTTCCATGTCTATTGCGTTTAAGTAAACGTTTTTCGAAATTTAATTGTACTGTAGTAAAATATCAAATTTTCAATAATTCATTCCTATATGAATATATTTACCTCAGTGCAACTTTACTACAACTTTCAATAATGGGATGGGGATGCAGTTCCCTTTTGTGCCAAACTTCCATTTTCAGTGAACTTAGAAAATTAAAATAAAACACTAAACATTTTACGTAGGAAGTGAATTGATAATTGTATTTCAATCAAGTCTGGATCCGGTTGGGTTTAGAATCTTGGATCTAGAGATTGCTTACTTCCTCTCACAAACAGATATGGACTCTGAGTTCATGAATTTATTAGTATATCTTTTATTTTTTGGTTCCAAAGTTAGTGATTTCTGTATCTTGTATGGCTGTGTTTATAATAGTAGGATTAGGTTGAATTACTCAGGTAATAGTTCTTTATATCGCGCACTTGGATTATTATTTGTAATTTTATTGTTATTATTCTAATAATATTGATATTTTCGCTAAAAAACAAAACAAAATTAAGAATAAATAAAAGAGGGTCGTGATTCCCATGAGTAGCTGGACCAAAGAAGGAAAATGTAGCTACTGAAGAGCTTTCAGAAGAGCTTGAAGCTTTGGTGTCTTCCACTATGCAACCATTAATAGACCAACACCCGGCGTCTAATTTGTACCAGCTAGATTGATATCCAACACCTCAAAAAGAAACATTAATTCCAAAGAAAGACGAAAATAGATCGAGACAGAGAAATTAATCAAAGAAGAAACTGTACGTGTTACTATTTTCTGAACTCTAGAAGTTTACATCTGGAGAATTTACAGAACTGAACAAAATTTTTACAGTATCGATCATGATGATGATCAATTGACCTCCGGAATGGTCTGAAGGACAGGCCTCCACGGCTGTTGGTGATCAGTCTCGTATGAATCACTATTACTACCAACGGTACCAACGGTGAAGATCAAGTGTGCCAAAACCTGCTGCACCGTCATTTGCTTCAGCTCCACCCTACCCATCAACTCCTCCAACTGCTTCTTCGTAATCTTTATCTTCACTTCAGTAGCTCCTCCTCCACCAATCTTCGACGTCGTTGAAGAAGAATCATAAGAACCAAATTTACCATTTTCACCTCCAAGAAGCCCATCTTCTTCTTCTTCTTCCATCTTCCTCGTCTTCATCTGGTTGTGATCTTGGTGATCGTTACTCGCCAGATACCCCCAATCCTCCCCTCCCCAATTCACCGACGACGATTCATCGTGCCTTATACAATTCCCCATGTTTTCTTTTCTTTTTCTTTTTTTTTCTCTCTTGTTGATTTGCTTTGGCGATCAGTTCTGGGAATATATAGAGAACCACTTTGTGCTTTATATACACTGGTAGGGATAGATGATGATAGAGATGAACGTTAGGAGGAGGGAACGTGGTCAAACCTAATGTGTTGCCACGATGGATGACCGGCTGTCCTACGTGGCACTGTGGCAGGCGGTGTTGGGGATTTGACCTCATCAATTTCGTATTGTGGCTTTTGGTCCTTTCTAGGGGGATTGGTTCAACTTAACATGCCTGACAGGCTGACACCATCATTGCATAATCATCCTTGATCTGCTTGACTAATTAATTAACAAGTAATATTGTATTTACTTTCACGATTAATAATTAAGGAGGTCAAGATTGTGATGTCAATGCAATTTGGCCTTGACAAGATCGATTAATCTTACTAGTTCAAGACCCATGATGTCCCCTTGTGATTCCATTCCCACTACATGATATATTACCTACCTAAAATGTACCAACTATCTATGTCCAAGTTCGAATTGTCCAGCATCTGTGAATCTTAAAGCCTCTTTTGTGAATCAAATGATACCTAAAAATTTAAGTTATGGAAAATAATATAAGTTATGATGTATATTGTAACTAACACATATCTTTGTGTAGGTCGCAACTTTACACCTTGTCAATCAACAACAAAGTGTAAATCAAAGAATGGGTTACTCAGCAAAAAATTTCATAACAAAAATTATATAATAGCATATCCAACGATTATTAGTTCTGAAAACTTAGCTAATTTTTCAATACATTGATACATTAAGTAGATTAATTTCATAATTTATCATTGCATTAAGCTAATTTACGACCAGATGGAACAAATTTACGTTCATATATTGATATTAATGCATGGTAAAATTTCTTATCATGTATTATGCTTACGGATCATTGTATTAAAAAAAGTCATTCAAGGTCGTTGGTGTAGTAATTTGACATCAAAATTGATCGAAAAAAGATCTAAGTTCAACTTCCCTACGATATCAATGTGGAATGAGGTGAGGGACTGAGGGTGCATGTGTTAGACAAAAAAAAATGTATTAAAAAAGTCTTGTGTGAACGGGGGTTTGGGATGGGATCTTGCACATTAAACTAGGTGTGAACGCAAATTAGCAATTGGAATCTTTCATTTTGTGCCAAGTAAGTGCATACCAACCAAAAAGGAATCTTTCAATCTTTCTGTTAATTCACGTGCGCGCGCTTTTATTATGCTTTGCTGAGTCTTTTTTTTTTGGTCAATCCCTTCGATGAGTTGAGCATATCCTGATTTCATCGCCATCCAATTCAAATATGAATGCTTCACCTCTCCTTTTTGTTAGGCCTTTTCTCTTTTCTGTTTTATATTTTTTTTATAGGAGAATCTCTAATAATAAAAATTAAGTAAGGAGATTTAAATCAACAGCTAAATGTGTTGCATGTTGAAAATTTAAAATATTTATTAAAATTTAAAACACTTATTCAACCATTTATTTGAAATTGTTTACTTGATTCTTATTTCAAAGTTCTCATTAGAGAGAACCTCGTGTATAACATGAAAAAAAAAAGACTTTTATCTTTACAAAAAAAACAATAAACTAAATGGTAATTATGCATCCATTCTTGTGACACGATTTATTAGGATTAAGCAAATTAAGATAAATGGTAATTAAATAAGAGAAGGAAAATCCTAAATGATTAATGTACCATTGTGCCGACCAAGTACCTTCCGGCTTAAGGAATAGACTTACAATTAGGCCGGTTTTGAGTGTTATGGCATGGATAACGGTATGATGTAGAGTCCTGTCCTTGTAAGGTCAGAAATTAAATTATAAACACGATTTCACATGAAGAAATGTACTAACCCGTATCAGGCATCACAAGCCTTGCTCGACTGCTCTCATCTAAATGCCTTGAGCTAGTGCTAGGTGTGTTGGTCGCAGCTCTTCACTCCATGCAACCCTTCCTTTGTAGTCCGTGTTTGGCGTAGTCTCTTTTGAAGCTCGTATTTGCTTTAATAAACTCTATATACGACCTTGTTGGACCTGATTGTTCGGTCAAATACCAAATTAGTTTGTCTTAAGCCATTTTCGTCATCATCAACATTGAAGTTACTGATATTTAGAGTGTCGTTAAATTTTGACCGCACAGCCGTTAATAGTTATTAAGAGATCGAGTAACATTTGTGCATTATTTGAACCATTATCGCCCATTAATTGTTTTTGTCTATAGAAATTGCATGCATAGATAGATAGATGTCACTCTTTTACTAAGCAAGCTACCACGTCGTTCCAAAACCATAAAATTAATAACTCACATCACTTGATTCTTGGCCTCTATTACACATCTGCTGCTTTACACGTGGCACCAACTGATTAAGTGGTTCACAAAATTAGGGTTTTAAATAGGGTAAAACACTAAAACCTACGTACGTACGATGCAAATTGAACTACATGAACATTTTAAATGGTATTCTAGAAGCATAGGGCCTGAAATGTATTTGTGCAAATTAATATTTGTAGTAACTAGTAAGTATCCTTACCTTAATGTATTTGTAGTAATCATTTAAAGAGAATAATTTTAGCTATTCCTCTGTTTGTTATCGCAGAAGAATCTTGTTTTTGAAATTAATTAACCTAACGATACATTAATGTGTTTTCATCCATCTTTCTTTTCTTACGCAAATTAATATTATGATCAACATCATTTAGTTTTTAGCTTTCCATGGAAGCAATTTTAGCTTTCCATGGAAGCAAAAGTTGTACATTCAACAAATTAACTCTCAAATCAAAAATCATTTGATCATCTAAATTGGGTGCACCTTCAGTGCCCGGGGCATAAGAGTGCTCAGGCAGAAGGATTCAATTACAGGGGGGTGGGGTGGGGTAGAGGATGCATCCAAGGGTTTAGAAGCTTGCCACGTGCCCAAACACTTGGTGCTTGATGTATGGCAGAATTTCCCATCTAAATTGTGTAGACATGTATATACATTATGTCGGATAAAAGTGAAACAAAAATAATGATAATTAAAGAACCAACGATTTTCTTCTCTCCTGTCTATATCATCACGCACTGCTATCTTCAATACGATCGACTACACATTAATATGCCATAGCTATAAGCAAGTTGGGATTTAGAAGAAGCTGATATAGCTAGTGATCGAGATAGCTCGTTGCCATTGAATTGAACTTGGGATATTCAGGAGGTTGGCGAATAAAACAGATGGAATATATTGTTGGTTAGGTAAATATGGCTTCACATCCTCTGTCCCCAAGTTCCTGTCTCCTTCCCTGTCTCTCCATTAATATGTTGACACCTGTTCTTCCACTCCACCTCATCTAACAGCCATCCCATTCCGTTATCACCTTTCTCTCTCTCTCTTCTCTTCTCTTTTCCCTCTCTCTCTGTCTCCTGTTCTGTTCGTGCCCAGCTCACTAGCCCAGCAATCACGCCCAGATTTTCTCTCTCTTCTCTTCTCTTCCCTCTCTCCCTATCGAAATCTCTCTTCTCTCTCCGCCGCCGTCGAGCTCTGCCGTGAGCCCAGCCCAGTCTCTCCGCCGCCGTCGAGCTCTGCCGTGAGCCCAGCCCAGTCTCTCCGCCGCCGTCATCAGTCTCTCACCAAGAATAGAAAATAAATTTATGATTATGATGATAGGTGCTTCATAGGGTTTGTTTAATAAATCATTATCTCTTAAGCTTTTTTTTTTTTTTGAGAAAAGATCGATACAAAGCTTGAAAGCTTAGTAGCTTACTCTCTCACATCTGCAAAATAGCAAAACCCAGATATTGAGCATGAACCCAGATCTTGATACTGAGCATGATCACAATCAGATCAAAATGACCAAACCATAAAAAAACAGATTGACCCACAGCAAAAATGAAAAAAGAAAATTCGATTTCACATGTAGATTGAAACCCCAGTGGGTGCCAAAATTGATTGAAACCAAACGACAACCAAAATCTCCAGCATGGAACGCAAAGTAAATAGACCCACATAGCAGAAAACTGAATACAAATGAAGATTAGAACTCGGACGACCACATCGAATCCAAAATCAAAATCTTCCTATTTTTTTCTTCTCTTGTTAGTGAATCCGGCTTGGGGAAGATGAGTCTCAAGTTGGAGTTAACAGAGTTAAATGGCTGTTAGGTGAGGTGGAGTGAAAGAACAGGTGTCAATATATTAATGGAGAGACAGGGAAGGAGACAGGAACTTGGGGACAGAGGATGTGAAGCCGGTAAATATAGTATCGAAGATGCGAACTCGAAAGGTTGTGCACCACATGGCTGGCTTCCCCTTAATCGTTGCCAATAATTCTAAAAGAATAAACTATAATTAACCATAACAGACAGAGATGTTAATTCTAATCAAATCAGAATATATGTATATATAATCAACATATATATATAACCTAGCTTGCAAGGCGCATGATATTAATAATACATACAGAGAATTTAATTATATATATATATAACCTAGCTTGCAAGGTGCATGATATTAATAATACATACAGAGAATTTAATTATTCCAAATATATATTATTTCTTATAATTCTACGTACAAAATATCAATACTAGCTAGCTGCTGCCTCAAGTTGTTGGCTATGAGTTGAAGAACAGTTCAAACAACTGTGAATCAATTTTCTTTCACATATACGTATTGCATGGTATAGATATATATGAAGTCCTTATTTGAAGATTAATATTATCTGAAAGAATGCAGAAGGAACAACGACTTGAATCCTTATCTTGAATTTCCAATTAATTAATTATAATTAACATGATGATTAAGGTTGATAATGATACCGATCGATACGTACAACTTTCAATTAAGTTTCTTTCGTGGCCGTTTTTCGTCTTTGGTATTTAATCTAATAATATGACTGGTTCACAGGTTGGTACGTATCTCAGAACCGATCGACCTTATCATAAAATTGATATTGATAGCTTCCAGAAAAACACAAAAATCAAAGTGTTCGTTTTCTGTTTTATATATTTATCATATATGCTTTGGTTGCTATATGTCAATCTATCATTTGACACTATTCAGTCGCTCACAAAACATAAAAATATGACCCCCTGAGTCAACAAGAATAGTCAAATCATGTAAATTAGACTATGAAAACAACTAAACATGTAGTATATTGACCCCCTTTCATGGAATGGGCAGCTACTCGATGGAAAACGAAATCTCATTGTTCAGTAGTTTTGGGCTAATTAAACCCTTAACTCTAAGCCAAGCTGGCAATGAGATTTTTAAAGTTGACATCTCTAGCTACCAACAGAATTTGGGCTTAGCAATTTGTGTATTCTTATTCCTTAATTTTCTAACTTCAGTACTACCTTCGAAAGAACGAGTGTTGGGTTTTTATCTCAAAATACCTCAAAGATGTTAATAATGGGTCTAGATCAATCTTACTTGTATATTAATTTAAATGTTTCATACACATTGTTGTGCCACTCTTTTATTGTAAAACTATACTCCTCCATAGTTTCATGTCCTCCATGGCCTGTTGTATTCAGTTTTGTCTTTTTTCTTCTTAATAAGTAAATATGGGAAATGGCACATTTCCAGGGCTATTCCCAATTACCATTACACTATAAGGGTGTTGGAATAATCCAACGTGAGCAACAATAAGGTTGAATCATCAGGTATAACATCGATCAATCACTACTTGATCTCCTTATCGATCAAAACTGTGCAGTTGCACATTTCCAGGGCTATTATGCTCAAGAAGAAAAGAAAAAATTATGATTTGAGCCTTTGAAGACAGAAGAGAGAGAGGTGGCCGGTTTGAACTAATTGGACGTAGTGACATTTTGGGTGTGAATTGAAACAAGAAGAATTTCACTGGTCGGTGATGTGATAGACTGGTATAGTCGGCTGAGAATCAATTCATTAAAGATAAGGAACAAAAAAAAAAAGGAAAATCATTCATTGAATTAGAACAAGTGAACAACCCTACCTAGCTAGGAATCCTTTTGTGATGATATTCTGGCATCCATCAAATGGTTTTGAACTCATTGAAGGGTCCAAAAACGAAGGGTCTACACATGCGTGAGGACATGTATGTGCTCATTCATTTGTCTCCGACAAAGGTACATATATGAAAACAAGTGTTTTATCGGAATATATAGCCTGGACGTTACTGTTAACTACCCAGAGTTCTATTTATAAATCATGTCCCAAGCGCATACGTATATTCGGAATTTCGAAGCCAATCTGGAGTACGTAGATGCAAATAATGTCTTGTGCATTCATGTCGTGGTTCGTAATGCGGACGTCTACGAACCTGACGGGCCTATACGTACGTATATTAATAAATTAAACTACGTTAATTAATATCTCATTTTGGGATGTCGGTGAGTTGTGTTATGTTGGTTATTTTTTACCTTAGTCAAAGTATCCCAAAGGTTTTCTAGGCCCAAAGATTAATCCATGCAACGCATGTGAAATGCTCAAACTGTGCATTGCAGCACAGTGTTCGGCCACTTTGACAAATTCGTGTTTCGAACGCGAGTAGGGGGTTCTCAACCTGGACGCTGATCCACTAGGCCACTTGCAGTGGTTAGTGTCAATGTGTCATGTTGGTTATTGGTAAAACTAAAACTGTGGAAGTCACAGCCTCACAGGCGGTTTAAATCTTACTAACATTTAGGGATGAGTGGGATGAAGATTAAAATTGTTGTTGTTGTTGTTGTTTTTTGTTTTTGTTTTTTTAATCTCCTTTTAGAACCTCTTTTTTGTTGTTAATATAATATTTAGTGATACGAGAAGCAAAACCAACATTATGGAGGTCATGTGTTATAATCTCACTTGCATATAGGGAAAAAAATTAGCGATACGAGAAGCAAAAGGAAAAAAAATTCATATTCCAGACATTTTGCAAAAGAGGAAATTATTTTAAAATTTTGAAACTAAATAAGGATTCTCACCAAAAAAATTAAAAATTAAATAAAGATCAATCATTAGTTAAAGTTCAACTTTCATCTTTAAAGAACTGAAACTTCAAGAACTGAGGTGACTAAAGAATAAAGATCACCGGAAGAAGACTCAAGGTGAAAGGGTTAGCCCTTCCGTACTTAATTAGAATATTATTACATAATCTATAGATTATGAGTTCACCAATTTTTAGCTCAAGTTATAGGATATGTTGTTTCTGTCTTTTTTAGTATGCTATGACCAGTGAGGCATTCGTACGTTTTGTCATGCCACAATAAAATGGGTCATTATGTGTAATTTTTCTCCTTAATAATACAATTGATGTGCGTTCAATTATTCTTTTTTTTTTTTTTTTTTTGAGAGAGAGATATATATATATATATATATATATGAGGACCAGATCGAGTATTATTTGGTAGGCTCGTTTTTTGGTTTTTCAATAACGGGCATATTTTCTTGTAATAAGTAACATTCCTTGCATTACATAGGAGAAAAGGGATATCATATATATATATATAGGACTAGGAGAGCTACAACCAAAAGCCCTTAGGGCACCCTTCACTAAGAACATCAAATTTAATTAATGCTGAACTAGCCTCATGACGGCAAGAATCAATCCAAACAACTCGATCCCCAGTACTCCTTTGAGTGACGTCCTAAACTTGTCAAATAGTTGGCCACAAAAGTAGCCTACCGAAGCACATGCTTGAAACTTATTGCCTCAAAAGTGAGTGAGCTCGAGATGTCTAATTTCTTCGACAAGAGTTTTAACACGCCAAGGAACCTTTGTAACCTTATTTAGACAGTCTATGAAAAGTTAGAAAAGTCAGCTCCATCTCCTGGCATGGCTTGCTTGCTGAGACCGACCTTGAATAATTAAAATCAACAGCTTCTGCATGGCGCAGCACCATCACTTGACTACCTCAGCATCGAAGATATATAGCCATCAAAATCTAATTAAGAGCCTCCTGACTATAAATTTTCAGACCACACTTCTTTTAATATATACTTGAGCTTCAGTTAGTACATCCAATATATTTTCTTGTTCCGTATTATTTTTCTTTTGCATTTTTCTTGTTCCAATAATGGATCTAATCATGGACGTGGGACTAATGAACTGTTCTGCGAGAACCAGACTATCTATATCCTTTTCTTTCTTTTTTTATGACAAAAATACAGACTGAATTATTATTCCCAAGTTTGGAATTATATAAATATATGGCTTTCAGACTATGATTCCAGAGTTGCGCAGTGCATTGTTTCTAGTCTGGAACTGTTTGATACAGTATATAACTATTTATAAATATTCATTAGTCATGACCTTGTCAACCAATAGTGCAATCTCAACACATGAATTAATAAGGTTTTAAAGTATTATTGTCCATGGCCAGAGCTACACATATGAAAGCTCTATTTATGTATCTGTTTTTTCCTTCCCATGTGTCTCCAGCTAGAAACGGTGGGTGGGGAGAAGCACCTAAAATTAAGGACGATTTTAGTTATGTTCTCATAACGTACTTTTGCACTATTTTATGAGAGTTTTGAAAAAATAAAAAAGAAGAAGAAGATAATTTTGGACTGCAAAATAATTTTCTAAGAGTGAGTAAACCATTAATATCTAAGTTATTAAAGTTAATAAGGCAAATTAAGTTCTTATGCATACAGATATAATTATATATAATGTACTCTAACAAAGCAATGTTGAGATCTAATGGCCGATTGTAAATGCGAATCAATAGTTAGGTGATTAATTCATATTTGAATACCACAATGTTTCGAAACTGTACACATAATTTATAGGTCTACAAAAGATAAAGCAACTTTAAAATCTGTGGCCGGCCAGGGGGAGGGAGAATTTGACACTGTCCCCGAGTAGATTAGTCATTGAGCCTAGGAAGCCTTTTGGATACCATAATTTTGATAAAAAAAATAAATTAAAATCATTTGGCCATCTAACTATTATAAAATTTGATTGAATGTGAAAATTACAATTAAGGGCAGACCTATTAGGTCTAAGTTTGACTGTTTGAGCTAAGTAAACTTACACTGTAATCTGCCATTTACAATTGATCACCATCACTGTACCACATGTAGCACCATCGTTGCGATTCTATATCGATCGGAACCCAAATTGGGTCGGAGAAATCGCCACACCATCTTACTGACGAAAAATAACACATAGACCACGCCTAAACAACACTGTAGAGGTCCACCTCCATGATCCATGACCCAACCAAAAACAAGAATCTCGACCGCACAAACAACGTCGAAAGAAATGGCGTAGAAAAAGAGAAGTAAGCCAAAACCTACTGATCATGCTAAGGGTTGCCGACGTAAAAATCCGCCATCACCGCCCTCGTCGGAGCCTAGAGAGAATCTAAACCCACCGCCACCATCAGAAAACCCTATCGCCTCCCAAGAGAGAGAGAAAAAAACATTTCTCCTACCTAAATTGGGTAAAGAATGGATAACAAATATCAAAACATTAGCCTATGCGTGTTTATGTCTCTACCCTTTGGATGCAACATCATTGATCAAACGGTCAAATATGAAAAGCCCCGTTAAACAATGCATGTTATGTTAATTAAGCTTAGTATTTTACATAATTACATATGTTTAGGCTCGCAAACCGAGTTAGTTAGAACCCGATTCCGGCCCTTACCATGTGGGTGCATTTGTCGCCTAGCAAAACCGCATGTAGATTTGTCCACGGCTGTCACGTGTGTTCCACGCCATCCGCCACGTGGTGAAGCCCTCGGATACCTTTTGCTGCACAGTAATAAATAATGCACAAGCAGAACAAAAACGAGTAGATTATTACAAATCTCATACTGTCCTCTCAGGAAGCCACAAAATCTATCGACTCTGGGTTTCTTTAATTAGATGCACAGCAGAATCCTACGCTTATGTAGACAGATTTGTTCGACCAAAAATAAGAAAAACAAAGCTACTATGAGTTCCTCTTCCACGCTTTGGTCGGACAAACCTAATTGTGCGACCGATCCATAATAAACCCCCACGTATATGAGTTTAAAAATAGATATGACATGTGGTAAGTACGTCCACCAATCATCTATCAGAAATCTCATATGTGACATTTGAGTACCTCACATTTATTTTTATGTCAATAATAAATCACCACGTATTTTTTTTAATGGCTTTTATCATGAACAATATATGACATTTGAGTTGTTCATCGCTTTGGTACTTAAAAATTTAAAACTATCACATTGGTACCTGACATTTCAAACCCGACCCAATTTTGATACATATTGTCAATAATTTCGTTTAAGTCATGCGCATGTGGTTTTTTTCCATAAACATTTTTCGTCTCTCCATGTATTAAGTTATTAACCCAATTTTTTTTTCTCTCTCTCTTTCTCCTTCTCTCCTACTCACATATGTCATCCACCACCACAATGGGCCAATGGTGGACATCGCAAAGACAATTTTAGCTTCAGGTCTTCTTGTATTCTTCAGAGTTTGTATTTGCTTTATTTGTTTATGGTGCTTCAACCGGTAGTCGAAGATGAATATAGTTAGGTATTGCCTCTTTTTTGTCGTGCTCCACAAAGACGATTCATTATGTCTATTGTTTTCCGTAATGAATAACTTAACGTCCTACTTTTTTATCTTCTTCAAAGTATTTCAAACGTGACGTCTAAGACACCAAGGCATAATATGGATCTTTAATGACATTGATAACTATATGAGAATCAAATTTTGTATCATAATTTGATAATTTTTTTTTTGAAGGGCTCAAAGTGCACCGTCATGCAAGGAAATGGCTTTTTTCTTTTGGTATCATTAATTTTATCGTGTCGATCACCCATTACAAATGATCCTAACTTTACCAAGTACTAAATTCTAAACCCAAACTCACGGACGGGTCCCCATTATAATTCAAAAGGGAAAACTCCCATTAATAGCCACAAAATGTTGGTAGTCATCTCTCCCGTCCCTACTTTGCGGTGTTAGAATTTTATAAGCTCATAATATCTTCCAAAGTGGGAAGGAAGAAATTAACATAAAAATTTACGTAATGCATCTGACTTATTGAACAAAAAGATGCAAACTTGATTTTGTTAAAATAGCTAATTAAGTAGTACAACTAAAATATCTTTTGGGCGTACTTAGATACGGTAAGGAAGGTTTCCAAAACTTCTTTCACAAATTCCAGACAAATAAAAATCTACTTGGAGTGTCAAAGAAAAAGGGCACTTACATGCGCTTGAGGTTTTTCCTATAAGTTCCTCTCTCTATCCGGCGGCTCGTCGACTCTTTGAGGTGTTATCGTCGGATGGGCTAATAATGACTCTTTGCTTTCTCCGTTAGCTATAAGTCATACGTCATCACAAAATTGTTGTCTGTTTATTTATTTATTTGGTAAATGAATTTGCAAATTTTAAGATAAGGCTTTACCAATCAAAGATGAAACATGGTGTATGAAATGGATATATCTGACCCTCTACTTTCCCTATCAACGTGATGAAGGATTTCATTATCATCTCCTATTTGATAGAAAGTCTGTGGTAGTCTGGGCATGAATCTACAAACCTATACTCAAAAAGGCATTGCAATAAATGATTAAATGAAAAAAAAAACAGGTCACCCTATACTCGTGTAGATCAAAAGGTTTGTTATTTTTTTTTTTTTTTTTCATTCAAAACTCAAAAATATTACACATAACAATCCACTATATGACTAGCTTAAAGATAATAATTACTTTTGTACCACCGCCTGAACGAGCAACTCCCATTGGCGACCTGGACAACCTAACTATTAATTTAAGCCGACCTTGTTGCCACGGCCATAGTCCATGCTTAGCGTCCCCACCCAACCTCGACTATGTTGGTGTTAGTTTTTTTTTTTTTTTTATTCAAATAGGAATCCATTCATACGGAAGAGTTACAAGCAGTATAAACAATACAATACAATATAAGAACCACAAAGCAGCCTACTTATAAGTTATAACTATGTTGGTGTTAGTCATGAAGAGGTGAAGTCGAGCAAATTAGATACTAGCACACAAGACTTAAAATCTTATATACATTTTTTTTTCTTTTTGCTAGCTTAAAGACAGAGTTTCATCGTTTTTGTGTACGAAAATACAACGTTCTTTAATATTTTAAATTGTTAAGGTTCTATTGAAAAATTCATATCTTCCTATTTGGTACTCACACCCAGAGGCGGAGCTAAGAGTATTCTTACCCAGCTCCAACCTGGTAAATTTCACTGAGAGATTATGATATATGCAGATGGTATACTTACCCAATGAATTCTTTTATAAGCTTAATTATCTCATAGAAAATGTGGGTAAGAATTTCATAGGCTTATCTCAAAGAATTCTATGGTATACATAAGCTCCGCCACTGCTTCTGGGTCATAATTCTTTGGTAAAAAAAAAAGGTTTTTATCACAAAATTTTACCTCCATTATACACATAGTACTTGAACTTCACAATCTCTTAAAATTCACAAAACAGAGCTCTATTTATCAAAACCCTCTATCCAAACCACCTTTAGCAGCAATATTTGTTGCACCGCGATAACTCTTCAACCCTAACCAAATTGCGGTGTCACATCCCTTGCCATGACATCCTTTATTTAGATCGAGTTGCAGTCGCATCCCTCCCTTGCCTCACAGTTCAAAAGCCTTGGGCCACCTCGCCATTTATAGGGGAAGAGTCATTGCGAAGTTGCTTGGAAGGGAGGAGCAAAGCCATTGGTGGAAAGTAATTAAATTTTAACACGATTTTCAACAACCTCCTATAAAAAGTTTATAAAATGAATTGGTGAGAGCCGATCGAAAGTAATTCATTATTAAGTAACTTCTCACTGAAAAGACGATATGCTAGTAGTAGATATGTGACCTCATCGAAAATTTTTGAGTGGCATCACCAAAGATTGGTGACGTCGCTACAGGTGGTTACAAATAGTTTATACATAAAAAGAAGGAAGAGGGTGAGTGGGAAAACAGAATCAAGAGAAATGTATATCCAAATTTGGAGATGCAAAAAAGCAAAAAAGCAAAACTATCCATGTTCATATTGGCCAAGAAAATTACCACTTATTTTCTTCCAAACACAACATACGACATGGTAAAGATACGTTGATGATCGTACAAACAGAGGAATACATACATTTAGATAGATTAATCACGTCGTTTGTATACTCGACGACACACTGTATTTGTATACCTCTGCGTGTCTCACTGTCCTGTGCGTCATTTTCTCAAGCAAACAAAATCCCTGAAACTTGTACCCAACCCTGAAACTCACTCACTCTTTTAGAGTTTTAGTCTTCTCTCTCTCTCTCTCTCTCTCTCTCTCTCTCTCTCTCTCAGTTCTTCTTCTTTCCCATTTCACACACACAAACCCTTAACACAAACTCACTCTCTCTCTATTTTTCTCTCTCCTCGGGAAATGGGTAAATCTCAGGCAAGGCCATGAGGAGGTCGATGAAGAAACCCAGCAAGCCAACATTCCCACTTCCGGACTCGGATCTTCAGCTCGAGAGGCCGCCCAGCGCTAGGAGAAAGACCCGGGCCTCGGGTTTACCCCGGTTGAAACGGGCCGGGCTTCCGTCCGGGAAACGGAGCAGGCCCGAGACGCCTTTACTTAAGTGGAAGATCGAAGACAACGAGGACGACAGGGAGAGGCGCAAAGACCAAAATGACCTCGACGAGGAGAGAGAAGAGGGAGCTCGGAGGGACACGAGGAAGGGCAGGAAGGGAAGAGAGGTGCCCATGTCGGCCAGGAAGCTCGCCGCTGGACTCTGGAGGCTACAGTTGCCGGAGATGGGCGTTGAAAGGCGGAGTGCCCAGCTAGGGTTTCAGGTGAGAGCTTGCATTCGAACTTCGAATGCTCTCAAAGATCTGAAATTTTTGGTCAAATGCGTGTTCTTTGAAACCATTCATGAATCTGATTTCATTGGAGTTTGACCTTTTAAAAAAAAAAATTTAAAATACTAATTATTTTTATTTATTTTTCTGTCTGATTGATACATTTGGTGTTGTTTGATTTGCAATTTGAAGTTGGATGAACAGTGAATGTACTGCTATTGCCATCGTATTTCTTTTCTTTTCTTTTCTATTCTTCAATTTGGGGTTTAAGAAACCAAGCATTGTAGCCCAAGATTTGTGTAGTGTTTTTTATGATGGCTCACTGAGCTAGGATTAGTACTCAGAAGAAAAATAAGATAAGAGCTCATCTGGGTTGATTGATCTTTCAGAGAAAACGTGTTCTATTAAGCTTGCATTGACATGATTGTCTTCTCTTTTTTAAAATGATGATCATTGTGTCTCTAGGGTTCAGGCTGAAATCTTTATTAAAGTGGTAATGCCTTTAAGTTTGTGTTACTTTCCTGCTTAGTATCTCTTAGTATGGTAATTGGTTGTTGAGATTTTCCCAGACTTTTTTTTTAATAAGGTTAGTGATGTTTACTTCAAGCTTTATCTGGATGTTTTAACATGGAACTGTGATCTACAAGATACCGTGGCATGACAATTATGCATTCAGTTGATGTTTTTCGAAAATCCCGGGTCCTTACATGCTGTTTTTGTACATATTGTCATAGTATGCCATACTCTCAAGTGGCAGGTATTTATGCGGTCTGTCGTATACTGTGGATATTGAGATTCATTATTCTTATCTTCTTTGCAGCCTGATGTTGGCCATATTGGGGCACCATTTCTCCGCCAACGCAATAGCAAAGCATTTGCTTCTGAAGCAAAGGATAATTTACAAAGCCCTGGTTCCACCTCAAGGAATGGATTCTTGCGCAAGGTATAATTCTTCCAATGAATTGTCAATGATCTGTAAATTCTGAACGGTTATCATATTTTTCGAACTGAAGTACGATACAAATTCTTTGTCCTCGGGTGCACGTGGTAGACATGCTGAGCTCCATTTAAGTCCAGCTATCTGGCATGACCGTACCAATGCAGATGATTTACTTTCCAATAATCTGTCTTACGTTACGCACTCATTAAAAATTGTCTGATTTCGAAAAAAAAAAAATTATCCTTTCATCTAATCACCTATTTTGATTTCCAAGGAATGGATTGTTATGGTATTAGATTAAAGAAGTTTACATTTGTATCTAAAAACAAAAAGGAGTGATACTCTTAGGATTTCATTTCCCATGGGGGAACTTAAATATGTAATCAAACATTTTTGAAGGAAAATTTCGGTAGAAAAATTTACTTGTCTTAGAGATGTGGTATGAATTGACTTGTACCACATTCTTTTCACTGAAACAAATGATACAACCTCTTTAAGAGGAACATTGTCAATTATGGAAAACTATGGGGAAAATATGGAACTTTTTGATTGGGAGAAGCACAAAGGAGCTAAATTCAGATTATGCCTTGGTGGATTTTCCAAATAAAGAGAAAGGGGGAAAATATGGGAGATTATGGGGAATATATGTATATATATTTAACTCCATTGATATATATGAATTATTTTCTTATAAGGTCTTTTTTTTTTTGAATTGTTAGATCAAATATGAACGATTTAAATGGATGTATAAGAAACATGTCCTTATTTAAAAATTATTAGGGAATAACTCGTTCATTTTCTTAAGATTCTGTAACTTTCATTTTAGCTTTTTCTTCTTTCAATTGTTGTCAACATCTCTTATTTAATGTCTGTTTTTTCCCTAAGCAATTTATTTAAGATCTGTTTTTTCTTTGGTTTTTACCTCTAAGTTTTAGCTTCAACCTTCATTTCAGTTATCCAACTCTGTCATGGAGGGTGCAACAAAATGGGATCCTGTGTGCTTGAAAACATCAGAAGAGGTACGCCAGATTTACAGCCAAATGAAGCTTCTCGACCAACAAGTGAGTGCTGTATCAGTGGTAAATGTACTAGAATCTGAATTAGAGCAGGCTCGAGCCCGCATTCAGGAGCTTGAGTTGGAGCGGCGTTCCTCAAAAAAGAAACTCGAACACTTCTTGAGGAACATGAATGAGGAAAAGGTTTCATGGCGGAGCAGAGAGCATGAGAAAATCCGTGCATTTATTGATGACATCAAGGTTGAATTGAACCGGGAAAGGAAGAATCGTCAGAGAACTGAAATACTCAATTCCAAATTGGTTAATGAGCTTGCTGATGCCAAGTTATCTGCAAAGCGATACATGCAGGACTACGAAAAAGAAAGAAAGGCAAGAGAATTAATTGAGGAAGTATGTGATGAGCTTGCTAAGGAAATTGGAGAAGACAAGGCTGAAGTTGAAGCATTAAAGAGAGAATCCATGAAACTCAGAGATGATGTGGAAGAGGAAAGGAAGATGTTGCAGATGGCTGAGGTCTGGCGTGAGGAACGTGTTCAAATGAAGCTGGTTGATGCAAAGGTGGCAGTTGAAGAGAAGTATTCTCTGATGAACAAACTTGTGGCAGATCTTGAGAATTTTCTGAAGTTAAGAAGTTCAACCCCAGATGTGAAGGAAATGAGAGAAGGAGAGTTTCTTCGACAGGCTGCAGCAGCTGTAAACATTCAAGACGTCAAGGACTTTTCCTATGAACCTCCCAATCCTGATGATATATTTTCTGTGTTCGAAGAAGTTAATTTTGGTGAGCCTAATGAGAGAGAGATTGAACAGTGTGTTGCTTACAGTCCTGCTAGCCATGCTTCCAAAATTCGTACTGTGAGTCCTGAAGTTAATGGAATCAATAAAAACCGGATCCAGAGGAACGCAATTGCATATGTTGGTCAGAATGGTGACATAGAAGAAGATGAGAGTGGATGGGAAACTGTGAGCCATCTTGAGGATCAGGACTCGAGCTATTCGCCAGATGGGAGTGCCCCATCGGTCAATAAGAATCACCGAGAGAGTAATGTCTCGGAGAGTGGAACTGAATGGGAAGAAGAAAATGATGGGGAGGAAACACCAATTACTGAAATCAGTGAGGTTTGCTCGGTACCAACAAAGCAGTCGAAGAAGGTATCAAGTATAGCAAGGCTTTGGAGATCCGGTCCAAATAATGAAGACAACTACAAGATAATCTCGGTTGAGGGAATAAATGGTAGGCTCTCAAATGGAAGGATATCCAATGGGGGTATCTTGTCTCCAGATCGAGGTTCAGGTAAAGGCGGTTTTAGCCCCTCTGATTTAGTGGGGCAGTGGAGTTCACCGGACTCTGGGAATCATCATATTAGGGGTATGAAAGGGTGCATTCCTCTTGGTGCGCAGAAGAACAGTTTGAAGGCAAGACTTTTGGAGGCGAGGTTGGACAGTCAAAAAGTTCAATTGCGTCATGTGCTTAAACAGAAGATCTAGACATAGGGAAACAGCAGAGCTTGCCTATAAGAAACAGCGACAAACCCAGACAAAAATAAGTAGTTTCATTTCTCACTGTGCAAGGTACCAACTTTTTGCTACTTGAAACTGCTCAAAGGTGGTCATGAGGAGCCTATGAATAAAATGCAGATGATAATGGACTCCAAGCGATCCAGAAAGCAAGTCATTATGTTGTATCATTTCAAGTCTAGAGGATAGAATCCAAGGAAAATGGTAGACGAATGATAACATTTCCTAGTTTGTAATATGTAATCATTGTTATGAGAAATGTTTCATTTAGTTTATAGCAAGGAAATCTTCTCTCAGTGTGAGTTGGGAAATAATGAAATTCTATTTATTTTAATAGTGGAGAAAAAGTAAATACCAAGATTCTCCAGTCTCAACTATAATGATTTTTTTGGGTAACTGAATACTTGTTTTCACAACAAAGTGCAGTAATTTCACAAACAAAGAGGAAGCCAAGCTCCAACAAGCCTGGAAGGCTGGAAGCAAGGCAGAAATTCCCTCCCAAAACGAAGCACAGACCAATATACACAGGTAGAACAGTACCTTAGGAGAACAGAGAAGAAAGATGCCCTTCAAGGAGGGCAAGGGAGACGTCACGCGACAACACAAGGACTAGGGAGGTTGGGGGTCGGTTGACTCAATTTTGTGAGCACACCCTCAGCCTGATAAGCAAGGCTACAATATCCGCTGCACCACAGCGTGGGCGTTTCGGAATACCCAACTCCAGCTGACAGGCAAATTGAGACTGCATCTTCCCGAGTTCAGCTAGGATGGGGTAAATTCTCACCACCATGAAAAAGAGTGGGAGAGTGACTGACTGCTGGCAATCTGATTCAACCAAAATATGAACTGAAGATCATGTGCAAGCTGTAAACCGGCCATCACAGCTTCCGCCTCTACCTCCATAGCAGATCCAATGCAGAGTCACTTGGAAGAGCCAGCCACAAGTTCTGGGTTTGCATCACCCGCTAGGCACGTACATCACAAGTCGCCTCATCCCACAAATCATCCACATTGATTTTGATAAATTTACTGCAGGAGACCACACAGTGGGAGCAGGTTGAGATGGGGAGGCTTCAGCAGAGTGGCACCTAGAAGAATTTTTTGCCCCACGACCTCCTTTGTCAGCATTTGATGTCGACACAAAAAAGAGCAGAGGAGCCAATTCCTAGTGGAACAGGTTACACAATGTCGGAATAGAATAGGAACAAACCCTCCACAAAAAGTGCTTAATCTTAGGGGAAACTCCAAATCAGAATCACACACAAATAAGAATCACAAACAAAAAATACATATATATACTTTAGGCACCTATCCATCTGGACCATCTAATAAGCGAGTACAATACTTTCAAAGTAGTAGAGACAAATTGAAGCACAAAAAGACAAAGAATTCCAATTTGGGAGAATGCATACTAAATAAATTTGGTCTATGTAAGGCAGCTTCAAGGCAAAACATATTCAGTAGAATCAGATGACATGATCCCATAAAATTATGTGTACACCAAGTACAACACTTCTTTTTGTTTTTATGTTTGGTATCATGGTATGGTACAACATATATTTCCCATTTCCCAGACCCAGAATAAATTACTCACAGTACCTTACAACTTATTTGTCACATTTGACACAATATAAAACAATTGAATACAATGGAAATGAGGAATCTCACTTAAATGAAATGGGACTATATTTTGGTTTTGTTTACAACAGCTTCTGTTATCTGTATTCCTGAAAGTTGACATGCCCCGTCGCCTTTGCATGCTCTACAGCCTCCTGAATATTTATAGAAAATTGTTCAGTATCGAAGAATGTAGGAAAACTCATGCACACAACCGCAACACATTTGAAAAAGCAAACAAGGCATGCACAATTTGTATTGTGGAGAAATAACCTTTTGGCCGATGAGTCCAACTTGGCACACCCCACAGCGCAAAGTGAAGTTGGCAGTGTCAGTGTAGCTCCTTTTCCTGAGAAGTAGCATCATGGAATAAAGGCATGAATGCATGATCATAAATTTTGTTATCATACATACACATATACCTGAGCTTTATGAATAGTAGAAGCAGTAAATAGAGAACTGGATATACCTAAGAGAACGAGGTACTCAATAATGGACACGAAGCACATTATAGGAAGCACACTTTGTCTCAAGAATTTTGACTATTTAGTTGGAAAAACAAAGGGGCAAAAGTTCACGCAAACTTAATCTCTTTACCAGACTTTCCTTTTACATGGGAATGTGTTAAATTCTACATGTGGGCTAGTTCTTGATTTATCAGAAGTTGATGACAAGTTTATTCATTACATCCTTAATTCTTAAATAGTCCATCAAGGCATCAGCCAAGACTTTAAATGCAAAAAGTAACAAACATTCAGTATTGAAGATAAAAACTTTAGTGCTAAACCACGTGGTCCATATTCTTTAATCATCTGAACATACGAATTCCAGACTTGTAAATTCCTGACCCACAGGGACATTTAATGTTTCACATATTAGGAGTTCAGTATCTAAATATGTACTGTAGATAAAAAATTTGCAATATTTATTATTTCCAAGTTAGTAATAAAAACCCATTCAATAATCAGTTTTACCTTTGTTGCTCTTTCACAAGATTAAGAGTGAGCCCCTCTACTGCCCCAATGCTCTGGTCCTTAACTACAAATATAGTCTGATCAAACTCCTCTGGAGCTTCCTCAAATGGAGACATCTAATAAAACAAAAATTATAGAAACCAACCACCATTAAATGGAAAAGTCGCATATAAACCTCCATAACAAACAGTGGAAAGCAGAAAAAGTAAACCCAAAGTAGAAGCATGCCAGTGAATAAACAGATTATAAGTACCAAAATCTACCACAAAGACGAATTACTACAGAAACAAAACTTATCCAGCAAAAGTGTCAAATTTGCATAAATCGTGGTTGTTCATGCCCAAACCATGCAAGAGATGAGTAAGACCATCTGGTTTGTGCAGTTGGCAAGAAGATGCCTCATGATGGCAGAATATTGAGGGGAATAGCAAAGCCATTCCTGAATCCTGATTATAAAAATTACAAAATAGAAAATAAATAAAAAGGCGTAGAACCACATACAGCTAAAGCATCGTAATGGAGCCCATCATAAATCAGCATAACCCTTTCAGAATAGTTTTTCTCCTGTCAACAGATTTGAACAGGCATAAATATTCAATAATGGAGAGCTGACAAGATCAACACGCATGAGAACTCAATACTAGGCTTACCTGACCATACAAATCGCATCGTGTAGTCTGGATATCATATGCTGCGATTTCACGTCCATAATAATCTGCTAATATTGAAAGCTCTATAGCACCTGTGCAACAGATTACAAAGTAACGGTTAGCAAGCAAAATGAAAACAATATCCTAGTGCTTGATTGAAACAGAGACCTCAACCAAAGAAGAGAGATTTGAAGTCATAAACTATTCCTTGAACAGTCAATACCCAAAATTTTGTCAGATCTTAAATTAAGGAATTTTCAATGCCATAAAAGAAGATATAAGTCAGTCCTGTAAAATTTAGGTTTAATCAGCTATCAGAAGTAAGCAAAACTCTGACAAGAAAATCTTTTCATTGTGATTTTTGTTGGGTGACTGAGACCCAGATGCATAGGAACAGGAAACAAACCTCCCCACTTCTCTGGGTTGAGAATCCAAGCACAATACTCTTCATTTGGTTTACCAAGAAATGCTTCAGAATATTTAGTTGGATCACTTGCTACCGTTGCAGCTATAACCTTCACACCAGAATAACCACAAAATGTTTTAAAGTAAAAAAGATTGATTAAGCAGTATCAGACTTATGCATGCTAAATGAAAACCCGGAGCTATTTATGCACGAATGCTATAGTAAAGATTAAAACCTGTCTCAACTCGGGAGCTTTTTGCTTGTCATGGTCCATAACATACCTGCGAATGACGGGTAACAATTGATTGAAACTATTGACCTATGCAATAGATAATGGATAGGATAGAGGTTTAAACTGGAGCTTACCCAACTGCATTGAAGAGGCAACTATTGTCTGAGGGAATAACTCTTCTAACTACAATACCTTCCATATCACAAAAAATTTGTATACCTGAAAGATTTTAACAAATATGAATTTTTTTGAATAATGATGGTTTTATGTATCCAAGTGCAAATTTAAAGTTGCAATAAAAATACACAAGCCAAAGAGCTGAAAAAAAAAATACATGAATATTTATACACAAAATAAGGACCCATAAAGCATTAAACTGCTTCATGCTACCAAGGAGCTTTCGTGATTAAATGGAAAAGAGAACAAAAATTATTAAGGAAAAAAAATTACAAAAGAAAAATAAGGATCACAATCTAGACAAAACATCTGTATAGAAACAAAAGCAATCGTATCTAAAAAAAACTAATAATAATGAATCATATAGAGAAGTAGGAGTAAGAAGACTAAGGCTTCAAACAAAACCCAGCTTTCACATACTCCTTGAAGACTCACCAAATTCAATTACAGGTACAAGGTGCAAATATACTGTCTATAAGCGAAAATTTAAGAATTTTTTAACAGCAACTAAAAGTCTAAAAAACTGCTACTAATAAAAAGAAAAACTTTGAAGAATCCATACTCGTATAGTCGTATCCAATGTTCTTTTCTATAACAAATAGGATAAAGGTACCTAAAATCTCCAAAACCGACCCAGAATATAAATCCTAATAGAATTGAGCAACGGAAACCAACCTTGAGATTCAGAGACCCAATATCAAAGTGATAAAAAGAATCAAAAGCTCAGCTTGAAATCACCCAGAAACATGAATTGGAACAAGATGGTAAACAGATAAATGCAATAATGGAATATCCAGATCTACAAGTAATGGTTCGAAGAGTAACTTTACAGTAAAGAAATTGAGGAGAGCAAGGAAGAACCATCAGCATAATTCAAATATATAATATCTAAAGCATTCAAATGCATATGTCTAAGAAAGGAATAAAATTTGAAAAAAAAAAAAAAAGATAGAGAGAAAGAGCTTACCTTTTCTGTGTGTCTGTTTTAGTTTTCTTTCTTTTTTAGGTGATAAGGTGGTTGAGCGAATAATATGAGTGCTAAGTGCCTGGTTTTGGCGATGATTGCATCTGCGTTCTTATGTCGCTACCAAAGGCGGGCGCCGAACGCAATTTGATGTTTCTTTATCTGGGGGAATAGTTATGGCACGTTTGCTTATTTGGAATTGAGAAGAAACGAATTGCGAACAAAGTTGTAATAAAACGAGAATGAAGTTATATACCTCACAACGTAAGTAAATTTTAAAAAAAGAAGAAGAAAATAAATTCCTTTACTTTTCGAGACCGACTTACTTTAATTTCAATACCTTTTTTATTAGTAAACATATGTGAACTCGTGAAACAATAATTTTTTTGTTTTAAAACTTATTAGCCTCTTAATCAGCGCAAAAGCGCGTGAATATGAAATGATAATAGTGACAAATCTATGTCATTGTGTATGGTAGAATTATTTTAATATGTTTTACAATTCTAACCCTTGTATATAATGTAATGTGAGTGATTTTGTTTTTTCAATAGAGGTCATTATTTTGGATGGTTTGAATTTTAGTGAAGTATGACTTTAGAGTGTTTTTATCAGACTCTTTATTTTAGTTTTTTTTTTTAAAACTATTTTAGTAACTCTAGCAGTCTTCTAAGAGTTCTAAGAGCATCTCCAATGAAGATGCCAAAAGAATTGTGGACAAATTAAATTTAGAGGTTTTTCAATTCAAGTCCAATTTTCTATATAAAAATTAGATGCAGTCCACACATATTTTTTTGTTAATTGCGGTCCATTTATTATTTTTATCTGTCCATTTTGCCCCTATAACTAAATAAGGGAAACAATTCAAAATTCACTATTAAAGCATAATTTAGCTCAATTTTAAATTTTGAATTTTAAATTTCAATTTTCAAATATTTAAAATCTACACAATTCATTGTTAAATAATTCTTTACCATATAAAACTAAATGTGCTAGCATGAAACCAATATGTATCTAAGATGTAGGTAAAAAAACATCAAAAACTCTATGATATCAAACAACTTAATATACCTACATTACATAATAAAAAAAATACAAAAAAAAATATTACTTCCATTGAATATCTATATAGTAGATATATATTAAAAATGTATAGTAGGTAGTAAATTACTAAATTTACCTAGACATACGAAGCAAAAAAAAAAACAAAGATTATATCACCAATCTAAACAAAAGGTATAAAATAAATTAAGCAATATGTACATATAGATTTGTACCTAATTAAAAGGTAAAAAAAATATAAGAGAGAAATGCAACCTCACATAGAGATATATATATAAACTTGAATATACCTCTTTGCAAGATTGTATGATTCATGATTATACATATAAATATACCTACATTATAGGGTATAAATGATTAAACAATATTGCTTCCATTGAATATCCTTATGTAGGTATTAAACAATATTTTATTTACCTAGACATATGAAGCAGAAAAAAAACATAGATCATATCACCAATCTTCTTCTAAAATCTTACCTACATATATGACATATGAATGTGAAACAAAACCCCAATTAATTCTATGATAAAGGTTGACTAACACCACGATCGATTCTATATTAAAGGAAGTAATAGATGAGAGAAGCCATATCAACAACATAGGTATGAGAGAAAAAATGGCCATGCATGGAAGAAGAAAGAAAGGAAGAGATAGTGTTGGAAAAAAATGACCATGGAAGAGGGAGGAGATGAAGAAAGAGATGATTCAATATGAAGAAAGAAATGTTGAGATGTTAGGGTGTTCATATAAATTAATGCACTAATAATTAACTTTGATTAAAAAAGAATAAATTTAGGAAACCTTGTTTAGAAAATATAATAAATTCATTTATTTTATGAAATTTTGTTTGACTTTAATTAATTATGTTAATTAAGATGACAATCTATCACCATTTATTACAAAAGGGTATAATAGGAATGTAAAATAACAAAATTAGTTAGATAAAATTGAAAAGGAAAGAAATCCTATGTGGCATGTGAGTCACTGGACCGCAATTAGAAAAAAATATTTGGTTGGATTGCATCCAAAATAGAGCATGATTTCTGGACTATAATCAAATTTTCTCTTAAATTTAAAGGTTGACTTAAGAATTGCTATTTAGCAAAACTTCAACTGTGATTTCATTACCTAGTCTCTCTCTCTCTCTCTCTCTCTCTCTCTCCAATTTGTGTTCAACTAATTCTCAACACAACCCAAAAGTTACTTCTTGCACAACATTCGCTTCTATAAAATTCACAGCCGTGTCCTCTGAAACTAGAGAAAGAAAGAGAAAGAAGGGGTGTTGATAAAGGAGAAGAAGATTCAATCTATTAAAAAAATAGAAGATTTTTTTGACATATTTGGGTGGATTTGGGTGATATGTTAAGTTTGGCAAAAATCCTTGGTATGTCAAACCCACGTACGATTTGGTATATGGGATGGAGCAATTTCATTAGCTATTTTTGTTAGTTGCAACTCCACGGTGGATTTTGACATATCCATTGGAGTTGCTCTAAGTGGCTCTCTACTTTAGCTTCTAGCTATATGACTCCTACATATAGAGAGCAGGAGGATGCTTTCTATTATTTTTGTAATTTAAAACATTCATTTTTAGTTGTTTTGCGTAATTTTTAAATACACTTAAATTATTATTTTTTCATTAAAAATTAATATAAATTCAAAACTAGCTAAAATAAAGAGGACAGTTGCAGATATATTTTCAAACTACCTAGCAAAAATAGTTTTATAGCTATTTTAGCTAAAATTTAGTTAAAAAATAGCTAGTTGATTTGTACATATTTTATGTACAAAGAGCGTCTCTAATCGCATGAATTATGCTTTCCTAAAAGCCTAATAATGTCATTTACTTATGTTTGCTCATTTTATAAGTTCACAAGTGAGAAAAGGAAACATGGAGCAAAAACATGTATTTCGGGACCAATTGGAGCACTTTCGAGAAAAGAACAAGAGTCAATCGTGACTTTCAAGCATCAAGAATCATTCAAGTCAAGCATCGGGAGTGAAGCACCTCGAAGATTTGGAGTTATGACCAAGAAACCGAAAAGTCAACTCTCGGCCCCAAAAAGTCAACCAAAGTCAACCGGGCCCACATGGTCAACTCCAAAGTCAAACCCGAAGGCATCACATTCCAATCCATCCATGAAGCACACAAGGAAAGCTCCTTTGATTGGTTGAGGTATTTTGGCGGTAAATTCAAATGCAAATTCAAATTCAAATTGGAGACAAAATATTTAATGCTTGAAACATCATTTGTCTCCTAGCCTTCCATCCCCATTGTTGCCTCCTTATGGTCCCAAATCTGATTTTCATAGTCTCTACACACATTACCACTATCTCCTTTGTGCCTTTGCATTTTCCCAACCAGCCTATGACATTTAGGTATTTCTAAGTTGGTTAGAAATTTAGAATCTTAGTTATGGACCTTAGGATCATTCCCCTTTAATCATAGCCCTTCATTCCCTCATTAGCATCATATATATTCTTAGAACTTCCCATTTTCAGAATCAACAAGAACCCTAGACACCACAAATCCCAAAAATCCTCTCTAGTTTCCCTTTCTTTCCCTTCCATTTTTCACCACTTCCACAACTCATCTCACTTCACTTCGTTCATCAAACTTACTCCATTCACCCTCCACTACATCCCTAAACACTTTTCCAATTCTATTTTCTCACATCTACTCACCATCACCATGGATCTCATAAAGAACTTCAAGATCTAGAAGGCTTGGAGCAAAAGGGAGCTAGAAGAGAACAAGGAGAGCAAAAGGGGAGGCTAGCAATCACTTGGTGACAGCAACGAGCAGCTGACCATTCTTCTTGAGCATTCCTCAATCCCTTTTTACTCTTTACTTGTCTTTGAGTTATATAGATTTGAGATTATGATGTATCTTAGGATGAGTAGTGAGTAGTTGCCTAAGATTGAAGACTAGGATTGTGTGCCTTAGTCCATTGATGGTTGATTGAGCAAATAATAATATATATGCTTGTTGGTTGATTAAGGATATATTCATTGCCAATTTTATTATGTGTTAGATGCATGTCTAGGAACTTAATCAACTCTAAAGCATGTGTTTAATCTATTTTGGTTGGGAGTGTGAGATTGATTACCTTACTATCTCTAGACAATGGACAATGAATGTGATGAGCATGTATTGTTTGATTTCCTTGGTCTTGAAGCTTTACGCCCCTTGTGTTAACTTTGTTAACACGTAATCGGGAGTTGTTGTGAACCATTGCATGACACAATAATAACTTAGAAGACTCGGTCCTAGAACCATTGCATGGTTAGGATACGGGAATTGATCCATTAATCAATTTGACTTTTTGTGTGAATTCCTTAATGCATTTGTGCTTCATCCCCCTTTACATTTGTGAGGGAGGACCTTCATTAATAGCATTGATGAAGGACTAACTCCTATGAACCTTTGTTGGCATAGGAATACATTAGATAGCATTCACATTCCATAACCATTGCATGGGTGGAATGTGAGGATTTATCTCCCGAACTGTTTAACATGTGTGTGCATTTGCTTGCTTGTCCATCGGATATGGACTAGAGTGACCCGAAGCCCCCAATCGTTTCATCATTTGAACCTTTTTCTCATTTTCATTAATTGTTTGCTTAGCTTAGTTTACTTGTATTGCTTGCTTTGTTTATTTTTCACTCGATCATTCACTCCCTCAAATCTCTTGATCACTACACATTCACAATGCACATATATCACTTAGCCATTGCATAGATATCCGTTCATAGTCTCTCCATTAGTGTTAGATTAGCTAGTTACGTAGTTACCTAGTTGCCTAGGGGATCTTGGGCCACCAATTCCCGAGGTACGACAAACCCCCCGGTTTTAATTCTAGTTTCCATATCTTGACGACATTGTATGCTTGCGTTTTATACGCGTGTTTCGCATTCAAGTCACTAGTTTTGCTAAAGATGTTCTTACAATAGTACACGTCATTATGTCAATAAAAATATCACAAATATTGTGTAGAATCCTTTATTAATGGACACTAGGAAGCTTCGAGATTTCCTTTTTTACGCATGCCAATCAACGAGAAATGCTTTATTATAGCTTACTCTTTTTATGATAATTCAATATCATCGAAAATATCAAAAAATTTGTGAAGTGGGTGTATAGTAAAGGCAACAACATTGAGGGCACCTAAGACGCGCCTGTTTGACCTTCGAGGGTCGGTGTTTTACTTAATTACTTAGAAAAAATAAAAATTTCTGGGAACAACTTTTACCGATAAAATAGTTGTCGCTAAAGGTCATCCAATATGTGCATAAATATTTCAGCTTTTGGAAATTTGAGAGAATTAAAAAAAAAATTGTATCTTATAGAGTAGTTGGGCTTGATGATCAAAATAGTGTTAATTAGTTCAAGGAAGTGTTGAGAGTCCGTTTTTACATATGTCAATCCGACGAGAAATCCCTTATTATAGTTCACACTTTTTACGATAATTCGGCATTGTCAAAAATTTCAAAGAACTTGTGCATGCAGTAGGTATATGGTAAACACATGCAACAACATTGGGGGCACCTACGGTGCACTAGTTTGACCTTCGGGGGTTGAGGTTGTAATTAATTACTTAGGATATGAAATTAAAAATTAAAAAATTTTAAGAACAACCTGTCTCGACGAAGTATTCGTCGCTAACGATCGTCCCCCTTATGCATAAATATTTTGACTTATGAAAATTTGAGAAAATTAAAAACAAATTTTGTATCTTATAAGAGAGGTTGGCTCAATGATCAAAATAGCGTTAATCACCTCTAGGAAGTTTCGAGAGTCCGTTTTTACACATATCAATCCGATGAGAAATCCCTTAACTTTACACATATCAATTCACACTTTTTACGATAATTTGCATTGTCAAAAACTTCAAAGAACTTGTGCATGCAGTAGGTATGACAAGACCAGCCCCAGTTTCCATCATGGAACCTAAGGTGAACCTGTGGGGCCCACCTTAGAAGAGTCTCTACCGAAAATCCGGCATAAACTCTCCTAAAATGGACTACCCAAAACCTGTGAAAAACACTTAACACTTCAAAATTTTCAACTCACAAACAACACCCGAGCCTACGTACTCGCCGGTGATATCAATTCAAAATGCACTAATAAAATAGATTTTCAAAATTTCTAACTCCAATTTAAAAACTGCTTTAAAACCATTATACATCTTAAAATTTGATATATCAGAGCGACTAAAATTCATACACGTACAATAATAAAACCTAAGTAGGTTAAACTATAACCTACAGGGACGGAAGGTGGTGACGACTATGCCTCGACCTCGACACGCGACTTCAGCTAGCTGATCTGCAAGCTAGGCGACGGAAAACAGAAAAGCCCAGGGAAAAAGCATTTAAGAAGACGTTAGAGTGAGTGAACAAAAAGAAATTTCAAATAATTATAATTACTTTCCCCAATTTAAAAAGAAATAAAATAATTCAAATAATAGCAACGTCGTCAAATCTACTTAGCCAAAAGTAACATATTGAGGGTCATACCTACTCACCGATATACATTGAGGGTCATACCTACTCACCGATATACCTGTAGGGCCGTTCCCACTACAGGTGGAACATTTCATGCATAGATCAAAATAAAAGCAAAGGCATTCTACATCAGCCACACATAAACTCGACAAATTCCAAAATTTCAAGAAGGAAAAGCAAACTCATTCTCGATCAATCAGATACCGACATATTCTAATACTACAATCACACTACCAACATTCATTTCATACCGCAAACATCAGTCAATCAAAATTTAAAAACGTAATTTACTCTAAAATAAACGTCCACTCACAGATTTCCGGCTACGGCCGATGCCTAAGAAGATCCTCCTCGTCGTCCTCCTGAAATAAACTAACGATAAAACCTTAACTTCAACACCTCGATAATTACTCCTTGAGACTTCTAATTATTCAAAAACACTCGGCGACTAATCCAACGATCGGATTGTCGCGGTTCGATAAAATAAACGAGCGTAACCAATTTATCAGGTCTAACAAACCGTAATTAACTTCAATTAATCAATTAATCTAATTTTCTTAATCCAACCGTCCAATACTCTCGAAATATTTATCTTAACAAGCTAAACAAATTTGGTAGCCATCTGACGACCACTACTATGTAACTCCAAATGATACGAACCTAAACTTAATCGGATAAAATCCTAAACTTCAATAATTTCCTTCAAACCTTATACTAACATGACCGTAACAAAGAGTGCATGCAAAAGAGCTAAAATGCACCACCGTTGAAGGCCGGACGAGCTGCCATGCTCCGCCTATCCCACCATCTCCGATGGTCACCAAAATTCAACACAAGGTACATCACATCACCAGCAACAACTTTCATACCTAGGTCGAAGCTCGACTCGGCCTGGATTGGCCGGAATTTGGCCCGAAAGTGCATGGTGGCCGGAAAACTTAAACTCTTCGATCCGCCGTCGTCCGGTGGTGGATTGGGCTGAGATCAGTGGTGACAGGTTCGTGGTGAGGAGGGCTTCCAAATCTAGTAGGTGGTCCCGATCGATTCGGTCGGAAACGTCGCCGACAACGAGAAGAAGTTTCATCAGTTTTCGGGGGTTTTTCCGCTCGTGATTTCTCCTCCTACAAGAAAAATCAACCCATGAAACTAATATAGACTTGAAGAGGAAGAAGAGACGAAGATTCTGAGACAAGTTTCACACCTTGAGGTGGCCGGAGGAGGGAGATATCGCCGGAGGAAGGCCGTCAGCGGGTAAGGGAAGGAGAGAGAATCGGGAGAGAGGAGAGATAAATCTCCGAAAAAAGGAAGGAAATTTCCCAAAATGGAAATCCCTAAATAGCAAGTTTCCCAAAATAGTAACCTCCCATCCGTGAACCACAACTCTCACAAACGAACTCCGATTTTTGCGTACTTTATGTCCACGAACTCGGTTTAACGCGTTCTACATCTTCCGTGAAGAAAGTTCAAACAAAATTCTTACCGAATAAAAGTCACCTCGAGGGCCCCTAAAAGTACTATTTCAAGCTCGAAACCGAAACTTTCGACGATTCGCAAAGAAACACTATAGTAAATTGATTAGTTTTGGTCCGGGTCGTCATAAGGTATATGGTAAATACAACAACCTTGGAGGCACCTACGGCGCCCTTGTTTGACATTCGGGGGTTGGGGTTTTAATTAATTACTTGGGATATGAAAATTAAAAATTAAAAATTAAAAATTAAAAATTTGTGAGAACGACCTGTCCCGACGAATTGTTCGTCGCTAAAGGTCGTCCTTTATGTGCATAAATATTTTGACTTGGGAAATTTGAGAAAATTAGAAATAAATTTTGTATCCTATAAGAGAGTTGGGCTTAATGATCAAATTGACATTAATGAACTCTTGGAAGTTTCGAGAGTCCGCTTTTTATACATGCTAATTAACGAGAAATCCTTTATTATAGTTCACTCTTTTTATGATAATTCGACATTGTCGAAAATATGAAAGAACTTGTGGAGTGGGTATATGGTAAACAGAACAATATTGGGGGCACCTACGGCGTGCTTGTTTGACCTTCGGGGGTTGAGGTTTCAATTAATTACTTACGATATGAAAATTAAAAATTTGAGAGAATAATCTGGCCGGACGAACTATTCGTCGCTAAAGGTTGTCCCTTTTTTTTCCCTTTATGTGCATAAATATTTTAACTTTTGGATATTTGAGAAAACAAAAAAACAAATTTAATTTGTATCTTATATGGGAGTTGGTCTCAATTATCAAAATGGCATTAATGAATTATAGGAAGCTTCGAGAGTTCGTTTTTTACACATATCAATATGTTGAGAAATCCCTTATTATAATTCACACTTTTCACTATAATTCGGCATTGTCAAAAACTTCAAAGAACTTGTGCATGCAGTAGGTATATGGTAAACACAACAATATTGGGGGCACATACGGCGCGCTTGTTTGACCTTCGGGGGTTGAGGTTTCAATTAATTACTTACGATATGAAAATTAAAAATTTGTGAGAATAATTTGGCCGGACGAACTATTCGTCGCTAAAGGTTGTCCCCTTTATGTGCATAAATATTTTAACTTTTGGATATTTGAGAAAACAAAAAAACAAATTTAATTTGTATCTTATATGGGAGTTGGTCTCAATTATCAAAATGGCATTAATGAATTATAGGAAGCTTCGAGAGTCCGTTTTTTACACATATCAATATGTCGAGAAATCCCTTATTATAATTCACACTTTTTACTATAATTCGGCATTGTCAAAAACTTCAAAGAACTTGTGCATGCAGTAGGTATACAACAACATTGGGGGCACCTACAGCGCGCTTGTTTGACCTTCGGGGGTTGGGGTTTCAATTAATTACTTAGGATATGAAAATTAAAAATTAAAAATTTGTGAGAACGACCTGTCCCGACGAATTGTTCGTCGCTAAAGGTCATCCTTTATGTGCATAAATATTTTGACTTTGGGAAATTTGAGAAAATTAGAAATAAATTTTGTATCCTATAAGAGAGTTGGACTTAATGATCAAATTGACATTAATGAACTCTTGGAAGTTTCGAGAGCCCGCTTTTTTTGCATGCTAATTAACGAGAAATCCTTTATTATAGTTCACTCTTTTTATGATAATTCGACATTGTCGAAAATATCAAAGAACTTGTGGAGTGGGTATATGGTAAACACAACAATATTGGGGGCACCTACGGCGCGCTTGTTTGACCTTCGGGGGTTGGGGTTTTAATTAATTACTTGGGATATGAAAATTAAAAATTAAAAATTTGTGAGAACGACCTGTCCCGACGACTTGTTCGTCGCTAAAGGTCTTCTTTTATGCGCATAAATATTTTACTTTGGGAAATTTGAGAAAATTAGAAATAAATTTTGTATCCTATAAGAGAGTTGGGCTTAATGATCAAATTGGCATTAATGAACTCTTGGAAGTTTCGAGAGTCCGCTTTTTATGCATGCTAGTTAACGAGAAATCCTTTATTATAGTTCACTCTTTTTATGATAATTCGACATTGTCGAAAATATCAAAGAACTTGTGGAGTGGGTATATGGTAAACACAACAATATTGGGGGCACTTACGGCGCGCTTGTTTGACCTTCGGTGGTTGAGGTTTCAATTAATTACTTACGATGTGAAAATTAAAAATTAAAAATTTGTGAGAACAATCTGGTCGGACGAACTATTCGTCGCTAAAGGTTGTCCCCTTTATGTGCATAAATATTATAACTTTTGGATATTTGAGAAAACAAACAATAAATTTAATTTGTATCATCCAATGTAAAGACGGTTTTCAGTGCTGGTCATCCACTTACAAAAGCGACCCCATAGGCTTTCTCTTTCGCGTCTCTCTAAAATTGCAGTCATGGTAAAATCTTGGTTTATTTAATAATTAATCATCAGGGACTCCCAAGCACACAAATTCTCTATAAATAGATAAATAGAAATAATAGATAATTGAGGGCTTGTTATTCAACAGTATAACATGACTTATATACCCATGTAAAAATCTTATATGGGAGTTGGTCTCAATTATCAAAATGGCATTAATGAATTATAGGAAGCTTCGAGAGTCCATTTTTTACACATATCAATATGTCGAGAAATCCCTTATTATAATTCACACTTTTTACTATAATTCGGCATTGTCAAAAACTTCAAAGAACTTGTGCATGCAGTAGGTATATGGTAAATACAACAACATTGGGGGCACCTACGGCGCGCTTGTTTGACCTTTGGGGGTTGGGGTTTTAATTAATTACTTGGGTTATGAAAATTAAAAATAAAAAATTTGTGAGAACAACCTGTCCCGACGAATTGTTCGTCGCTAAAGGTCGTCCCTTTTATGTGCATAAATATTTTGACTTTGGGAAATTTGAGAAAAAAAAAATTTGTATCTCATAATAGTGTTAGGCTCAATGATCAAATTGGCATTAATAAACTCTTGGAATATGTGAGAGTCTGCTTTTTACACTTGCCAATTGACGAGAAACCTCTTATTATAATTCACTTTTTTTTTGTGATAATTCGATATTGTCAAAAATATCAAAGAACTTGTGAAGTGGGTATATGGTAAATACAACAATATTGGGGGTACCTACGGCATGCTTATTTAACCTTTGGGGGTCAGAGTTTTAATTAATTACTTATGATATGAAAATTAAAAATTTGTGAGAACGATATGTCCCGACAAAATATTCGTCGCTAACGGTGGTCTTTTTTATGTGCATAAATATTTTGACTTTTGAATAGGTTTTTTTTGAAAAACTTATTGCTAAGATCCGACAATAATTTAAACCCAACAACCCCACCCACCCCAGGTATCCGAGGGCTGTTGGAGCCCTTGCCATGCAATGATGCAATCACATGATCATATTCCAACAGCCCTTGCCATGCAAATTAATCATGTAGCTAGAGTATTAGTTAAGAGCATGATGTTGTCCAAAAAAAAAAAAGAGCATGATGTTGTCATTTTGTATATCTCTATCTTTTCTAATTAATTAGGTTTAATTAGCATTGGCCAGGACACTTAATATCAGATGTTGTAGAATATAAGCTGCAGCCCCAAAATGGAAATTATTTTTGGCTTTTGAAATCTTTGCGTATGCTCTGAATACCAGCTAGTTGTTTCAAGGGCCGGGTATAAATAATCTAAATTCCAAATTAAATGCTAGCTTTTGAACCAAACCAAAAAACAATAGCGAATGTGCATGCATGTGTGTTAATTTATTAGATTAACTTAATCTATTTGAGCTGGGTTGCTGCTGGAAATTAATATTTATCGAGGGTTTGGACCAATGAGAATTCGAAACACTATTTTTCTTGTTCTTTCATACAAGTAGTGAGGTTTAACTAGGTTAATTTATTTTCTGAATTTCCAATAACTTCTAAACATGCTTTGCTCAAAACAATCAATCCCTCCGACGACTGTGAGTCTTGTAGCTTTATCTGTTTTTTTCCATGCCGCCTTTGGAGCTCATCCTCTTGTTGCTTTATGGCATGAATGTTTTAATGAGTTAGAATATCCATCTAAGGGAGCTTTTGATGTTAATTTGAGGCAGTTAATGAGAGATTTCATTGATCTAGCTAGTTCCTGAGGAAGGACATGCAAACTGCGTCAAGGGCGTGTACAGACCACAAAGCAATGGACTTGTATTTGGGATGGTACAGTGCTGGAGTAAAATTGAACCTGGACTTTGCAGAGAATGTATAACTAAAGCATTCCAAGAGCTTCGAACATCGCGGTTCCCTAACAAGTTAGGAGCTATCATTTGGTACGAAGACTGCCTCGTAAAATACTCGAATACCTGTTTCTTTTATACAAGTGATACCATCAACGGTTTTTATTTGGCGAATGACGCATTAGTTGGTAATCCCACATCATTCGACCAAAAAGTTTTTAATTTGTTAGCCAACTTGTGTTTTTAAGCTTATACTGATTTGACGTTGTATGCTCATGGAAGCGTACGGTTTGGGGTATCGCTCACGAAAACGCTTTATGGTGCAGCACAATGTATTGGGAGCCTTAACGGCCGGAAATGTCAAAAGTGCCTTGATGTAGTGTTGAGCGAACTTCCAAATGGTGGAAGGAGTGGTGGCCGGCCGTGCTTATTATGGAAGTTGTTATATTAGATTCGAAATTTATCCATTTATTTTAGATTAGACTTAGAGAAATGTCATGCATTGTGAGCTTCTATATATCTATTGCTTATCAAAAGAAGATTGATTTATGTTTCTTGTCAACAAATGAAGAATGATTAATAATGCTAAAATAATTGTACTACTTTCATTTGCTAATAAGAGCACATGCATATTATTGTAGAATGTATATGTACGTAAAATTAACTATTAGTTGATGCCTCAGGCAGTCAGGCACTCAGGCTAGCTCTAATATTTTCTTATGTTTCATATTCATTATCAAATAGGGTATCAAATACCAACAATTTCATTCTTTCAAAACAAAAAATTACCAACACTTTCATTTTTGAATGAATAAAATATGTCTCTTCTCTTCATGCTCGGCCAAGATAAAATTAATTATCTAGATTAATTTTTTTTAATAAATAAGAAAATAAGCGATATTAGTTTCTCGGATGCAATATAAAAAAATCATATAGATATTGCAAAACCAAAGACATGTACACCGTACACACTACGAGTAGAGTAGTACGTAATATTTTCTAGGGATGGCAATGAGGTGGGTAGGGTACGGGGATTAAAATACCATCCCCATCCCCGAAGTCATATTTCGTCCCTATACCTGCCCCAATCCCCATAATAAGATATTGGAGATTTCCCGTTCCCATTGGGGATTAGGTCCCCATACCCGCCCCGATCCCCGTTAACAAATATTACTAATTTATTATAAAAAAATTCTTATAGGTTTAAAAAATATGAAGTTAAAAGCAAAACATAAAATAATATAAGTTCCTTATTTCAATAAAAAATAAATAAATACAAGTCTCGCTTAAAAAGAACAGCAAATTAAAAAAAAAAGCTTATGTGTTGGCCAAAAAAAGTCCACAATTGGACGCTGAATAGAATTTCTTTTATATGAGTCAAGGAAAAATTGACGTTCATAAATATTTATTGTATCAAAAAATATATATATATATATATAAAATAAATAATTATTATCATATATATATTTTTAAATAATTCTTATTGGGTGGGGATGGAGATCAAAATACCATCCCCGCCCCGTACCCGATTTCATAAATCGAATACTGGGGATCCCTGTCCCCGTTACCCTATATCCCCCAAATTTATCCCCATTAGGGTCGAATACCCGATGAGTACCCTACCCGGTGGGGATTTTTGCCATCCCTAATATTTCCAATGGAGTTATATTCCTCGTCAAGGCAATACTGCAGCACTGCTTCACATGCTCTTGCTCATGATACATTCCCTAGCTGCATAGCATCGACAATGTTATGTCATGGTCGACGCTAATGGATTCAGAATTTTATTTAAGGAAAACACCAACAACCATACTTGCAACATAGATGAATATATATATATATCAACGTACAACACAATAGAAATGTTGACACAGTCAAACACTTGAAAGAGGTAAATAATTATAGACACTCATGCTAGGAGCCTAGGACACAATCCACTTATAGACGGTGGTGACCCAGACTTCTAGTCTAGTGGGTGCAAATTACATATATAAACACTATTGTCAATATATGCATAAAAAATTGGTATATATATAGGCCATTGGCTTGTACCTGGGTCCGTCAGTGCTTATAGATGAGCATATATAGAAACATACAAAACTCAAATATACTATGCTATGTTAGAAGGCAGTTCCGTCGTTGCTACTCGATCAGGAAGTAAACAATTGATCACCTTTATTAATCTTGAGATGATACAACTTTGGTCTAGGTCGTCAATCATCTTAAGGCTGAATTGTTCAATAAACATGCAAGAATGCCATGCACAACTATACCTGTAATGCGTTATTTTCTACTTGTTATCCAATGCTTGCATTCCTTGCAACCGTATTATTTGGTTAGCATGGGGGATATTGCAGCAGAGATGACATTTCAGTTGTTGTTCAAGGACCCTATAATTGTTATAGCTTCCACAACCCTTTGTAGCTTGATGGATGACATTGTCAATACTCAATACCAAGTTAACAGCCCTATTTGAAAGTTGAATACATGAAATAAGAATATAAATACCGATATATTTCAAGTTCGTTTTTCGCAGTTTGAGAAAGAAAGAGGACATGTTGCTTCGAGTATTGATTCTTACATGAAGCAATATATAGGGTCTCCGATGAAGAGGTGATTAATGTGTTAAACAAACAAAGGCCGTGTTTGGTGAGTATGACTGGATTAGATAACTAGAATGGACTGGATTTAAATTGTATAAGATTGGATTAGACTAGGATTGGTTTTAATCATGTTGGTGTTTGATGGAGTGGATTAGACAAGTAGATAAGTAAAAAGATAAAAATAAAATAAGAAAATAAAAAGGAAAGAAAATAGCTTAGAGAAAACTCATCGGGAAGAATGGAAGAATTAATGTTAATTCCAGATCAACCTCTTCCAAGTCAGGTCCGTCCCTTTTCATCTTTGAAACAAAAAATTAATTTCAAATCAAGTTCAAATTCGCCATTAGCATTCATCATTCATGGTAAGGTACGTTAATGGTGAGAAAGTCATGGGTTTTGGCCAGAGGAGTAAGATTTTGCTGGAGAGGGCCGAAGATAGCCGGAGAAGTGTGGGTATTGCCGGAGATGGCAGGGTTCGACTGGAATTAGCCGCTGGAGATGAGAGAAAGATATGAGGGAAGATGGTTGATAATTGGCATGTATATGGATGGGATGCTCATCTCAGTTATCCTGCTCATATCCCACCTTTTCAACAGGACTTCGATATCCTAGTCTGACAAGATTTGAATTGCCAATCCATTAGATATCTGAACCACCAAACAACAGAAAGGATAATTATAATCTTATCTAACCACTCAATCCGGGCAAACAAACGCGCCCAATTGTGGATTATGGAAGGATATAAACGAAGAGTTTCTAAGACCAACTTTTGGGCTAATGTTTGTGCTTCCGAACGTTCTCTACTTAACAAAAGTAACTGAACTACTTTACAAAGGGGAAGATGGTTACACACGCATTGGAAAATTTATGCAGCATATATATATGTTGCTACACATTTCATTGATCCCATACCACTATGAATCACAGAATCAGAACGGTTTCGATGTTGTCAAAATATATACAAGTATGTATTTCTGAGATTCCTTATCTCTTTGTTTGAATAAGATGACCTCCATGTACCAGAATAGCACAAAATAAGACGCCGTCAGGCTTATTAAGTTTAATGGAAGAAGCTGTTTGGGGTTCCAAGTTTGTTTCAAATGTGTGTATTGTTTCTCACTATTTTTAATATTTCCATATGAAAACATGAGACTGGAAATGAAAATTAGCGAGCTCTCATTCATTAACTAACTCTGTAGACATGGATAGAAGTCATAGAACGTTTTATAAGTACTGCAAATGAGAATGAGAATCGTTAGCAACTGACAATCAGGTGAAAGTCATTCATGAAAGCAGTAAACTGTAGAAAGCTAAGTTGGGCCAGACATGAGCCTAGCTAACTAGCATGTAAGAGACTAATGCAAGGTCGAGGCCCGATGGGGATGATCGAGCTAAAAATGAAAACTAGTGTAATAAAATTCTCTACTTGATCAACGGAGAAATTCGTACCTTCTTTCGAATTCTCTGTCTATTTTGGTGACCAATACATGATGGTAGAGAAACGCAAATACGAGTGATAAGAACTCTAGGATTAGTCATATATTTGTGAAGTTCAACGGAGGGTCATGAGGCAAAATAGACCCTCATAATACGAGTACCTTCTTTCTCACTCGTATTATCCCCTTAAATGAAGTGAATTATCTACACATATTCTACTTTCTTCTAACCTCTAATTCCTTCCATTTCTATATTTGAAAGCAAACAAAACCAAGAAAAATAAGAAAGGCACAAGTGATACTTTGACAGGATTAGTAGCATGCCTGCAGAGAAATGAATACTGCAGTGCCGAGCTAATGCATTGAACACAGGCGAGAGCTAATCCAAAAACTTCAGGCAAGATACCCCAAAGCCTGTCACTCACAGATGGGACTCGTCTTTGTTTCATGGCATTGTGAATGAGGTCCAAGATGCAAACAAGTACAGCCACAATAGACAACAGCATGCCATACAATGCGTAGTGAGGCTTCCGTGGGGTGGAAACCTGATCAAAAAATGCCGATACAGCCTCAAAGCCGAAACCAGTGACTGAAAAGATCCAGACACATGTAGTAACCTACAAAGTAGAAGCCATATAATTGTCATGAGTTCAATCTAAAATTAAAACAAAAACAAATACATGGCAAGAGGTTCAATTATAGTTTTGGGTTTTGACCACTACCCTTGTCCCATGATGAGACCGGTCAGTGACAATACTAAGTGGAAGGAACCCCTGTTCCAAACTTGAATCATAAGGGACCTGCAAATACGAGTGATAAGAACTGTTGGATCATTCATATATTTGTGAAGTTCCACTTAAAAATAAAAAGCAAATGTGTTGCAAGAGTCGGTGAAGAAAGAGTTGGTTCAATTGAGTTCTTGAGTTTTAACCGACCCTTACCACATGGCCTGCCACGTTATTGCCGGTGTCAGATTGGGAGCCAATGTTGAGTAAGAGCGACTGACTAAGGTTGGAATCATATACCTGAAACTAAAAATAATTTGAGTTAAAAGTTATAACATTCCTGCGAGAACAAGTATGAAAAAATGGTTTAGTTATGCTTGTAAGTTTTAAACATTACCGTTTCCTGGTGTGGCTCGTCATAGTTGTCGTAATCATGGGAACAAATGCTATGAAAATGCGAACAGGTGTGGCCTGGTGTAACATTACCGTTACTTGCAGAATGCTCAGATTCTGATGGCATAGAAAGTTAGAGTACGCTAACACCACTACATTCTTGCATCCAGCCGCCTTGGCAGAGAGGGCATGTGATTTCGACATCCACAGTGACGCTGACCACTTGACGACACTGGTAACAGTAATACCTGCTGGGAACATTCGCTTCCTCCGTTGTCTCGGTTTGTTCCTCGTCATGACTATCTAGATCTAGGTCTAGATGGTCTATTCCTGCACAACCAAACACAGCAATGAACAAAAGTCAACAAATAAGTAAATTACTCAACAAAATTAAGGAGAAAACTACAGCATTCCGTTTATTTTAGTTTTGAGCAACCTCACCGTTGATGAATTGGTATAGTGCATATATACTCAGCACTGCAACACGGAAATTCGCCTACAATATTCAAACATTCGGAAAACGTTAGTCCTGTAACTTGAAATATACATAGATAATTTCTCATAACAATTACACCCATGTTGGTTTATATTGTACATACTCAACTCAACTATACTAGCTTAATAAACCTCACTGTCTCATTTCCTGGGAGGTAGCAACTTAAGCTTTTTCACTTGAGTAATTGTATAGCTGGTATTATTAGCACTTTCGTTGCAGGAGAGATTATATGTTCAAAACATGTAATCAAATCAAAGAGCAGCTTATGAAGCCTCTCTTCTTTTCTCTTTAGCTATCTATCAATTTGGGTCTTTGAGGGAAAACAATAGATCGACCTCCACAGAAGAGGTTGTTATATACATCATACATGAGAAGACAACAAGCAACTTAATTTATATATGTGTCTGTAGACATAACACGAAAGAAGGAATTATTGCTCAACTTTGGGGGCATGTGTAATACTGTAATGTATGAGAATCAATGTAATTATGGTTTAGATGGAGTAGCAAGCACCAAAAAGCCTTTGAATTTCGACATTTCCAATAAAGAAAGGCTCAGGTTAATCATAAATGGAAGACGAATCATACTAGACTACAACAATTATAGGTTTAAATTAACAATAAGCATCAAATTCATGAGAGAGAGAGAGAGGTAAAAACCAGGTTGCTAATAGCTGCTGGTGCTTCTTGGTCGTAAAGCTTAGAACGATTGGCAGTGAATAAGCGAGAGCTGCTTGGCTTGACGAGGCAACTCGCCGTCTCCGAATTAGAGTAGTCCTCTGGTGGTGGTGGCACTCCGATCAAGCTCTCACTCAAGACGCTATCCATCGACTCCCAACCCCAATTCTCTGCGCTATTGATCGATCGAGTCCCTTGGTGGCTGCAGTGATGCGAAAACCCAAAAATAGATAACGGAGAATCTATGTAGCCGTAAGCAACAATGGTTGCTTATAAATTTATAATAGCCATGTACGTTTTGCAACTACCTGCGTTTGAAATAAATTATTATGGGGGATTTGGATTTGAGTGGCAACTTCTGCTTAGTTTCGTTTTCTTTCGAATTTGGACTACTCTGAACTTCTGAAGTGGACAAGCTAGTTACGATATGAAATATAGTCATCAACAACAGCGGAGACTAATTTTCAAACCACATAAAGTCATAAACCATAATTAGACATTTCAAATCACAAAGTCGAGATTGATTATCACGTCAAATCACACAAACCATTAATAACTAAATCTTAACTTAAAGTCATTTAAAGAACACACTGAAAATGCTCTAAACAGCAAAGCCTATGTAATGTGGATGAATCTCACAATGTGGTTGGATGAGAAGTACCAAATATACCAATTAGTTGTTCCAAATTTCTCGTTATTTTGTATGCATCATATGTACAAACCGATATATTTCAAGTTCTTTTTTCGCAGTTTGAGAAAGAAATAAGAGGGCATGTTGCTTCGAGTATTGATTTTTACATGAAGCAATATGGGGTCTCCGATGAAGAGGTGATTAATATGTTAAACAAACAAATTGTGGATTATGGAAGGATATAAACCAAGAGTTTCTAAGACCAACTTTTGTGCTAATGTCTGTGCTTCCGAACGTTCTCTACTTAACAAAAGTAACTGAACTACTTTACAAAGGGGAAGATGGTTACACACGCATTGGAAAATTTATGAGCATATGTTTCTACACATTTCATTGATCCCGTACCACTATGAATCACAGATCAGAACGGTTTCGATGCTGTCAAAATATATACAAGTATGTATTTCTGAGATTTCTTATCTCTTTGTTTGAATAAGATGACCTCCATGTACCAGAATAGCACAAAATAAGACGCCGTCAGGCTTATTAAGTTTAATGGAAGAAGCTGTTTGGGGTTCCAAGTTTGTTTCAAATGTGTGTATTGTTTCTCACTATTTTTAATATTTCCATATGAAAACATGAGACTGGAAATGAAAATTAGCGAGCTCTCATTCATTAACTAACTCTGTAGACATGGGTAGAAGTCATAGAACGTTTTATAAGTACTGCAAATGAGAATGAGAATCGTAAGCAACTGACAATCAGGTGAAAGTTATTCATGAAAGCAGTAAACTGTAGAAATTAAGCTAAGTTGGGCCAGACAAGAGCCTAGCTAGCTAGCATGTAAGAGACTAATGCAAGGTCGAGGCCCAATGGGGATGATCGAGCTAAAACGGAAAACTAGTGTAATACAATTCTCTACTCGATCAACGCAGAAATTCGAACCTTGTGAGCAATACAGGATAAAAGCTAAGTTGGGTAATAAAAGCAAATACGGGTGATAAGAACTCTAGGATTATCATATATTTGTGAAGTTCAACGGAGGGTCATGAGGCAAAAGACCCTCATAATACGAGTACCTTCTTTCTCACTCGTATTATCCCCTTAAATGAAGTGAATTATCTACACATATTCTACTTTCTTCTAACCTCTAATTCCTTCCATTTCTATATTTGAAAGCAAACAAAACCAAGAAAAATAAGAAAGGCACAAGTGATACTTTGACAGGATTAGTAGCATGCCTGCAGAGAAATGAATACTGCAGTGCCGAGCTAATGCATTGAACACAGGCGAGAGCTAATCCAAAAACTTCAGGCAAGATACCCCAAAGCCTGTCACTCACAGATGGGACTCGTCTTTGTTTCATGGCATTGTGAATGAGGTCCAAGATGCAAACAAGTACAGCCACAATAGACAACAGCATGCCATACAATGCGTAGTGAGGCTTCCGTGGGGTGGAAACCTGATCAAAAAATGCCGATACAGCCTCAAAGCCGAAACCAGTGACTGAAAAGATCCAGACAGATGTAGTAACCTACAAAGTAGAAGCCATATAATTGTCATAAGTTCAATCCAAAATTAAAACAAAAACAAATACATGGCAAGAGGTTTAATTATAGTTTTGGGTTTTGACCATTACCCTGGTCGCATGATGAGGCTGGTCAGTGACAATATTTGCTTCAATGCCAACTGAAAGTAACCCCTGTTCCAAATTTGAATCATTAGGGTCCTGCAAATACGATCGAGTGATAAGAACTCTAGGATTATTCATATATTTGTGAAGTTCAACTAAAAAATAAAAGGCAAATCTGTTGCACGATCAGTGAAAAAAGAGTTGCAGTTCAACCATTCAACTATGATTGGAATCATCATGTCCCTGAAACTAGAAATAATTTTCTATTAAAAGTTATGAAAATCCTGCAAGAGTATTTATTTATTTATTTATTAAAAAAAGGGGATTATTTATGCTTGTGGGTCTAAACATTACCGGTGCCTGGTGTGTCTGGCCATGGCTGTTATCATTGGAACCAATGCTATGCAAAGGCGACCTATTCAGTGCTGAACCATTCGGGTCGTCGACAATGTCCTGGACTGTTTGATTGGAAGGAGGGATAACCCTGGTGCCATGCCCGACAGAGTCACTAGCAGAAGGCTCCGATTCCGAAGGCATAGCACCACCATATTCTTCCATAAAGCAGCCTTGGCAAAGAGGGCATGTGATATCGACACCCACAGTGACAGTGACCACTTGATCACACTGGTGACAGTAATAACTGCTGCCAATATTATTCACTTCCTCTGGTCTCTCTGTCTGTTCCTTGTCCTGACTATCTACATCTAAACCATCTATTCCTGCACAACACAAACACAAACATATAAAATTAACTCAACGTAAAAAATAAAGGAGAAAATTTCTCCCTTCTGTTTATCTTAGCTCTAAGCAACCTCACCATTGATAAATTGGAATGCAGCATGTGAGATCAAGACTGCAACGCGGAACCTTTCCTACAATATTCAAGATTCTGAAAATGTAAGCCCCATAACTTGACACATAACCTATATAATTTCTCATAACAATTACACACATGTTGGTATATATCATGCATACTCAACAGCTATATTAGCTTAGTATATAAAACTCAATGTTTCATTTCTAACAATTAACAGCTTTAAACTTTTGCGCTTCATGTAGGAGAGGTCATACATAAGTTCAAACCTTATAATCAAATCAACAAGCAGCATATGAAGCCTCTTTTCTTTTCTCATTAGCTCTGCATCTCCCGATGGGAAAACAATAGACCTCTGCAGAAGAGATTGACATATATGCGAGAAGCAAACAAGAAACTTTGTATGTGTGTGTGTGTGTAATACTGCTGTAATGTATGAGACTCAATATAATTATGGTTTAGCAAGCACCAAAATCCTTTGAATTTATTGGCTAGCAATATGCAACGAATGTCCAATTTGGATTTCCAATAAAGGAAAGGCTCAGGTTAATCATTAATGTGTGTGGTGAAAGTCATAAATGGATGAAGAACTCATATTATCCATAACAGTAATCAAACAATCAATTTTAGAAAGCATCACTATACTTCAAATTAGCTAGGAAAAGAAAGGAGAGCTAGAGTTGAAGAAAGTGACCAAATTCAACCTGGTGGGGACTGCGAATAGCTGCTGCTGCTGCTTGTTCTTCGTAACGCATAGAGAGCTTGGCAGTTAAGCGAAAGCTTCGCTTGCGATTCTTGACCAAGGAACATAATTTTCTCCATCTCTGGGTTGCCGTCTCCGAATCCATGGGTTTCACTACTCCTATCAAGTTCTCACTCAAATCACTATCCATCGCCGCCCCCAATTATGTTTAATCAATTGTTAGAACTTCTGGGTTTCAGGTGCTGCAGCCTCCTTCTGTCTGTGGATCCTCGAAGCGGGTGAGGAATTGAGGCCTATTTTTTTTTCTTCTTTTACAGAGGGAGGTGAAGATGTCATATATATATATATATATATATATATATATATATATATATATATATATATATATATATATATATATATATATATTGTGGGAGGATCGCATTGATTGAGATAAATGAGTCTTGGTTGTCTGGTGACTTAAGCATCGCATTGATTGTCGTTTATAGTTGTGGTCGACTCTTGACAGTTGTGGTCTGACGCGTGCGGTATTATTATTGAAAGTCATTCATGAAAGCAGTAAACTGTAGAAAGCTAAGTTGGGCCAGACATGAGCCTAGCTAACTAGCATGAAAGAGACTAATGCAAGGTCGACCCGATGGGGATGATCGAGCTAAAAATGAAAACTAGTGTAATAAAATTCTCTACTCGATCAACGCAGAAATTCGTACCTTCTTTCTCTGTCTATTTTGGTGACCAATACATGAGGCCGTTTATAACTTTTTCCATGGAATGTGGGGTTGATCTATTCTTTGCATGGCTCTCCGATCAAGCTCTCGCTCAAGACGCTATCCATCGCCTCCCAACCCCAATTCTCTGCGAGCTATTGATCGATCGAGTCCCTTGGTGGCTGCAGTGATGTTTTCCGATTCCGATTCCGATTCCTCTGTTTACTTGTTATCCGGAATCGGAAACAATCCCAAGATTGAGAATGAGAATCGTAAGCAACTGACAATCAGGTGAAAGTTATTCATGAAAGCAGTAAACTGTAGAAAGCTAAGTTGGGCCAGACATGAGCCTAGCTAACTAGCATGTAAGAGACTAATGCAAGGTCGGGGTCCGATGGGGATGATCGAGCTAAAACGAAAAACTAGTGTAATACAATTCTCTACTAGATCAACGCAGAAATTCGTACCTTGTGACCAATACATGAGGGTAGAGCTAGAAAGGCAAATACGAGTGACCAGAACTCTAGGATTATCATATATTTGTGAAGTTCAACGGAGGGTCATGAGGCAAAATAGACCCTCATAATACGAGTACCTTCTTTCTCACTCGTATTATCCCCTTAAATGAAGTGAATTATCTACACATATTCTACTTTCTTCTAACCTCTAATTCCTTCCATTTCTATATTTGAAAGCAAACAAAACCAAGAAAAATAAGAAAGGCACAAGTGATACTTTGACAGGATAAGTAGCATGCCTGCAGAGAAATGAATACTGCAGTGCCGCGCTAATGCATTGAACACAGGCGAGAGCTAATCCAAAAACTTCAGGCAAGATACCCCAAAGCCTGTCACTCACAGATGGGACTCCTCTTTGTTTCATGGCATTATGAATGAGGTCCAAGATGCAAACAAGTACAGCCACAATAGACAACAGCATGCCATACAATGCGTAGTGAGGCTTGCGTGGGGTGGAAGCCTGATCAAAATATGCCGATACAGCCTCAAAGCCTATACCAGTGACTGAAAAGATCCAGACAGATGTAGTAACCTACAAAGTAGAAGCCATAAAATTGTCATAAGTTCAATCCAAAATTAAAACAAAAACAAATGCATGGCAAGAGGTTTAATTATAGTTTTGGGTTTTGACGACTACCCATGTCGCATGATGAGGCTGGTCAGTGACAATATTTGCTTCAATGCCAACTGAAAGTAACCCCTGTTCCAAATTTGAATCATTAGGGTCCTGCAAATACGATCGAGTGATGAGAACTCTAGGATTATTCATATATTTGTGAAGTTCAACTAAAAAATAAAAGGCAAATATGTTGCACGATCAGTGAAAAAAGAGTTGCAGTTCAACCATTCAACTATTATTGGAATCATCATGTCCCTGAAACTAGAAATAATTTCTATTAAAAGTTATGAAAATCCTGCAAGACAAGTATTTATTTATTTATGAATAAAAAAGGATTATTTATCCTTGCAGGTTTAAACATTACCGGTGCCTGGTGTGTCTGGCCATAGCTGTTGTAATCATGGGAACCAATGATTTGCAAAGGCGATCTGTTCAGTGCTGAACCATTCGTGTCGTCGACAATGTCCAGGGCCGTTTGATTGGGAGGGATTACCCTGGTGTCATGCCCATCAGAGTCAGTTGAAGAAGGCTCGGATTCCGATGGCATAGCAGGATGCAATGGGCTGACACCACCATATTCTTCCATAAAGCAGTCTTGGCCAAGAGGGCATGTGATATCGACACCCACATTGACAGTGATCACTTGATCACACTGGTGACCGTAATAACTGCTGCCAATATTATTCACTTCCTCTGGTCTCTCTGTCTGTTGCTTGTCCTGGCTATCTACATCTAAACCATCTATTCCTGCACAACACAAACACAAACACAAACATATAAAATTAACTCATCTTACAAAATAAAGGAGAAAATTGCTCCCTTCTGTTTATCCTAGTTCCAAGCATCCTCACCATTGAAAAATTGGAGTGCAGCTTGTACGCCAGAGACTGCAACGCGGAACATTTTCTGCAATATTCAAGATTCTGAAAATGTAAACCCCATATCTTGACACATACCTATATAATTTCTCAAACAATTACACACATGTTGGTATATATCATGCATACTCAACAGCTATATTAGCTTAGTATATATAACTCAATGTTTCATTTCTAACAATTAACAGCTTTAAACTTTTGCGCTTCATGTAGGAGAGGTCATGTATAAGTTCAAACCTTATAATCAAATCAACGAGCAGCACATGAAGCCTCTTTTCTTTTCTCATTAGCTCTGCATCTCCCGATGGGAAAACAATAGACCTCCGCAGAAGAGATTGGCATATATGCGAGAAGCAAACAAGAAACTTTGTATGTGTGTGTGTGTGTAATACTGCTGTAATGTATGAGACTCAATATAATTATGGTTTAGCAAGCACCAAAATCCTTTGAATTTATTGGCTAGCAATATGCAACGAATGTCCAATTTGGATTTCTAATAAAGGAAAGGCTCAGGTTAATCATTAATGTGTGTAATGAAAGTCACAAATGGATGAAGAACTCATATTATCCATAACAGTAATCAAACAATCAATTTTAGAAAGCATCACTATACTTCAAATTAGCTAGGAAAAGAAAGGAGAGCTAGAGTTGAAGAAAGTGACCAAATTCAACCTGGTGGGTACTGCGAATAGCTGCTGCTGCTGCTGCTTGTTCTTCGTAACGCATTGAGAGCTTGGCAGTTAAGCGAAAGCTTCGCTTGCGATTCTTGACCAAGGAACATAATTTTCTCCATCTCTGGGTTGCCGTCTCCGAATCCATGGGTTTCACTACTCCTATCAAGTTCTCACTCAAATCACTATCCATCGCCGCCCCCAATTCTGTTTAATTAATTGTTAGAATTTCAGGTGCTGCAGCCTCCTTCTTTCTGTCTGTGGATGCTCGAAGCGGTTGAGGAATTGAGGCCTTGAGGGAATGAATTTTTTTTCTTCTTTTATAGAGGAAGGAGTGAAGATGTCATATATATATGTTGTCCGGTGAATTAAACATCGATTGTCGTTTATTGTTGTAGTCGTGGGTTTCTCCATCTGTGCGGTATTATTATTATTTTTGAGGAACGGTATTATTATTATTGTTATTCACCCCCTTGGTCAAGCCATGGATAACTTTTTCCATGGAATGTGGGGTTGATCTATTATTTCAATGGAATACGTTGGAGCAAGTTCTTTTCACTGGTCAGAGAATAGTCAGAATACATCTCTTTCTAGCTTGTTTCTCTGTTGGTCCATTCATGTCTTAAGGAGGCCTTGAGGGAATTCCCTTCTTTTACAGAGGAAGGAGGTGAAGATGTCAAATATGTACTCATATATATGGTTGGAACTTTTGGCGGTTGTTGAGTTGTCTTGTTGTTTCAGTGACTGCGTCGATTGTCGTTTTTGTTTTCGATGAAGTACAAGAAATTACAACGAAAAACTCGTGACTGATTAAAATGAAAAGCATTAGCAGCACACAACGATTGTCGTTTATTGTTGTGGTCGTGGGTTCTCCACCTGTGCGGTATTATTATTATTATTCACCCACTTGGTCAAGCCATGGATAACTTTTTCCATGGAATGTGGGGTCTTCTGGCTTTATGATAGCACAACCTGCCTATAATGTGATATTTTCTACTTGTTATCCAATGCTTTCAACTGTATTTTTTGGTCAGCTTGATGGATGGCATTGTCAATTTGAAATTTGAATATATGAAATAAGATCATAAATACTGATTTCAAGTTCTTTTTTTCGCAGTTTGAGAAAGAAAGAGGGCATGTTGCTTCGAGTATTGATTGCTACATGAAGTAATATGGGATCTCAGAGGAAGAGGTGATTGATGTATTAAACAAACAAATTGTGGATTATGGAAGGATATAAACGAAGAGTGTAAGACCAACTGTTGTGCTAATGTCTGTGCTTCTGCACATTCTCTACTTAACAAAAGTTATTGAACTACTTTACAAAGGGGAAGATGGTTACAAACGCATTGAAAAAGTTATGAAAGAATGTGTACGTTGCTATTCATTTCATTGATCCCGTGCCACTATGAGTCAGAAAAGTTTCGATGTTATCGGGAAGTTCTGGATTGCACCATGATTTTAGTGTACCTGTCTACGTGGCACAATCTCAGCCATTCGTTTCAAGTCCTGTGTTATTTAATAAGGAAAACTCTCCTAACGGATCGTTGCCGTTAGCCTTCTTACTAAAACGTGAAATTTTTTGACTGCAGGGTGTTTTAGTCTATTGACATTCTCACATACTTGATCGAAATTGTCATTGAGAATGTCTCTGGAAAATTTGATAAACTCTTCCACCTAAACCCAGAAACCAGATCGAAACCAGAGAGAGCATGTCTCTAATTACACGATTAATTCTCTTAATATTATTCATCGAAACACAGATCCATTTTAATTGAAGATGATGTGATAAGGTGATAATTATTCTAAACCCAGATCCGATTTGTTCATCGAAACCCAGATCCGTTGTTCATCGGAACCCAAATCCGTTGTTCATCGGAACCCAGATCCGTTGTTCATCGAAACCCAGATCGAATAATTAACCTATATTGATTAATTATCTGATAAAGTGATCATCGAAACCCAGAGAGATATCACATCACCTTATCAACACCAGATCGAAACCAGAGACCTTTCGGCTGCGATATTCATGGATGAATTTTTGAGATCTATCAATCAACATATATTTGATCTGATATTTTGGTTAAATCTGATCGACTAATGACAATGAGTTTTGAGTTTTAATTGAAGATTGAACCAGATCGAATGTGGGGTATTCCAGAATAATGAATATCCTAAGGGGGAAGCACAATCATTTTTGATAGTTCGATTGTCAAAACCAAACTAGGATCAGATGAGAAAGAGGAGACAAGGTGGATTAGGTTTGGATTGTCAAGGTGGATCATCACGATTAAGCGGAAGAGTGGTCCAATAGAATATAGAGAAAAGTCACTATTAGGACCCTCACCAATATTTTACCCAAGCCTTGACGCATTGACGTAACGGCGCTGACCTATGACGCCGTTCATGGTACACCAAAACCATGGTACAAAACAGCCGCTCCCGTTGTCCAAATATAAGTATGTATTTCTGAGATTTCCTATTTCTTTGTTTGAATAAGATGGCCTCCATGTACCAGAATACCACAAACTAAGTTTAAGGGAAGCTGTTTGGGGTTCCAAGTTTGTTTCAAATGTGTGTATTGTTTCTCACTATTTTTAATATTTCCATATGAAAACAAGAGACTGGAAATGAAGATTACCGAGCTCTCATTCATTAACCAACTCTGCAGACATGGATAGAAGTCATAGAACGTTTTATAAGTACGGCCAATGAGAATGAGAATCATAAGCTACTGACAATCAGGTGAAATTCATGAAAGCATTAAACTGTAGAAAGCTAAGTTGGGCCAGACATGGGCCTAGCTAACTAGCATGTAAGAGACTAATGCAAGGTCGAGGCCCAATGGGGATGATCGACATGCTGCATATGCCTGCAGAAATTCTTTCTGTCACTATTTTGGTGACCAGTCCTTTATCCCCTGAAATGAAGTGAATTACCTACACGTTCTGCGTATGCCTCCAACACAAAAAGAAATGTTATTACTCTCTTCTACATCTTTACTTTTCTCAAACTTGGTCTTTGTTTAAGCACAATAAGACCGAACAGGAATAACCATGTTTCTCATACGAGTTTGAGTAACCAAATTTAGCATATTCTACTCCCTCCTAATGAAAACAGAAACCATATTCTACTTTCTATTCTAACCTCTAATTCCTTCCATTTCTATATTTGAAAGAAAATAAAACGAAGAAAAATAAGAAAGGCACAAGTGATACTTTGACAGGGTTAGCAGCATGCCTGCGGAGAAATGAAAACTGCAGTGCCGAGCTAATGCATTGAATACAGGCGAGAGCTAATCCAAAAATTTCAGGCAAGATACCCCAAAGCATTTCACTCGCAGATGCAACTTCTCTTGGTTTTATAGCATTGTGAATGAGGTCGAAGATGCAAACAAGTACGGCCACAACAGACAACAGCATGCCATACAATGCATAGTGAGGCTTCTGTGGGCTGGAAACCTGATCAAAAAATGCCGACACAGCCTCAAAGCCCAAACCAGTGGCTGAAAAGATCCACTCAGATGCAGTAACCTACAAAGTAGAAACCATATAATTGTCATATGATCAACTTGAAATTGAAACAAAAACAAGTACATGGAAAGAGGTTCAATTATAGTTTTTGGTTTTGACCCCTACCCTTGTCCCATGATGAGACTGGTCAGTGCTATTTGCATCCATGCTACGTGGAGATAACTCCTGTTCCAATCTTGAATCATAAGGGCCCTGCAAATACGAGTGATAAGATTTCTAGGATTATTCATATATTTGTGAAGTTCAACTAAGAAATAAAAGGCATTAATGTTGCAAGATCAGTGAAAAAAGAGTTGCAGTTCAACAGTTCAACCATGATTTTCAGTTTTGACCGACCCTTACCACATGGCCTGGCACGCTATTGCTGAGTAAAAGTGACTGACGAGGGTTGGAATCATCGTGTCCCTGAAACTAGAAATAATTTCTATTAAAAGTTATGAAAATCCTGCAAGACAAGTATTTATTTATTTATGAATAAAAAAGGATTATTTATCCTTGCAGGTTTAAACATTACCGGTGCCTGGTGTGTCTGGCCATAGCTGTTGTAATCATGGGAACCAAAGCTATGAAAAGGCGATCTGTTCAGTGCTGAACCATTCGTGTCGTCAACAATGTCCAGGGCCATTTGATTGGGAGGGATTACCCTGGTGCCATGCCCATCAGAGTCAGTAGCAGAAGGCTCGGATTCCGATGGCATAGCAGGATGCAATGAGCTGACACCGCCATATTCTTCAATAAAGCAGCCTTGGCCAAGAGGGCATGTGATATCGACACCCACAGTGACAGTGACTTGATCACACTGGTGACCGTAATAACTGCTGCCAATATTATTCACTTCCTCTGGTCTCTCTGTCTGTTCCTTGTCCTGACTAGCTACATCTAAACCATCTATTCCTGCACAACACAAACACAAACACAAACACAAACATATAAAATTAACTCATCTTACAAAATAAAGGAGAAAATTGCTCCCTTCTGTTTATCCTAGTTCTAAGCATCCTCACCATTGAAAAATTGGAGTGCAGCTCGTACACTTTTGACTGCAACGCGGACCTCTTTCTGCAATATTCAAGATTCTGAAAATGTAAGCCCCATAACTTGACACATACATAATAATTTCTCATTACAATTACACATGTTGGTATATATCATGCATTCTCAACAGCCATATTAGCTTAGTATAAATACCTCAATGTTTCATTTCTAACAATTAACAGCTTAAACTTTTTCGCTTCATGTAGGAGAGGTCATACAAAAGTTCAAACCTTATAATCAAATCAATGAGCTAGCAGCATATGAAGCCTCTCTTCTTTTCTCATTAGCTCTCCATCTCCCGATGGGAAAACAATAGACCTCCGCAGAAGAGGTTGGCATATATGGGAGAAGCAAACAAGAAACTTTGTATATATATATATGTGTGTGTGTAATAGTGCTGTAATGTATGAGAATCAATGTAATTATGGTTTAGCTGGAGATCGAAGCAAGCACCAAAATCCTTTGAATTTCTTGGCTAGCAATATCCAACGATTGTCTAATTTGGATTTCCAATAAAGGAAAGGTCCAGGTTAATCATTAATGTGTTTACTGAAAATCACAAATGGAAGATGAACTAACTTAACTATCCATAACAGTAATTAAACAATCAATCAATGTTAGAAAGCTTAAGAAATCACGAAAACATCATTATACTTCAAATTAGGAAAAGAAAGGAGAGGTGCTAGAGTTGAAGAAAGTGACCAAATTCAGCCCGGTAATTGGTATTTGTTCACGCACAGAGAGGCTGGCAGTAAAGCTCTGGGTTGCCGTCTCCGGTTTCACTCCAATCAATCTCTCACTCATATAGCTCTCCATCGCCTCCCAATTAATTGTTGGATCAATCACTCTCAGTTTCAGGTGCTGCAGCAGCCTCCTTCTCTGGTTGCTCTTGAGGGAGTTGGAAGAAGCCAACAATCATATTTATATCCAAACAATCATATTGATCGGAGGCCTTGACATCTTCTGTCCCAAATTTCCAGTCTTCGTCCCTTCCCTGTCTATCCATTAACTCCAACTTGAGACTCATCTTCCCCAACTCCGTTAACAGCCATTTAACTCTGTTAACCGCCATTTAACTCTGTTAGTGATCGAGCACGGCTCCGTGCATTCGACTTGGGGAAGATGAGTCTCAAGTTGAGTTGGAGGAGTTAAATGGCTGTTGGGTGAGGAAACAGGAAATTGCCACGTGGAGTAACGACAATAATGGCCGTCCTTCTCGCGGTCATAATTTTTCCTAAAATTTTAATGAAAACAAAATCTCTCTCTCGCTTTGTGCAATATCTCTCCTTCCCTATGAAGCACGGAAACGCGGAAAATCGATACCGGAAACGGATACGAAACGCGGCGGAAACGATCGGAAACGCGTTTCCGGTGAACGGACGGATGGAAACGTTGCCGAAACGCTAGTTTCCAAATTGGAAACGTTATTTGTAATTAGATTGGAAACGCGGGGTTGGGAAAGATTTCAGATTTTGGTTTCAAGGAAGAACAGAGAAAGAAGAGATCAGATTTTGGTTTTTGGTTCCAGTAACATGACTTCCGCTTCCACTTAGGCTTGGCCTCTTCTCTGGACTTGGTTGATTTCGGAGGACGAGGTTCTTCAACAATCTGGTTCAATCTGATTCCCATCATCCGTAGCCATGAGCAATTTCTAGTTCTTGAGAATTTGAGATTTCGGACTGAGTAGTGACTAAGTGAGGATCGAGTTGAAGTGAAGTGGGGAACTGGAGATGATGAGAGATTCAGAAATTGAGAGATTGAAGAAGATCACGATAACCGAAGTCTGGAGAAGAAGAAAGAGAAAAAAGAGGGGCGGTGGGAGACAAAAGGAAAAGAAGAGGAGAGTGATAATTAAAGAAAAGAAAGCCGCCATGGAATGTCAAATGTGGGGTTGATCTATCATTTGCATGGAATACTTTGGAGCTTAGCCTAGCCAAGTAGCCAATAAATTCAAAGGATTTTGGCGCTTGCTAAACCAAGTCTCATACATTACAGCATTATTGTTCAAGTAGTGGGAAATCTAATATGTTCACACACACATGAGAAAGGGTTTTTACTTTGCATATGTTTGTGGAGCATTCAAGTGACTTTCTGTCGGTTTACTTCTTCTTTGCCGCAGACTGCAGTGATGTCGCTATTGTGGATGACAGCTAGATTTATATCAATTATTTAATGTTCATTACCTATAAATTATTTGAACTTTCTTTCACAAATTACATTTAATGCTGCACAATTTTTTTTTGGGTATGTTTTTATTATAGCTTTACGATTTTGTTTTCTAAAATTATTTAATGTTCATTGCCAATTGCTTTAATTAGATTACATATCAATTTATGTACATATATCTATACCAAGATTAGCATGTATCTATACATGTCAATGAAGTTCCAAACATTTTGTTCAAGTTTTGATTCTCATTTAAATGCTTTTATATTTTTTCGGTTTATAAAATCGAAAGGAAAATATATAGGGTTAAAGTTGGTATTACAAGATTATGATGTGACAAGATATATTATGTGGATTTAAAATTTAACTTGATATTTCGTTATGTGGCATGCCAGCTAGGATTGATGCCACAAATGTTAAGCCTCAATTGAGGCCAAAAATCATTTTTCACATATGATATGAGTGTGTATAAAGAGCTAACTTGAAAAATATGGTCCTATAGCTTGACAAGATCCTAACAAGGTTGGACTATGATATGTTAACATTTCTCATACATAATGAGGAGAGAAAGTCTTCTCTCCTCATTAGAGTAAAGTAGGTTCTCGTTTGAGTAATTAATTAAGTCCTAAAAGTAGTAATTGTAATATTTTACCATTTGACAACACTACCATTTCGACAACTCATGTGGTAACTACGAAATAGTTCTTGTTTCCTCATTAGATAAAAGTAGGTTCTCATTTAATTAAGTAATTAAGTTTTAAAAGTAATAATTGTATGTATATCATATGTTAATATATTATAGAATTTTTCTAAAGGTAATGTTCAAGTTAAGTCATCTAAAAAAAGTCCAAAAGCATCTAAAAGTATAAAATCAAGAGACCGGAAATGCCCTAATATTTTCTCCTTTTAATTAGTTGAAGATTTCAATGGGTAATTGCGTATGGAACCTGAAAACTAATTACCATAGTTGACAATTTTTGCTTCTAGCATTATAATTAGCTAAGTGGAAATTCAGAATTATAATTAGCTACTAGCATCTGTAATCGATGATCTTTCAGGGGACCGGCCATGGTAGACCAACCGCACGACATTCTTTCACATGGTACATATACTCATGTGAAGTTTCTATGACGTTTTCCTGGGAAGGAATGAAGAAGATCTAGTTTTGCTTGCAATACTACCCTAAAAAAATTAGTCAAACTAATTGATCGATCAATACTAACCTAATGGAGTCCATAATTAGTGAGAATTCCTCATAATGATGTGTGAGTTATTGTTATTATTTATTTATTATTATAGAAATGTAAATAGAAAGAAAAAATTAATTTTTGGTTAACAATTTGAATCTGTTTATAGAAACAATTATTATAGAAACATATATTAAAACACATAAACCATGTATAAAATTAGAATTAATAAACAAAAATCAGGAGGGGCCGGGACCCACTTGGTCCTTAATTGGCTCCGCCCCTGAATATATGGTGCAGTAAACATAACCAATTGACATGCGATTGTCATAAACTGAAGTAAAAAATGACCGGGACTTGAACAAGATCGAGCATTGCATGACAAGCACAGAGGTTATAGTAAAAGGAAAAAATAAAATAAAATGAAGGTCAAGTGCATTCATCTTCTTTACTTCTCCTATCCACATATGTTTCTCATGCTGCATGTTTTGGAAAATATGGTAGTCTAATTGCTATATTTATATAAGAAATTCAAGAAACCATTTATGCACATAAATACCAAATGAAATGCATAAATCAAATCAAAATAAAACCAATCAAAGTTAGAAAAACTTTAATTAAACAATTGAGTCTAGTGTAGAACTTGGTTCTGTCTCCTTAAGACGAAATTGCCTCCTCGATCATTAGTGCTTAGAGATTTCAGTGGCAAACGTCTCCCAGGATACAACGACACTCCAAACCTTAAGAACATCGACTTCAAACTTGTTCTTGATCAATGAACGAAACTAGGCTCTCCGTGCATGTAGATCCCCACACTAGCTAGCACCAACTTTGCCAGTTCCACAAATCAATAGTTTCCGCAAATTAATTTTCTCAGTAAAACTGTTAAGAAGCCAGGATGTGATAATTCAAAAAAAACCCTCTGAACTATAGGGTCATTTTCAGTTTCATACCCATGTATCAAATTTTGTCATTTTCATACATCACATTTCATTCCGTTAATGAATTCATACATCCGTCTCTAACACCGTCTAATAATTCAATTAAATGATAATGTGACAAACTTAACTATTTCTGAGAAGGGCATTTTCGTCATCCCATTCCATTCATAGTAGAAATAAAATCCCTTATTATAGTTCACACTTTTTACGATAATTCGGCATTGTCAAAAACTTCAAAGAACTTGTGGTTGCAATAGGTATATGGTAAATACAACAGCATTGGGGGCACATACGGTGCGCTTTTTTGACATTCGGGGGTCGGGGTTTTAATTAATTACTTACAATATGAAAATTAAAAATTTGTGGGAACGATATGTCCCGACGAACTATTCGTCACTTAGGGTCGTCCCTTTTATGTGCATAAATATTTTGAGTTTTGGATATTTTTTTTTTTAGAACCTTATTGCTAAGGCACGACAATAATTTAAACCCACCCCATGTATCCGAGGGCTGTTGGAGCCCTTGCCATGCAATCACATGATCACAGATTGATCACATTCCTACAACCATGCAGTCAATCACATGATCACATTCCAACAGCCCTAGCTTGCCATGCAAATTAATTAATCATGTAGATAGGGTTTCTGCTGTGCAGAGAGTTAAGAGCATGATGTTGTCATTTTGTGTATCTCCAGCTTTTCTAATTAATTAGGTTTAGGGTATAGCATTGGGCAGGACACTTAATATCAGATGTTGTAGAATATAAGCTGCAGCCCCAAAATGGAAATTATTTTTGGCTTTTGCAATCTTTGCGTATGCTCTGAATACCAGCTAGTTGTTTCAAGGGCCGGGTATAAATAATCTAAATTCCAAATTAAATGCTAGCTTTTGAACCAAACCAAAAAACAATAGCGAATGTGCATGCATGTGTGTTAATTTATTAGATTAACTTAATCTATTTGAGCTGGGTTGCTGCTGGAAATTAATATTTATCGAGGGTTTGTGTAAGTATAAAAATATTGGCAATCCTCTATTGAACAAAACACAACTTTGTTTAGGAAGTCAAGCCCATTCAAGTGAAGTCTGAAGGCCTAAGTCAAGGTGAAGACCCAACATGATCTCATGGTGCTCAGGTAAAAACATGCATATGCATTTCATTGTTTTTCACAGAGGATAGCAGAATTGCTTCCTATCCTGAGTTCCCAGAATAATTATGTCTTGTGACAAAAATGATCTTGAAAGCTAAGCTTTATCTTACCTAGGTAGGATTTATCTTTCCAAGATATTTTGCTTTTCAAAATGTTAAACAGCTAGCTATGCTGCTGTATTTTTGGCGCCCAAATTACTGTTGGGATGGTGGTATACCTTTCCAGCCCGAAACCCAGTTCTCTAGGGCTCTCATGGCTTAGCTGATTCATGATACATTAGCCGACCTATGCTTTTGCTAGGGTTATGTTTTGTACCTAGGAAAATCTGTTTTGCTGTGCACCTGTCATATCAATCCTTTGATAAAATCTGCAAAACCTTTTGCCTCTTATTTGAAAGGTTTTCTTAAGTTTTTCTTAAGTTTTTCTTTTTGCTTTTGTTGGGATTGTTTGTCAATCTTGTTTTTAACAAAACGAAAAGGTGCTAAATTGTCTGACCATGAGGGCTTATGTGGCTGCTCCCTTATGAGCTTCACCTAGCCTATAAATATGAAGCAAGGTGCTTCTTGCTTTCTTGGTTGTTTCATTTGTGAAAATTGTCTTGGCACATTTTCTGAGTTTTATTTGCATTTTGCATTGTTCAGCTTGTTGCTCTAAGTCTTCCTTGTTGATTGTAAATCTTAGAGCTTTGAACAAAAACGCTTTTCATAATTTTCATATTGCATTTGCATACCATGAGATCGTGATTGGTAGTGCAACAACCCGAGAAGCGTCCACCAAGAATTAGTTGATAAGTAGCTAAGTTCTGTGCTGGAAACTTCTGTAAACTTTCATATGTAAGCACTTAGAGACAAGTGAGGTAGAACAGGTCGTAGACTAGGAAGAGTCTAGGAAGGATAGCAGTGCGGCTAACTATCCCAGGTTGCTACAATCTTGTAAGAAGTGTTGAATTACATAGTGGAAAGTTTTGCCCTTCAAGAGTAAGGGGCACGCAGTTTTTCTCCCTGGTTGCAGGGTTTCTGCGAGTAAAAAATATCTTTGTGTTATTTATCTTTACTGCAACTTTACTTTACATAATCGTACAATTGTGATTCAGGATAGCCACAAGCATTGCTATCCCTGAGAACGATTTAAAACGAAAAAGTTGTAAAAGTCCTATTCACCCCCCCTCTAGGACCTTCAGTTTGGACCAATGAGAATTCGAAACACTATTTTTCTTGTTCTTTCATACAAGTAGTGAGGTTTAACTAGGTTAATTTATTTTCTGAATTTCCAATAACTTCTAAACATGCTTTGCTCAAAACAATCAATCCCTCCGACGACTGTGAGTCTTGTAGCTTTATCTGTTTTTTTCCATGCCGCCTTTGGAGCTCATCCTCTTGTTGCTTTATGGCATGAATGTTTTAATGAGTTAGAATATCCATCTAAGGGAGCTTTTGATGTTAATTTGAGGCAGTTAATGAGAGATTTCATTGATCTAGCTAGTTCCTGAGGTAGGACATGCAAACTGCGTCAAGGGCGTGTACAGACCACAAAGCAATGGACTTGTATTTGGGATGGCACAGTGCTGGAGTCAAATTGAACCTGGACTTTGCAGAGAATGTATAACTAAAGCATTCCAAGAGCTTCGAACATCGCGGTGCCCTAACAAGTTAGGAGCTATCATTTGGTACGAAGACTGCCTCGTAAAATACTCGAATACTTGTTTCTTTTATACAAGTGATACCATCAACGGTTTTTATTTGGCGAATGACACATTAGTTGGTAATCCCACATCATTCGACCAAAAAGTTTTTAATTTGTTAGCCAACTTGTGTTTTTAAGCTTATACTGATTCAACGTTGTATGCTCATAGCATGGGAGTGTACAATTTGGGGCATCGCTCACGAAAATGCTTTATGGTGCGGCACAATGTATTGGGAGCCTTAATGGCCGGAATTGTCAAAAGTGCCTTGATGTAGCGTTGAGCGAACTTCCAAATGATGGAAGGAGCGGTGGACGTGCTTATTATCAGGGACGGAGCTAGAGTTGTATAGAAGGGGGGGGGGGCAATATATTAGAAATAAGTTTTGAAAGTTGAAACATTGAAACTTTGGGGGGCCAGTATAATAGAATAAAGCTCAACTCAGTTGGAATAAGGTTTTACACAAGCTATATTAAGGCTATTGTATAAAACAACGGAGGGGCCAAGGCCACCTGAGGCCAATAGGTAGCTCCGTCCCTGCTTATTATATATGGAAATTATTATATTAGATTTGAAATCTATCTATTTATTTTGGATTAGACTTGAGAAATGTCATGCGTTGTGAGCTTTTATCTATTGCTTATCAAAAGAAGAATGATTTTTGTTTTTGTTAACAAATGAAGAATGATTTTTGTTTTTTGTTAACAAATGAAGAATGATTAATAATGCTAAAATAATTGTACGTACTACTTTCATTTGCTAATAAGAGCACATGCATATATATTATTGTAGAATGTATATGTACGTAAAATTAATTATTAGTTGATGCCTCAGGCTAGCTAACTCTAATATTTTCTTATGTTTCGATCATATATATTCATTATCAAATACCAACAATTTCATTCTTTCAAAACAAAGAATTACCAACACTTTTATTTTGAATTCTTATGTATAGGAAATATGTCTCTTCTCTTCATGCTTGGCAAGATAAAATCATATAGAAATTTTTTTTAATAAATAAGAGATTAAGCGATATTAATTTTTTTTTCAGAAGCAATAAAAAAAATCATATAAATATTGGAAACCAATTAAAGACATGTACACCGTACACACTACTGGTAGAGTAGTACGTAATATTGCCAATGGATCGAGTTATATTCCTCGTCAAGGCAATACTGCTTGTCTGCTTCACATGCTCTTGCTCAGAGACATTCCCTGCATACCATCGACGATGTTTTTGTCATGGATGATGGACCTGTATTTTTATTGCTGCTTGCTGATTTAGCTTTTGCTATATTTCGTTTTTTTTTTAACAATGATGCTATATTTCGTTTGGTTGGGACTAAGTTAAATGATTAAGACCACAATGAAAAATGATGTATATTTCGTTTACTTAATTAAATGAGGTGACTAAGTTAATTTAAGGATCTACACCAAATTTTACAGTTCAGCACACGCTAGGATGGATAAGCGTGATCAATCCCGAATTTCTGATGACATATATGCAAATTTTTAAAATTTTATTTATAGGAAAACACCATCAACCATACTTTCAACATAGATGAATATATCCACACAACACGTACAGTAGAAATGTTGACACAATATATAAAACATTTGACAGAGGTAAACAATTACGGGTACTCTGCCCAGTCCACTTATAGATTAGTATATATAGAAACATACAAAACTCAAATTTACTAGGCTATGCTAGAAGACAGTTCCGTCTTTGCTACTCCATTAGGAAGTGAACTTAATCACCTTTGTCACTCCTGAGATGATATAACTCTGGTCTCGGTCATCAATCATCTCAAGGCTTAATTGTTCAATGAACATGCAAGAATGCTAATGCTGGCAACCAATACTGCAATATACTGCCAATGCCATGCACAACTCTACCTATAATGCGATATTTTCTACTTGTTATCCAATATATGCTTGCAACCGTTATTTTTGGTCAGCATGGGGGATATTGCTACAGACGAGACATTTCAGTTGTTGTTCAAGGACCCTAAAATTATTATAACTTCCCCAACCCTTTTGTAGCTTGATGGATGACATTGTCGATACCAAGTTAACAGCCCTATTTGAAAGTTTTTTTTTTTAATTGAATACAGCCCTATTTGAAAGTTGAATACACGAAATAAGATTATAAATATACGTACCGATATATTTCAAGTGCTTTTTTCGCAGTTTGAGAAAGAAATAAGAGGGCATGTTGCTTCGAGTATTGATTTTTACATGAAGCAATATGAAGTCTCCGATGAAGAGGTGATTAATGTGTTAAACAAACAAATTGTGGATTATTGAAGGATATAAACGAAGAGTTTCTAAGACCAACTTTTGTGCTAATGTCTGTGCTTCCGAACGTTCTCTACTTAACAAAAGTAACTGAACTACTTTACAAAGGGGAAGATGGTTACACACGCATTGGAAAATTTATGAAGCATATATATGTTGCTCACATTTCATTGATCCCGTACCACTATGAATCACAGAATCAGAACGGTTTCGATGTTGTCAAAATATATACAAATATGTATTTCTGAGATTTCATATCTTTTTTTTTGAATAAGATGACCTCCATGTACCAGAATAGCACAAAATAAGACGCCGTCAGGCTTATTAAGTTTAATGGAAGAAGCTGTTTGGGGTTCCAAGTTTGTTCCAAGTTTGTTTCAAATGTGTGTATTGTTTCTCACTATTTTTAATATTTCCATATGAAAACATGAGACTGGAAATGAAAATTAGCGAGCTCTCATTCATTATCTAACTCTGTAGACATGGATAGAAGTCATAGAACGTTTTATAAGTACTGCAAATGAGAATGAGAATCGTAAGCAACTGACAATCAGGTGAAAGTTATTCATGAAAGCAGTAAACTGTAGAAAGCTAAGTTGGGCCAGACATGAGACTAATGCAAGGTCGAGGCCCGATGGGGATAATCAAGCTAAAACGAAAAACTAGTGTAATACAATTCTCTACTAGATCAACCCAGAAATTCGTACCTTGTGACCAATTCATGAGGGTAGAGCTAGAAAGGCAAATACGAGTGACCAGAACTCTAGGATTATCATATATTTGTGAAGTTCAACGGAGGGTCATGAGGCAAAATAGACCCTCATAATACGAGTACCTTTTTTTTTACTCGTATTATCCCCTTAAATGAAGTGAATTATCTACACATATTCTACTTTCTTCTAACCTCTAATTCCTTCCATTTCTATATTTGAAAGCAAACAAAACGAAGAAAAATAAGAAAGGCACAAGTGATACTTTGACAGGATAAGTAGCATGCCTGCAGAGAAATGAATACTGCAGTGCCGAGCTAATGCATTGAACACAGGCGAGAGCTAATCCAAAAACTTCAGGCAAGATACCCCAAAGCCTGTCACTCACAGATGGGACTCCTCTTTGTTTCATGGCATTGTGAATGAGGTCCAAGATGCAAACAAGTACAGCCACAATAGACAACAGCATGCCATACAATGCGTAGTGAGGCTTCCGTGGGGTGGAAACCTGATCAAAAAATGCCGATACAGCCTCAAAGCCAAAACCAGTGACTGAAAAGATCCAGACAGATGTAGTAACCTACAGAGTAGAAGCCATATAATTGTCATGAGTTCAATCTAAAATTAAAACAAAAACAAATACATGGCAAGAGGTTCAATTATAGTTTTGGGTTTTGACCACTACCCTTGTCCCATGATGAGACCGATCAGTGACAATACTAAGTGGAAGGAACCCCTGTTCCAAACTTGAATCATAAGGGACCTGCAAATACGAGTGATAAGAACTGTTGGATCATTCATATATTTGTGAAGTTCAACTTAAAAATAAAAAGCAAATGTGTTGCAAGAGTCGCTGAAGAAAGAGTTGGTTCAATTGAGTTCTTGAGTTTTAACCGACCCTTACCACATGGCCTGCCACGTTATTGCCGGTGTCAGATAGGGAGCCAATGTTGAGTAAGAGCGACTGACTAAGGTTGGAATCATATACCTGAAACTAAAAATAATTTGAGTTCAAAGTTATAACATTCCTGCGAGAACAAGTATGAAAAAATGGTTTAGTCATGCTTGTGAGTTTTAAGCATTACCGTTTCCTGGTGTGGCTCATCATAGTTGTCGTAATCATGGGAACCAATGCTATGAAAAGGTGACCAGGTGTGGCCTGGTGTAACATTACCGTTAATTGAAGAATGCTCGGATTCCGATGGCATAGCAAGGTAGAGTAAGCTAACGCCACCACATTCTTGTATCCTGCCACATTGGCAGAGAGGGCATGTGATTTCGACATCCACAGTGACGCTGACCACTTGACGACACTGGTAACAGTAATACCTGCTGGGAACATTCGCTTCATCCTCCGTTATCTCTGTTTGTTCCTCATCCTGACTATCTAGATCTAGATCGTCTATTCCTGCACAACCAAACGTACACAGCAATGAACAAAAGTCATTCCCCAATAAGTAAATAACAAAAACAAAATTAAGGAGAAAATTACAGCATTCCGTTTATTTTAGTTCTGAGCAACCTCACCATTGATAAATTGGTATTGTGCATACATAATCAGAACTGCCACACGGAACTTCTCCTACAATATTCAAACATTCAGAAGACGTCAGCCCTGTATACATAGATAATTTCTCATAACAATTACACCCATGCATGTTGGTTTATATTGTACATACTCAACTCAACTATACTAGCTTAATAAACCTCACTGTCTCATTTCCTAGGAGGTACCAACTTAAGCTTTTTCACTTCGGTAATTGTATAGCTGGTATTATTGGCACTTTCTTTGCAGGAGAGGTTGTATGTTCAAAACATGTAATCAAATCAAAGAGCAGCTTATGAAGCCTCTCTTCTTTTCTCTTTAGCTCTCTATCAATTTGCGTCTTGAGGGAAAACAATAGACCTCCACAGAAGAGGTTGTTATATACATGAGAAGACAACAAGCAACTTAATTTATATATGTGTCTGTAGATATAACACGAAAGAAGGAATTATTGCTCAACTTTGGGGGCATGTGTAATACTGTAATGTATGAGAATCAACGTAATTATGGTTTAGATGGAGAAGTAAGCACCAAAAAGGCTTTCAATTTCGACATTTCCAATAAAGAAAGGCTCAGGTTAATCATTAATGTCTTGCGGAAAATCATAAATGGAAGAAGAATCATACTAGAGAGAGAGAGAGAGAGAGAGAGAGAGAGGTGAAAACCAGATTGCTAATAGCTGCTGGTGCTTCTTGGTCGTAAAGCTTAGAGAGATTGGCAGTGAAGCGAGAGCTGCTTGGGTTGCGGTTCTTGACGAGGCAACTTGCCGTCTCCGAAGAGTAGTCCTTTGGTGGTGGTGCCACTCCGATCAAGCTCTCACTCAAGACGCTATCCATCGCCTCCCAACCCCAATTCTCTGCGCGCTATTGATCGATCGAGTCTCTTGGTGGCTGCAGTGATGCGATGCGAAAACCCAAAAATAGATAACGGAGAATGGATCAAGCCGACTAATATGATAGTGGGAAATCTATGTTCACACACACATAAGCAAGGGTTTTGATTTTGCATATGTTCGTGGAGCATCAAAGGGACTTCTGTCAGGAGAAGCTAGCAAGAATGTATGAGGCTAAGGACACAAATTCAATCTTTGTTTTCAAGTTCAGAACTCACTTTGGTGGTGGTAAATCGAACGCAAAGCAGTTTGAGCCCAAGTACAGGTTGATCAGGAATGGACTTTGACACCAAGGTGGAAAAGTCAAGGAATCAGTAGAAGGAGAGGAAGAACAGGGCGAAGAAGATTCGAGGAGTAAAGAAGACAAAGGCTGGAGATGCAGTAGTGAGAATAGTGTTCCTTGTTGCTGATTATGTAGCCTTAAGCACCAATAATCATTGGCCATGTTTTGCAACTAGCTGCGTTTGAAATGAATTATTACGGTGGATTTTAGAGGCAACTTCTGCTTAGTTTCTTTTTGTTTCGCAACTAGCTGCGTTTGAAATGAATTATTAAGGTGGATTTTAGTGGCAACTTCTGCTTAGTTTCTTTTTGTTTAGAATTTTGACTACTCTATATTTAGTGACAAATTTCAGATTATTTATCGAAAAAAACAAAGGGACTTCTCTGTCAGTTTACTTCTTCTTTTTTCTTTTTCTAAGAGTTCATCTTTGAATTGAGTTGTATCTGCAAGACTATGCTGCAGTGATGTTGCTATTGTGGAGAAGAGCAAGATTTATAATTTTATATCACATTGACTTTGATTAAGAGGGGATGATGGGCTCCACTGGTTCTTTTTAAGGTCCTCCTTGTTCAATACAAGTGGAAAGGATTCAAAGGAATTCTCCCATAAATTCTTTTGTTTGGGTCAATGGAGTGAGCTGCAGCGAAATTTTATTTTGGCTGTTATTTTTCATTTTTTATTTTTTTTATTTGTTCTGAGTTCTGACAATGGAGTGATGTTGACTTGTTTACGATCAAATTTAGCGCAATAGCATTTTCAAGCATAAATTGTTTGTTACTTGAAATAAAATTTTACATTTGCAGCTCGTGATATACAATTATACATGATGTCATATTTTTTTTTGGAGGGCATGACAATACGAGACATCAATTAAGTAATTTTAGTTATTCTCTAATACAGATAGTACGGGACACCTAAGACTTTGCAAATTAAAAAAAAATCTAAACTCATGGCTCTAAATTAGGGGTGGGTTCGGTTCAAACGGTTCGGTTTTCACCCAAAACCGAATACAGAACTGAACTAGAACATTCGGTTCGGTTTGGTTCGGTTTCTTCATTTTCAAACTTGAAACCGCGGTTGTTCGATTCGGTTTTCAGTTTTTTCTGTTTTTGGAGTTTTTTTTTATTTTTTTTAAACTGTAAAAAAAAAAAAAACTAAACTGCAAAAAAGAATTGGGGATCGGACCAATACTGGTCATTCTCCTTGTCACATCTCATTGCTATCTATTTTTTGGGCAACCAGGGAATGGTGGTGGTAATTAAGGTCGTTGGTCTAGAAGAGAGAAAGAAAGAGAGGAGAGATGGGGGAAAGAAGAATGATAAATGATAAGAGACTAAGGCCCAGTTTGGGGCAGCTCAAATTAAAAAATAATCTGATTAATTATTAAGTTAAGCAGTTTGGTTGTTTGGTAAAACAAATATAAGTTGCTTTTAAAATAAGTTCACACTTTCCAAGATGACTTATGGAAGCCATGAATTCGGTACTTCTATAAGCAGGCATGTCAAAAGCTGCCTCTATTTTTGTACTTTACCCCATAATGCCCTCATCAAATATACCTATATCTTCTACAAGTTCCAAACTGGGCCTCATTCTCACACCAGCAAACTGGCATATATATTTTTGATGTATATATTTTTGGTCATGAATGCAATGTTATGTCTTGTATCCAAACAACATCATATTTTCAATTCATATTCGGTACTTCTATTTCTATTTTGATATGTATAAACAAGAAGGCCAAATAATTATTAAATATCTTAATTTACCTATTTTAATTTCAATTGTAAGAATTTAAGGAATAATTATTTGATGGCTAAAATGTTACAATTTTTAAACGAGTGTTTCTATTGAGATCTCCAAATATGCTCACTTGACCTCACCATATTATGAATTATTAAATGACATTTATAACCTCCTATAAAATGACTGAGATGCATGTTATACCTCCATTTACAAATATAACAACAAAATGTGTTGTCATTATGATAACGAGACTCTTTTTTTGTGTAATCTTTGTTCTATTAGAGGTAATTACTCCATCTATGACCTTGTTACAAGTTTATGAACAATTTGTTGTCAAAGTTGTAATTTTGGTTCAATTATATGTAAATAGTGTAAAACGAATGTGGTAACTTTGTTGTCAATGTAGTAATTTTGGTTCAATTAGATGTAATTTTTTGTTCAAAAAAATTGTAAATGGGGTATGGCATACATCACCGTACCCTAGCCTACCCCAAACTAAAACATTTTCTTGTTGATTAGAAATTAATTTTTGAAACCCAATACCTTGTGTTTGATTTTTTTTATTGGATAAGAGATTTATGTTGTCTGATTTAGGAATGAACATTTAATTAAGATTTATAGAGTAATTATATCATTGAAGTAGCTAAGTTTTTATTTTAAAGATGAAAGTTTTTTGCAAATTATATGAGTGAGGTTATTTGAGGAAGTTTAGTAAAGTTTAGTGAGGTTTAGTGAGTAAAATTTAGTATTTGAAAATTTATTAAGAGGTGTAAAAAGTACAGAGGTCAAGTAAGTAAATTTGGAGGTTCCAATAGAAAAACTCTTTTTAAACAGAATAAATAAGTAAAACCATTTTTAGCTTCATGTCCTTTTTAGTCATTATTCAAACTCACAGCACTTTTGTACTTAAGTTTATCAAACACTTAAACACTACTTTTTGTACTCACAGTACTTTTAAAAACACAATTTACCAAACACTCTGCTACTTAATTTCACAGCTGATTATTTCCACAGCACAACTACAACTGCTTTTTTAATAAGTACAGCTGCCCCAAACTGGGCCTAAGAGAGTAGGTATGAGGAGAGAAGAGAGAGAGCTGGGGGAAAACAAAAGGATCAGAGACAGAAAAAGTGAAAGAAGAATAAACAAAGAGAGAAAGATATGGGGAAAGGGAAGAGGAATAAAAAATTACAAAAAGAGAGAGAGAGAGAGAGAGAGTAGGGTCAGTTGGTCAGACAAACAAAGAAAAAAAAACAAAACATGTGCACATGGGCTGAAGAAAACTATCGGGAAGGGAAAGAACTAAAGAAGAATAAAATAAAATAGAGAAAAATCCTCATATGGTACCTGAATTATTACCAAATGTAATTTTTGGTACCTGAAGTTTCATAAAGAACCTGGTGGTACCTGAACTATTCATCCGTTTGCCATTATAGTACCTACCGTTAAATATTATGTTAAGTGCTTATGTGGCATGGGTAAAACTTGTAATTCGGTGATTAGAGTATGAGCAAAACAATCATTAAAGATTTTTTACTATTAAATTTAAAAATAAAAATAAAAATAAAAATTAATTATGCAAAAAAAATAATTTATATTAATATAATCAAATTAGAGTTTTTATCCCCAAACATTCAAGATTAAAGATGCAAAAATTATTTTTATTCTCAAATATTCAAGATTAAAGATGCCATGTAAGTGGTTTTATTATTAAATTTTAAAATCAAAATAAATTATCATTATTTTTTAATATAATAAAAATTTAAATTACTTTTTTTAATACAGTTTATTTTTATTTTTTAATTAAAATAAAACCATCTACATGGTAAAAAATTATATTAAAAACATAAAAATTGACAATAAATTATATTATAAAAATAAAAATATTTTTTCTCATTTTTAGTCTTGAATTGTGGATAAATTATCTAAATCTTTTTTTGTATAATTTATTTTGAAAATTGAAAATATATGTAATGACTGTATTACCCATACCACATAAGCACTTAACGAAATATTTAACGGTAGGTACTATAATGGCAAACAGAGGAATAGTTCAGGTACCACCAAGTTCTTTATGAAAGTTCAAGTACCAAAAATTGCATTTGGTGTTAGTTTAAGTACCATATGAAGGTTTTTCCCAATAAAAAAAATAAACAATACACACAAAACGACGTTGTTTTGGTTAATTCGGTTTGTTCGGTGCGGTTCGGTTTCTAACGATCGAAACCGCAACCGAAACCGAACAACAACGGTTCGGTTCAATTTTTTTCGTTCGGTTTGGTTTTTTTTGGTTGCGGTTCGGCTTTTTTCGATTCAGTTTTCGGTTTTCGGTTTCCCGAACCCACCCCTAGGTCTAATACTACTCTTGCCGCTTCAATCATTAAAAGCCCCCAGGGTTTTAGGACCATAAGGCTTCTTCTTTGTAGTCCCACCATCCTTGAAATCCTTTGGCTTGTTCTTTGCACCTAGAGAGCGTCCAAGACGTTTACCTCCAACAAGTATAGTTGGAGGATCAATAAATTGCTTGAGCCTAAAGTGTATGTCTAGGCCTGACACAAAATTATTCTCTTGGGGGCCATATGAGTATCAATATGAGAAACTTGGGCCTTTTCCAACCGGTCGTCAACCCTAGCCCGCTTACTCTTACCCTCTAGGGAAATGATTGATGTTGGTGACGTACGACACACTCCATGGAGCCGGAAAATAGGCTTGCAGCCACTAAAGCCAATAAACTTCAGCTTGTTGAAAGAATTTTTGGAGGGAGCCTTGGAAATTTGAGCTTGGAATACTATCGGACCTAAAAACTTCAACCCAAAGTTGTCCACCACATGAGCACCACATTCAGTCCATTCCACCCGAAATGCCGTGACAGTAATAAAAGAAAACACCGACGGAGAGGAGGGCGTAACCCTAGAGACCACTAAAGCAGAATATGAGCTAACGCACCGTGTCATGATTGGTCGGAGTTCAGAAACGCTTGATTAGAACCACCTCCAAACTTGAACATGAAACATCTTTATGGAGGGTGCTCCAAACACCAGCAACATACACATACTCTAATAACCTTCTCATAGACAAAGGATATTTCAACCTCAATCATAAGGGCCAGCTTAAACCTCCGCTTCAACCAAACTACACCGCCCATAACTAGGTTAACTCGAACGCGAACCATAGGCAACATAAGCACCACACTGAACTTAGCGTACCCCCAATATTATTCGCCACCTTCTCCGTTTTCTGAGCAAGAGGAAGATTATGCAACTACACCCAAACCCTAATAGTATTGAGTTCTATCAGGGTCGGGTTAGAGAGACTCTTATGCACCACCACCATGGTGTTATCAAAACGCCATGGACCACCCCACAACATTCGATCACAGAGAGCCACTATATCAAAATGCTCCACAAAACGACGAGAACCAACCTCGGATTTCCATACCGCCACAGGGGCTCCATATCTTACCAAATGTTTCTTGAAAAACCTCAAGCTTAATCGTTCGACGAGAAAGAGAATGAAAAATTAAACAAGTACGCACCACCATCAGCAACTAAAGACTCCCTTGGAGTCGTAAGATCCACAGTTGTGGAGTCATTCAACGCAATCTTAGATGCAAGTCGCGGCCATCTCTTCTATACTAGACATTGAAGAAGGTACTTCTCGCGAAAACCCTAGCAAAATTCTTGAGATTTTTTTGAACAAGTGACACTTTAATGTTTTTAGTTGAATAAAACAAACAAAGGAGGTCCCTGAAACTTTAATCATATAAAATTTAACCTATGTAATGGACTGCAACAAAGTTGAGCAATACTATGTGAGTGTCACAACCAAAACCAACTGACAATGGTTGGAGAGACTCAAATCTTTATAAACACATTTGCAAGGTCTTATGTTTTCCAATGTGGGACAACATTCCACATTCTCACACATTTGAAATTGTTGTAGTCAATGATTATCAACATTAATTGTTACGTTCCCCATTTCTCTTGGTATGGTACCTGTTAAATATATATATATATGTGCATCCACATACAAACTATACATATAGGTGTGCATAAAGAGGAAATTCTACAGTACTTGGATGTTTGTCATACAACCATTTACAGATGTGACAACAAAATTTGTTATCATTAAGTTAACGAGTTTTTTGTTTGTAATCTTAGTTCTATCAGAAGTAATTACTCCATCTACAACCTTGTTGCAAATTTGTGAACAATTTGTTATCAAAGTTGTAATTTTGGTTAAATTATATGTAAATAGTGTAAAACGAATGTGATAACTTTATTGTCAATGTAGTAATTTTGGTTCAATTAAATGCAATTTTTGGTTCAATTAAATTGTAAATGAAGGTATGACATACATCACCGTACCACAATCTACCCCTAAAATAAAGAGGTTTTATGTGACGCCCCAAATTGCACCTCTTCAATTTGAGCACGAAACAGTGCCGCGAACCTTTAAAAATACAAGCTAAATCCCTAACTTATACTTTAAAGAAACGCAAGGCATTTAAGTGAATAGTTTTCAGAACGCAAATGCGGAAACAAATTTAATTTGAATAGAGGTGAAACAATTGGAAATCGTAAAACGATTTAAATCCAATTTATCAAATTAAATAACCGGATCGAAATAGGAATTCATGAATGAGTTTCACATTATTGACCATGAATAAGATAAATGGTCAACGGGTTTCAAAATGAATAAAACGATACAACACGAATGAATACATAATTCCGGAACCTGATATTCGATAAACGAATATCCGATGATAACAACTTTGCACACCCAGCGCCAACCACTGTTGTCCCGTTCCCAGTGCACAGTACCTGCATCCAAAACTATTGTAGGGGTGAGCTTTCGTCCTCGCTGCTCAGTAGGGGAATTCACCCCGGCTAGATTTAAAAACCATTAAAATATATTTCATTGGATAACCAGTATGTAAAACATATCAAGGAAAACAATAAATCATTTCTCAAGAATACTCATGAGAAAATAATTAAATAAGTACCCGGGTAAAATATCAAACCTGATGACCGATCAATCTAGCCAACTACATCCTTACCGAAGATTAAAATCTTCAACAAACCGTAAGGAGTAGCGAGAGTGTCCATTCATGCCATACCGCCTAGATCTAGTGCCACACCTCAAAGGATGTCAGACACTATTCTGTCCGTACAGCCCCTCCGGAGGTTTAGGGGATCGAAACCCAAGGAAGTCGCTATGCTCCACTCACTCTCAGGTCATCACATAAATCAAATATAATTTAAAACACATGGCGTATAAAATACCAATTCATAGCCATGCAAATCTTATATATTATATATACGAGAAAACACTAACCGAGAGAGTCCCCAAGTTTTTCCCTACCTGGAATCTCGGAGCTTGTTCTCGTTCATCACATCAGGCCAACATCACCACCACCACAATTTCAGTCTCGGGTTAACTGGAGTCCCTAGTTCGACAATAACAATATTCGAGTGTTAATATAAATTCTCGATTTAATAACACTCGACAACTTAATCAAAGTCCATTTGATTAACCATTTCCGATTTACGGAATTCATTTCTTATCGGGTGTCATTTCCATAATTACTATGGACACCCATGACACTTTCCTTTATAATCAAATATGGACACTAATCCATATTTCAACAACAGTTCACAAATTGAACTCAATCATCAATTCAAATATGAATTTATACATGTGCCAAGTATATAACTTCACAATTGAAACGAGGAACACAATTCAACCGAGTTTCGACGGAAACTCATTAGCTCAACCTCTGTTCCAAGATCACCAACAGAAGTACCTCGACCTCAGGGTCTTTTCCAAGGTTCCTATACTTCGAATTCAGACCAAATAAGCAATGATTAGGCCGGAAAGACACAAAACTAACCGGAATACCACTGTTCACGGTGGTTCACGGTGGCAGCACAAAATCCCAAAATACCAATTCTCTAAACGTTAACCAAAAGAGAAACCTGAGCACAAAAACTTGTAGAGCTCGAAGAGCTGATCAAGTTTCATACCTGACTCGAAGGAAACCGTCGCCGGAGTCGCCGGAAAACCAAGAAACTCGCCGGAAAAGAAAAGAAGCTTTGGAGCTTCGATTCTCTCTCGTCAGTTGACGATTCCACAAGCCGTGACCACAGACAAGCTCGCCTTGTCGAGAGGAAGCTATTGGCACCGGTCTCAGTCGCCGTCGTGGCCGGAATCGGAATCCGCCATCGGAGCAGACGGAGCTTCTCTCCTCTGTTTCTCTCTCCACTGGCGTCGTCTGGACTTGCTACGACCGCCGTTGGCTTCAGCGTGTCGGGGCGAACACAAAGGGACCGGTCCGGCGCCGTGAAACGGCCGGACGGAGAAGGTGAGTTCAGGCGGTGTCGGCAGAGGAGAAGAGAGAGAAAGCCACGCGGGAGAAAATGAGGAAGAGAGAGAAAGTTCTGGGTATTTCTAACCCATTGAGTGAAATGACCATTTTGCCCTTACGCAAAATAATACTCTAATGCTATACTTCATTCTCGAGTCTTCCAGTCGAAGTTACGACAAAGAGGAAATATCTGAAAAATTCCCGAAGCTCTTTAATAATTATCGAGATTAAGAATTTAATCTCGATTAATATCCAAATTAATCCTTTAATTTTCCGGGTCTCACATTTTACCACTTGACAACACATGTTACCACTTCGACAACTCAAGTGGTAACTACGAAAAAGTTCTTGTTTCCTCATTAGAGTAAAATAAGTTCTCGTTTAAGTAATTAAGTATTAAAAGTGATAGTTGTATGTATATCATATGTTAATATATTGTAGAATTTTTCTAAAAGAAAATGTTCAAGTTAAGTCTTCTAAAAAAAGTCTAGGCATCTAAAAGTCTAAAACAAGAGTACCGGAAATGCCCTAATATTTTGTCTTTTTAATAAGTTGAAGATTTCAATGGGTATGGAACCTGAAAACTGATTACCACACTAGCTAGTACGAGTTCAGGTTGACAATTTTTGGCTTCGTCAAGTAGAAATTCAGAATTATAATTAGCTACTAGCATCTGGAATCGATGATCTTTCAGGGGACCGACCATGGTAGGCCAACTGCATGACATTCTGACTTTCACATGGTACACCTACTCATGTGAAGTTTGAAGTTTCTGTAACATTTTCCTGGGAAAAGGAATGAAGAAGATATCTAGTTTTTCTCGGAATATATGGTACAGTAGACATAACCAATTGACATGCGATTGTCATAAACTGAAGTAAAAAATGATCGGGACTTGAACAAGATCGAGCATTGCATGACAATCACAGAGGTTATAGTTAAAGGAAAAAATAAAATAAAATGAATGTCAAGTGCATTCATCTTCTTTACTTCTCCTATCCACATGTCTTTCTCATGCTGCATGTTTTGGAAAATATGGTGGTCTAATTGCTATATTTATATAAGAAATTCAAGAAACCATTTATGCACATAAATGCCAAATAGAATGCATAAAACAAATCAAAATAAAACCAATTGAAGTTAGAAAAACTTTAAACAATTGAGTCGAGTGTAGAACTTGGTTCTATCTCCTTAAGACGAAATTACCTCCTCATTAGTGCTTAGAGATTTCAATGGCAAATGTCTCCCAGGATACAACGACATTCTTCTTGTGGTAGTAGCACTCCAACCCTCAAGAACATCGACTTCAAATTATGTTTGAACTCTCTTGTAAAAAACTCATGAATCCAAAATGATTCTCAAGACATCATGAAAAACTCATATGCAAAAGGAGATGATGAAAATGAATTGTATGAATTGACCAATTGGAATGTGGTGTAACAAATATTTTATAGATGTAAGGTGACTTTTGGAAAAGAAATGACTTTTCACCAAAAGGCAAAATAAGTTCCTTTTGTGCATGAACAGTCATGAGTCATCTTTATGTAGTCATAACACCTATTTAACTTCAAACATGTTCACTGAATTATTCATCTACAAATTATGAAAAATTAATATTTTAATATTAAATTTTTCAACATGCTGTTCTTGATCAATGAACGAAACTAGGCTCTCCATGCATGTAGATCCCCACACTAGCTAGCACCAACTTTGCCAGTTCCACAAATCAATAGTTTCCGCAAATTAATTTTCTCAGTAAAACTGTCAAGAAACCAGGATGTGATAATATAGAATATCGGATGGAGATCTACATGCATGGTCTAGACCCTCATTTTAGTCCAAGCTAGCCCTCGTTCTAAATCGTTCGATGCAATATTATTTTTTTTAACACACACACACCCCCACCCCACCCCAACTTGGTATCCAAGGAGAGTCGAACTCAAGATCTCTCTTGGGACAACTTTGGTGTCAAACTACTACACCAACCACCTGATCAGATAATCGTTCGACGCAATTTAAGAGCATATGTTGTCATTTTATATACCTCCAGCTTTTCCTAATTAGCGTAGCATTGGATTGGTAGAGCACGAATTTATAAGCAATCTTTGCATATACTCTAAATATATACCAGCTAGCTAGCTAGTTCTTTCAATGGCCGGATATATATAAATGCATTGCTTGCTCTAAATTCCAAAATGTTAGCTTTTGAACCAAACGAATGATTAATGGCCAATGTGTGAATCAATATAGGTTAACTTAATTATTTTGAGCTGGTTTGCTTGGCCAATGTGTGAATCAAGAGTAAGCAATTGGTTGTCAATATCCCATAATTAACTTCTAACATGCTTTGCTCGAAACAATCATTCCCTCTAATTGCTATAGCTTTATCTGTTTTCTCCATGCCGCTAATGGAGCTCATCCTCTTGTTGCTCTATGGCATATTGGCATGAATGTTTTAATGAGTTAGAATAATATCCATCTAAGGGAGGTTTTGATGTTAATTTGAGGCGTTTAATGAGAGATTTCATTACTCGAGCTCCTGCAGTAGGACATGCAAGCAAGGATATGGAGAGACGACCAGATGAAGCTGTATATGGGACAGTCCCCTTCACATGCGGACGTCAGCACGTAGATTAAAATGCGAACATCCTCATTACGAGTGCAAACTAATGATCAAAACCGTCTATATTTTAGGTCATCCTTCAAAGATCATTTTGATAAAAAAAGATTTCAAATTGGAAATTATTTAGCCATTTGATTACTACATTCATCGTTTCAACTTTATCTGACGGACTGTATTTGTCTATAAACTATACAACGAACATATGATCAAACAATCTCCAATTCGGCTGATTTTTTGTAAGGATAATTCTTGAAATAAATCTAAACGATGAATGGTTCAGATGTTTGAGTTATGTTGTCAATTGGTCGAGATGCAGATGTTCGCATTTTAATCTACGTGCGGACGTCCGCATGTAAAGGGGACTGGTATATGGGATGGCCTAATAAGTTAGGTGCCATCGATCATTTGGTATGAAGATTGTCTCGTAAAATACTCAAATATCAGTTTCTTGAGTACAAGTGACACCAATAACGGGTTTTATTTGAGGAATGACAAATTGGTTGCTGATCCGACATCATTCGACCAAAAAGTTTTTAATCTACTAGTCGACTTGTGTTTTGAAGCTTATACTGATTCAATGTTGTATGCTCATGGGAGTGTACGGTTTGAGGCATCACTCATGGAAACGTTGTATGGCGCGGCACAATGCAGTGGGAACCTTGACGGCCAGGATTGTTAGAAGTGCCTAGATGTAGCATTGAGCGAACTTCCAAATGGTGGAAAGAGCGGTGGATCATGTTTATTATGGAACTTGCATGTTATGTTAGATTTGAAATCTATAAATTGTTATACTTAGCCATCCAATTATATTAAACAAATAGACATTTATGACAACAACTAAAATGTGTTAACATTTTATTTATTTGATATACTTTTATAAATGATCTTGAATATGATTGATTGATTGATTTTTTTTTTTTGTCATATGATGTTCTCTAAATGATGTTTTAATTGATAAATGATTTAGATTACGAAAGTATAAGGTAAGAATTCATTGATCACAAGTGGGGCAAAACCTCATTCACCCTAGAAGTGATCGAACCAAAATATAATCCATTATGCAAGTTGGTGGCTTAAAGAGAAAATAGACGGAGTAGATCGAGTTTGTATATACGTACTATCTATTAATTTTGGCTTTTGCAATCTTTACAATATATGTTCTAAAGACCAAAATGCTAGCTAGTTCTTTCAAGGGTATATGTGAATGAATTGCCTACTCTAAGTTCCATACTAGCTTTTGTACCAAACTAAAAATTAATTAATAATGGGCAATGTGCGGGTAAACTTTAGATTTTCTTAATTAATTTGAGCTGATTTGCTGCTGGAAAGTAATATATATCGAAGACTTGGATCTCCAATGAGAAACACAATTTTTCTTGTTCTTTCATACAAGTAAGCAGTTGGTTTTGTGAGGTTGAAATAGGTTAGTTTCTGAAATTTCCCATAACTATTAACATGCTTTGCTCAAAACCATCAATCCCTCTGGCGACTGTGAGTCTTGTCACTCTATCTGCTTTTCTCCATGCCGCCTTCGGAGCTCATCCTCTTGTTACTCTATGGCATGAATGTTTCAATGAGTTAGAATATCCATCCAATTAAGGGAGGTTTTGATGTCAATTTGAGGGAGCTAATGAGAAGTTTCATTGATCTAGCTCCCATTGTAGGACACGCAAGAGGCGTCAAGGGCCAAAGGCAAAGACGCCGAAGTGTAATCGTATATGGAATGGTACAATGTTGGAGTGAAATCGAACCTAGACTTTGTAGAGAATGTATCACTAAAGCAATTCAAGAGCTTCAAACATTGCGTTGTCCTAACAAGCGAGGAGCTATCATTTGGTATGAAGATTGCCTCGGAAAATACTCAAATACATATTTTTTTAGTATAAGTGACACTAGAAACAGGTTTTACATGACGAATAACTCATTGGTTGCCAAGCCCACATCATTCGACCAAATAGTTTAGAATCTATTAGGGCATCTCCAACAGCCCTTGCTAAAACCCAAGCCCAAATTCGAAACTCAAAAAGCCATTCTCCAACAGCCAAAACCCAAACCCATTATGGGTTCCTACTAAGAACTCGACCCAAAATAGGTCGATTATGGGGGAGGAAAGCCAATACTGTGCGTGTGGGGCAGGAAAAGGCCACAGCTGCAATTGATTCCCTCTTATGACGCGCCAAGCTAGCGGCTCAACTTCCAGTCGCACAAAAGACAACATAACGGGACTGAGGCTGGGAGAAGGGGAAGAGACGCGCTGAACGCGCGCTGAATTGTTCCCATTTTCTGGGCCCCGTAGCACATGACCGTTTGGGCTTCCAATGGTTATATTAAACCAACGGATGAGATTGTATTTGATAATTAAACCAACGGCTGAGATTGTATTTGATAATTAATTTGAATGGTCAAGAATAAATGGAGCATTTTATAATTGGAAAAAACTTGAAAAAATAAGAAAAAAATGAGGGAAAATGAGGAAAAAATTTACCCCGTTGGAACAATATTTATCAGAAATCTCTATAAATATCATCCCCTCTTCTTCATAATTTTTCACTCCAAAACATCTCCATCTCCTTCCAAACTCTTTATTTTTACAATAGTCATTCATCTAGCTAGCTTTCAATTTTTTCTTCAAAGATGTCCAACCCTAAACCTAGAGGAGTAGGTTGGAAAAATGAGAAAGATGTAGCCTTGTGCATAGCGGTGGTTACCATTGGTGAAGATGGTGACAAGGCTATCGGTCAAGAGAAGAAAAAATTGTGGGAACGTATACATGGAGTGTACGTTAGTTGCAAGCCGATCGAGGGAGATATTAGATCCGGAGGAGGGTGTGAAGCTCGTTGGAGAAAGATTAGACCGGCTTGCCAAAGATGGCATGAAGCTCTTACAAAGGCGGCGGCCGCTCGTGCAAGTGGTGAAAATGCCACCGACGAGATAATTTTCTTTCTTATATAAATTTAGTAATATATATCGGAAAAATTGTGTTACTTATATATAAATTTGTTACTTATATATAATGATTGTGTTACTTAATATGATGCATATGATTAATTGTTTACTTAATATGAATTGATATATAAATTGTGTTACTTATATATAAATTTGTTACTTAATATGATGATGCATATGATTAATTGTGTTACTTATATATAAATTGATATATTAATTGTGTTACTTATATATAAATTTGTTACTTAATATGATGCATATGATTAATTGTGTTACTTATATATAGGAAATACAAGCTAAGTCGGTGTATCGCACATTAAGTAAAGGGCATGAGTTTGAATATGCACATTGTTGGCCGATATTGAAGGACACCAAAAAGTTTGGCGATCCTCCATCTATGAATTTCGATACCACTGGTAGTCCGTCACCTATTAACTTGGAGGATGATCACTCCCCGAGCCCTTCAAATGTGCATGCACGCCCCCCAGGCCAAAAAGCTCAAAGGGCTGCTAAGAATAAGACCAACAAAAATGATACATCTCAACTCTTAATCCAAATATAAAGAATTGCAGACCAAGGAGAACGCGATCTCGAACATAGGCAACGCCTTAGGGAGGAGGCCGAACTTGCCGAGCAGCGCGCGGATGATAGAGTCACAATGGCAGTGGATCCATTAATCTACTCACCTATAAAAAGGGGTTATTGGGAAAGGAAGCAAGCACGGATTATTGAGAGGGAGCAACAAGACAGTAGATCCAGACCATACCCACAACCAGCGACTTCGTCTCAAGCACCCTCCGCACAAAGTGAAGACAACTTGAGTTTGGAGCCATGTGTGCCGGTTCATGAAACTGAGTGGACAGGAGGAAATTGAAATGTTGTTGTATTAATTGATGATGTTGTACTTTGTCGCTTCTATTTTAATTTATGAAATAAAATTGCAAATTTCTTTAATTTATAATCTCACTTTTATTCATGACAATAAACTAAAGTACATTACAAAAACACACAAGCAAACAAACCACACGACATTACAAAGCACAAACACACAAGCAAATCACACCATGGCCACACTGCCTATTATTGAAAGCATAAAAAAGGAAATTCGATTATCTGCGGTTCCGCTCTGCTTGCAGCTTCACATTCCAGAGGTGTTTAACCAAATCCTCTTGGAGGTAATTATGCACAACTGGGCATCTAACCTCTTGGTAGCGACTCATAATTCTTCAAGACCAGGAGCGTTGCGCTCAACTTCATGATCCGGTTCATACCTTTCATATATTTCTGCAGCCCTTGGTCTTATTGTGATGTCATCAGGGTCAATCATCACCTCCTCTTCTTCTTCGCGCTCATCTTCAACAATCATATTGTGCAAAATAATGCAAGTCATCATGATGTACTGGAGATCCTCCCTGTCCTATCCACGAGCGGGTCCTGTAACAATTGCAAAACGAGCTTGGAGAATTCCAAATGCCCTCTCCATATCCTTTCTGAATGACTCTTGCATCTTTGTAAAGTGAGCTTGTTGTGGCGTAATTGGATTTCTGATTGCTTTCACAGAAGTCCCCCATTTAGGGTAGATCTCGTCGACTAGGTAGTAGCACTAGCTATATTCTCGATCAGCTACATGGTATTTGACTCGAGGAGACTCTCCTCTGCATACTTCATCAAATAGTGGAGACATTCCAAGGACGTTGATGTCATTGAGGGAACCTGGAAGTCCAAAATATGCGTGCCAAATCCAAGTATCATACGATGCAACCGCCTCCAAAATGATTGTCGGTTTTCCTTTATAACTGGTGAAATGCCCTTGCCATGAAGTGGGGCAGTTTTTCCACCTCTAGTGCATGCAGTCGAGACTTCCAACCATTCCAGGGAACCCTCTTTTATCAGCAACATTGAGCAACCGCCGCAAATCCGCCTTCGATGGTCGACGGAGGTACTGCTTGTGGTACACATTCCAGATTGCTCTAGTAAAGTGTTTCAGATTCTCCAAAGCTGTAGATTCAGCTATGTCAAGGAACTCGTCACATAGATCCGCCGGAAGCCCGTAAGCAAGCATCCTCATGGCGCAAGTCAGCTTCTGTTCTGTGGAAAGACTAACTCTGCCGGAAGCGTCACACATTTGGACGAAGTAAGGGTCGTGGTTGGCGACGTCATGCATCATCTGGTCAAACACATGAGGTCGAATTCTGTACCTTCTACGAAAAATATCGCCTTCGAACCTACACGGTGAAGTGAAGTACAGAGCTTTAAGTCGTCGATCCATATCTTCTCGATCTCTTGGGATGTACTGCCGGCCTTCTTGTGAACCACCCCATTGCAATTCTTCCTCCTGAATCCTCCGGATTTCTGAGGAAGCTGCCTGCATCACCAAGGCTCTTTGACGATTTCTTGTAATAGAATCTTCTTCCTCCTTCTTCAGCAATTTTCGAAGCCTATTCATTGCAGCAATTCACAAAAAATTATCAAATGAAAATGAAGCTAAGAATTTGTAGGATTCTTATATGAGGGAGAGAGAATTGTTTGTGAATTGGTGAGGTTTGATGGAGTGACATACGACGTATTTATGGACAAACCTACAATGATTAGTAAAGATGGGATATGACACGTGGCAGATAAAAATCTAAAACGCAATCTCACTAGCCTCTCACGCAATGACACGTGACGCTCAAATCTTTAATAAATTTGAGATAAAAATTCGTATCGAATCTGTAAAGATAGGATATAACACGTGGCAGATAAAAATCTAAAACGCAATCTCACGAGCCTCTCACGCAATGATACGTGTCGCTCAAATCTTTAATAAATTTGAGATAAAAATTCTTATCGAATCTGTAAAGATAGGCAATGACACGTAGTGGATAAAAATCTAAACTCCAATCTAACCGTCTTATCAACATTTGACACGTGGCAAAGACACTAATAATTGATGTTCGGTGTGAGAATCGTACGTTTTATACATTTTTTACTTGGAAAAGGCAATTTGAGTCAAACTCGTCGCTTTGACACAACGTGAATGATTTTTTGGCATTTCGAGGTCGTTTCGGCCTTCAAAATAGCATTTTACTATAATCTGAAAAAAATAAAAACGTTTTAATTACTTTTTAATTAAACAACATATTATATATGATGTATAAATTCATATTGTTGTTAAATAATTATATAAAATGATTAAAATATAAAATGGGTATGAGTTTTGACATGCCCTTGTTGGAGATGAAAAACTCAAATGAGTTTGGGTATGAGTTTGGATATGACTCACCCTTGTTGGAGATGAAAAGCTCAAATGAATAGTAATGAGTTTGGATGAGTCAAAATTTGAGTTTGGGTATGGGTTTTGGCAAGGGTTGTTGGAGATGCCCTTAGCTAGATTGTGTTTTGAAGCTTATACTGATATTCCATTATATGCTCATGGAAGTCTTCAATTCGGGGCATCGCATATGGAGACAGTATATGGTGCGGCACAATGCACTCAGGACCTTATAGGTCCAATTTGTAGTTGATGCCTCGGTCTGTAATAATTTCTTATGTTTCATTTTCATTATCAAAAACCAACAATTTCATTTAAAAATACACGTTGTCCATCCTGCTTTTTAGTTATCAAGTACAGAAATGATGTTACAAAAACAACAATGTGCATGGGAGAGGGGAATAAAAGAGTCAAAATCAACGTTCGAAGATTCCACCTCCTACATTATTATCTAAGTTCCTGCTAACAAGCTGAATATTAGGAGGTTACAGTGCTGCAATACACTCAATTTCAATCTTGGCATCCAATGGCAATGCTGCTACCTGAAATGTTGAGCGTGCTGGAGCCGGTGATGGAAAGTCTGCGAAACAAAAATATAGCCACGGTGAATGAACAAGTACTGTGGTTCTACCCATGGTGTTTAACATGAACTATAAAAACCATAGACCACATAAGGAAAACTAAAAGGAGATGGTGTATTCAAGGAAGGATTGGCTTTAAAAATAGCTGTCATCCCCTTGCCCTTAGCCAGCTTGATTAATGAGGGCGGGTGAGGAATTGGATTAGGATGAGGCTAGGTCAATGGCTCAATCTCCATTGAGAAAAATAATTGGCATCCCCTCGAGTAAAATAAATGTCCAATCAGTAACCATGCTTCAAGTGTCCAATCAGAAACCATGCTTCAAGTGTCCAATCAGAAACCATGCTTCAAGTGTTCTAAACTATAAATTAGCTGTAGCTAATGTAATCATGATTCAAAAACCTTTAACAGAGATTTTGTGCATAGAAATGTAGTGAATATGCTTTTGCTCTATAAAATCAAGAATTCAAGTGTCAAGGTCAAACTCCATTATCTAACACAGTGTCTGCAAGTTGAAGTGATAATCAGATGAGTGCCTAGATAACTTAAGAATTTCATATCCAGATTTGGCACGGTTCAAAGATGGATTATCTTGTGTTATATGCATATTTTGCACGCAACAAATTAAGTATTTAGTCCTACGTACAGCATCAAATTTATTAGAACTCACATTTAGCATAGATCTCATTGACTGCCTTGAAGTCTTTCAAGTCGGCCAACCTGCATAAAAAACAAGAAGAAACAACTAATTGTATGTCCAATACAAAATTCTAAAATCAATATTTAAGAAAAGAGACAAAAAAAACCCATACAAAATAGTTGTTTTAACCACAGATGAATAATCGGCACCACTTGCTTTTAGTATCTCTCCCATATTCTTGAGAACCTGCAATAATTCATAAACCCAAATTTATCAAAAACTGCCTGCCCTGTACAGCTCTCAACTGAACTCTATTGCGAATATTACAGAACACAGGTTAAGTTGGTAATTGCTCTTAGGGGAAGGCCTTTGAGAAGCAAGAGTATAAGCTTTTCTTGCATTGTGCAAAATAATATATAAAAGTAACAATTTTTTTTTTTTAATTAACAATTTTTTTTTTAAAGAAACAAATTTATTTAAAGACCAAAGAATACAGGACAGTGGACAAGAAATCCACATCAACAGAAAGGAAACAAGCTTAAACTATAGCAAAACGAAGCCCCAAATCCCCCTAACAAAACAACCAAGAAAGAAAACACTTAACACTCCTAAACTGCAGCTGCTCTCCAATCCCTTAAAATACTGGAGAAACAATAATCCTTAAAAACCTCAGATACCGAAGCCCAAAGAGCCACCCAGAATCTTATTCTCTCCCAAAGAACCTCAACCCCTACCCCCCCATATACTTAAAAAATTCTTCTATTCCTTTCCATCCACAACACCCAAAAAATTGCAAGAGCACTGCAGCCCCATAAAACTTTGGCTTTCTTCCCCTTCCCAAAACCAGACTGGTTTTGGACAAACAGATCAGAAATCTGAGATGGAGCGTCCCAAGTCAACCCAGCTTCCCAATATAACTTCTGCCACATATAGGAAGCCACCTCGCATTGCAAGAAAATATGATTTGCAGATTCTCCATTCATTTTACACAGGACACACCAATGAGGTGAGAAACAGCAGTTTGGCCTTCTCCGCTGAAGCATATCACATGTGTTCAGTCTCCATGCGCCACCAACCAACCTAAAATCTTAACCTTTGGAGGCACCTTGGATTTCCAGATGAAGCTTGCTGGATCAAAGTTTGGAGAAGGGTTCTCGTTACAAAGAAAATTTCGAAACGACTTGCATGTAAAAGCACCAGACGCTTCCAAATTCCACCTCCTGGTGTCCTTTTTTGAATTCTGCAAAACGACCCTTTCAATCAGCCCCAACAATCCATAAACTTCCAATGCTTCCCCATCATTTAAATTCCTCCTAAACCCAAAATTCCTGCTCACCGGGATAATGTTTGATAAAGCTAAACTTTCAATTGAAACGTTATGAAGCCTTGATAATCTGAAAATTCTTGGGAAAATTTCACAAAAAGGTCTATCCCCCACCCAAGTATCCTCCCAAAATCTCACTCTTCTCCCATCACCCACCAAAAGCTGGAAACACTTTGAAAATTTACATAAACCTGCTGAGATATCCTTCCACGGGCATCTACTAGATCCTCGAACAACCAGGTTAGCGTCCCAGCCATTTGCTTGGTACCCATACTTACTTCTAATTACACAATGCCACAGTGATTCTTTCTCAATAGGAAATCTCCAGAGCCATTTCCCCAGCAAAGATGAGTTTTTGACAACTAGATTCCCAATCTCCAACCCTCCTTTAGCCTTACTTTTGGAAACCAGCTTCCGGTTGATAAGATGATCCTTATGCCCTTCACCACTACCTTCCCACAAGAATTACCACAGCAATATCTGCATCATCAATTCTGCAGAGATTTTCCAAGAATAAGTGTGCTCGCTGGCCAACTTGGCTTGGTTCTAAACTTCTAATCAAGGGCTAGGATGCTAAGGATGCTGTATTCCTACTATAATTGCCCACTATGCAGTAGAAAATCAACTAATAGAGTTTCTCTTGGGTCTCTTTTCCCTAGAATTCATTTGTCGACGTTGATCCTATTGCTTTTCTCTCTCTTTGTTTCTCTTAATTTATTGATGGAGGTCTTTTTTTCTAGTGTGGTTCTGCACTGCTACAGCTGCCTGACAATAGATCAACAATTTGAGATCCAACAACTACCAAATTCTCAAACAGGCTGTTTAATTCACTAACTCACAAGATCATGAGGTTAAGATTACTAGTTTTGAAGATTATAGATTTCACCATAAAGAAGTAACAAAATCAAGAACATTATCACCAACTATGTTCAAGAAAATAAAAGTATGATACAGATTCCCATATGGTTTCATCAATTTTAAATAAACCACAAACTACAACCAAGGCCATTTGAGTAACAACAACACATCAACAAGGCATCCAACATACCTGCTCCGTCTGATTTTCAACATCATCAGAGATGAACTTTCCTGTCTGCATTCCAACACACAACATATACTTTTCATCATTCCAAACATTGATGGATTGAACTGAGAATGAAAAACAAAATCCCATGAAAACGAACCTCCGGAATCAGACCAAGACAGCCAGACACATAGAGGAAATTGTTGGCTTTGATTGCCTGAGAATAGGGCCCCAATGCAGCTGGAGCCTTATCTGTCTTCACAGCCTCCTTGATTCCTAAAATTCAAGCTATTACCCAATGTCAAAATTCATATGCAAAGTTCAATTCTGAGAACCACATTGATACACAACACAACCAAACAGAAAATTAGCCTGGGCTGACTTTCTAATCCAAGGAACCAAACACACAGGAAATCAAATTAGGAAAATGATAGTGATAGTCCAGCTTACGAGCGTCAGTGGAGATTGCTAAGCAAGCAAAGCGGGAAGAGGGCTTCGATCGCCACAAGCTGGAGCCGGCCACCGAGGCACAGCCGACGCCGACGGCTAACGGAGCCCGGGTGCGCAGTGCGCCCATGTCGATCGTCGGCATGTGGAAGCTCCTCGCCGCACACCACGCCATCTCTCACTGTCTCACTTGAGCGATGACTACTTCCGAGTTCTGACTGCTAATGCTTAGTCACTGCTAACTGTTTGTTGCTCACTCTCGCTCACTCGCTATATGCACTGTTTTTGTTGTATATTCTTTAATTTTTGGGCTTCCCTTATTCTTTGGTATTGGGCCGAGCCGCAACCAAAGTCTCTGAAATTTTTTTTTTTATAGTTTAAAAAACCGTTTATTTGTTTGATATAATTGTATGAATAAATTATTTTTGTTTACGTTAAATTTTTGCAAAGATGATATTCAAATGTTGATTTAAAAGATGAACGGTTCAAATCATGTAACTAGATTGTTATAGGAAAAGGTTCTCAAATTGATACTTTAAAAAAAAATTATTTTATTTTTTCAAGACAATAAGATTCCGATAAAGCATATATTTCTTTTCTACATGTATTTCTTACACTTTCATGCTTAATTTTTTATTTTTTGAGGCAAAGTTAATTCCATTAAAATGGAAGCCAAAAGCTAACCAGAAAGATGCATACATTAAAACTAAGCACCTAGATCTAGTATTTCAGACTAAGAACTTTTTTAGCAAGTAAAACTCATTACAAACAGTCAAACATTGAAGCTTGCATAAAGCGAGCCTACAAACTAAGAAAAAACTCCGCGCCTATAAAGAAAACTCATTTATAGTACTTCGTTATCCAAAACACGCAATTGTGTTGCAAACAGAAATATCACATCTTAAAAAAGAATAGGAATCATTCCCGCTGTCTGTAAGCCGCCGAAAAACAACAACAAAAAATCCAGTAATTCGAGACAATTATCCAATTCCAAATAAGATAATTATGATATTGTTTAGATTGGAATCATAGACCGTTGAACGTCGGAAAACTAACCAAGATGGTTAACCTTTGTTAGTCATTCATAACAGGTTAAAGGGGATAGTGGAACTGCCGTGAAACAGCCACTGAGCCCTACACCTATCTTAGAACTGACAAAGAACTACTATCGTAGAGCTCTCACTCATGCAATGGACGAACAAAGGAAAACGCGATCTGCATTATGCAGTAAATCTCAAAACCTCACATTTCTTAAATATCTTTTTTTTTGTTAAAATTAATATTAGCATTTTTTTGTTACTTATTATTTCTATTTTTTAAGCGCACAATACATAATAAAATTTCGTTAAAAATCTGGGTTATCACAAATGTAGTATAAATCTACCTTCTCCAAATTATAGACCTACTAGGTGTCGGTGTTCTTGGTCAAAAAGAAAAAACCGGGGTACCCCTTCTATATAAAAGGGTTCAGTGTTTATTCTTCACAAACTCTGAATTCTCAAGCAAAGCCTTTTCTCTAAAATTGGGGCGTGCGATACGATTTTAGGGTTTATTTTTTATCGTTGCGTCTTTATCTTCTTTTTTTTTTGTATAATTGGGGCATCCAAACCCTAACTAAACAATGAAGAATGAACCTATTGAGTTGGAGGAAGGATGGAAGGAAATGCAGAAGGGGATCGACAAGCTGAAGAGAATTCTAGAAGGACTACCGGAGCCTCCGTACAACTCAGGAGAGTACATGACTCTTTACTCAACGATCTACAACATGTGCACTCAGAGGCCACCTCACGATTACTCTGAACAGCTCTATGAAAAATACAAGGAGGCCTTGGCCGAGTACGTCAAATTGTCGGTGTTGCCTTCCCTGAGAGAGAAGCACGACGAGTTCATGCTGCGGGAGCTCGTCAAAAGATGGTCCAATCACAAAGTCATGGTCCGGTGGCTCTCGCGGTTTTTTCACTATCTGGAACGCTATTTTATCGCCAGGAGAAGCCTTCCTCAGCTCAAAGAGTGTGGACTTACCCGCTTTAAGGAAGAGGTGTATCAGGAGGTGAATGCTAATGCTAGAGGTTTTCTGATCGCTCTTATTGAAAAAGAACGTGAAGGGGAGCGGATTGACCAGGCGCTGATGAAGAATGCCATTGACATGTTCGTTGAAATTGGAATGGGAGACCTGGGGAGTTACGAGGCGGATTTTGAAGCACACATGATTGGTGATACCGGGGAGTATTACTCTCGAAAGGCCTCGATTTGGATTGTGGAGGATTCTTGTCCGGAGTACATGGTGAAGGCGGAGGAGGCCTTGAGGAAGGAGAAGGAGAGGGTTTCGCATTACCTGCATTCGAGCAGCGAGCAAAAGCTGTTGGAGAGAGTGCAGCAGGAGTTGTTGGTGGCTCACGGTCCACAACTCCTTGATAAAGAGGGATCTGGATGCCGGGCCTTGCTTCGAGACGATAGGGTGGATGATTTGTCTAGGATGTTCAGGCTTTACAATAAAGTACCCCGAGGGTTGGTCCCGGTTGCTGCTGTGTTTAAGAAGCATGTAACTGATGAAGGCATAGCCTTGCTCCAACAGGCCGAAGAGGCGGCGGCTGCTGCAAGTGGCAACAAGCAGGCTGGTGGTGCTGCGGAGCCGGGACTAGTGCTTATGGGGAAAATAATTGAGCTGCACGATAAGTATATGGGATATGTGAATAACTGCTTTCAGAACCACTCGCTCTTCCACAAGGCTTTGAAAGAGGCTTTTGAGGTGTTCTGCAATAAATCTGTTGCCGGGAGCTCGAGTGCGGAATTACTTGCTTCATTCTGTGATAATATCATCAAGAAGGCTGATGAAAAGTTTGCTTTGGAAGAAACTCTAGACAAGATTGCTACGTTGCTTGCTTATATTAGTGACAAGGACCTTTTCGCCGAATTCTGCAGGAAGAAACTTGCCCGTAGGCTGCTTTTCGACAAGGCTGGTGGCAACGATCATGAGAATGAGAAAACTCTTCTAACAAAGCTGAAACAGCAATGTGGGGGACAGTTCACCTCTAAGATGGAGGGAATGGTCACAGATATTACAGTATCTCGGGACAGTCGGGACAACTTCGAACAGTATCTTAAAGATAATGCAAATCTAAAACCCGGGGTGGATTTGTCAGTCACTGTTCTTACAACTGGTTTCTGGCCAAGCTACAAAACATCTGATCTTAACCTTCCTGAAGAGATGGTCAAGTGTGTGCAAGTTTATAAGGGATTCTTCGAGACAGAAAAGCAACACAGGAAACTTTCATGGATTTATTCACTGGGAAATTGCAATGTTAAGGGCAACTTTGAACCAAAATCCATCGAAATGGTTTTGTCAACCTATCAGGCTGCTCTCCTGCTGCTCTTCAACACCGCGGAGAGATTGAGCTTTTCAGAGATATTGACTCAGTTGAATCTTACCAAAGATGACGTGGTCAGATTGCTTCATTCACTTTCGTGTGCCAAGTACAAGATCCTTCTCAAGGAGCCTAACACAAAGACTATCTCGCCGAGTGACACCTTTATGTTCAACCCCAAGTTCACTGACAAAATGAGGAGAATAAAGGTCCCTCTCCCGCCGGTGGATGAAAGGAAGAAGGTGACTGAAGATGTTGAAAAAGACCGCAAGTATAGTATTGATGCTGCACTGGTGAGGATTATGAAGAGTCGCAAAGTTTTGGGTCATCAACAATTGGTCACAGAGTGTATTGAGATGTTGCAGCGCATGTTCAAGCCGGACATCAAAGCAATCAAGAAGCGCATTGAAGATCTCATCACCCGCGACTACCTTGAGAGGGACTCGGAAAATCCCAACACATTCAAGTATCTTGCATGATTAAGACTTTACAAAAGGTTTCTTTGTTTTGAGGTGTACGTACATGCATGTTTGAGGCTGCTGTAAATTATGTGCAACAGCGTTTTAATTATAAGTTAATATATTTAAATTTACTTATGTTGAAACTTGAGATTAATGGAACTCCTTTATTTGAAATTTCTATATATTTGTTTGTTTTATTATCCCATCGATCGAATTGTGTGAAATCCGATCCTTAATTTAGATGCATTAATTTGCAAAGTTCTTCAGCGATGAATCTACGTACAGAACTGTAGAATTGCTTTCCTAGCTATATAGATAGCTAGTACCTCTTATTTCATGGCTATTATTGCTTAGTTTACAAGGCAAGTATGGAAGATGAGACTAATGTCGAAGACAATATTGCAATAAACAAAGGCTTATAACTACCCTGCCCCTTTTATGTGAAGCTAAAGAGTCAAAGACTGAGATCCACAATGTTTTCATCAATTAATAGTCTTTCCCAGTTTCAAAAAAAAGAAAAGTCAAGGACTGAGATCCCGTAATTTTAAGTTTGTTTCAAAATTACTCTTTTGTTGAAGGAAACCTACTTTGTGTGTGCCTTGTCAACCTAGGAGTATCTTAGTTAGGTTAGCATATGGATTACTTATTGAATAGAAGTCCTATTGGGTTATGGATTGTACCCTTATGTTTCTCTATATATAGAGGCACCTATTCATTAATAAATAGATGATCTATTCTTGTGCTATTTATCTTTGTATTTACTTTCTGCTTGTGATTGTATTTCATATTCCCTTAAACACGTTATCAGCACGAACCTCTAACCCTGAATCAAAAACCAAAACTCTTGAGCAAAGTATCCTGCTTGCGCCAAAACCCTAGAACCCCAAAACCTTAGGGTGTGCCGGATGAACAGTGGCGATGAACAGTGGCGATGAACAATATCGGATGAACAGTACCCGTGAATAGTACCTCCGTGCAATCCCCTCTAGTTCAAGAATCTGCCTGCACAGAATAGTCAACTTCAATAGCGATTTTCTCCCTTCTCCACCGTTGGATTAAGCTGAAATTTGGACGAGATCTTCCTCCGTGAGTCTAATACCCCCAGTTAAAAATTCAGCCAATTCCGACCGTTGGATCTCCTGATATATAACTTCGAATAAGAGGTACTCAAGATAATCCGAGAAAAGAATCCAAGTAAGCTTTTATAAACGTTGCTGCTTTCTGAATTTAATTCAACCTTCTTTTTCTCCGGGGACTTGCAACCTCCCTTCTTCTACCTCCCACTTTTCTTATAACGTGGGATAATATACGAGACTCGCCAAACTATGAGAAGCATTAGGGGAGTGATCGAGCTTCATATCGCTTGCGGTATGTGTAAGTCATGAGCACCTCTAATGTCATCATGCTATTGGTGATGACCTCAAGAGCCGAACTGTGGGGGTTCGAGCTAATAATCCGGATGAGGAATCCGTAGAGAGAAGAGACCTTGAACGAGGAGTTCATTGAATGATTTACCTCCGGATGAGGAATCCGTAGAGAAGAAACGACCTATGGTTTATGACTTATTCCCAACTAGGCTCACCTTCTTAGGTATGATGTCTAGGTAAGGAGTTTGAGATAAGTGGTATTAAGAGAGCTTGCTCCACCGACATCTCTTATAACTTACCTGGTTATATCTGAGTAGAGCTACCGAAAAGGTTTAAGGTTATGACCATACGACACCAAAGTTTCGCCTAAATCCAAAATCCTTGGAAACGTTTCTTGGGAGCAAATATTGCTCAGAAACCCTCTATTGTTTTGTGAGAATATCAATTCCAAAATATACCCTTTACCGACGAACGGATCATCGCTATTGGTAACCTATCTTATGCCGACGAACGGATCGTCGCTATAGGTACCATATTCTTGTTCTCCATATTTTGGATATCGAACATGAATAACTCGATTTTACTCCATTGGATTCTGCGGACATTAGATTCTGAGATGGGCTCATGATATCCTAATGTACCTATTCGCACAAGAGCTTCTAGCTCGAATCCATGAGCGTTGTTTTGAAGAAACCGCTCTAGACCCTCAAACTGAGATGTACAATGCCAGGTTATTTTTTCCTGATGAATCGCCATATGGATATGGCACTCCAGTTTGAGTTCATGAAAGAGGTTAGCGCTAGAAGCGCTTCATGAATGTAATGGTAACATTCATCATTCCGAATTTAGAAGCATAATGGACTAATCTCCGCTTCTCTGACTTTGAAGAAGTCATGGACATAATTCGGAAATTCTCCGCATCAAAGACTTGATGCATCTCTGTGGATAATCATCACAGATGAACAATTGATTGAGGAATCTCTCACCACCTTCCCCATCTCTGCCTTGAGGAAAGGCATGACGATGATGACGCCCCTATGGGAGGAAGCCACGAGCAAAACCTTAAATCTAGGGACGATCCCGGACATTTTGGTCCATAGAATCTATTTGCTTATGAAGGTAATCGCCATAAGAATAAGCGATCATGCGAGCATAAGGCCGCAAAAGAGTGAGAGAAGACCGCCATCCCTATAAGAGGGACACCGCCGGTCACCGCTGGTCAACGTTGTTGCGCCACTAGTTATGGCAGCACCGCCACCAGCCAAGGTAATCTGCCACCGTCCTAGGGACCGTGAGTACTGAGCCTGTATACCTCAATCAATGGAGAATCCTCTTCATGATGTCTATTAATGATATGGAGCGTCTGATCTATGGGCCATAGTTTGCAATACATATGAAGATGTAACTGCAATGATCAAGACGTCGAGTTTAAGGGTTAAAGACTTTGGAAGCTGATTTTGCTCAAGTCTTTATGTTTTCCAAGTTGATGATATATGGCATGTTTGCCAAGACATTGGATTTAGTTTTGATTTAAGATCAAGATGGAACTTTGAGTGTAAGGCCTTGGCTAATATCTTTAATAAAATCTGAGTTGTTTTCGTAGCCTCGATTTTAATGATGAGCTTTTAGGAATGAGTTCCGGAGAACTTGAAAGTCTCGCAAATAGCAGAACCACGCATGTCATATTGCGTCATAGGCATGATGCCTACACATTCCTCTGTGACTACGATGGCAGGACTATCGAATCTTGTGCAAGGAAGAGGATATGCCCAATTCCTCTTGCCTGATAGCACCTTAATAGATGTCACAAATGCTCTCTACGCTCCAAGAGGAAATAGAACTCTGTTGAGCTTTAAAGATATAAGAGCCAATGGTTTCCATGCTAAGATGCATGATGAGAATGGAAAAGAATCCCTTTGCATTACCTCTAATGACTGCGGTAGAAAGCCCATCTTAGAGAAGCTTATGTGTCTCTCTAGTGGGTTATACGTTACCACTATTCGAGCTATTGAATCAAACAATGTCATTCAGGATGACCTCTTGGATTCAGACACATATTGGCTTTGGCACGACAGGTTGTGACACCCTGGTCGTGATATGATGATCCGTGTATTGAAAACCTCACACGGACATCCATTCTTTCGAGCTAATTGAAGCATGAATCGAAGAGCGATTCAAGGAGATGAGACAGTTATGAGAAAGAGCAAATTTGCCACTGTCCGACGCCATACGATCGATCGCACGATACCTGCGATCGATCGCAACCTTCCAGGCTGCGTCGTTAACAAACCCGAGAGCTCGGGCGATCGATCGCATCCCCCTGCGATCGATCGTAGGTTCCTTCCTGTACGTTTTCTGGAACCAGAGAGCCCGGGCGATCGATCGCACATCCCCTGCGATCGATCGCATGTCCCATCCTGCATTGTTACAGGAACCCGAGAGCACGGGCGATCGATCGCACCCCCCTTTGCGATCGATCGCATAGAACAAAATCCTCTCTCTCGGATGTGGACAATTCCTCCTATGCTTCTGAAGCTTCCAAAGCCAAACGCTCATTATGCAAAGCGTATTCCTAAGGGAAATAAGGACTAAGATCGTCCTATGCAAAGGATTCTAAAGTACTTCTCCCATTCTTACAGAGAATCCAAGTGGATATCTGTGGACATATTCAACCATCAAGCGGGCCATTTATGTAGTTTATGGTGTTGGTTGATGCATCGACATGCTGGTCACATGTTATGATGTTGTCCATTCGTTATGCTGCTTATGCTAAACTCCTAGCACAAATGATTCGCCTGCCGGCTCACTACCCGGATCATCCCTTTCACTTATCAGGCTTGATAATGCTAGGGAGTTTACATCGAAGACTTTCGATGACTACTGCATGAGATAGATGTTGGGCATCTAGTCTCACATGTGCATACCCAGAATGGTCTTGCAGAGATTGCCATTAATAGAATACAAATGGTCACGAGGACGTTGGTAATGCGCACCAACCTTTCTCTCTCTGCCTGGGGGCGCGCAGTATTTCATGCAGCTTTGCTTATTCGTCTGAGGCCCATCACCACCCAATCTTTGTCTGGGTTACAGCTAGTGACTGGGTACGAGCCAAGCATATCGTACTTACGCATATTTGGGTGTGTTGTTTATGTTCCTATTACGCCGCCACAACGTATTTATATGGGTCCTCAGAGACGAATGAGTATTTATGTTGGATTTGAGTCTCCAACCAAAATCCGCTATGTAGAACCCTTGACAGGCAATCTATTTGTCACTTCGATGAGACAGACTTCCCGTCGTTAGGGGAAGATAAGAACGTGAACGTTCAACAGGAACGACTGGAATTGTCGTGGCCTGTCCCCACTCTGTCTCATAACGATCCCCCTACTGCAGAAAGTGCGTAGAATTATAGATCTTTAGAAAGTCAGAAATTCTCTTCCTGACGCTTTCTTAGATCTTAGTGACTAGATCATATATACCAGCTGCAAACATGCCTGCAAGGATGCAAGTGCCTGAACAAGGACTTGGACTCAAAATCGCTATTACAGCTAACCATATGGGAGGGACAGCTGGTGGCGCCACTGCCAGTAATGGTGGTGATGTGGCTTAGGCCGTGGCTCCGTTGAGGAAGCGTTGGAGGCCACCAGGTTAGAGGGATTCGCGCCCTAGGAAACGGGCTGCGATGGCACCAAATAACCCTCTCATCATTGATACTCAAAATCCGTCCATGAAAACGTTCCGGATTATGGTTATGTCCAAAAGACATCTTCGGGGGACGCCCTGTCGCTAAGACCTATCCGTGGGAACCTAGAGATCTCGATTATTACACTAGTGTACATGAGACGTGGGATAGAAACTCCATCACAATTGATGATGTGTTTGCATATGCTTGTGCACAAGAGTTCATTGAGAATGATGATATTGAACCTCGCTCCGTTGATGAATGCCGACGTAGAAGATTATTGGCCTAAATGGAAATATGCGATCCAGGTTGAGTTGGACTCACTAACAAAGAGAACGGTATTAGGGCCAGTTGTGCCAATACCTTCTGGAATAAAACCTGTTGATATAAATAGGTCTTTGTTAAAGAGCGTAGTGAGAGAACGAGATATAAAACTCGCCTTGTGGCGCAAGGCTTCTCACAATGCCCTGGAATCGACTACGATGAGTTATACTCTCTCGTAAAGGACGTCATAATGTTCTGCTACCTTGTCAGTGGTAGTTTCCGAAAAACTGAACATGCAGCTTATGAATGTGGTCATAACATATCTCTATGGGGATCTAGATATGGAGATTTATATGAAGGTCCCGGATGAGCTTCATTTACCCAAGTCAAGTGGCTCTAGACCACAGAGCACGTTTGCAATAAGATTGCAACGTTCACTATATGGATTGAAACAATCCGGACGGATGTGGTATACCCGTCTAAGTGACTACTTGATTGGAAGAGGGTATGTGAACAATAAATTTTGCCCCTGCGTGAAAACAAGTTCCGAATTTGCAAGTGCCAATGAATACTTGAAATCCGTGTTTGAGATGAAAGATCTTGGGAAAGGATGCTCAGGCGATTTAATATGGATAAAGTCCATCCTGTTAAGCACTCCCATGATTGGTCACAGCCTAGATCCAAGAAGGATCCGTTTCGCCCAAGGGATGATGGTGCATACGTTTTAGAGGCTGAGGTACCGTACCTAAGTGCAATAGCGCATTATTGTACTTGGCACAGTGTACAAGACCCGATATCTCCTTTGTTGTTAACTTGTTAGTTAGATTTAGCTTTGCGCCCACGCAACGCCATTGGAATGGCATAAAGACTATCTTTCGTTACTTGAAGGGTACGATTGATATGAGTTTGTTCTTTCCCTACAGAGAGGCATGAAAATATGGCAAAATGGGTGAGGAACCCGTGCCTACTGCCATCGGGCGATCGATCGCAGGATATGCCACGATCGATCGTACCGAGCTTCTGTCATCGAGCGATCGATCGCAGAATGTCACGATCGATCGCACGAATGTTGCTGCCCATTATTCCGAAAATCCTTGTGATGTTTTGGTGGGTTTTGCTGATGTTGGGTATCTCTCTGACCCATATAAAAGTTGTTCCCAAACTGGTTATGTCTTTATCATGGGTAACACCGCGATATCTTGGAGGTCTACTAAGCAGACCATTGTCGCTACTTCTTTGAACCATGTTGAGATTATTGTTCTCCATGAAGCAATTCGTGAGTGTATATGGTTAAGGTCCATTGATACACATATAAGAAGTACATGTGGTTTGAGGTCAACCACTGATGAACCTACATCTATTTATGAGGATAATGCTGCCTGCATTGAGCAGATGAGGCAAGGTTTCATCATAGCCGACAACACCAAGCATATATCGCCTAAGTTCTTTTGTAATCAGCAATAGCAGAAGTTCCTTAAGATTAAAGTGAATCAAGTCCGTTCTGAGGACAATGTGGCTGACTTATTTACTAAGTCACTGCTTAATTCCACATTTGAGAAGCATGTGAAAAGCATTGATTTGCTTAAGTTATCTAACCTCCCATGATTGTGGAAATCAGGGGGAGACGCAGACTTCAGGGGGAGTCTGGCGTCCATGCAAAGTTTCCAAATGTGAAGGGTGTGTTGTACTCTTTTTCCCTTCGACCAAGGTTATTTTTATCCCACTGAGTTTTTGTTACTTGGCAAGGTTTTTAATGAGACAACGCGAGGAGCACCACCTAGTGTTGACGCCACAAGGGGGAGTGTTGAAGGAAACCTACTTTGTGTGTGCCTTGTCAACCTAAGAGTATCTTAGTTAGGTTAGCATATGGATTACTTATTGAATAGAAGTCCTATTGGGTTATGGATTGTACCCTTGTATTTCTCTATATATAGAGGCACCTATTCATTAATAAAGAGATGATCTATTCCTGTGCTATTTATCTTTGTATTTACTTTCTGCTTGTGATTGTATTTCATATTCCCTTAAACATCTTTGTTAATTTTGGATAACACCCTATATATTTTATTTAGACTACAAGTTTATTCGGTTTGAATACTAATGGAGAGAATAATTGAATACTAACTAGCTCAGTGACATTTCTTCTTACCTGGACGTACAGAAGTTTCAAACCAATAAGGGACTACAATAATCAGATGAGAATGAGTATAAGCAGGAGGTGGAATTTTGGTTTAAGATGATATATTCAATAGGAAAAAAAGTAACGAACGAAAAGAAAGAAACAGAGGAGGAAGAGAACGGGAAACAAAGAGAAGAAGAGAAAGAACAGGAAGAAGTAATGAACATGAATGAGAGCTAGGGAGGGAGGAAGGAGCACAAAAGAAAGAAGCATAATTAATTGGAGATTTGGAGACTAACTTATGAGAACTAGCCTTGGCATCAAAGTTTGCTTCCTACTTTATTTCAATTTCTTTTCTTAATTGTTCTGTGAAACTTTTGGGTTTATAAACCCAGAAATAAATACCTAAATGAATTTGAATACAAACCCAAAAGTTTCACAGAACAATTAACAAAAGCAACATAGGATTTTCTGGATTTTCGTGATCATTTGGCCAACTTTGAGCAGCCATATCCTTTAATCTAAACATTATTTTTAGAAACAATTTGTATATTTTGAAATCTTATACTTTAGGCTTAAAATATGTGTTTTTTTGGACAATAGGCTTAAAATATGCTTACTTTTGCTGGTTTTTATCTGGGTTGGTTCACTTGGTTGGTTAAACTTGAGGCAGAAAACAGAGGTCTGCACTGCCAAAATGAGTTTCTGACCTAGTGACATTTTAGCTGAAACCTGTACTATTATGTCCATTATATGAGGTTAATGTCTTCGTAAGAGTTGTAGTAGACATCTCAAAGATTATTTCAGACTTGGAATCATATGAAAATGATTTTTCTAGAATAAGTTACGATTTTTTTTATAAATTAAGGGTCTGCATCAGGAAATTCTGGAACCATGAGTAATTATCTTGGTTTTCTTGTTTGTTAAAGCAGTATCCTTTGTTCAAAATTGGTAGGGGAGACCAGAACATGAAACTGGGTATCCTTAGCTTTCAAATAAAATTAACCAAGCCATTTTCGAAGTTCAAATGAAAGACTTAGACCAATGCGAAGTTGACCAAAAAAAAGGATGTATCAGTTTTTCTACACCATGAATAGGTCCTTCTGGATATATCTTTGGCACCTCATATGATTTCCAAATGACCTGAGATTTTTGGTACCTTCGGTTTAAGACTTGTCCTTTTATATAAAAAAAGATGTCATGTTGGATGGTGAAGTTGAGAGGTATTGAAGTATGGTTAGAAGTGATGAATAGTCAAACTGATGTGAATAAGCATGAAGGGTGATTCAAATTTCAATTTGGAAAGGTACGGGGAAGTGCAAAATGAGAATTTGGGTGTCTTTAGTAATTATGAGGACTTGCACCCCCATCTAATTAGAAAAATATTGTTGCTTCCGAACTTTTGATCAATTGTTAGTTGGGTTTAGATTCTACAGGAGGATTGAATGAGTACAAGCAATCCAACAAGCAAGGGAAAAGTTTAAATCTTGAAGTACGATTCCTTGTGGAGAATTGGTCACGTGGCCGGAATATTCAAATTAGTATCAAAATTATGAAACTAAGGTTTCGTAATGTTAGTTGACTTTGAAAATCAATGAAGTGGTTGCAACCGAACGCTAGACTAGTGCTACCTAACGCCGCCGCAGCCATTGTCAACAATCGTCGACCAACTCCAATCATCAAGCCTCCCATGATCCGCCAAGAAGAGCTCCAAAACACAACGAACCATTAGTCGACTTTGAGGCGTCGTTTACGCGAACGGAGACGAAGACCCCAACACGACCAAAACATCCAATGACTTTCAAAACAAGCTTGAAACATTCTTAGTACGGTTACTACTACCCAACCAATTTTTCAAATCACTTTACTTTTGAGAAGATGATGAATTGAGAAGATGGAGATATTGGTAGGTTGTTGCTAAATAACAATGATTTTTGTTTCCCTCTCTTTTAATCAATCTAGTTTATTATTATTTTTTATTTTAAAAGAAAATCAGTTTTTTTTATCTAAATTTTGAGGGCAGAATTGAATTTTTAAATCATTTTGGTAAAAATGCTCGAGAATTTAGTGTAAGAGCACAAAATCACAATTTTAAAAAAGAGGCGGGGAAGAATTGGGGCTTTTCCGCCCCTAAACTTAAAAATATTTTGGCAAAAGCCACGTGGCATCAGATATTCACGAAACCCCGTAATTTCGATACAAATAAAAGGAAAGGAAGCAAGAAGAAGAAGAAGAAGAAGACGGAGGGGTTTAGGACTTTAGGGTTCAAGAATTGGATTGGGCTCTGCAACGATCGTGCTCTACGATTAGGGTTTCGTTTTTTTCGCGACTTCTCTCGGCTTGAGGTATCATCATTTCCTTTTATCGATTAGCGATTCGATTTCTGGGTTTCCTTGTCGTCGTCGTCTTCTTGACTCTTTCTTTGTGCGATTGATTGATTTTCAGTCGCAGAGATGGAACCCAAAGTCGTCGAATTCAACGAAGGGTGGGACTGTTTGCAGAAGGGGATCACGAAGCTGAAGAAGATTCTAGATGGAACACCGGACGTTCAGTTCAACTCAGAAGAGTACATGATGATCTACACAACCATCTACAACATGTGCACTCAAATTTCCCAAAATTATTCTCAGCAGCTGTATGAAAAATACGGCGAGGTGTTGAAGGAGTACATCAAATCGACGGTGTTGCCCTCCATCGCAGAGAAGCACGATGAGTTTATGCTGCGGGAACTCGTCAAAAGATGGGCCAATCACAAAGTCATGGTCAGTTGGCTCTCTCGTTTCTTTAACTATCTTGATCGCTGGTTCGTCTCGTCGAAAAGTCTTCCCAGGCTGAACGAAGCCGGGTTGATCTGCTTTCGTGAGCATGTTTATGAGGAGGTAAATTCTAATGCCGTAGCTTGTATGATTGATCTTATTGATAAAGAACGTGAAGGGAATCAGATTGATAGGGCTTTGTTGAAGAATGTGGTGGATATGGTTGTTGAAGTTGGAACGGGGCAAATGGAGGCTTATGAAATGGACTTTGAGGCAAAGATGCTTGCAGATAGTGGTGAGCACTATTCTCGCAAAGCAGCGAGTTGGATTTTGGAGGATTCTTGCCCGGATTACATGGTGAAGGCAGAGGAATGCTTGAGAAGGGAGAAGGAGAGGGCTTCTCATTACTTGCATTCGAGCAGTGAGCAGAAGCTGATTGAGAAAGTGCAACATGAGCTGTTGGTGGTTCATGCACACCAACTGCTGGATAAAGAGCATTCTGGATGCCGTGCTTTGATTCGAGGTGATAAGGTGGAGGATTTGTCTAGGATGTTTAGGCTTTTCCATAAAATACCAAAAGGTTTGGAACCTGTTGCTAATGTGTTTAAACAACACGTTGCTGATGAAGGTAAAGCCTTGGTTCAACAGGCCGAAGATGCTGCAAGTAACCAGCAGGGTTTGAATGGAGCTGGGGCTGAAGTGGGACTGGTCCTTATCAGGAAAATTATGGAACTGCATGATAAGTATATGGGGTATGTCAATGGTTGCTTTATGAGCCACTCCGTCTTTCACAGGGCTTTGAAAGAGGCTTTTGAGGTGTTTTGCAATAAATCTGTTGCTGGGAGTTCAAGTGCTGAATTACTTGCTGGATTCTGTGATAATATACTCAAGAAGGGGAGTAGTGAAAAGTTGAGTGATGAGACCATTGAGGAAACTCTTGAGATGGCTGTTACACTGCTTGCTTATTATAGTGACAAAGACCTTTATGCAGAATTTTGTAGGAAAAAGCTTGCCCGTCGGCTGCTTTTTGATCGGAGTGGCAACCAAGACCATGAGACAAGTTTTTTAACCAAGCTGAAGCAGCAATGTGGTGGACAGATCACCTCAAAGATGCAGGCGATGGTGAGTTGACCTGTTTTTTGCTTGTTATGTTTCTGCATGTTCTAGTTTTAGTTGATGTCAAATTGAAATTTGCAATTGTAATTTTCTTGCAGGTCACAGATATGACACTGGTAAAGGATATTCAGACCAACTTCGAACAATATCTTAGAAGCAACCCAAATATAAAACCTGGGATCGACTTGTCAGTCGTCGTTCTTAAAACTGGTTGCTGGCCAAGTTACAAATCATCTGATCTTAATCTTCCCGAAGAGATTGTCAAGTGTGTTGAAGCTTTCAAAGGATTCTATGACACACAAACGACACGCAGAAGATTGTCATGGATTTACTCATTGGGGACTTGCAACCTTGTTGGCAAGTTTGAACCAAAACCCATTGAATTGGTTGTATCAACCTATCAGGCTGCTCTCCTGCTGCTCTTCAATGATGCAGATAGATTAAGCTTTTCAGAAATATTGACTCAGCTAAAGCTTACCAACGAGGACTTGGTTAGATTGCTTCATTCACTGTCATGTGCCAAGTACAAGATCCTCATAAAGGAGCCAAATACAAAGACTGTAAAGGCAGATGACAACTTTGTGTTCAACTATAAGTTCACTGACAAAATGAGGAAAATTAGGATTCCTCTCCCACCAATGGTTGATGAAAAGAAGAAGGTGACCGGAGATGTTGACAAAGAGCGGAAGTATGCTATTGATGCTGCACTGGTGAGGATTATGAAGAGTCGGAAAGTTTTGAGTCATCAAAAATTAGTCATGGAGTGTGTTGAGATGTTGCAGTGCATGTTCAAGCCGGACATCAAAGCAATTAAGAAGCGAATTGAAGATCTCATCACCCGTGATTACCTGGAGAGGGACCAGGAAGACTCTAATATGTTCAAGTATGTTGCATGATTGGAGGTACCATTTGAGTCTTCATTGAACTATAGAGGAACATGATGTGCCTTATGTGCAGGGCTTGTAGAAATTCTAGGATTTTTTTGTTCAATTCAGCCTTAACTGTCATGAAAGTCTTTTGTCTACGGCAGTACTGGGTTACTCGGAATGTCATGTGCAGTGATTAGTTTCTTGAAACATGTGATTACAGTTCACTGACAGATATGGTTTCTAAATCAGAAATTGTTTTGCAATTTGTTGTCATCAAATTTATTTCAACCCTATATTCATGTTATCGTGTTCATCAATGTCTATGATCACAGTTATATTCAAATTGTGTTGTGGTGGATGGTGCATGTGTGGAATATCTTGAAAATTGAGTATCTTGTGCGTTTTTCTTATGTATGTGAAATGCAGAAGGATCTTGTGCATTGTACAAGATTGCTGCAGGATATTTACTTCCTCAATTTGTTTGTCTTTGTCAGAATAAATTATGTTACTTCCTCATACTTTATAGTGTGTGGTACTTTTTTACTGATCATATGATTCATATTGCTTGTAATATCTGTCATTGACATAAATCTTATGTAAGATCCAACCAGACAATTGGTCAGATCCCACCACTACGAGAGATGTAAATGTATTACAAAGAGTTTTGTCCTCGACTCCTAGTAGCTTGAACAACTTTTCAAATGTTCAATGTAATGAACTTCTAGGCTTCTAATTTAGGATATAAGATACGATCAAGCTGTAAGCAAATTGAGCAGCAAACTCGTTGCAAGAGTCGATCTATTGCTAGAAATGAATGTACAGCTTTTGAATGCATTCCAGCAATCTTCTAGTTCAGAAATCTCTCTGTAGGTACATGAAAGCTTAAGAAATCTTCACTTGGTAATTCACTAAGTGTAGAGAACTACATGCTTGGTGGCATGTGGTATATGTAGTATGAACATTGGGGGTCTTTAGGGTTCCAACTTCTACACTGCCGATTTTCTACAAGCACTGCAACTGCTTTCATGTGTAATAGACCGATAATGAAGCTTTGGTTGTGGATAATTTTGGCTTGAAGCTTTCAAACCATTTAGTGGATTCTTAAGGCGACACCGGATAACCCTTTCGAAAATTTAAAATTCACTGGTCCAGGTGTGGGGTCACTAGCCAATTTTTCGACTACTAGGCTAGGCGGAGTTGATCTTAGTTTTTGGCATACAATGTATGCTACCTGCTTCAATCCTTGCATTTGAAGGAGGCCCATGACTCTCAGAGTGATGATTATATGTGCTCCCAGGAAAGTTCCTTAATTTCAGTCGAACCCACCGTTGATTTTGGGCTCAAGCAATTGGCAGATCCTCCTACAGGTAAACGTTGTGGTCGGCCTTCGGGTGCAAAGAACAAACCCAAGGAAGACAAAGAAGGTAGACCAGCTAAAGGAGGAAAGAAGAAGAAGTCTCTTGGACGTAAAAACCCATAGACTATTTTTGAGTACAACGACAATAGTTGAATCGACCGAGACCATGAGTTCACTTTTTTGTTTGTATGCTCTTTTTTTCGCACTCCAACTAGATGAGTCATCATATGTAATCTTGCTCTATAGCATATTTTTTTTTTTTTGTTTACATCGGAAAGAATCGAATCTTTGGCCTAATTCAATTCTTACCCTCTACCACTACCTTGGCTAACCTCAAGAGCTTAACAAACTCACGTTCTCTCCACACTCAAAAAATAAAAAATGAGGCGCCACTTCAGACCAGAAAAAACACACGCAATTTCTTGTTTTATCGGAAGAAAAATACACAGTCGATGTAAAAAAAAAACATCTTGTTAGCAGCTCAAATATTTTCCAGAAAAATGTAACAAATTTTTTTTTTTCCAGAAAAACAAAATCTCCTGAACAAAGGTTTTTACTTTTTAGGGGTTTTAAGAGGGTTTGGAGATTGCCCCAAGCTCTGCCACCCAGACACACTCTCCGATTAGGGTTTCCGAATACGCCGCAGCTCAATTTCAGCGTTTCCTCATTGTTTGGCCTCTTTCATTTCCAAATATTTCCAGTCACCACAATGGGTTTAGGCTCGCCCATTGATTTTGATGAAGGATGGGACGACATAGAGTGGGCGATCATCAAGCTAATCCGAATTCTCGAGGGGTTGCCGGATCCTCCGTTCGACGCCGAAGATTACATGGTCATTTACTCAACCATCTACAACATGTGCATGCAAAAGGCCCCTCACGATCAGTCCGAGCAGCTCTACGAGGCATATCGCGAGTCAATCGAGGCATACAACACTGAGATTGTGTTGCCCTCCTTCACCGACAAGCACGGCGAGCTTTTGCTGCTGGAGTTCGTCAGAAGATGGCGAAATCACGAGGTTCTGATGAGGTGGCTATGGCATTTCTTTATTGTTCTGGATCAGTACTATGTCTACAAAGCAGAGGTTCCTGGGCTTAAACAAGTTGGGCTTATCGGGTTTCGCGAGCAGGTGTTTCAGGAGGTGAAGGATAATGCCAGAGCTGCAGTGATGGGTTTAATTCATGAGGAACGAGAAGGGGGTCTGATTGACAGAGCACTGTTGAAGGATGTGATAGATATATTTGTAGTGATCGGGAATGGAGAAATGAGTGTTTACGAAACGGATTTTGAAGAGCACATGATGAGGGGCACTTGTGAGTACTATTCTCGGAGAGCAGCGGATTGGATTGTGGAGGCTTCGGGTCCGGATTACATGTTCAAGGCAGAGGAATGTTTGAGGAGGGAGAAGGAGAGAGTTTCTCATTACCTGCATTCGAGCAGCGAGCAGAAGTTGTTGGAGAAGGTGCACTATGAGCTGGTGGTGGTTTATGCACACCAACTGCTCGATAAAAGGGATTCTGGGTGTAGTGCTTTGCTTCGAGATAACAAGGAAGAGGATCTGGCTAGGATGTATAGACTTTATAATAGAACACCTAAATCGTTGGAACTTGTTGTCAATGCGTTTAAAAAACATGTAATTGATGAAGGTAAAGCCTTTGTGCAACAAGTTGAAGATGCTGCGAGTAACCAGCAGGCTTCAAATGCGGAACATGGAGTGGTCCTCATCACAAAAATAATCGAAATGTATGACAAGTATATGGGATATGTCAATGATTGCTTTATGAAAGACTCGCTCTTTCAGAAGGCTATGAGAGAGGCGTTTGAGGTGTTCTGCAATATACCTGTTTCTGGGAGTCCGAGTGCTGAATTGCTTGCTGTGTTCTGTGATAGTATCCTCAAGAAGGGTGGTTGTCAGTATAGTGATGAGGCCATAGATGAAACTTTTGAGAAGGTTGTTAAAGTGCTTGCTTATTTCAATGACAAAGATGTTTTTGCAGAGTTCTGCAGGAAAAAGCTTGCTCGCCGGCTGCTCTTTGATCGAAGTGCCAACGATGACCATGAGAAAAGTTTTCTAACAAAGCTGAAGCAGAACTGTGGCGGACAGTTCACAGCAAAGATGGAAGGAATGGTGTGTCTACTTGTTTTCTGCTGGTTATCTTTCTGCATCTTATGTTAGTGTTGATAGATGTTGACTTCATGTTTGCAATTGTATTTTTTCTTGCAGGTCACAGATTTGACACTGGCTAAGGACACTCAGACCAACTTCGAAATTTTCCTTGACAGCAATCCAAATGTTCAACCTGGGATTGATTTGACAGTCACTATTCTTACAACTGGTTACTGGCCAAGTTACAAATCAGATGATCTTAACCTTCCTGAAGAGATGGTCAAGTGTGTAGAAGTTTTCAAGGAATTCTTTGACACACAAAAGAAATTGAGAAAACTTTCATGGATTTACTCCTTGGGCACTTGCAATGTTATTGCCAAGTTTGAACCAAAAACCATGGAATTGGTTGTGTCAACGTATCAGGGTGCTCTCCTGCTGCTCTTCAATTATGCTGATAAATTGAGCTTTTCAGAAATATCGACTCAGTTGAACCTTACCAACGAGGACTTGGTTAGATTGCTTCATTCACTGTCGTGTGCCAAGTACAAAATCCTCATTAAGGAGCCAAATACCAAGACTATCTCGCCGAATGACAACTTTATGTTCAACTCTAAGTTCACTGACAAAATGAAAAGAATTAAGATTCCTCTCCCACCAGTTGATGAAAGGACGAAGGTGATTGAAGATGTTGACAAAGACAGGCGATATGCTATTGATGCTGCCATTGTAAGGATTATGAAGAGTCGGAAAGTTTTGGGCCATCAAGAATTAGTCATGGAGTCTGTTGAGCAGTTGCAGCGCATGTTCAAGCCGGACATTAAAGCAATTAAGAAGCGTATTGAAGATCTCATCACCCGTGAATACCTGGAGAGGGACGAGGAAAACCCTACTATGTTCAAGTATCTTGCATGATTGTGGTACAGATGAAGTCTTGATCTAACTTGGGATTTATATGTTGGAAGTACAGGTAACTGGATCATGATCTATAGTATGTGCAGCCTAGTTAGAATGATACTAGGATTTTAAATCGAGTGGAGAATTTTGTGTAATTCGCTTTTAGAGCCACTTTTGTGTAATTTACCCCTAACCATCTTGTCTTAAAAGAACAGGGGTTGGTGTAATGCAGAGCTGGATAGTTCATTGACATAACTTTTAGTCGTATGATTATCATCACAGTTTAAATGAAAATATTGTGTTCACCCGGCCATTGTTTGATCACACTTAGATGATCTAATGATTTTTGATTTGATTGGTTTTTCATAAACGGGGCCTGAAAAATGAATGCTTTGATTGTCGGATTATGTTCTTTCGTAGGTTGGCGTCTTACTATCGACTAGTAATCTGGTTGAAGCTTTCGGTACATTTAGTTAGATAATGTGTAGAGTATCTTGAAAATGAACATGCATCTCTGATTACCAAAGGTATTACTTTTTTTTTTTTTTTTGATTCAAAACGTCAGAACACACACATCAGTATCCTAGGGGAGTCAAATCCAGGATCTCTTGTGAATCAATCTTGGTGTCAAACCACTACGCCAACCAACCACCTTGCCACCTTGGATACCAAAGATATTACTTAGGTACATGTACAAAGTTCTCGGGCGTTGCTTTGTATGGAATTGCTAAAACTATTTACTTCCTCTCGTAGTCTTGCGAGTTTCAGCCATCAAGTTATAATCTCACGTTGTCACTGCAGACATGTCCTCTGCATATAGGGCAGGAGCCTTGTCGCCTTAGCCATTGGTCTATGCAGGCCAAGTGAAACAAGTGCCCACAGATGGGAAGTTCTCTTGTATATTCTCCCTCCTCCAATTCCTGCAAATACAAACACAAAATCCAAATTCTTAGAAACTTATAGCATTTCACTTTCAGCAATCTCGATTTTCTGTTGTACAAAGAACATATATCTTTTCTGCTACAAAGTTAGAATATGTTAACTGTTGCCTCATCATTAGTTTTTGTTGCTTTAATCGGCAAAAACTCCGTCTAACAGTGTGTTTAGGTTTTTGGTTTCTGGTTTTCAAACCTTCTGCATACAAATTTAGGTTGTAAAGTACATTGCCTACCTGTAAGCAAATGGAGCAGCATAACTCATTGCAAGACTCCACGATATCACCAGAACAAAATGTACTCCAAGGGAGATTTTGAATGCATTCTTGGGATAACCCCTTAACTCCGACGCTGTCATAGAGTTCAGAAATCTCTCTGTAAGTTGCCTCCAGCGTGCTAACCTGCTCAGTAAGTTTCAGATTGTTGCTTCAAATTAAAATATGAAAATTACTACTTGTTGCTGGTTTACTTGGAGAAATACTTACTTGCCACTGATAGGCTTTTAGCAATGCAGAATTCACCCAGTCCATAAACACCTTCCCATTTACCATACCACCTAAGAGAGCAACCTATGAATTCAAAGTTATGATTAATATCAACATCAAGACGAACCTCCTCTATATATTAGTATCACTATGACAACTACCTACTGCATTCATACAACTTAAACTAACAAATATTACAGTAGAGTGTGGTTGACACTTGAAAGTGCTTACGAAAAAGCTGTTTTTTTAGAAGCAACTGAAAACATTGCGTTCAAAACTCAAGTGGTTCTTGCATTTTTTTTTTTTTTTTTTTCATTTGAAACTTCAAGTAGAAAACCTTCTTCCGGTACTCCCAACTGGAAGCACTAGGCAGTACTCGAAATGTAACTTTGTAAATCGCTTGTCTATTTCTACCAAACGCTGTCAAAATGCTCTCAAACCCTCCCTTAACAATACGTGTGGGATTCATGTTGTTAAGGCATTACCTTAGACAATGGCTGGCCATCAACTAACATATCCATCAATTGAATGGCAGCAATAGCCCCTGCCAGAACGCCTATTCCGGCTCCATTAGAGAACCCAGTTTCCGTCGTCTGGCCTTTGATGGCCCCATGAATTGCTCCCACTATAGCTCCTCCTACAAAACTCACAATCTTTTAAGTACCTTCACAAGTATAAAACAGAGGCATACACCAAAACATTGTGATCACCAAGAACAAGCTCACATTTTGAGACAAAGAAAACAAATTACTAGCAAGAGTTAAACAAGATATATACATACCTACTGCAAGAATGCAGGTAAATGCAGCAAGAAGAACTCTCTTACTGACTCCAATCAAAGCTCCATTTCCCAAACCCTCAATTGTAGCCAAAACCAACAAAGAAACAGCCTCTTTAGACCTCAATGTACCCTTCAATAAGCCTGAAAACAATTCCTTGCACAAACCAGACATGATCAAGTGTTGAGTGGGAACAGTGCACGTAAGAGCTAGACTTGGTTAAAGAAGCAGAAGATGAGCTTGAATTTAAAGGGTGAGGAGGACAGAATAGCTAGGAATTTAAGAGAGTTAGAACAGTTAAGTGCCACCAATCACATGTATTATATTATTTTACAGAAGCAGCAGTGTAGCATCTAGGAATGAGACAACACGATACGATATGCTGCTGATTTGAGCAAGCAACCCCCTATAATTGATGGATATATCATATGTTTTCTTTTCATTTATTTTCTTTTCCTTTTTTCTTTTGTTTTTATTTTATATTTTATTATTATTTATTTAAAAAAAAAAAATTGGACCATTTCTCCATTTAGTCCATAAACACCCTTTAAATTTGGATCCACTCAGATTCAAGCAGGATCAGATGGATGGGGTGAGGGCATAGAAGAGATGAAAAGTGGGAAAAAGAAAAATCGACATCTCCTTTAGTAGGAAAAGAGTCAAGGGTTGAATGATTCATATCGAGATTAGTTTGAAGAAGCGAGAGTTTGTTCAATGCAATGTTGTGAGACAGTCGATTTGATTTGGGTAACTTCTTGTTTGAGTTGTAGAGTTTGGATTGATTCATTGACAGTTTGTGAGCTTAACATGTCAGTCAAGAGTCATCATCATCTCACTTTCAAAAGGTCCTTCTAGCTAGTTCTCATTGGTTTCATGCAAAACAGGGGACTAGCTACATTCAGTGGGTGAGTTATTGTAGACAAGGACCCTAATATAGCCCCTATACCAGTTAGTTTAGCCTCCAATTGTATGAGGCCCCCATATAGCTCTGTTGAGTCACTGCCAAGATAAAGATCTAACTTTTTAATAGATGGATGCCAAACCTGTCCTTTCATAACCAGGAAAGAAATACCACTCCACAAGAAGCAAGGATTTAGCAATGGCCAATGGGTGCCTATGGCTTCATGTAGCAATGGAACGAATCCAATCTTTATGGTACAATAAATATAGCCTGCATTCCTGCAACTACTTAAAACATGTTGTAGACAGGAAACTAAACAAAACAAGGTGCTGAGATAGGGGTATGGTGAAAGCTTCTGTGGGCTGGGATTTGGGTCAAGTGGTGCTATAATTGCTTATGGTAGGTATAATATGATATTAATAATGGTAGAGAAAAGATAATAGAGCAAATTATCTCTCACTATTGCTGTCTTTGATATCTCACCCAAATAAATGCAGCGACTGACTGGGGTGTCATTTGCATCTTGCCATGCTATCCCCAACAAAGAAATGAACCCCACAAAGATTTAACAAGGTATTTCTCCATGCTGACAATTGACAAAGAAAATGTTTAGTGTTCATCAGTTTAAGTTTTTAGACAAGGGAAATTATACTAGGCCAAGGAAAATGTGTACTGAGAAATAAATAAATGTTTTATTTTCAAGATATGCTTATTTACGATTGATTGAGTTTTTTGTTTTTATTTTTCTAATTATTACAAAATTTTCTTAGATAAGGAAAAATCTACTAGGCCAAGGAAAATGTGTCCTGAGATATAAATAAATGTTTTTTTTTTTGAAAAAAATTAGAAATGGGTACGGTACTGTTTTTCGTTCAATTAGAGCATATACACCAATAAACCAATCCACATGTCAAAGGCAATAAATTGATCCAAGGGTCAATGCAAAGGGGGAAAATTAGTCCTACCAATTGGTGGGGACCCGGTGAGGACCACATAGCAACGCTAATTTGTAGAGCTAGGCATTTTAACCCGAAAGTCTGGAAAACCGACTCGACCTGACCCAGACCGACCTAATCGGTTTGGTCTTTACAAAAAAATTTGGAAGTTTTAATGGGTCCGGACCAATTTGTATTGTAATCGGGCCGATCCCGGGTCTTGAAATCCACTTACAATTAAGCCTAAACATGATCGAATTATATGCAAAATACGCATTTTTGTGGGATGTGAGGTTCGAACCACTCCCCTCACATATGTAAACCAAAGCCTTAACCAGTAGGCTACTGGTTTCACTTGATAATATTCATACACAAAATTATATTTATATTCTTTCTAGTTTCTACCATACATTAGATTTATATATACACTATCATCAATCTACTTTTCCTCCTCTTTTCTTTCCCCTCTCTTCTCTTTCCTCTTTTTTTCTTCTTTTCATCTTTTGCTGCTCTGCAACTCCTCCTCTTCATTTTTTTTCTTCTACAACTCAACCATGGTTTATCTCTTCTTCCCAACCACCTTCCATCAATTCCATTACCAACTCAATTTGATGGTTGTGTTATCAAAGCCATGAAGTTCAGAAGAAGAGAAGTTGAATCTGGAATCAAATCCATGTTCTTTTTTCTTCTTCTCTTCTTCTGTTCTTCAAAAGACTTTGCAAACACAAAGTCTGCAGATCTGCAAAAGTCTCCCTCTCTCTGTTTGAACTCTCTCTCTCTCTCTCATCTTTCCGCATCTCCCTACAGATTTGTTTTTTGGAAAAGTGAAAATCGAAAATCGATCCTCGAGCAAAAAGACTGAAACCCACACCGAACCTGATCGATTCGGGTTTTGTCGGTCTCACATCCCAGAAAGCGTCAACTTGACCCGATCAATTATTCTCTGGTCCGATCCCGGTCCCAAGCTTTTCCAACAACAACCTGGATCGTGCTCATCCCTACTAATTTGATTGCCAATTCTTCGCAAGCAAATCAGTCCTGCTAGCAAATCAATCCTGCTAATTGATGGGGACCACATGGCACACACTTACACATGACTTCTCTCACTTCAACTAACATTTTATCCGCATCTTTGATTTCAAATCTCGGATGATCTGATATGTAGAAACTGTTTCAAATAGTAATGAAAATTTTTATTCAATTTTTTATACATTTCGTAGCTAGTAGCCTCATCATTTATTCTCCTTCCATCGGTCCATCCTAATTTATAGTCTCATCTTCTCTTCTACTAATTAGTTACGAACAACATGATTTAAACTAAAAAACTTTCTTCCTAATTTGTAGTCACATCTTATCTTGTATGAATTTTTTTTTTAGGAATTAGTTACAAACAACATGATTTAAACCCTGAAACTTCCTTCTTAATTTGTAGTCTCATCTTCTCTTCTGCGAATTAGCTATGAACAACATGATTTAAAGCCATATGCTTAAATGACTATTAAGCTCAGCTACCAAGCATCTAAAAAGAACATTAATTACACAAAAACTATGGAGCAACATGGCTCCTAACTTTCATCAACCTTGGGTGACCAGAATTTGATGAGGGTGCCAGACCTCAGATTTATTTTATCTCTCCACACTCTCTCACACTTGCTTTTCTCATTTTCAATCCGAAAGAACTTAGAAGCATGTGTAGCTTGTTTTGGCCGTGTGTTTATGAGGAACATGAGGGAGGTTTAAGAGAGATGGTAAGATGATTTTGTTGTAAAGAGATGAGTTGCAAAGTTTTGTAGGGGAAGAAGAGAGAAACGAGAAGAAAGAGAAGAGAAGAGAGAGAGAGAGAAAGAATAAAAGAGAAATAATTATATAGAATGAAAAGCCAATGAGTTTGCTAATTACATCAAATCATAACTAAAACATAGTATGTCGCTCTATATCGTAGGCAAATCATAAATAGTAATCTTGAAATTTGTGCACCCGATTACATCAAATAGAAAATTTTTTTGAACACGTTGGCTTTGTTTTGCTTAACTATGAAACTTGTACACTTGGTTACGTTTTTATCGTAGCTAATTTCCCTCGTTGGTAAAATGAGTCATTAAGGACAATTTGGACATTTCGCGTTCACACATATCCATTTCTGAAAACGATAACTTCACCATCCATATTTGAATGAAAAAACAGTAACATTGCCCATAGGTAATTTTTCACCTTTTTTTTCTATTTTTTTTTCCGAGAATTTTTCTCTCCTTCGCTTCTAAAGCACATAATGGGTGATGATGACTTGGGGGTGGCAAATAAGTGGACATGTGTTAATATTTTAAAACGGAAAAATCTCCATATCGTAGTACATGAACTATGACCAAATGCAATTTTTGGTCCCTAAATTTTCATAAAGAATCTGGTGATACCTGAACTAATGCTTTGTTAGCCATTATAGTACATCCGTCAAATATTCCGTGAAATTGTTGACGTGACACTAATTTGGTTACTAGAGCATGGGCAAAACAGTCATTTTATTTATATTCAATTCCAAGTCAATATAAATTTAAAAATAAAAATAAATTAGGGTTTTTTAGTTTTTATCAAATTTATAATTTAAATTAGATTTCTATAAACATAATCAAATTATGGTTTTTATCCCCAAATATTCAAGATTAAAGATGGAAAAAATTATTTTTATTTTTTGATATAATTTAGTGCCAGTAGGTAGTTTTAATATTAATTTAAAAATAAATAAATTATATTCAAACAAATAATTTAAATTTTTATTATATTAAAAATAATTTATTCAAATTTTTTTTTGAATATAATTTATTTTTTAAAAATTAATAATAAAACTACCTACATAACAATAAATTATATAAAAAAATAATCATAATATATCGCATCTTGAATATTTAGGGATGAAACCCTAATTTGATTTTGTTAATATAAATACTAGAATTTCCCATATGGTTTATATATATAACTTATTTTTATTTTTATTTTTAAATTTAATATTAAAAAAATCTTTGCCTACTTGGAATTGAATATAAATGAAGAGGAGAAGAACAACTCCTTCTTCTTCTTTTTTCAATTTAATTCATTTTTACACAAAATAATATATATATATATATATAAAATTTTATTTTTATTATTTGTCCAATTATATTTGTTCCAATATATATTTTTGTAAATTAAAATTATGTTTGGCAATGACAGAGGTACCATAAGAGCTAACAGAGCATTAGTTCAGGTATTACCAAATTCTTTATAAAAATTCATGTACAAAAAATTGCATTTGACCATGGTTCAAGTATCTTAAGGAGATTTTTCTCTATTTTAAAAAGCCACATCAAAAGTAGACGCCCATGTGCACCGATGCAATATCCATTAACTATTGGTTGTGTGAACACAAACTACTCGACTAGTTTCTTGTATGGAAAGTTCGACGGTACATTAATGTATGGATACATCAAGTAGACTAATTTGATATAGAGGTAGACTCACTCCATACATATATAGGTAGACTAGTTTGGCTTGATCTCGAACTAGTGTACTTTTGTATCGAATAAGTCTACATCAGTACCGAACTAGTCTACTTGATATTGTTTGAGCCCAAATGAATATTTGGTTGATCCATTTGTGATTATAGCCCATGGACCGATTATTGCGGCCCAAAATACCTTTGAGTTTATTAAAGGGCAGATCCTTGCTTTGTGTTTGCCTTATAACTCAAGGAAAATATATATATTTAATTACATTAATTATGTTTAGGAGTCCTGCTAGGAAACGAAATCTATGATCCTTGTTCTATGAGGATTCGCCGACCTATCTCTATAAATAGAGGGTTCTAAGGCGAATGACGTCTCTCTCTCGATCAATACAACCTACAAGCAAACTACTTGCATACAAGCCTCTCCGGAGCAAACCCTAGCGACCAAAGCCTCTCCGGAGCAAACCAGCGACTCTCAGCCAAGCTAAAATCACGTTTTAGCAACCCAAGTGCTTTCTCAAGCATTCCCAATTGATTGCTCTGCTTACTCAGCGTTGAGGAAGTATCGATTATTGCGTTCGCAAGAGATCACGTTCGAAGACCTAATTCCGTTTAGGCATTCACGTACGAACCGACAGAGTTGGTGCTCTCTCTGTCTACATTCGCTTGATCCAGAAGCAAGAAGTGGCACACATCGACTACATCAACGTACCCCGTGGTACTGGCACGCCCGCACTCTACAAAAGAGACTGTTTGACTCTCCCCTGCGGTTTCCAGCGCAAACATTTTGGCACGCCCAGTGGGACGTGTTGAAAGTGTTTCTTGTGAGCCAAGATTGGGAAGCCAGACGAGAATCCTTACGTTAAGACTTATTCTCACTGTCTCAAACACAGTTCCGAGGAATACTCATTGCATAATTCTTCAGCTTGCCGAAGACTTACGCCCGAAGAAGTCCAAAGACAATTTGGGTTACACCCTTTGACGACAGGAACGATGCCTACGAACGCAGACGGTCCATCAACTCCACCCACAGAGTCGTCTACGTTAGACGAGAGAATCGATGAGGCAATTCAACGGCTTGAGTTAGCCATGAAGACACAAGTCGAGGAGTTTCAGCAAGCTTTCCAGAAAGCTTCTAGTGAAACTACTGCTGCACTCCAACTCCTTAAGGAGTTCAGCCCGGAGGAGCAGCAGAAAAAGTTTGAAGGAGTGTACTCTAAGCTGGCGAAACATGCCGACGCAAACAAGCTTGTCAACGAACGCGTGGTTCAGATTTCTGGAGACCTTCTCCAAGTCAGGAAACAAAATCTCAGCATTAACTCTCAGCTTGAAAATATCTGCCTATATTTGAGTGCTGAAAGAGCAGACAATGTTGGTGGGAAAAGTGTTTCTGAACTTCAGAATAACACCTATGTGCCACCAAACATGAGGGGGACTGGGAATACTGGGGCACTAGGCTTCGAAACCCCACTGCGGAATGAAAGTAGTGGCACATCAGTTGCCAAGCTCTCTTTGGAACCAAAGAGAAAGATCTTCATTACTGACAAGGATGCAAGCGCATCGATTGGTAACGGTGGAACAGCTAATGTGTTCGCCAATAATTCTGCGCCAGTTACTCCCGGTGTGGATTTTCTGGAACAAATCAAGCAGATCATCAGGACTGAGATAGGTGGGCCTTCAGCTAGCCTTACATACAGAAATCCTTATCCAGATTACGTGGCAAATAGCGAATGGCCTAGGGGATACAAGCCGATCAGGTTTACTACGTTTTCAGGAGAAGGATCCGAAGATGCTGCTACGCACATTTCGCGCTTCCAAGGCGAATGTGGTCCTTATGGTGGTGATGATAACCTCAAACTGAGGGCGTTCAGATCATCCTTATCAGGAGCTGCTTTGACCTGGTATACCAAACTAGCACCAAGGTCTATTCCTGATTGGACCACCATGGAGACAATGTTTAGAACTACTTTCGGAGTAGTGGAACCTGAGGTGGATTTGTCCGCACTTACCTCCATGTATCAGCAATCTGCTGAGACTTCCGTGGATTTCCTCAAGAGGTTCAAGATCCAGCAAGCTAAGTGCAAGTCACCTATTACTGAGGGTGATGCCATTGCCATTGCTATCAAGGGTTTGGAACATAGACAGCGAACCAAACATCATGACATGAGATTCGCCAGCATGGCCGACTTGATGAACAAGGTTGGCAGTTACCAACTGCTCCTAAATGAGTTGGATGACAAGGCGAATGCTTCCAGAGGAACGTACGTGCCCGGGAGGCACAGATCCGTTGGGGCTTTGTATACACCTATAGAGCCTTTCTACACGCATCAGTCGCCAATCTATAGGGAGGAAGATCCTTACAGTGATGACGTAGCAGCCTTGGAGTTGACAGCCCGCACTGCAAAGCCCAAGAGCCTTACAATCGCCCGCGAACCTGTCAAGATTTCCACAATGGCGTTCACCAAGCCAGAGTTCGAGACATACACTTATAATGCTAATAAAGCAGCTGAAATTCTGGAGGAGTTAATCCAACAGAAGTTGATCAAGAGTGATTTTGGTCCGTACCCCAAACCTGAGCAACCTAAGGGAGAGAAATACTGCAAATTTCACAATATGTGGAACCATAATACTTCTGATTGCATTAAACTGAAGGATCAGATCCAGGTTTGGTTAAATAGTGGACGAATTCAAGTGGACAGTGAGAAGACGGCTGCATTAGTAGACCTTGACCCTTTCCCTCAGGTAGGAATGATAGATATCGTTCCAAGGAAAGCTGGCAGGCGAGTACGACATGTACGACCGAAGTTTGAGGCTTATACGTTTACTGCCGATAGAGCTCATGACATCCTGGAAGAACTTATCATAGCTGGTTTAATCAAGGTGTCTTTTGGCTCATTCCCTACTCCAGAGCAAATGCGCGGAAAGACGTATTGCAAGTTCCATAATGCTTGGACGCATGACACTGCCAGTTGTGTTAAGTTAAAAGATCAGATACAGGAATGGATAAACGAGGGGCGAATCCAGTTTGAAACAACGGCGAACGCTACCGTGGCTATGGTGAACCTTGATCGGGACAAGAGGAATCGACGAAAACCTACACTGGAATTGCTAACACCAAGGCCAGAAGACGAAGAAGAGCCTGTGCCTAAAAGAACTAAACCAACTCCAGAAGCTTCTACGGTGGTTTTATGTTCCCGATGCAAGGTGGAATGTGGCATTTCAGTTAGCTATGAGGAATTTGCCAATTCTTTTCAGTATCACCCCAAGTCAGCTCCAGTACTTCATTCGCCACCAGAAAACTTCCAGCCCGCTAGCCCTAAACAGGTACGTACTCAATCAGAGGTTAATACAGCAATGAAAGATTCTAACCTGTTTACCAAGATGAAGGCAGTAGACTTCTTCCGCAAGGAACCTACAGCCACCACACAGCAGCAGGCTGTTGTATCTAAGCCGTACATTCCTCCAGTATCACGAGCGATTATTAAAGAGGACAAGTGGTACGTCCAAGAGAAAGGACGAGCTGTTGAGCTAACCGCCACTAAGAAAAGGAATATGCAAAAGCGCTATGGGCGAGCCACTCGCACATTAGAAGCATTGGAACAAGGGTTGGTCAGACCTGAGGAGTTGCTTAAGACACCGGAGCAGTTAAGGCGCACGGTGTAACGATTGTCCGCCAAGCCTATGATCCAGCAAGGGAAACAGGTGATACGTTCTGCTCAACCTCAACCACCAAAGACAGTCAACAGTGTTTCTTCAGCACCCATAGTTAAGAAGCGTTCAGTTTTCGAGCGACTGGAGGATTTCTCGATCCAGAATTTCAAGCAGGGTTCTGCTGCGGAAACATCAGGAGTTTCTCACTTGCCTGTTAAGCCTCCCACTTTAAAATCAGTAGTGGTAGCAAGCGAACGGACTTCAAGGCCCCAGTGGAAACCCAAGACATTAAGGAAGGATACCAACGATCCACCTAAAGAGTCTATCCTGCCACAACCTGCGCTAAAGGTTGTCCTCCCGACGGTAGTGGTCACACAAGAAGTGGTTCCAAGCGAACCAAAAGACTTATGTCGCGAACCTACACCAGAGGTTCCTATTGAACAGCCCGCTGGTGTTGCGGATATCTTTGACGTTGCTCTGGTCCGTAGTCAGATCATGGCGAATGATAATCCGGATGTCCCTATGGATGAGCCAAAACTTAACTTGGAGCTTGAGGATGATTATGGCAATGATGCTGTGTCCAACGCCGCCAGTGAGGATCATGATCAAGCATTGGAGTGTGACATGGTCTATGTGTTATCTTCCAAGTACGCTTTGCCGGTCGCAGCATCTGCCTGTCCAGTGGTGGAGGTAGAAGGGTACGAAGATACCACCACAGGTTTGGAGAAAGACACTTCAGATGCTAGACAAGAAGTTGATTCAGCTTTGAAGAGACTATTCATGATGTTTTCCAAGCCTAATTTGTCCATGACCATGCATCTGAGGCCTCTCTACGCCACAGCGTCCATAGAAGGCAAAGACATCAACAAGATGATGGTCGATTCTGGAGCCGCTGTGAACATCATCACTGTACGAACTATGACTGTTCTAGGAATCAAGAAAGCGGCAATTCAACAAACTTCCCTCTCGGTTAAGAACTTTGCTGGAACAACCACAAAGACTTTGGGTTTGTTGTTCTTAAAAGTCAAAATTGGACCAGCAGACGCAGTTCACGCGTTCTTCGTGGTCGAATGCACAACACCTTACAGCGGCATCTTGGGTAGAGATTGGATTCACAGGAGTTATTGTGTCCCATCTTCTATGCATCAGGAATTGCTGTTGTGGAATCCAGCGACGGACGAGGCTGAGCTCATCAAAGCAGATCCACGACCCTTTTCGGTTTCTGCTAACTCAATTGACGCTAGTTACTACAATGGGGACATGCGACCTCTTGCAGTACAGGGTGTCGACGTCAAAGGCCGCCCTTTCGGGGTGACGGCCTCCGACTTGGCACAATGGGGAATCATCCAGACCAGGACTGACAGTTCGCGGCCTTTCCTCGTTGCACCAGTTTCCCAGACTTCTCCATGTTAGCACAACCAACAGAGGAGGAAGTGCAGGCCTGCTTGTCCTTGTATACCCGTTTACAGACGTACTTGGATGAAGCAGAGGCCTATGATCGAATCGCAACTTTAGAGTGCGTACATGAAGATGTTCTTGACCATGAAGAGGAGGAAGCAGCAGAGGAAATCCAGTTAGCTCCTGCCGCGTTAGATGATACACCCCCTAAGGTCAAGGATCCCATTGAAAAGGTTAATCTTGGTAATGACACAGAGCCAATGGAAGTGGCTATCAGTACTTACTTAGATCCTGAACAACGGCAGGGACTTATCGACTTATTGCTGGAATTCAAAGATTGTTTTGTCGAGAAATATGAAGATATGCCTGGCCTGTCACCAGAGTTAGTTTGCCACAAGTTACCTACCTTGGCTGGCAAGAAGCACTACAAGAAAAGTGGCTATTAATAGCAATTGATAATAGCGTTTTTCCCAAAAGTGCTATTATAGGTTGGTGTTTTAGATTTTTTTTTTTTGAAACGCCATGGTATGGTGTCCAAAAAAATAAAACGCTATGACTCTATGAGTTGATGACACGGGCGGGCTTTTGAGCGGGCTTTTGAAAGTGAATTGCACTTCTTCCCTCGTTTCTTGAAATCGAGCTTTTCAAAAAGAAGAAAAAATTAAACTTCAATTAATATTAACGAAGCAAACATAAAAAGTTAAAAACCCAAAGCCCTCCAGTCCCTCCTTCCTTCGGTCATCTGCCTCTGTTGTTCGTTCTCCCCTTTCTTTTTCTCTGCCACCAGATCTAGCAAGAGAAATGACCTCCTTCTCTCAACAACGGAGTACCCAAAGTACCTATTTTTCTCTCTATCATGGAACATAAGGCTAGTCTCTCATCCGATTCTCTCTTCCCATCTATTTTTTTGTTCCTCTGTATCATGGGTGATTTGGTTTAACTGTTTATGGCATGGGTTTTTGAATTACTTGGGTTTTTGCGGGGTCAATTTAATTAAGGGTCTGGGTTTTAATTCGTGGATTAACAATTCAGAGTAAGAGAATGTGAAATTGGGGGTTAGGGTTTCTGTTTCTCAATTTGAATTCACGTTACTGAGTTACTGCTGATTGTTGACAGTTTTTTGTGTATGTTTAACCTTAAATTCATCTCATGGTTTCTTTTCTATTTCAGTGTTGCAGAGTTTTGCAGATTTTATTAATTGCTCATTTTTGGTTTATTGAAAGCTATAGAACCTAATTAGTTTTGCAGATATTGTCGGGGTTGTCTTTCCTCATGTCTTATTCATTTACTTGCATCTCAAGAGCCTCTGTTTGGTACGTTTTTGGAACTAAGAGTTTAAGAGCTTTAAGTATCTTTTCAATGGAAATTTTGAAGCATATATATACCGAGGGTCACCAATATTGTTGATTGATAACAGAAATTGGTAAAATAAAAAAATCAAAATGAATCTGAACTTTTTTTTTGGACAATATGAATCTGAACTTTTTTTTTGGACAATATGAATCTGAACTTTCTAAGACGATATCTTCTTGAGAACATATGGAAAAATGCGTATGTTTAACTGCTGTAGCCTCATTTTAGACTAGTAAGTTGAGTTGGAGTTTATCAATATTATTGATGGCTTGATTTTTGGAACAAAAGATAAATTAATTTTACTGTAACCACATTATTCTTTCTTATCTTTTCTCGTTTCAGGAATTGGTCATAACTTGTTATAGAAAATCAACGAACCTGCTCAAGTTTGATAAAGTAATACATGATCGTAGTTCGTGTTGATGTCGGGGACTGCATGCTTCTTCAGGTTGTGGTGATGCGTATGATTGAATCTTTGAAGGCATATAATTTTGTGTTCACTTGTATTTGGTTGTGCTTCTTATGGGGCATGCATAGTAGTATATTAATAGTTCTTAATATATTGGAGAATATTATAAGGATCATATCTCAGATTGTGCTAATGCTATGCAATTTCATTTTCAGTATATTTTTGTGTTTTTGTTTGTTCTTTTGGTCTATCTGATCTGCCTGATCGCTGTTTGTATTTGAATTGAAGAGGTGCTATTTTATTTGGATTGAAAAGATGCATGCCTTCATTATTATGTTCTTTATGCACTTTAAGATCGAATACTAATGTGGATCAGTTTTTCCTAGGATAGAGACCTCCCTTCCCTTTCTTCTTGTGTTTCCCTTTTGTCACATTAAGTGTAGTATTGCGTATATGGGTGATGGTGTTGATTAACTTGATTGTAGTATATTGTCTATAATAAGTTCATCTTATTTCAATTTGAATCTATGATTTGTGCACTCATTTAACACAAAGAAATAGGATGGACACATGCAGTATGGAAACCAATATTATTGGTATTTGATCTTTGTTTGACATGTTCATATTTCTTATTCAGTTTTTTGTACATTCTCTTTCTTCATATCTTTCTTGACATAAGTTGTTGATTTGCCTTTTGTGGGTTATAGTATTTTGTAATGACTGTCCCCTGAAACCCTTTATATAAATCATATCAGGAGTGTCAACTGTTGGGCAGCAGAAGCAATCTGGATGGCCATATGATGCAAATATATATGAGCAGTCCGATGCTAAACCAATTAAGGTTTGTTTGTATTTTTCATTATGTCTTGAAGGCTCTAGCTTATGTAATTCATACTAAAATTCTTTTTTCTTCTATAAATCGTAGTCAGTGGTCCACATGTTGATTCTTTGTAGCTGATGGAATCGACAATTTCATTCTCATATCATGTACTATCATAGCTGCTTGTCCTTGTGTTGATTTTGTGTTGTTGTTTCATACCTCGGACATATTGTATTTAGCAGGAGATCGAAGCTAGTTAGATAATATGCTCTGCATAATGTACATGACATGCTTTGAATTTTAAAAACCCTGTGGACATAGATTTTGTGCGTTTTGCCATTAAAAGTCATAATGTTTGCTTTATTCAGAGGTTATACTTTTGTCTTGCTGGTATGCTTCTTTGTCTTGTATGTTGCTTTTTTGAGTTAAGGTTCTTGTTCCCTTTTTTTCTTTGTATTTAAAAAACAAAAATTGATTCATTGGTACTGCAAAATTGTCGTTATTGGAATGCTCATGTATCATTCTTACATGCAACTTTTATTTTGTTTTCCTTTGATCACTGTATCCTATTTTTTCCTTGAGCTTTGAAATGATTAATTGGTGTGTTTTGAATTGGCAGTTCAAAGACATTGGTAGTTCAAAGAAGATGCAAGTTTTGATGCTGCTTTGGAGAAGTAATAGATTAGTTTTTGAATGTTTTGGAGAACTAATAGGTTAGTTAAGTTATAGCTAGACTATTTGAAGTAGGGTTTGTATTACTAGTACGCGAGGACATAAACCTTGTTGGTTGAGACAATGTATTACTTCTACAATTTTGCAATATATTACAATACATGACTTGTTTGTTATGTTTATGTTTAGTGATAGAAATTTTAATTGTCTTGCTCTTGAATAAGTGTGATAGCACTTAAAAGACGAAAATAACTTACTGTTATATTCTTGAAATGTTAAAACAAAATGTGTAGTAGCCCTTGAGAAACGCTGTGGAAATGAAAATAATGGCTTTTGTTAAGTGCTACGAGATGTTAGACGATAGCGCTTGAGAAACGCTATTGACAATCATACAATAGCATTTTTTAATCGTTGTGAGAGCTCAAACAATAGCATTTCATAAACGCTATTATTGACCCAGTACCTATTATAGCTCCGGCAGACACAGCGTTTACTAAAGCGCCATCTAATCCTACTATAGCGTTTTTTGGACGCTGTAGATGAGAGTTTATGGTGTAGTGAAGCCAGTTCAGCAAGCACCTAGGCGAATGAACGCTGACACCATGAAATCAGTTAAAGAAGAGGTTGAAAAGATGCATAAGTCTGGGATCATTCGCGTGGCAAAGTATAATGAGTGGCTATCGAACATTGTTCCCGTTCGCAAAAAGAATGGGAAAATGCGTGTTTGTGTGGATTACAGGGACCTCAATACTGCCACGCCTAAGGATGTTTATCCTATGCCTGTAGCGGACATGTTGGTTGACGCGGTAGCAAGACATGAGATGCTTTCCTTCATGGACGGCACAGCAGGCTATCACCAGATTCCGGTAGCAGAAGAAGATAGACATAAAACAGCTTTCAGGTGCCCTGGTTTTACTGGTGTGTTTGAATATGTTGTTATGCCTTTTGGCTTAAAGAATGCAGGAGCTACTTACCAACGAGCAATGAACCTGATCTTCCATGACATCTTAGGAAAGATTCTAGAGGTTTACATCGATGACGTGGTGGTCAAGTCTACTCTGAAAGCTAGTCACCTCACTGATCTCCGGAAGGTATTTGAACGAATGCGCGTTCATAGACTCAAGATGAATCCAGCAAAGTGTGTCTTTGGTGTACAGGCAGGAGACTTCTTGGGTTTCTTAGTGCATCAGCGAGGAATCGAAGTACCAGGTGACAAAGCAAAAGCGGTGATTGACGCCCCAGCACCGCGAACGAAGAAAGAGCTGCAGAGTTTACTAGGCAAGATCAATTTCTTGCGGCGCTTCATCTCTAATTCTGCTGGCAAAATTAATCCTTTCTCTCCGTTGCTCAAGCTTCAGGGGGAGAAAGAGTTTGTTTGGGAGCCTATTCATCAAGAGGCTTTTGATAAGATTAAAGCCTATTTAACGAACCCTCCAGTTTTGGTTCCTCCAAAGCCAGGGGTTCCCCTGAAACTTTATATTTCCGCTTCTGAAACCTCTGTTGCAGGTTTGCTTGCTCAGGACGAAGAAACAGTTGATGGCAAGGTTGTTGAACATGCTATCTTTTACTTAAGCAGGACTCTCTTGGACGCGGAAACACGATATTCGCCGATAGAGCGGCTTTGTTTGGCCCTTTACTTTGCAGGCTGCAAGCTACGCCATTATATGCTTTCTTTTACCACTAGGGTGGTAGCTCAAACAGACTTGGTCAAGTATATGTTAACCAGACCTATCTTGAGAGGTCGGATTGGCAAATGGATTCTGGCACTTTCTGAGTTTTTCCTGCAGTATGTTCCTTTGAAGGCTCAAACCAGTCAGGGAGTGTCAGATTTCCTCTTGCATCACCCCATTCCTGATGATCATGAAGTTCGAGACCTTGAGGTAGGTGCTATATATTTGCAACCTTGGACACTTTACTTTGATGGTTCTAGTACAGATCGCTTGTCAGGTGCAGGAATCGCAATTGTCAACCCAGATGGGGTTCGCTTTTCTTACTCTTTCCAACTCGAGTGGAATTGCACTAATAATCAGGCTGAATATGAAGCGTTGATCATCGGCCTGGAGATCCTGCTAGAGATGGGGATCCATGAAGTAGAAATCTTTGGCGATTCTTTGTTGGTTATTAACCAACTTCAGCGGATTTTCAAATGTATTAGTTTTACGTTGGTCCCTTTCCTCAACAGAGCTTTGGAGCTTTTGGAGGAGTTTCACGAGGTTTCCTTGGAGCACATTCCCCGAGAACTCAACTTTGCAGCGAACGAGTTGGCACAACTAGCTACTGGCTTGAGTTTTGCTGATGGCGTTCGCGAACGAACTCTTAAGGTTGAACGGCGGACACTTCCATCCTTCATGGCTCGGCGAGAATATACTGATGATTGGCGCGTCGCTGCATTGGATGCTATTGATACTGATTGGCGTCGCCCTATAATCGATTATTTGTCTGATCCCAGTGCTCCTACCGACCGAAAGATCCGCTTTTTGGCCCTTAACTATGTTCTCAAGGGCGGCGAATTGTTGCGGCGTGGAGAAGACGGCATTGAGTTTTGCTGCATCTTTGGCAAGGAAGCTAAGCGAGTCATGCGAGAAGTTCATCTTGGAGTCTGTGGCTCCCATCAGGCTGGACCAAAAATGAGATGGCTTATTCGCCGCTACGGGTATTACTGGCCATCCATTTTGAAGGATTGTATAAGTTTTGCTAAAGGATGCCAAGATTGTCAGGCTCATGGACCCGTTCGCCATGTCCCCAACGTTCCTATGCAGCCTATCATCAAGCCCTGGCCTGCCAGAGGTTGGGCGCTTGACCTCATTGGTCTCATTCACCCTCATTCTTCAGCACAACACAAGTTCATCATCGTTGCTACTGATTTCTTTACCAAATGGGTAGAGGCTGAAGCGTTAAAAGACTCTTCTGCAGCTACGGTTCGCTCTTTCATCTTTCGCAACATCATCTGTCGTTTTGGCGTTCCAGAATGTTTAGTTGCGGACAGGGGGGCAGCTTTCATGGCCGCGGACGTTAATAAATTGATGACGGATCTTGGTATTCAATTCCTTCATTCTACGCCGTATTACGCTCAGTCCAACGGACAGGCAGAGGCCAGTAACAAAATTATTATCACCATTCTTCGGAAGATGTTGGCCGCTAATGCCAGAGATTGGCATAATGAGCTTGATTGTACACTTTGGGCATACAGGACGTCTAAACGCACACCTACGGGTACTACACCATATGCGTTGATGTTTGGCCATGATGCGGTACTTCCTTTGGAGGTTAACGTTCATTCGCTGCGCGTGCAAGAGCAACATCAGCTAATCGGCGAAGACTACGTCCAGGCTATGTGGCAGGAACATGAAGATTTGAGCGAACACCGGCTTGCAGCATTAGACACCCTGATCATCGAGAAGCGTCGTATTGCCAGAGTGTACGATAAGCGTACTACTGGTCGTAGTTTTGGTGTTGGTGACCTTGTTTGGAAGACCGTCCTTCCCTTAGGTGAAAAAGAGCGTGGACGGGGCAAATGATCTCCCCGGTGAGAGGGGCCTTTCGTTGTTGATCGAATCCTGGGCAAAGGCGCATATCACTTACGTGATACGGATGGCGAACTTCATCACAATCCAATCAATGGTCGTTACCTAAAGAAATATTTTCCAAGTGTTTGGGAATTGGATGATCCGCCGGTGTCGACGCCTGACCAGGGGGGCAATACTTAGTTCTCCTACCTTGCTCTTTCCAAGCCAATACCGTGGCTTCTACTACATTCGCTATACTTCGTCGAACTAGGGGGGCAACTATATCCCACAAGAGTTTGGTCAGACCCGTTTACGAGTTATGCTTTGCTTTTAAATTTCAAATCTGGTAAATTTTTGTTTTTACTTTTCGTTTTGTACCTTTTGGTTCGGACATATAAACTGTAAAGCAGGAACATATCATAGTATAAAGCGAATAAACGAAAAGCGTTTAAACATGCACCAAACATCTGTTTATTTACATATTGGCTTTGCGGCCAAGAGCTTTTACATGAAAATAAAAATACCAAACAAAGAGCCAAAACGTGGCTCTGATACCATGGAGGCTGCGTCCAAGGCCCTTCCTGTAACCTATTGCTAAGCTTGGGTAACCCATCTTGGAAATCTAGGGCTACCACTCCCCATTTTCTCCTCTCACAGAGTTTTTGAGAGAGAGGGAATTCAGCGGGCAACCTGCGCAACCGCAGATCATCCGCTGACAAGCCTAGAACAGCAAGTCATCCTGGCGAACGGGGGCTTTGTGCAGCCCGCCAGGAGACTTTTGCTGTCCCCATTCTGCCACCTTCTCACTTCTGTCTCCAAGAAGCAGAAGGGATGGTAGGCAGGATGGGGGAGGAAGCCTGAGGTTTCGTTGTATAACTCAACCTAGGCATGAGGTTTGGTTGTATAACTCAAATATTTTTGGTATGGATTCTAAGTGAAGGAAGAGATTTGAGGGCCAGAAGGAAGAGCAAAACCAAGAGAGGCATTTTCGACGCCTGATGAGGGTTTTCTGTTTGGAATGAACCAATGAAGGGTTCTCTATTTAAAGAAGGGAACTGGGGTTGGTTTGGTGCAAGATTTGGTAACCGGTTAGAGATTTGCAGTTATTAGGGGCAGTTACCACATTTAAGTCTTTAGTTTGGGGAATTAAAATTTCGGTTCCCCGGATCCCCTTTTGAATATGACCTTTGACTTTGTCAAAGTCTATCCTTCCTGAGGGGTTACTTCCTCGTTATCTGATGTTGGGCCGACTTTTGGTTTGGGCCGGCAGTTGATGGAACTAAAATTAAACATGTAGTGTTTTCTTATACATACAAACAAAAGAATGAACCGTAAAGGGTTCATGGTTACAATTGATCTGGGCTTATACCATGCGGCCCAATGATGCAATGTCTATGACGATCTTCTGGTACTCGGCTTGGAGACGCTCTGCTTGGACGTTCGCCACTCTCGCTTTTGCACGTGCATCTACCAGACGTTGCCTCAGTTCCTCGGTTGGGCCTACCTCATTCACCAAAGCTTTTTTGTCTTTTCCCCTCTTGAACTGAAGTTGGATAATCTGAGCTTCGATTTCAGCCTTGGCGGCTTCGAGTTCTTCTAGTTTGGCCTCGCAGAGGGCAACATCGGTTCGCCGTCGTTGGAGTGATTCTTTCCGGGCCGCAAACAGTTTTTCCACTTCAACTCGTTGAGTTGAAGACAGGTTCACCAGTTTGGTAGACTTCTCAATATTAGTCTGGAGGTTGGCAATGGCACTGACTTTGGCTTCAAGCTCGTCCAAGATTGCTTGATCTCCTTCATCTGCATGAAGCCGTAAGCTACCGGTATAGGCAATGATCTTCTCTCGCACCTTCGGATCTTCCAAGTTTACATTGCTGAGGTGGCTGAGGTAATATTGCGCATCTTCTACCAGTTCTGGGGTAATTGGCTTGTCCAGTACTTCTTCTAGGCGTTCTTTGAGTGCTTTGGGAGGGAGTGTTGGTTTGGAAGAAGAAGACTTCTCTGCAACAACAAGGACTAGGCTCTGGGAATCCACGGCGAGGTTCGCCAGTGTTTGTGCAGCTGTGTGTGAATTTGGCCCGGACGTGGGCGCGTCAGAGGATTGCTTGGGGAAGGGTTCGCTGCCATTCGCCGCGTCGAGTTTGGCGTCTGAACCCGATGCTTGGTTTTGGCCTGCGAAGTGATCCTGCAAAGAAAGGAATTTTGTTAGAACCAGTGAGTGGTTCAGAAATGCTGGATGTTTCATAATACGTGAAGGATGCATGGAGTATTTACCGCAAAAGGAGTGAAATCTGGGTTTACCTCCACCTCTGGAGTCGTTCTTTCTACCGAGGACGTCGTTGCGTTTTCGTTCGCAGAGGGATTGGCGGCGCCAGCATCCACATTCTCCTGAGCCTCACAGGGTGACACATCTTGTGCTTCAGCAGAGGAGATGTTTGGGCTGGGGGGCAAGTCAGCATCCTGCTGGAGGTTGGAATCGCCGGCACCCTCAACAGTTTCTCTATTCGCCACTTCCACAGTTTGAGGGGCAGCCTCGGGAGAAGGTGCAGGAGCGAAAGCTGGTCCTTCATTGTTGTTCGCAGGTTGGTCTGGGGAAGCGTAGGCGATGGGAACCGCATAAGTTACTGATAGCAGTCCAAGACCATCCAGGGCTTCAACCATGTTTATTTCGTCTTCCGTGGAGTTCCCATCAGTGGAACTGTCTTCAGATCCTTGAGCAGGGGTGCTTTCCTTAGCTTCAGGGATAGGAGAGTCGTCTGCTATTACAATCACCTCAGGCGCATTACGCCTCCTTGTCTGCAACAGAGCGAATGGTAAACCAGTTAGTGGGTGGGAAAGGAGTACGCAATTGAGAATGGTTGCAAAAGTTAATGAAGAGTTTTATCCTTACCAAGGGACGTTCTTCTTCTGTTTCTTCTTCTTCATTGACTGACGGTTCGCGGGGTCTTTTCTGAGCGGCGGCACGAGAGGAGGAGGCTTCCCCGGGAAACGAGCTTTTTAGCGTTTCCTGTGGCAATATACACAAACAATCAGGATCCGTGCTATAAAGAGGAGAATTAAGATAAGGACTTAGAATTCAAAGTTCATACTTGAACTGGTGTTTCTCTAGTTTGTTTTTGTTTTTGTTCAAGAGCAGCTGTGGCAGGGATTTTTCTGTTCGCGCCATTTAGAACTTGCTGATCTTCTTCGAGGTTGAGTTCAACCCTGCCTCGAGCGAAGATGGTGCGAAAGAGGTCTTCTGCGCTTTGGTCCCACTTGTTGGCAGAAAGGGCAGCCCACCATATGGCATATTGTGGAGACACAGCCATAGTGCAGTGGAGGATACTGGCTCCCAAGGTAGCAGGCGGTAGGATGTACTTAAAGTGGACTTTGCATCTGCTTTGGTCATGTACATCGTTCGCTGAGATCCGCCAGGAGGTATACAGGTTCAGGCTCTCAAACAGAGGATAAGGGATTTTCTGCCTAAATCCTAGCTGGCGAGCGAAGTGGGTAGGAGCATAAAGTTCAAAGCCGGCTTCTTCATCTGGAAGGTTGAAGTCCATACAGGACACGACTCGTTTGAACATGGCCAAGGCCTCAGCAGAATGTTCGCTAGACCAAAAGAAGCCATGCTCTAGTGGGCTAGGGAATTTTCTGTTTACAACTAGCGTTACCGAATCTAAAGCTGATTCATCTAGATGATAAAGGTAACGAAAACATTCGAAGTATGAGGGAGAGGGAAACTCATCTCGGTTGGCGAATGCCATCCCTAGTACCTCATCTTCTGGAAAGGAATCCACTTCAGGGTGCCTGAATTGGGGAAAGTAGACCTGCAGCCAGAGGTCAAGAATCCAGAGGGGTCCTCCTAGCGAATTGTAGTCAAAGGGTCTGAGCGTCAGGGAATAGAGCGAACGGTAGAGGATGGCTAGGACAGGTTGGCCTAATCCTGTTGGTTGTTTGTTGAAGAGGGCTGCTGCCAGCATGGTCCACGTGCCGACAATTTTCTTCGCCGTGATACAAAAGAGGAACTTGCACAGCCAGAGTTCCAAGAAAGCAATTCCTCCTTGCTCGTTGTTTTGCTTTGAGAAGAAGTTGCACCAAGCGGTGTAGGATTTGCAGTGGGGAAGGCGAACCGGACTGGGTTTGTGCTCTATTGAATCTAGCCCTTGGTCATATTCTCCATAGCTATAAGGCTCTGGATGAACGGGGAGGCCGGTGATTGTGAGAATGTCTAGCAGAGTGATTCCCATTTGCCCAAACCGGAAATTGAAGGTATTGCTGGAGGTGTCCCAGAAGCAAGCGGCTGCGATTATTGGGGCCCGGTTCCCTCCTCCATTGTGCAGAGAAAAACAGAGTTCTAGTGTTTCTGCAATCCCTACTTCCTGCCAGCGATCCAAGTCAGTTGTCCTCCTGGCTTGGTACCACTTGAGTTCTTCTGGACTTGGGGTAGGCCAGCTTCCTATTCGCACTGCTTGATGATGTCTTTGCCATCGTGGGAAGATAGCGGCGGTCGCCCGGAACGCGAGTATTGGGCATCGAATGGCTTGAAAATAATGGTTCAGGAATTGGGCCGACATTTCGTCAATCCAAGGACCCAGACTCGCCGTGCGGTTCTCATACACCTTGACGTGGGAGTGGTGAGAATGTTTGTTGGCGGTAAGAGGGTACATGGCTAGTTTGAATTGCTGGGCGTAGTGCTCTGTTAGGATATTGGAGGATGAGGCCATTTCTATCGTTTGTTTGGTCTGGATTCTTACTTGTTCTGAGTTCTTAGGGTTCTGGATTCCTTAACAGATTAGTGTTGAGGGGTTTGGTTTTAAAGAGCCGAAGCGGTGTTTTTGAAAGGTCTGATCTTGTTCGTTTCGCGAACCAGTTTGAATTGGGAGGCGTGATGAAACAGTGCAACGGTTCAGTCTTTTCGGCTTCTGGGCTTTGTTGCGGCCTTCCGTGAACAGTTGTGTGTTTTTCTCAAGATTTAGCCCTCTTCAATCACGTTTATCACGGACCCGGGCCTGATTTCGAGGCCTGGGGGGCAATGTTTGAGCCCAAATGAATATTTGGTTGATCCATTTGTGATTATAGCCCATGGACCGATTATTGCGGCCCAAAATACCTTTGAGTTTATTAAAGGGCAGATCCTTGCTTTGTGTTTGCCTTATAACTCAAGGAAAATATATATATTTAATTACATTAATTATGTTTAGGAGTCCTGCTAGGAAACGAAATCTATGATCCTTGTTCTATGAGGATTCGCCGACCTATCTCTATAAATAGAGGGTTCTAAGGCGAATGACGTCTCTCTCTCGATCAATACAACCTACAAGCAAACTACTTGCATACAAGCCTCTCCGGAGCAAACCCTAGCGACCAAAGCCTCTCCGGAGCAAACCAGCGACTCTCAGCCAAGCTAAAATCACGTTTTAGCAACCCAAGTGCTTTCTCAAGCATTCCCAATTGATTGCTCTGCTTACTCAGCGTTGAGGAAGTATCGATTATTGCGTTCGCAAGAGATCACGTTCGAAGACCTAATTCCGTTTAGGCATTCACGTACGAACCGACAGAGTTGGTGCTCTCTCTGTCTACATTCGCTTGATCCAGAAGCAAGAAGTGGCACACATCGACTACATCAACGTACCCCGTGGTACTGGCACGCCCGCACTCTACAAAAGAGACTGTTTGACTCTCCCCTGCGGTTTCCAGCGCAAACAGATATATCGGTACATTAATGTACCGTCGACAAACCCTTCTTACATCTACAATGTTGAATAAAGTTTCAACAATAGGACTTACCGTTGATGAAATTTTAAATGACAAAATTGTACTTGTTGATAATTTTTTTGATAACGTTGTTGGGTTAAAAAGCTTAGGGAGAAAACGACAATATTCATTGGTAAAGAGAAATTACATTGTAAGGTACATTGTGGTGATGGCACCACCGGTGCAAAGATTAAAAAGGTAACATCACATGCAGTGAACAAGATGATTCATTTAGAAGAGAAGCAATCTCTCTAGCTAAAAATGTACCCTTTTTACTAATGTTTATAAACAAGCACCATAGACTTGCAACCTTACTGTATTTATATCAGCCAATGTGAGTGGTTGGTTTAGGTTCAAAAATTAATTCAACCCAAATACAATGGTTCCTAACTTTTAAACAAAATCCACAAGGATCCCAGATCCGGACTCAACAACCCGACTCGACTAAAAGCTATTTAGTCCCCACAAATCAAGGAAAACCCTAGCAACCTTTCTTAGGAGTAACAACCCTTCGTCAGCATCGGTCACTCCAATATCAGAACCCCAGCTCCAATCTTGTTCCTTAAAAACTCTGATCCAAACACCTAACCCCCACCAATGGGCAAGCCATCAAAACTATCGCACCACTACAACTACAACATACCATGTCCGCTGTGGACGAAGATAAGCCTAAACATGTGTTCAGGTAAGCAAATGTCCCTGAACAACCCTACTGCGGAGCAGAGAACCGAGCATGACGTGCTTGAAGTACCGACGCCATACCGAAGAAGACTCCGTTGTAGGCCTCTAGGTGCTATGACTAATACCCAGAGGCTAGGGATCGACACCATGTATGTTGCTATATGCGAGCAAAACTCTAGAGTTAGGGTTTGTCGTCATGAGAGAGAGAGAGAGAGAGAGAGAGAGAGAGAGAGAGAGAGAGAGAGAGAGAGAGAGAGAGAGAGAGAGAGAGAGAGAGAGAGAGAGAGAGAGAGAGAGAGCTCTTTCCATCAACTGAGAAGTTCCTTTTGTTGCTTATATTTGTGGATGATAATCTAAATCTATTGTATTGTTTTTCTCCTAATTTTTGATCTTTTAAGAAGTTTATATTTTTGAAACGCTTTTACTATACTAATTTATATATGTTCTCCACATTGAATCAACAATAAAATTATTGTTTTTTTTGCAAAGACAAAATGGTGAAAATCCAACATTTCAAAATATCTATGAAAATTAATTAATTTTTTTTATCTAAACACATTGTAAATTTGTCTTTCTAAATATTCTAGATTTCAACGAGAAGTTCTAAAAAGAGTGGCTCTTCCTTCTTGCTAGAATTTTCTCTTCCTCTGAATGCCAATGTTCAAAGTTGTTGGCAGCTTCGTTCGTCGATCTAGCCCCTCCAACAGTCTGTCTTATGGATCCACTTGTCACTCCGACGCCAATGTCCGTGTTTCTCTCTTTTTCTTTGTCTTTTAACCCAGATATATTGTGGATCTTCATCGGTGAAGCCATGAAATCAATAAACACATTCCTCATGGGATATTCTCTCCTCTGTCGTTAGATCAACACTCTTGAGTGTCTGATAATAAAACCTTCCGATTATAAAGTGCAATATATTGTTAGGCAATAATTTTTTATATACCATGGACAAAATTCTATCTTAACTTGCTTTTCAAATTTTTGTTTTGATTTGGCTCATATTATGACTAAATACATGTCGGTAAGAAGATTTCATGTTTTAAAATGTCAAAAAACTAAAATTTATTTCATACAGTAGATCAGTTCACTATCGGACAATAAAAAAGTATTTACCATCTAGGCCATTGAATGGAGGGGTGGGTTCATTGCAATTGGGTTTGGTTTTGGGCAGAAACCAAACTTGAATTTTGGTTTAGTTCGGTTCGGTTCCTCCATTTTGAGAACTAAACCGAATTGTACCAGTAGTTTCGGTTTGGTTTTGATTTTTTTTTTATAATTTTTTTAAAAACCTAGATTTGGGATGAATCTGAGAAGAAATAAGAAGAGAGGAGAGAGAGAGAGAGATGATTAGAAGAACGAAGAAAGAAGAATAAAGGAGAAGAAAGGGAAGAAATAAGAGAGAGAGAGAGAGAGAGAGAGGATTAGAAGAACGAAGAAGATAGAAGAGAGAGAGAGAGAGAAATATATGATTAGAAGAAAGAAGAGAGAGAGATAATTATAAGAAAGAAGAAGATAGAAGAGAGAGAGAGAAATATATGATTAGAAGAAATAAGAGGGAGATGAATTAATATTAAAGAAAGGAAAAGAAAAAAAAACTAGGGGTGGCTTCAGTATGGTTACCGACATTTTTGAATTGGTGTCGATACCAAGCTGATGATAGTCGGTTTCTAAAAAAAATTTCTACCGTTACGGAACCGGCCATTGTCGGTTACTGACAATCGATATACCAAGCAATTAGCTCAGTTTTCGGTTGGCATCGGTTGTCGGTGGAAGGAACGAATGGCGTCGGTTTTTTGTAAATGTAGATCTACTGGAGCAGAAAAAAGTGACCAAGAAGGTAGAGGAGAAGAGAAAGAAAGAAAAAGAGGAATGGGAGAAGAGAACGATGAAACCCAAAAAGAGGAAGAGAGAACGAAGAAACCATAAAGGAAAAGAAAGAGAACGAAGAGAGAAGGAATTAATTGAAAAAAAAAAACCAGAAAGGAAAAGAAAGAGAATGAAGAGAGAAATAAGGAGAGAGAGAGAGAGAAGGAATTAATTGGGAAGAGAAAGAAAGTAGTTAAATAGAAGATTGTGTATATATTATAACAAGAGAAACAAATAGCCTAGTGGTCTTTCTTTCCAATTCAGCATATTGAGGGTTCGAATCTCACACTATGCAAAAATGAGAATGGAGAATTGATACCGAACCGAGCTGAAAGGTCGGTAAATCTCACACCGGTTCGGTATCGAAGCTGGCGGTTCGATCGGTTTTTGTCTTCCTGAGGAAAACTGGAAAAGAAAGAAAAAAGAAGAAATAAATAATGAAAAAAATAATAATAATAAAGTAATAAGTTTCGGTTTTATTCGGTTCGGTTCCGAACACACCGAAATGAAAACCGAACTAAATGTATTCGGTTTTTTATCTTTCAATTTGGTTTTTTTTTTCAATTTCAGCTCGATTTTATTCGGTTTTTGGTTCCGCGAACTCATATGTAATTGCATGGACAAAATGGAATATTTTTTTGGTCATGTTTGAATAGACAAAATTTCCAAGAACTCGTTTTATGACCTGGCCAATTTTTTTTCGCATGCTACATAGGCCTATAGCCCACAAAACCGAAAACGGACGTCAAACCAATTTTTCAATATGCTTCATTTCACCCCATAGATCCGACAAAACGTAAAACAAAACTTCCTTTTTCAAGTTCCTATCTTTCCTCTCGTCAGCCATTAACAAAAATAGTTGAGCACCGAAAGCTCAATCTCTGTGACTCTGTATTTAGAGAAGCAAATTTCACATTGACGAAAATATATGAGGTACTCTACTCCCTCCCATCACTTGTATAATTTCTCTGTATGTTTCTCTTTCATAAGAAAAAAAAAATATATATATATATATATATTCAATTTTCCTCTATTTTTAAGAAGAGGAAAAGATCATTCTTTTTTTTTTTTTTTTCTGTATTTTTGCCTTGTCCATGTCTTATATGATTTTGAAATTTGTAGGGTATTGATTCTTTTGTTTACTTCTGTAAAGAATTAAACTTTTGAAATTTAGGGTCGATTTTCTTATGTAAAGCTTTAGGCTTCAGGCTTGTGGATTGAGAATAAAGCTTTAGGCTTTCAGTTCAGTTATATTTAAGCGGCCATAGCTTTTGATTACAAAAATGCTGGAGATAGTTTGGGCATCTTAGGGTTTCAAATGGTATATTGCTTTGATTTTTTTTTTTGTTCTTTTTGAACTCAGAGTTTTCGTTGAGATGATGGGTGTCAAAAACTGCAGCTAGTTTTGTTTGCACTTGTGTAAGGGTTGGACTTGCACAAAATTCGTGAATGTATTACAATATGAGGAACTTAGTTATATATGTGGTCTATCCTGTAAATGTTGAGACTTGAGAGTGTTTGCTGATTGTGGAGTGGTATCAAAGAAAGCAGGTGTTTATTAGACTCTTATTGAAAGCAGTTGGTTGGTACAGAATGTAGTGGGCTAGATTCCTCTCACCCTGGAAGAATTTGATAAATGTGGTTATGTTTATAGTTACTAGAAGTCTAGAAGTATTTGAGATTGGTTTGTCTGCCAGGAAATATAGGAATTGTATTTATTTCTGGATGTTTTGGCTTATGGAAGGTGTGTGGGATATGAAGTGTGACAAATTCAAGGCTCGAGGAGAGCAACATGAGAGACAACTATCTTCACTGTGTGTATATTGTCCCAAAGTGCTTACTGAATCGTTATAGTCGAGAAGTGTTATTTGTGTTTGATTTGATGTCCTTTTTTGTGAGACCTTAGTAGTCACATTTAAAAGGGTACAAAAGCTTGTGTGGTCAAGCTACTGCACAAGTTTTATGAGCCAATGGAGATTGCTACAAGGAGCAGTATGCTTCCTCCATATGCTGGAGTCGCAAGTGTTGCCTCTAATTGGGTGGACTTGTAGGCACAATAAGAGAATTTAACTTCAGCAATCAAATGAAGGTATCATGTTCATCGAATTTTCTGGGAGCATAACCCGGAATTACTGATTTGTTCTATAGTATAAAGTTCAAGGCTGATATCAATTTTTCCGGTGAATTTTCGTGTGTACTTTCAGTGCTCTTGGAATAAGTTCCAACTGTTCTAAAGGTCAGATTTGAAGAAAATCTTCTGATGTTTATGTACTTTTGGCTTGAATTTGATAAGGGTTTCATATCAATGTCATTAGCATGATTAGTCTTTTTCATTCTTATGGAGCAGCTAATCTTTCAGGATACATCATATTATTGTTTTGTTCTAAATGGAACTGGAACTGCAATTATAGTAGATATGTTGGTCCTTGTGAAACATATGCAAGAAACTAATGAACAATCTTTTTCACTTTCTTTTGAAGTGAAAGTGTAGACTTAAGAGGGTAAATTAGGTCACACCAATGTGTATTAGTTGAACACATATTTGTTAAGAAAACATTTCTCTTTTAAATTCAAATGCAATTGTGGTTTTTCTAAATGATAATTAACAATACCTTTTACAATCCGTTTATATATGAGTCTGATATTCCGGTTTTACCCTGCATGTGCTAATATATGCTTAATATGTAACATATCTGATTTCCTAACATAGATGAATAACAAGAACTTTTATATAGAAGTCATATTTGCGTGGAAAGAAGTTAAAAGGATCTCCATATGGAGTTATGGCTGAGATGGCATAATACTGTTGAACATTCTGCTCCAGAACTTCAATATGATTTCTTTCGGTTGTTTGCATGGTTCTGTGTAGTATTTGTCACTTATTTTGATTGAATAAATTGCAGGGATATAGGTTTCTCAAGAGAGCTCAATAGAAAATATGGATGATCGTCTCAAAAATGATGATTCCCTGTTGCCCAGAGAGCCAGATATTAAGTTTGCAGTTGATAACGTTGAAGTCTTTCATGGTTACTTGGATGGAAAAAGCTTTGATAGAAGGGATGATTCCAATGAGGATCTGAACCAACAGGAGCAACAGATTTCTCGCTCACTACATGCAGAATTCAGAAACGAAATTTCAGAATCTCTTCCGGAAAAATCTTACCCTGTGCCCATCGAATATGATCAGGACTATGCCATGGAAACAAAATCTGACCTTGATCAAGAGAGGACTCAGTCTCCATTCAATGATGATAAACATTACCAAGGTGAGATGGATGAGTTGCGTGACAGTAATTTTTTTAAAACCTCCTCTCAATCTAAGTCGCAAACTTTCGATAATGAAACGGGAACTGAAGATTCTCCTAATTCACAGGAGTCTCCTCTGACAGAAAATACAAACCAGGGAGCTAGAGATTTTGACTTGGTTAGGCCACCTCATACTGGAAGAGCAAGGAATATCTGCTCAGAGAAGTCACAAGATGACTTAATTTCGTCTTCCATTCATGAAATAGAAAGGGAAGCTAGTAATCTACAAACAAGGCAATCATTATCTTCTCCTAAATCGCACTGGTTGGATAATGAACCTAACAAAGATGATTCCCCAGGTGAGAACAGAATGCCGGGAATTCCCCAGTCTGACTTTCAGTTTTGTGGAAGAACAGCCAGAGGATCAATATCTCCTATGACAAGGAGACAAATGTCAATTTCATCTGAAGGCTCTCCTTCACCACTTCACTCACTCAATGGCCATAAGCACATATCTTCTCGGCAAGGTTCTCCAGACCCATCATATGAACCTCGATCACATAGACCAAGAATTTCTTCTCCTGAAAGGTCTGACGTGAGTAAAGGAGTATCCCCTGATTATTTATCTCCTGCCAGGCAAACCTCTGCGTCTACACATGGCATTCGGCAAGAGCCCCTGCATAAAGACAGTTCTGCTGTGAAGCACATATCTGCCTCCCTAAAGTCCCATCACTCACCTCCAAAGTATCGGAAAAGGGAGAGATCAGAGTCACAATCACCCATTCAGCATAGAGGTTCACCCACTCGGCACAGAGGTTCACCCACTCAGCACAGAGGTTCACCCACCCGTCATAGAGATTCACTCGTTCAGCATAGAGATTCTTATGCCTACCAGAGAGATTATCGTGATAGATCTCGATCAAGGTCCCCATATTCAAAATCCCATCATAGATCAAGGTCCCCATATTCAAGATCCCATCATAGATCAAGGTCCCCTTATTCAAGAGCCCATCATAGATCAAGGTCCCCTTATTCAAGAGGCCATCATAGATCGACAAGGTTAACTTCTAGACCCTCTCCCTTTTCTTATGTTAAATTCTACTATCATCAATGTCGACTGGCAACAACTTAATTGTTTGATAGTTTCGGAATTGGTTTATCTCTTATTCTCTTTCACTTGATAAATCTATCTGATGACCTCAAAAATTAAGACAATTGCATTTTCTGATACAAAATTTATCTTTAGAATTTCTGAAAATGCGATAGTAATCCTAAACTCCATGAAGCTAGCTCTCTAGTGAGCCAATCATCTTATTCTTTCTGGTGTAACATCTAATGTGGTGTGGGGTCCTGATTTATCAACCTTTGATTTTCTATAGGCGACGGCATTCTCCGAGGCGCAGGTCCCCTATTCCTGAATATCATTCTCATCGCCGGTCTCCTAGGACACCTTGGTCACCACCTGCTAATAGGAAAACTGGATTAGGGAAACCTGGTAGAAATTTATTTGTTGCAGGTTTCAGCTTTTTAACTACAGAGAGAGATTTGGAAAGCAAGTTCTCTAGGTACGGCCGAGTACAGGATATTCGTATTGTTAGAGACAAGAGGTAATTGTGCAGTTTATACTTGCATACAATTGTTCTTTGACATGGATTGATGCATTTCATTATAGTGAAAGCTTAGCTATTACCTTTTGCGTGCTTTTCCCTTGGGGGAGACTTAATATTGAGACAGATACCTGTAAAGTTATATTCTTCTTTGAGTTTGAAGTTTTGCATTCCTTTTTCTTGTAAGGTCCGGAGATTCACGTGGATTTGGGTTTTTAACCTTGGAAAGTGATGAAGATGCTGATGCGGCAATCAGAGCTCTAGATGAGACCGAGTGGAATGGTCGGATTATTCTCGTGGAAAAATCGAAAAGTTGAGGAACCATTGCATTAGCCACCTTATCACAGCTAGATCTTGGAACCTATTTCTGTTGGTTAATTTTGTGTTTAATGGAAGTTAATATTGTCTACCAGAATCACAGTAATCTACAAAGCCTATAGCACTTATCAAGTATCACCTAGAAAAGCTTTTCCTCTCTTCCTTTTCATGGGGTTCCTTTTATTTCGATATCAATCCAATGGCTGATTCAACCTCAATGTCTTCTTTGTAGGGACTAGGTTTCAAAGATTCAAATCCTCCATGATTTTGACACATTTTAATTTTTTTTATTAGTTTTTTTTTTAATCTTTTTTGGTTACAAGTCGAATAACTTGATCCGATTTAGTTTTTAGCTAGACAGTGTTTTCGACTAAGAAAGTGATCAAGTAAGTGGCATCCTTTCACGACGAGGGGGTCTCATGTTCTTTGTGGGTTCTACACCGCCGTGAGAGGATGCCGCATAGAATATAAAATGCAAAAGGCGTACCCAAAACAAGAAGTTCACTTGGGTCATTTGTAAGTGATCTAATAAGGGGAACAAATTTGCTGCCCACCCACTGTTTGGGTGGGCAAATAACCACCCAATGTAAACATGCCACGTGTTCTTTTTTTAACCTTTGGTTAGTTTTTTTTTTTTCTTTCTTCTTCCACCTGCAGCCCCCTCTCTCTCTCCGACCTCCGATCTATCTCCTCCGGTTTCATCCTCCCCACTCTCCTCCTCTCCAGGCTCCAGCCCTCTCCTCCTCTCCACGTCGTCCCTCTCTGCCTTTCTCTCTCTCTCTCTCTCTGTCGTCTCCTCTTTCTCTCTTTCTCTGTAATACCCCGAAAATTTCCGTATTATTTTTATAAAATAGTTCGTGAAATTTGAAGTGAAATGGTGCGATTTCATATTTTTAGAGGTTTTCGTCGTAAAACGATAATTACGGCGGTAATTATAAGTTACACAAGGTTAATTAAGGTAACTTTTTATCAGTTGAGAATCTGGGAAAACTTCCTTCATGAAAGTTGTAGACCTCGTCGAATCGAGTTCGTAGGAATTTGGTTCACCGGAAAGGGATATCGTATGAAGGAGTTATAGCCCTCGGAAAATTGCATGTTTTCTATAAAACAAAAGAAAATCATTTTTTCTGGGCTTTTCTCTCTCCTCTCCCCCGATTCTCTCTCTCCTCTCACGGGTTCTCTCTCTCTCTCTCTCATCTGTGTTTTCCGGCGAACTGCACCGGCCACCACCACCTCTCACCGCCCCCTCCAAAGGGAGCAGCAAGCTCCGATGAAGAGAACCACCGGTTTTGACCGCACGCCTTGCCGGCGTGACGCCGCACGCGGCGGCCAAAGGAGGGCCGTTTTGCACCTTTTGTTTCCGACGTGATTCCGGCCACCCCGGACCACTTCATGTACTGGGTTTTGAAGCCCTCAACCCCTGGAACACGATGGTGCCCTTGGATTTCACCGAAAACCACCGTAGGCGGCGGATTGAGCTCGGGAAGTTTTGGATCTAGAACTTACCGACACCGATTCCGGCCACTTCCGCTTCGATCCAGACTTTGAGGTAGTTACTAAACTTGTTGGGCTTGTTGAGTTCTACATTCTGGTAAATTTTGGTAGCCATCGGACCACCTTGACCGGCGGCCGGCAGCCAGCTCCGGCGGCGCGTCGGCGGCGCGTCAGGTCGGTCCGGGAGCAGTTCTTTGCTCCGTTTGGCTTGTTTCGTCGATACGAACAACTTTCGTGTTTTGACTTTTGTCAAATTCGGTCGTTTGACCAATGGTCAATTAACCCGATTAATCGGATCGTACGATTTACGATTCGAGAGATCCGATCGTTGGATGATCATGAAATTTGATCGTGGGGTTAATATTGAGATGATAAGCATGGTGGACCGTTGGATTATTGAAATTAGATCGTTTGATCAACGATCAATTATGCAATGATTATGGATCGTTAGATCCGTGATGATCCGACCGTTGGATCATCACCATTTTTGGATATGATGTTAGGATGCTAGAAATAAGCATGTTGATGGATTTTGGAAGTTTTGGATTTTGTGTGGGACCCGTTGATGAATAGTAGACGTGGGACCCACGTTGACCGACGGTTGACTTTTGGTCAAACTGTCCCGAATTATGGTTATTAATGTCTAAGTGACATTTGAGGGATAATGAAATGTTTTGGAAACTATGATATGCTAAGTGGAAATTGCATGTTCATAGGTAATTTTGAAATCATGAAGCAATTGGCTAGAACTCGTCGATTCCTGGTTACTATTTGAAGACGCAGCAGGAATTAGAGGTGAGTGAATCTCACGATGTTTTTATATATGAATATTAATTCATATTGTGTTGTTGTGATTTTGGTGTTAAAACAATATTTGAAAAATGTTCATCTTATTGTTTTAATTTGTGAATTTTGTGGGAACACAATAATTCTATTAAGATATTGTGTTTGCCTATTTGAATGATTTTGTACAAACGGATTGTCCTGGGGACACCGTTAAATGGGTGAAAAATGGTAGCCCATCAGTTAGAGCTCTAGACTGCATATTGTATGATTAACTTGATGTATTAAAAGGAGAAGAAAAATAGTATTCTCACTTTTAATCAGGCGAAGTTAAAAATAACTTGATGTATTAAAAGGAGATGCATCTCACTTTTAATCAGGCTAAGTTATAAATGGTTTTGTGTGAGTAAAGATCGAGGGTTTATATTATTTAACATACTGGATTACCCTGGTATTAACATACACGTTTATGGGGCGTGTGGGGTTAAAATACGTGGTATGGGGCACGTAGGTTCAGTATATTAGATAATACGAATCTTCCGGATTTGAAATGGAACTTTGAGTTTTAAATGATTCTTGAAAATAAAAGAATTCAATTTGGGAAAATGTTACAGTGTGAATAAAACATAGATTACTCATACCAGCTTCGTAAGCTGACCGGGTTTGTTGATATAACCCGGTACACTATTCCACGGTGTAGTGGTTATACCTGCAGGTTAGGATAACCAGGAGTAAGCAAGGCTGCATACATATTTTTGGTTTATAAGACTTCCGCTGTTTATGTAATAAACTCTGATGGATTAATTATTTAATATTTTGTAATAACAATTTATTATTTAATTATGGCTTGTAATATGTAACCCTAAAGAACGGGTCAGCATTTACATTTATTGGGCATGGAGTATATTGTTGTACTCGAATTAAAAGAAAAAAATTCTAGTGCATATTTGTATTTGATATTCCATGTAGTCACATTCCCGAAATTGATTTGTAATTAAAGGCAAAATGCCTTATTAATTGATTTGAAAAATCGGGGCGTGACAGATTGGTATCAGAGCAAAACAATGCTCTAAGGAAGTGATTGAGCAATGGAACGCTCTACGGTAATGAAACGAGTTGTTGAGTTGTGAAGTGAAGTTAGGGTTTAGAGCTTAGGATCGGTTTAGGGTTTGACGTTAGGTTCTTAGATTCATTCAAGTAATGGTTACTTCGTATGCTTAATTACGCACAGTATTTATCGAGTGATGGCCCGACCGCGGCGGATCCCCATCATGTGCTCTTCAGTGCTGTTGTGTTGTTAAGAATATAAAGTACAAATTACAATTCCGAAATTGATAGTCTTACATGGCTACATTTCTAATCCTCTCAACCGTACCCTGGATCAAACGACAGACTTGATCCACTGACCCTTTCTTGTTCTTCAGCAGCTCAGTAGAGATCTGTGTTGCTACCGTTACCAGACAACCAATGTATGGATTGTCTGAGACCCCTTCTGTTCTTCCAGCAGTAGGCATATCAGGTAGGATCGAGAAGCCCGAAGTTAGGAATACAATTGTACCTAACTCACAACCACCTAATAACTTCTGGACCGTTGACTGACTGATAGAGGCATAAATCACGTATGACCCTGTTGAATCAGTACAACCTTCTTGGAGTACGTATGTGTCGTCGATTTGCATCAAGGAGACACAGTTGCGTGGGTCTTGACCCGTCGTGATGTGTGCAATCTCATGGACTGTCTTGCCCAATGCTTGGTGGTCCCACTGGTTCCGAGTTTGTACGTCAGTGAAGAAGTCAAACAGCTTTCGGTGAGAGACATGATGTTGGAATATTGCTGTTGCAGTTCGAGTAAGACCATGGGGCTTATTCGGCCTATTCCAGATCTTGTTAGTGGAGACTCTTATCCCCGAACCCCTGAACTTGGTTTGTTCAGCTACTTTCCATTCATGAGCAGTAGAGTTGCCGACGCCTGTGCAGAAATCCGTCACTAATCTGCATGCCATCTGCAACAAGTTTCTTCTTCCTTCTACCGATGGTATGACACAAAAGTCTTGAGGTGGATGAGTGACAGCCGCAGAATAGTTGAACCGTTCTGCTTGCCTCTGCAATATTTCTACCCATCGCCTTGCTCCAAAGGCTAAGCCTGACTCCACTAGCGTTCTGTATGTTTGGTGCATGAGTTGATCTCGTACATCAACATGTTCCACCCATACGACACGAGAACTGCCATTGAACAAATCTTGGATTAAGCATCCGGATGGACGCTTCTTGCATTGAGATCTTGGGTGTGGACCCAGATTTGAGCTTAAACCGTCCACAGAGACGTCAATTATTGCCCAACTTTGTTCTGTTTGTCGTTGGCAATAACGAACAAAGTGAGTTACACGAGTGGAGACAGATGGACTGGTCACCTGGAATTCAGCAGTCATGACTTGGATGGTGTCGTGGTAGCTTTCAGTAGTCCCTGATGACAAGACATCAAGGATACTCGCCCTTGAAATGATGCTACCGAATATGGTGGACCATTGGTCCACATCCATGAAGAGATTCACGAGTACGACAGGACTGAGGGGAACAGTGGCTGTGTAGCGAGAAGCTTCAGTTTGGAAGTTAGTGGGAGTAAGATCAATACCGTTAGTGAAGATTCTCTTGTACTCTGCTTCATTCAGGAACTCATGAAGCGTGACAGAGCTGGATTTGAGTGCAGAGATCCACAGTGGCGCAGCAGCAGATGCCATGATGATTAGCTCATCTCTGACCGACACAATGATTTCAGAAATCTTAGTTGTGTCTGCCACGACAGATGCTTCTGCCACGGCAGATGCTTCTTCAGGTTCTGAACGGTTGATGTTGTCTGATGGTTGTTGTGTAGAAGAAGAGTGATGTGGGATCGACATACACTTTTGAATATCCCTCCTCATGTGAGACTTTTCCCTTGGACCGATGACTGCAGGAATTGGAAGAGTCTGAGGTTGTGGGGTAGTCTCTTCAATCCCTTTTAGTAGCTCACTATTGGGAGTAACTCGCTGTCCGCAGTGGTTGCAGTTGATTCGGCTGAATGCAGCTTGGTATTGACTAAGTTGGGCTTGAAGCCCATTGATTTTCTGTCTCAGCAGAAAATTTTGTTGACGAGTTGTTTGTGCAGGCGCTTGGGGTCGATGCTTTATCACCCAGGCAGAGACTTGTGCAAACGTCAACTTTATTTGGTCACCCAAATCTTGTCGCTGTTGAACTGTTGGCTTTGGAAAGGCCTCGACTAAGTCCCTCAACGCTTGGACTTGGTATTCGGTGAAGCTCTTCCTCAGTGGAATACGTTTGGATGAACTAGGTTCAGCTTGTGGAGATGATACTTGTGGACTTGGGGCTACTTCAATGGCTTCGTCTTCTGCTAGAAGCATGTCTAGCATGTCGATATCGTTGTCGAATTCGATTGCTGGTGAAATTATTTCATCTAAGCCCTCAAAGAATTGGCTTTCAGAGGGATCAGATTGAAGTAATTCACTGAACGAATTCACTTTGCGTGACATGTTTGAGTTGGTGAAATTCTGAGAAGTGGAGTGAAGAAGTCCTCTTTGAAAGAGAAAGGAGGTTATGGCACTAATGGAAAGTATCTGTTAGTGGATGCGTAAGGTGTATATTTATGGTTGGTGGAGGATTTGAAAATTCAAAAGCAAAAGTGAGCGGCTGATTACAGCTAATTGTCGGAGCCTTGGAGATCGTGGAAGATTTCCTTTCCCCGATGCACTGATTTTCCACATACAGTTCCACTCTTGTGAGACCTCGCATCTTTTGAGGAATTAATTATGCGAAAGTTAAAGTAATGAGTCATTATGACCGGTGTTAGTGGAAGACTGAGTTTTTGTTGATTTAATCTCGCGGAATCTTGTATCGTGGGCGATACTTTTGAGTAATTGAAACAGATATGAGCAATAATTATTGTTAGTGGGTTGCTGAGTGCACCGCACTCGCATTAAAGAATGGTTTCCCTTACGGTGGAAAGTTGTGTTTAAATACATAGGATAAGGAGCTGTGTTACTTAACTCATATCTGATTTCAAACAAACACATCTACTAGAATTTGCAAAATGGTGAGCAAAGGAGAGTGCAGCAAGCGTTCCAAGAACACTGATTGGAGTGAACTTCCGGTGGAGATCTGGAAGTACATATTCCAGTTGGTGGCTACCGCATCCCTGCAGAGCACAATGGAACTCCGTTGTGTCTCGAAAGACTTCAAGGAGTATGCTGACAGTTGGTCCACTCTTGCGGCGATCGACATGGATGGGTTCGATGGTGGATCCAGACCCACTGGTTCCATAGAAGCGGATCGGCAAGTGCGCATCTTCGCAAATCGTTGTTGGGAAGCGAAGAATCCGGAGTCTCTATTCCGAATGGGAATACGAGTACTTGTGGAAGCGGCCAACATACCCTTAGCCCTGGAGTACTTCGATGCAGCATGCAAACCAGGAACTCTGTATGGTGCACGTCCAAGTTCGGTGGTAGGCCATCATGTTGCGTTTTATGCAGCATGTATGATTAAGATGATATTGGGACCACGAGCCAAGCAGCAGGAAGTGGTGCAGCAACTGTGTGAAGCCCTCGACTGGTGGAGAAGCGGATGGAACATCTACTACTGTAGACAAGAAGTCGAGCGGATGATGCATCAGGCCGAGTTTTGTCATGAGCATCTACTGCTGTATTTTCCGTCGACTACAGCTTTCCTGCCCGCAGGTAAATGTCTTACTTGCGGTGAGTCAAGTTTTTGGCGTCCTTTTGGCCAGGACATGTGGGATGTGAATGGAGATAGGCATGCAGCTAGAGAATGTTGCGACACTTGCAAGTGTTTCGTAGAGGCAGCATATTTCTACCAGCTGATGATGTATGGAATTCCGAGACATCCGGCCTCTTATCCACGAAGTCACTATTGGAGGTTTAAGGATGGCTTCTGGTAGTGTAAGCCCTGTGAGGCATTTTAGAATTTGTAATAAGAGTGTGTGCAAGTTGTAGTTGTTTACCTTATGTTGTGGTTTGATGTGTACTACCAGGTTATTAATGAATAAAACTTTGGATTTTGGAATTGAAGTGTGATAACCTTGGGTGTACTCTGCGTCCTAATTTCGGGACGAAATTTCTTTAAGGAGGTTAGACTGTAATACCCCGAAAATTTCCGTATTATTTTTATAAAATAGTTCGTGAAATTTGAAGTGAAATGGTGCGATTTCATATTTTTAGAGGTTTTCGTCGTAAAACGATAATTACGGCGGTAATTATAAGTTACACAAGGTTAATTAAGGTAACTTTTTATCAGTTGAGAATCTGGGAAAACTTCCTTCATGAAAGTTGTAGACCTCGTCGAATCGAGTTCGTAGGAATTTGGTTCACCGGAAAGGGATATCGTATGAAGGAGTTATAGCCCTCGGAAAATTGCATGTTTTCTATAAAACAAAAGAAAATCATTTTTTCTGGGCTTTTCTCTCTCCTCTCCCCCGATTCTCTCTCTCCTCTCACGGGTTCTCTCTCTCTCTCTCTCATCTGTGTTTTCCGGCGAACTGCACCGGCCACCACCACCTCTCACCGCCCCCTCCAAAGGGAGCAGCAAGCTCCGATGAAGAGAACCACCGGTTTTGGCCGCACGCCTTGCCGGCGTGACGCCGCACGCGGCGGCCAAAGGAGGGCCGTTTTGCACCTTTTGTTTCCGACGTGATTCCGGCCACCCCGGACCACTTCATGTACTGGGTTTTGAAGCCCTCAACCCCTGGAACACGATGGTGCCCTTGGATTTCACCGAAAACCACCGTAGGCGGCGGATTGAGCTCGGGAAGTTTTGGATCTAGAACTTACCGACACCGATTCCGGCCACTTCCGCTTCGATCCAGACTTTGAGGTAGTTACTAAACTTGTTGGGCTTGTTGAGTTCTACATTCTGGTAAATTTTGGTAGCCATCGGACCACCTTGACCGGCGGCCGGCAGCCAGCTCCGGCGGCGCGTCGGCGGCGCGTCAGGTCGGTCCGGGAGCAGTTCTTTGCTCCGTTTGGCTTGTTTCGTCGATACGAACAACTTTCGTGTTTTGACTTTTGTCAAATTCGGTCGTTTGACCAATGGTCAATTAACCCGATTAATCGGATCGTACGATTTACGATTCGAGAGATCCGATCGTTGGATGATCATGAAATTTGATCGTGGGGTTAATATTGAGATGATAAGCATGGTGGACCGTTGGATTATTGAAATTAGATCGTTTGATCAACGATCAATTATGCAATGATTATGGATCGTTAGATCCGTGATGATCCGACCGTTGGATCATCACCATTTTTGGATATGATGTTAGGATGCTAGAAATAAGCATGTTGATGGATTTTGGAAGTTTTGGATTTTGTGTGGGACCCGTTGATGAATAGTAGACGTGGGACCCACGTTGACCGACGGTTGACTTTTGGTCAAACTGTCCCGAATTATGGTTATTAATGTCTAAGTGACATTTGAGGGATAATGAAATGTTTTGGAAACTATGATATGCTAAGTGGAAATTGCATGTTCATAGGTAATTTTGAAATCATGAAGCAATTGGCTAGAACTCGTCGATTCCTGGTTACTATTTGAAGACGCAGCAGGAATTAGAGGTGAGTGAATCTCACGATGTTTTTATATATGAATATTAATTCATATTGTGTTGTTGTGATTTTGGTGTTAAAACAATATTTGAAAAATGTTCATCTTATTGTTTTAATTTGTGAATTTTGTGGGAACACAATAATTCTATTAAGATATTGTGTTTGCCTATTTGAATGATTTTGTACAAACGGATTGTCCTGGGGACACCGTTAAATGGGTGAAAAATGGTAGCCCATCAGTTAGAGCTCTAGACTGCATATTGTATGATTAACTTGATGTATTAAAAGGAGAAGAAAAATAGTATTCTCACTTTTAATCAGGCGAAGTTAAAAATAACTTGATGTATTAAAAGGAGATGCATCTCACTTTTAATCAGGCTAAGTTATAAATGGTTTTGTGTGAGTAAAGATCGAGGGTTTATATTATTTAACATACTGGATTACCCTGGTATTAACATACACGTTTATGGGGCGTGTGGGGTTAAAATACGTGGTATGGGGCACGTAGGTTCAGTATATTAGATAATACGAATCTTCCGGATTTGAAATGGAACTTTGAGTTTTAAATGATTCTTGAAAATAAAAGAATTCAATTTGGGAAAATGTTACAGTGTGAATAAAACATAGATTACTCATACCAGCTTCGTAAGCTGACCGGGTTTGTTGATATAACCCGGTACACTATTCCACGGTGTAGTGGTTATACCTGCAGGTTAGGATAACCAGGAGTAAGCAAGGCTGCATACATATTTTTGGTTTATAAGACTTCCGCTGTTTATGTAATAAACTCTGATGGATTAATTATTTAATATTTTGTAATAACAATTTATTATTTAATTATGGCTTGTAATATGTAACCCTAAAGAACGGGTCAGCATTTACATTTATTGGGCATGGAGTATATTGTTGTACTCGAATTAAAAGAAAAAAATTCTAGTGCATATTTGTATTTGATATTCCATGTAGTCACATTCCCGAAATTGATTTGTAATTAAAGGCAAAATGCCTTATTAATTGATTTGAAAAATCGGGGCGTGACATTCTCTCTCCCTCCAACCGAGTTTCTCTCTCCTGTTCTTCATGAGAGAGAGATCAGAGATAGAGGATTTTGGTGACGCTGGGTTCGCCGTGAAGAGGGCTTCAAAGCCCACTATGTCTAGACAATCGATTTGACCGTAAAACGAGATCGACGATCGGAGAAGTCGGACTGTTCGTGCTTCGATTCTCCTTCAACACCGAGTGTCGGTGAGAAAACTTGGTATGGGGATGAAGAGCTCGAGGAGACGAAGAGAATGAGATCGGTCTTGACGTCAATGGTGGCCGGACGGCGAAGACATCACCGGAGAAAACTCCCGGTATTATAGCTTAACTATGGTTAGATGCAAGCAACACGTGTCAATTGTTCATGGGTGGGCAATTGCCCACCCTGGTTAGGGTGGGCGGCAAATTTGCTCCCATCTAATAAGCATTCTAAAACAAGACTTCGAGTTTCAAATCGCTCTCCATTGCTTAAAATTAATAAAAGCATTATGGTGAATAGAACCGGTACCCCTTAGTGTACTTGGTAAAGGTTGTACAATATGGAAGACAAAGAAGCTTTATTTTTTAGAGAAAAAATCATTTTTAGTCTTTCAACAGTTTCAACTTTCATTCGTTCGACACTTTTGTCCCTCAATTTTAAAAAATGTCACTTTCATCTCTCAACTTTAACATCGATTATCACTTTAGTCTTCCGACTTATTTTTTTGATTAAATGAATCACATGATGCATCACATGCCCTTGAATCACGTAAGGCGAAGAGATGGAATCAACCCTTAATAGAAGGGCATGTGATGCATCACGTGATTCATTTAATCGTAAAAATAGGTCAGAAGACTAAAGTGATAGTCAGTGTTAAAGTTGAGAGACGAAAGTGATATATTTCAAAGTTGAGGGACGAAAGTGTCGAACAAGTGAAAGTTTAGAGACTAAAAGTGATTTTTTTCCTTTTTAATTTTTTGTTATCAAATATAGACCAAAAATTTAGGATGGTTGCGCCTATTTTATTAGGAAAACGGTGGTCCAAAGTGGGCTACCACTCTGTGGCTGGGAGCAACTTGGGTATGACCTCTCTTTAAGGGATGTTTTTCACAAGATGGGGTCTAGCGACTTCCTATTATTAGGAGAGTCACTGCAGCGTTCACCATACTTGCAGCCTAGCATGCTTCCATTAGACCAACCTCATTGGGTTGGTTGCGCCTATTTTAGCTAATACACAATTTTATTATTGTATTTAACAAATATCTAATACTCTTGTGGTTGGCAAAATTGGTCAAGTTTGTCTCAATGTACAATTCATTCAACTTAACTTTTGTTCAAAGAAATGTTCCAACCCCATGATTTTGAAACGTCTGATGACACTCTGTTGCAAGAAATTGTTTTTTCAAAAGAGTGTTAATTGAAATTAGACGGAGTTGTGGTTCGAACTAAAATCAACTAAAGTTGCACATGTGTTATAATACCCTAATAAAAAGACTTAATAGCCAAAACCTCAAATTTGACCAAATTATTAATTCTTTTGTCAAATTCATAAGTTCTCATTCTTATTTCACGTAGAAAAAGACGTGTTGGGCATATGCTAAAATTTTGAAAATAAAAAGGTATGTTTAGATTTTAGAAAACATTTTATCTATTTGTAAGCGTTCATTTTTTTTTTTAATTTATGTTACAAGAGATTATACCTTTTTTTTTCTTTCACTTAAACACATATTTGTAGGCAAGTAACTCACATGAATTCTTTTTCCTCACATATTAGAAACATATTTTTGTGCCGACAGAGATACAGGATGAAACTTCAAAACTTGACATATTGGTGATGGAAACTAGTCGAAGTCTCAGTGTCTATTTCTCATAGCAATCAGTTTTTCGAAAATAAGGGGATAAATTTTCAAATTAGGGGAAATTGATAATTTGGTTTAAAAAAAAAAAGAGCTTTCAGCTGCATGCTTTTGTCCAAAAGGATCCTAGTATATAAAGACACAAAAATACACGCATTTCACACCATATGATGTTCCACATATAATTAATAAGACAAAATAATGATGATGAAATAAAGTAACATCATAAGTTTATCAAAAAAAAAAAAAAAACAGCAGGAAGCAGCAGTCACGTTTATAAGTGCTACAACAACCCTTTTGTAATTTTTTGTTTTCCAGAAACAAATTAAACCTGAAACATGAGATCAAAGCTCAGTAATATTAAGAAGAAAATTAGTTACATTGTGCTACATACTTTAGAATATGACATGTTCCGAATCTTTTTACGGTTTGAAAACCTAATATATGTTATACTCTGGGTACCATATATTTTTGAAATTTTAAATCTTTGATTAGAGATATGCATCTTAGTGTCAAATTATAAACAGGACAATGATCTGGGAATTATTCAAACTTGAAAGATGTGGAAAACACACAATCAAAACCGCGTTTAACTTTTAGCAGTGTATTGTACTTTGAAAATAAGTCTTTCGATCATCATTGAAGTATTTTTTTTTCTTTTTTGGAATTGATCATTGAAGTCTTTCAATTATATGATTACAAGTCTTCTTCTTGATTCGATAATTAAGCTAATCAATTGAGTAATGGTGGCCCATGGGGGCAGTGATGGACAATTGGACACCTTTCATGTTTCCCGCTTTCTGTAGGAACATGTACCTGCGTTGTCCAAATTCCAATATCCAACTTTTTTTTAAGGCAAAATTTTATAAATAATCACTCAACTATAATTATTTCGACACTTTAATCACTATATTTTCAAAAACATCACTTTGGCCATTTAAAGTGAAAAATGTATTGAAGTCGAGTGACAAAAATGAAAGATAATATTGAAGTTGAGTGACCAAAGTGAAAGACGATATTGAAGTTGAGTGACCAAAGTGAAAGATATTAAGACGATATTGAAGTTGAGTAACCAAAGTGATGTTTTTGAAAGTATAGAGACCAAAATGTCGTAATTGTCATAGTTAGATGACCATTTGTAAAATTTATTCTTTTTTTAATATCTAAACTATCTAAATATTCAACTTCTTCTCTCTCTTTTTTTGGGTCATATAAATATCTCAACTTCATGCTACACATTTTTTGTACATCTTTCTGGACATATAAATTATCTTTTGGGGGGATTCGGAGGTGGCGGATCTCACAATTATTATTTTTAAAAAAAAAAATCCACCACTAAACTCATCATTCCTAATTAAATGCCTTCAAAAATGCGTTAACACATTGACAGTGAAATTGGGTTGTAAATGTTGACATAGAATACGTCAAAGCCCAAAAATCTGTTAGAATTAGATGACAAAGATGTATTCGTATCTTGTGCAACTCATAATATCTGGATAATATCTGGAGACTGTTGATTCCTAAATTCAATCACCTACTCATCAATCTTAATTAATGCTTTTAAAATATATTTATTTGATACTGAAGTTACTAAGTTAGTTGTAAATTTTAATTTGATAAGAACATTTGTTTGGCCTCTTTTTTATATACATCAAACCCAAAAACGTGTTAGATTTAGATCCCCACTGTCAAAATATTAGCCATCTTGAATATTAAGAAAGAAGATATGATTAAATAACTAGTCAACTTTCATTCGTTTAGCCCTGTCCTGGCTCCACTCTCTGTCTGTTTCTGTCTCTCTATTGGAATTGAGGAGTCTTTTACTGAAAGTTTCACCAATTCCGCTTAATTGAATGGAATAGTTGACCGAGTGTTTCTCCTACTTTTTCCAAAACTCTGATCCATTCCCCTTTCCAAATCAAATCCCAAGTTACCATCTTTATCAAATTCACTGCATGTTCTCCTTGATTCTCATCTGGGTTCTCTTGTTCCTTAAATAATTACCTCCCAGTCAGCTGTAATCATTTCTGATCCAAAAGTCTCTCACTTTCCTCATCCTCTGAATTTCAGAGTATTTCAGTTCATCCTTACCAATTTGAGCAAATTCCCCATTTGGGTCTTCTCTATTCCTTGAAAAGATTGAACCTTTACTCTTTCTGATTCAGAACCTTATTACAGTATAGTGGTCCTTTTGACTATAACCCCAAATGGGCAAGTGTCTAAGCAAAAGCAAAGATTCAGAGCCACAATATAATGGCTACAGATCAGGAGGAGGTGCTGGGGGACATTACCAAAAGCCCCATGAGCCTGTTGTTCACCAACCCAAAACCTCTGTTCAGCAGCAACATCAATTACCTGAGAAGCGTGGCTTGGCAGCCCATCAAGAACCACAATCAGCTTGGAAGCCTTCTGTTCCAGCCAGAAACCCCAAACCAGTTCACAGGCCAGACACAATTCTTGGGAAGCCATATGAGGATGTGAGGTTGTACTACACACTGGGAAAAGAATTGGGTAGAGGCCAATTTGGGGTAACATACCTTTGTACTGAGAATTCAAGTGGGAGGAAATATGCTTGTAAGTCAATCTCAAAGAGGAAGCTTGTGAGCAAAAATGACAAGGAGGACATAAAGAGGGAGATTCAGATTATGCAGCATTTGAGTGGGCAACCAAACATTGTGGAATTCAAGGGCTCCTATGAGGATAAGCAGTCTGTGCATGTTTGTATGGAGCTTTGTGCAGGTGGTGAGCTGTTTGATAGGATTATTGCAAAGGGTCATTATAGTGAGAGAGCAGCTTCCTCAATATGCAGGTCAATTGTTAGTGTTGTCCACATCTGTCATTTCATGGGTGTGATGCACAGGGACCTGAAGCCTGAGAATTTCTTGCTCTCTAGCAAGGACGAGAATGCCCTTCTCAAGGCTACCGATTTCGGATTGTCAGTGTTCATTGAAGAAGGTAATTTGGCTAATTCTTTTATTTGGTTACTTGTGAATTGCTTAAAGGAGCATTGTATAGTTGCATTACTTGCTTGAAATTCAATCATTTTCAGAAGAAAGACTAAATGGAAGGCACTCAATATTGATTTATATCATAGGAAAGGTGTTTAAGTGAATTGTGCACATATTCCTCATTTTCTATTCATCTAAATTATGTTGCTTGCTAAAGGTATGTTTTGATAATTTAATGCTAAACCTATGGCCTTAGCTGGATTTCATTAAGATATTATTAAGTTTGACAGAAGACTAAGCCAATTTAGCATTAAAAATCTTTCTGGTGACGGGGGTTTGTTTAGCTGGATGTTCAGATGGTAGATAGGCACTTTATCAAAATCTTCTGGTAATTATTGAATTTATTACCTTTAATTACTGGCAGATAGTGAGCTTTTTTATTTTCAGGGAGGTAGACTGGAATTGAATGCCATAAACTTTAGAAATCACTGCTTCTATATTTGTATTTATTGTGCGATACATGATACACCAAACAGTTTCTATTGTCGTATTTCCATCTTGGCGTGCATCATATTTTGGGAATTGAAGAGAGTACTGATCAAACTGAATGAGATTGGAGAAAAGAAGAGTCCAAACATGCAATGTATGTGTCGTATTAGTAACAGCATCTTTAAATTGTAGGAGACAGAAGAGTCTTTAACTAATGAGCTTGATCTTTGAACATTAAACTGAGCCAAATAATGTTTGCAGCCTAGTCCGGAATATCTCTATGTACGGACCAATGATTATTGTGTTTACTTTTGACACCATGATTAGAATCTTGTATTTGTACTGTTTTTTGAACTGATCTTATTCCTGAAACTTCCTAAATGTTTAATATGGTTTGCTCACTTTCCTAAAATACTCTTTAGTTTCATGGACTTCATAGTTATCCCTGAAGATGACATCGTAGAAAGATGCAAGTCTTAAGATTACTGAATTGTTTTCTTTATCGAGAAACTGGATACATCTGGTCATTGAGTCACTTTTGTCCTTAACTACCATGGAATAGATTCTGTAATTGATTGTAATTTACTGTGTATTTAAGTAGCATGTCTGACAACCATTGGCCTTTTGGTGGTTTTTGCTTTTATACTCTTTCAAGTACTTCCAGTTGAAGAATAGCTAGTCATATATGTTTTTTTATCAACTCTTGCCAGGAAAGGTGTATCGTGATATAGTTGGGAGTGCTTACTATGTTGCTCCTGAAGTACTGCGGCGCAGATACGGCAAGGAAATAGATATTTGGAGTGCAGGAGTTATACTGTACATTTTACTAAGTGGAGTACCTCCATTTTGGGCTGGTAAAAACACAGTTCTATTCCTGTTTTGCTTAACATGATATGATTTTTTTCCTACTTGTAGGTTCTGTATTTTTTTTACTTTAGTTGGATTAAGAGTTTTTAATCACTGGTTCAGAATCGGAGAAGGGAATATTCGATGCCATATTGGAGGGAGAGATTGACTTTGATAGTGCACCATGGCCATCAATATCACACAGTGCCAAGGATCTGGTCCGGAGGATGCTGACACAGGACCCTAAAAAGCGAATTACTTCAGCTCAGGTTCTAGGTATAATCCTCTTGAGCAACGGTTGTATTTGTGACTAAGTACTGAAATTTTTTTCCACAATGGTTTTAACTCTTTTTGTTTGGCTTTTGTGCATCACATTACTTTTCATGCAGAACAACCCTTGTGCGTGACTACGATCTAATTAAACTTAGGTTCTTTCCCTGAGGTTTCACAATTAAATATGGAATTATTTAGGTGCCATATCCACTAAATTTACAAGAGAAGGTCCTGGTATTTTAATCAAAAGTGTTTTCAGTTCTGAATGAAGACAAATTAGTTACCCTAAAAAGAGTATATGACAGCATATGCACACATGCCAAGTTAACAGATACTAGTACCTTGCATTAAAAAGTTCATGGCATGTCATTTTATAAGTAATAATGCACATCTTTTGCAACTCTTTCGTGAAAGTTCAATTTCACTCTGCTTCAAGTCCACTACAAACCTGGATTTTCAAGAAGTAAAAGTCTATTTGAGTATGATTTTGATATCGACATATTTCAATATTTTTGAAAATATATAGTTCCCTTGTTCCTCTTATCTAGTCATTGTAGATTTTGTCATTCTTGCAAATATCTTTCCCTTTACATTAACATTTTTTTTTATGTTGGGTACACTTCTTTTCTAACTGAAACTTTTGAATTTGGATGTTCATCTTAGAGCACCCGTGGATCAAAGAAGAAGCATCAGACAAACCCATAGACAGCGCAGTGCTTTCTAGAATGAAGCAGTTTAGAGCAATGAACAAACTGAAAAAACTTGCATTGAAGGCATGTCTATCCATGGCTGTGTGCATGGAGTACTTTCACTTTTGTATCTGTGATCTGATACATAGGCATCTGCATCACTAAAGGAGTCCATTTGGTGGATCTGATTATGCTTCTCTTCTGATTTGCAAATTTGATTATACTGTAGGTTATTGCTGAAAATCTTTCTGAAGAAGAAATCCATGGGCTGAAGGCAATGTTTGCAAATATGGATACTGACAACAGTGGAACCATCACTTATGATGAATTGAAGTCAGGATTGGCTCGACTTGGCTCTAAGCTGACTGAGGCTGAAGTCAAGCAGCTAATGGAAGCTGTAAGTTATTATTAAATTCCAAATATCCCAAATTTTTGTTACCTTTCGCATCCTACCCAACTCATACTCTGCTATTTGCATTCAGGCTGATGTAGATGGGAATGGAGCAATTGACTACATCGAATTCATTACTGCCACAATGCATAGACACAAGCTAGAGAGGGACGAACATCTTTACAAAGCCTTTCAATATTTTGACACAGACAACAGCGGGTAAGCTCTTCTAAAATCTAAGAATTGTCCACAATTCTTGGACCTTCATATCCACAGGACTGGAAAGTTTTTACATGTACTGTCGCACTTAATAACAATTTTGTGACAACTGACCTCAGCTGTCCTCCTGACTTTGGGTTTTCTGAATCCATTTTTCATTTTAAAATCTTTAATTTTGTTATCTCTAAAATAGGAATTCATATTCTTATACTTGGTTGTATCGTTAATGACTGCTATTTTATGTTCGCAAACATGCATCTTTACTTCATTAGGTGCACAGAGGAAAGTTGGATTGAATCTTAGTTTCACAAGTAAACAGAATGAAAGAGTTCCATTGAAATTTGATGAATGCGGCTTATGAGACATGAGGGTATCCATTAATGATTAATTAGCTAATGTTTTTTTATTCCTTATTACAGGTTTATCACTAGAGATGAGCTAGAAAAAGCGATGAAAGAGTATGGAATGGGTGACGAAGCCACAATTAGAGAGATAATATCCGAAGTAGATACAGATAATGTAAGTTAATCAATCTTCCCACGAACTACTCTTTTCCATTCATTTACTGCATTATCATATACTCATTAGTACTCAATTCTGTTGTGCATACAGGATGGTAGGATCAACTATGAGGAATTTTCCACGATGATGAGAAGTGGAACCCAACAGCAGGGCAAGCTATTCTAACTCTTTGTGATGTCATTCTCTTACTGCTGCTAGCAACCGCTTAGTTCCACTCTTAGGCATATGTGTAAATTGAGGGGCACTTTGAGCCATACAAGTAGCCAGTAGGTGATGCTTGCTTTTATTACTTTCCAGCAGTCATAGATAGTTTCCCATGAAGATAAAGCTTTTAGTTTGCATTGCTTTTCAGTTACAAGTGGGACGGTTGTGCATTACGAAGTCACCAGCTTATATGTTTGTATTTTTCCTTATTTTTTACTTCATTTTGGTGCTTTGATATTTTGAGGAATAATGGAAGAGAAAGCGTGCATTGTTTAGTAGGACGGTTGTGTTTTCTTCATCTTGGTCCTCACTCAGTCCTCACTATTGCATACCTCGAATCCAACTAGTAGGAGACTAAGAGACATCGAAACATGAAAATCAATTTACTAAACCATGACTAATGGTAGGCCAAGAAAAACATAACAATGACATGAACAAAAATGAAGAAACTCCAGTCTTTCACAAGAACGAAGAACCAGCGAGGATGAAAGAGGGGAAGGAGGCGTGTTTTGATGTATCGAAACTCTTTAGTATCTATGTAATGCAGCTTGCAAGTCATTCTTGTGATCTACTACATAAATGACAATCGATAACCTAAAACTATCAAGCACTCATATTTCTGGTAAATTAAACCATCAAGACTGGGGAACGGCTTGAGCCTTGAGCCAGTTTACTGTTCGTCTTGCTAGTTTCGCGCAATTCCAGAAGTCCATTTCGTTTGCATTAGACTTTAAAAATGGCCAAGAAAATAATAATAATTATAAGCACAAAAGATAAAGGACTTTATTAAATAACAAAAGAAAATGCTATTTTTTTGTTTTTAATATTTTGTTATAAAGGAAACAATATTGATGGATATTTGCCTATTTAGAGGAAACAGCTTTGTCATAATTGAGCTCGTATTCAATAAAACTAGGGGGATTGAGAAGCCAATGTTTTTGTTTGGGGTTTGTTAAAGCATGTGTAGCAAGACATTCGGCAACAACATTACCCTTGGGGTGAATATGAGAAAAAGAAGACTGGTGAAAGCTGCTTGACATGGATTGAATCTCACTAATGATCTGACCGAATGAGGAGGAGGAGAAGGAAGTGTCAGAATCATGATCATCAGAAGCAGTACAAGCTTGTAGAGCATTCACAACGCGTAAGGAGTCACCCTCAAAACAAACTTGCGGCCAACCAAGTTCCTTAGCCAAACACACAGCCTCCAGTGCTGCCATCGGCACCACTTCGTCCTCCGATTCAACATTAATGAAGCTGCACTTTGCTGCCACAAAACGGCCCTTGGTGTCCCGAGCAACCACACCTAAACCTCCCTTCCTCACAGTATAGGCACCATCATAATTTATCTTCAGATAACCCTCAGCTGGACGGGACCAAGTGACTTGCAGCACACTAGGTGGTCTTATAGCTGTTCCAATTGTTCCCACTGCCGGTAATTCAAGTGGCCTAATTTTATCCAGGTACGACTTAGGCTTTAATACTTGATCTGCGATCTCTTTAACGATCCGTTCGATAAATTGAGATTCATTCCTATCAATTTAAAGCATAATACTTATTAGATTGATGAACGTTATACCTTCAAGAAATTAAGGCCAAAACATATGAACAAATAAAAAAAACAAGAAGCTGGGGTTTAATATGTAATCTAGCTCCATCCCCAACACCTCACACTGCCATCCCTACTCCCTAGCCAAAAAGAAAAATAAAGATAATGACCAAGAGTTAAGGTGGGAAGCCCTAGCTATATAGTATATGGAAAAGTTAAAGAGTTGTACGAACATACTCATCCATGAAAGGCCATCCTGACAAATTTGCTGCTTCAGAAAGAGCTGCGCTCCATCTGCGCACAGTCTTACAGTCATGCTCGTCATCGAGTTCATGTTGTGCAAGTGCCTCACCAAAAGTACCTCTCAGGTGTCGTACATCAGAGGGTTTCACTTTGTAAAAAATTGGCCTAACCATATGTCGTTTTGATTCTCTACATCTAAGGATCTTAACAAGTTCGTCCAAGCACCAAGGTGACCGTGCATAGTTTTCAGAGAACACGATGACAGACATCCTTGACTCATCAATTGCTTTGAAAAGTGCTCGAGATATGTCTTCTCCTCTTTTAAGCCCATCATCTATGAAGGTCTTAATTTCTTTGTTGCGCAAAGCTGTGTACAAATGGCCTGTAAAATTAGAGCGCGTGTCTTCACCTCTAAAACTCAGAAACACATCATGTTCGTATGAAACGGGGACTGAAGAAGTAGAAGAGTCGGCAGCAGAAGAAGAGGATAGTCGATTGGCCATATTGCTTCTTGGTTGTTATAACATACTAAACAGAAACAGCCCCCAAAACTGGGTGTGGTACTGTGGTTCTCGATCGTCTCAGAGAGTTTCTCTAGCTTTGAATATATATATAATTATATATATGTTAGTGCTTGGCTTCTTCTGTGCGTCTATAACCAAGGGAAAGTCAAACTTGTTTGAGTAATGCGGCCGGCAAAGAAAAAGAAAATAAGAATTTGATGTGTAATTATTAAGATTTAAGAAACATGAACGAAAGCGTTGGGAGGTTCATATGGGGAATTGCTCTCTCTCGACCTCTGCCAAGAAACTACAGTGATGTTGATATATACGCATTATTGGATTCACCGCCATGACCGATATGAGTGTAGGCAACTTCCAAATATACTGTACATGTATAAATTAAACTATCCTTTGTATAGATACAGATAATGCAAGTTAATTAATAAAAAAAAAATCAATCTCCCACAAAATACTCTTTTCTTCATCCATTCATTTCGATTCTCTGCATTATTATACACTCATTAGTACTCAATTCTGTTGCGCAACCCAACTCTTTCATGCGCATACAGGATGGTAGAATCTACTATATATATATATATATATATATATATATATATATATATATATATGAGGAGTTCTTCACGATGATGAGAAGTGGAACCCAACAGCAGGTCAAGCTATTCTAAGTTCTAACTCTTTGTGTTGTCATTCTCTTACCGCTTCTAGCAACCGATTAGTTCCACTCTTGGGCTTATGTGTAACTTGAGGGGAGCTTTGAGCCATATAATTAAGTAGGTGATACCTGCTTTTATTACTTTCCGGCAATCATAGATAGTTTCCCATGAAGATAATTAAAGCTTTTAGTTTGCATTACTTTTGAGTTACGAGTAGGACGTACGGTTGTGCATAACAAAGTCACCCGCTTATATGCTTGTATATTTTTGGGTTAATTACCACAAACTACAATAGACCAATGATTTCTCTCATGCGCGAGGCCCAGAAATACGCGGCCCGTGCGGTCTACTAACATAATCTACAGTAACGGGTCAGTTAATCCAATGACAAAAAGGGCACTCCAAGTTTTATAAAATTACAACAAATGCCACATCTTCTTTCCACCGTAGCTACCACTTTCATTTCGATTTCAGAATCATTCCATTGAAAATCAATACCTTTTCTCCCAAAACTCAAACCCAAATCGCTAAATCTATGGCTTCTAATCAAATTTATTGAACCACAACACAAATTCTAGCTCGAGATCGGGAAATCATTTCAAAATCTATTAAACTTCAATTTAGTCTGCTATCTAGGGCTTCAAACGGAAAGAAAAGTTAGGGATCGATTTTGAACAAGGAGGCGAAGCTAGGGCTCAATCTCAACTTGCAAATCCAGCATATTTATCAAGAAAGAAGTAGGTATTCGATCAACTCAAATCAATTCTTATTATTTTTTTTCATCATTTTTCTGCGATTTGTCCGTAGTTTTCATTTGGGGAAAAATGCCTTATCCTGCGATTTTTCCATCTCTTTACTGTTGTAATGCTTTTCTGGTTTTTATGCTGCTTATGGATTTTGTATAATGGCATTATTGCAAGAAAGGTACACCAAGGACAAAATATAGGGTAATTTTGAGTATTCAGAATATGGTGCTCATTTGTCATATGGACACTGAATTCCAGCATTGGCTTCAATGCAATATTAGGCTTATGTCTTCTCTTCTGAGGGTTAGTACTTTACTGAGGGTTAGTAGTTTATTGAAGGTCTGCAGTTTTACTTTCATACTTTTTTAGTGATTTTTTCTAGTTAAAAGTTTTCAATGCTTCTTGGAATTATATATAAGAGAAGCAATTATATGGATTTAATTGATAAAATAGCTGATTTCTTATGTTCTATGCAATGGGTGTATATACAACCCTAAGATTTTATACATCTTTCTATGTAGGTATTACTAGTCTCTGTACTATTATCTATAAATGTATTCACTTTTATTCTCTAACCTAACCATTATTGCATTATTAACGTGTTCAGTGAAATAGTTCCTCTCCACAAGTCCTTACCCTGCCCTATACACAATGTTAATTAGTGAAATAGTTAGTGACATGTTCAGTGACTTCGTCAGTGACATGTTCAGTGACTTCGTCAGTGACATGTTCAGTGACTTCGTCAGTGACATGTTGATTTCAATATTCTGAGGTTTGCATCTTGATTTCAATATTTTTTTTAGTCCATTTCCGTTATTTGATTCAGTAGGTCTTTATTTATTTTAGCTAGTTTGATTTCATTAGGTCAATTTGATTAAGTAATGTTTGAGTTTCAATTTGATTAGGTCCATATGATTTTCCATTAATAGATTGGTTTTATGAGGTTTAGTTCTTACTAAGAATTTCTTAGTTGCAAGTTGTTTTTAACTGCAATGTGGTTTCTTAATCTTTAACCATACCATCATGCACTTTCTTTTCTGTTAGTATTCTTAATGAGTCTCAAGTATTATATATATTTCAGTAATAATAGTATGTTGGATGCAATTCTTCGATAAAAAAAATTGTTCTATGTAGGTATTATTAGTCTTTGTACTATTTTCTATAAATGCATTCACTTTTGTTCAATGAAATAGTTCCTCTCCATAAGTCCTTACCCTGCCTATACACAAGGTTAGTGAAATAGTCAGTGACATGTTCAGTGACTTTGTTAGTGACATGTTCAGTGACTTCGTCAATGACATGTGAAAAGTCAGTGACATGTTCAGTGACTTTGTTAGTGACATGTTCAGTGACTTCGTCAATGACATGTGAAAAGTCAGTGACATGTTCAGTGACTATGTCAGTGACATGTGAAATTCACACATAGTGGTACAAATACTGAGAAGAGTACAACTTCTTTTGTGTTTTACCAACAACATTGTACCAATCAACTATACATATATTCTGTAAAACTTGAAACCATGAAAGGTAAGCCTAGCTAGAGTGATGATTTTGTTGGATGTCTAATGTGCAGGAAATGTCTTCGGACGATAATGAACCCCAGTCAAGGTCACATGAAAGGATATCGAATAAAAGACAAAGAAGAAGCACAGAGACAAAGATCATGTTGTGGACAAAGAGTACATGATCAAGCCCCAACACTTGACTCGACTCGACTCACTCCTTCGACACCTCGTAGTGACCCTTTCTTTTCAAGAAGTATCACCACCTCAATGTTTGAACGTGACGTTACACGGCCAAAATAGAACTAGGCCGGGTTGCACTTTGGGTGTCTAGCTAGATCAAAGATTGAAAATTGTATTTCTTATTATGCTAAATAGTGTTGATATATTTTACGTTGCTTGGGAAGTTTAAAAGATATTGATTTTGTCTCTAGTTTGAAACCATTATCATTAGTGAATGGTCAGTAACTTGGTTAGTCACGTGGTCAGTGACATGTGAAATATTTTGATAACAAATAAAACTTCTGTGATTTACCAACTATGGTACAATAATCATCTAGGATACTGATTTTGGTAAGTTTGAAATCAGGATTGTTTTCTCTTCACAGGTACGTCAATAACCCATTTAGCGACATGATTAGTGACATGATCAGTGACCCGTTTAGTGACATGATCAGTGACCCGTTCAGTGACATCGTTAGTAACATTAGAAACTCATGCATGCTTATTAAGGCACAAAAGTAATAACAATAGAAATTAACATTGTATATTAACGTACTTCATATTCCAACAATCTTGGTAAGATAATTAATTATCTCAATTGGCACAAAGAAAATATTACACAAGAAAATTAAAGATTGCCCAAACATTACAAAGTAGTTGCCACTCAAACTTTTGTAATTCAATACTGTTTGCTTGTCTTCTTTGGGAACATGTTATTCTCAAGTAATCAAGGCATCCAAATTCACCAACCAAAGTGAAACTACATGTGTCGTGCAAGGCATAGATGCAAAAGAAGCTATTATTTCTTCTCCGACCTTACAAGAGCCTTTAGCAATTGTGCATTTATACAACTAGTCCACATTGTCAAGAATAAGACGGATAACATCTAGGGCTGAAGAGAGGGATTTCCATGAAGTTCATCACTAATGAGTGTCTTCACAAGAGTAGAGCTCAAAAGCTTACTATTCTGCTGCCTTAAAACACCAGAACAAGTATGGACATTATTATATGGTCCACACCTTTAATGAACTCTTTCCACTGCCTAGACAAATATATCAAAGAACAAATCTATGTTATCAGTTGGAAGAGGTTTGTAGATACCTATCAAACAACCAAATTAATAATCATTAAAAAAATATATAGATATCAACAAATATGAGAGGAAAAAGCATGAAAATCAGTAAGAATTGCATAGTTACACCCAAAAAATTAAAGAGAAAGAGGAAGAATGAGAAACGAAAAGAAATGAGTCATTGATTGAATTACCTAAGTTCTGCTGCTATAAACATGAGTTCTGAGCCTTTGATTAACTCCAGCTCCAACTCTGTTTTTCACATTCATATTGGTATTCCTCTCATCAATTATAGTAGATTCAAAGATCCCAAGCAAAACCTCATCTGCACAATCACAAAAAAAAAAGAAAAAAAAAACACCAAATCCTAAATTGTATTAATTTCAACACAAAACCACATCCAAACCATCAAAAAATCATGGAGAATCTTAAATCGAAACTTTAAACCTCAAAATCGACAGTAGAATCATCGATTAAACGGAAAAAAATCGCAAAACCTATTTCAAAATTAGGCTAAAGTTTTGAAGCCAAACCTGTTGTAGATTTGCTGATTTAGTGCTTCAGTGATTGTGGAGTCGAACACGGAGAACCTGAGCTCGATCTTGTTATTGTCCTTGTCGCTCTCGTCCTTCATGAAATCTAAATCAGATATGAAGAAGAATAAAGTTAACAACAACTGTGATCGATAAGAACAAATCTATGCAAAACACAAAGTATTTGAAAGCTGAAGCAAATTCATAGCAAAACAATTACCTGAACACTGGTTCATATACAAATTAAGAGCATGATCCTCTATGAAGATGGAAGAGCTCTGATTCAGAAGTAAGAGAATCAAAGCTTTGCTGCAAATTGAATTCAACAGGGAAATAACCCATAGCTGATAGAAGGGTATTTTCGTAATATACCACTTAACAGAAAATTTGAAAAAATAGACGGAAATAGGCCGCATGGAATTGAGTTTTGCTGATGGTATAATTTCATGTACTGCATGGGGTTCGCCGAAATAGGCCTTGCGCACATGAAAAGTTTCCCAAAACTTGTAGTTAGTGGTAATTTGCTATATCTTTTTCAGCTATTATGGTATCAGAGTTGTAGGTTCACCTACGTGTGAAGTCAAGTGGTCACACGTGCTCCACGTCACCCAATATAAATTGTCCAAGTGTATGGCTTGAAAATTCGCCACACGTGCGGGGGCATGTGAGAATGTAGAGTGTTATCCCACATTAGAGAAAAATAACCTTGCAAATGTGTTTATAAGGATTTGGGTCTTTCTAACCATTGTCAATTGATTTTGGTTGTGACGCCCATATTACTTCATCAACGGGCACATGAGATTTGTACTTAAAAAGAGAATTCTTTCATATTATCTTTGTCACTATACAATTATAATAAAACCCTAGCAGCGTGTTCTCTGCACGCTAACCCTAGCCTATCTCTACTGCAAAACCTAGGTTTTTGCTATCTCTTTCTATCGTCTCTAATCTTCTGCCCTATTCAATGGCTTCAATCGACTCTGTGACGGCGAGCTTTGCAGCCTCCTTGGCTATTGCTGGCGGCAGCGGTCCTTTGGATCTTGGTAGGATTTCAGGCGGCACAGTGCGCAAGTCTTCCCAAAGTTTTCTGTTGGGGAAGATTCTCAATAGTAAACCCTCTGATCTATCGTTGGTCAAGAACCATTTTCAGCGGATCTGGATCCTGGAGAAAAAGGTCAAGGTTCAAGAGAAAGGCGATCGTCTTCTCTTTTCTTTTGAATCTCTTCGGGATAAGAAGAAGGTGCTCCGCGGTGGTGCATGGAGTTTTGATAAAGCTCCGGTGATTCTTGAAGACTATGACGGGATCATTCCAGTCACTGTAGTTCCGATGTGCCATGTGCGGTATTGGGTTAAAGTTGAGGGTATTCCTCCCGCTTTTGAAGAACCAGAGAACTTTAAATTGATTGGAGATCTGTTAGGGGGTTTCCTGGACTATGACAAGACCTTGTTTAAACAGCAGGGTGTGGTGCGGATCTTCCTCCAGCATGATGTTTCTAAACCTATTTTTTTGTCGAGAGTGTTTCGACTCGATGAGGGTATGGAACCGTTGCTTAAATTTATCTTCGAACATCTAATGGGGAGATGTAAACGCTGTGGTTTGATTACTCATATGGGGGAGCCGTGCTCAGCGCCAGTAGGGGACGTGCTTGCTGACCCTAGTCGTGCCAAATTGTCAGGTTTTGGTTATGCGGATCTAGTTCCCAGTGCATCTTTTGTGTTTGCTTCTCAGGTGCCTCGTTCGATTGGTACATCTCTTTTCCACCATGTTTCACCTCTTCCTCCTATGGTTAAGGAGCCTCGGCCTATTGTCATCCGAAATCTTGGTGGGATGTTGGTTCCTGCTAGTGATGGAGAGCCTGCTGTTGTTCAGGCTTGTACTGATCAGTTAGTTTTGGGCAAGCGTCCTCGTGCTCTGGGTGATGAGTCGTCTCCCAAGAAGTTGAAGATGGCTCTATCTCTTCGACACACTTCTTTGGAGGCTGCAACATTGGGTTTTCAGGTTGTTTCTCAAGAAGATGTGCCTGTGAAACGTAAGCGAGGGCGTCCTGTGGGGCCAAGAATAAGAAGGAGAAAGTAGTGAAGAAACATGGAATGGAACCTCTCCGTCTTACCTACCCGGTCTCTTCCTCTGCTATTCCTTGCCCTACTGCTAAGGGTAAGGCGAAAGTTTTATTTTAGTTCTTTTGGTGTATGTAGCCTACTTCTTTGAGGTATGTCGCTGGAGAAGCTGGTCTATAAGTTTTTTAACCGTACCACAATTGTGTGCTCGGCGGTTGAGATTCTCTCTAGTTAGGTTAGTCTATCTTGATGTATCTTATTTTGTAGGCTCGTTTTATTAATAAACGAGCGAGCAAGTCTTAATGAGTGGTGCTGTTTAGTTTTCTAGTTTGCCTGGCCTTCAGAGTTATGAGTTTGGGTCTAGGAGATTGATGTAAGGTGCCGCTTTCTGGCCATGATTAATGATATTATTATCTGATTCAAAAAAAACTATACAATTATAATAACAAAAGAAACTACCTTTTAATCCACAAGATAATAATAATAGCTAGCTCGGTTAACAGATGGGGGTATTGCCATTTGCCAGGAAGAAGAGAATGCTAATCATTTTATTTTGAATATTTTTGTTATAAAGGAAACAACTTTTTTGATGGATATTTGCTTAATGAGAGGAAACACGTTAAATTCGTAATAATTGAGAGCGGATTCAATAAAAGTAGGGGGATTAAGAAGCCAATGTTTTTCTTTGGGGTTTGATAAAGCATGTGTTAATTGCAAGTATTTTGGCAACAACATTACCCTTGGGGTGAATATGAGAAAAACAAGACTCCTGAAAGCTGCTTGACAAGGATTGAATCTCATTGATGATCTGATCGAATGAGGAGGAGGAGGAGGAGGAGAAAGTTTCAGAATCATGATCATCATAAGCAGTACAAGTTTGTAGAGCATTCACAACGCGTAACGAGTCACCCTCAAAACAAACTCGCGGCCAACCAAGATCCTTGGCCAAACACACAGGTGAATTTGCTGAGGAAGGACTACAGGTGATCTGGAGTGCAAAGGAGTGGCTATCTTCTTACCAAACCCCCCAAGCCATAGCTTGATTTCGGCACAGAGTGATATCGTGGTATGCTGGAAATGTCCATCTGTTTTGAATGTGAAGCTTAATGCAGATGCGGCTTGTGATACAAAGACGAGGAAAGCTGGGTCGGCTTTGTTGTAAGAAATGATGCAGGCGGTATGATAGGTGCTGGATCAATCCCAATTCCAATTCCAGGTAATACTTTTGTCCTTGCAATTGAAGGTTTGGCAGTTTTCCATGGCCTTCTGATGGTTTACGACGCGGGTTGAAGTGGAGAGTGACACGACTAATGTCATTTCTGCTCTTAATAAAGTTGAATTGGACTTTAGTATGTAAGCTAGGTTGGACCTCTGTGTCCAAACTCTCCCTTATTGACATATATTCAGAAATGTAATTTCATGATTTGAACTGTTGATACTGTAAAACAATTTTAATAGATTAATTCTAAAAAAAATATTAAAATTAAGAGATCATTAACTTATCCAATTATATCAAACAAATGTATGGTTTTAGTAAAAACTTACTTTCTCATGACAAACCGTCTATTTGTTTGATGCAATTGCATGAATAAACGATCTTTGTTAACTTTGATTTTTTGCAGAATTTATCTATAAAAATTGCTTTACAAGATCAACAGCTCAAATTATGAAATTGCACTTCCGAATATATGTCAATAAGAGAGAGTTTGAACACAAATGTCTAATCTGAGTCGGACAAGAGTATTTTCCTTTTCATTTTGTAAAATGAAAACCCCCCTTTAAAAACATACCCGAACGCCACCGTAGTATTTGAGTCTTTTGCAACCAATGATGACATCAGTTGAAAAATAGGATTTTAGAATGTTCAAAAATAAGAAGAGGTCCAAATGCTAATATGGGAGGATGAATAAAAGCACTCAAATGAAAGGAATACATATAGTATTGGAGTGTGGGTTGCTTAAAATGGGATGGATTGTTGTTAAATAAAACTGGTTTGACGACCCATACTTTACAATTCAATTGATCTTTTCCTCATATGATTGTTAGAGCCTCTGCAGTTGTTTGGGTGGCTCTTTAGAAATTGGGTGTCCTATAAAAACAAGTGTGTCAAGGCTTAGAGCATATGCACCCCTATGTTAAAGGCCGTTGTTAATTTGTTAGCCCAATTGACAGTTTGTCAATTTATTATTCATCCAAATTGACCATTGCTTTTCATTTTTAAATGCACCGATCAAAGTCAAATTTTTTATGCCAAAAAATTAAATTAAAACTTTGAAATTTTGCCTAACTTTTAGATTGGTGTGACTTTAAAATGAACGCCTAGATTTAATGACTGTTGAAGAGAAAAGAATAAAAAACAAGCTGCTGTAGCATTGGGATATGTCTGTCGTCACTAGAGGACATATACCAGCTCCGCACGTCAAAATTGTCAACGATCAATAGGGTGGCCAAGAATTGGTATAGCTATGTGGGGTCTACTAATTGGCATGACCAATTACTCTGCGCTGCATTGTCCCTTTAGATTAAAAAATTGCCTTTGGCATGTCAATCTGCATATGCTCTTAACGCAATGGAATGTGTATTATTTGATTTAGTGTATTAATTCAATTGTGTGTATGTATGTGTTTTATTTTTGTTTGTTATGCCTATAATTTTCGAGATTCAATGGAGAGAAGTTGGAATGTTAGATAGGGGAGGGTAGAATGGTAGAATGGTAGATAGACGACCTGAGGATGAAAGCAACTGGATGAGACATCTGCAGGACTCGGAAGTTTTTTTTTTTTTTTTCAATAGGGGCAAAATAGGATTTTTAATGTGCAAAAATAAGAGGAGGTCCAAATGCTAATATGAGAGTTATGAATAAAAGCACTCAATAGCTTTTTATTTACTTTAGTTAAATTTAACTAAAAAATAGAAAATATTGCTAAAGATGCTCAAAAGGAAACAATTTTATTGATGACTATTTGTCTATTTGAGAGGCAGCATATTTCTCAAGACTAATAGAATATTCAATAATTTCAGGGGGCTTATCAACCCAATGTTTTTCTTTGGGGTTTGATAAAGCATGTGTAGCAAGTCTTTCGGCAACAACATTAGCCTTGTGGTCAATAAGAGAAAAAGAAGACCGCTGAAAGCTGCTTGACAGGGATTGAATCTCACTAATGATCTGACCGAATGAAGAGGAGGAGGAAATATCAGAATCATGATCATCAGAAGCAGTACAAGTTTGTAGAGCATTCACAACATTACCCTTCGGGTGAATATGAGAAAAAGAAGACTGTTGAAATCTGCTTGACATGGATTGAATCTCACTAATGATCTGACCGAATGAGGAGGAGGAGAAGAAAGTCTCAGAATCATGATCATCAGAATCGGTACAAGCTTGTAGAGCATTCACAACGCGTAAGGAGTCACCCTCAAAACAAACTCGCGGCCAACCAAGTTCCTTGGCCAAACACACAGCCTCCAGTGCTGCCAATGCCACCACTTCGTCCTCCGATTCAACATTAACAAAGCTGCACTTTGCTGCCACAAAACGACCCTTTGCGTCCCGAGCAACCGCACCTAAACCTCCCTTCCTCACAGTATAGGCACCATCGTAATTTATCTTCAGATAACCCTCATATGGACAGGACCAAGTGACTTGCAGAACTCTAGGTGGTCTTTGAACTGCCGGTAATTCAAGTGGCCTAATTTTATCCAGGTACGACTTAGGCTTTAATACTTGATCTGCGATCTCTTTAACGATCCGTTCGATAAATTGAGATTCATTCCTATCAATTTAAAGCATAATACTTATTAGATTGATGGACGTTATACCTTAAAGAAATTAAGGCCAAAACATATGAACAAATAAAAAAAACAAGAAGCTGGGGTTTAATATGTAATCTAGCTCCATCCCCAACACCTCACACTGCCATCCCTACTCCCTAGCCAAAAAGAAAAATAAAGATAATGACCAAGAGTTAAGGTGGGAAGCCCTAGCTATATAGTATATGGAAAAGTTAAAGAGTTGTACGAACATACTCATCCATGAAAGGCCATCCTGACAAATTTGCTGCTTCAGAAAGAGCTGCGCTCCATCTGCGCACAGTCTTACAGTCATGCTCGTCATCGAGTTCATGTTGTGCAAGTGCCTCACCAAAAGTACCTCTCAGGTGTCGTACATCAGAGGGTTTCACTTTGTAAAAAATTGGCCTAACCATATGTCGTTTTGATTCTCTACATCTAAGGATCTTAACAAGTTCGTCCAAGCACCAAGGTGACCGTGCATAGTTTTCAGAGAACACGATGACAGACATCCTTGACTCATCAATTGCTTTGAAAAGTGCTCGAGATATGTCTTCTCCTCTTTTAAGCCCATCATCTATGAAGGTCTTAATTTCTTTGTTGCGCAAAGCTGTGTACAAATGGCCTGTAAAATTAGAGCGCGTGTCTTCACCTCTAAAACTCAGAAACACATCATGTTCGTATGAAACGGGGACCGAAGAAGAAGTAGAAGATGCAGCAGCAGAAGAAGAGGATAGTCGATTGGTCCTACGAGCCATATTACTTCTTGGATGCTATTACATACTAAACAGAAACAGCACCTCAGAACTGGGTGTGGTTCTCGTCTCAGAGAGTTTCTCTAGCTTGTTATATATATGTATATATTAATTAGTGGTTGGCTTCTGTGCGAATGTAACCAAGTGAAAGACAATTCGGCCGGCAAAGAAAAAGAAAATAAAATTTTCATGTGTAATTAAGAAACATGAACGAAAGCGTTGGGAGGTTCATATTCTCTCGATCTCTGCCAAGAAACTACGTTGATGTTGAGATATATATATATATATATATATATATATATATATATATATATATATATAGTAAGACTATGGTATGTTAACATTTCTCATACATAATGCGGAGAGAAAGTCGTTATTGGGGTGGGTCATTATTGTACTGTTTGCTGAATTCTTAATACAGTCTGACTTTTTCTCTCCAAAAAAAAAAAAGTTTAGATCACATGTATATAATTAATAGAGGATAAGTTTAGATACCATCTATGATAATAACCCAAACAATCTTACAGTCACTGTACATTATCAAGAGAAAGGATAGTATTTCAACATGAAAGAGACATGTGTAACTTAATTATCAAAAAGAAAGGATAAATGTAACTCAACATGAGACTTTGTCATGTTTGATTTGGTTGAATAAAGATTGTTGCATTTCATAAAAAAAAAAAAACAAATGATACTTGGAGTGGATATGGCCAATATTGTACGTATACTCCTTTAAATTAACAACAGCACATACAAGTCCAACATAATATAATTCAATTTATAATTATATCTTTATCAAAGATAAAGAAGAGAAAAATATCATGCGAGACTATTTCTACCAATATCTTTGCTCTCCGGTTTGTTGCCTCCATGAATTGAGATTATACTATTTACACAAACAACAGATTGAAAATATGCTTGATCCACACAATAAATGGGAAGAAAATTAAGTTTTTTCGTATTAATATTGTAGGACACTATACGCCCCATTTTAGTTTTCGTAAAATACGTACAAATCACAGTGTCCTCTCCTTTGTGACTGATTATAGAACAAAAATTGATAATTCTTTTATGCAGATTCCAGTCACTGTCCAAAAAGTGGGCAGTGACCACCATGTAGTTTGTGTTCTGAATACTTGTCCATGTATCAGTTGTTATGCTCACTCTAGTTGAATGAGCAGCAAACTCACTCATCAGCTTCCCTTTTTTCATTTGATATAATTCCCAAACCCCTTTAGCCATCATCTTCCTATTTGATTTTTTGAACCTAGGCTGCAACTCATAGACAAACTCTTTAAACCCTTCTCCTTCAACATGAGTACATGGGAGTTCATCCTTGATTATCATCCTTACACACTTATCAATACATCTAGCTTGATTGAAAGTATGATAGGTGATACCACCACTGACATTATCCTTACTAAGTGTACTCTGCCCCTTAACTACTGGTGCCTCATAAAGAGAGCTTGGCTTACACTTCCTGCCATGAGCCCACATAGAGGAAGTCCCATTTGTTTTGCTGTCTGAAGGCACTATAGCTTTGCAAAAGTTGCATTGTGCGTGTTCTAGGTCTTGACTGCCATCAGGGAGCAGTGACCTAGTGAAACTATCCCATGTCTTATACTTCTTCCTGTACTAGGCTTGTTTGGATTCTCTGGTCTTTTCTTTCTTTTTCATCCTGCCCTAGTAGGCAAGGGATCATTACGTTGCACAAGTGATTCGACTGATTGAGGATTAGGATTGTTGTTTGGGATTGGGTTGGTTGCTGGTTCCAAGTTTGGTGTTTGGTTTGAGATCACATTTGCACTTATGTTTTGATTGTTTTCGTTCAAAATCATATTGCTGAAAATTGATGGAGAGGATGGAGAGCTCTGAAAACTAGGTGAAGATGCCATATTCTACAAAACAAATCAAAAGGAAAAACATTTACATTAAAGTTTGTTTTTTTTTTCTTATGAGGTTATTAAAGGTTTATGTCTGGGTTTATGAGTTTAATTACTCTATGCTTCAATAATCTCACTAATGACTAATCTTCAGTGATCATATATCATCATCAGTTCATCACTCATCACTCATCATATATTCAGATTATAATTTATGAGTACACTTCTCAAAATCAGTTAATCATAGCAATCAGTTAATAACATTTTCACATATTCACATTTGCACATAATCAAATTCACAGTTTCACATTCACAGGTTCACAGATTGTCAGATTCATTATTATTATTAATATCAATTATCAAATTACCAATAGCACAACAACACATTCACATCATCTAATATAAGAACCGAACTTATCAGAGAACTGAGTTCATTAGTCATTACCTTAGGTCCTTTGCTCCAAAAATAACGTATGCTCCTAAGCCTCCTAGTTCACTTCGAGTTCATTGACAAACCACCTTTTTCAGCTTTTCCTAGGACAAAAATCAAGAAATCATCAGATACATACATTAGTACAAATCGACATCAAAGACTCATCATCATGAATATTTCATACATAAAAGAAGAAGAAACAAAAACAACCTAATCGACATCAAAGACTCATGATCGGGTAATATATTACCTTCGATTCTTCGAATGTAGATCAGTAGATGTTAAGTATTGATACGAACTTGAACCTCCTTTTTCCCAAACCCACTGTGAATTAGGGTTTGAATCGTTTGATAACTTGGGAATTTTGTAGATTAGGGGTGAGTTTGTTCAATCGAAGTGAGGGGTTGATACGGGGAGCAAATTTATGGGTCGGGTTTCACTGGATTATGTCGGAACCACTGGATTATGGTCGGTGTTTGAGACTCAGAGGGTCGAGAGAGACTGAGAGAGATAGTCTCGAGAGACTGAGAGGGGGCTGAATGAGGGATTGAGAATGACCCCGTCTAACTTTGACAAACCCTAAACCAATCCAACGATCCATAAATGCCTAAGCTTGAATCCAACGATCCTTATTAATCCATCTTATTAAAAATACACATAAGTATATATAGTCCGGTACGATACAAACCGTAAATATACATTGTGTGTACCGTATACCGAGCCGAGGCTTGCATTCGGTACGGCTCAGCCGAGCCGAATTTCAGTATGCTGTCTTTTTCGGTTTCAGTCGGTCTGCTCGACTCGAAATCGGTTCGGCTCGGTACAATCGGCAGAAAATGCCAACCCTAGTCTGACTTTTTCTCTCAAAACAAAAAAAGTTTAGATCACATGTATATAATTAATAGAGAATAAGTTCAGATACCATCTATGATAATAACCCAAACAATCTTACAATCACTATACATTATCAAGAGAAAGGATAGTATTTCAACATGAAAGAGACATGTGTAACTTAATTATCAAAAAGAAAGGATAAATGTAACTCAACATGAGACTTTGTCATGTTTGATATGGTTGAATAAAGATTGTTGCATTTCATATAAAAAAAAAAACAAATGATACTTGGAGTGGATATGGCCAATATTGTACGTACACTCCTTTGAATTAACAGCAGCAAATACAAGTCTAACATAATATAATTCAATTTATAATTATATCTTTATCAAAGATAAAGAAGAGAAAAATATCATGCGAGACTATTTCTACCAATATCTTTGCTCTCCGGTTTGTTGCCTCCATGAATTGAGATTATACTATTTACACAAACAACAGATTGAAAATATGCTTGATCCACACAATAAATGGGAAGAAAATTAAGTTTTTTCGTATTAATATTGTAGGACACTATACGCCCCATTTTAGTTTTCCAAAGAAAATTGTTGTTCTTCCAAATTGTAAATGCCATAGTAAGATCCTCCACTGGTTCAATGGTTAAGTGCTTTATCCAAGAGTACTTAGCACCACTAAAATCATCCATCACCCAAAATTCAAATGTAACAGGAGGAGATGCAAACGTATAGTGAAATCCTACAAGAGCAGTGAATCCATTCCAAACTACAATTTTCATCGAATATCTACCATAATTATATATATCATAGAAATTATGGGGAAGCAATACATCACGAAACAATCCATCTCCCGTATCATAAATTATGATCACCGTCTTATCGTCCTCCTCCTCATAATATAAGTCAAAGCAACATAATTCCTTTTTATGCTCAATTCCCCACCAAAAGAAAATTCCCTTATAGCACATCTCAAAAACCTGAGGCAAAAAGTTGGTAGTTTCTGTTTCTAAGGAATGAGTCTTCATCTCTCTCCAAGAATCGGTACCCATGCTGTATGCTTTTGCTTTAGCAGGAAAAATAACATGACGGTCAAAACTGTATTCTTCCTCTTCAGCAGATAAAAACTTAAAAACTATGTAATCTTTAGAGTTGGGATCGTAGCCAAATCCCACATTACCATTCGACTTAAAATCTGGAAGAATATTCTTAAACTCTTTGATTGCTGGATTGCATAAAACAAGGCTTGTAGTATGACTACGTATTAGCAAACAAATTATCCCATCACATTGACCTACAATCCGAATGAATGAATCTTCAGGATAATTGGGGAGCTCAATGAATTGGCCCCTTGTCTTTAGACCCATAGAAGGCGGAAAATAGAGGTCATCGACAATAGCATGAAGGTTACCTTCATGACCATCATCATCATTGTGAAGATGAAGGAGTGAAAGCACAATTTCTCGGTCGATAATTTCGGTTCTGCCCATGACAGTGCCGTTGACAAGCATTTCACTAGAGGATGACTTGCGCATGACAGTGCGGTTGACAAGTATGGAAGTGGAGGATGACTTGTACAAGTGGAGGTGCTGGGCTACGAACCTTGGATCAGTGACTAGAGCACACCAAGACTTGCGAACGCATTTAAATCGCATCAGAGATTTGGCCGGCAACCTTGATAGGATTTGCGACTCCATCTCTTCTACCATTTTGCAAAACACATATTTTTCTCCGATCCTCGATCTTCTTTGTAAGTTTATGTGACAATGAGCGACTACGGAAATTGTAGCGGCAACACTATATCATCATTTATAAATTAAGACGAATGAATTACCAGTAATTCATTTTCTTTGTGGTATACAGCAAGAAACAAGTACAGAACAGTTAAACGTTTCCTTATATGGTGCATATAATTTGGAAGAGTTGAGAAACTTTCGCCACCAATTATGGATCACTATGAATATCCCATAAATTTTGAGTCCATTTTTGCTCGCATACCCTAAACCATACTAGATGGGTCTCACACATTGCATGTGTGTGTGGAGTTAAAAGAGGAGGGGTAGAGAAGGAGGTGGCCGGAGAAAAACGTGGAATGTTTGTGATTTTGTAATTTTTTTTTATAGTTTGATTTTATTATCCTTCCTAAATAATTTGATATCTAATTTTTTTAATATAAAAATGGTATATGTGTAAAAAAAATTAGTTATAATTGACAATACCTCTTTTATGAAATATGGTATAGATATGGTGGAGGCTCACTTCTTTTCATAGTTAATTAAATGCATGTGATATATTCATCCCAAAAATTCAACCTTTATAACTCAACTGGAGTAGCTAGTCTTACCCTGGTGTACGTTCTTCCAAATATAAAATAGGATTTTTATCACAAATGGTCATTCACATTTCACTCATTCTACACTTTAGTCACTCACTTTTGTAAAATATCACTTTGGTCACTCACTTTAAACTCTCTCATATACTTTGGTCACTCAGTCAGCCATGTGCCCTATTTTGCAAGGTCAGTTTCGTCCCTTCACCCCAACGTGAGTGACCAAAGTTTATGAAATGGTATAAAGTGAGTGACCAAAGTGATATTTTACAAAAGTGAGTGACTAAAGTGTCGAATGGGTGAAAAGTGAGTGACCATTTGTGATTTTTTCCCTATAAAATATATAATTTAATGCATGTAATGACCTCTAACTCCAAAATCTGTAAGTTAGACAAGAAAAGAGAAAGACATTAAATAAAGTAGACGGAAATAAATGATTTTTTGAACAAGGACGGATTTTTAAGTCGGATATTTAAAATGACTTAATTTAAGCCATTATATTAACAAAATATAAGAGAGAGTGATTAGATTCTTATTATAAAGCTAACCGATTAGCTGTGGAGGGCTACTATAAGTATATATATACTAAGCCCCCATGAGAGTCCTCTCTCTAGCAAAACTCTAGCCCCCATGAGATTCCTCGATCAATAGCGCCTCTATGCGCATCAAATCTAGCAACGTGTGCTTTCCTCCTAGCCTCTGGCTTCTTTCTATATTGTTTATCGCACAAATTCTAGTGCCGTCAGCAATCGCTAGTGCGGCTTCCTATGGTGAAGATGGTTTTTGCCTCTCTCACTCACAAGGACGGCTCTGTCCGTCATGCTCTTTTCAGGCCTTTGGTTATTATGCTCCTGCAGGGCGTCTCTTGGGCTCTCAAAGATGGTTGGCATCCCGATTAGATCTGGTTTTCTGCTTGTCGTTACCGGTTCTTTTGGGTGTCAATCAAATCCAAGGATTCAAGGTCTGGGATCCGGGTGAGTTTTGGGTGCTTGGTATTGGAGGCTTAGCAGCCTTGGTGTTCCAAGTCGGCGACCTTATTACTGGTGAGGCGCTGCTAAAGTTTAACCTAAGTCAGATTTGGTTATTTGATTTGGGTTCTTTTAATTTCTTATTTAAGAATAAACATGATCAGTTGTGCAAGTTTCGATTGTGGTTTTACTTTCTTTTTTCATGGGTTTTCCTTGAGCTAGATTGGATTTATTGGTCTCAATGACAATACTTGCCAGAATTTTTCTGTTGGTTGTTGACAGCAGTGATGCACGGTGTATGTATTGTTCTAGGTTTTGAATCATCGATTAGAGTTCTAGGTTTAGACTCATCAATTAGGCCACTTGTGTGGTCTGTACTGCTCCTTTTTAGGATGCCCATATTAAGGATTGTAATCCTTTATTGATTAATAAAGTTTATGCTATTTTCAAAAAAAAAAAAAAAAAAATATATATATATATATATATATATACTATATATATATATGATTTTTCTCCACTACAAAGCTCTGCACTTTTAAATTTGCTGAGTTTCAATGTCAGCCGTCAGATCAGATCCTATAAACAGATCTGACGGCTGATATTGAAACTCCACAAATTTTAAAAGTGCGGAGCTCCATAGTGGAGAATGCCTATATATATATATATATACACATACACAAGATGATTAATTTTGATCTTTTATGCTACGCTTGTTTAATTTTGATGATTCATATATGTGTTCGTATGTATTTTTTTTATATTGTAGCTAGAATAAGTACGTTGGCCCAAGTTTTTAGCCCAAGCCTTTTAACTTAGCCCTTGAGAAACCAATCATGTTTTAACTTCCACAACAAAAGTCAAAAGGTAATCAAACCGACTCTATAAATTTAACCATCATCTCTTTCATTCATCGTCTAATCGTCTTCCTCATATGATCGTCAGTTTAGCAAGATAATAATACGAATATAACAATGTTTCTTTATTTTAGAATAGAAGCCTACTAAAGAAAACCAAAAAATGAAATAGAAGAACTTACCTTTGATGAATACAAGAGAATGAAAAACACACTTGTGTTTTATTAATATAGGAAGCAGGAGGAGAGAGAGAGAGAGAGAGAGAGAATGAAAATCAAAGCAGAAGCATCGAGTCTACAAGCTATGTGGTGCTTCTACATGCAAACTTACTTACTATATATAGCAAACTCATGTAGGGGTCATCATTTGGCCCTTAGGCCCTAAGTCTCTTTAAAGCCTGCCCGGCCCGACCCTTCCTCTCGGCCCATTTGGCCCGGCCTCTTTTTTTTAGGGCCGGGCTTGGGCTCAAGTATTTAAGCCCGGCCCGTTTTAGCCCGTTATGGCCAAGCCAGGCCCGGCCCTAATATATATATATATATATATATATATATATATATACACACACATATAATTATACAATAATATATAAATTTTTCAATTTTTTCTTGTATTTATTAAATTCTTTTAATTTAGAAGTTTGTTTGTTAATATAATAGTATTTTGTTTTCATATATATATATATATGAAAGCCCTTTTGAGCCCAATGATAATTATCCTCCTATATATATATATACATACACACACATATAATTATACAATAATATATAAATCTTTCAATTTTTTCATGTATTTATTAAATTCTTTTAATTTAGAAGTTTGTTTGTTAATATAATAGTATGTTTTTTTTCATATATATATATGAAAGCCCTTTTAAGCCCAATGATAATTATCCTCTTTTATATATATATATATACACACACACACACACACACATATAATTATACAATAATATATAAATCTTTTAATTTTTTCATGTATTTATTAAATTTTTTTAATTTAGCACTAAAAAAATTTGGCCCTACCCGGCCTGATCCGGCCCTATCGGCCCATTTCAGCCTTAGGCCGGTGGGCGGGTTAAGGCTCGCATATTGAAGCCTCGGTCCAGCCTTAAATTATGTTGACTTTGACTAAGCCCGGTCCGGCCCGACCCTAAACCCTAAAATTTAGGGCCGGGCCGGCCCTAGCCCGACCCATGATGACCCCTAAACTCATGGAGTAAAGTGGTAAAGTGATGTACGTGTAGTGAAATGAAATGGTGATAGAGAGAAAAAAGTAGAGAAACTGGAGAAGTGTGAGTGGAGAGAATAATAGAGTAGTGGATATATTATATAGTGAGATATGTTGAATAATGGGAAAAAGTAATATGAAGAAAGAGAAAATGAGGAGTGGTGTCATATATGAATAATGGTGTGGTGGAGTAGCGTTTGATGTAGAGGACCAATAGGTCCTTACGTATCTCTGCACTATTGTCCTTGTTGAGAAACCTCCCTAATTTTTATTAAAGAAAATTGCTATTGATCGAGGGAGAAGCCATTCATTTGCCATCAAAACTCAAAAGCATGCTCATTAATGAAGTTTGGTAACATTCCAGAAACATGTCGTGTATCACAAACCAGGAGAAAAGTCGGTCGATAATAATTTCCACATGCATATTATATATAGACGAGCTAGCCATCCTGTTATTACACACCAGCTTAATTAACAAATCTAAGGCTAGGATGAGCAGCTAGCTAGCTAGGTAACAATAATAATAATCAAGCCCCCAATTAAGTGGATGGATCATGGATGGATCAAAAACCATGAATCTTGATCTGGTCCTTGTTGACAATCCTTGCTTTCTGAACAAGAAAGTGGAGGACGTTCTTGCGCTGATCGCCTTGGAGCTGGATTATCTTGCCGAGCTCTTTGTCCTGAACCACATTGCCGTTGCAGCAGAAGTCTTTCTTGAGATCCTTGAGTATCTTGTCGTAGCTGAAGTCCTTCTTCAGCCCTTGAACTGTTGTCAGGCACTTCTTTCCATTCCTTTGCTGCACTCGGATATGCACATACTCCTTCGCCCCGGGGGCATCCGCCTCTCGAGCTTCCGCAAACGGATCAAAAGCACTTGGGATCACAGCGTCTACCTCAACCATATATGAAGCTGCTAGAGATCGAGACCAACCTGAAAATATATATATACGTACATGCCTCACTATTAAACATATATAGCATCGATCACAGATGGACTATTTATCAATCACAACGTACAATAATCAAGGAAACAAGATCGAGCTAGATATATAAACGAAATGAAAATGAAAGCGTACGTACCCTGAAGAATAGAAATTCAATAGCTAGCTTACCCGAAGATAGAACAAGCTAGCTTTGACGCAACAACAACGAATTGGTTCAAGAATTTCCAGAGTCCCTCGGTGTTTATATATAGTTGCCGAGCGCGGTTAACGGTTGGGGTCTGAACCACAAGTTCAATTAACCATGGTTAAAAGCCTTGTAGGTGAGTTATACACGTGGACGGTGGGATCGTCTTGAAAGCGTTGATTGAACGCGCACACCGTACTGGCTTGGTTGCATTAAAGAGGGAATTTCGGGACTCAAGGAGAGTCAAGAGTGGGTGGGACCCTACGAGAAGAATCTAGAAATTTGGAATCCAGGACATAATTAAAGGAAAACATATGGTCCATGCATTTGGCATATTATTGAGAGGCTGCGTCTGAGTTTGGAAAATGCCATTATGTATACGTAGTTTCATTCTTAGGCCTAAATGCCTCATCTTGGAAGGGTGTTAGGATATTTAAAGTTGGAGGAAAAATTAGTAGCCATACAAATAAATAGAACCAAATTATTTGGCTTTTTTAGGTCTCCATGAAATTTAAGAAAAATACAAAAATTAGAAAAATACTTAGGCCAAAATTCCTATGTGTCTTTTTTTTGGAAATAAAATTCTTATGTGTCTAAACTTTCTTTTATTTGCATATTTCGGTAATGTAGTTCCATGATATGAACAATTCGTATTTTAAATTAACCTTTAAATATCACTTTTACAAAAATTCATCAAATTAAGAGATTGTTAACTCATCCAAGTATATCAAACAAATAGACGATTTTGGTGAAAGTAAACATTCTCATGACCAAGTATCCATTTGTTATATGCAATTACATAAATAAACGATTTTTGTTTACATTGGTTTTTGCAGAGATGATTTTAAAGGTTGATTTTCAAAGACGAATGGTTTTGGAATTACACTACTAAATATATGTAAATAAGAGAGAATTTGAACACATGTCCGAAATGGTTACGACTTGAATTTTTTTCCAAACAAATTAAGCTCTTTTTCCTTGCTTATTTGATCACCTAGGAGTGGGAGTCGAACTTCGAGTTTTTGTCAACACTTTATATGAGAGAAATGTCTTACTACTAAACTAAATACAAGTCAACAATTTTTTTTTTAACATGCATTAAATAATTCTTACAACTAGAAGTTGTTAGCCACTCAATAGTTATGGAAATCTTAGTAACTCGATGAGGGTTACATGCGTAAACATAAATTGAAGAACTGGCTACAGAATAACACTCTATTCGAGGCCGGGTATTTGATGAGGAAGGAGAAAGGAAAAGGGTGGTGGTGGATGGGTCTTGGTTTTCTTTTTTCTTTTTAGCTCCGTGTTTTTTGTTCTTCAAAATTTCATGAAGGATATGTAAGAGAAATAGAGAATAAAGTAAACAAAACAAATTAAGAATCTTCTAACGTACTGTTTGCTTTGCCATTGCCCATTTGCTAAATGTGTTTGAGATTGTGTTCCAAATTCCCCTGCTCCCTTGACTTCTGAAGGTAATTTTTCCAAAGGATATCAATCATTCTCAACAAGGTTCTCATATACACACACATACACACACACACACACATAAGGAATTGTTATTAACACACCTCAAATTGTTATTAACACACTTTTGTATTTTTAAAGATATTTTTTTCTAAACAATGTAAGGATTTTATGAATTATTTATATAATAAAAATAAATTAAAAAATATAAAAAATATGTTAATAACAATTTGAGGTGTGTTAATAACAACACCATATACATACATATATATATATATGTGTGTGTGTGTGTGTGTGTGAATGTGTGTGTTCTGGCAGATCACTCTTGTCTTTTAAGATTTTATTTGGTGCTAGCAGAGCATATTTTTTGGCTCCTAATCATGGGAACTTGTACGGTAGTAAGATGTTTGTCATACATCCACTTACAGATGTTTGTCATACATCCACTTACAGATGTAACAAAAAAATTTATTGTCATTGTGGTAACGAGTCTTTTTTGTGTAATCTTAGTTCTATTAGAGGTAATTACTCAATCTACGACATTGTTACAAGTTTGTTAATAGTTTGTTGTCAATGTTGTAATTTTAGCTCAATTATATGTAAATAGTATAAAACGAATGTGATAACTTTGCTGTCAATGTAGTAACTTTAGTTCAATTAAATGTAATTTTTGGTTCAACTAAATTGTAAATGGATGTATGAAAAACAACACAATACCATAACCGACCCCTCCAAAATATATTGGATTTGTACGTATTTTACGTACAAAACATACTTCTAAATACTTGAATAATACTTCTCTAAAGGCTAAATATTAGTATTTATATGTGTTTGTGTGATTTATAGGTTGAATAAGTGAGTGGAGGTAATTTGGACATTTAGAACGCATTTTGGGAGTTTATAGAGCATTTTTGAGAAAATGATAGAAAGTCAATTGTGCCTTTCAAACATCAAGAATTATTCAAGTCAAGCATCAAGAGTGAAACACCTCAAAAAAATTCGGAGTTATGACCTAAAAACTGAAAAGTCAACTTTCGGCCTCAGAAAGTCAACGGAGGTCAAATCGGGCCCACCCATGGTCAACTCTGAGCACAAAAGCAAAGACATCGAGTGTGAATCCATCCATCAAGACTCTTTTATTTCATCTAGGAGAGCTCCTTTTGATGAGTTGAGATATTTAATTTGGTGGTGGTTAGAAATTCAAATTTAAAATGAAGGCAAAACATTAATGCTTGAACCACTATTTGTCTCTTAGCATTTCCTTATCCGGCCAATTTGTGTCTCCTCACCTCCCAAATATAATTTTTCATGTCCATAAACACATTATCTTTCTACCCTTTCTCTTTTCTTCACTCTCCCACCTACCCTAGCCTTTTACGTAATTTCCTTAGCTTAGGATCTTAGTTATTAGCCATTAGATTAATTCCAATCTTTCTCCACCCTCCAATCCATTCTTTCTCCCTCTATATATTCCTATTCACTTCCATTTTCAACTAAAAAATTCACCATTCATCAACCCTAGCCTCCACCCCAAAATTCCCTAAACCTTTCCTCTTCCTTTTCTCCCTAAAGTCCCAAAAACCCTTGGATATGTTGTCGGTCTAACTGGTCAGACACTGTTCATTGACCGGTCGGCCGGCAGTGGCTGCCATGTTCTTCCTCTCTTTTTTCCTTCTTCCACCACTCAAATATCTTCCCTTCCTTCACCAAACATCTTCCTAACACTCTCCTCTATATTTCTAACCATTTTTTTCCACCATTCTATCACTTTTACCTCACATAATCTTGGAGACATCAAGAATATCAAGATCGTTGGAGCTTTGGACAAGAAGAAGCTAGGAGAAGAAGAAGAGGCCAAAAGGAGCTTGCTTCAAAATTTGGTGGCAGTAAGATTGGGGCCACTATCTTCATTTCAATTGGGTTTGTAATTTGAGACTATGCATCTGTATCCATAAAATACTAAGTTGGCCTTCAATTATCCAATCTAAGTTGTTGTAGTCTTAGCCTTTTGTTCTAATCTCAGTGAGTAAGATTCACTTGTCTCTTTAGTTTCATAAAAATTGTTTTCCCTTGTGTGAATGGGTTTTTAGAAAGACAGATTAGTAATGCCTATTACCATAACTCTCACCAGCTCATTAGTCTATTACTAAGATGAAACAATACCACAACCTAGCATCCCTCTAGAAATTGCAGACAAGGAAGAATTGAAGTTTGAAACGATGATAGACTGTTTTCGCGAGAAAACCATACAAGATATCTCACTTGAACTATCAATTAAGCCTATAGACAGTCATCATATACAGTGTGCAAGTCATGGAGGTCTAAAGTAACAAATTCAAGTTTATTCTTATCCACCTCAGTCATACAATTAAGGATCGTGGCTAGTATCTAAGTTGTTAGTGCAGTGATTTGACACCAAAGATGTTTCGTGAGAGATTGTCTGGTTGGACTCCAGTAGGATATGTGTGTGTGTGTGTAAACTGATATCCTATAATAAAAAATAGGATCGTGACTAGTATGGAAGTGACTTTTATCTTAAGAACTAATCAAGAATTGGTATTGCAAGTGTCGTTCGGTTCGGATCGGTTTTAATACCTGATAAGTCAGTTCAATGCGGTTAGCCGGTTTTGACTAAAAAAAAAAACTATTGTTGTTTATTATTGTTATTATTTTTAGGGATTATATCACCTTTAGTCCCTCAACTTTGACTCGTTCGACACTTTCGTTCCTGAACTTTGAAATATATCACTTTCGTCCCTGAACTTCAACACCGACTATCACTTTCGTCCTTGACCGAAAAAAAAATGGTACAAAACCTATGCCAAAATGTTCGCACGGATGAGAGGAGTAACTTTTATAACTGAGGCTAAGCTCAATTCGGTCTAGAATGGCTCGAATTTAGCTCGAAAGCCGATGGTGGCCGAAACTTTAATTGTAAAAATTCTCCGCCGTCCGGCGATGGTTTGAGGCGAGGTTGGTGGCGTTGAACTCGCCTCAAGGATGGCTTCAAAGTCCAGTATGTGGTGTCTTTTGAATTGGCCGGAATCGGAGGTTTATTCGGTAAAAACTTCGGTTAGGGACGAAAGTGATAGTTTTTTTCAAAGTTCAAGGACTAAAGTGATATATTTCAAAATTCAGGGACGAAAGTGTCGAATGAGTCAAAGTTCAGGGACAAAATTATTTTGAAGTATACCGGTTGCTGCGCTGCGTTTTACTGCCAAAGTCGGTCCTAAGAAGAGATATATATATATATATTTTCACAGTCGCCTTTCTTTTGGGATTTGGGGGTTTATTTCAGAGTCGTCATCGTAGCTGCGAATTGCGAATCTCTCTCCCTACACAATTAGCTTTTGCTGTGCTTCTTCTCCGCAGCCAATATGCAGGTAACTATATATATCAACCCTAGCTCTAATCCCTTCTCGAACAAACTTGATAATTTCTGAAAACCCTAATTATCCGTTTGGGACCAAAAAACCTAATTCAAAAACAGTATGTAACAATGTTGCTCCATCTACTTCAATTTGATGAGTATATCTGATTATTTGTTCTTTGGTTTTAGGCCAGTGATAGGTTCAACATCAATTCCCAGCTCGAACACCTTCAAGCCAAGTACGTTGGAACAGGACATGCCGACTTGCATAGATAGTAAGTAGAATCTCTATTCGTTTTGAAAAGTGAATATCTTTTGGGTTTATAATTGTTTGAATGTTATTTCGAAATTCTTATCTGTGGTTGCCTTTGGATTGTGCAGTGAATGGGCCGTGAATATTCAGCGTGATAGCTATGCCTCCTACGTTGGTCATTATCCGATTCTTTCCTACTTTGCTCTTGCTGAGAATGAGTCAATTGGAAGAGAACGCTACAACTTTATGCAGGTTTGTTTTACTCACTATGATTTTGATGCTTTTATGACTGCTCTTTTTTCGTAAGTTTTGCTTTTGGTGCCAACTATAAGGATTTGATTTGTATTGGGTGTTCTCCTAGGCACCGTGTCTAGACATATTTTCTTGTATTGGATTTCTTATTTGTCCATGTCTGCTTTGGTTGTGTTTTGTAAGATCATATATTGGCTTGCCAGTATGATTTTCAACTCAAGGTTTTCACTTCACATATTTCATGTCAGAAGTAATTGTAATCTATTGTAAGGATATGTGCATTATATTTCTTATGTGGGAGATCACTACTGGACTACTGAAGGGTAGTTTATTTGGAACGAACTTTTTATAGACTGGTTAAAGCTAGCTCATTAGGTCTTCTGTTTGAGTAGTTTTCCGTAAAAATAATAATTGTCTTAGAAACCAATCAGAGGAAGAATAGCTTTCTTGGATATAAGGTTTGTGGGTAAAATGTGGTATGGTCATTAGTTAAGTACACATGGATTGAGATCTTAACAATGTTGGTTATAGGAGCATAGCTAAAAGGAGTGTGGCTTGGAATATGATAGGTAATTTCCACTAGAAAGGAAGGTTAAGTAGGAATTGCATTTGTGCTAAGTTCCAGAAAGTACAGCTCAGTAAGACATGGAGGAAGTTCACTGGGTGGTCCTTTAAATAAATAAATAAATAATAATAAAAAACTTGCGAGTAGTTAGATTAATGATTACCATTTACTAGATTACTGCTCACTACTAGTAGAAAGAATATATTTCAAATAGGTACTGCAAAGTAGTTGGGATATGTTTTGTTTAGTTCTCTTGAGTTTGTCCACTCCAGTGGTATAAATCCTATTTGTGGAATACGACATTGCTATCAGTGACTAACCTTTGATAATATAGTTTAAGGTTGTGATGTTTCCAATATCCTGGTAGAAGTGAGTCTGAATTACATCTTGGTACAATTGTTAAACTAAACGCAACTGAAGGAGTTTTTCAGGGGCTGTTTGGTCCCCTTCCTCATTACTTAGAAAAAGGGAGCTACCAGTTCAGATACAAGTTACTATCATTAGCCATCTGGTGATATGGACATTTAGACCCATACCATTATCCAAGATTCTGAACTACTGGGGCCGATTATGCCCCTATCAAATACTGTTTATCTCTTTGTATTTCAAGTGAAGAAATTTCCTCATGTTATCTCATGCTGCCACTTCAGCATAAAATTAGCCTGAAAGTACACTTTAGATTTTAATATTATCCCATGGACACATTTAATGTCAAGTGAAATACTGAAATATAATGATATGTTAATCTTCTTGGGAGTGTGGAAAGCACGATCTCATCAAATTTGTGTTGAATTTCTGGAAAATCATATTATGTCAACAATTGGTGTCAGGTATCAGGTATGCCTTCTGAAGCTTATGGCATGGCTGAGTTTATGAATAAGATGTTGCGAGTAGAAGTTTATGTTTCAATTACTGTGACTAGACCAAAAAATTCTAGGGTTAATTATTTTGTTTGGTGTTGGTGTGTTTTGTGTGTACCCCACTCTCCTACTCTGACTTGTTGGCAAGGTCTTCATATTTGTTCCTTTATTTGTGTATACTATCGTGATGTTGTGTCTGTATCTTTTTTCTTAGTTACTTGGGCTGATTATGGGTAACTAGTTTAATACATATGGTGATCTTATATTTTCAGGAGAGATATTAGATGAAGTCTTGGTTATATTTTGAACCCCAATACTTATGTTAATGATACTTACCAGAAAGATGTTTTGGTGTGCAGAGAATGCTTTTGCCTTGCGGTCCTCCCCCAGAAAGAGAAGACGATTGAGAATATTCTCGTAAGGATAAGAACGTGAATGTTTCTGATCTACCCTGCTTGTAAGAATTAATCATATGTGATGCTGACAATATGTACTGGATTTTACCTCTCATGTTGAGGACTAGTTGGAACTTTTAAGTTTTTTACTTTTGCACTTTTGGGTGAATAGTTGGAATGCCAACTTTTCAGTAACAGATTTCTAATGCCTTCTTGTGCCCTTATTAGTAGACGTTGTGAAATCAAAGCTATGTATGAGACCAATTTTCTGATCATTGGTGTTAATGCTTGTAACATAGCATATTCTATGTGTGTAGTGAGATGAAAGTCATGGCAGGGAGATGGAAAATAGGAGATAAATAACAGAGTAATAAACATCAGATTATGGTGTACAATCTCAGTAAATTAATAAACATGATGTGGATAGACGCTGATAATTTAGGTTAAGCTTAAAAGATAAAATAAAAAGCTACAGAGATTCCATCGAGCATTTTTTTTTTCTATGATCTTATTCTTCCAAGCTCGCTACATATGTTCTTGCAATCTATCAGCTTATCTATGGGCGAAAAACTAAATGTAAAAGAAGCCCAATTACGACCGATTATAAATACTGATTGGCAATCGAATTTGGTTCAGTTTGGATTGTAAAAGAATGCAACCTATTTGCAATAGAATTGGATATCAAAAGAAACAAGAGATTCTATGCATTTGGGAGGCGTTTCAGGTCCATTTCAACTTGCTGGATCGTCCATTGCATATTTTCCAACTTCTGTAAGGTAATGTTGATTTAGGGTCGAGCATTAGGAATGGACAAGTGTAAGCATTGCTATTTATTACCTGTACAATATCATGGTACTGCCTTGCTATTTCATTGAAGTGAACATCAACACCCTGGTACTCATGAAGGCGAGTAACCTGAAACAAAAATGAGCCGGGAGAGATGCAATCAAAACTAACATTATCACTAGATGCAATCAAAATTGAGATGGTTTGTAAAATCGTTGAAAATCGATAAATAATGAAAACTCTAATCAGGAACTGAGGAACCACGTAGGGAAAGCGAAACAGATCAGAATAACATACCGCTTTATCATGTGTGATAGAAGCTTCTTTTGTAGCATCATGAAGATATTTCCTGGAAATGAGCCATACTGATTATATGAACTTGAGCTAGTAACCAGCACATGCTTTCAAAAGAGTCATCTGTACATACCTTATTTTATGCAGAGCTGGTACCGAATCCTTAGAATAAGTGTCGCGAAGGAGACCATACTCCAGGCTCCTGAAATGAAATGTTAGAAATAATGAAAACCATATGTATAGCCAGGGATGACTTCTGAACTTCTGTTTGGATAACAAGACTCCTAAACAACAAACTTCATAAAAATATGGGAAATGGTAAATTAAGTAACATTAATGCCACAAATAAACAATTGAAGTACGAAAACCTGGCAACAAACCTCAGTTTTGCATCTATGGTCTCGCACCTTTTGCATAAGAATATCTTTTGCAGTTCATCCTATAAATTATTAGTTCCAGTGAAGGTTCAAGAATGCTCCACAACAAAAACACAGAATTGTATAGAAAGGATACTTGCAACAGTGTTTAAGGCATATACTTAATTTTTATTGCTGAAAACATATTAACCATTCCAAATACTAGAAGCTTACAAATTTGTGTTGATGTTGCAACTTCAAATCTCGGACCAGCTTAATAAGAACTCCCAATATCTGCTCTAAGACCTATTTGTGCAAATAGACTTTATGTCACTTATCCTCATGAACAAAATACAGCCGGTATGAATCAGCAGGAACATGAAACAAAGATATATTCTTATTTCATACATTATAGTATTCAGAAAATCTTCTATCTGCTGAATACAGATCTTCCTGCAGAGCTGCTTCCTCCCTTTCCATCTCCTCAGTTATCAACTTTACCCTGATATACTCACGAGAAAAGAGCATTACACTATAGATCACACCATTACAGAAAGAAAAGAACAGCGGTTCAGAAATTTGTATATTTAATTGTTCACCCTAGCTTCTATGGGTGGTTGCAAAGTACAATAATAATCGCAAACTCTTGTCACTCACATATTTATATTCCTTAAAATTAGTAGTGTAAAAAAAATGAGGGAGCTAACAATCTTGAGAGTGACATTGAACAATTTTCTTAAAAAGGAAGAACACTTCATCTTAAGCCATGTAGTGGTTACACATTTTACAAATAATTCCATGATTGCAACTATTCGTGTCAGCTACTAGCTCATGTAACAGGAAATATTACATGCCAAATAATTTTGTCAAACATCGGTAGAAAGAATCTTTATCCATGCATGAAATTGCCATAAAATAAAATTGCATTAAAGAGTAACTTAAACCTTTCTGGTAACTGATCACATGTATTTTGCTGCCCTGATGACGAGTCTGCAGCAACAAAGCACAGGTATTAAGTATGCCTATAACCATTATGCATGAGTAACTATATACATATTGCATTATCCACCATAATCAATGTCTTTTTGTGTATTAGATTTCAAGGATATTAGCAAACTTGATCACCCCATGGCCCCCTCCAGGAAGAGAAATTCATAAAACTAAATTGTGCATTAATGCAAGCAATCTGGGTTTCTCTCCCAGATGACAGTTGACTCTGAGAGAGAGAGAGAGAGAGAGACCTATGTCATCCATTATAAAGGCGACAGCTAACTTATCACATTTAGCTTTTACACGAGCCTCAATCTCATTGGAAAGACACAGCTGGTATTCTGTCATATCCTGCAGTTGAAACATCTTTGATGTAATCTCCAATTAATAAGGGATAGCCACATCAAGATTAGATCTTCATTCTTCATTTTATTGGACTATATACAATAAGTATAAGAAAAGATGTTCAGAAGTGGGTAAAAACTAAATAACAAACAAATGAACAAATAAAAGAAACAATAGGAAAGATAAGGCACTTTAGTATGGCCGAACCATAAGACAATGTAGTGATGTACCATGTCGAAAGGGGTTTGTTGGAGCTGTGTTTTCCATAAATATGCAGGTGTAATTCCAAGAAAGCAATTGGGAACACCTCCAACTCCGGGTTCCTCAACCTCAGTAGCACTGAGAGAAAGATGGTTGTTTGCAGCACTAATTGTGCTCGTTGCAGCAGCATAATTTGGAGAGGTGGAAGTTGAGCTAATTGTAAAACTGGTAGTCGTACTATCAAAGGAACTTCGCGACAGTATACTACTTTTTTCAATTTCTTCCTCATGAATATCACCATCTTTGGACAGTAGAGGAAGCCTCAACCTTTGAGCGGCTTCCGCAATGATCATAAGATGCTCCAGTGTCTCATACATCTGATATAGACATGAACATCCAAATTTCCACCAGTTGTAAACTCCTTAAATGGCTCACATGTATCAGGCAAATACATAATGACACATGCATATAGAACACTAAGGGTCCAGTAGATTTGGGCATCAATGAAGATTGAGTTACCATGTTGTCTTTGGAAGATGATCTAATATACAAAGTCCATCATTGCTTATTTCTGTTACAACAATGGTTAAATTCAAAGCGAATAGTCTTCCATGGATTACTACTTTTAGTATCTCTAATTTTTGTTTAGCGGTCAATATTTTGTATGGTATTCATTTCTTCTTCATAAGGAATAAGTTCATAAAACCACATGCATGAAGACCATATGCGCATTTTGAATCGACAACTGAACATTCAGATTGGAGTTCCCAACCTTCATCAATTAAATGGGGCAAATGAAAAAAAAATACAAACCTGAGGAGGGTTCCCCCAGCCTTGGTGATAGTCTTCCACCATTGCAATTGCCTCACTATAAATTGCCTACATTGAAATTCAAACCACCAAAAACATATACACATAAAACTCTTGCTAGAAAAGAAAAACGTACTAGTTCAATTATAACAATTCCGAAACCCGAAATTAAAGCAGAATTACCATGGCTTCCAAGTAACGCAGTCTTTCCCTCGACATTTCCTCCCCAGCCTTCAAAATCCAACAATTTTAATAAATCAAACGTATGGTACGTAATTCGATAAGAGAGAGAAATGTGGGGAGAGAGAGAGAGCGAGAGAGAGAGAGAGAGAGAGAGAGAGAGAGAGAGAGAGAGAGAGAGAGAGAGAGAGAGAGAGAGAGAGAGAGAGAGAGAGAAGAGAGAGTACGAGTTGGAGGTCGTAGTATGTGGATTTGGAGACGAGAGAACCATCGGGAGCCAAGCAGTGGCGCTCCAGCTGATCAATGAGATGGCTCACGTCAGGTGGCAGGCATTGCCCTTGTAATTGCACCCCCTTCACCATTTCCTGCTCTTCTTCGACGTCCCCTATCGATCCAAAACGCTGTCGTCTTCGTTGAATTCCTTGTTCCTTCTTCTTCTTCTTCTTCTTCTTCTTCTTCCTTTCCTTTCCTAACGATATTGATGACACATTGCCATTTGCCACTCGCAAGAATTCAAATCAACAACCACGGTCCCAAAACTGAAGGGAACCTATGTGTTGGTTTACTAAAATGCCCTTATGCTCATAGAGACGATGTCGTTTTGTTTTGTTTTGTTTTTTTTTGTTGGGCCAATATTTTGCCTAAATTGTTGTTCAATCTATCTTAAGATCGGAGAAATTTACGGTACATTAACGTATCAGTACATCAAAGGTAGACTAATTCCCTATAGCAATTGCAATAGACCAGCTTGAGTCCTTGAGATCAAGCCGAGGAGCTAATCTACCAGTACATGAAGCGACTCTACATTAGTATAAAACTGACATACTTAATGTATCGTTATATTAATATGGTAGTTTTGAAAATCATAGACTTGCAAAAATTTATGAGGCCTTACTTGCTTGGGTCTTATATGAAGATGATAATGACGTAACAAATCATATTCATCGAATTGATGTAGCAAATTCAATTTATAACTAAAACAAAAGACAATGTAAAAACATACTAACAATAACAGCTCGATAGGAGAAGCAATAGGATATCTTATCAAGATGTACAACTGTTAGATGTTCAACTATGTATCAAACTTTCTCTACATTTTTGTATCAATTTAAAAATCACATTTGGTTAAAAAAAACACACATTTAAACAGTTAAATAAAAGTTAAACATAGAACTGAAGAATGATCGATGAGTCATGAGAGATGAAAAGTAGAATTTAATTCCCTTTAGAATTTCCAATTTTGATATCCAAGAGATAAGAAATGTGCTTCTTTTTTTTTTAATAGGAGAGGACAAATTCCATCCTCCCAAATTTATTAAAAAGAAGAAATGTGCTTCTGCTTCCACATTTAGTTGTGCCTAATTTTCATTTTCATGACGTCCCAGTCTTATCAAGGTTAATGTTTAATACTTCTTTTGGTACTGAAGTCAATATTTCTCACTAGGAGGTCGACATATTCCCAATTAAAAAATAGAAGCAACCTATTGGTACAAATTTGGCCAAGTCCTACTGTTCTTGAATCTTGATTTTAAACATAATAAAAGTCAACGAGTTCCAATTCCACCCTATTGAAGCAACCAAACCCATCAACAACTCTTCACTTTTGCTCAGCGTCTCTACAAGATTATCTAAAATGAAAACTTTGCTCAACTTCTTTCTTTTCTTGACTACTATTTGTGTTAATATCATTTCTGCAGTTCACAGCCAGTGTATTGAAGACCAGCAACTATCATTGCTTCATTTGAAGCAAACCGTTGTGTTCGATTCTTCTGTTTCTTCCAAGCTCATATCCTGGAATTCAAGCACCGACTGCTGTTCTTGGGTTGGTGTAACTTGCAGTAGTAATGGGCATGTCATTGGTCTTGACCTCAGCACCGAATTCATCTCAAGTGGCATTGACAACTCCAGTAGTCTCTTCGATCTTCGAGATCTTCAAAGCCTCAATTTGGCCTACAATTACGACTTCAGTGGCTCTCAAATTCCAACTGCCATCGGAAAGCTTACAAACTTGAGGTATCTAAACTTATCTCACAATTCTTACTTCGGGCAAATTCCCATTGAGATTTCGTACTTGACAAGGTTGGTTGTCTTTGATATTTCTGGCAATTTCTTCACAACCAATCAGTTAAAACTCGAGAACCCAAGTTTAGCCAAACTCGTTCAGAACCTCACAAAGCTTACAGAGTTATATCTTGATGATGTCAATATATCAGCACAGGGCAGTGCCTGGTCCCAAGCGATATCCTCACTGCCAAACATGAGGGAGCTGAGCTTGTACGGTTGTGATCTTTCAGGCCCTATTCATGAGTCCTTTGCTAAGCTTCAGTCTCTATCTGTGATTATATTGGATCATAACCAGATCAGTGTTCCAGTTCCAGAATTCTTTGCCAACTTTTCAAACTTGACTTCATTGAGCCTCGTTGATTGCGGGCTGCAAGGAACATTTCCCAAAGAGATATTCCAGTTATCTACACTACAGAGTATTGACCTGACATTAAATCCACAGCTTCAAGGTTCCTTACCAGAATTACCCAAAAATGGATCTCTTCAGTCATTGGTTCTAAGCCAGACAAATTTTTCAGGGGTCCTTCCAAACTCTATAGGTAACCTCAATATGCTGTCTAGAATAGATCTTTCAGTTTGCAGTTTCAGTGGATCGGTCCCAAAGTCGATGGCAAACCTAACACAGTTGGTGAGTTTGGCTATGTCATCAAATAGGTTTGATAGCCCCATTGCTTCTATTCAGTGGCAAAACCTCATTAATCTGAAATTTCTCATGTTGGACTCAAATCTACTTTCTGGGACTATTCCGTTGTCTCTCTTTTCTATTCCGTTGCTGAGTAGTTTAGTACTTTCTGACAATCAGTTCTCTGGTCAAGTACCTGAGTTTGTTAATATCTCTTCGTACTTACTGGAGACCCTTGATTTGAGTGGCAACAATTTAGTAGGATCAATCCCCGTGTCTATCTTTAATCTTCGAGGGCTTTCTCAGCTTCGTCTTTCTTCTAACAACTTGAGTGGCTTTCCTTTTAATGGTCTTCAACAGCCAAGAAATCTTTCATCTCTTGACCTTTCCCACAATAGCTTGTTGTTTAGTTATGACAGTACCAATTCATCACATTCCTCCTTACTTCAGATTCAGGACTTGGTATTGGCTTCTAACAAGTTGAGATCATTCCCAGACTTCTTGAGAAACCAATCCAGATTAGTCTCTTTGGACCTTTCAGAAAATCAGATACAAGGCCAGATTCCCAATTGGATTTGGAGGCTCAATTCTCTTCAAAAACTAAATCTTTCTTCCAACTCTTTGATAACTCTAGAAGCTCCTTTATTGAACTCTACTTCAACTGTGACTTCGCTCGACCTTCATTCAAACCAGCTTCAGGGACAAATCCCAATTTTCCTACCATTTGCCAATTATTTGGATTACTCCAGAAATAATTTCAGTTCTAGTATACCGACTGACATTAGTAATTTCATCTCTTCCACTGCCTTCATCTCTCTGTCAAGCAGTAACTTGCATGGGATCATTCCAAGTTCAATATGCAACGCAAGTGGTTTGGTTCTTGATCTGTCCAATAATTCTCTGAGTGGCAGGATCCCCGAATGCTTGACTCAGCTTTCAGTACTTGATTTAGGGAGAAACAACCTGACTGGCCCTATTCCTGATAAGTTTCTCGAAGATTGTAGTTTAAAAACTCTAGACCTCAACAGAAATCAGATAGAAGGTCAGTTTCCAACATCTCTAGTGAACTGCACACAGTTGGAGGTTTTAAGCCTTGGAAACAATCAGATAACAGATACATTTCCGTGCCTGTTGAAGAACATATCCACCTTGCGTGTCCTTGTTCTCCGATCCAACAAATTTTATGGACAGATTGGATGTCCTGGGACCAATGGCACCTGGCCAGTGCTTCAAATCATAGACTTAGCTCACAACAATTTGAGCGGTGAAATACCAGGAACATCTTTGACAACATGGCAGGCAATGATGGCTAAAGGAGATGATCCCCCAGTTAACCTTGGATTCTCGTTCCAACCAGGCGGCGGAAGTGGGCTTGATATTTATTATGGAGATGCAATCACAACTACTAGCAAAGGTTTAGAGATGGATCTGGTAAAGATACTAAGTGTGTTTACCTCGATTGACTTCTCGAGCAACAAATTCAGCGGATCAATACCTAAGGAAATGGGAGATCTCAAGTCACTATATGTCCTTAACCTGTCCAGTAATTCGTTCACAGGCGAAATTCCATCTTTATTTGGTAACATGCGACAGCTTGAGTCCTTAGATTTGTCAAAGAACAACTTGAGTGGGCAAATTCCACCAGAGTTTGCAGGACTTAATTTTCTTTCATACTTGAATCTCTCAGATAATGAACTGGTTGGCAGAATCCCAACAAGTACTCAGTTTTCAACATTTCCAAAAGCCGCCTTTGTAGGTAATGAGGGATTATGGGGTCCTCCTTTGACGGAGGATAACATAACAACATCATCACCACCAACACTAAATGGAAGCTCTCCGAATTCTAGACATGAGATTGATTGGAATATTATCAGCGTTGAAGTTGGATATACATTTGGCTTTGGAATTGCCATTGGGTCACTTTTGTTTTGCAAGAGATGGAGGAAATGGTATTACAGATCTATGTATAAAATTGTTCTTAAGATCTTCCCTCAGCTGGAACAAAGAATCGGTAATCAAAGAAGACAGGTTCAGGTAAACCAAAGGTGGAGGCGTTGAAATGATTATGGAGCACGATGTAGCTGGACCCAATTATGCCTCAGAATACCTGGCTATAAAATGTGCGAGTCAATTATAGTTTTTATACACAAGTAATTGAAATAGCTCAGGCTATATACTTTGTGAGTTAATAACAGTTTGGTTGGTTATTGTTTAAATTCGTGCATGGTTTGTTTTCTAAAGGTAGTCATGCTCGGAGAACTTATGGACTAAGATCTAGTTTTGCTGTAAAATTCTGGTTCTGCTTAAAACTCTGCTTTTGGGAGTAAGCAAAGATGCAAAGTGCAATTGTTGCCTATTGCAGCTCATTGAAAAACCTTCTCGTGTTTGCCTTGAAGGAAATCATGAGGAGGAGTAAGAGCATGAGTGTGTGGAACATTAAGACTTAAGAGGTTCATTTTCTCTGGGATGAAATTTCAATCATATCGACTAAAGCAGAAGAAGGGTTGTCATAGCAGTGTTACATTCACTTCTCAGTGAATATTATAGTTGTCAGTTACGGATTTTTATTTTTTATTTTTTCTTTCTTTCTGCTGATTCCAAATGAGATTCCAAATTGCTGTTAATTATTCAATTGTTTAGTAAGTACTAAGTAGCATGCCCAGATAAAATCTTGGGATAGAATTTCATTCATATTGACTAAGGCAGAAGAAGCATTAGCTTTACTTCGTACCATAAGCAGAGTGTTACATTCGCTTCTCAGTAAATCTTGCAGCTGTTACGAATTTGTTTTGCTTTTCCTTTTTACCTCTCCAATTTCTGCTGATTCCAGATCAGATTACAACTTGTTTAGAAAGTAGCATGCCATATAATTCTATCTATCCAATTTTTATGGTAATATTTTGCCAAGATTAGCAGTAGAATTGACAGTGAATTGAAGCTACATAGAAAGCTAATCTAAACAACTATCCATAAACAAATAAACTTGAGCATTTAGTATTACATAAACGTAATGATAACAGAAATACAAACATAATAGATGAAAATCACATAAGTTAAATAAAACAAAGAAGCCTTGCAGAAGCCAAAGACGACTAGAACTTACATATTCAACAGGATTCAGCTCATCTGCTTAGAGTGTGCTTCTGAAATTATCAGATTGCGTCACGTGGTTGTATCGTATAGTTGGATTTTCCTGTTATATTGCCGTTTTGTCAACTACCGTACAGTCTTCGTCAATCGCCTGAGAATCTCCGTCACTGGCCGCGGGAAACAAAAACGAGTCCGACGGTGGCTGAGTCTTGACTCTTGATCAGGCGTTGGAATCCGCTCCCGGTGAAATCATTTTTGACCATTTGTTCTTATTTCTCGGTGAAGTTGAAAAGTTTATTAAACGACATCGTATGGCCCGAGCAGAGGATTAGAGAATTGGATTAACATGTCTTGTTTTTTTTTTTTTTCTTCTTCTTTTTCTTCTTTTGAGGAGTGGAGATTCGAAATTGGAATTTTTATCCACTATTTTGGAGAAAATTATCATTGGACCAAATGGTTCTCGATTTTTTTTATAAGAGAAAACAACATAATTTTATTTAAAAGTGAACATGAGTTCAAGTACAATCCTTCAGAATGAACTAAATTAACTAAAATAGGTGGTGATGAATGAAAAACTATTAAAAATTAAAAGACTATGTAAAACTCATCTAGCTAACCAATGTGCAGCCACATTGGCCTCCCAGTAAATGTGATGAAAAAACAAAATTGGTCATATGTCCAGTTTGGACCAATGGTATACCGTCTCGAAGCTTCTGACGAGAAGAACTAGGTACAAAAACAATCTCATCTCCACGTACTAGGCTTGATATCGACTCTCAACACCTTGAAATCCAATTGTTTTGTAAACTAATCTTTTAGCTTCTTTAAGATAAGAAGAACTTAAAAGATAGAATACAAAAATGAGTAAAACAAAATTGCACGCTTTAGGAACTTTTGTCACGCCAAGAGCTTCAAAACGATATATTATATTTCCAAAAAAAAAAATGGCCCTTAGAAGTGTCTTGAGTAAAGAGTTAGAAGTTACGGGCTGTTAGCATTATACCGCTTGCAATATTTTGTTAATTGAAATATAACTTTATTGCCACTAATTCCTTATTTTTGCCATATCACATCTAAATTAATAAACCTTATTTATTTATTATTAAATAATAATTAGTAAACGATCATTCGTGTCGAACTCGAGACTTCTCACGAACAAAAAAGAGACTAACACTACTAGACAAATGGTGGTGCCATCTAATTCAACCTCCATCACATAAAACATAATTCATGGATCGGAGAAAAGTTTGCTTTTGTTTGCAACTTCCCTGTTAAGTTGGTTGTTGAAAAGTCAACATGTCTTACAAAGGGTTGTTTATTTCTGACTTTCAACCTAACAGACCGTCAAGACTGAAGACGTATTAAAAATATATACAAGAAGATGATCAAAAGTATACAAAAGCTTCAGATTTAAAGTCAACTACATATTGTTGTAAACTTATATACATACATCATGAGGAATTTCTGTATCAACGTACTTATGTTTCCCAGCCATTTCCTTCTTTTTCCTTCCTTCAACGTATCTCAGCTTATTTATGTTCTTGATGATCGACTTCTTTCAGGAGTTTCATGGGTTTCTTGAATAGTGATGGCAAGCTCAAAAGCTGGAATGGTTTCTGGAGATGCTTGACCATGAGATGGTGAGAATACAGAAGGCGCATCTGTGTGGTTGGTATAGCTCTGTGGACTTTCAGGCCAGTTGTTATTTGGTGATGAGGCTTTCAGTTGATGATCTAGAGCACCGGTGCTTCTCATAGTATGAGAGCCAAGTTGTTTTTGGTTGAAGATCTCAAACATGGCCCTGATCCTTTTCCACTTAGAGGTTCCTGAATCATCAGGGGACATCAAGACATGCTTATGCTCGTACAAGAAGGAAGTTACAAATGTGACGAGAGAAAATATTGACGCTATCCCTGCTATTAGAAACAGGCCCCAAAAGCTCTCAAGGCCAAGACGACTGCTAGAAAGATTCCCAGTAGACGAGTTTTTACAGCTGATATCTTCCTTGATCCATTCGTCTTCAATCTTCGTCATCATTCCCTCATCGGTCAAATTCAGGATTGCTTGTGAAATATCAGTGACAAGAGGGGAACGTTTCGGAAATGCCTGAAAGTAACCACAAAAAAAAATCATATACATGAGAATTGTAAGCATTACAAAACCGTAAATAAGCAGATAGTACGAGGAGAGAGATCTTACGAAGCCAAAGCCATCAGTTTTAAAGATAGGTCCAATCATGGTATACTTGGTACAATATTTTGCAACAAATAGCTTCATGTAGGGGGTTTCATGAACAATTGCAGCAATACTACCATTTGAAAGAGCTGCATCAATTTCTTCCATAGATCCATAACCCTTGAGCTTGGAATCATCAAATTTTTTGTCTTTCAACAGATAATAAACAAAAGCACCGCTCTCGTAGCCGACGTTATCGCCATTTCTTAGAAGATCATTTATATCGTTAACAGCTGGTTTTAGTTGTTGTACGGTCAATAGTGATGCTAGATTAGCCGTGTAGCTTTGTGTCACTATCAGCACAACAAATACCCATACAATCATCACAAATCTTCCCAAGTTGCTAACCACTCTCTCTCCTGTAAGGTTTGATAATAATTAAGTATCATTATAAACAAATATGTTTGATGGGTGAAAAATAAATTAGTAATTAGCCAAAGAGAGAGAGGTCATGGATAATTACTGTGTGAAAAAACCATGGTTGAGAAAGAGAACCAGAAGCTCGTGCCAACTTGATGCGAGGGAGGACCTCGGAAATCTTCATTAATTCGATGTTCAAGCACCCAGATCACAAAACCAATAAAGATGAAAAAACACAGAGTTGTGAGCCAAAGGCCCCATGTCAAAGGCTGCAAAAAAACCCAAGCATTTTTGGTCCTGCTGTCTATGATTGGCACAACCATCACTACACCAGATTCTGTGTATGGCATTGTAAAATCCACATACAATGATCTGTTTGCTCTAATTGTCGGGTCTCCAACCACAGCATCATATTTCTGTCAAGTAAACAAAGAAATTTAAAAAAAAAAATTAACTGCTTTCCAACAGAAATATATGTAAATTAATCAGAAATTAAAAGAGTGCATCAACACAATGGCAAAAATACTGTCAATTAGTTTTGGTTATGACGCTCATATTACTTTAGTTGCACCAAAAAAAAAAAGACTTACCCCAATGTATACTTGATAGATCAAATCGTCATAAGTGCCAGCGCTGGTGCCATTATGATATGCAAAGGGAACCAACTCATAAGGAAGTGCATATGGTAACTTGTCCACTACGGCCTTAAACACATCAATACTGAAGCCAGTGACAGCAGTGGTATTAGTGCTCAGATTTGTTACTGTAACAAACTCCGTAAAACCATCCTTCACAGGAACTCCTATTTTCAACTTTGTACGGCCATTTGTCGGGATCTCCCATCCTTTGGGAACAGATGATGACTCTCCCGGCCATATAATGGGTCCAAGATCACATATGAAAGCTGAAACTATACAAGTTGAATTCAATTGCTTCACTAACCTTCCATTTTCCGGTGTCCAATGCCCAATTGCTCTTCTTCCATCACCATTTACATTAAAAATCTTAATAGTTGATAGCTGAAGTTGCCTATCAACAAGATTGAAACCTCCAACTATGCCCTTGAAATTAATAACGGATAAGGCATGAGAAAGTTTTGAACCATATTGGGAAGAAGTATTCCCATTGATGAAGCTTGCATTCTCTACTTTTTCAATTGCCATGGCTAGGGCAAAAGCCGCATCATAAGCCCGAAGTCCAAAAACTTCCAACTCAACATCAATGATCTTTGGATTATCTTGTTGGAATTGCCTTTTCCACTTATTTCTGAATTCTCTAAGCTTCAATGTATCTGAAACATTAGTTCCCACGCCTATTACTCCTTGCATCGAATTAAGAACCGAACCCATCGACTTCAAACGATCTCCAATCCCATTAGTCACGATCCAAACATAACCCTTGCTCATCATTCCAATCTCATTTGCCTTGGCAAATAGTTTGGATGCAAGTTTAGGCATCATATGAACAACGAAGACTCGAGTCTGCATCGTCATTAACTTGTAAAGCTCTTCCTCAATTTGATCATCACTGGCTATTTGGGGAATTACACTTCGGTAGGGGACATGAGCATCAACCTCTAGCAAGGCATCAATTAGAAAGGGTATGATTCCCTCCCCATACATATTGTCTACGTAGATGGGCACAACTTGTCTCCATCCAAATTTTTTAACAATTCCACTTATGGCTTTCACTTGGGTGGAGTCGTTTTGCGCAAATTGGAAAAAGTAGGAGCTCCGAAGTGAAGTAAGAGAAGGGCTTGTCGCAGAAAATGATATGATGGGCACATGTGCTTTGTCTCCAAGATTAACAACGAAACTCGCTTGCATTGATGTCATTGGTCCTAAGATTGCTTTCACTTCTACATTCTTTATCAGATCTGAAGCTGTGTCTCATTACGAAAGAAGAATTAGTTTATAAGATTTAATATTCTTATGCTTGTATTAAAATGGCAAAATATCTTTGAATGATACTTAACTATAATATATCCAAGAACAAACTCACGCGTGTGCTTAAGAGCAAACTGACTCATACGGCCGGTCATACCTAAGGTCATCTTCAACCTAGGGCTAAAGTTATTTTTGTAACATGCATACCAACAGATTAATCTCCAAACTACGAGAAAATAGAGACTTATAGTTATAAGTCCTAAAGTGTATCGGTAGAGTCATATTTACAGCTTAATAAGAAACATGCCCTTTATAATTAGAGGTTGATGCTCTGTTAGTACGTACCTTTTCGTATAATAATATATACATGTACCGACGTAATTTTCAAAAATATTTTCGTGTTTGATACTTTTCAAGTCTAAGAGAAGGTACCTTTCATGTTTTGGATTCATATGCGGGACTCCTTATGCTTTCACTTCCAGGTTGTAGATGGCCTAAAGGCTAGGCAAACTTGTTTGTTCAAAGTAAACCAACCCAACTGTACTCGAGGCACATCGCACATTCACACTCATGCCTAAGGCTAAACCCAATTTACTCGTACTTGAGGGCAAACTCAACCCACCCAGTCGTACGTACTTAAAATGCACTAGTATTCGGAGAATTTTGTGCTGAAGAATCTAGAAATGGGGACTTTTCTTCTACTAGCTAGCCTATTGGACTTTTCTGCAAGCTAGCTATCCCAATTTTTAGTTTAGTTTTTTTTTTTTAAATTACATAACAACTGAAAATACAGTCCGTGAGTATAACTCAAGACCTGGACTCAAGTTTTAGATTCTTTAGCACGGAATTTTCCGTCTATACATAAAAGTATATATGTATAATATATACACATCCCTAATCGTTGTACGCTAAGCATAGAATATGTAAAAAAAATTAAGTTGTGACTTTTTTCTGTCGTTCTCTTGAGAGGTAGGTCATAATGTATAATTTCGTTCTAATCAATAATATTGACGTTTCAGCTAAAAAAGATAGTTAATAAAATATGTGTGTATATATATAGGGTGTTGTAATTAACACACCTCAAATTATTATTAACACAATTTTTTGTATTTTTTAATTTGTTTTTATTATATAAATAATTCATAAAGACCTTACATTGTTTAGAAAAATTGTATTTAAAAATGCAAAGGTGTGTTAATAACAATAAGGTGTGTGTTAATAACAATTCCATATATATATGTGAGAAAAAACCATTTTTAGTTCTCAACTTTGACTCATTCGACACTTTCGTCCCTGAACTTCGAAATATATCACTTTAGTCCCTGAACTTTGAAAAAGACTATCACTTTCGTCCATGACCGAAGTTTTCACCGAATAAACCTCCGATTCCAGCCAATTCGAACGACACCACATACTGGACTTTGAAGCCCTCCTTAAGGCGAGTTCAACGCCACCAACCTCGCCTCAAACTATCGCCGGACGGTGGAGAATTTTACAATTAAAGTTTTTGCCACCACCGGCTTTCGAGCTAAATTCGAGCAATTATAAGCCGAATTGAGCTTAGCCCCAGTTATAAAAGTTACTCCTCTCATCCGTTCGAACATTTTGGCATAGGTTTTGCATCATTTTTTCCCGGTCAGGGACGAAAGTGATAATTGGTGTTGAAGTTCAGGGACAAGAGTGATATATTTCAAAGTTCATGGACGAAAATGTCGAACGAGTCAAAGTTGAGGGACTAAAGCTGATTTTTTCCCTATATATATATATATATATATTTTTTTTTTTTTTTTCCAGAAGAACTGAAAATTTATTAGATCATTGACGATGGCCGGTTACAATTGTAAGTGAGTATATTCAGTATGATTTCTGGAGCATGAGTGAACCACTCAAAGTGTACATGCATCAGTTTCAAAAGCAAAACTAGCTGGCAAGCCGATGAGCTACGCTATTTGATGAACGAGAGATGGTTAATATAATAGAAGGATCCCCACATGGAGAATTAAAAATGTGACAGGACGTTTGATTTTGGATATACATATATATATATATATATATATATATATATATGGTTATTTTATTAACTATGCTGAGAACTATAAGATGCATAAAACTATTAATGCACATGATTTCTTATGTCAAGAGTAATATATATATATATATATATATATATATATATATATAAAACTCTCGTTAATGTAAATAAAGTTCTCGTTTGAGTAAATAAGTTTTAAAAGTTATAATTGTACGTATGAGATACGTTAACATACACTAAAATTTTTCATATATATATATTATAGCTACATCCAAGAGTTTGAGAGAGAAACCTGCGTTAGCTGCACCAACCACATCTTCGTTGGAGTTTCTGGTGGTCAAATTGACCCTAGTCTTGTAGTGAGCATTCGAATCATAGAAGTCTGAGAGCGCCATTTTGATGCAACTCAAATACATCTTCCCAGTCGGTTCATCAAGGTCTACCACAACTCCCACCTTCACTGGGATTGTTGTTGTGTTTTCAGCTGCCATGGCGGTCGCGGCCATGAAAATCCATGAGAAAAGAACAAGGATGCTACTTTGATTCTTCTGATTCTCAATGGAGAAGCTCATATTTAATTGGAGTAAGTGCTTAATGTGGAAGCTAGATTACTCTTATTCGTGAAGTGGCAACTTCCAGCATATATATAGAAGAATAACCAGGAATCAAACTAAGCTAGCCCGGTTTAGTTAAAAACGATACGAAAGTTCCAGGAAAAGATCGATCTAAACAGTCAATCAACTCACGTACAGTAGCATCCAATATTCTTATAGCTTGGACAGATAGAATAATTACTAGCTACTAGCTAACCAGTCACTTTCTTCCTTCATAAATCATTTTTGTTTTTTAAGAGATATTCAGAACCGTGTGTACGTAAGAGCTACGATCGAGTTCAACTGTTCAAGGGTTTGTCGACATTGTAATTTTATATGAGTTTTCTTGCACTTCATAATCAATGGTCAATTCAAACAAGAATCAAGTTTGTAAAGTCATCTGGTGTTTTATTGAACCGGTTAGCTTAGTTTGATTCCTGGTTAATTGGAATAAGTGCTTAATGTGAAAGATTACTACGTACTCTTATTAATGAAGTAGCAACTTCCGGCATATATATAGAAGAATAACCAGGAATCAAACTAAGCTAGCCCGGTTTAGTCTAGCTAGAACGATACGAAAGTACCAGGAAAAGATCGATCTAAAGAATCAGTCAACTCACATTAGCGTCCAATCTTATAGAATGGACAGATAGAATAATTGCTACAAGCTAATTAACTAGCTAGTCACTTTCTTCCTTCATAAATAATTTTTGTTTTTTAAGAGATATTTAGGAAATTAATTACTGATCAACTATTCAAAACCGTGCATGTGTACGTAAGAGCCTACGAGGTCAAGGGTTTGTCGCGGCTTGTTGTGTTTAGTGTTTACCTTGTATTTACTATTTTGTCACGGTGGTCCGTGCCTATTGATGATATATAAGCGAAGGAAGTTGATCCGTGCCCAATGAGATTGTGACTAAAAATCATATATCTAGTAAGATCGACATTGCAATTTTATATGAGTTTTCTTGCACTTCATAATCAATGGTCAATTCAAACAAGAGTTAAGTTGGTAAAGTCATTTGGTATTTTATTGAACCGAATAGCTTAGGTTGATTCCTGCATTTGTAAGAATGAAAATATAGATGTATGTAACACATACGAGTATTGTACTTGACATAAGAATACATTGTAGTTAGAAACACTAACCTTGGTGAGACATCTCGATCTTCTCTTCTGAGCAATCTAATTAAGGCAATCTCAATCAATGGGGTAGAGAACTTGTAGTGCTTATTGTGATTGCTAGAGTAGGGATCAAGGTCTTATTTATAGGAAATTATGGATTAGGTACCTCCCATAAAGGTTTCCTAATCCTATCGTATTTAGGCCTAGTTATTTCCTTTACCATATACAGATAGGTTAACATTAATAGGTAAGTAACCTTAATTAATCAGTCATGACGTCATTAGGAATAGAGTATGATATCGATGAACACTAGGAATGTCATTTGCTTATTCTGAAACTAAGGCAACTTAATTGTTGTAATCATAAGTGAATATTGATATGTCCATATCAAGTCTTACAGCATTCTCATCTGGTGTTCCAATATAGTACTATATATTGTGTTTTACTACTAGTCATCTGGTGTTTAGTTAAGAACGATACGAAATACCATTGTTAATTCCAGCTAGCTGCTTACTATATATTGTGTTTTATTGAAAGATCCAAAATATATATATATATATATATATATATATATCTGGCCGGTGTTTGTTCCAAAGACCCGGGGGTGCATTGAAGTATAAAACACTCAACTATATATAGACAAGGACCCATTTGTGGATTTATGTCCATCCGAAAGATCATAAGGTGATTGAAACTCCATGACTTGGTTCCCTTCATCATTTTATATTACATAATGACAATGTGAGAAATGATTACATAATTCATGTCATTTTCGTTCCTACATAATCTCTAATTAGAAATGATTTAGTATGGGTCACAATGAAGCTTAAGAGGAGCTTAGAAAAGTCAACACTACTCCTCCAGAAAAAGTTGTTTATGTTCGTCAAGGGGAATGGTATAGCCTTTTTAATGATTGAAATAGTGCTTTGGTAATTGAAAAATATGAGTCCGTACAACTTCTTAGAATTGACGTATATTACACCAATATTGTCTCTAACTTAACCACATATGTCACTAATTAAGTGTGAGGTTTTATTACAAAATTAAAGATCTCAATATAATTTGTAGTAAACAATCCCCTTATAAGTTGTATTTTTATTTTGGCACATTTGCATGTGGGATTTTCCTTTCTTCAACATGTCCCCTCATGTGCGAAAATTATGTTTGTTGAAGCTATGACCAAGACTTTAGACTTGTTCTCCAAACAATATTTGAATTCGGGTCCCTTCATTTGAGACTTATTTTCCAAGTGGAATTCCTCATGCACTTTAGAATGGACCTTTTGATGTCAGCTCGGCTCATGGGTAATTTTACCCTATCAACATGCACGCACAAATTTAGAGAGAGAAAGGTCTGAAATCAAATGAAGATATCCTCAACTATCTCCAATAACAGGTCGCAAACTCGCAACAAACCACCACCGACATAGGCAATATATCCCTAGAAAAGAAAAGGGTAAAATCTTGAAATGGTACCTAACGTATCACGAAATGCACTTTTTGATACCCAAACTTTTTTAGGAAGTCTAGTGGTACCTGAACTATTGTGTCGTTAGCCCCCTTAGTACTTCCGTTCTCTTTTTCGTTAAACATTTTTGCAAGGGAAAAGTGGTCAGTACCGTAAAAAAATATATCCTCCCCCCCTTCTCTCTCTCTCTCTCTCTCTCTCTCTCTCTCTCTCTCTCTCTCTCTCTCTCTCCCCCTCCCCGTGACCTCTCTCTCCTCTCCCTCTGCACTGTCCGACACCACCATCTTCGGCCACAACCTTGCTTCACCGCCTCCACCAATAGTAGCAGAAGATGCCGGTGAGTCAAACCCACCCGAGTTTGAAGCAAAACGCGCCAGCAAGCCCCCGTGAGGACCGCCGGAAAAGTTTGAAATTCCAATCTTTCATTTCGACCTCCTCCGGCCACTTCCGATCCTCCAAACCAATTAGGCTTTGAAGCTCTCCATTCCAGTAACCTCGTGGTACCCTCGGATTTCAACGTCGACTGCCGTACATGGGGGATCGACGTCATTGACTTTTCGATTTTTGAAACTTCCGGCATCGATATCTCTCGATCTACTTTAAATCTCACCTTGATGTAGTTACGTAATTTCATCCTTGGGTTGTGCTCTACATGTTGATATAAAGTTTGTGGTCATTGGAGATGGTTGACGGCAACGCCGATGGAGAGGAGAGAGAGAGAGGAGAGAGAGGAGGGTGAATATGAACGAAAAGACTATTTTTCCCCTGACATTTTTCTCACATGAGTGTCACGTAAGCAATGTTAACAAAAAAATGGACGGAAGTACTAAGAGTTCTAACGGCGCAATAGTTCAGGTACCACTAGACTCCCTAAAAAAGTTTGGGTACTAAAAAGTGCATTTTGTGATACGTTGGGTACCATTTCAAGATTTTACCCAAAAAAAAATCCGGAACGTACCTACAAAGGAGGTCAAACCATGTCTCACAAGGAATTGAAGTAATGAAACGTATTGAAAAGATGTACAGAAAGTTTCACAGTGAGCTAGGAAGGTTTTATTTTGTGCAGCCAAAGCCAAAGGAATATATTTAGTCAAAGAGCTAGCTAGAGTGCATTATGATGAACTATTAAAAACCGAGTGTACGTAAGAGCCTACGAGGTTAAGGGTTTGTCGTCATTGCAATTTTATATGTGTTTTCTTGCACTTCATAATCAATGGTCAATTCAAACAACAATTAAGTTTGTAAAGTCATTTGGTATTTTATTGAACCGAATAGCTTAGGTTGATTCCTGCATTCTCATCTCGTGTTCCAATATAGTACTATATAGAGCCAATTATAGATAAGGTCATTTACATAACCTATATTCTTCAAAAAGCTACCTAATATTTTTATTTTTCATAAAGCCACCAAAATATTACAAATTTTAATATTTACAAAAATGTCACCGCCAGTAGCTTTATTGTTCTTCGACAGTAGCTTTATTGTTCTTGGACAGTAGCTTTACTGTTATTTAACAGTAGTTTTATTGTTCTTCGACAGTAGTTTTATTTTTCTTCGACAGTAGCTTTCTCGTTATTCGACAGTAGATTTATTCATTTATTATTCTTTGGGAGTACATTTCTTGTTCCTCGCACTGAGCTTTATTGTTTTTTGACAGTAGCTTTATTGTTTTTCGACAGTAGCTTTATTGTTCTTCGACAGTAACTTTCTTGTTCTTCGACAGTAGCTTTATTATTCTTTGAAAGTACATTTATTGTTACTCGCCAGTAGTTTTATTGTTCTTTAACAGTAGTTTTATTGTTCTTTGACAGTAGATTTACTATTCTTTGACAATAGCTTTATTATTCTTTGACATTAGTTTTCTTGTCCCTAGTAGTAGTTTTTATATCCAGTGACATTTTCGTAAATAATGAAAATTAAAAGTGCGGTGGCATTTTTGTAAATATTGATACAGTGGCATTTTTATAAATATTGGTAGCTTTATGAGAGAAAAAAATATTCGGTGTCTTAAAAAAAAACAAGGTCACCAAAAATGACCTTATCAATAATTTTTTATACTATATATTGTGTTTTACTACTAGTCATCTGGTGTTAGTTAAGAACGATACGAAATACCATTGTCAATTCCAGCTAGCTGCTTACTATATATTGTGTTTTATTGAAAGATTTCTCCTGCATTTAAATCCAGAAAACAATATATATATCTGGCCGGCCGGTACGGTGTTTGTTCCAAAGACCCGGGGGTGCATTGAAGTATAAAACACTCAACTATAGACAAGGACCCATTTGTACATTTTAGTCCATCATTTTATATTACATAATGACAATGTGAGAAATGATTACATAATTCATGTCATTTTCGTTCGTACATAATCTCTAATTAGAAATGATTTAGTATGGGTCACAATGAAGCTTAAGAGGAGCTTAGAAAAGTCAACATTACTCTTCCAGAAAAAGTTGTTCATGTTCGTCAAGGGGAATGGTATAGCCTTTCAAATGGTAGGTTAAGATTGAAACAGTGCTTTGGTAATTGAAAAATATGAGTTCGTACACCTTCTTAAAATTGACGTACATTGCACTAATATTGTCTCCAATTTAACCACCTATGTCAGTAGGTATGAGGTTTTACTACAAAAACTCTCGATATAATTTGTAGTAAACAATTCACTTATAAGTTGTATTTTTATTTTGGCACATTCGCATGTGGGATTTTCCTTTTTTTCAAAACGCCCCCTCATGTGCGAGAATTGTGTTTCTTGGCTTGGAGCTATGACCGAGACTTTAGACTTGTTCTCCAAGCAATATCTGAATTCGGGTCCCTTCATTTGAGACTTATTTTCCATGTGGAATTCCTCATGCACTTTAGAATGGACCTTTTGATGTTAATTTTACCCTATCAACATGCACAAATTTAGAGAGAGAAAAGTCTGAAATCAAATGAAGATATCCTCAACTATCTCCAACAAGAGTTCGCAAACTCGCAACAAACCACCACCGATATAGACAATATATCCCAAGAAAATAAAATAATCCGGAACGTACCTACAAGGCTACAAAGGATCGAGGTCAAATCCATGTCTCACAAAGAAGTAATGATCGAAACCTATTGAAAAGATGTACCGAAAGTTTCACGGGAGCTAGGAAGGTTTTATTTTGTGCAGCCAAAGCCAAAGGAATATATTTATGTCAAAGAGCTGGCTAGAGTGCATTATGATGAAAGACCTATGTACGTGAAAGCAGGTGCTACGAAATTCGTGGTAAGAAGCCAAACGAGCGATACATGAAGTTTGATATTCTTTTGAATCTGAAATATAATCTTCGCAAGACAAACATGCACGAGAGAAGTGATGGATTCAGTATACATATACTGATTTATTCAAAATAGATTCGGATGTTGATCAGACGTTGGACTCTGTATGTGCAATGATAGGTTGTACCTGCCATAACTTTACTATCTTGATCACCAATATAACCTTGCTTTTGTCCAAGCTCAAGATACTGTTATATATGGCGGGTACAATCAATCACTGCACAAAGACCATTCATCATAATTTCACGTAGGCCGTTCATCATAATGCACTCTAGTTCTTTGGCATAAATATTTTCCTTTGGCTTTAGCTGCAAAAAATTAAAAAACCTCTCTCCCTGCTGGTGAAACTTTCTGTATATATTTTTCAATATGTTTCATTACTTCCTTGCCAAACATGAATTTGACCTCCCAGCAAGTTTTGAAGGTACTATTCGCATTATTTTCTTTTAGTTATTTTATAGGCATATATATTGTCTATGGCGCCGGTGGTGGTTTGTTGCGAGTTTGCGAACTGTTGTTGGAGAGAGTTGATGATATCTTCACTTGATTTCAAACTGATGATAAATTGCTAACTATTGGCCCAGGCTATGCATTGCATGAACCTTATAGTTTAGCAATTTTTTTCCCGACTCTAGCTAGGTTTGTTCCTCCATGTTGAAAGGTCATGCACATTGAAACATGCATCTAAATTAATCTACAATATCCTAGAGAAATCTAGAATCATGTTGTCTAGATTAATCTAGAATTATCATGTAATGGTATTAAAGCTCTAGAATAATCATGTAAAGTGTAGTATGGTCTAGAGCTAAAAACATGTGGTTAACAATTAACCACATATGTTAAGTCGGTGGACTTGGAGTGACTAGGTCGGTGATCAACATGTATAAATATGTATGAGCTGGTCTTGTAAGTAAGTAAGCTATCAAGCTAACTATGCTCTTGTAATCAATCAAGCAATTCAAAAAACATAAACCTCTCCTCTGTTTCAATTCTCCTCTATTTCTAAACAACCTTGTTCCAAACTCCTTCATTCTAAAACATTTGTCCTAACCCAATTGTCCTAAGTCCATAACTACCACCAATCCTAGTAGTCCCAAAACCCTCTAAATACTAACTGATAAATGTGTTTTCATGCGCCGTGTTAAGGTGCACAATCACAACTTTATGAATTACCCTACAAAGGTGAATATGGTCGAAGATAGTATATGAAAGTTGGGATCGAACCCGCTGGAGATTGGGAAATAATTGCAACTACAATGACTCAAAACAAACAAATAATGAAACACATAATTGATTTGGTATTTTTTTAACACTTTAAGGGAAAACAGAATAGTAAAACGGAAGAAAATAGAAAACTGATATTTTTGTGGTTTTTGGTTTTGTAAATCAATAAGATAGGGAAGTTAGGGTTTCAAAATCCACCACTGAACAATCATATTAATGTCATGAAATCAGATTAACAAGTTATCGATTTCCCTTGATGACTATGCTCACGAAAGGTCCTTGGTATATGGATGCACTCCCGTATTGATTCTCTCTTACTTAGTATGTTAAGCATTTGGTATGAATGTCATAACTTATTCCCTAATATGCAACCCTGCTTGGTATATGCTTAAGTCATCAAATTAGGAATCATTAAGATTTAAGAGAATATGAACATAGCAAGAATCCTAGAACATGGTATGTATCCTAAGTATCCTAGAAACAATTTCATATGAGTACCGTGATACTCATCGCACCACAAATTAAACACATGATGATATTGGTCGTCACACATATGCTTATGGCTGGTCAATCCTAATACATGCTCCTAAGGTCGCGAATCAAAAGAACATATAGAAGAAGCAATGGTTTACGAACAATGAAAGTATTATCATCCGGAAAACGAAACTTAATTAATCAAATATCACAACACCAAATAATCACATTTAGGGCTTCAATCTAGCCCTAACCACAAGTTTATGTTTTTGGGTTTTCGAAATTATTCAAATCACACAAATATAAAATCAAACAAATAGTTATGCAATAACAACTCCCAAAATTATTCACAAGTATTTAAATGCGGAAAATAAATTAAATAAAAATACGAATTTGGGAATTGTTACTGTCGTGTCTAGAAACTAGACACTGTCTCCTGGATCGGGTGGAAGGCGCAGCCACTGTTCAGTGGCAGTGGAACTGATTGGAACTGCCTTTGGATGTGGCGGGTGACGGTGGATCTGATCGGAGCCGTCTTTGGATGTTGTGGGTGCCCATAGCAGTTGGGCTTTGGATTTTTGGCTTTGGGCTTGGGAGCAGTGGGTGTCCATATCAATTGGACTTGGGCCTGGTCAACGGGCTTAGTCAAAAGTCAACAGGTGTCCAAAGCAGAAGTTGGACTGAGCTGGGCTTTGGGCCTGGGTCAATGGGCTAAAAGCCCGTTGACTTTTATTTTTCTTTTCTTCTTTTCTTTTTCTTCTTTTTCTTCTCTTTTCTTTCTTTCTTTTCTTTCTTTCTTTTCCCGTGCCTCTCTCTGGCTTTTCTTTTCCTCTATGTAGCAAGAGAGAGGGGGGCTGTGAGGTGGTGGCCGGCTGAGTGGGTTGCGGGGTTGAGCTCGGCGGCGACGAGCACGGGCTCGTGGACTGGGCATGACAGCAGCGGCGGTGGTGGTCGGTGGCTCAGTGAAGCACGGGCCTGGGTTGAGGACTGGACAGATCGGAGGCACGGGCCTGGGTGAGGCAGCAGCGGCGGAGGAAGAAGACGGCGGCGACGTCTGTGAAGCTCACGGCGGAAGAGAGTGGGCTCTGTTGGTGATGCGGTGGTCGTGGTACTGTGAATTGGGCAGAGGAAATGCAATTGGGTGCCCACTGAAGAAGAGACGGCGCGGCCTGGACGGCGGCGGAGCTGCCGGTTCAGAGAAGCACGGCGTGGCTTGGGTGTGCGCTGCCTTGGGTGCCCAATATTGGGTGTCCATAGTAGTGGTGGTAAGCAATTGGAATTGCTGGTGAAGCTTGTGGGTGAGATGGTGGCAGCGGCGGCGGAAGAGCGCGGCCTGGGAATGACAGCAGTAGCGGTGGGGCGCGGCGCAGGTGGCGCGGCGGTGATTGGTGATTAGTGTTAATTGAAATGGGCATGGGCTGACCAAGGTGAGTGTGCAGTGGTTGATGTTTGTGGCAGTTCATGGAGATTTGGGTGCACGGGCTCGATTGCAGAGAGAATTGGGAGAATTGTGATTGTGGGCTTTGCTTGAATTGCAGGTGGTATAAGAAGATGAAGAAAGGTGGAGCAGATGGGCTGCAATGATGATGGTGGCATGCTCCAACGTGGCCGGCAGCAGACTGTGATGGTGGTGATGTAACGTGATGGGCTGCTGGAAAGCTGCAGACGGTGGTGGTTGAACAGCTCAAAAGAGCTGGAGAAAGGAAACACACAAAAATAAAATAAAATAAATAAAATAATTCTAAATAAAATAAATAAATAAACAATTATGAGGGAAAATAAAATGGTGATTTGAAATGTGTTTTGCCACCGCGTGTGGTGGTTGCGCCGCCAAATGTGGTGGTTCGCCGGCAAACTTTGCCGGAATCCAAAAACAATATTCGGAATCTTCGTACATGTTCTGTGCTCCACATCCGAATGCGCTAAAAACTACCATTTTGCACCTTTTTCCATGTAAATAAACATTTTCTTCATATTTCCCTACTAACACAAAAACAAATATTAAATAGACAAATAGGCTCTCGGAAAAGCCTAACCTAAGTAATTAGAGGCACTCTTAGCATGTAAAATACACGCTAATCACTAACGGTGGTATCAACCCACTAAATTTCTTTCTTCCAACTCTTTGGTAACTCTAGAAGCTCCTTTATTGAACTCTTCTTCAACTGTGACTTCGCTCGACCTTCATTCAAACCAGCTTCAGGGACAGATCCCAAAAAATAATTTCAGTTCTAGTATACCGACTGACATTGGTAATTTCATCTCTTCCACTGCCTTCCTCTCTTTGTCAAGCAGTAACTTGCATGGGATCATTCCAAGTTCAATATGCAACGCGAGTGGTCTGGTTCTTGATTTGTCCAATAATTCTCTGAGTGGCAGGATCCCCGAATGCTTGACTCAGCTTTCAGTACTTGATTTAGGGAGAAACAACCTGACTGGCCCTATTCCTGATAAGTTTCTCAAAGATTGTAGTTTAAAAACTCTAGACCTCAGCAGAAATCAGATAGAAGGTCAGTTTCCAACATCTCTAGTGAACTGCACGCAGTTGGAGGTTTTAAGTCTTGGAAATAATCAGATAACAGATACATTTCCGTGCCTGTTGAAGAACATATCCACCTTGCGTGTCCTTGTTCTGCGATCCAACAAATTTTATGGATAGATTGGATGTCCTGGGACCAATGGCACCTGGCCAGTCCTTCAAATCATAGACTTAGCTCACAACAATTTGGGCGGTGAAATAGCAGGAACATCTTTGACAACATGGCAGACAATGATGGCTAAAGGAGATGATCCCCAAATTAACCTTGGATTCTCGTTCCAACCAAGCGGTGGAAGTGGGCTTGATATATATTATGGAGATGCAATCACAACTACTAGTAAAGGTTTAGAGATGGATCTGGTAAAGATACTAAGTGTGTTTACCTCCATTGACTTCTCGAGCAACAAATTCAGCGGATCAATACCTAAGGAAATGGGAAATCTCAAATCACTATATGTCCTTAACCTGTCCAGTAATTCATTCACAGGCAAAATTCCATCTTCATTTGGTAACATGCGACAGCTTGAGTCCTTAGATTTGTCAAAGAATAACCTGAGTGGGCAAATTCCACCAGAGTTTGCAGGACATAATTTTCTTTCATACTTGAATCTCTCAGATAATGAACTGGTTGGCAGAATCCGGCCCAACAAGTACTCAGTTTTCAACATTTCCAAAAGCCGCCTTTGTAGGTAATGAGGGATTATGGGGGCCTCCTTTGACGGAGGATAACATGACAACATCATCACCACCAACACTAAATGGAAGCTCTCCGAATTCTGGACATGAGATTGATTGGAATATTATCAGCGTTGAAGTTGGATATACAGTTGGCTTTGGAATTGCCATTGGGTCACTTTTGTTTTGCAAGAGATGGAGGAAATGGTATTACAAATCTATGTATAAAATTGTTCTTAAGATCTTCCCTCAGCTGGAACAACGAATCGGTAATCAAAGAAGACAGGTTCACGTAAACCAAAGGTGGAGGCGTTGAAATGATTATGGAGCACGATGTAGCTGGACTCAATTATGCCTCAGAATACCTGGCAATAAAATGTGTGAGTCAATTATAGTTTTTATATACAAGTAATTGAAATAGCTCAGGCTATATACTTTGTGAGTTAATATCAGTTTGGTTGGTTATTGTTTAAATTCGTGCATGGTTTGTTTTCTTAAGGTAGTCATGCTCGGAAAACTTATGGACTAAGATCTAGTTTTGCAGTAAAATGCTGGTTCTACTTAAAATTCTGCTTTTGGGCGTAAGCAAAGCTGCAAAGTGCAATTGTTGCCTATTGCAGCTCATTGAAAAACCTTCTCGTGTTCGCCTTAAAGGAAATCATGAGGAGGAGTAAGAGCATGAGTGTGTGGAACATTAAGACTTAAGAGGTTCATTTTCTCTGGGATGAAATTTCAATCATATCGACTAAAGCAGAAGAAGGGTTAATCATAAACGAAATGATACCAGAAATACAAAGAAGCCTTGCAGAAGCCAAAGACGACTAGAACTTACATATTCAACAGGATTCAGCTCATCTGCTTAGAGTGTGCTTCTGAAATTATCAGATTGCGCCATGTGGTTGTATCGTATAGTTGGATTTTCCTGTTATATTGCCGTTTTGTCAACTACCGTACAATCTTCGTCAATCGCCTAAGAATCTCCGTCACCGGCCGCGGGAAACAAAAACGAGTCCGACGGTGGCTGAGTCTTGACTCTTGAGGCGTTGGAATCCGCTCCCGGTGAAATCATTTTTGACCGTTTGTTCTTCTTTCTCAGAGAAGCTGAAAAGTTTATTAAACGACATCGTATGGCCCTAGCAGAGGACTAGAGAGTTGGATTAACATGTCTTGTTTTTTTTTTTTTTTTCTTCTTCTTTTTCTTCTTTTGAGGAGTGGAGATTCGAAATTGGAACTTTTATCCACTATTGTGGAGAAAATTATCATTGGACCAAATGGTTCTTGATTCTTTTTTTTTTATAAGAGAAAACGAGATAATTTTATTTAAAAGTGAACATGAGTTTAAATACAATCCTCCAGAATGAACTACGTCAACTAAAATATGTGGTGATTAATGAAAAACTATTAACAACTAAAAGACTATGTAAAACTCATCTAGCTAACCAATGTGCAGCCACATTGGCCTCTCAGTAAATGTGATGAAAAGAAGATCCTGGAAGTTCCTGAAGGAGCCTACCAATATCTTCATAAACAAGGCCCAGATGGCAGATGTGCCCCAAAAACATTAGAAGAAGATAAAAGAAAGGAAAAATAAATAAATTTAATGTCTTCTTCTTTGGTCTATTTGTTTTTTTTTTCTGCACAAAGAGAATAATTTTCAGCAAAATTAAAAGACATACAAAGAAACGAAAAGGACATTTTGAACAAGCTCGTCACCGCTAGGCTTAAATATCGGCTCTGAATGTCTTGAAATTCAATTGATTTGTAAATTGGTCTTCCAGCTTCTTTAAAATAAGCATAACTTAAAAAAAACGAATAAAAATTAATTTGCACGAGGCAGTATTCTTCATCACGCCAAGAGTTTCAAAATGGTATATTGACTATATCTCGTGACCAAAAAGGACACTAAGTTGGAAGTTACGTAAGATAAGAGTTCTTACTAGATTGACAGGCACGATGAGGTGTCGCCAAAAGGCCAACTTGGATCTTCATAACTCTTTATCAGATTAACAAGCACGTAGAGGCTCATCTGAAATGCCAAACTTTAGATTATCATAAATCTTTGCTCATGTGTCCAGTTTGGACCAATGAAATACCGTCTCGAAGCTTCTGACGAGAAGAACTAGGGACAAAAACAATCTCGTCTCCACGAACTAGGCTTGAATATCGGCTCTCAACGCCTTGAAATCCAATTGTTTTGTAAACTAATCTTTCAGCTTCTTTAAACTAAGCGGAACTTAAAAAATAGAATACAAAAATGAGTAAAAAAATAATCGCATGCTTTAGGAAACTTTATCATGCCAAGAGCTTCAAAATGATATATTATATTTTTAAAAAAAAAAACCTAGCCCTTAGAAGTGTCCTGAGCATAGAGTTAGAAGTTACATGTTGTTAGCATTATATTGTTTGCAATATTTTGCTAATTGAAATATAACTTTAGGAATAACGCTCTAAAACTAACATGTTAATTTCATAATATGAAGTTAACTATATTTTTAACTTTCAGATTCATTTTAGAACTCTTGCCACTAATTCATTATTTTTGTCATAACACATCTAATTAAACCCTATTTATTTATTATTACATAATAATTAATAAACGATCATGCGTGTCGAGCTCGAGAACTCCCACATACAAAGAACAGACTAACACTACTAGACAAATGGTCGTGGCCATCTAATTTAACCTCCATCACATAAAACATATTTCATGTCTTACAACTTGCCTGTTAAGTTGGTTTTTGATCGGAGAAAAGTTTGCTTTTGTTTGAAACTTGCCTGTTAAGTTGGTTTTTGAAAAGTCAACATGTCTTACAAAGGGTTGTCTATTTCTGACTTTCCCTAACAGACCGTCAAGACTGAAGACGTAATAAAAATATATACAAGAAGATGATCAGAAGTATACAAAAACTTCAGATTTACAGTCAACTACATATTGCTGTAAACTTACATACATCATGAGGAATTTCTGTATTAACGTAGTTATGTTTCCCATTTCCTTCTTTTTCCTTCCTTCAACGTATCGATCTCAACTTATTTATGTTCTTGATGATCGACTTCTTTCAGGAGTTTCATGGGTTTCTTGAATAGTGATGCCAAGCTCAAAAGCTGGAATGGTTTCTGGAGATGCTTGACCATGAGATGGTGAGAATACAGAAGGCGCATCTGTGTGGTTGGTATAGCTCTGTGGACTTTCAAGCCAGTAGTTATTTGGTGATGAGGCTTTCACTTGATGATCTAGAGCACCGGCGCTTCTCAAAGTATGAGAGCCAAGTTGTTTTTGGTTGAAGATCTCAAACATGGCCCTGATCCTTTTCCACTTAGAGGTTCCTGAATCATCAGGGGACATCAAGACATGCTTATGCTCGTACAAGAAGGAAGTTACCACTACTACAAAATCGTAATCACACGACAGTGATCAGACGACAGAACACATATTTACTGTCGTCTGTTTCACTCAGACGACATAATGTTCTAAAACTGTTGTTTAAGCAGCTTCAGCTGTTCTTCTGGAAATTTGGAAAAATTTGGACGACAGTTTTATACAAGTTGTGTCGTCTCTCTCTCTCTCTATCTCTCTCCCTCTCTCTCTCTCTCACTTGTCACAACTCTCTCTGCTCTTAGTCTCTCATATAGTCATATCTCACTCTTTTTACTCATCGAAGAAGAAAATCTATATCGACTCAACTTTCTTCTCTTTACTAGCTAGGTTACCTCTTCTCTTCTCTCTCTGCTCGCTTGATCTTCCACTCTCTTTCTCTCAGAGGCCAAACCCTCTCCTCTCTATTGAAATCCCAAGCCCTAAACCCGAAACCCCAAAACCCTAATATCCCCAAATTTTCTCCGCCTCCTCTCGATCAGCGCCCTTTCTTTCTGTCACAATTACTTTCCTCTTTGGTTCATCTTCTCTCTGCGATTCCTTAACCCACATCTCGTCTCTGTGATTCCTCAACCCACATCCTTTCTCGCCCTTAGCCCTCCCTCAAATCCATATCTCATATGCAATTAGGGTTTAATTGCAAGGAGAGAAAAGGGGATTAATGAAGGAGAGAACGACAAATACGACTTGAAGCGGCTGAGACCACCACCAGCGGAGCTCGCCTCGTCCACATCGTCCACCATCGTTTCCGACCAAGACTCAGTGACCGGATCCATCTCGTCGAGCGGTCTCAAGAGCAGTGAACCTCTAGACTCTGCCGAACTGAACCAATATCTTGGAAGCGCAGCCCATACCGTGTCGGAACTATCCAAATGAACCTGTTTCTACGGCCACCACTGACTTTGATTCGGTGATGTAATTCGTAGTTCCTCCTTATCATTTAATTATTTTTCCTATAAATTTTAATTCCATTTTGATCTTTGTAACATATTTGAAATGCCTCTGAATTATTTCATTGCTTGTTAATCATGCCAATAGTGATTGTTGTTTTGGAAAGAAGAAAATCACCATCAGTGATTGTTGTCGGTGTTAACGAGTTATATATCTTCTTTTCAGAGTTCGTTTCAGCCTTTTGTTAGTCCATCTTCTCTCAAGTGAGCCTTCTTAACAAACCCATATCTCTTTTTTTGTTCTTGGTTTTGTGCTGTGAGTTTTTGTTATGTTTCTATTTGTGGGAGTTTGCAATTATGATATTTGGTTAGATTGTAATTAGATTTAGGATTTTGGGGCTAATTTTCTTGGAATTGGTTATCTTCAACTTGAATTTTGCTGATTTCTCAATGTTACTAACCCAATGGGAATTCTTTGAAGAGCTTTGAAAATGGAATGTGTTTGCAGGCTAAGATAGGTGCAAGTCCTGACATTGTCATTGTTGGTGCTGGGGTTGTTGGTTCGGCTCGGACTCATTTATACTCTTAGGAAGGTGACACTTTCTCACTCAATCCCTGCAGGCTTTTATGTTGTGTTTGGAGGAGATCTTACTATCTATCTAATGGTTGCTTTTGAGTTTTTGTTTCCTCTCTAATTGGATTCTTACTAGTAGTCTATCATGTGCTATGGGTATAAGTATAACATAACTTATATCAAGTTTTATTATAATATATGATCCTTCTAAAGTTCTATTAAATTGAACTATATATATGACTACCATGTTTGATAGTATCATCAAATGCTTCGGTTGTATGTGAACTTTCATGTCTCTTACCATTGATTTGTTTATTTGACCATGGCAATTGACAAGTATGTGGGAAACTTACTCAAAGGGTGGATTGTTGGTGTGATTAATTGGAGCTGGTCGTATAGGGTCTGCATATGCTAGAATGATGGTACTTTCCTTAATTAGTCCAATATATTAAAGTTTTGGCTAAGTTAATATGATCCTGGTTGCATGATATTTATCATAGTCTAGTGATTGGCATACAGTGACCCCTGTTTTTCTTGTTTTGAGTCATGAATATTATTGATACTCATTTGCTGTATTTGAAGTCGATCATAAGAGAATAAGAACTTTGATTTTTATTTAAGTGGAAACTGTACGTAATGTGCAAAAAATAGGGTGTCTCTGATCTGATTCAAAGTCTACTGCAACTTCATTTTTAGATTTGGTCAAATGACTTGTATCTTTAATTAAGTTCTCATGTTTTGCAGGCTTAAACAAGAACAACTTGGCTTTTATGCAACTTCATACTTTCTTTCTTTTCAATATGCAGAGAGAAACACAATTTCTGAAAATAAATTCCTCCCTTTTATTTTTTTGTACCTGTAATTAGTATTTGTGGTTTGGCTCGGTGCTTTCCAGGTTATGTTTACATGGCCTTGGTGATTTTGTTTTGTGTAGCATGTTTCTGAAAATTGTGATAGGCCTTTTCTTTTGGCTTTGGTGATAAACAGAAATCTGGGATGGTACAAGAGCATCCTGATTTGTGTTGTAAGGTACCATTCAGATTAAGAGTTCTTGTGTTATTTTTTCAAGTCTAGTTTGCCCATGTTTTACTTATTTGGAACATAGGAGTAGCTGCATGGATATTTCATAAGGTCATCCATTAATAACTGTTTGCAACTTAACCTGAAATTTTCTGCAATTAATAATAATCTATGGTCATGACTCGTGAAACTTGGCAGAAAATAGTGCAAAGTGATGCTTATACCTCAAAGTTGCAGTGGCTGGATTCCTCAAGACATGATGACACTCTGGTACTTTTTATGCTATGCAAAACTTAAAGAATTAACAGCATGTGTCCCATTTTAAATACATTATATATATATGTTGCACACAAAAATCTAATCAAGCTTATGCACAGGCGAGGCTGAAGCATAAAGATTTTAGAATTGCATTGTTTCTGTCAAGATAATGGCCCCTTCAACGCGAAAAGCTTCCTCTCAAGTAATGACGATGGCAAAGAGAATGAGAGAAATTCAGATGAAAAAGTCAAGGTCTACCCATGCTAAGCCATCTGATCGAGGTTACATTTTGTTGGGACTGATGTCTAATTTGGTAGTTGTACTTTAGACATTTTGTGTACTGATGGTGTTTCATGTATGACAATGATGCTGAATATATTGCATTTCATCTTTTTAGTATCAAATATTCATATTTAGTTGTTAATTGCCAATGTATTCTATTTTTTAGATAATGATTACAGCTAGTGTGCACAACACATCCAAAAACAACATAAACAAAAAAAAACTCTTGTTTGAGCTTCATTCCAGACAACACATCTATCAAATAGCTATTGATTTCGATTCATTTCAAAAGACAGAAACAAAAAATTCTCTTGTTTGAGCTTCATTCTAGACAACACATCCATCAAATAGCTGTTATTTCATATTCATTTCAAAAGACAGAAACAAAATAATTCTCTCGTTTGTGACTCATTTCAGACAACAGATATATCAAACAACAGTTGTTTCATATTTATTTCAAACGATAGAAACAAATTTTTGTTGTTGTTTGTGATTCTTTTCAGACAACAGATTCATCAAAATGATGTTGTTTTTCTTGTATTTCAGACAACCGAAACTAAAGTCCACTTGTTAGAGATTCTTATGGGACAACAGATCTACGAATCGACTTTTGTTTGTGATACAATATTAACAACAGATGGTAGAAATTCTGTTGTTTGAGATTCATTCCATACGACACACCATCAAATATATGTTGTTGTGCATAGTTTTCAGACAAGATTAACTGTTGAAACTGTCGTTTGAATCATTGAAATATTCATAATTGAGACATTTCAGACGACAGTTGTATACCTATATGTGTAGTGTGAATAATTCTGAGACGACAGTTTTCAACTGTTGTCTGATGTAGGCTATCAGACGGCAGGCCGATATACAACGGTATTCAACTCATTCAGACAACAGTTTTTAACTGTCGTGTGATTAATTTTGTCTAGTAGTGTACAAATGTGACGAGAGAAAATATTGACGCTATCCCTGCTATTAGAAACAGGCCCCAAAAGCTCTCAAGGCCAAGACGACTGCTAGAAAAATTCCCAGTAGACAAGTCTTTACAGCTTCTATCTTTCTTGATCCATTTGTCTTCAATGTTCGTCATCATTCCTTCATCGGTCAAATTCAGGATTGCTTGTGAAATATCAGTGACAAGAGGGGAACGTTTCGGAAATACCTGAAAGTAATTAAGCACAAAAAAAAATTCATATACATGAGAATTAATTGTAAGCATTACAAAACAGTAAATAAGATAGTAGAGGAGAGTGATCTTACGAAGCCAAAGCCATCAGTTTTAAAGATAGGTCCAATCATGGTATACTTGGTACAATATTTTGCAACAAGTAGCTTCATGTAGGGGGTTTCATGAACAATTGCAGCAATTCCACCATTTGCACTCCCCTTTGAAAGAGCTTCATCTATTTCTTCCATAGATCCATAACCCTTAAGCTTGGAATCATCAAATTTTATGCCTTTCAACAGATTATAAACATAAGCACCCCTCATGTAGCCGACGTTATCGCCATTCCTTAGAAGATCATTTATATCGTTTACAGCTGGTTTAAGTTGTTGTACAGTCAATAGTGATGCTAGATTAGCAGTGTAGCTTTGTGTCACTATCAGCACAACAAATACCCATACAATCATCACAAATCTTCCCAAGTTGCTAACCACTCTCTCTCCTGTAAGGTTTGATAATAAGTATCATTATAAACACATACGTTTGATGGGAGAAAAATAAATTAGTAATTAGCCAAAGAGAGAGAGAGGTCATGGATAATTACTGTGTGCAAAAACCATGGTTGAGAAAGAGAACCAGAAGCTCGTGCCAACTTGATGCGAGGGAGGACCTCGGAAATCTTCATTAATTCGATGTTCAAGCACCCAGATCACAAAACCAATAAAGATGAAAAAACACAGAGTTGTGAGCCAAAGGTCCCATGTCAAAGGCTCCAAAAAAACCCAAGCATTTTTGGTCCTGCTGTCTATGATTGGCACAACCATCACTATACCAGACTCTGTGTATGGCATTGTAAAATCCACATACAATGATCTGTTTGCTCTAATTGTCGGGTCTCCAACCACAGCATCATATTTCTGTCAAGTAAACAAAGAAATTAAAAAAAAATTAACTGCTTTCCAACATAAATATATGTAAATTAATCAGAAATTAAAAGAGCGCATCAACACAATGGCCAAAAAACTGTCAATTAGTTTTAGTTATGATACTCAAATTACTTTAGTAGCACCAAAAAAAAAGAAGACTTACCCCAATGTATACTTGATAGATCAAATCGTTATAAGTGCCAGCGCTGGTGCCATTAGGATATGCAAAGGGAACCAACTCATAAGGAAGTGCATATGGTAACATGTCCACTACGGCCTTAAACACATCAATACTGAAGCCAGTGACATCAGTGGTATTAGTGCTCAGATCATTTGTTACTTTAACAAACTCCGTAAAACCATCCTTCACAGGAACTCCTATTTTCAACTTTGTACCATTTGTCGGGATCTCCCATCCTTTGGGAACAGATGATGACTCTCCCGGCCATATAATGGGTCCAAGATCACATATGGAAGCTGAAACTATACAAGTTGAATTCAATTGCTTCACTAACCTTCCATTTTCTGGTGTCCAATGCCCAATTACTCTTCTTCCATCACCATTTAGATTAAAAATCTTAATAGTTGATAGCTGAAGTTGCCTATCAACAAGATTAAAACCTCCAACTATGCCTTTGAAATTAATAACAGATAAGGCATCAGAAAGTTTTGAACCATATTGGGAAGAAGCATTCCTATTGATGAAGCTTGTATTCTCTACTTTTTCAATTGCCATGGCTAGGGCAAAAGCCGCATCATAAGCCCAAAGTCCAAAAACATCCAACTCAACATCAATGATCTTTGGATTATCTTGTTGGAATTGCCTTTTCCACTTATTTCTGAATTCTCTAAGCTTCAATGTATCTGAAACATTAGTTCCCACGCCTAATACTCCTTGCATCGAATTAAGAACCGAACGCATCGACTTCAAACGATCTCCAATCCCATTAGTCACGATCCAAACATAACCCTTGCTCATCATTCCAATCTCATTTGCCTTGGCAAATAGTTTGGATGCAAGTTTAGGCATCATATGAACAATGAAGACTCGAGTCTGCATCGTCCTTAACTTGTAAAGCTCTTCCTTAATTTGATCATCACTGGCTAATTGGGGAATTACACTTCGGTAGGGGACATGAGCATCAACCTCTAGCAAGGCATCAATTAGAAAGGGTATGATTCCCTCCCCATACATATTGTCTACGTAGATGGGCACAACTTGTCTCCATCCAAATTTTTTAACAATTCCACTTATGGCTTTCACTTGGGTGGAGTCGTCTTGCGCAAATTGGAAAAAGTAGGAGCTCCGAAGTGAAGTAAGAGAAGGGCTTGTCGCAGAAAATGATATGATGGGCACATGAGCTTTGTCTCCAAGATTAACAACGAAACTCGCTTGCATTGATGTCATTGGTCCTATGATTGCTTTCACTTCTACATTCTTTATCAGATCTGAAGCTGTGTGTCATTATGAAAGAAGAATTAGTTTATAAGATTTAATATTCTTGTGCTTGTATTAAAATGGCAAAATATTTTTGAATGATAGTTAACTAAGAACAAATGACATATAAATATATCCAAGAACAAACTCACGCGTGTACGTACTTAAGAGCAAACTCAATCATACGGTCATACTCATACCTAAGGTCATCTTCAACCTAGGGCTAAAGTTATTTTTGTAACATGCATACCAACAAATTAATCTCCAAACTACGAGAAAATAGAGACTTATAGTTGTAAGTCCTAAAGTGTATTGGTAGTCATATTTACAGCTTAATAAGAAGGGTAAAATCCCAAAATGGTATCCAAACTATCACGAAATGCACTTTTTGGTACCCAAGTTTCCTTAGGGACTCTTTTGGTACCCAAACTATGTCTCCGTTAGCCCAAAATGGTACCTCCGTCCAATTTTCTGTTAAAAAAAAAAAAGAAATAACCCAATTTAGTACATGAACTATTGCGAAAGGTATTTTTTGGTACCTACAAAATTTTTTTACTCAAAATAGTACCTGAACTATTGTGTCATTACCTAGATAAACCCAGAAATGAAAATTCAAACAAGAAACATAGATTCAAATCCAACTTCAACCCATAAACCATAGATTCAAACCTAGATCTAATAGAAAAAAAAAAATCCCCCAAAACTAATAGCGGTCTGTTCTTGTTTCGAGAGGAGTTTTTGGGTCTGGGTCATCGGCGCTCGAGATGTTTGACGGGTCTATATTGTCGGAAGAAGTTCTTGGGTTTGGGTTTGGTTCATCGGCGCTTGTGATGTTTGGAGATGGTTTGGCTGGGTTGGAAGGAGAGGGCATGCCAGTAGTCCCATATACCTCCTATTGATTTTGAATGTGTTGTGAATTTTATTTAATAACACAATTCTTGTGTGTTTATCTGCAATTCCCTTAATTCTATAGAGATATCTTCTGATAATGAATATTTTTTGGATTTCATTTAGTTAATTTTAATTAATTAATTAAATTGTAATACAATTTTTTTTTTTGACAATTTTGTTCTTTATTTTAACGAAAGTACCAAAATAGGTAATGACACAATAGTTCAGGTACTATTTTGAGTAAAAAAAAATTTGTAGGTACCAAAAAGTACCTTTCGCAATAGTTCAGGTACTAAATTGAGTTTTTTCCTTTTTTTTTTAACGGAAAATTGGACGGAGGTACCATTTTGGGCTAACGGAGACATAGTTTGGGTACCAAAAGAGTCCCTAAGGAAACTTGGGTACCAAAAAGTGCATTTCGTGATAGTTTGGGTACCATTTTGAGATTTTACCCTAATAAGAAACATACCCTTTCTAATTGATGCATGCCCTGCTAGAGGTTGATGCTCTGTTAGTACGTACCTTTTCGTATAATAATATATACATATACCGACGTAATTTTCAAAAATATTTTCGTGTTTCATACTTTTAAAGTCTAAGAGAAGGTGCCTTTCATGTTTGGGATTCATATGCATGCGGGACTCCTTATGCTTTGACTCCCAGGTTGTAGATGGCCTAAAGGCTAGGCAAACTTGTTTGTTCAAAGTAAACCAACCCAAACTGTACTCGAGGCACATCACACATTCACACTCATGCCTAGGGCTAAACCCATTTTACTCGTACTTGAGGGCAAACTCAACCCACCCAGGCGTACTTAAAATGCACTAGTATTCGGAGAATTTTGTGCTGAAGAATCAAGAAATGGGGACTTTTCTTCTACTAGCTAGCCTATTGGACTTTTCTGCAAGCTAGCCATCCCAATTTTTAGTTTAGTTTTTTTTTTTAAATTACATAACAATTGAAAATACACAACAACTAATCCGTGAGTATAACTCAAGATATGGGCTCAATTTTTAGATTCTTCAGCACGGAATTTTCCGTCTATACATAAAAGTATATATGTATAATATATATACACATCCCTAATCGTTGTACGCTAAGCATAGAATATGTAAAAAAAAATTAAGTTGTGACTTTTTTCTGTCGCTCTCTTGAGAGGTAAGTCATGATGTATAATTTCGTTCTAATCAATAATTTGACGTTTCAATTAAAAAAGATAGTTAATAAAATATGTGTGTATATATATAGGGTGTTGTAATTAGCACACCCCAAATTGTTATTAACACAATTGTTTGCATTTTTTAATTTGTTTTTATTATATAAATAATTCATAAAGACCTTACATTGTTTAGAAAAATTGTATTTAAAAATACAAAGATGTGTTAATAACAATAAGGTGTGTGTTAATAACAATTCCATATATATATATGTGTGTGTGTGTGTGTGTGTGTGTGTGTGTGTGTGTGTGTGTATTCCAAAAGAACTGAAAATTTATTAGATCATTGACAATGGCTGGTTACAATCGTAAGTGAGTATATTCAGTATGATTTCTGGAGCATGAGTGAACCGCTCAAAGTGTACATCAGTTTCAAAAGCAAAACTAGCTGGCAAGCCGATGCGCTACGCTATTTTATGAACGAGAGATGGTTAATATAATAGAAGGATCCCCACATGGAGAATTAAATATGTGCCAGGACGTTTGATTTCAGATATATATATATATATATATATTTTATTAACTATAAGATGCATAAAACTATTAATGCACATGATTCCTTATGTCAAGAGTAATATATATGGTTATTTTATTGAGAAAAAATCACTTTTAGTCCCTGAACTATGACCCGTTCGATACTTTCGTCCCTGAAGTTTGAAATATATCACTTTCGTCCCTGAAGTTTGAAAATCACTATCACTTTCGTCCCTGGCAGTGGGTTTTCACCGAATAAACCTCTGATTCCGGCCAAATCGGAGGACAACACCCACTGGACTTTGAAGCCCTCCTTGAGGCGAGTTCAATGCCACCAACCTCGCCTCAAACCGTCGTCGGATGGCGGAGAATTTTACAATTAAAGTTTCGGCCACCATCGACTTTCGGGTTAAATTCGAGCCATTCTAGGCCGAATTGAGTTTAGCCCCAGTTATAAAAGTTACTCCTCTCATCCTTGCGAACATTTTGGCATAGGTTTTGCACAATTTTGTTCCGGTCATGGACGAAAGTGATAGTTGGTGTTAGGGATGGCAATAATGCCCGTGGGTTCGGGTACCCGCTGATAACCAAACCGAATGGGTTGGGTTTAAATCCGAAAAATGGGTATGGGTTTGGATTCGGGTTTTTTAAAAAAAAACCCGAAGCGGGTTTGGGTAGGGTATGGATATGGCACACCCGAATCCAAACTCGACCCGTTTTATTTTAATATTTTTTATTTGTATATTTTATATATAATATTAATATATATTAATATTTATATTTAAAAAATTTATATCAGCATGCATATGGAGGTATGTGCGTGTAGAAAAAAAATATTTCCCATCACTATATCTTTGAAGCTTTCATTTGCAGAAGAACAATTGAGCTTTAATTTTCATTAAGGGCTAAATTCAATTTACTACCCTATACTTTACACTCAAAATCAATTCAGTCCCTGTACTTTCAATTTCATCAAAAACACCCTTATACTCTATAGATTTGATCAATGTCATCCAATTGTTAAATTTGAGATTTCTGATGAGGGTATTTTCGTCATTTTCTTCATAAACCTTAAACAAAATAACTCTATTTATTATATTATTAGAAATAAAATAAAATAATTCATACATTGAAAGTTAGCATTATTTTATTTTTTTCATGCTAACTTTCAATTTATGAATTTTTTTTTCTATTAATAATAAATTATTTATTTTATTTTATTCTGGTATATAACTCTATATATAATTGAAATAAAATATTTTATTTTATTTCTACTAATAATAAATTATTTATTTTATTTCATTGTCGTATCGTATATGACCCCTATATAAATATTTTATTTGTACTCTCATACTAATAAAATATTTATTATTATTACTACTACTAATAATAAATATTTTTTTTCAATGCTAACTTACAATATAATAAATTATTTTATTTTATTTTATTTCCATTAATAATAAATTATTTTATTTTATTTCTACTATTAATAAATTATTTAATTATATCTACTAATAATAAATATGAAATGACGAAAATACCCTCTAGAAAAAGCCCAAATCTGATGGTTGGATGACATTGATCAAATTTATAGAGTACAAGGGTATAACTGATGAAATTGAAAGTATAGGGACTGAACTGATTTTGAGTGTAAAGTATAAGGTAGTAAACTGAAATTAATCCTTTCATTAATTATGTAATTTTTATTTGGATTGAATTATTTATGTAGTTTGAACTATGTAGTAAGCCTTTTGAATTGTCAAGTTTAACTTTTTATTTATTTGGGTAGTTGTGATTTATGAATTTTAGGTATAAGATGAATATTATTTTGGAGTTCGGGTAAGTTTGGGTACCCGTTGGCACCCGTAACCCGATAGGTGTGGGTTTGGGTTTTCCCCGAACCCGTTAGAACGAGTTTTGGGTTTGGATTCGGGTAGGGTACCCGCTACGGGTTCGGGTATGGATAGTGGAAACCCATACCCGACTCTACCCATTGCCATCCCTAGTTGGTGTTGAAGTTCAGGGACGAAAGTGATATATTTCAAACTTCAGGGACGAAAGTGTCGAACGAGTTATAGTTCAGGGACGAAAGTTATAATTATCCATATTTTATTAACTATGCTGAGAACTATAAGATGGATAAAACTATTAATGCACATGATTCCTTATGTCAAGAGAAATATATATATATATATATATATATATATATATATATATATATTATAGTTGGAGAGAGAAACCTGCGTCAGCTGCACCAACCACATCTTCGTTGGAGTTTCTGGTGTTCAAATCGACCCTAGTCTTGTAGTGAGCATTGGAATCATAGAAGTCTAAGAGCGCCAGTTTGATGCAACTCAAATACATCTTCCCAGTCGGTTCATCAAGGTCTACCACAACTCCCACCTTCACTGGGATTGTTGTTGTGTTTTCAGCTGCCATGGCGGTCGCGGCCATGAAAATCCATGAGAAAAGAACAAGGATGCTACTTTGATTCTTCTGATTCTCCATGGAGAAGCTCATATTTAATTGGAGTAAGTGCTTAATGTGGATGATTACTACGTACTCTTATTAATGAAGTAGCAACTTCCAGCATATATATATAGAAGAATAACCAGGAATCAAGCTAAGCTAGCCAGGTTTAGTCAAGAATGATACGAAAGTACCAGGAAAATTAAGATCGATCTAAAGAGTCAGTCAACTCACATTAGCGTCCAATCTTATAGAATGGACAGATAGAATAATGACTAGCTACAAGCTAACTAGCTAGTCACTTTCTTTCTTCATAAATAATTTTTGTTTTTTAAGAGATATTTAGGAAATTAATTACTGATCAACTATTCAAAATCGTGTGTACGTAAGAGCCTACGAGGTTAAGGGTTTGTCGCCGCTTGTTGTGTTTATCTTTTATTTACTATTTTGTCACAGTGATCCGTGCCTATTGATGGTATATAAGCCACGGAAGTTGATCCGTGCCCAATGAAATTGTGACTACAAATCATATTTCTAGTAGGATCGACATTGCAATTTTATATGAGTTTTCTTGCACTTCATAATCAATGGTCAATTGAAACAAGAATTAAGTTTGAAAAGTCATTTGGTATTTTATTGAACCGAATAGCTTAGGTTGATTCCTGCATTCTCATCTGGTGTTCCAATATAGTACTATATATTGTGTTTTACTACTAGTCATCTGGTGTTTAGTTAAGAACGATACGAAATACCATTATCAATTCCAGCTAGCTGCTTACTATATATTGTGTTTTATTGAAAGATTTCTCTTGCATTTAAATCCAGAAAAGTCAAGATTACTCCTCCAGAAAAAGTTGTTCATGTCGTTCGTCAAGGGGAATGGTATAGCACTATAGCCTTTCTAATGATTGCATAATTCATGTCATTTTCGTTCCTACATAATCTCTGATTAGAAATGATTTAGTATGGGTCACAAGGAAGCTTAAGAGGAGCTTAGAAAAGTCAACATTACTCTTCCAGAAAAAGTTGTTCATGTTCGTCAAGGGGAATGGTATAGCCTTTCTAAGAGCATATGCACCGTTGGGTCAATATAGGTGTCAAAGGCAAAATTTTGATCAGAGTGTGAATGCAGCGGTACCAAATTGGCTATGTCTAAGAGTGGGGACCACCTGACCATGGTGATTCGGCTGCCAATTTTTGGCAAGGCTTTTGGTCGTTGTCAATTGTTGGTCCCCACTTGCATGTGGGGTGCCAGCTTGCCGACATGTGAGCCCCAAGGTCTGCAGCAACTTTGTTTTAATTTTTTTAATCTCTCTTCTCATCAGCTAGTCAATCTGGGCTGCCAATTTCATTTAAAATTTGATCCGATGGATGTGAGCCATTTCAAACGATCATGACTGCTTCAATTTAAAAAAAAATTGTGCATTGACAGCTGAATTGCTTTTGTTGCTGCATTGACACACTCAAGACAAGTGCCAAAAATGATGAAAAGTGAATTGGTTTGGTCAATAAATTGGCAATTGCCCTCCTTCATGGGTGCATATGCTCTAATGGTGGGTTAAGATTGAAATAGTGCTTTGGTAATTGAAAAATATAAGTTCGTACAGCTTCTTAGAATTGACGTACATTGCACTAATATTGTCTTCAATTTAACCACCTATGTCACTAGGTATGAGGTTTTATTACAAAAAGTCTCGATATAATTTGTAGTAAACAATTCACTTATAAGTTGTATTATTATTTTGGCACATTCGCATATGGGATTTTCCTTTTTTCAAATCGCCCCCCCATGTGCGAGAATTGTGTTTCTTGGCTTGGAGCTATGACCAAGACTTTAGACTTGTTCTCCAAGCAATATCTAAATTCGGGTCTCTTCATTTGAGACTTATTTTCATGTGGAATTCCTTATGCACTTTAGAATGGACCTTTTGATGTTAGCTCGGCTCCTGGATAATTTTATCCTATCAACATGCACAAATTTAGAGAGAGAAAAGTCTGAAATCAAATGAAGATATCCTCAACTATCTCCAACAACAGTTCGCAAACTCGCAACAAACCACCACCGACATAGACAATATATAAAAGAAAATAATCCATAACATACCTACAAGCAAGGATGAAAACATCGATATTATCCGCGATATTTTCTTTTTTTGAAGGAGCGATATTTATTTTCCCAACCGCCTAATTATCGATCGAAACTTCCGATATTTCCCGATATTTCCCGATATTTCTTGATATTTTCGATATTCTCCGAAATTTTCGAAATTTCCGTGACAGACTGGTTTAAAACTAGAAAAATAAAAAAGTCATTGCCAATATTCGAATCTCTGACCTTGTTGACAACATTGAACAACTTAACCAACCATGCTAGAGTGACCTTACCAATCATATCTCATGCCTTATGGGATGCAATCAAGTGGCAACTCATGGACTCAATCTGAGGAACAATCTTCAAATGATTACGGTTATGGGCAAAGTTGAGCAATGCCAGATCCCTATAGGTCAATATATGCAAAATTACATGGGGGAGGTATCATTTAATGACTATTCTTCTCAATACACTCAGAGCTCTACACAAAGAGATGATGAAGACAGTCAAAATTTTGAACCTCATAGGTCCTCTACGTGGTTCTAAGGTGCTCATGTAGTTCACTTTGCAATGTATGATATATATATGTACAAAAAAAATGTATATAAGGTGTGGTGGTGTAGCCTTCCATTCAGTTTCCAGCAATAAAAAAAATTGAGATGAATTAAGTCAAATTTTAATAACTGTCAGAGACTCAGCATATACTAATTCATCATCTATTACTACAACTTATTATGTAATAATGTTTTTTCAACATTTTCTTTTAAGATAGAGTAGATCATTAATCAAATAAACATCTCCTAAAGTTTCATTTAAAATTTCCATGTTTTTCCCTAAATATCCTTCATTTATCTCCAACATTTACCGATATTGATATTTCCTCGATATTTCCGTCGAAATTTCCAATTTTTGGATTGTCGATATTTCCTCGATACTCGATATTTTCATCCTTGCCTACAAGGCTACAAAGGAGGTCAAATCCATGTCTCACAAAGAAGTAATGATCGAAACCTATTGAAAAGATGTACAGAAAGTTTCACGGGAGCTAGGAAGGTTTTATTTTGTGCGGCCAAAGCCAAAGGAATATATTTATGTCAAAGAGCCGGCTAGAGTGCATTATGATGAAAGGCCTACGTACGTGAAAGTAGGTGCTACGAAATTCGTGGTAAGAAGCTAGCCAAACGAGCGATACATGAAGTTTGATATGTAAGATTATTTGAACATCTATTAAGATTATATTAAGTACAATATTAATTGTGACTTATAGTTCAAGCTATTTGAGATTTAAGGAAATTTACATCCTTGTAAATATATAATTGATTGGTGAATCTTACAATTATATTTAGGAGATCTAAGTATCTTGACAATCAAGAAATAAGATGTCAGAATATATTGATTAGGGTATATGACATTATGATGTGTATAATCATTTTATGGGAAGGATTATACTAGTCAAACCCCTATAAATACTTGGTCCCTGTGACCTCTCTAATCACCTTTTGCTATTCGATCAGAATATCTTGCCCCATAGAAAGACAACATTCTAGAGAAAATCACAGAAGACTTTGTGTTGATTCAGGTCATGGTTCATGATCCAATTATTAACCTAACTCTTGTTCTTTATATTATGTTCATATAATTGTGTCTATATTATTTTGTGAAGTGATCTATATTTTGTTTAAGACTAACAATTGGTATCAAGAGCCACCTCACAAAATTATAGATCTTTTATTTGATAATTGGTTTAACTCAAATAAACTTTTGTTTTCTTTTGTGGTGTTGAAACGAGGAACCATGAAGCCAAAGATTAAGAAACCATTGATGCATACTTCAAATCCATGGAGCCGAAGCAATTATTTTTTCAAATGGATAAGCAATAATTTTTATTTATGTATTTAATTGATTTTGGTTATCTTAAGTTTTCTTAACCTAATATCTATTTGAAACATTATTATTGTTTTTTTTTTTCTTTTGGAAGAAAAAGAACAGAACTCCAAAACCCAATAGTATTGAGCGTTCTCTCCTATTATGCCTGGTGAACTAGCCACCAAAGGAAGAGGAAGGCTTCGAGCGAACCGTGATCTCAATAGTAATTGATATTGGGAAAATCCTAACAGCTTCAAACCAGCCAAATTTCGATCAAGGAATATGAGGACTTTCGGAGATAAGAAATTATGAAATCAATTGCGATGAATCAGTGCGTTACAAAGTTCTCAATTTAAGCTTGAGAGTTCTGGAGTTTTGACGAATGGAGACAGAAAAGAAAAACTAACCTTGGTCAGGTGAGCCAAACTTCTTAAATTATAAATTTATAATTGATACTCGGCTCTGTGCATTAAGGCTCTCCGTGGAGCAGCATAATCTTGTCATTTGACTAAGAATAACTAAGCTCTTGCAACTCCTACCTTCCAAGTTGGTAGGCGCAGACTTGGGTGATGAATCATTTATTGGCGGCTTCTTAGAGCATCTCCAGTGGAGATGTCAAATTTGAATTTGACTACTTAAATGGCATTTGACACTTCTGGTCAATCTATACTCCAACGGATCTGTTAAAACAAATATTATATTTTATTAAAAGGAAGACAGAGTTTTGTTGAGATGTGAGAAGACAGAGTTTTGTTAAATCTGCCATCCTTCTTAAATTATAATTGATACTTGGCAGAAATGAACTCATCTGCCATCCACGCTGTCAATAGCATATGGGTTGGAGACTTGGAGTGAATTTTGGTATGTCAAATCTAACCGTTGGACTACCATGTGGATTTTGACATATCTACTATCATCTTCTAAAGCTAAAGCAAATCAATCTAATAACTTTATCAGTTGTTATTCTTTTAGGATGACTTTTAACGTCATGATTTTAACTCTTTATCAATTTTGTGACAAGTCTACCGTAAACATTTTTTGTTATACAAAGCATGTCAGTAGACTGATGATAGGAGTTCTTCTTTAATCTTATATATTTTGGCCGGCCTAACTTTATTAATATTAATCTGGACATATATAAACTGTCCATTTATATTGTGGTCACTTAAGCCATAGATCATGGAAGTGCACGTTATTTATCTATAATTCATTCATTGTTGGTATGTGTAGTTTGTAGTATGTAATGCTAATGAAAACCAAGCATGTGGAATGAATTTGAGTATGTCTTCACAAATAACTTTTGTAAGTTTGGTAGATTATTTTAACTGTGTAACTTGAGATAAGTTTTTATGCCTAGCTAAACTAAATGGGTTTAGCAATTGAAAAAAAAAATGAATAGAGTTTGGTTCTCAAATATGATTATATGTTTTTCTAATCCTCTTTTGCATATAGTCAATTCGAATCATGATAATTTGATAGCAAATGTTCGTGTTTTTAGTTTTTCCCTTTAGTGAACAGTATATTTAGTTGTGAAGCATGCTACTCTTTTGCTTGAATGATTTTACAACTTTGCATGATTCTATTTTGTTCTGCAAACATATGTGAATGTGTACCTACTGGCTGTAGTTCATTCTTACTGTTCTTCTTTTGTAACTGGTTATGGTCATTAATCATATGGTTGTCTTATGACTTTTAACGACTCTTGTCTACTTGATTAATTTCTTCAACACCAGTGTTATCCTACTGTCAGTAGAGTGATGGATACACATGACTAAGCTCCTAGTATTGTAGGACTAGTATGTACATGCACTCAATATTAAGAAATTAGAAATGCAATATGGACTATTATTTTGATTACGTTAGCCTTAGGCTTAGTTTGGTATTGATGTTAAAATACTCAGCTGTAAAAAAACTCAATTGTAGAAATAATCAGCTGTCAGAAAACTCAGCTAAATATTTGGTAAACTGTATTTTTAATATTGATGTAATCATAAAAAACAGTGTCAAAGTGTTTGGTAAATTTTGATGTAAAATTACTGTAAGTCTTGTAATGACAAAATTGGACATTGAAAAACACTTTCTCATTGATTTACCATAATCACTATCTTGGAACTTCGATCTGATACATGAATGAAATTTGTTTCATGGAAACAAAAAGAAAAAATTCTGCTACTTGAATTGGCTTCCACAAACTCCATGTGAAAACTGAAAACTGATTAGAAAACTCAGCCATGATCTCTGGTGTCATTTCCACACATACCAACAACAATAAGCAAACAAACCCAATGCCTCCTAAGATTAGAGATTTATCGACAGCAAACACCATAAAATTTCAGAAAAAATGAAAAACAAAAGATTTATCTTCCCCGAAACCCACCCTCCAAACATGCTTGCTCAACTTACATTCTACCAGGGCATGAAAGGTGGATTCTTCATCTTCTCCACACCTAAAGGCTAAAGCACACTCCTTGTTGGATTATTTTCCTGGAATAGATTTTGCACGAGGAAATGATGTATTTGCAACTTGTAAGCCCCATACTTATTTCCAAATTTTTGGGTTAATTAAAATCCATGGAAGAGCAGCAGCCCTTTGTTTCCGTGGAATCAAGAACGGACATAGCCACTTTGTACCCACAGTTTTATGAGCACAGGTGAAAATAAAAGCCTAGATGAACGATGAAGGGAGAAGATCTAGATGAACGATGAAGGCGATTGCAGGAACTGCGGCAGAAGGAAATTGAGGAAGAAGATCTAGATGAACGATGAAGGGAATTGCAGAGAAATTGGGTTCCCACAGTCATACTCCACAGGTGAAAATAAGGAAGTTTACCCACTACCAAGAGAAACAAAATTAAAGAACAAATTAGCAAGAATCAAAGGGATTGACTGATTCAGAGTGAACACTGAACAGAGTCAACAGACGGAATCTAGGAGGAAGATGATGGTCTGATGGGGATAAAAGCATGTCATTTTGAGAAAAAAGTGAGGGCGTTAGTGGTATTCGCAAAATTTCATTAATCTCTCCGCACTTGCGCGTACTAAAGAAAAACTCGGTTTTAACAAAGCAGCCTCTCACCTGCTTTTTGAAAACCGCAATAAATGGGCCACTGCTGTTTTATAACGCTCATTTTTCAGTTTTACCAAACGCCAAAGTTATGGAAATTGTTCAGAAAAAGTGATTTTATCCCCCAAACCGCAATACCAAACGAAGCCTTAGACATTGTCTTTTAATTGCTTCCATTTTTGCCTTAAGATACCTTGTTACGTACAATTGCTTATTTATTGGTAATCAGTGTATGCTACTCATTATTTGTTTCTAGTGGTCTGTGGAAATATCTTTACACACATTCCGCATACAAGTGAAGATTTGTTTTCTTGTAAAGAATTAATTTCCAATCGACATTAAATTGTTTTTGACCACATATCATTATATTCATGTTTTGTTTCCAGCTTTTGGATACAAGAGTATCATGCATAATGCATTACACCTGAAATGGATTAGTATTCCTTGTAAATGCTACTATATATGTGTGTGTACTGCTGGAATTAGAGTTAGTATGAATATGTATAATTATAATTAAGCAATTAAGATAGCTTGATTTTGAGAATTGTGGATACAAGTAGTCAAGCTGATGACAATAAATATATTCCATCCATATAATAGTTTTGCAATATTGATCGAGATATGGGATTCTTCCACACTTGTGACATTTTGTGCATATATTTGAAGGTTAAAATGCGTAATGTATTTTGATGCCATGTTAAGAAATTTTGTGTGGTTCTTTGGACAATCACATACTTTTAAAAGAAGTTTATAGTCGAGGAACTATAGTTTAAGATCTTTTGGATAGGAAGACACAAAGAAACTTGGATGGAGGCTAGGTATGTCCTTTTAATTTCTGCTGTGAACAAATCATGTCTACCCTAAAAAGCGTCATTGTTTGATTTCAATTTTTATTACATACTCATTTTTACAATGAGTAGTAGTCTTTAAGAAATTTTTTACCATAATGACTCTTATGCTCAATTTTTCTTAATTGAGTTTATTAGATTAATTTTTCTTCTACTTAAGAGTCTTATGGTGCTTTTGATCAATATATTTTCTTTGAAATCAGATTATAGATTGCTTTTATACTATATTGCGCATACGTTTGTGCATCCGCTGACATGATTTGTGCACTGCTTGGAGCAATTAAGGTATGTTTTTGAGAAACCTTGAAAACATTTTAACTTTGATTATCAATTTTTGCTTAATTAGAGCATTTTCTGGATGCACATAAGTTAAAGTAGAAGTAAATATTGCCCAGTTGGTTAGATATGAATGATTGATTATGATTTTCGAATGTTTGGCGTTGTTTGAATTTTCTGGAATAATCAATTTATATAATTCGTATCTGTTTCTTGTGGTGATCATGCTTACAACATGTGTATAATTTGTTTGTGTTAAATTTTTTGACAAGATTCTCCCTTAATCTTTATCTTGTTGCTGTGAATTTTGACTGCAAGCAGGCTGATTTCAATTCACTGAAACATAAGGCAGCAACCTCTAATTCCAGGTTAGTGAAGACAATCCAATGGCTCATGTTGCACAAAGCAAACTGTCATTGTGTTGTTTCCCCTAATCTTTAGAATTTGGAATTTGGAACCTTGTGTCTCTAGTTTTTGGAACATGACTGTATCTTCAAACGACTGACTTTATGTGTTCTTAAACCTAGAACAATACATCATGGATCATTAATAGGCTAAATTGAGATAACTGGAGTTTTCATCTTGCATGCTACAACTAGTCTTGAAATGCTTCAGGGATAACTTAGTCTTTAATGTCTGATTTTGTTAAAAGGAAACTTCAGAAATATTATGTGCTTTTGCCGAAGGGTAAGACTTAATTAATATTTGAAACTAATATGCTTATGGGCTTACTACAGTACATCAAATGTGATTTTTACTCCCATTGTTTGCTAAATTGTCTGTTATTTTCCCATTCCTCGAAAGACATAACAAATTGTATCACTTTTATTCTCAAGTACTAATGGCAAATGAACTTGATTAATTCCTCAAAATTAAAAGTAGTTTTTGGAATGTAATTTCATTGGTGTGTTTGAGTATTTGAGCATGACAAGGTACAACGGCAATTATAGCAGTACTTAGAGTACGAGTTAATTTTTGGTCATATGTTTGTTGTTTAGATGTGGTGTTAAGTGATATTGTATTATATATATCTGGTCTTGACATTTTATGTCAAGAAAATTGCTGTGTTTTGACAAGTGCTAGGCAATTTTAAATCCACATCTTAACAATTATTATGTGCTACACTTTCAGTTTCTAAAAGAATATAAACAAGTCTTTAGTTCTTTAATTGCTGGACCTGAAAGCAAATTGTGAGAGGAAGAAAAATTATATTATGATTCCCTTTTGAGAGGAAAATACCTTGTTAAAATTTTTTGAATGACATCACCACTTTTTATCCTAACAAGTGTTGTGGCTGCTATGTAATTCTATGTACATGAAAGTACTACTAAAGAAATATATTAGAGAATTTTCTACCACAAACCTTTGATTGCAGATTTTCAGTTATTTCAAGATTATCACATAGAATATATGTATGCATATACAAATTATTTTTTTTGACTATTGTCATCTGCATATGAAAATAGTCCTTGTTTATGTGTCTTACTATGACATTTTTTGTCTTCTTTTACAAAACCTTATGAATCTTTGAAAAAAAAAAAGAAGAAGGGGGAAAGTATTTTACATTTATGTGTTATTCATTATAAGAATCTTTTGAGCTTGAAATTGATTGTCCTATTTATCAATTACTTGATTATTTTGAAATCTGCAACTTGGTAATTTTGGCTTTCATTACTTTTCTACTGTTATATGGATACATGAATTTCTATGGTAATATGAAATTAAGAGTAAGAAACAGTGTGAGTAAAAGTTTTACTTGTCCTTTAAGTTTTGACAATCCGGACATTTTCTTGTTAATTTGTACGTGAACAAGAAAATGTAAACTTATGCATTAAAATTATATCTGCAGCCAATAGAGTTTTTTAAAATCATATATATATATATATATATATATATATATATATATATATTTGGGTATTTGAATTATCTTATTTCAAAATGCTAGGTTGTAAGGATAATTCTTGAAATTGGTGATATGTTTTGTGATTTATTTTGGAGTGAACAACAAGCTATTTTTCAAGTTCTAGATGGATTTTTGTAATGGGAGTTCTACAAACCCTTAATGTTCTTTGGGTTAGTAATAGTAACTTTCTACTGGACTTTAGTTCTTCCATTTAGCCATCTTGTTGTTTTAATTAAGTTGCTAAATGTCTTGCTTGAAAGTACATTCTCAGATTAAATGAATTAAGTTTTATTTGGACTTGAGTTAATACCTTCTGACAATATGCTATTTGGTTATTTGATGCATGTTGAGTTATACCGAACAATAAGTTGTTTTGGTTATGTATGTTTTGGCAGACTAAGTGGGAGTATAGCTAGTTTCAGTGGGAGTTGTTTGTTCATTAAGAATAAACTGAAACATTTTCTTTTAGTTCTTTTGTTCTTCAGTTTGAACTTTTGAGATCTCATCGATTTTTGTATTAAGTGAATTTTGTTATTTTCAATAAAGTTCAATTTTTCCATGGATTTTGTTTACTAGTATGTTGCAGCTGTACTTCATTCTATTTTATTGACTTGATCTAATTACAGTAACCATTATATTATATACATGTTCAATAAATGAGTTACATTAGATCGATCATGATTTTGTTTAGTAAAACACATTGAGTGCAGTGGAACTTAAATTGCTGTATTTTGAGGTTCAAGCATATAGAATCATTTAGAGGACCGTATACATAAGCTTTTTATTAGATTCACAACAGCCTCTTTATACATTAATAGATATCTTTTGTGTCTCATGTTTTCCATGGTTGCAGTGGCTATGATTGCAGAGTGACTGTGCTTTTAAGCGCAAACTTTTTTGTAGTCCTTCATTGTGGTTATGGATTAACAGAGATTTGATTAGATCCTTTAAACCCTTTTGTCTCAGGTGCACACTTCAGTAAATAACATAGACTATAATTCACATTTTCAGATTGTATAATCTTGCAAGTGTTCAAGTGGGAGATTGTAAGATTATTTGAACATCTCACAAGATTATATTAAGTACAATATTAATTGTGACTTATAGTTCAACCTATTTGAGACTTAAAGAAATTTACATCCTTGTAAATATATAATTGATTGGTGAATCTTACAATTATATTTAGGAGATCTAAATATCTTGACAATCAAGAAATAAGATGTCAGAATATATTGATTAAGGTATATGACATTATGATGTGTATCCTTTTATGGGAAGGATTATACTAGTCAAACCCCTATAAATACTTGGTCCATGTGACCTCTCTAATCACCTTTTGCTATTCAGAACATCTTGCCCCATAAAAAGATAGCACTCTAGAGAGAATCACAGAAGACTTTGTGTTGATTCAGGTCATGGTTCAGGATCCAATTATTAACCTAACTCTTGTTCTTTATATTATGTTCATATAATTGTGTCTATATTATTTTGTAAAGCGATTTATATTTTGCTTAAGACTAACATAATATTCTTTTGAATCTGATATATAATCTTCGCAAGACAAACATGCACGAGAGAAGTGATGGATTTAGTATGCATATACTGATTTATTCAAAATAGATTCGGATGTTGATCAGACGTTGGACTCTGTATGTACAATGATAGGTTGTACCTGCCATAACTTTACTATCTTGATCACCAATATAACCTTGCTTTTGTCCAAGCTCAAGATACTGTTATATATGGCGGGTACAATCAATCACTGCACAAAGGCCATTCATCATAATTTCACGTAGGCCGTTCATCATAATGCACTCTAGTTCTTTGGCATAAATATTTTCCTTCGGCTTTAGCTGCAAAAAATTAAAAAACCTCTCTCCCTGCTGGTGAAACTTTCTGTATATATTTTTCAATATGTTTCATTACTTCCTTGCCAAACATGAATTTGACCTCCCAGCAAGTTTTGAAGGTACTATTCGCATTATTTTCTTTTAGTTATTTTATAGGCATATATATTGTCTATGGCGCCGATGGTGGTTTGTTGCGAGTTTGTGAACTGTTGTTGGAGAGAGTTGATGATATCTTCACTTGATTTGAAACTGATGATAAATTGCTAACTATTGGCCCAGGCTATGCATTGCATGAACCTTATACTTTAGCAATTTTTTTCCCGACTCTAGCTAGGTTTGTTCCTCCATGTTGAAAGGTAATGCACATTGAAACATGCATCTAAATTAATCTACAATATCCTAGAGAAATCTAGAATCATGTTGTCTAGATTAATCTAGAATTATCATGTAATGGTATTAAAGCTCTAGAATAATCATGTAAAGTGTAGTATGGTCTAGAGCTCAAAACATGTGGTTAACAATTAACCACATATGTTAAGTCGGTGGACTTGGAGTGACTAGGTCGGTGATCAACATGTATAAATATGTATGAGCTGGTCTTGTAAGTAAGTAAGCTATCAAGCTAACTATGCTCTTGTAATCAATCAAGCAATTCAAAAAATATAAACCTCTCCTCTGTTTCAATTCTCCTCTATTTCTAAACAACCTTGTTCCAAACTCCTGTATTCTAAAACATTTGTCCTAATCCAATTGTCCTAAGTCCATAACTACCACCAATCCTAGTAGTCCCAAAACCCTCTAAATACTAACAGTGGTATCAACCCACTAAATTTCTTTCTTCCAACTCTTTGGTAACTCTAGAAGCTCCTTTATTGAACTCTTCTTCAACTGTGACTTCGCTGGACCTTCATTCAAACCAGCTTCAGGGACAGATCCCAATTTTCCTACCATTTGCCAATTATTTGGATTACTCAAAAAATAATTTCAGTTCTAGTATACCGATTGACATTGGTAATTTCATCTCTTCCACTGCCTTCCTCTCTTTGTCAAGCAGTAACTTGCATGGGATCATTCCAAGTTCAATATGCAACGCGAGTGGTCTGGTTCTTGATCTGTCCAATAATTCTCTGAGTGGCAGGATCCCCGAATGCTTGACTCAGCTTTCAGTACTTGATTTAGGGAGAAACAACCTGACTGGCCCTATTCCTGATAAGTTTCTCGAAGATTGTAGTTTAAAACCTCTAGACCTCAGCAGAAATCAGATAGAAGGTCAGTTTCCAACATCTCTAGTGAACTGCACACAGTTGGAGGTTTTAAGCCTTGGAAATAATCAAATAACAGACACATTTCTGTGCCTGTTGAAGAACATATCCACCTTGCGTGTCCTTGTTCTACGATCCAACAAATTTTATGGACAAATTGGATGTCCTGGGACCAATGGCACCTGGCCAGTGCTTCAAATCATAGACTTAGCTCACAACAATTTGAGCAGTGAAATACCAGGAACATCTTTGACAACATGGCAGGCAATGATGGCTAAAGGAGATGATCCCCCAATTAACCTTGGATTCTCGTTCCAACCAGGCGGTGGAAGTGGGCTTGATATATATTATGGAGATGCAATCACAACTACTAGCAAAGGTTTAAAGATGGATATGGTAAAGATACTAACTGTGTTTACCTCGATTGACTTCGCGAGCAACAAATTCAGCTAATCAATACCTAAGGAAATGGGAGATCTCAAATCACTATATGTCCTTAACCTGTCCAGTAATTCATTCACAGGCAAAATTCCATCTTCATTTGGTAACATGCGACAGCTTGAGTCCTTAGATTTGTCAAAGAACAACTTGAGTGGGCAAATTCCACCAGAGTTTGCAGGACTTAATTTTCTTTCATACTTGAATCTCTCAGATAATGAACTGGTTGGCAGAATCCCAACAAGTACTTAGTACTCAGTTTTCAACATTTCCAAAAGCCGCCTTTGTAGGTAATGAGGGATTATGGGGGCCTCCTTTGACGGAGGATAACATAACAACATCATCACCACCAACACTAAATGGAAGCTCTCCGAATTCTGGACATGAGATTGATTGGAATATTATCAGCGTTGAAGTTGGATATACAGTTGGCTTTGGAATTGCCATTGGGTCACTTTTGTTTTGCAAGAGATGGAGGAAATGGTATTACAGATCTATGTATAAAATTGTTCTTAAGATCTTCCCTCAGCTGGAACAAAGAATCGGTAATCAAAGAAGACAGGTTCACGTAAACCAAAGGTGGAGGCGTTGAAATGATTATGGAGCACGATGTAGCTGGACTCAATTATGCCTCAGAATACCTGGCTATAAAATGTGCGAGTCAATTATAGTTTTTATATACAAGTAATTGAAATAGCTCAGGCTATATACTTTGTGAGTTAAAACAGTTTGGTTGGTTATTGTTTAAATTCGTGCATGGTTTGTTTTCTAAAGGTAGTCATGCTCGGAAAACTTCTGGACTAAGATCTAGTTTTGCAGTAAAATGCTGGTTCAGCTTAAAATCCTGCTTTTGGGAGTAAGCAAAGATGGAAAGTGCAATTGTTGCCTATTGCAGCTCATTGAAAAACCTTCTCCTGTTCGCCTTAAAGGAAATCATGAGGAGGAGTAAGAGCATAAGTGTGTGGAACATTAAGACTTAAGAAGTTCATTTTCTCTGGGATGAAATTTCAATCATAGCGACTAAAGCAGAAGAAGGGTTATCATAGCAGTGTTACATTCACTTCTCAGTGAATATTATAGTTGTCAGCTACGGATTTTTATTTTTTATTTTTTCTTTCTTTCTGCTGATTCCAAATGAGATTACAAATTGTTGTTAATTATTCAAATTGTTTAGTAAGTACTAAGTAGCATGCCCAGATAAAATCTTGGGATGGAATTTCATTCATATTGACCAAGGCGGAAGAAGGATTATTTATCATTAGCTTTACTTCGTACCATAAGCAGAGTGTTACATTCACTCCTCAGTAAATCTTGCAGCCGTTATGAATTTGTTTTGCTTTTCCTTTTTACCTCTCCAATTTCTGCTGATTCCAGATCAGATTACAACTTGTTTAGAAGTAGCATGCCATAAAAATCTATCTATCCAGTTTTTATGGTAATATTTTGCCAAGATTAGCAGTAGAATTGACAGTGAATTGAAGCTACATAGAACGCTAATCTAAACAACTATCCATAAACAAATAAACTTGAGCATTTAGTATTACATAAACGTAATGATACCAGAAATACAAACATAATAGATGAAAATCACAAAAGTTAAATAAAACAAAGAAACCTTGCAGAAGCCAAAGACGACTAGAACTTACATATTCAACAGGATTCAGCTCATCTGCTTAGAGTGTGCTTCTGAAATTATCAGATTGCGCCACGTGGTTGTATCGTGTAGTTGGATTTTACTGTTATATTGCCGTTTTGGCAGCTACCGTACAGTCTTCGTCAATCGCCTGAGAATCTCCGTCACCAGCCGCGGGAAACAAAAACGAGTCCAACGGTGGCTGAGTCTTGAGGCGTTGGAATCCGCTCCTGGTGAAATCATTTTTGACCATTTGTTCTTCTTTCTCAGAGAAGTTGAAATGTTTATTAAACGACATCGTATGGCCCGAGCAGAGGATTAGAGAATTGGATTAACACGTCTTGTTTTTTGTTTTGTTTTTTTTCTTCTTCTTCTTTTTCTTCCCTTGAGGAGTGGAGTTTCGAAATTGGAACATGATTTTAAATACAATCCTCCGGAATGAACATGTAAAACTAAAATAGGTGGTGATAAATGAAAAACTATTTTAGTTAGATAGTTTAATAGTTTAATAGTTTAATATTTTAATAGTTTTTCATTCATCACCGCCTATTTTAGTTGACCTAGTTCGTTATGGAGGATTGTACTTGAACTCATGTGGTGATGAATAAAAAACTATTAAAAATTAAGGCAAATTACCAATAGCTACATAATTTCCCCTACTATTTCCCATTAAGGTTGGTACTTTTTAAATTATTCCCAACAGGCCTGGGTTGGGTCTCTTTTACTCCCACCAAGGTAAAAAATATGCAGGCCTGATCTGTTATGAGTTTGTTGTTCCGATTTTACCCTTGATGAACATTTTTCCAAATTGTCACCATTTATGGTGGGTTTGATCAAAGCTTCCAAATGGGGATCGATCTCGTCGCCGGAGAAAGAATTGGAATCGTCATTCACACTGAAACTCTAAGAGAATCGAAATCTCCTTCATCACGAAGCAACGAATCGTTCAATTCCTCACAGAAATAGAGAGAGCTAGAGATTAGATCCGATGGCTCTGAAAAATTTTAACCAATCAATAAAATCTGGAGTATCGTAAAATTTGTCAATGACTCTCAATAAAGCATCTAAAACTTTTATTGACCACTCAATAAACTTTTATTAACCACTCAATAAAATTTTATTGACCACTCAATACAAATTTATTAACCATTTAAGCACTTATTTGATCAACATCGTTTCTATTTTCTTAATCCAATAAACCATATCAATAAAATTTTATTAACCTTAAATTTTCTCGGAACTCACAACCTCTCCCTTGCCTCTATGGCTGAGAGGCGAGATTACTTTAAGGCGTTGCAAATTCAAGCTTGAGACCGATATGGCATCGTTGCTGCACTGTCGTTCTCGTTTGTCGACCTTAATAAAATTTTATTGAGGGGTCAATAAAATTTTATATTTTCTCGAAACTTACAACCTCTCCCTTGGCTCTGCTGCTGAGAGGTAAGATTACTCCAAAGCGTTGGAAATTCAAGCTCGGGACCGATACGACATCATTGTTGCACTATCGTTCTCGTTTGTTGACTTCAATAAAATTTTATTGACCCCTCAATAAATTTTAAAAAGTGATATATATGTAGCTAATTAACCAGTTAGTTTCATACTACGTAACTAATCACTATTTTAGAACACTCATGATACATTTTCACCTTAATTATAGTGCTCTGACTGTTTTTTTTTTCCTTCTCTCTATTGCTATATCTAGGCGGAATTGGGACAAAACTGTGGATTAACCACACCTTGTGCTACTGGCTTGAACCCTTAATTTTGTAATGTGAAATCTGTTAATGGTTATCAATTGACCATTTAATAATAAACTTTTATTAACCATTCAATAATAAACTTTTATTAATCCTTGTTTCTCACAACATCTAATGCCACTTCTAACCAACATACTTTCTAATAGGAAACACAACGAGCAACAGTAATTTAGTAAGAATTGTAGGACTCAAATTCTCAACATACGGCCACTGCTTTTTAGCAAACAATAATTGCCACATTCCAATTGCAGTACTTCTGACGCTTTAATAAATAAACAAATTATATATCTCTCCCTATGTTTATGGGATATACCAAAACACTTCCAGATCTCCTTGTATTCACCAATCACCACAGCAGTTTGGGCCTTCAATAAAGCACAAGCTCTCTTTTCTCTTCTCATCCGTGCGCATCAACACAGCAACGAGACCGCCTCGAGCCCATGCTCTCTCGGATTCCTCAGCCACGCCGATCTCAGCTCGGAAGTCTCCGCCGCTGCACTTCTAGCACTCTCTCACCACTCCAGCCACCAGCTACACAAGGGGGGGGGGGGGGAGAGAGAGAGAGAGAGAGAGAGGACGTGAAAGGGAGAGAGAGAAATGATAGTGGCATTGTGTAATAATGGAAAGTTGTCTGGATATTTTGGTAATTTCCCTTGGGCTTCGGATTTAAATGAGTTGGTGGCCACCGCATTTTTTTACTTGAGTGAATGGAAAATATTTTGGGCAATTCTGAGCTAGTGGTCAAGCACCCAAAAAATTAAAGGACTATGTAAAACTCAACTAGCTAACCAATGTTCAGCCACATTGGCCTCCCAGTAAATGTGATGAAAAGAAGATTATGTAAGCTCCTGAAGGTGCCTACCAACATCTTCATAAACAAGGCACAAACGTGCCCCAAAAGCATTAGAAGAAGATAAAAGAAAGCAAAAATAAATAAATTTAATGTCTTCTACTTTGCTTTATTTGTTTTTTCCCGCACAAAGAGAATAATTTTCAGCAAAAAGACATACAGAGAAACGAAAAAGACATTTTGAACAAGCTCGTCACCGCTAGGCTTGAATATTGGCTCTAAATGCCTTGAAATCCAATTGATTTGTAAATCGGTCTTCTAGCTTCTTTAAAATAAGCGGAACTTAAAAAAAAAACGAGTAAAAAATAATTTGCACGATGCAGTATTCTTCAGCACGCCAAGAGTTTGAAAATGGTATATTCCATGACCAAAAAGGCACACTAAGCTGGAAGTTACGGAAGATATGAGTTCTTACTAGATTGACAGACACGATGAGGTGTCGCCGAAAGGCCAATTTGGATCTTCATAACTCTTTATCAGATTAACAAGCACACAGAGGCTCGTCTGAAATGCCAAACTTTAGACTACATAAATCTTTGCTCATGTGTCCAGTTTGGACCAATGAAATACCGTCTCAAAGCTTCGGACAAGAAGAACTAGGGACAAAAACAATCTCGTCTCCACGAACTAGGCTTGAATATCGGCTCTCAACGCCTTGAAATCCAATTGTTTAATTTGTAAACTAATCTTTCAGCTTCTTTAAACTAAGCGGAACTTAAAAAATAGAATACAAAAATGAGTAATAAAATTATCCCATGATTTAGGAACCTTTGTCACGCCAAGGGGTTCAAAACGATATTTTATATTTCCAAAAAAAAAAAAAAGGGGCCCTTAGAGTTATAAGTTAGAAGTTACGGGCTGTTAGCATTAATAAACGGATGAGTTTAGAGTCAACCCGCAAACTCGCAAATCACCCGTATAACCGTTTATTTTATTATATTATGTCAAAATTCAAGAAATTTTACGTGTTTATATGCTTGTATGATATTTGTTTAGTAAACTGCAGAAAAGCCCATGACATCTCTTCATTTTTCTCCAAAGTCCACAAACTTTTAATTCATGCATATAAGTAAATTTTTTTACACATAAGGACAAGTTGTTTACAAGCTTACATGTGACAAGTATTAAATTACTTTTTTGTCCTCTTCTAAGTTTTGGGTTTGGAACTCAATGTGTGTACCAACAAAAAAAAAAACCTCAAAGTGTGGCGCCATATATCCGTGCAGTAGCAGATATCCGTACAATAGTAACAACAAATATATATGCAATAACAGTAACTGTAGAATATATTCATGCAATAGTAGAAACAGATATCCGTGTACATTAGCAGAAATAGATATTCGTGCAATAGCAGTAACAGTATCATATATTTGTGTAATAACATAAATAGATATTTGTGCAGTAGCAGTAGCATCTGTAAATGCAATAGCAGAAATGGATATCCGTATAATAACAGATATCATTTAACATATATTTATACAGTAGCAGTAACAATAGCATATATTCGTTTAGTAACAAAAATAGATATTCGTGCAGTACTGTTAGTGCAGTAGCAGTAATGGTAGCAGTATGGTACAATACTAGTAGCATATATGCGTGTAGTATCAGTGCAGTAGCAGTGCAGTATCAGTGCAGTAGCAGTGCAGTGCAATATCAGTGTAGTAGCAGTAACGGTAGTCTTAACGGTAGTAGTATCAGTGCAGTATCAATGCAGTAGCAATAACTTGCAATACCTATAGCATATATGTGTGTAGTAGCAGTAACGATAGCAGTAGCGTGCAATACTAGTACAATATATGCGTTTAGTAGCAGTAGCAGTGCAATATCTCTTGATAACTGCTACTGCAAACTTATCGTGATAGATGTTACTGCATACTAATTTTGGTATATAGTTGTTACTACATTGCAGCTATTACACGGATATTTGTTATTGCTACTGCACGGATAATCACTACTGCTACTGCACGGATATACGTTATTGCTATTGCATGAATATTCACTACTGCTACTGCACAAATATCTAGTAGCACACACTTTTAGGTTGGTATAATGGCAAACTTGTAAATAAAGTAAAGAAAGACTTGATTACGTAATTGCACCTTTAAAATTTGGGTCTAGGCTTAAATTGTAGTGTGTGGGCCTGTGCTGCATGTCATTATTTGTATAACTCTAATCTTAGTTGGTTTATTTGTGTTTTGTAATGTTGTCATGGGTGTGTATGTTAAATACTTTCTACTTAGTGTAAGTTATACACAAAAGTCTATAGTGATAATTCTTGTGAAATCATATGTCGTACATTTTATAACATAAAATTAGTTAAATGGGTCGAGTCTTGGTGGGTTGACTCACAAATGACCCATTTTTTAATCGTGCGTGTTCAATCTGTTTTATTTCGTCGAATTTCGAGTCGAATTATCTGATTGTGTCAAAATTGATAGTCCTAGTTTTAGAGCTCTTGCTACTAATTCATTATTTTTGTCATAACACATCTAATTAAACCTTATTTATTTATTAATTATTAAATAATAATTAATAAACGATCATGCGTGTCGAGCTCGAGAACTCCCACATACAAAGAAGAGACTAACACTACTAGACAAATAGTCGTGGCCATCTAATTCAACCTCCATCACATAAAACATATTTCATGGATCGGAGAAAAGTATGCTTTTGTTTGCAACTTCCCTGTTAAGTTGGTGATTGAAAAGTCAACATGTTTTACAGAGGGTTGTCTATTTCTGACTTTCACCCTAACAGACCGTCAAGACTGAAGACGTATTAAAAATATATACAAGAAGATGATCAAAAGTATACAAAAGCTTCAGATTAAAAGTCAACTACATATTGTGGTAAACTTGCATACATCATGAGCAAATGCTGTATCAACGTAGTTATGTTTCCCATTTCCTTCTTTTTCCTTCCTTCAACGTATCTCAACTTATTTATGTTCTTGGTGATCGACTTCTTTCAGGAGTTTCATGGGTTTCTTGAATACTGATGGCAAGCTCAAAAGCTGGAATGGTTTCCGGAGATGCTTGACCATGAGATGGTGAGAATACAGAAGGCGCATCTGTGTGGTTGGTATAGCTCTGTGGACTTTCAGGCCAGTTGTTATTTGGTGATGAGGCTTTCACTTGATGATCTAGAGCACCGGAGCTTTTAAAAGTATGAGAGCCAAGTTGTTTTTGGTTGAAGATCTCAAACATGGCCCTGATCCTTTTCCACTTAGAGGTTCCTGAATCATCAGGGGGCATCAAGACATGCTTATGCTCGTACAAGAAGGAAGTTACAAATGTGACGAGAGAAAATATTGACGCTATCCCTGCTATTAGAAACAGGCCCCAAAAGCTCTCAAGGCCAAGACGACTGCTAGAAAAATTCCCAGTAGACCAGTCTTTACAGCTGCTATCTTTCTTGATCCATTTGTCTTCAATGTTCGTCATCATTCCTTCATCGGTCAAATTCAGGATTGCTTGTGAAATATCAGTGACAAGAGGGGAACGTTTCGGAAATGCCTGAAAGTAATTAACCACAAAAAAAAATTCATATACATGAGAATTGTAAGCATTACAAAACAGTAAATAAGATAGTAGAGGAGAGAGATCTTACGAAGCCAAAGCCATCAGTTTTAAAGATAGGTCCAATCATGGTATACTTGGTACAATATTTTGCAACAAGTAGCTTCATGTAGGGGGTTTCATGAACAATTGCAGCAATTCCACCATTTGCACTCCCCTTTGAAAGAGCTTCATCTATTTCTTCCATAGATCCATAACCCTTAAGCTTGGAATCATCAAATTTTATGCCTTTCAACAGATTATAAACATAAGCACCCCTCATGTAGCCGACGTTATCGCCATTCCTTAGAAGATCATTTATATCGTTAACAGCTGGTTTAAGTTGTTGTACGGTCAATAGTGATGCTAGATTAGCAGTGTAGCTTTGTGTCACTATCAGCACAACAAATACCCATACAATCATCACAAATCTTCCCAAGTTGCTAACCACTCTCTCTCCTGTAAGGTTTGATAATAAGTATCATTATAAACACATCTGTTTGATGGGAGAAAAATAAATTAGTAATTAGCCAAAGAGAGAGAGAGGTCATGGATAATTACTGTGTGCAAAAACCATGGTTGAGAAAGAGAACCAGAAGCTCGTGCCAACTTGATGCGAGGGAGGACCTCGGAAATCTTCATTAATTCGATGTTCAAGCACCCAGATCACAAAACCAATAAAGATGAAAAAACACAGAGTTGTGAGCCAAAGGTCCCATGTCAAAGGCTCCAAAAAAACCCAAGCATTTTTGGTCCTGCTGTCTATGATTGGCACAACCATCACTACACCAGACTCTGTGTATGGCATTGTAAAATCCACATACAATGATCTGTTTGCTCTAATTGTCGGGTCTCCAACCACAGCATCATATTTCTGTCAAGTAAACAAAGAAATTAAAAAAAAATTAACTGCTTTCCAACAGAAATATATGTAAAATAATCATAAATTCAAGACTGTCAATTCATTTTGATTATGACGCTCAGATTACTTTAGTTGCACAAAAAAAAAACAAAGACTTACCCCAAGGTATACTTGATAGATCAAATCGTTATAAGTGCCAGCGCTGGTGCCATTAGGATATGCAAAGGGAACCAACTCATAAGGAAGTGCATATGGTAACATGTCCACTACGGCCTTAAACACATCAATACTGAAGCCAGTGACATCAGTGGTATTAGTGCTCAGATATTTTACTTTAACAAACTCCGTAAAACCATCCTTCACAGGAACTCCTATTTTCAACTTTGTACCATTTGTCGGGATCTCCCATCCTTTGGGAACAGATGATGACTCTCCCGGCCATATAATGGGTCCAAGATCACACATGAAAGCTGAAACTATACAAGTTGAATTCAATTGCTTCACTAACCTTCCATTTTCTGGTGTCCAATGCCCAATTGCTCTTCTTCCATCACCATTTACATTAAAAATCTTGATAGTTGAGAGCTGAAGTTGCCTATCAACAAGATTGAAACCTCCAACTATGCCTTTGAAATTAATAACAGATAAGGCATCCGAAAGTTTTGAACCATATTGGGAGGAAGCATTCCCATTGATGAAGCTTGCATTCTCTACTTTTTCAATTGCCATGGCTAGGGCAAAAGCTGCATCATAAGCCCGAAGTCCAAAAACATCCAACTCAACATCAATGATCTTTGGATTATCTTGTTGGAATTGCCTTTTCCACTTATTTCTGAATTCTCTAAGCTTCAATGTATCTGAAACATTAGTTCCCACGCCTAATACTCCTTGCATCGAATTAAGAACCGAACGCATCGACTTCAAACGATCTCCAATCCCATTAGTCACGATCCAAACATAACCCTTGCTCATCATTCCAATCTCATTTGCCTTGGCAAATAGTTTGGATGCAAGTTTAGGCATCATATGAACAACGAAGACTCGAGTCTCCATCGTCATTAACTTGTAAAGCTCTTCCTCAATTTGATCATCACTGGCTAGTTGGGGAATTACACTTCGGTAGGGGACATGAGCATTAACCTCTAGCAAGGCATCAATTAGAAAGGGTATGATTCCCTCCCCATACATATTGTCTACGTAGATGGGCACAACTTGTCTCCATCCAAATTTTTTAACAATTCCACTTATGGCTTTCACTTGGGTGGAGTCGTTTTGCCCAAATTGGAAAAAGTAGGAGCTCCGAAGTGAAGTAAGAGAAGGGCTTGTTGCAGAAAATGATATGATGGGCACATGAGCTTTGTCTCCAAGATTAACAACGAAACTCGCTTGCATTGATGTCATTGGTCCTATGATTGCTTTCACTTCTACATTCTTTATCAGATCTGAAGCTGTGTCTCATTATGAAAGAGAAATTAGTTTATAAGATTTAATATTCTTGTGCTTGTATTAAAATGGCAAAATATTTTTGAATGATAGTTAACTAAGAACAAATGACATATAAATATATCCAAGAACAAACTCACGCGAGTACGTACTTAAGAGCAAACTCAAATATCATACGGTCATACCTAAGGTCATCTTCAACCTAGGGCTAAAGTTATTATTGTAACATGCATGCCAACAAATTAATCTCCAAACTACGAGAAAGTAGAGACTTATAGTTATAGGACCTAATGTGTATCGGTAGAGTCATATTTACAGCCTAATAAGAAACATACCCTTTCTAATTAATGCATGGCCTGGTAGAGGTTGATGCTCGATCTGTTAGTACGTACTTTTTTCGTATAATACATGTACCGACGTAATTTTTAAAAATATTTTCTGTGTTTCATACTTTTAAAGTCTAAGAGAATATATGTACCTCTCATGTTTTGGATTCATATGCGGGACTCCTTATGCTTTGACTTCCCGGTTGTAGATGGCCTAAAGACTTGGCAAACTTGTTTGTTCAAAGTAAACCAACCCAACAGTACTCGAGGCACATCACACATTCACACTCATGCTTAAGGCTAAACCAAATTTACTCGTACTTGAGGGCAAACTCAACCCACCCAGTCGTACTTAAAATGCACTAGCATTCGGAGAATTTTGTGCTGAAGAATCTAGAAATTGGGACTTTTCTGCTAGCTAGCTTGTACGATTTACATATAGGACTTTTCTGCAAGCTAGCCATCCCAATTTTTAGTTTAGTTTTTTTTTTTTTTAAATTAAGCGTAGAATATGTAAAAATGTTTAAGTTGTGATTTTTTTCTATCGCACTTTTGAGAGGTAGTCTGTGATGTATAATTTTGCTCCAATCAATAATATTGACGTTTCAGCTAAAAAAGATAATTAATAATATATATATATATATATATATATATATATATTTTACAAAAGAACTGAAAATTTATTAGATTATTGACGATGGTTACATATCATAATTGAGTGTATTCAATATGATTTCTGGAGCATGAGTGAACCACTCAAAGTGTACATCAGTTTTAAAAGCAAAACTAGCTAGCAAGCCGATGAGCTACGCTATTTGATGAACGAGAGATGGTTAATAAAATAGAAGGATCCCCACATGGAGAATTAAATATGTGCCAGATATGGTTATTTTATTAACTGTGCTGAGAACTATAAGATGCATAAAACTATTAATGCCCATGATTCCTTATGATTCCTTATTTTATATATATATATAAATTATAGCTACATCCGAGAGTTTGAGAGAGAAACCTGCGTCAGCTGCACCAACCACATCTTCGTTGGAGTTTCTGGTGTTCAAATCGACCCTAGTCTTGTAGTGAGCATTGGAATCATAGAAGTCTGAGAGCGCCATTTTGATGCAACTCAAATACATCTTCCCAGTCGGTTCATCAAGGTCTACCACAACTCCCACCTTCACTGGGATTGTTGTTGTGTTTTCAGCTGCCATGGCGGCGGCCACGAAAATCCATGAGAAAAGAACAAGGATGCTACTTTTATTCTTCTGATTCTCCATGGAGAAGCTCATATTTATTTGGAGCAAGTGCTTAATGTGGAAGATTACTCTTATTAGTGAAATAGAAACTTCCAGCATACATATATATAGAAGAATAACCAGGAATCAAACTAAGCTAGCCCGGTTTAGTTAAGAACGATACGAAAGTACCAGGAAAAGATGGATCTAAAGAATCAATCAACTCACGTTAGCATCCAATCTTATAGATTGGACAGATAGAATAATTACTAGCTACTAGCTTACTAGTCATTTTCTTCCTTCATAAATAATTTTTGTTTTTTAAGATATGTTTTAGGAAATTACTGATCAATTGTACGTTGACTTGGCCGGCGGGTCTCGATCAGTACTATTTAAAACCGTGTGTACGTTAGCCTACGAGTTCAAGGGTTTTGTCATTGTAATTTTATATTAGTTTTCTTGCACTTCATAATCAATGGTCAATTCAAACAAGAATCAAGTTTGTAAAGTCATCCGGTGTTTTATTGAACCGGTTAGCTAGCTTAGTTTGATTCCTGCATTGTCATCTGGTGTTTCAATATAGTACTATATAGTATTAGTCATCTGCTTACTACCATTGTTCCAAAGACCCGGTGCATATATTGAAGTATAAAACACTCAACTATAGACAAGGACCCATTTGTGGATTTTAGTCCATCCGAAAAATCGTAAGGTGATTGAAACTCGATGACTTTGTTGAGTTTGTTCCCTCCATCATTTTATATTACATAATGACAATGTGAGAATGATTACATAATTCATGTCATTTTCGTTCCTACATAATCTGTCTAGCCTTTCTAATGGTGGGTTAAGATTGAAATAGTTCTTTGGTACTTAAAAAATATGAGTTCGTGGCACGCTTAGGTACGGTTGTGCTTTGTATGCCAGTTTCTTAGAATTGACATTGCATCAATATTGTCTTCAATTTAACCACATCTGTCACTAAGTGTGAGGTTTTATTATAAAAAGCTTATGTATAATTTGTAATAAAATCATCCACTTATAAGTTGTATTTTTATTTTGGCACTTTCGGACATGAGATTTTCCTTCCTTCAACACGCCCCTTTATATGCGAGAATTATGTTTTTTGGAGCGATAGCCAAGTTAGACTTGTTCTCAAAGCAATATTTGAATTCGGGTCCCTTCATTTAAGACTTATTTTCCACGTAGAATTCCTTATGCACTTTAGACTGGACCTTTTAATGTCATCTCGGCTCATGGGTAATTTTACCATATCAACATGCACAAATTTAAGAGAGACAAAAGTTTGAAATTAAATCAAATTAAGATATCCTCAACTATCTCCAACAACAGTTCGCAAACTCGCAACAAACCATAGACAATATGTCCCTAGAAGCACAAAAAGAAAATAATCCGGAACATACCTACAAAGGAGGTCAAATCCATGTCTCACTAGGAAATAATGAAACGTATTAAAAAAATATAGGGTCCTTGACCAGCAAGGACAGAATTAGGCATATATTTCCCATGCAGGCTGATAAAAAAAAGCGGTGCCCATCCGGCCCATTAAATCAAAATTGCTTATCAATTTACGATTATGTCCTATTCTTTTCAGAACAATTACAACATGCCAATGTCATTTCATTTCATGGCAGTGGAGGAGGGAGCTGAGAATCCATAGTGACAGATCTGCGAAACGGAGCGCGGAGCCCTGGGCTCGGTTAGACGAAGGAGATCGGCGAGATTGTCTGTGTCGGCGGTGCGTGGAGGCCGGTGATTGAAGGAGAGAGAGAAACCAGATCTCTCTCTCTCTCTCTCTCTCTCTCTCTCATCTATGTTTGCTTGGAATTGGCTGCACTGAAGCTTGTATCTGTTGATAAAGTCTTGGCACTCTTCTCCGATGAGGCAGCTATCAAGCAAAGAACGACAATTCATTGGGTGCTTTGGAATTGGTAAGACCATGTACTCAATTGATTATGAAAATTTGGGGCTTTTGGTCTGCGATTGCTTTTGGTCTCACAACTTGTGCTAGCTATGGTTGGATTGTTTGTTTATAAAGTTGCTGCTCTTGTTCAAGTCTATAGAGATAATGAAGACATGCAATTAATCTTTCTAGATGAAGGCGGCCTCTGGTGCTCAATAATGTAAAAGGATATTTATGTATTTGATAGCTAGGATAAGGTTGTTGGCTTGTTGCAGACCTTGGTATTAGTATCTTGTCCTATGTTTATTATTACTTCATTTGGCTAATAATATGTACAGACCCTAGAAATTCAATTTGGTTAGTCTTCTATTTCAAACACAAGGGTCAATAAAAATTTATTGAGGGATCAATAAAAATTTATTGAGGGATCAATAAAAATTTATTGAGGTATGTTTGTCATTACTTCATTTGGCTAATCATATGTACAGACCCTAGAAATTCAATTTGGATAGTCTTCTATTTCAAACACAAGGGTCAATAAAAATTTATTGAGGAAAATTTTATTGACCTCAATAAAATTTTATTGACCTAACCAATAAACAAACAAAAAAGGTGGGATGATGAATTTTGGAGTAGGGAAATTAGTGCATGTGCAATATGTGATGAACCTTTGTTTAAGGGGCAAGTTCTTTCCGTGGTAGGAGGGAAAGAACAAATGAGCATAATCTTTGTGTATTTTATTGAGGTCAATAAATTGTTTTATTGAGGTCAATAAACTGTTTTATTGAGGTCAATAAACTGTTTTATTGAGGTCAATAAAATTCTAATATAATCTTAACTTGTGCAAAACAGCAAACAAGTCAGCATGGTCCAATTAATTAGGGCCAGAACTCACATCACAAGCGGACTAGTACTTCACTAATAATCTAGCCAATGCCAACCAAAATATATCTATGATCATACCAATATATACCAGTATAATTTCATATGTTCTTCACCTTGATCTCGTATCTCAACAAACAACTCTAGCTCCAACTTATATTCACAATGAAAAAGGGAAAAACAATGTTCAAAGCAGAGAATTCACTGGTTCACCATAACCATCTATGTATTTTGTGTTCAAATATCAATATTAATTTCAAACACAAGGGTTAATAAAAATTTATTGAGGTCAATAAAAATTTATTGAGGGGTCAATAAAAATTTATTGAGGGGTCAATAAAATTTCATTGACCTAACCAATAAACAAACACAAAAGGTGGGATGCTGAATTTTGGAGTAGGGAAATTAGTGCATGTGCAATATGTGATGGACCATCACCTTTGTTTAAGGAGCAAGTTCTTTCCGTGGTAGGAGGTAAAGAACAAAAGAGCATCACCTTTGTGTATTTTATTGACCTCAATAAAATTTTATTGAGGTCAATAAAATTTTATTGAGGTCAATAAAATTCTAATATGATCCCAACTTGTGTAAAACAGCAAACAAGTGAACATGGTCCAATTAATTATGGCCAGAACTCACATCACAAGCGAACTAGTACTTCACCAATAATCTAGCCAATGTCAACCAAAATCTATGATCATACCAATATATACAAGTATAATTTCATATGTTCTTCACCTTGATCTCGTATTTCAACAAACAACTCTAGCTCCAACTTATATTCACAATGAAAAAGGGAAAAACAATGTTCAAAGCAGAGAATTCACTGGCTCACCATAACCATCTATGTACTTTGTGTTCAAATATCAATATTAATTTCAAACACAAGGGTCAATAAAAATTTATTGAGGTCAATAAAAATTTATTGAGGGGTCAATAAAATTGTATTGACCTCAATAAAATTCCATTGACCTAACCAATAAACAAACACAAAAGGTGGGATGATGAATTTTGGAGTAGGGGAATTAGTGCATGTGCAATATGTGATGGACCATCGCCTTTGTTTAAGGGGCAAGTTTTTTCCGTGGTAGGAGGTAAAGAACAAAAGAGCATCACCTTTGTGTATTTTATTGACCTCGATAAAATTTTATTGATGTCAATAAATTGTTTTATTGACGTCAATAAAATTCTAATATGATCCTAACTTGTACGTGCAAAACAACAAACAAGTCAAGATTGTCTAATTAATTAGGGCCAGAACTCACATCACAAGCGGACAAGTACTTCACCAATAATCTAGCCAATGTCAACCAAAATCTATGATCATACCAATATATACCAGTATAATTTCATATGTTCTTCACCTTGATCTCGTATCTCAACAAATAACTCTAGCTCCAACTTATATTCACAATGAAAAAGGGAAAAAAGATGTTCAAAGCAAAGAATTCACTGGCTCACCATAATCATCTATGTACTTTGTGTTCAAATATCAATATTAATTTCAAACACAAGGGTCAATAAAAATTTATTGAGGTCAATAAAAATTTATTGAGGTCAATAAAAATTTATTGAGGGGTCAATAAAATTTCATTGACCTAACCAATAAACAAACACAAAAGGTGGGATGATGAATTTTGGAGTAGGGGAATTAGTTCATGTGCAATATGTGATGGACCATCACCTTTGTTTAAGGGGCAAGTTCTTTCCGTGGTAGGAGGTAAAGAACAAAAGAGCATCAACTTTGTGTATTTTATTGACCTCAATAAAATTTTATTGAGGTCAATAAATTATTTTATTGACGTCAATAAAATTCTGATATGATCCTAACTTGTGTAAAACAGCAAACAAGTGAACATGGTCCAATTAATTAGGGCCAGAACTCACATCACAAGCGAACTAGTACTTCACCAATAATCTAGCCAATGTCAACCAAAATCTATGATCATACCAATATATACAAGTATAATTTCATATGTTCTTCACCTTGATCTCGTATCTCAACAAACAACTCTAGCTCCAACTTATATTCACAATGAAAAAGGGAAAAACGAGGTTCAAAGCAGAGAATTCACTGGCTCACCATAACCATCTATGTACTATGTGTTCAAATATCAATATTAGCATTCACATCTTAACATAACCATCTCTATCATCTAAGGAATTACAAACCTTAGCAGAAACAGTTGCTAAAGGTTCCCAAATACTCACAAAGTCACAAGTAAGAAACAAAATATCTATTAGCCAAAAAAATATATATATATATCTAGCCCCAAAGGAAAATACTAAAGTTCAGTGTTATCTAATGACAATGTGAGAAAGTTAAACATCAAAGCATTTATGTGAAAATATAAGATATCTAATGACAATGTCTAATAAAAAATAAGCACTTAGATAGTATGTAGGTGCACTACTTGTCTTATACAATTTTGTAATCAGGGAAGAATAATTTAAAGTTGTTGTCCCAGCATTAATTAAATTTAACTGTTGTATGATCAATTGATGCCCTAAAAGACCTCACTCACATCCCCAGAAGCCGTAGGAGCAGCTCAACATGTCTCTGATCCCGTTATACATTATCCCCCAATCGAAATCAGGCAGCCCAAATGCAACTTACTGCAAATATCTTCAAGTAATTAAGAACACCAGATTCACATATTGGGATAAGCGAGCCACTTAACAAAGCAAAACCAACATCAACCAAACCCTTCTACACCACCCCATCACAGCGAGCGAGCTCAAACCCAGAGAGTAGATCTGAAGACGAGAGCAGTGGCGGCGACCATGCAAGCAAAGATGAACGACGACGAGATGGACGCGGCCGGGGAGGTTGGGCTATACTAGGAGCAGGAGATTCAACGGCCTGAGCAACATCGACGAGAGAGATGACGATCACGAACACCACCATGAGAGCCATCGAAGCTTTTTTTCCTGCCATTGTCTTTAATATAGGCTCAAGGGCAAAAGTGTCACAAAAAATCATCTTTTAATATTTTTGTCCTTGTTGGGAGTATAATGGATTTAAGATATACTAGTTGAGAAATATTAAAAATCTCCAAACTGATAGGGAAATATAAGGTGAAAATGTGTACCTATTGGTATTTTCCCTAAAAATATATAGAAAGTTTCACAGGGAGGAAGGTTTTATTTTGTACGTGCAGCCAAAGCCAAAAGGAATATATTTATGTCAAAGAGCTATAGAGTGCATAATGTTGGAGAGTGGAGATCCCACATCAGAAAAGTGATAAAAGAAAATACGGGTGACTTACTCATAATTGTTCCGAGGCCTTTTGTGATAAAATTCAACACCTAATAGGTGGTTAAGTTGAGACAATATCGGTGCAGTAGTGGGCCACGAGCCATGCTTGTCGCTGTTTAACATGGTATTAGAGCGGATCCATCTCTAATCATGTCGCCATTATCATTGGACCCGAGTGGGTCGTTGAACTAACCGGCCGGAACCATCTCGGTATATAAATTTGTCCTAGTTTTCGATGTGGGAATTGGTTTCTTAATTGGTTGCACGTGCAGACCTAAATCAGTTAGGTTGCATATGAGAGGGCGTGTTGGAGAGTGGAGATCCCACATTAGAAAAGTGACAAAAGAAAATATAACTTATTAGTGGGTGGCTTACTCTCAATTGTACCAAAGTCTTTTGTGATAAAACTCAACACCTAATAGGTGGTTAAGTTGGGACAATATCGATGCAGTAGTTGGCAACGGGCCACGCTTGTCGCTGTTTAACATAGTATCAGCCAGGTATATAAATTTGTCCCAGTTTTCACTATGGGAATTGGTTTCTTTGGTTTCTTAATTGGTTGCACGTGCACACCTAAATCGGTTAGATCAATTAGGTTGCACGTGAGGGGGCGTGTTGGAGAGTGCAGATCCCACATCAGAAAAAGTGACAAAAGAAAATGTGAATTGCTTACTCCCAATTATACTGAGGCATTTTGTGATAAAACCCAACATCTAATATGTGGTTAAGTTGGGACAATATTGGTACAGTAGTGGGTCACGGGTCACACTTGTCGTTGTTTAACACATAATGATGAAAGACATACGTGAAAGCATGTGGTATGAAATTCGTGGTAAGAAGCCAAACAAGCGATACATGAAGTTTGATATTCTTTAGGACTAAATTCTTGTTACTACCCTGTACTTTAGGGGTCTAATCAGTTCAGTCCCTGATCTTTTAATTTTATCAGTTCAGTCTCTGCACTCTTAATTCTCATCAAATAGATCCATTTAGGACAAATAAAAATGACACGTGTCCTAAATGGAACTATTTGATGAGAATTAAGAGTGCATAGACTGAACTGATAAAATTAAAAGTTCAAGGACTGAACTGATTAGACCCCTAAGGTACATGGTAGTAACAAGAATTTAATCCTTCTTTTTTGAATATGATATATAATCTTCGCAAGACAAACATGCACAAGAGAAGTGATGGACTCAGTATGCATATACTGATTTATTCAAAATAGATTCGGATGTTGATCAGACGTTGGACTATGTATGTGCAATGATAGGTTGTAGCTGCCATAACTTTAGTATCTTGATCACTAATAACCTTGCTTTTGTCCAAGCTCAAGATACTGTTATGGCGGGTACAATCAATCACTGGACATAGACTATTCATCATAATGTACTCTAGTTCTTTGACATCTAAATGTTTCATTTGGCTTTAGCTGCACAAAATAAACCTCTCTCCCTCCCTGCTTGTGAAACTTTATGTATATTTTTTTTCAATATGTTTCAGTACTTCCTTGCCAAACGTGAATTTGACCTCCCAGCAAGTTTTGAAGGTACTTTTCACATTATTTTCTTTTGGTTCTTTTATAGGCATATTGTCTATGCCGGTGGTGGTTAATTTGTTGCGAGTTTGCGAACTGTTGTTGGAGAGAGTTGATGATATCTTCAATTGATTTCAAACTGATGATAAATGTGTGCATAAGTGAGCGAAGGCAAGGACAACCTTTAGCTGTTAGAGGAAAACCTTAATTAATTATCCCTCTTCTGTGTCATCATCTTCGTAGGATCCAACTATTATGGATTCCTAATTAAACCGGGAAATCTTAATTAAAGACAAACTTTAATTTATTTTCCTATGCAGCAAAGAATAATCACGATTAAATTATTTCTTATTTATGATCAAATTACGAATCCAAGAAATCACTATCCAAGTCATTTTTTTAAGGAGAGGGAGAGGGCTCCAAAGTTCGAGAAATATGGGAAAGGTGAGTCTCGAACTCGGGTATGTGCTGGGCAGACTGATTTGCACATATTTGTCGTGCAAATTGTATTCCTAAATCACGGGAATTAAGCTTCTCCGAAGGCCTTTTGTTGTGTTTAATGTGTGTTTTCATGTTTCTAGGTTAATTAGGTGAGTTGAAGTAATTCGGTGCATTTTGACGCTTTTGGCCATCTTCCGAGAAAAGGACGAGAAGTCAACCGTGACTCTTGGACATCAAGATCATATGAGTTAAAGCTTCGGGAGTGGAACACACAAAGATTCCGGAGAAAGAAGAGTATAATTTCGAATTTCGGCGATTTTCCGGAGAACCACCACAAGTGGCGGCAGAACCGCCAAACAACCACCAACGTACCGTGGTGGTGAGACAAAGGGGCAGCAGCTCACATGTTGTGCTGCATCATTCTCATGTGCTCAAGTCCGAAACCCATCCCCTCACATGCCAAAATCTGCCATATTCCCCACTCACTTCCCTCCACATCATCATTCCATTTCACTCATCCTAGCTTATTCCTTTTGCTTTTCATTTGTTTTATCCTCTCCCATACCATTTCATATCACAAGCACTTTATATGTAGATATATGTCTACATCTGATTCAAAAGGGATCAATCAATCAATTCAGAAAGTCACAAACCAATTCGGCTGAGCAAAAGCTCTCAACACTCTAGATAATCGTCCCTTCCGTCCGGACTCCACTATGGTGTCCGAGCGGACACTACCCGTCCACCTACTGTAATCGTCCATTTTCTCATAGTTCTGTCCATTTTTTGGACTTTCATCTTCACGAAAATTGTTCCTAAGGCCCCCATTCACCTTACGGACTAACTTTCACCATCGTTTGTGCACTTACATGTTCTGGAATCATCAAGAACAGCAAGGACCATCTAGAATCCTAGAGGTTTTGAGCAAGGAGGAGTGAGGAGAAGAAAAGGATACATGGAGCAGCAAGCCAACTCTTGGGGCAGCAAGGACCTGCTAGCTTTCTTCATGAGAATCTCTCAACCTATCTTTGCTTGTGTTTTGTTCAATTAATTCTTGAAACTATTGATGTATTATTCAAGCATGTGTGTATAAATTCTTATGGTTGGGGACTAGAGTTGCATGCTCTAGTTCATTGTTGATGAATTAATGGACTGTGATGTTTGTGTATGTTGTATTGTGCTATGAACATGTTCATTGTTTAAGTTTAAATGCATGCATGTTTGAATATCTTATCAATTGAAGAGCATGTGTTTGATTTATGTTGATTGAATTTATGTGCTTGATAACCTCCTTAAATTCTAGACAATTGGCAATGCATGTGATGAGTTAAATCTTGGCTTAGCTTGTTTGAAATCCTAGTCTATGAACTTTACGCCTCATTTAATGAACTTAAGAACCGGACAATGGCTTAAGCTAGTTAATTGAGAGTCACTCTTGAACGTAATAGACAAGAGGGATACCTTGTGAGACTCAATCTTAAAACTCTACCATGAGCTAAGATTAGGAGGAGTTTGGTTCATTAATCAATCTTTGTGCATTTACATTAGGATGTTCATTCATTGTTTATGAAAACTCAATCATTCTACCATTCTTATATCTATCCATGTTCCCCCCAAACTTGCATGCATGTAGTTTGCATTAGTTACATATTTAATTTACTTGCATCACTCTTATTTACAAAACACCAAAAATATGAACACTACACTCATTTGTATATCCACTATACTTTGCATCCATCCATCTCTTGTCTCATCATTTTAGTGCTAGAAACTTGGTTACCACATGATTACCGAGTGGATTTTGGGCCTTCCAATCCCTTGGATACGACAACCCCCGGTCCTTAATCTATACCATCACCTATCTTTGACGATACGTAGACATGTTTTCAACGCGAAATTATCGTCTCGTCAAATGGCGCCGTTGCCGGGGATTGAGATTTAACCTTGATCCCTTGGTAATTGGTAGCCTTGTTTCTTGCACTATTCCTTGTTTCTGTTGTTGTTGTGTGTTTGTTTCTTCATTTGTTGTCTCAAATAAAGCTAGGGTCCTTCCCTAGTCTATCTAGGGAAGTGCTCTTTGTTTTCTGTTTTTCTAGCTACTGTCCTATGTTTTCTCAATTTTTTTAAAATAGTAAATCAACCCAGAAAATTCCAAAAATTTGTGTGCTCGTTTATTTGTATGTATAGTATTTGTGGTTAAAATTTCGTGTCATTTTATTAAGTTTTGGTCGGGTAAATAAAGAGTTTTTCTGCTACTGGTCAGTTGAGTTGTTTAGTGTGGCATTGTTCTAGCTGTCTCTGTCTAACCGTCCGGACCCCACAACACCTTCCGGACCCCATAGAGGTTGATAGTGAGTTCCCGTACAATCCGTCCGGACGGATTTTTTCCGTCCGATCGCCTGGGAGTTGTTTTTGGGTGAATTTAATTTGTTTTGTGTTGGTAATTTTCAGGAACTGCCTGGGCAGGTCAGACCACTTCCGGACCACTTTTCTCTCATGCTAGCCGTTAGAATGAGCTGAGCCTTTCATAAAAGTTGTTCCTCTGTGTGTCTACTGTCTTCCACTGGAATTTCAGCTCGTTCAAACCGTTGGATCTTGAGTTATGCAATTTACATGCAGTGGTACTCAGGCTGGAATTGGTAACCCCAGCCTTTACTTTGACTAGCTGTTTCTTTGTCTTCCGAGGGGAAAAGTGGGTAATTCGAGTGGCTATCATGAAGCATTTTGAGTCTATTTTTCAATGCCACTAGACTCACTTCAGGTACCTTCCAACTCATGGAGTTATTCCCATTTCGATGGGGAGAGGTCATTGCTGATTTACTGAGCGCACTCACTTCAAGTGATCCATAGCAAGCAACTTCGAATTCACTTTCTTCACCATTGAGCATACATGGAGCATACGTAAGGAAGTCAAGGCTTTATGCCTTGAGGTTGGTGTCTTGTTGGTGATTCCGGCAAGCATTGAGAATTCTACAAGGGGAGTTTTCATTTCACTTCACTCACACTTTGTTAAATTGTTATTGTTTGTATTATTTGTTGTTGTGTTGTTAAATTGTTATTGTGTGTATTATTTTTTGTTGTGTTGTTAATTGTTGTGTCCATCACCTAACGTAAATTGTTAAATGCACTTATCACATTGGGAACAATGTTAAGTTTAAGTGTGAGGGTGAGATTTGGGTTAAAACCCATCAAAAAGTTTCAAAATTTTCGAAAATTTCCATTGTTTTCGATTTGGGCAGAAGATAATAATGTCATTTGGATGGAGAAATTCGATCGGATGGCTGGGCATATTTCACTAGCTCCATGCCATTTATGTTTTCAACGGTTTTCAAACCTAGCTGGGGTAGAGCCCTACTGCGCATGTGAGGACGATTAATACCCCTACAATAGTATGATAACAGGTACTGTGTACGAGAACAAGGACAACTCAAATGTATGCTGGTTTAATTATTTGCAGGTTCAAGTATGTCATTCTAAGAGTTTGTTCCGCTCTTTTCTTTGTTTTCCTAATCCCCTTAATTATTTGAGGGTTATAGTGCCCTTGGGAAAATTGTAGTTATTATTTTCATTATTTATTTGGGTCGATTTGTGTCATTGTCGACGTGTACGTTTGCGTTACTATGTACTTGTCTGCGTTGTTTAATGGGATATCGATTCGTCCTCTCAAATCCCATGTTACTTTCTCATTGCTGATTAACCATCGGGGGTTCATGCCCAAGCTATGCATTGCATGAACCTTATAGTTTAGCAATTTTTTTCCACCAAGGGAAAAATTATTAAGGCATGATATGTTTATCACTTTTTGTGACAATTTTGCCCTTGAGCTCAAATCTCCAACTCCTCTCGCTCCTCACCTCCTCAGAAATCTCCTTTGCGGGTGTTGATGATGACTTGGGTTCCTAGAGGAATTTTGGGCATGGTTGTTGGTTGAGTGGTTGTTGTGTGAATGGAGGATCTCGTCTATGATTTGAGGAGCTGGTCACGGAGATGCGGTTGATTTTGGAGATGGAGAGACCGCGGCGTGATGATGGGTGCCCGATCTGGGCTGTGATTCTGGACAAAGCAAAAAAGTGTGGGTATGTAATTACGAACCGGGAGTTGTCGTTCCAACAGGGATTGATGGCCCTAACTCCTTAAGTAGTATGCAAACCGAGAAACTTTAGCAATAATGGGATGATGAGAGATGGAGAGAGTGAATGAGAGTGGTATCCACAATGTGTGTGAGTGTAGAGGTGTTTCGATTTTGGTTTTGGAAAAATGTGAATGCAACAAGTAACAAGTGAACAAGTAAATAAGTGCAAAACGAAATAAACAAGAGTGTGTGCAAGAATTGGAAATCGATTGAGTTTTTGGGTTAGCCTAAGTCCATAAATAATGCTTAATGAACCAATTTAGTATTCGTGTACGTTTATGTAATGAATGAATCAAGGTTCGTATCTTAGCTATATTATGGGTCTAAGACCATCTTCTCTTATATATTCTTAGTGTCATATTATGGTCACTAGAACTCCCTCAAATTGGTTTGAGAGGCTATGAGCACAAAAACTTAGAAACTCAAACAAGAGGACCTCATCATATCTATTATCAATTGCCTAGAGAAAGCTAGGAGTCACCTCAACAATCTCAATCAAAGTAGATTGCAAACATGCTCAAAGAAGTGACTAAATTCCCTAAACATGTACTCGATCAACACAAATTGAAATGGATAATAGACATACTCATTCATCACAAAACATTCATACATAGTTAATTCATCATCACATCACAATGGACTAGGGCACACAACCCTAGTCCCCGGCCTTATTGAACTACTCACAACAATCCATAAGGACTATCATATGAAATTTAATACAAATATGGGGAGAATAGGGAAAGAAATGCTCAGTGAAGATGTCATGGAGGCCACTTTCTTCCTTCTTCTTCCTCTACTTGCTTACAATCCAAGTGGATGGCTGTCCTTGATGAAGTGGTGGTAGTTCCCAGCAAAACCTCGGTGGATAATGTAGATTAGAGCCCCAAGAGCAACTCTCGTGAAGGGTCGAAGTAGAAATGAAAGCTGAAAAGTGGTGAAAATGGAGATGGAAGTGGGCTACATCGATGATCGGCCGGTTGGCAAATGTGATCGACTGGTCGACAGAAGGGCAGAGGCAAAGGAAAAAGGGGAAATGGAGAGGGGAGAAAGGGAAAGTGGTGGGGAGCTAAAAGTGAGGTTGCTATCTATGATGACCTAATTGGGTAAAGAGTGGCTATTTATAGGCAAAGGCTAGGAGGAATGAAAGGTTAGGATTAGAACTAGGTAGATCTAAAGGCTACAAATGGTGGGGACAAGTGTCCTTTTATTCTAAAGAGAATAAATGGGAAGAATAATCAATTAATGACTTCATGATACTTGGCATATTTTTTGTTGAATTTTGGGCTCCTTGTGATGAGTCACAAGGTTGACTTTGTCCTTGACTTTGACTTTGACCCTCGGAGTTAACCAAAGTTGACTTTGCTTGACTTTTCAGCTTCTTTGGCAATCCTTCGGAATTCTCTTGCGCTTCACTTCCGAGACTTCATGTTTGACTCTTTGACACTCTAAAGTCAGGGTTAACCACGAGTTGACCGACGGTCCTCGGGTTGATTTTTCGTCCTTTTGCCGAAAATACACAAAAAGCTCCAAAATGCGTCATTTTGCTCCCAATATCAATCTAATGCTCATGTTTCCTACAATAGTGCAAAACAAGGATTAAAGACACTAAACGGCTATTGGATTAACATTACTAAAGTGATTAGAGACCCAATTTGTATGAAAATCACATACAAATTAGCATCAATGATCGATGGCGGCGCTGGTGCGGCATCTGCATTGGTAAGAAAGAGAGCTCGAGAGGTCGGAGCTGGGTAAAGGCAGAACGGTGGAGGCAGATTGACGGGCTCGGCAGCAGAGGAGCTTGCAGTGGTTGAAATTTGTGATTGCAAGTGATGTACGGCTGAGAGCGGCGTTAACTGGTGGTTGGTGATCCGAACTGGGACAGTGGTGATGAGCAAAATGATGGCAGCTATGGGTTCACGGAATTGATGAGACAGATACTCTCAAAGAGACATTGAAGTCTCCCGTAGAAGCTATTAGCTCTAGAAAAAGTCGAAATAAGTGGTAACCACATCACACCTTGCGTCCAGGTGAACTTAATTCTTGTTTGCTTATGTTTTTTTAATGTTATGTGCTTCTGTAAATTTTTTTTCCACCTTTTGCAGAATCCAAAATTTTGGATTAAGCATGGTAGCTAGTTAACTTGCCGTTCATAACAAGTCATGCAATTACAAGCCACAATTAAAACAGATAAAGAAATTAGATTGTAGGATTTGTAACTTATAGATGCTAAACCAATCCCTAAGAATGTAGTCTTTGCATCTACATCTACACGAGCTATTAGGCAATGGTTTCAAGCTTCTGGCATTTGATAACTGCATTATGACGGTATGACCTGCTTTGCTGTTTGTTCTTTTAATTAGAAGCTCTCAAATTCCCCATTCATTATATCTGTGTATCCTTATTCAAATATATATATATATATATATATATATATATATACACCTCATGGAACATGAACTCTAAAACAAAAACTTCTAAATAATTAAAAAAATCTCCAGTATGCCAACACAAGCACATTCGATCAATTCAGTAATAAAGATATATTGAACCCTTACTTAGTTATCTCTAGCCAAAACCAAGTCACAGAAAAGCCAATTCCTATCATCATGAACGCAGGAACCATAAAACCACACACAGCGCCAATGGCAGAGTAACATTCTTTAGATTTTGAATACTAGCTTGGAAACTTTCTAGAGCAGAGCAGCATATGATTTGGGAGGGTCGTTGGAAAGGTCTTAGAGTAGCTGTTGATTTATCACGGCATTTGCTTTAGCCAGCTGGCCTAACATGATTGCCCGAATCGCTATGTCATCACTGAAACCATGCACCTGTGCCGCCTCGTCGTCGAAACGCTCCATGAATTGCATCAAGGACTCCTTCTTCCCTGCTTGATTGAGAACAAGTGCGTTGCAGGTTTCTTCAACATTGTTATTACTATTTGTGCTGCAGGTTTGGGCTCTTGTTTTACAGCAGCTTCAGGGAGTACTTGTTGTTGGTAAGCATCGATCGTCTATTGTAATCAGCCGCTCTTCAAGTAGTTGCAGCTTGGTCAACACAACACTGTCTGCTTCTCCCATGCTCCTGGGCCCTGGCCATGGACATAGGTCAAGAGAAAGATTGGCTTAATTGGTTATATTCAATGTCAATATGTACTTAATCACACAACGTGGCAGTACGTTGATGTAAAGAATTAAACGATGTAAACGTTTGCGCTGGAAACCGCAGGGGAGAGTCAAACAGTCTCTTTTGTAGAGTGCGGGCGTGCCAGTACCACGGGGTACATTTGTTGTAGTTGATGTGTGTTACTTCTTGCTTCTTGGATCAAGCGAATGTAGACAAAGAGAGCACTAACTCTGTCGGTTCGTACGTGTAACGCCTAAACGAAATTAGGTCTTCGAACGTGATCTCTTGCGAACGCAATAATCGATATTTTCTCAAGGCTGAGTAAGCATAGCAATCAATTGGGAAAGGTTTGAGAAAACACTTAGGTTGCTAAAACGTGATTTTATCTTCGTTGTGGGTCGCTGATTTGCTCCGGAGAGGCTTCGGTTGCTAGGGTTTGCTCCGGAGAGGCTTGTATGCAAAGAGATTGCTTGTAGGTTGTATTGATCGAGAGAGAGAGATGCTTGCTCCGGAGAGGCTTACGTTGCTTAAGGATGCTCCGGGGAGGCTTTAGATTGTAAGTTTTGCTCGGGGAGGCTTTGGGTTTTGCAAAGGTTGCTTGTAAAGATGTATGTCCGTCCTTGATTTCTCTAAACCCCTTTATTTATACTAATAGGGTTAGCAGTTCCCTTGTAGACAAAGGATTACAGATTTCTTTTCCTTATAGGATTTTATATCGTTAATCAATAACCTTAATTAATTAGGTTTCCTTGAGAGATAAGGCAGATACGAAACAAATCTACTGAGTGAATATCTCCAAGATATCAAGGCCGCAAGTCTCGGCCCATGGGCTGCATCAAATATGAATAAAGCTGAAAAAATGTTAATTTTGGCTCAAACATAGCCCCCCAGGCCTCGAAATCAGGCCCAGGTACGCCATGATTGAAGAGGGCTAAGTCAGGCTCAACTATTCATGATCTGTATGGCGGATGTGCATGTGAATATCTCGAATGGCCTCAAAATAGGCCTGAAGACAAAACGAGTTCTGGAACCACAATCTGGTCGCATAGATGCAAATAAAAATCTTGAAAATCCCACATTCGCTAAGGGACATAGGAGTCATGGTGCCCCCTAGTTCGACTAAGTGCGGCGAATGGGGAAAAAGCCACAAATTTGGCTTGATGAAAGGTGACGAAAGATAACTAATTGTAGCCCCCTAATCCGGGCAAAGGTGATGGCGAATGGCAACAACAAAGCCACGGAATTGGCCATTGTTGGGAAAAAATGAGCAAGCATGGGAAAGTTATGATCAGCCCCCCTGTCCGTGACTAAACATTCAAGGATGTCAAATCGACAAATGATATTGCAAAAAATGAACTGGCGAACGGTATTCGCCGAAGCTTCCTTTAATGATTCATTCATGAGAACAATATGGCTATGTTTTGCCATGAACTGCTTTGTCATCTGATCCATACAGAATGACTCTTGTAGCTGCGCTTGGCAAACTGCGGGAGCCACAGGTATTGGTTTTGTAAGTATAAGCTCTGGTTCCCTTAGTTGACTTTTGGAAACCACTTCTGCTATAATGTTCTTATTCTCGACTTGTTTAGGCCGCCATTGTAGCTTTTTGGGAACCGGTTCGCGGATGTTACTCGTCTTCCTGGCGAACACACTAGGTCGATGGCGAACAAACTCTTGCTGCTTGCCTTGCCTCCTTACTGGGATAATCTGTCTAACAGACAACCGCTTCACGGTTCGTCGTAGCTGCTCTAGAGTTCGTACTAGCTCTTCAGGTTTGACTAACCCCATGTCTAAAGCTTCTAGGGCACGTTTAGCCTGACCAAAACATCGCTGCAGATTTCTTTTTCGAGAAGCAGTGATTTCCACCGCCTTCCCTCTTTCATGCACATACCACTTGTCTTCTTTGATTACAATTCGCGGCGCCGGTGGTATGTATGGCTTAGTCAGGCTAGCTTGTTGCTGAACTGACTTTTTAGGTTCCTTGTGAAACCTCTCTACTGCCCTTATTCGCGCAAAAAGATTAGACTCATTAATCTTTTATGTGACCTCTTGCTGACTGCGAACATGTTTTGGACTAGAGGGCTGAAAATACTCTGGTGGCGAACGCAATTCTGAGAATGGTTTGGCAGGCATTGCTAAAGTCTTTTCAAACTCCTCATAACTGATTGGTACTCTGCATTCGACCTTGCAGCGCGAACACAAAACCACAGCTGAAGCCTCTGGAGTAGGCTTAGTTCTCTTTGTATCAACTCGTTCGCTAGTGCGATTATTGGCGTCAGAGTGATCTGCCATCGTTGGGTGAATCTCCTCGACTTGCTTCTGGTGCACTTCTGAAACAACTTCTTTGAGGAGTTGAAATGCAGCAGAAGTCTCTTTTGAAGTCCTCTGAAAAGCCTGCTGGAATGCTTCGGCCTGCGTCTTCATGGCCGCTTCAAAAAGTTGAATGGCCTCGTCAATCCCTCTAATCCAAGCGGACGATTATGAAGGAGGAGATGGTAAAGCATCCGAGTTTTTAGACATTGTTGTAGCTGTCACGCCCCGATTTTCAAATCAATTAATAAGGCATTTTGCCCTTAATTACAATCAATTCGGAAACGTGACTACATGGAATATCAAATACAAATATGCACTAGAATTTTTTTCTTTTTAATTCAAGTACACAACACCAACTCCATGCCCAACATTGTAATTTCAAACTCAAAACAAGAGTCGAATATTACATACCAAATATTTATATAATAAATTGATACATCAAAATATTACATAAATAAATCTTCAGAGTGCGAAGCATAAAATAGCGGAAGTCTTATAACCCAACAAAATGTATGCAGCCTTGCATTACTCCTGGTTATCCTAACCTGCAGGTATAACCCCTACACCGTGGAATAGTGTACCGGGTTATATCAACAAACCCGGTCAGCTTACGAAGCTGGTATGAGTGATCTATGTTTTATTCACACTGTAACATTTTCCCAAATTGAATTCTTTTATTTTCAAGAATCAATTAAAACCCAAAAGTTCCATTTCAAATCCGGAAGATTCGTATTATCTAATATACTGAACCTACGTGCCTCATACCACGTATTTTAACCCCACACGCCCCATAAACGTGTATGTTAATACTAGGGTAATCCAGTATGTTAAATAATATAAACCCTCGATCTTTACTCACACAAAACCATTTATAACTTAGCCTGATTAAAAGTGAGATGCATCTCCTTTTAATACATCAAGTTATTTTTAACTTCGCCTGATTAAAAGTGAGAATACTATTTTTCTTCTCCTTTTAATACATCAAGTTAATCATACAATATGCAGTCTAGAGCTCTAACTGAATGGGCTACCATTTTTCACCCATTTAACATTGTCCCCGGTCAGGACAGTCCGTTTGGACAAAAACATTCAAATAGGCAAACACAATATCTTATTTAGAATTATTGTGTTCCCACAAAATTCACAAATCAAAACAATAAAATGAATATTTTTCAAATATTGTTTTAACACCAAAATCACAAACAACACAATATGAATTAATATTCATATATAAAAACATCGTGAGATTCACTCACCTCTAAATCCTGCTGCGTCTTCAAATAGTAACCAGGAATCGACAAGCGTGTAAGCAACACCTTTCATAATCACCTATGATTATGCAATATCCAATTAGCATAATACATTTCCAAAATAATCCAAAGTTCCTCAAATGTCACCTAGGACATCGGAAATATTAATCGAGACCATTTGACCAAAAGTCAACCATCGGTCAACGTGGGTCCCACGTCTACTATTCATCAACGGGTCCCACACGAAATCCAAAACTTCCAAAATTTACCAACATGCTTATTTCTAGCATCCTAACATCATATCCAAAAATGGTGATGATCCAACGGTCGGATCATCACGGATCTAACGATCCATAATCATTGCATAATTGATCGTTGATCAAACGATCTAATTTCAATAATCCAACGGTCCAACATGCTTATAATCTCAATATTAACCCCACGATCAAATTTCATGATCATCCAACGGTCGGATCTCTCGAATCGTAAATCGTACGATCCGATTAATCGGGTTAATTGACCATCGGTCAAACGACCGAATTTGACAAAAGTCAAAACACGAAAGTTGTTCGTATCGACGAAACAAGTCAAACGGAGCAAAGAACTGCTCCCGGACCAGCCGGACGCGCCGCCCACGCGCCGCCGCCGGCGGTGGTCAGACCGCCGGTCAAGGTGGTCCGATTGACACCAAAATTTACCAGAATGTAGATCACAACAATCCCAACAAGTTTGATAACTACCTCGAGGTCTGGATCGGAGTGGAAGTGGCCGGAATCGGTGTCGGTGGGTTTTTGATCCCAAAAAGTGCAAATCGTCGTTGCCGCCGATCTAGGCCGTGCCGCCGTGATCCACCACCATGGGGAGGTTGCTGGAGAGGAGGGGAGCAAAACCCAAAAGGTCTCATCGCCGGAGGTGGCCGGAAACGTCGCCGGCAAGCTTCCCCTTTTTGGCCGAAACTGTCAGCTCCGGTTGACCACTTTCCGTCAAGAATTTGGGGAAAGTTCCTTCACGGGAAATGAAGAGGAGGACGAGGCGAGTCCAACGACACCGGCCCCGTCGAAATCGGAGGCCGGACGCGCCGCCACGCGCCGCCCAAAGAATCTGTCCGTTGGGAGCTTTTTCGGAAAATTCCGGAAGGTTCCGGGCCAAAATGAAATTTCTGAAAAATACCCAATATTTATACTAAATTATCCAAACTTCCGAAGGCCATAACTTCTTCATACGATGTCCGTTTTCGATGAACCGAATTCCTACCAACTCGATTCGACGATGTCTACAACTTTCATGAATGAAGTTTTCCCAAATTCTCAACGGATAAAAAGTTACCTTAATTAACCTTGTGTAACTTTTAATTACTGCCGTAATTATCGTTTTACGACGAAAACCCCTAAAAATATGAATTCTCTCCATTTCACTTCAAATTTCACGAACTATTTAATAAAAATAATACGGAAATTTTCGGGGTATTACAGTCTACCCTCCTTAAAGAAATTTCGTCCCGAAATTAGGACGCAGAGTATACCCAAGGTCATCACACTTCAATTACAAAATCCAAATTTTATTGATGATAACTTAGGTAGTACACAACAAACCACAACAAACTATTACAACTTCCACACACTTCTAAAACAAATTCTTAAATTGCCTCACAGGGCTTTAACTACCAGAAGCCATCCTTAAACCTCCAGTAGTGACTTCGTGGATAAGAGGCCGGATGTCTCGGAATTCCATACATCATCAGCTGGTAGAAATATGCTGCCTCCACGAAACACTTGCAAGTGTCGCAACATTCTCTAGCTGCATGCCTATCTCCATCCACATCTCACATGTCCTGGCCAAAAGGACGCCAAAAACTTGACTCACCACAAGTAAGACATTTACCGGCGGGTAGGAAAGCAGTAGTCGACGGAAAATACAGCAGTAGATGCTCATGACAAAACTCAGCCTGATGCATCATCCGCTCGACTTCTTGTCTACAGTAGTAGATGTTCCATCCGCTTCTCCACCAGTCGAGGGCTTCACACAGTCGCTGCACCGTTTTCTGCTGCTCGGCTCGTGGTCCTAAAATCATCTTAATCATACATGCTGCATAAAATGCAACATGATGACCTACCACTGAACTGGGACGCGAACCATAGAATATTCCTGGTTTGCATGCCGCATCGAAATACTCCAGGGCTAAAGATATGTTCGCTGCCTCCACGAGTACTCGTATTCCCATTCGGAACAGAGACTCCGGGTTCTTCGCTTCCCAGCATCGATTAGCGAAGATGCGCACCTGCCTGTCCGCTTCTATGGAACCAGTGGGTCTGGATCCACCATCGAATCCATCCATGTCGATCGCCGCCAAAGTAGACCAGCTATCGGCATACTCCTTGAAAGTTTTGCAGACACAACGGAGTTCCATTGTGCTCTGCAGGGATGCGGTTGCCACCAACTGGAATATATACTTCCAGATCTCCACCGGAAGTTCACTCCAATCAGTCTTTGATCTCTTACTGCACTCTCCTTTGCTCACCATTTTGCAAGAGAGAAATTTAGTCGAAGTGTTTGTTTGATAACAGATATGAGTTAAGAAACACGACTCCTTATCCAAGTATTTAAGACAAAATTTCCCACCGTAAGGAAACCCTTCTTTAATGCGAGTGCGGTGCACTCAGCAACCCACTAAGAATAATTATTGCTCATATCTGTCTCAATTACTCAAAAGTATCGCCCACGATACAAGATTCCACAAGATTTAATCAACAAAAACTCAGTCTTCCACTAACACCGGTCATAATGGCTCTTTACTTTAACTTTCGCATAATTAATTCCTCAAAAGATGCGAGGTCTCACAAGAGTGGAACTGTATGTGGAAAATCAGTGCATCGGGGAAAGAAAATCTTCCACAATCTCCAAGGTCTCCGACAATTAGCTGTAAATCAGCCACTCACCTTTGCTTTTGAATTTTCAAATCCTCCACCAACCATAAATATACACCTTACGCATCCACTAACAGATACTTTCCATTAGTGCCATAACCTCCTTTCTCTTTCAAAGAGGACTTCTTCACTCCACTTCTCAGAGATTTACACCAACTCAAACATGTCACGTAAAGTGAATTCGTTCAGTGAATTACTTCAATCTGATCCCTCTGAAAGCCAATTCTTTGAGGGCTTAGATGAAATAATTTCACCAGCAATCGAATTCGACAACGATATCGACATGCTAGACATGCTTCTAGCAGAAGACGAAGCCATTGAAATAGCCTCAAGTCCACAAGTATCATCTCCACAAGCTGAACCTAGTTCATCCAAACGTATTCCACTGAGGAAGAGCTTCACCAAATACCAAGTCCAAGCATTGAAGGACTTCGTCGAGGCTTTTCCACAGCCAACTGTTCAACAACGACAAGATTTGGGTGACCAAATAAGGTTAACGTTTGCACAAGTCTCTGCGTGGGTGATAAAGCATCGACCCAAAACGCCTGCCCAAACAACTCGTCAACAAAATTTTCTGCTGAGACAACAAATCAATGAGCTTCAAGCTCAACTTAGCCAGTACCAAGCAGCATTCAACAGAATCAACTGCAACCACTGTGGAAAACGAGTTACTCCCAATAGTGAGCTACTAAAAGGGATTGAAGAGACTACCCCACAACCTCAGACTCTTCCAATTCCTGCAGTCATTGGTCCAAGGGAAAAGTCTCACATGAGGAGGGATGTTCAAAAGTGTATGTCGATCCCACATCACTCTTCTTCTACACACCAACCATCAGACAACATCAACCGTTCAGGACCTGAAGAAGCATCTGCCGTGGCAGAAGCATCTGTCGTGGCAGACACAACTAAGATTTCTGAAATCATTGTGTCGGTCAGAGATGAGCTAATCATCATGGCATCTGCTGCTGCGCCACTGTGGATCTCTGCACTCAAATCCAGCTCTGCCACGCTTCATGAGTTCCTGAATGAAGCAGAGTACAAGAGAATCTTCACTAACGGTATTGATCTTACTCCCACTAACTTCCAAACTGAAGCTTCTCGCTACACAGCCACTGTTCCCCTCAGTCCTGTCGTACTCGTGAATCTCTTCATGGATGTGGACCAATGGTCCACCATATTCGGTAGCATCATTTCAAGGGCGAGTATCCTTGATGTCTTGTCATCAGGGACTACTGAAAGCTACCACGACACCATCCAAGTCATGACTGCTGAATTCCAGGTGACCAGTCCATCTGTCTCCACTCGTGTAACTCACTTTGTTCGTTATTGCCAACGACAAACAGAACAAAGTTGGGCAATAATTGACGTCTCTGTGGACGGTTTAAGCTCAAATCTGGGTCCACACCCAAGATCTCAATGCAAGAAGCGTCCATCCGGATGCTTAATCCAAGATTTGTTCAACGGCAGCTCTCGTGTCGTATGGGTGGAACATGTTGATGTACAGGATCAAATCATGCACCAAACATACCGAACGCTAGTGGAGTCAGGCTTAGCCTTTGGAGCAAGGCGATGGGTAGAAATACTTCAGAGGCAAGCGGAAAGGTTAAATTATTCCGCGGCAGACACTTATCCACCTCAAGACTTTTGTGTCATACCATCTGTGGAAGGAAGAAGAAACTTGTTGCAGATGGCATGCAGAATAGTGACAGACTTTTTCACAGACATCGGCAACTCTACTGCTCATGAATGGAAGGTAGCTGAACAAACCAAGTTCAGGGGTTCAGGGATAAGAGTCTCCACCAACAAAATCTGGAATAGGCCGAATAAGCCCCATGGTCTTACTCGAACTGCAACAGCAATATTCCAACATCATGTCTCTCACCGAAAGCTGTTTGACTACTTCACTGACATACAAACTCGGAACCAGTGGGACCACCAAGCATTGGGCAAGACAGTCCAAGAGATTGCACACATCACAACGGGTCAAGACTCACGCAACTGTGTCACCTTGATGCAAATCGACGACACCTACGTACTCCAAGAAAGTTGTACTGATTCAACAGGGTCATACGTGATTTATGCCTCTATCAGTCAGTCAACGGTCCAGAAGTTATTAGGTGGTTGTGAGTTAGGTACAATTGTATTCCTAACTTCAGGTTTCTCGATCCTACCTGATATGCCTACTGCTGGAAGGACAGAAGGGGTCTCAGACAATCCGTACATTGGTTGTCTGGTAACGGTAGCAACACAGATCTCTACTGAGTTGCTGAAGAACAAGAAAGGGTCAGTGGATCAAGTCTGTCGTTTGATCCAGGGTACGGTTGAGAGAATTAGGAATGTAGCCATGTAAGACTATCCTTTAAGGAATTGTAATTTGTACTTTATATTCCTAACAACACAACAGCACTGAAGAGCACATGATGGGGATCCGCCGCGGTCGGGCCATCACTCGATAAATACTGTGCGTAATTAAGCATACGAAGTAACCATTACTTGAATGAATCTAAGAACCTAACGTCAAACCCTAAACCGATCCTAAGCTCTAAACCCTAACTTCACTTCACAACTCAACAACTCGTTTCATCACAGTAGAGCGTTCCATTGCTCAATCACTTCCTTAGAGCATTGTTTTGCTCTGATACCAATCTGTCACGCCCCGATTTTCAAATCAATTAATAAGGCATTTTGCCCTTAATTACAATCAATTCAGAAACGTGACTACATGGAATATCAAATACAAATATGCACTAGAATTTTTTTCTTTTTAATTCAAGTACACAACACCAACTCCATGCCCAACATTGTAATTTCAAACTCAAAACAAGAGTCGAATATTACATACCAAATATTTATATAATAAATTGATACATCAAAATATTACATAAATAAATCTTCAGAGTGCGAAGCATAAAATAGCGGAAGTCTTATAACCCAACAAAATGTATGCAGCCTTGCATTACTCCTGGTTATCCTAACCTGCAGGTATAACCCCTACACCGTGGAATAGTGTACCGGGTTATATCAACAAACCCGGTCAGCTTACGAAGCTGGTATGAGTGATCTATGTTTTATTCACACTGTAACATTTTCCCAAATTGAATTCTTTTATTTTCAAGAATCAATTAAAACCCAAAAGTTCCATTTCAAATCCGGAAGATTCGTATTATCTAATATACTGAACCTACGTGCCCCATACCACGTATTTTAACCACACACGCCCCATAAACGTGTATGTTAATACCAGGGTAATCCAGTATGTTAAATAATATAAACCCTCGATCTTTACTCACACAAAACCATTTATAACTTAGCCTGATTAAAAGTGAGATGCATCTCCTTTTAATACATCAAGTTATTTTTAACTTCGCCTGATTAAAAGTGAGAATACTATTTTTCTTCTCCTTTTAATACATCAAGTTAATCATACAATATGCAGTCTAGAGCTCTAACTGAATGGGCTACCATTTTTCACCCATTTAACATTGTCCCCGGTCAGGACAGTCCGTTTGGACAAAAACATTCAAATAGGCAAACACAATATCTTATTTAGAATTATTGTGTTCCCACAAAATTCACAAATCAAAACAATAAAATGAATATTTTTCAAATATTGTTTTAACACCAAAATCACAAACAACACAATATGAATTAATATTCATATATAAAAACATCGTGAGATTCACTCACCTCTAAATCCTGCTGCGTCTTCAAATAGTAACCAGGAATCGACAAGCGTGTAAGCAACACCTTTCATAATCACCTATGATTATGCAATATCCAATTAGCATAATACATTTCCAAAATAATCCAAAGTTCCTCAAATGTCACCTAGGACATCGGAAATATTAATCGAGACCATTTGACCAAAAGTCAACCATCGGTCAACGTGGGTCCCACGTCTACTATTCATCAACGGGTCCCACACGAAATCCAAAACTTCCAAAATTTACCAACATGCTTATTTCTAGCATCCTAACATCATATCCAAAAATGGTGATAATCCAACGGTCGGATCATCACGGATCTAACGATCCATAATCATTGCATAATTGATCGTTGATCAAACGATCTAATTTCAATAATCCAACGGTCCAACATGCTTATAATCTCAATATTAACCCCACGATCAAATTTCATGATCATCCAACGGTCGGATCTCTCGAATCGTAAATCGTACGATCCGATTAATCGGGTTAATTGACCATCGGTCAAACGACCGAATTTGACAAAAGTCAAAACACGAAAGTTGTTCGTATCGACGAAACAAGTCAAACGGAGCAAAGAACTGCTCCCGGACCAGCCGGACGCGCCGCCCACGCGCCGCCGCCGGCGGTGGTCAGACCGCCGGTCAAGGTGGTCCGATTGACACCAAAATTTACCAGAATGTAGATCACAACAATCCCAACAAGTTTGATAACTACCTCGAGGTCTGGATCGGAGTGGAAGTGGCCGGAATCGGTGTCGGTGGGTTTTTGATCCCAAAAAGTGCAAATCGTCGTTGCCGCCGATCTAGGCCGTGCCGCCGTGATCCACCACCATGGGGAGGTTGCTGGAGAGGAGGGGAGCAAAACCCAAAAGGTCTCATCGGCGATGTGGCCGGAAACGTCGCCGGCAAGCTTCCCCTTTTTGGCCGAAACTGTCAGCTCCGGTTGACCACTTTCCGTCAAGAATTTGGGGAAAGTTCCTTCACGGGAAATGAAGAGGAGGACGAGGCGAGTCCAACGACACCGGCCCCGTCGAAATCGGAGGCCGGACGCGCCGCCACGCGCCGCCCAAAGAATCTGTCCGTTGGGAGCTTTTTCGGAAAATTCCGGAAGGTTCCGGGCCAAAATGAAATTTCTGAAAAATACCCAATATTTATACTAAATTATCCAAACTTCCGAAGGCCATAACTTCTTCATACGATGTCCGTTTTCGATGAACCGAATTCCTACCAACTCGATTCGACGATGTCTACAACTTTCATGAATGAAGTTTTCCCAAATTCTCAACGGATAAAAAGTTACCTTAATTAACCTTGTGTAACTTTTAATTACTGCCGTAATTATCGTTTTACGACGAAAACCCCTAAAAATATGAATTCTCTCCATTTCACTTCAAATTTCACGAACTATTTAATAAAAATAATACGGAAATTTTCGGGGTATTACAGTAGCTACCGGCGAATGCGGATTTTCTTCTGTTCTCCCAATCTTGGTTCACAAGGAACCACTTTCGACATGTCCCACTGGGCGTGCCAAAATGTTTGCGCTGGAAACCGCAGGGGAGAGTCAAACAGTCTCTTTTGTAGAGTGCGGGCGTGCCAGTACCACGGGGTACGTTTGTTGTAGTTGATGTGTGCCACTTCTTGCTTCTTGGATCAAGCGAATGTAGACAGATAGAGCACTAACTTTGTCGGTTCGTACGTGTAACGCCTAAACAGAATTAGGTCTTCGAACGTGATCTCTTGCGAACGCAATAATCGATACTTTCTCAAGGCTGAGTAAGCAGAGCAATCAATTGGGAAAGGTTTGAGAAAACACTTGGGTTGCTAAAACGTGATTTTAGCTTCGTTGTGGGTCGCTGATTTGCTCCGGAGAGGCTTCGGTTGCTAGGGTTTGCTCCGGAGAGGCTTGTATGCAAAGAGATTGCTTGTAGGTTGTATTGATCGAAAGAGAGAGATGCTTGCTCCGGAGAGGCTTACGTTGCTGAAGGATGCTCCGGGGAGGCTTTAGATTGTAAGTTTTGCTCGGGGAGGCTTTGGGTTTTGCAAAGGTTGCTTGTAAAGATGTCTGTCCGTCCTTGATTTCTCTAAACCCCTTTATTTATACTAATAGGGTTAGCAGTTCCCTTGTAGACAAAGGATTATAGATTTCTTTTCCTTATAGTATTTGATATCGTTAATCAATAACCTTAATTAATTAGGTTTCCTTATAAGATTTTGAGAATAAATACAGGAATATTTGGGAGCTTTTGTTTTGATTCTATTTGAATTTATATAAAACTACTAGTCTATTAGAAATTCTGTAATGCACCAGATGTATGAGTGCTCCATGTTCTGTGGCAATATGTTAGCCAAATGATATAATCTGAAGGTTAAAATTCCATGACTTGTTACCTGGATAGTAAATAGTAATCATATTATTAAATTTAAAAAAAATTATTTATAATGATGGGAAAAAATAAAAATATTAAAAAAAATTAATTAACTACAATAAATTTGTAAAATTAAACCCTAGTTAAGCTAAACTACTTCAAGCGAGAAAAAAAATTGATTAAACTCAATCAACGCATAAGACGAAATATCATCGCTTAACGATCGGGTGATCAAACTTTATCATAATCGGCCAAATTTTGGCGTGGTAGTAATAATCGATAATCTAACAATATTTATTATGCTCGATCGATCTAATCGTTATTGTAGATATCACTTCCTCATAGGAATCAATACAAAGAAACTTTTATATAACGCAAAAAAATTATAATATTTGATTAAAAATATATAATTAATATCTCATATCTCTTAATGGAAAATACTCTTGTCCGACCAAGGTCGGACCTCTTTATCCGACCTCTCTCTTATTGGCATACATTCGGAAGTGTAATCCATGATTTGAACCGTTGACCTTGTAAAACAATCTTTCTAGATCAATTCTGCAAAAAATATTTAAATTAGGAGATCATTAACTCATCCAATTATATCAAACAAATGAATAATTTTGGTAAAAGGTAACATTTTCATAACAAACCGTTCATTTGTTTGATGCAATTGCATAAATAAACGATCTATGTTTACTTTGATTTTTTGCAGAGTTGATCTATAAAGATTGATTTAGAAGATTAACGGTTCAAATCATGGATTACATTTCCGAATGTATGCCAATAAGAGAGAGGTCGGACAAAAGTATTTTCCTCTGTTAATTATGGTTAAACTCAAAATAAACTAAAAAAAAAAACTAAAAATCCCTAATTTTTGCTTTTTTCATGTTTTTTTTTTCATATTTCATTACTTTTAATCAAATAAGGGATAAGTAGGGATAAGTAATTAACAGAAGACTATTTTATTTTACTCATCCCTTATTTTCCCTTATTATAGGTAGTTTTTTAGGTTGATTTTTTTTAGTTTTTTTGTTTTGTATTTTGACTGTTCTTTCCTTGATGATTAAAGTGAAATATATAGTTTTTTAATCTGAAATTCCGGTACGCCGGATTGTCCCAATAACGGTAGTCGTCTTAAACATTAATTGGAGAGTATATACCAATTTAAAATTAACTCTCCTATAACAAACAATTGTTCAATCAATACAATTACTTATGCAATAAACACAATTGATTGAAACAATCCTAAAACCCAAAGAGTGCGTCAAAGTAGCACTCTACGGTCTAGTGTTCACTATAAGATGCAATTAACATGCACAACAATTATATTCACAATTCTACTAAGTAGTGAACAACAATAGGAAGCAATACAAATATGCTTCACAATAAACAACCTAGGTTTTAACTATTGCACAAGCAATACACAATTGATAACAAATATATATGCAACAAGTACAATCAATTGTACAACCTAGAATCCCAAAGTGTGCATCAAACTAGCACACCACGGACTATATATATCTATGTATGAACAAGCACACAATATGCTAATCAATTAAGCACAATACAATAGATATCAACAATCACACAAGCAACACAACAATGGTCACCCGGAACCTTTACCACTAGAGGAAAACCGGAGAGGAGCCGTACCCCACGCTCTTGTGTAACACTATGAAAAACGCCAAATTGGCAAACACGTACAAGGGGGAACTCCGTCCCAAACTCTACACTATCAACCCTATGACTAGTGGCAGCTCTAACCTTGTGTAGCTTCTATTTGCTTCTTCAAGTGCTCCCACCTCAAGCTTCTCCAATTGATCGAACTTCACCGACGTGAATCCTCCAACTGCAAGACACCGACTATGCAAGTTTGTGTGTGTATGAATGAATGAATTCAATTCAATTAACACAAGCAATTCAACAAGGAACAATTGCTTGCATTAACCAAACCGAATTGAAAAGCCTTGAATATGATTCAAGGGTTAACTTAGCTATTCACAAGGAACAATAGCTAAGCCAACAAACAACAAAGAGATTGAAACTAATGATTCAATCCTTCAACTCAGCAATTCAACATGGAACAATTGCTAGAGTTGAATAAAATCTCCTAAATCCTATAACATAAGCTAAACAAGCAACTATGTGCAAATCAAAGTGTTTAGCAAGGATTAATCATGGAGATCAAAAGAGTGGGATCCTATACATGGAACTAGGCTCACTCATATACCAGAAAACTCTCTCAAAGTGTATTTTGACTATGGGGAAAGAGGTCTAACCGAAATGAATCGTCCAACGTTCTATTTATAGAGAACTGGACATAACTATGCGATCGATCACCCGTAAGGATGCGATCGATCGCACTACACAAAATCAGCACAAAATGTACTATGCGATCGATCGCGGGCAAGGATGCGATCGATCGCGTAGTGCAAAAACAATGACCATAAGCGTCTGTAAGTGTAAACCCTTATTTGTGATCGATCGCATAACAGGTTGCGATCGATCGCACGAAAAGTCCCAACGGACAAATTCCGCACTAAGTTTGAAATGCAACAGTCATAAATCCAACGGACATATTTGCCACGTGGTGCGATCGATCGCATGAACAGTGACGATCGATCGCAAGGCATAAAACAACCTTAAACATAAAGGAATGCTAATCAAAACAAATCTATAAGAAGATCTAGCAATCCTAACATCATAAACTCAAATGTATGAACAAGGCACAAGTGTGGCAATCAAGCATCTTATACTTATGTAATTCACATCATAAGTGAAAGAAAAACAACCTAGATAAACCTAGGACAACAAGGAAGACAAAATGTCAATGAAGTGCATGTGCATATGCATGAGTCATACCTTGAGACGCTTGAATGAAACCTTCGATGACCAATGATCGAAGTCCGGAGAAAAGACCGGATAATAAAGGCGTCTTCACGAACCATCTCGAGTAAGAACAACCTAAGCCACGACTTCTAATCCCTAAAACAATCTAGCATTGAATACAAAACAAATGCTAATACAAGGGAAGAGGTTTTGTCAAATAGGAAATAGCCAATAGCAAATATTTTGCCCTTACATAATCTTTAGAGGATATTAATGTAAAAAAAATATTTTGATAAACAATGTGTGTTTGCTTAAATAATAGTATAGATAAACCATTTTTTTTTATATTTTGGACGTCAGTTTACACACATACGTATCCTAGGGGAGTCGAACTCAAGATATTTTTTGAGACAACTTTGGTGTCAAACCTCTGCACCAATCACCTTGGATTATTACAAAACCTTAAACGATGATTACTTGTCGGATCAATCCCTAGTAGAACTTCAGACTATTAGGGTTTAGGTTCAACTCAAAAACCTTCACTCTACGTTAAAGTCTTAAGAAATAATTGGGAGGAGTAACGGTGCAACTTTAGGTTTAGAATATAATATAGTTTGAGAAAGTTAGGAGAGTTATTAGTGTTGCTTTGGGTTTGGAATATTAATATAGTCTAGAAAATTGGGAGGAGTATCAGTGCTACTCTGAGTTCGGAATATTAATATAGAATAGGATAGTTCATGGGTTCACCCCCTGTGCGAACATGCATATTTATCCCCTATTGTAATTAACTTATTTTTATCTTATAATTTCATAATCCAACCGTTCATATTTTAAATTATTCTTTATAGATCATCTTTGCAAAAAATCAATCTAATCGGTGATTGTTAAACTGTCTAATTTCATGAAACAAATGGACTGTATGTTTTGACAACAATTACTGCTATTATGATCAATCGTCTATTTATTTCATACAAATAAGTGACCAAAATGTATTTAATTTGATTGATTTTTTTGCAGATGTGATCTTTATATTGGAAAATTCTAGTGTATGTTAACGTATCTCATACATACAATTACCACTTGTAGGACTTAATTACTTAAACGATAACTTATTTTCTCTAATGATGACCATATTTACCTTAACGAGGGTTTTTTGTAGTTACCACATGAGTTGTCGAAGTGGTAATATGTATCCTCAAGTCATAAAACATTACAATTACCATATTTAGGATTTAATTAATCAACCGAAAACCTAATTTACTCTAATAAGGACCTTATTTACTTTAACAAGGACTTTCTCTCCGTATTATGTATGAGAAACATAGTCTTACCATTTTATATTATGTTATAATGAGTAGCGCTCTAAAACTAACTTGTTAGTTTCATAATATGAAACTAACTACCTTGATAACTCTTGGATTAATCTAATGGCTTGAATCATGTCACTTCTAATACCCAATTTGAAATCTATTTTCCCCATTAAATTCATTTTATTCAACCAAAAAGAAAAATCAATATGATTAAAAAATCATAAATCATCATTCTTTTTACCCACAAATAAAATAAAAACCAAAACAAACCTGACGTTCTCTAATCGCAGTCGCACGCCTAGCTCTCTTCTCCACCATTGCAGCTCTCTCACTCCATCAAATCAGGTATGGATCTTGAAGGTTCTTCCTAAATTAGAATGTTTTTTCTTTCTCATATGTATTTCATCACTTCATCGTCTCCAATTGTATATCATAGTGAGGCTAGGCATTTTTTCCTTTCGCTAACAATTCATGTTATATATCGATCATTCTTAATTGGTAATGGTAGCCTTCCTTTGATCGTTGTTTTCTTCAATTTGATTGCTGCAATTTATTATTAATTTCTCTTTTCTTTATGATGATGGTGACCAAAAAAATAAGGTACCGATGTACAGATCGAATAGTCAGAAATTACATTCATCACAATTATCAATAACTCAGTTGCTTATCAAGAAGGATGTGAAGTCATTCTCAACTCTATCTGTGATATCGATCAATATATGCTTTTATTTTTCTTTTGTGCACAGCTAATATGCAACTGGTGATAGCAAAACCTCTAACATCAGTTTTATTTTTCTAATATTGTGCACAGTTAATAAGCAAGAGAATGATCATAAAGACCAGTTAATAAGCAAGTACGAGAATTATGAAGACCAGGTTGCAGGGGCATTGAGAAACATAAATATTGCAAATATATTTGATGAATGACTTTCTCATTCATATGATTGAGCCGATTATATGGTGTAAGCTTAGTTGCTTGGAAATACCATGGATTTCATCAGCTCTACCACATTATGAAGTTAGTTTTGTAAAAGCAATTTGATAAATTGTAAGAGCAATGAGTCCTTATTCTTTCCCAAACTGGATTACGTTATGAGATGTATGTTAATCGTTTTTACAAATCATGAAGAGCACTTTCGTGTTTACTCATCATGAAGAGCACTTCCTTAATTGTTGGGAATTTTAGTTTGATCATAAGGGAGAGGGGTAATTAATGTAAACTGCAAGTGCAACAATATTACTGTACGTCCAGCAACCAGAAAAATGAAATTAGAAAACAAAGGTCCATTTTGCATACCAAAACACCATCAATAACAATGTAGTCAAAAGAATTGAAAATTGCTATAAGAATATGTCTATAATGTACACAACGTACAGAATCCATAAGACCTGAAATTGCGATGCTTTATGTAAAGCATTACTGCCAAAAGAACTAGATGTCACGCCCCGAATTTCCAAACAAATAATAAGGCATTTTTGCCCTTAATTACACAACCGATTCGGGACGTGAAGCATGGAATATCAAATACAAATATGCACCAGAATTTTTTTCTTAATTCAAGTACAACAACACTCACTCCATGCCCAACGAATGTAAATGCTGACTCGTTATTTAGAGTCAATTATTACATTCCATAATTTACATAATAAATTGATATTTCAAAATATTAAGTAAATACTCCTTCAGAGTTTATTAAATAACAGCGGAAATCTAACATTTACAATTATGGTCGATAATGGTATAACCAACCAAATCTTCAAGCTACACTGCTTTACCTAACCTGCACGATTAACCCCTACCCCATTGAATAGTGTACCGGGTTATATCAACAAACCCGATCAGCTTGTGAAGCTGGTGTGAATGAACTCAGTTTACTCACACTTAAATCATTTAACAAAAAAATATACATATAAAGTTTAATTTAAACAATTATATGTAAATTATACTTTTCAAATACAATTCAATATTTTCAAGAATTGAAAATCACTAAAAACAAATACTCACACCAAAACCATTTCACCAAAATCTTGATTCCTTTTGATTTAAAAAAAATACCACAATCACCAAATCCAATCCCAATCTAGAAAATTTATATTATAGAACATACTGAACCTACGCGTCCCATACCACGTATTTTAACCTCACACGCCCCATAACGTATATGTTAATACCAGGGTAATCCAGCATATTAAACAATATAAACTCTCATCCAAAACTCAATGTCATCTAATAAACAATAAAAGTGAGAATACCATTTTTTTTCTCCTTTTAAAATTATATTCATAATGACTCATTTTAGGCCACTATGAATATTGTACTTAACACTATGAGCACTGTACTCAACACTATGAATACTATGGCGACAGACTAGAGCTCTCAGGACACCACCGGTCCAAGACCTCACCGGTCTAGAGCTCTAACTGATTGGGTTTTATTTTTGCCCCATGCCAGGACACCACCGGTCCAAGACCTCACCGGTCTAGAGCTCTAACTGATTGGGTTTTATTTTTGCCCAATGCCAGGACACCACCGGTCCAAGACCTCACTGGTCTAGAGCTCAAACTGATTGGGTTTTATTTTTGCCCAATGCCAGGACACCACCGGTCCAAGACCTCACCGGTCTAGAGCTCTAACTGATTGGGTTTTATTTTTGCCCAATGCCAGGACACCACCGGTCCAAGACCTCACCGGTCTAAATACATTTAAGGTATTTTTCACAAAACAATGTTTCCACAAACAAACATTCAAAGACAATATAATTATTTTTCATATATTGTTTTCCACACCATCAAAATCACTCAACAATAATATAAAACATTTAATTGCATTTTTCACAAATATCACACATTTCAAATAACACAGATGAGAATTAATATTCACATCTAAAACATCGTGAGATTCACTCACCTCTTATTCCCGCTGCGTCTTCGAATAGAAACCGGGAATCGACAAGCACGAACTACACCTCTCGTAAACACCTATGATTATGCAACTTCTAAATAGCATAATAAACTCTCAACACCAAAACAATGTTCCTCAAATGTCACGTAGGACATCAGAACAATTAATCGAGACAAATTGAGTAAAAGTCAACTGTCGGTCAATGTGGGTCCCACGTCCACTATTCATCGAACGGGTCCCACCAAAACTCCACAACACCAAAATTATACCACATGCTTAAATCTAGCATCCTAACATCATAATCAAATTTGGTGACAATCCGACAGTCGGATCATCACGGATCTAACGATCCATAAGCATCGATTAATTGATCATTGATCAAATGGTTGAAAATCAGCGATCCAACCGCACAATATGCTTAATATCACAAAACTAACCACACGATCAAATTTGGTGATCATCGGACCGTCAGATCTCTCGGATCGTAAATCGTACAGTCCGATTTTCGAGTTAATTGATCATCGATCAAACGACCGAATTTGACAAAACTTAAAACACGAAAGTTGTTCGTATCGACGAACCAAGCCAAACGGAGCAAAGAACTGCTCCCGGACCGACCGGACGCGCCACCGACTCGCCGCCGCAGGCGGTGGCCGGCCGCCGGTCAAGGTGGTCCGATGGCTACCAAAATTTACCAGAATGTTCATCTCAACAAGCGCAACAAGTTTAGTAACTACCTCAAAGTCTGGATCGAAGCGGAAGTGGCCGGAATCGGCGTTGACTTTTTGAAAACACAAAACTTCCCGAGCTCGATCCGCCGCCTACGGTGGTTTTCGGTGCAAACCGAGGGTACCAATGAGTTTCTGGGGTTGAGGGCTTCAAAACCCGATAGGTCCGGTTGTCTGGGGTGGCCGGAAAATGGCCGGACGACGAGGGCAAGAAATCGCCGGTTTTGGGCGGTGCGTGCGGCGTCACCACCGCGCGGCTGGCGGCCAACCCGGGTGGGTTTGGACCGCCGGTCCTTGCTGCTCCCTTTGGTGGGGGCGGTGAGAGTAAGTGGTGGCCGGTGCTAGTTGCCGGAAAAACAGTAGAGAGAGAGAGAGATAGAGAGACAGAGAGAGAAATCGGGGGAGAGGAGAGAGTGAGGGAAACCAGAAAAAAAAAATATATTTTTGTTTTATAGAAAAACATGCAACTTCCGAGGGCTATAACTCCTTCATACGATCTCCATTTCCGGTGAACCGAATTTCTTTGAACTCGATTCGACGAGGTCTACAATTCTCGTGAAGGAAGTTTTCCCAAATTCTCAACGAATAAAAAGTTACCGTGTTTAACCTTTTGTAACTTATAATTACCACCGTAATTATCGTTTTACGACAAAAATCCCTAAAAATACGAAATCACATCATTTCACTTCAAATTGCACGACCTATTTTATAAAAATAATATCGAATTTTTCAGGGTATTACACTAGATGGCACAAAAGAAAAATAAAAAAAGATCTAGTCTCCCTTGAAATAAAACCAAGTAGAAAATCGCCAACTAATCTATAGTTCTTCATTTGTTGAAAGAGAATAGTCCAATCCAATTATACCTATAGGCAAAGGCACAAATAACAAGCAAAAGTCAGTACATATGCGAATCAACTAGTATATATATAGTAGGAAATAAATAATCAGTATTTTGACTCACTTACCAAATTAGAGAAATCATGGTTGCTCCAATGATGAAGAGTCCACAAGTTGATTTGTCTCTTCAACACATGTTTCTTCAGTGGTTTTGTTTGATCTGAAAGAAAAGGATAATATGAATTAGAAATAACTATACATGTAATGGAGATTGGAAACTAAGAAATACATGATTAAAGTACAACTGGCAAAAACTTATACCCATTCTTATCCAGCAACTTTAGGCATGTTCGTTTGTTATGACCCGCTCCACGTTTTCCACATGATGTACAAAGTCTGGGCTTAACTTGGCACTTCTCCTTTGTTGACTTTAGTCTCTTTCCTGACCCTTTTGCTTTAGCTAGAAGTGGTTCATGAATGACTTGTAGGCGCTGCTTATTCTGTTCTTGTACCTCTCCAACATCCATACTTCTATTCTTATTAAGCTCTTTAAGATGATCCACAGCTAACTCTAGAGTCTTAGATAAATATGTGGTACCGTCTTCCGAAAGTAAAGCAAGATTAATGGCCACTGAAAAAAGATGAGACAACTTTGTATTCTCGATCATAACTGATTTATGCCCTCCCATCAATTCCGCACCATGGTTGTCCCATGCCTTTCCAACTCTTGCATTTGTAGTCCATCTTTGCATGACATATTGTTCAGGCAAATAAAAATCACTATGCGCTCTTAAAAATGCTACAATGTGTCTGCAAGGGATTCCTTCAAAATCAAAATATTTGCAACTACACTTTGCAAAATTGGATGTCTTATCATACACAAGATCTCGTGGTTTAGAGTCCACTTTAGCCACCCTTTTAATGACATAAATTGACTGCATTTCATCATCTATTTCCAATTTTGGAAAATAGGCATCACTCTGGTGAATCTGTTCTTGAAAACTCTCAAATATTTTTTTGGTATAGACACCACGCATTTGCTCCTCCATAGGAACGGTTGTTTTGGTTTTTATTTTATTTTTGGGTAAAAAGAATGATGATTTATGATTTTTTTAATCTTATTGATTTTTCTTTTTGGTTAAATAAAATGAATTTAATGGGGAAAATAGATTTTAAATTGGGTATTAGAAGTGACATGATTCAAGCCATTAGATTAATCCAAGAGTTATCAAGGTAGTTAGTTTCATATTATGAAACTAACAGGTTAGTTTTAAAGCGCTACTCATGTTATAATATATGATTTTTTTTTTTGAAAATAGCATAAACTTTATTAATTAATAGAGAATTACAATCCTTAATATGGGCATCCTAAAAAGGAGCAGTACACACCACACAAGTGGCTTAATCGATGAGTCTAAACTTAAAACTCTAATCGATGATTCAAAACCTAGAACAATACATACACCGTGCATCACTGCTGTCAACAACCAACAAAAAAATTCCGGCAAGTATTGCCATTGATACCAATAAATCCAATCTAGCTCAAGGAGAACCCATAAAAAAAGAAAGTAAAACCACAATCGAAACTTGCACAACTGAGCATGCTTATTCTTAAATAAGAAATTAAAAGAACCCAAATCAAATAACCAAATCTGATTTAGGTTAAACTTTAGCAGCGCCCCACCAGTAATAAAGTCGCCGACTTGGAACACCAAGGCTGTTGAGCCTCCAATACCAAGCTCCCAAAACTCACATGGATCCCAGACCTTGAATCCTTTGATTTGATTGACACCCAAAAGAACCGGCAACGACAAGCAGAAAACCAGATCTAATCGGGATGCCAACCATCTTTGATAGCCCAAGAGACGCCATGCAGGAGCATAATCACCAAAGTCCTGAAAATAGTATGACAGACAGAGCCGTCCTTGTGAGTGAGAGAGGCAAAAACCATCCTCATCATAGAAAGCCGCACTAGCAATTGCTGACGGCACTAGAATTTGTGAGATAAACAGTATAGAAAGAAGCCAGAGGCTAGGAGGAAAGCACACGAAGGTGCTGCTGGATTTGATGCGCACAGAGACGCTATTGAGGAATCTCATGGGGGCTAGGGTTTTGCTAGAGAAATGACTCTCATGGGGGCTAGGGTTTTCGCTGTCTTTATGATCATCTCCCCTTTTGTTATAATGTATGATTGGTTAGATTGTCAAAAATTTATGTAAAAATGCATTAATTGCAAGGAGAGTGAAATTAATCCTCCCAAAAAATTACTCATTTTTAACACTAAAAAGAATTAGCCAAAAAAAAACACCAAAAAAGAAAATTGTGGTTTCATCCAAAAAAAATGTGGTTAGCCCAGATGGAGGCGGTGTCGTATTGGGATTTAAACGGCAAAGGACATTCCACATTCCTATATACGTAGGAAGTTGCGAGCAAATTTTCTGGCGAATTTTGAATTTGATGGAAAAGGGAAAAGCCATCGTCTCCACAACGATTGCTTTGACTAGGTTGGATTTGGGATAGTTGGATTTGGATCCCAAATCCAACTCCATGCCCCAAAACCCTCAATTTCAATCCTCCAGTAAGTCCCAAAATTGCATCTTTATTTTACCAATATTACCTAGATATATATGGTTTGTACGCTTAAATTGCTACATAACATTGCAGGAACACAGCTTGAAAGGACAACAAAGTCTCCTCCCAGTTTACTCAATTTGTGTCTTGGAGTCGTTGGTAGTCACTTGGAGGACATCATCCCCGATTTGACTGATATTGCACTCGACTTTCCACCAGAAATTAAGGTACTTTTTTCTTGTAGAATGAGCATAAATCAACAAAAGCATCAATTTTTGTGCGTAATTTCGTGGAAGAATTGGTATGGGATGCTTTCGTGTTAATGGGTTTTTATTCATATGTGAAACATTGGAGTATGGTGCTCAAGGATTTTGTTTTGGTGGTGATAGATGGTACTGGTGGCAATTGCGAGAAGAAGAAAGTTACTCAAGGATGATGTTATTATCGCATTAGCTGATGAGTGCTGGGAAGTTCTTGACCTCTCCTCATCAGATGTTTCAGATTTTGGCTTAGCCAAAGTGGCTGAGATATGTGGATCTCTTCGAGCTATTGATATTAGGTATGGGAGTTCAGTTTGATCGTATCTTATAATAAGTTAACTGAGTATTAAATAAGCTAGTTTGTGTCATTGTCTTGAGCCATCAAATGTAGCTAAATTTGTAGGAAAATCATAATATTATATGGGAGGGGAGAAGTTGTTTCAGGTTATTAATTAGTATTTGTTTCATTTAAGTAGTTTTGGCTAATATTGGAGGCATAAAAAAGAAATTTGGTTTTGAAGTTGTGTAGTTATACTCAGACATCTCTCCTTTTTGCAGCCGGTGTGATAATATTACTTCTGCTGGGGTTTCTGAACTTGTGCAACACTGTCTTTCATTGGAGACGTTGAGATGCGGGTAAGCATCCTTTTGATAACATGATGAGAGATTTGAACTTTCATTACAAGATTCCGTGTATACGTTAGTTGTTTTTATGGCTGGATGAGTTATTTTTGAATAATGGTAAAGATTCAGTAACCCTAATAAAAGTCAGAAGACATTAGTATTAGTGTATGAGATTATATGTGCACATGATTGATATACTAATATGAGGGAGTTCATGTTATTCTCTAAAGGAACAGCTCACACTCAGTCTTTACTTGGTAAAGTAGATAAGTGATGAAGTGAAGAGTGATGTGTTTTTATCCATACAGTCTAGAACGAGTTATTAACTATCAAAATTACATTTTTAATAGTCCAGCTACAAGATGTTCCTAGATTCATATTCATTGTTTAGTAAACCATACTATCAGTCTGCTCCCCTGAAGAAAATGGATCTAGACCCAGTTACTTAACCTAGAACGTCCTTCATATAGCCATGCTGTTGAAGTGGCCAGAACATTGTGTTCTGACTAGGAGTACAAATTTCATAACAGTCTATGAACCAAAATTATTATTGCAGAGGGAGCCGGAATAGTGATCGCACTGCACGCAGGTGCTTGGATGTATTAAAACCAAAGTTGAACAATGTAGAGGGAGATTCCTGGGAAGAACTGAAGACTGAAGAAATTGGTAATGTTGCAGATACATTGCGGTGGCTTGTGTGGGTATGTACTTGATCTTTCCTATATATGATACTTTTCTTCATCATTATTAAAATCCTTTGGTTGTGACTGATCTGTTCTGTCCATCATGGTACCTCTTCACTTGAATGTCTTGACTAGCTTTTTATTGTTAGAATTTCACATGGCTCACTTGCATCCCTTGCATTAGTAAATGAGAACTTGTCACCAGACAAATTGTGATGGCATGCCCAATGTCACCAATAACATGAACATGAACTTATCTAATAAATGGAATAGAAAAGCAAAAAGAAGGTTCAGATGTGAATGCTAGATAGCAGAAAGCTCAGATACATGAGGGTAACATGTTAGTTATTAGCTAGTGTTATTACATAAATTTATTGGCATGTATATCTTTAGGTATTTTGTCATTACATAATAGTATAGTTGCTTAGGACTATTCAATTAATTTGTTTGGGATTTTTAAATACTTTTGGTTATGGCCAAAAAGGAAACAACGTTAAAATACTTGCTTCCTTTAGTTACTATAATTCTGCCCCATTGGTTTCTTTTGCAGTAGTAAATTATGTCTTCTACTTTGTCTGGTGCTAAGTCCTCTATTTATTTTTATTTTTATTTCTGCAGCCAAAGATCGATAAAGATTCATTGGAAGGATTTTCCACTGAATGCCCACGGATTATAGTAAATCCAAAGCCATCACCCTTTGGATTCAGAGGAGCCCAAGTTCCTTGGGAAGCATTACCAGATATCCAATTAGATGATTCTATTGTCAACGATATTGATCCGAAGACATGGGTGACATGGGGTTTTATACCGAGGGCAATGCCTTCCCCCCTTTCAAGTCAAACAGAATTGCCCATGGCTGAAAAGTTCAGACTTGCATTTGAAGAAAGGGATACCCGGTTGGCTCCAAAGCGTGCAAAAAATGCAAGGCAACATCAGCGACGTGCAGCGAGGGAGTGGATGATGATGGATGCAGGAAGAAAGGCACTAGCACTAGCCTCACAAGCGAGCAGATCCCTACACAGTTGAAACTTACATATTTTGTTTGTTTGAATCACCCTGATTTGTACCCGTTATTCATTACCTTGTTTTCTGCCTCTGATTGTACAGAAACTGAAAAGTCTATCGAATTTGACCGAGAAGTGTCAATTTTTCTGCCAAATGATAATATTTTGAACAGATGTGTGAACTGTGAAGTGTGAATGCAAGAAACTACAAAGGCCTTAATCCTACGACTCCTACACAAGTTTTGTTAGCACATAATTAATCATTCATAAGAGAGGTGACTATCAGTGCCCCAGATATAATTTGATTTTCGTTATTATGAATCTTGAATTTCTTTTCCTTTTTGGTTGTTTTCGTTTGCAAATTATTGACGTGAGACCACGCTGATCGTATTAGAATTATAGGAGAAAAGAGCTTCTATGGAGCTCACTGTCGATCAAGAATTATTAAAATTTTTAGCAAACCAGAATCGATAGAGATCGATAATGTACCTAGCTGATTGAATTAAAAGTGCTTGAATTCCTCTGAAAATGCTTAATTCTTGTTTTTTGGTGGGAAAAAAATGCCGAGTTGAGCTTGTCAATTGAGAAGCCTTTTCTGCAACAATGAGTTCATCTATTTTTGGCCATTATTCAACTTAAATCTGCCACAAGGTAAACAAATTATGTATGCTTGATAAAACGTCTGAAATATAATTATAAAAATCGGTGGACCACTGCTCCACAGGGACAATATAAGTAAAATTAGATAGCAGAAATTATTGTTTAGCTTCTTCTTGGTCTCTCTCGGCTCATCTCAACACCAATGAAAGTAGTTTGTATATGGTGTAGGTCCTTGGTGACATCCTCTATACACATTCTATTCTTTGGTGATTCTTCCGTGCATGCAAGTCCAATCTTAAGAATTAGAAGTAGACACTTCCACACATATGCGTTCATCTTGCTCAGGTTCTCATTTTCCTCTTCTGCTTCAATTTCATTGGTATAACCACTTTCCATGTAGTTCAATTCATTTTCTGTTGCTGCAGGACCAGTCTCTTCTACACTGGCGATAAGAGCAGGGTCCACAATCTGCACAAGCCTTCCTGGTATTGCCATCTTAACAAAGTTGTGGAGATTCAAACCGTCTTTGAACATTTCGTCGGTGGGTCTTCTTCCTGTGAACATTTGCAACACAAGGATCCCATAACTATACACATCTCCTTGTCTTGATGGCTTAACACAACTTGCATACTCTGCAAACTCACGAAACAATCAAGTATGTTAGCTCTTTGTGACTCTGTTATTTGTGAACTGTTCTGTAATTGTTTGATTAGAAACCAATTAATTATCCATATGCAAGCAAAAGTTAACTTCATAAAGATATAGAAGAAATTTCTTTAAGAAGAGATAAACCATATTTTCTATTTATTTAATTCACAATCATATATATAGTGGCAGAGGATCTGAAAGGGAAAATAGTAGACTTCAATCAAAGTACGATTAAATCATACACTAGAAGAAGGGGGAAGGGAAATTTAACAGCACAAAGTTTATGTCGAATAATAAATTTGTTCCAGTCTATGATTCATGGCCTTCCAGAATAAGGTGACATTTATCTACAACTATAATAGAATGACCATAATTCTAGTCTTGTATTACAACTACTGTGTAATCTAAACTTGCCTAACATTCATGTTCACATTCAGAGTTAATGTTGAATTCAAAACATTGGCCTTAAACCATGTTAGCATTTCTTTGCTCTATAATTTCCCCTGATTGTCTGTGTTGTGTAACAGCTGTGTCAGAGTATAAGCTAGCTACCCTCATACTTTTTATCTAGTTCTAATTTCTAGAGAGATATTTATTTTCAATAACCATGTAAGAAATTTGAGAATGAAATTTTGAAGCAGTGGAAGACTGTTACCTGGAGCGACATAGCCGATCGTTCCCTTTATTCCAATTGTGCTACTTTGAGTTTGAGAGAACCCCTTGGTGCTTGAGATGAGTCTGGCTAACCCAAAATCACCTACACGAGCAACCATGTCATCATCAAGAAGAATGTTGCTTGGCTTTATGTCGCGGTGAATGATTGGAGGTTCACAATAGTCATGAAGATAACATAATGCAGAAGCCACATTTACAGCAATATTCAATCTTTGGACAAGAGTCAGACTCCTTGATTGGTTTTCTCTGTGCAGCCACTCGTCTAAACTTCCATTTGACATGTATTCAAAAACTAGAGCTTTGAATTCATTACCATTGTAATCGGTGCTAGAGCAGCACGTTAAGATCTTGATAAGATTCCTGTGGCGGATATTTCTCAGTGCATTGCATTCAGCCATGAAACTCTTGGAAGCTCCTTTCTGTCGAAGGTTGAGGACCTTTATAGCAACTAGGCTGTTTTCTTCCTCATCAAGAATCGCTTTGTATACAGAGCCAAAACCGCCTGATCCAACTAAGTTGCTCGGGGAGAATCCACCAGTAGCTTGATAAATAATCTGGTATGAAACCCTGGAAAGGAAGTTGATGGATGGGACTGCAGATACTTGTTTCTTTTTTGATTTACTCCACCAATAAAGAGCAGTCAAGAATGCAAAAAGAAGAGAGCATCCAACCACCACTGAGATTGTCAACTTTAGGTTGTAACCATGGATCTTTCTCAGCGTTGGTAGTGGTGGTTGGAAGTTGGCCCAATTCGGTGGCTGCTCCATTCAGCAGAAGCAGGAAATCTAAGATGGTGAAAAAATTATGCAAGGCAAATTAAGTTGAACGTACTATCAAAATGCCGTATTTAATGACCATATATAGGTCTCCTCTATTTTATTGACGGTCTCTGCTTACTGAAGATGATCATCGACTTTTAAGCTCTTTGTAACCCAAACAACAAGTTGAGGCAAAGACTAAGCTAGTTTGATGTTGATGCTTGACAGTAATATAACTTTTGTTTACTTTCGTGGTTGACCGAGGTTGTGACTTGTGATGTGAGAGGGAAAACAGGACCAACGTGTGAGATGACCAAATCAGTAACATTAATCCATATAGTGATATCGGACTCGGTTGGTGTGGAAAACTTGAAAAATTAGTTTTTTTTTTCCTTTTAAATTCTGATCTTGAACCCTCCTCCTCCCTTGCATCACCGTTCATCACACATAGCACAATTGGCACCTCACCATCGTTGTCCGTCCCATACCTGAAACGTTTCAGAAACCGAAACCAAATGTGTAAAACTGCAAGGAAAATTATGCAAGGCAAAGTTGAACTATCAAAAGGCCGTATTTAATGACCGTATTTCTGGAGAAGAGTTAATGGAAATCAAGAAGTGGACCTGCTATCTCCTCTGGCCACATATAGAGAAGAAGAAAATATAGCTGCATGCCGACATGAACGTGTAATATATTTTTTATTATTTGCGTTATGGTCTATTCCTCTAGGCTCTGGCCCAGATCGAACTATTATTTGCTTTTAACTTGGGACTTTTTCTTCCCAATCTTAGAGAAGAAGGATTTTAATCCAAAGCAGTTAGTAATTAGGTAGTAATTATTTGATGACTAGGTACAAAAGTGCAAGATTGAATTAACTGTTCATTTATCATGATGATAGAACATGCCCAAGAAATCAAAAGGGTACCCATGGCTCACGCAACTGTGAGAGTTCGATCGCCACACTTGAGCTTTTGTAATCCAAATAAAAAGTTGAGGCAAAAACGTACTCAAGGTTTCTGTTGCTAGCTACTTGACAAGTTGATAGCTTGTCAAGTAATTTGGTAGCTTCTTACTTCAAAAACCAAGTCTTTTTGTCGAATCCCATATCTTTTGGCTACTAAACTTGAACTTGGGTCTTTTAATGTTAATACTACTCGGTACGTTCCAAGTCTGAGGTGAAGTACAGGGCAGCATTGTATCTGGCGTAATTATTCATTTCTGCAGAAGATATTAGGCAGAAGTTGGGAAGTTCCATTCAGATTGCAAGGCAAAGTTGAACTTCCAAATGTGGTCATCGTTATTTACATGCAACAGAGTATATAGGCAGGCTTTGGCTCATCAGTTGTTATCACTATACGAAGAAAACAGTAAATTACATCAATTTAGTGAGCTCAAAATTGATATGTAATGAGTGATATTTACCTATAACTTTTGATTCTCGTTGATTTAAACTTGATTTCAAAAACAAATCAAAATAGAGTAAATTACATCAATTAAATGAACTACTGAAAAATCCATGATGGTTGGTGTAGTGGTATGGCACCAAATGGACTATAAGAAGTTTGATGCGTTAAAATAAGGTACCCTAAACTTCCTGTTTGATAGGATATGATTTGAATTCATAGGTGATATAAAAGCTTGGGGCCTAAAACGATTTCTGAGCTTTGAGCTAGAGGAAGCAGACAAGCAAGGAATAAACAAATTTAAAAAGTATAAAGCTCCGGTTCACATTTATCTCTGTAGCTCCAATTGTTCAACATCAAATGCTGGTCGACCTAAAAATTTTCTAAAGAACCTTATGAAAAAGAAGAAAAAAAAAAATTGGTACACAAGTTCCAGGAAAGCTTTTATGAACAAACCTAGATATCCAATAACATCACATGTACTCGAGAGTTCCAAAGTTCTTTCAAAAAGACAGACCCTCCCCTTTTATGATTACGACGGACCTGTTCCACTTTTCCGACTAGGTGAGGAAGACCAAAACAAAAAGGATGATGAACAAAACCACCAAAAAGAGTATCATCATACACTGGCCTTTTACACCAGCCTTCTTCATCACTGTGGCCACCTTTTTCTGCAAGAATTGGAAAGGAACTTATCATCTACTCTGGGAATAGTAATCTATTTTTTCATTTAATTAAAAAGCTCACAACAAAAGAAAAAAAATTGGAAATTTTGAATTTCAAGAATTCCATGGTAGGACATAGAGTAGCAAAACTCCAGAATTTCAAGAAGTCCCATGATAGGACAGATCGATACAGTTGGAAAATAATCTTTGAACCTGCAAGCAGGAACTCACCTGAACAAAATCAAGCCGGTTTGACGTACTGTCCATTTCCATACCCAACTCATCTACAATCTTCTCCTGGAGCACCAAGAGGTTTACATTTTATTACAAAGTAGCAAGAATGATCCAGAAGTTTGTGCAGAAACAGCCAATTCACAAGAAATACAGGTTCAAGATGCATGCATCAAAATGCTTTATGTGTTTGGTCTTTGACCTTGTTCCCTTTCTTTGGTTACTATAATATCTTATCTAGCAAAGAGAAACTTAGATAAAATACAGGAACTCTACTTTTTCCCATCACTTATTCGTAGTTCAATTGTACTGATGACATTACCAGGAACAGCAACTAACAAAATTCTTACCTGTGCCAGGAGCTCTTCATGTATGGTAAGCCCGACACCTCCAATTCTCTCCACACTGGCACTAAGTTCATCCAACTCCTCATCCTGTTGCCTACAAGCACCAATTGACAGGCATATAAAATCAAAAGAAACAGAGTTACAGAGACAACTGGCAAAAAAAAAAAAACTATCCCTGTACTCAAAAAGTATTTTGCATGACATTACCAAAGGGAGAGGGAGAAGGAAAGAGGGGGGAAATTCAGCTCTCAATTCATAACTCTGTAAACATGATATATGGTGCATATAGCTCAACATTTATGACCACAAAAGCTCTTCTATACATTACAAGCTCAGATGGTTTGACACAATGGAAAGTTTTTTTCTTTTGGAAATTGCAAGTACTTCCATAACTTTTCTCAAAATATGCAAGCAAACCTTTTATAAAAGACACCAAAACATAGCCAGACAGTATCTCAGCAGAAAATTCCCAACGAAGGGAATGATGACTTGTTACTATGTATCTTTGTCTCATGTATGTGCCGATTGGATTTGGATGTAGGTGTGTTTAGGAAGATTGAACAAAATAAAAACCTTACTTTATGAGAAGCAACTGTCTATCTGATTCTGATGTTATGAAATCATCGTTATGGTGTGCGGCATATTGGTTGGATCTATCTGTCTCCTGAGAGTTTGCCAGCCTCATTAGTTCTCGCCGCATTCCAGCCGCGCTAGTTCCAGCAGACTCCTTTCCAGCTTCCACTGCTTTTTTTACAGCACCTACCTGATAAGCTATGAGACTAATTTAGGAGGTGCACACAGATCATACAAAGCAAAAAGAGAAACGTGATATACAAATATATATATATATATATATATAAGTATATAACAGAACTGAAGCCACAAAAAGGCTTATTATGGAATAAATATCCAAAAGCCATAACCAACTCAACAGAACAACTCCACAGAGAAGAAGGATTATTACCAATACCACGTATGGAATCTTCACTGTCATTAAAAAGTTTTAAGAGAACACAACTCAACAGACGATGCATTTATACCTGAGCATGAGCAGTGCTTGTCCATCTCCTTCGCTTTTCAAGTTCCACTTCATCAATTTCATACGATATAGGATCTCTAGCTGCTACAGATATTGCTTTGTCCAATTCATCTACCTTCCTATCAAGAAAGCATGCTTTCAGTAGTTGCAAACAGAAGCTGATGTTTAATTATTAATCTACGATAAGAAAAGATTGGGGTAGAATTAGTTACACCCTTATTCAACTTCTCACTCACAGGGATAAAATATTCATGTTGATAGAAATACTGTTGGTCTGGATTGACAAAGTTATCAATGGATATCAATATCAATACTAGCAGTGTCAAAGGTCAAAGGCAATATTGTTGAGCAACAGAAATTTGATAAGATTTTTTTTTTCTTTTTAGAAAAAATAAAAGTGAATTAATCTTTTTTCTTGATAGCTTTGAAAATGAAGAAAACTATCTTGTAAACCAATTTTTAAATGAACCTACACTAGCGTATTTCAAGAAGTACTTAAAATACCGATGTTTTTCTGATTTTTCGGCCTGATACACCCTGTTTTGCATCAATTGATCCATCACTATAATAGCATGAAGCCAGTTAAATAAGGAAAAAAAAGAAGAAGAGTAAATGTTGTAATATTTGCGCACCTGCCAGTCAATACTTCCACAAGTGGCAAGCAGCTCCTTTGTGAGTTGTAGTACATGTTGTCCACCATTAGATGAAATACGTTCCCATTGGTGAAAAGAAGACTGCAGCTTATCAATCTACAAAATAAAATACAGTAATCAGGATCAGGATTTTCTACGCCCAAACATAATCTCATACCACCAAAAACCAAATCCCACATAACTAATCATTACCAATTTCATTTTTCAACAAAACACTAAAAGGTGCAGATGACAGTGTAGTGGGTTTGTGGATGAGAGTGTGTGTGTGTGTGTGTGTGTGTGTGAGAGAGAGAGAGAGAGAGAGAGAGAGAGAGAGAATAATGGTAATAAATCAAAAAGAAAGTGGAGAAGTCTACTACAGGTGTCCAATTGAACCAATAATGTGTATGTGTGTGTGTGTGTGTGTGCGTGCCAGAGGTCCAATTGAACCAATAATATGTGTATATGAGTGAGTGTGTGTACCAGGGGTCCAATTGAACCAATAGTATGTGTACAGATATGTGAGTGTGTGTGCCATGCTTCATTCCAAAGGCTACCAAACTTCTACATAATTTGACAACTTACAGATTCTTGAATCTCCTCTTTCACAACATAGAACGGATCTTGAGCTGAAGGCATCCTGCAACTTATAACACTACTCTATCCTGTGAGCATCCAAAGAAGAAACTTTCATTAGGAAAACCATATCAACTAATACAAGGTCAAAACGAGAATATATATATATATATATATATATATATATATACACATATAACTATATATAAAATACACATAAACAAATTTGATCCATTGAAAGACTCACTAAGAAAATCATCTGAGATCGCTTCTCATTTAACAAGAGAGAGTGAAAAGGTTTGATGGCCTGATGGGCCTTAGCTTCACTCTATTGATTATCATGAAATGAATAAAGTTTCCGAATAACCAAATGAGTGATTACCATTCAAGTGTGGGCATAAAAAAATTAAAAAATATAAAAAATCCTCCTGGGATCAAGAGAACTGATTATCAAATGAAACAAAAACAAACAGTAATGTCATGGAAAGTACTCATTCAGTGCCCACAAATTTTCATTAGTGTCACACTAATATGACCAAAAGAAAGTATAGTGAACAGTTAAGGATTAATGTAAGAAATTTAATCCAATCACAACCCAATTTAAACCAGGCACATAAGACATCTCTCAATCATTATCACAAGAAAATTGGATCGAGTTACAACAGAACACAAGTGCAAGGTTTTCTTCTTGTTAAATCCATCGTGGTTGCTATCAAAAACCGACTGCGGCCTAATATTTGCAATACTAGAGCCTAACTCCGTTCACTAACAAGAAACAACATTCTGCAATGTAACTATCAACTACCAAAGTAGCATCTGAAATCAAACAGAATTACACAGAATAATCTCTGAAATTGAGGAAAAGCGCTGTCCGAAAAAAGCTCTAACGAAATTAAGAGAAATATTGAAAAGATTTGAATTGGAGAAATGAAGAAACAAGAAATGGGCAGTGAGCGCTCATGAACAATGAATGATTTAGCATTTTAATTACCAAAATTACCAGGCCAAGCATTTCTATCTCTACAACAATCAGATCAACTTGATAGGATGAATGAAATCGTGTTCACGCGCATAAGATATCAACTAAATGTAAAATTACTTGGCTAATTAGCTTGATTAGACCCAGTTGAAGATAATATCATTAGTGTAATTATCAGCTTGATATCACTTGCTCAATTGCATTGAGAACTGAATAAGATCATGTAATTAAGCAAATCATTAACTAATCGAACCAAAATTCCGATTGAAATAACCAAATAAGCAGACTGATCTAAACGGTAACCACCATGTAATACAAATCTAAATTCTCGCCTCACAAGCCGAATTAATTTTGTTTTTTCGGCTGAATTATACACCTAATTTCAATTTAAACACAATTTGAATAAGTAAATACGAGTACCTGAGAAGAATGAGATTGGGGCTGTACGGACTGACCTGAGAGGAGAGGGTACCTGATCTTCGAGATCCTCGTCTGGTCTAAAATACTGGCAGGGATAGAAACGAAGAAGCTTAGAGATGAAGTCATGTGGGCTTTGATTTTGAATAGGGCCCAACGGTGGCCCAGACTTGGCACAAATGCAAGTTAAAACTTAATAGTTAGTACCCATACAATTTTATATTTCTAAGCCTTTTTTTTTTTTGAGAAGTTATATTTCTAAGCCTGAATCCTCTTAGTTACATACTTACGTTAATGTATGTAAACCAGATATCCGTTAATCCCACCAGATATGGATTTAGATTCAGCTATCAATATATGATTTGCCAGATTATCGAATCGGGTAATTGGAATTTATTTGTTATCAAACGGATCCAAATTTAGGTCGATCTGCTCCAAATCCGGTCTATTGACAAGTCACAGGTCTACCGGGCACATTCTCTTTACCAATTTATTTAGTAACGGGTAAAAAAGGTATATGAGTATTTTACATAGATCCAAGGTGGTTGGTGCAATGTTTTAGCAAAAAAATTGTTCTAGGATAGATTATGGGTTCGACTCCACTAGAATACATATGAAAATTCCGGTTCGCCGGATTGTCCCAACAACGGTAGTCGTCCTAAACACTAATCGAAGAGTATACACAATTTAAAACTTAAACTCTCCACAACCTAGGTTCTAACTATTGCACAAGCAATACACAATTGATTACAATATATATGCAACAAGCACAATCAATTGCACAACCTATAATCCCAAAGTGTGCATCAAACTAGCACACCACGGACTATAGTCTAGATAATGAATCACACAATGCGAGACAATTATGATTTAATATAAACAATCTAGACAACAACAATAGCAAAGCTATGAACAAATACAACAAACCACAACACACAATATGGTCACCCGGAACCTCTACCTCTAGAGGAAAACCGGAGGGGAGCCGTACCCCACGCTCTTGAGTAACACTATCAAAAGCCAAATGGCAACACGTACAAGGGGGCACTCGGTCCCAAACTCAACACTAAGTACCTATACTCTAGTGGCAGCTCTAACCTTGTGTAGTCCCGTTTGCTCTTCAAGCGAAACCTCCTCAAGCTTCTCCGATTGATCAAACTTTACCGACGTGAATCCTCCAACCGCAAGACACCGACTATGCAAGTGTGTGTGTGTGTGTGTGTGTGTGTGTGTGTATGAATGAATGAATTCAATTCGATTAACACAAGCAATTCAACAAGGAACAATTGCTTGTATTAACCAAACCGAATTGAAAAGCCTTGAATATGATTCAAGGGTTGATTTAGCTATTCACAAGGAACAATAGCTAAGCCAACAAACAACAAAGAGATTGAAACTAATGATTCAATCCTTCAACACAGCAATTCAACAAGGAACAATTGCTAGAGTTGAATAGAATCTCCTAAATCCTAAACATAGGCTAAACTAGCATATAAATGTGAATCAAAGTGTTTAGCAAAGGATTATAGATGGAGATTAAGGTGAGGAACCTACAACATGGAACTAGGATCACTCACAATACCAAAGAACTCTCTCAAAGATGATTTTCGACTATAGGGAAAGAGTTAGCCGAAATGAAACCAAAGGGTTCTATTTATAGAAAACAGCCCAGCAGCATTTGCGATCCACCGCACGATAAGTTGCGATCGATCGCAAAGTGTAAAATAAAGAGACAGAAGCTACTGGAAGTGAAAAACCCTTATTTGCGATCGATCGCACGAAAAGTCCCAAAGGACAAATTCGAACATAATAGTCACATTTCAAACGAACATATTGTCCTACGTGGCCACGATCGATCGCATGAACAGTGACGATCCATCGCAAGGCTAAAAACAGCCTTGAACATAAAGGAAAGCTAATCAAAACAAATCTATAGGAAGATCTAGCAATCCTAATATCATAAACTCAAATGTATGAAACAATGCATACAAAATTTGAGCCGGTCGCGTTGCGACCGGGTGCTTATAAAATAAGCACGCAAAACTTGTGTGATTTATGACACAAGAGCAATCAAGCATCCTATACTTATGTGATTCACATCATAAGTGAAAGTAAAACAACCTAGATAAACCTAGGACAACAAGGAAGACTTAATGTCAAGTGTGACAAGTAAGCAACCTATACTTATGTGATTTACAACATAAGAGTGGCTTAACAAGCATACCTAGATAAACCTAGGACAACAAGGAAGACAAAATGTCAATGAAGTGCATGTGCATATGCATGAGTCATACCTTGAGATGCTTGAATGAAACCTTCGATAACCAATGATCGAAAACCGGAGAAAAGACAGGATAAGAAAGGCGTCTTCACGAACCATCTCGAGAAAGAACAACCTAAGCCACGACACCTAATCTCTAAACAATCTAGCATTGAATACAAAAGAAATGTTAATACAAGGGAAGAAGTTTTGTCAAATAGGAAATAGCCAATAGCAAATATTTTTCCCTTACAACATATGTGTGTAAATTTAAGCCCATAATTGAAAAAAAAATGTATTTTACATGGAGTACTTGAATATTAACTTAATTTGTTAAAATGATCAGTGTGTCATGATATGTATGTATTTTACATACAAATTAGACCTCTAATCATTAGAATTATGTTAATCTAATAGTCATTTAGTATCTCTAATCCATGTTTTCACATTTTATAGGTGATATGTGCAAGGGATTGATATATGGTGCGAAAGAACGCATTTTGGAGGTTTTTAGTGCATTTCCGACAAGAAAACAAAAAGTCAACCGATTGACTCGAAGTCAACTCGTGGTCAACCATGACTTTTGAGTGTCAAAATGTCAAATATCAAGTCTTGAAAGTGCAATACAAGAATAATCCAAAGAATAGATCAAGAACCCAAGAAGTCAAAGTTTTACCCAAAAAGTCAACTATGATCAATTCCGAGAGTCAAAGTCAAATTCAAAAGTCAACATTGTGACTCATCATTTGAAGCCCACAAAATCAGCATAGAAAATTTTAATTGTCCTTATGTAAGCAATGACCTCATTCCTTGATTATTCTTCTATGAAAATGACACTTGTCCTTACCATATCTCTTCCTTGTCTTAACCCTTTTGACTTTGTTTTTCCATTTTTTTTTTACTGAGAATTTTGGCCAATTACCCTCATGCGCTCCACCTACTTTTCCTCCTACACTCCACCTAACTTTCTCCTAGGATAGTCTTGCTAATTTCCTTCCACCTACTCCTTCATTTAGGAACCTTAGATCTTTAGGAATTGATCCTAGCCCTTCCTCGATCCCTTTCCCTTTGATATATGACATTTTTTTTTGCCTCATTTTAGATATCTTCCAAGCATCCATCACCTCCATCTTTCTCTTCTCTTTTCCTTTTTATTTTTCTCCTTGACGTCCAATTGACCGGTCAAACACTACAGTTGACAGGTCGAGCATGAGTGGTTGTTCACTTCCACCACCATTTCCACCACTTTTGTCACATCTTCTCCCAAAACTTCCTTCATCAAAGTTGTTCACCACACATACATAGATCTAATCCACTACTTTTCTGCCAGAGATCCTCACTACATCCACCAAGGTCATCATCAATCTCAAGGAGCTTAAGATAGAGCAAGGAGAAGAAGAGAAGAGAAGAGAAGAAAGGGGAGTTTCCACCGTTCCTTGAGTGACACAAGCTTGGAAACAGCCACTCTACTGAACCTTTCTTATCCCTATCTCTACTAGATTTAATTCCATATTAATTATGATGTATTTAATGGATAGTGAGTAATTCCATTGGTTGGGGACTAGGGTTCTGTGTCATAGTCTATTTATGTTGATGTGATGATTTGACTATGTATGGATGCTTTGTGATGAATGAATATATGTGTTATCTAATTCATTATATGTAGGGTACTTATTTAGAAATTTACCACTTCTGGAGCATGTTATCTAATCTATTTTAATGTGAATGTGTAAGCTTGGTAACCTTACATATTCTAGGCAATTGGTAGCATATATATATGATGAGGACTTGATAATTAATTAACTCTAGAATGATTCCTTCAATTCATGTGTCTTGTTCCTTCATTCATCTTGGTGATGAAGAGTTCTTTTGACCCTAATACAGCTTAAGAATACCTTAGTAAGAATTCATTCTCATACCATAGCATGGTGGGAATGTGAGGGTTGTTCTTTGAGTTTTCCTTGTTTGAGTTTCTAAGTCTTGGTGCACCATGCCTCTGAAGAAACTTAGAGAGTCGTCATTACCATAACATATATGGGATGAAGATACCTTAGAGAGACACGGTCTTTTATCATATCATGGGGGCATACAGAACTTGACTCACTAATCACATAAGCATAAGTACTTAATCGGATCATCATTCATCATTATGTACTTTGGTAAACCCGGAAACCCCAATTGCTTTAATAAATTTGCATTTCCTTCTTTTGTTTTGTCTTGTTTCTTTGCATTACTTGTTGCATTACATCTCTTTTCAAATCAAAATCACAAAAATATCTCCACACACACATTCTTCATTTCTAATATTTCCATCATAACTAAAGCCTAGGTTACTTGCATTACCAAAAGTGTTTTAGGGCCATCGATCCCTGTGGATATGATATTCTCCGGACTAAATTCAGTTTACCACTCTGAACTTTAGACTGAAAATCATGTCAGTATCTGCTCTTTCAATTTCATCAGCAACACCCATGTACTTAACAATTTCATCAGTCTAATCCAATCCGTCAATTTTGACTGTTATGTGCTGTCGTGGCTAAAAGTGGGACCCACATTTTGATGACGTGGCAATGACATGGATTTGAGCCACGTCAACACTTAACGGTCAAAATTGACGAAATGTACTTAGACTAATCAAATTGGTAAGTGCAAGGGTGTTTCTGATGAAATTAAAAGATAAGGGACTGACATGATTTTAGGTCTAAAGTTCAGGGTGGTAAATTGAATTTAGTACCTTTTTTTTTCTTTTTTCCTAGAGGCAAACAAAGGTTGATATGCCTTATTATGCAATCTTATTAAATCTGGAATGAGCGATATTAAGAATATTCGAACATGTACTCGCATACTCAATCTACCAAATGCTGCATACCGACGGAAAAGAATCAAGAAATATACTGAGTCTGAAAAGTACTTTGCTAAATATTAAAATGAAACCCAATTTCGAGCCCTTGATTTTCAATTTCAACTGTAATCACAATTCACCTATAACATGAATAAAAATAGTTTTGTTGATAGCTATCGAAAAAGTGTATGTTTTGGTCTTATTCTATTATTCTTACTGTAACACCAGAAAAAGTTTATAAAATATAAGAAGTATCATTTAAATGCTTGGAAAATGTCATTGAGATCAACACCTCGAAAAGTATTTGGAAATTATTTTTCACGCACAAGGTCTGGAGATTCAATGAACGTTTTCTCATTAGTTTAACGACATAAAAAAATCTTGTTAGGTGTGGAGATCAATTTCAAGGTCATTGGTAAGAGATTGAGCCTTAATTGGTATTATTTAGATTTTAATGTTGTTTATGAACTAATTTATACAAAGACTAAACCAAATGAAAACAAGTTGGATTTATCTCGAAGTCCTGATTATCAGACTATTTTAAAGGAAGCTTTAAATTGACAAATTAGACCAATATGACATAAAAAGGAATTTGGTTGGGTAGTAGGAATGTTAGGCCCAAAACGGGCCCCGTAGAATCATTGTAATTATATGAAAATTAAAGAGACATTATTGTCATTTTATAAAAGGGAGTATATAAAACCGTAGAGAGACGAGGGTAGCGCCGCACTCTGTCTCTGTCTCTGTCTCTCTCTCTCTCTCTGTCTCTCTCTGTATCTGTCTCTCTCTGTCTCTCTGTCTCTCTGTCTCTCTCTCTCTCTCTCTCTGTCTCTCTCTGTCTGTCTCTGTCTGTCTGTCTGTTTCTCTCTCTCTCTCTCTCTCTCTCTCTCTCTCTCTCTCTCTCTCTCTCTCTCTCTCTCTCTCTCTCTCTCTCTCTCTCTCTCTCTCTCTCTCTCTCTCTCTCTCTCTCTCTCTCTCTCTCTCTCTCCATTGCGAAACTAGTCTTTACCTACCTTTTTCCCGGCAACTACAACAACCATGGAGATCAATGGTTCAACACCGTCTAAGGGGATAACCATTTTTGGAGCTCTCCTCTACCCTCCGGCTCATTCAACAAATCAACTTTCAAAGGTTGTAGCGGAAAATAATTCTATTGCTGCAAACAGTAAGTATTATTTATTTTTATTACGAAAATTTATTAGGAAACATTAGCCAAATTTGGGAAAAACAAAAAATAAATAACCATTTTTGGAACTCGGCTTTATCCTTTGTTTCATTCAACAACCTCATTTTCAGAGGTTGTAGCGAAACATAATTCGACTACTAGAAACAATAAGTAGACCTGTCAATGGACCGGATTTTGATCTGGATCCGTTGTAATTAAATGAGTTTGAATTTGATAATTTGATCCATTAATCCGTTAACGATCCGGATCCGTTAATCCGTTAACGATCCGGATCCGTTAATCCGTTAACGATCGGGATCCGTTAATCCGTTAACTTAACAAATCAAATTCATAATTAGGTTGATCCGATCCGTTAATTACCCGGTCCGTTTTTATGATAATAAAATATTATTTGTGTCTATATATATTTATTTAAAAATAAATAAAAATAATTGTTATATATATATATATGTTTAGACAAAAATTTGGCAGAAGACTAAAAATATTTAAATTATAGTTTAATTTTTATTGCGTATTATTAGAAAAGTTAAATATTTTTTATTTAAATATTTAATAATACTTAATATAATAAACGGATCGGATTAGTAGACCAGATATTGGTTAATCCACCGGATACGGATTTGGATTTGGCTATCAATGATCCGTCAGATTATGAGATCGGGTTGGGTTGGAATTTATTTGTTATTAAACGGGTCTGAATTTTGGTCGATCCGCTCCAAACCCGGTCCATTTACAGGTCTAACAGTAAGCATTGGTTTTTTTTTTTGGTTATTACAAAAATTTATTAGGAAACAATAGCCAAAATTAGGAAAAAATATAAAATAAATACACACCTCTTTACAATTATATTAATTTTTAGGACAAAATTCAGTATACCATCATGAACTTTAGACAAAAAATCATGTGAGTCTCTGCCCCCTGGTGTTTTAATTTCATCAACAATACCATTGTACTTACCAATTTGATCAGTCTAGTCTATTCCATCAATTTTGACCGTTAAGTGTTGACGTGGGTCAAATCCAGGTCATCGCTACATCATCAAAAGGTGGGTCCCACTATGAGCCACATCAACACTTAACGATTAAAATTGAAGGATTTGACTAGACTGATGAAATTGGTAAGTACATGGGTGTTGCTGATGAAATTGAAAGAGCAGAGACTGACATGATTTTCGGACTAAAATTCACGATGGTAAACTGAATTTAGTCATAATTTTTAATCTAGCTCATAGTACCCTTATAAAAAAAATAGAATCAAGTGTTACAATTATATGAAATTACACATCAGTACATATTTGTGGCACAACTATACTAGTGGCACGCATGCACATATGAATATACTTGTTATAATTAATAACTTTTCCGTCTCTTAATTACATAAATAGGGCTAAAACCCATAATGTAGTAAAAGCCAGGTTGGACCCCTTTGAACTTAATTGGTAGTTTTGTAGGTTATAATAGCAAATTATATTCACTGTCTGAGAATATTGGTGTGAAATTAATTAATAATATTTTCTCATCATCTTTGTGGGAAAAAAAAAACAGAAAATGCATATTGATGATATCTATCAGGTGATGGACTACGGTTCTTTTGTTGCAGATGACAGTGTCCCAGAATTACCTAGTACATCCCCAAACCCAGCTGAGGTAGCTGGAGTTGTCCAAACTCCTGCATTTTCTGTTCAACCCGAAGGAGATCAACAAGTAGGAAACCCTACCTTTACTCCTGATGATGAGGCTAACCCGAAGCGTAGCCGAGGGAGACCTAAGAAAGCTGAGCAGCCTAGTACCAGTACTAGTGGGTCTAAGAGAACCAGAAATGACTGGCCAGATTGGTTGCCACAGGACTGGCAAATCATAACCAAAACTCGCAACACGGGTGCCGGTTATGATTACAAGGTATTGAAAAACTACTCTTCCAGTGATTATATATGAAGATTTCATTTAACAATATATATATATATTCTCAGAATTAAGATGATTCATATCCAATTATCCATCCATCGATAAAGGGTTTTGTCCCAAATTTTGCATAGTGTCTGTACGTAGAGGCATATATTCATCATCAAGTGTTTTTCAAGTATCTATCTATGGTGTTTGTTAATTAATCAAAGAAGCATACAATTGCTTTTGGCCCCTGTTGATCATGCGTTTTATAAATAGTACGTGTAAACTTATAGTTAATCTTTATATATGAATCTATATCACTTAAAAGCTACAAATTAATCTACTTCAAATAATATGGTTATGTATGTATATTTCAGCATAAAATTTGTGCGTGTTGTCTTTGGAACTGCTCTATTTATGTGTAGCTAGTTGAATTCTCTTCGATCTTTATTAAATACTAATATGTCTAAATATGCAAATGCCTAAATTTGATGTTACTTGTTGGAGAAACGGAGAGAGATGACTTGTTCCTCTTCCACAGACACAAAAAAAAAAATTGGAGTTACAGTGTTCAAGGACAGTGGCATGTCTCTATCTACTTATGATGCTGCTCCTTTTTAGAAGCTTGCTCACGTACGCATGCCTACAAACCCTGTGCAGGCATCAAGTTGTTGAACTACCTCAACACTGATTATTGCAGCAGCTTGATGCTTAGAACTGAGCATCAAGCTGAGGAGGGGTGTTAGAAGTAGCATTACTTCTCTGTTAAGCTTTCTAGTTAGTTATCTGTTAGTGGCACGTGTAACCTCTCTATTGGTGCTACTGACAACTCATTCCAGGTGTCCTAATGTTATATATACTGTACTTTCCCTTGTAATAGCTAGTTCGATTAGTTGTGATTAATCAGAAAGATCAGTTTCCTCTTTGTTTCCTCTGTTCGCTAACAGTTCTATGAATAATGTGCAGACTTATGTTAGTCCCGATGGAAGCAGGTGTCGGTCAAAACCTGAAGTTCTGAAGAAACTTAATCAGTGATGATTAAACCAGAAGTTTTCATTACTAAAGTGTTCTAGGAACGAGATTTGTGATGAAAGAGCTCCATTAATTACTAAAGACTTGTTTTTTTGGTAATAAAGATGTAGTATGTAAGATAGAGTTTTTCATTACTTCATCATATGACTATTTAATTGCATAAATTATGGAATTACATTTTTGACATTAAGTATATATAATTTAGTGAATATTGAAGTTTGCTAATTCATTATTGTAAAATTATATGGTACATTAAAAAATCGATACATAAATATAGATAGGTTTCATGCATAGTAGACTAGTCCCATGTAATGGAAGACCAAGGGTAGACCAATCTACCACAGTACCACTACATGAAGTTGGCTTTTATTGCCCTTCTGCAGAACAGTACATGAGATTTTTCACCTGATACAACTCCTCGTTCAATTGTTTTGAAGTTAATGGGTCATTTCCTTGTTTGAAAATATCTTCCAGTACTATAACATTAGGGTGTTGTTATTAACACACCCAAATGTGTTAAAAGCTAAAATAGTTGAAAAACTAAACATGTTTTCTAAAATAGCTAAGGAGGTAGATAGAGAGTTAATTTGCTAAAGATGCTCTCCTAAGTGGCTCTCTACTTTAGTTTTTAGTTATATGGCTCCCAAATATAGAGAGCAAAATGAGACTCTTTATTATTTTTGTTAATTTAAAATATTCTTTTTTAGTTGTTTTGTGTAATTGTTAAATACACTTAAGCTTTTGTTTATTAATTAATAAAATTATTTAAATTCAATACTAGTTAAAGTAAAGAACATCGATGCAGACTTATTTTCAAACAGGCTAGCTAATTAAAATAGCTTTTTAGCTGCTTTAGCTAAAATTTAGTTAAAAAATAGCTAGCATTGCTAAAGATGCTCTTATTCCATTTGGGTTAGACGATTTTTAGCAAGACTAGCTATTTTTTAACCAAATTTTAGCTAATCAATTTAAAAATACGTCTCCACCGGTCCTCTTTATTTTAGCTATTTTTGAATGAAGAAAAAATAGTTTAAGTGTATTTAAAAATTACACAAAACAATTAAAAATGAATGTTTTAAATTAACAAAAATAATTAAGAGCCTCCTCTCGACCTCTATATGTAGAACATCTTTAGCATGACTAGCTATTTGTTAAACAAATTTAGCTAAAGTAGCTAAAAAAAGTTATTTTTGTTAGTCAGTTTGAAAATACGTCTACTAGTCATCTATATTTTAGCTAGTTTTGAATTTATATCAATTTTTTAAAAGTTTGAAACAATAGCTTAAATACATGTATTTAAAAGTTACACAAAACAAAATTATATATATATATATATATAGGCTTTCTCTACTACACTACATAGAACTATGCACTTTTAAAATACATAGTTTTAATATCAACCGTCAGATCAGATCATTTAAACAGATCTGACAGCTGACATTAGAACTCTGTATTTTAAAAAGTGCATAGTCATATGTAGTGGAGAAAAATTCTCTCTCTCTCTCTATATATAAATATATATAAAGTCAAAACATGAGTTTGGTTAAATTTTCAAAAACCCAATAAGTGCCACTTTTATACTTATATCATCTAAAATATAAAATTTTATATATCAAGGGCAAAACAATAAAATATAGAATCAAGAAATAAATTAATGATGTGGAGACCTCACACCTTATTTATTGATTATAATTTTTTATATTTTTCGCTCATTTTATATTGGAACATTCATTTGATAAAATCAACTAATTTTTGATAAATCAGAAATAAAGAAATAAATATTTTCCACGCACAAGCATGACTTTTGCACGCTCATAGCGCGTGTAGGAAGTTTAGTATATAATAAGATTAATTTTGTAGCTAGCAAATGTGAATCGTATTATGATAAAAGAGTCTAACGTAATCTTCCCCTTGTATATATATATATATATATATATATAGATTTTTTCAACTACATAGGACTATGCACTTTTAAAGTACATAGTTCTAATGTCAGCCGTCAGATCAGATCATTTAAACAGATCTGACGGCTGACATTAGAACTATGTACTTTAAAAGTGCATAGTCCTATGTAGTGGAGAATCCTTGTATATATATATACTTAATTATCACCCCATCTAACTAATTTGAATCTTTGATTGAAAATTCTAGCTAGTTTTGATTTTTTTTTCCAAAGATGTACAAAACAAAATTCTAAACAAAGAACAAATAATTACATTAAAACTTTTGATAAGATTTTGGAGGAAACTAAACTAGTTGTTACGGTCCAATTAGTAGCTGTTTAATTAAGGTTTACCAGTCGGATTAGGAGATTGCTTAAGAGTTAATTAGATTTTCCATTTGTAGGGTTTACGAATTTACACTCCTATTAAGTGGTATCCTTTAACAATTTCCAAATCTCAATTTGTATAAGAGTAGATCCATACTACATAGATTGGATATTATTCTTCTTTACCGAGCGCACTACTACAAATTAAGTCTATGGAGACATACATTTGTCCATTTTATGGAAGTTTCTATAGCCCCTATTTGTCCCCAAAAGTTGGATGTGGGGACAAATATATATATTTGTCCCTAAATTTAGGGACAAATATATGTATTTGTCCCCAAATCTAGCTTTTGGGACAAATATAGGCAATAGAAACTTCCATAAAGGGGACAAATGTATGTTCTCATAGACTTAATTTGTAGTAGTGGTGACAGGCTTCATTGTTGTTAATCTTCTTTTCCATCAATGTGGAGGGAGTGGTATATTTAATTATATGTTGTACGACATTTTCCCAGTCAAAATTTTAAGTGTCCCAAAGAAAAAAAAACAAATATTTTACATTGGAAAATTGCATATATGCATAGTACATATTTAAGTAGCTGTTAATGAAGAATATTTGGGCAAGCTAGATGAATTTGGCTAAATACACCAAATCCAGTTTAAAGGAAAATTGATTTCTCCACCTTAGCGTCATGTTTGTTACTACCATATTCAGGTTGTCATCAAGCAGTCTAATAACGGCGACAACAGTGGGCCAAACACAGCTTAATTAAACAAGAAATTAACTACGTAGCACATATGAGATTTCTTAATTTCTTTCTTTTCTCTTCTCTGCGCAGTCTTCCCTACACCACCTATCCCTATAATGGAAATAAGAAAATAAAAAAAACTACCCTCATTATCCACACCCTCATCAAGCTAATAAATATTTTTATCCTTGCTTTAATTCTGCTATGAAATATTATCTTGCATGTAATAGAGTATATGTACCTCTACTTCTTCCTCCTCCTCGAATCTCATCACAAGTTTCAATTGTTATGGGGAGGTCTTGTATGTTGTACGATTCTTCTTTCACCTTCCCGAACCAGCAACTAATTCTGACATTATCTACCCTCATCAGTTCCTCTGCGTGCACCATTTTGATCAGCTCATGCCTGAAATTTTGGCAAAAGTACGTGATTTCTGAAAGTAAGCAGCTGAAGATAAGTACGTGTTATATTATCTTCTAGGCAAGACTTCAGACATGAGATATGTATATATGATCGAAAGGGAGAGCTAGCTATTTGGTTTCTTCTTTAATGAATATGGTGAAATGAAATGAAGGAGTAACTTTATAGGAAACTTTGATGATCGAAACAAAAGCAAGAAGACAGAAAACCACAAAGAGCGAAAGCAACATGCAGCACTCACTAAGCTACCATATGAATACCAACTTTTTTTTTTGGACTGACATATGAATACTAACTTGCATAGCATAAAAACTAAAAATAACAGTTAGAAGCAACAAAGGCCTCCATGTCGCAGTGTAAAGGTTCAAGTAATAAACCCTAGAGGTTATATACATTTTACCTTTCTAATCTTTTACATTCAAAATTATTCATGCCCCTGAACTTTAAATTGTATCACATGTGCCTTGGTTAGAGTTAGCGTCTGGGTTCTGTCCTTGTGGTTTCGTCAATCGGTTTCAGTTGATCTGAAACCACCTATTTTGTTTCCTTCGTTGGTGTTCCATGTTGACTGGCAAGGTGGACAAGTTTGTGTGGTCTTGGTCGGAGGATCATGTTGCTCTGGGGCGTTTCCCGCCCAAATTTCGATCTTGATGGCTTGCAATCGTTTTGGTGGCTTATCGGGCGTTATTTTTTTTTTTGCCTCCGATCGTGGTTACACTACTACTAAAAGGGCTTGTGGGCACAAATTTATGTTCTTATTGCTAGTGTTTCTATTGCTAGTGTTCCTATTGTTTTTAGGAACTGTCATTTGTCCCTAAAAGCCCTTTTAAGGCACAGATAAATTATCTGTGCCTAAATTAGAACATAAATTTGTGCCCACAAGCCTTTTTAGTAGTAGTGTTAGGAGGTGGCTCGCTCATTCAAGACAGCTCCCCCTCTGCAGCATAACAAGAGCCGAGCCGGCAGTACGGGGCTTGGTGCCCTAGACTTATAATTTGTATGCTTGGATGTTTGTCTAGATTGTGGAAAATGGTTAATTAGTGGTTACACTCTAGCTTCCAAATATTATTTCCAAAACTGGTTTCTATTTCATAGTTTTTATTATTTGTCTTTTAAAAGCTTTCATTTACATTTTTGTTTTATAATTAAAATAAAATCTCAAAATCCAAACTTTTAAACCAACCACCTCATTGTGTATATCCATATATAGGCCGCATGCATTGGAGCCTAATCTAGGTGCTTCATGGCTAAGTGAGGCCTAGGGTGATCCTAGGTCGTGCTTGTCCAAGGCTTGGAGTTTTGTTTGTCTATAGTTTTCTCACTTTTGAGTTGCATGTTTAGTTGTGACCTTTGTCCAATTTTCGAGGGGTATAAGGGTCAAATTTAGCTAATCTCTAGGGTACATCCATCTTTAAATACTTCTCATTCTTGACAACGTTACGTGCACTTGCGTATGCATCGAGTCAATCAAATAACTACTGTTTAGAAGCGATTTCAATTTCTTCTTAATTGCATCTGGTATGGATTTCACTAAATCCAAATACACCTGCAGAGGAAAGTGAAACGCAGAGATTTGGATTTGAAGGAATCCAAATCCAAATTTATATCCCCACATGCATCCTCAATCCAAACTGGGAATTGGTCCTTTTGTCCTTGTGGTTGTTTGCCGGTTGTTACTTTATCATCTTGTGAGTAAGTTCGAATATTAACTTCAAGGAAGTTAGCATGAATGTGAAATCCCAGAGTAAATGTGTATTGTTAATTGGTTAGCTTTTTCATTTTATTTCAATATTAACTTCAAGGAAGAAACATTATAGCCACCATATGTACCAAATGCTAATTCTGTTGGCATGATAATCATGCCATTGTTTAGAACTTAATTGACCCTACGGTCTCCCACAGACTCATACCTATCTATTAAGTTCCCCATTGAAAAACAATTTTACCTAATAACGTTAATCGTATGACAGTATGATGATAAAAGGGTCCAATGCATGCATCATGCATGAATTTTAATGCATTCTTATTTTGCGAATACAAAACAAAATCGATAAGTTTGTGTGTTATATATCATCAATTTATCACCCTATTTAGCTGGATATGTGATTGAAAATTGCAGTTACTACGAAAAAAAACACATGTTCAATACAAGTTTTGAATGAGATTTTGGAGAAAATTAAACTGTCATTTAAAAAATCTTTCCAATTGTGGGGAGGGTCAATATCCATACCAAAGACGGAAAAATAAAAATTTTTGGGCATATTTCGCCAAAAATTTAGTTTTTTTAGAGTCGCGATATTAATTGTCCTATCCGCCTAAATGTCGGTGGAAACAATCGAAATATCCCAATATTTCCGACATTTCCACGGGAAGAGAAGAGAGGAGAAGAGAAGAGAGGGATCGGGGAAGAGAGAGAGAGACTGGGTAGAGAGAGAGAGAGAGATCGGGGAAGAGAAGAGAGAGACTAGGACTGCTGTGTCTTTCTCCTCCTTCAACCCCCAAAACCAGACTTGGTCAACTCACTTCAAAAGACGACACCGTATCAGTGATTCTCACTCTCTTTTTCTCCCTATCTCTCTGTAATCTATATGTACATAGTAAATTTAAATCTTTGTACAAATTATTGGGATTGTGGATAGAAATTCCACTTCACACGGAAACCATTCTTAGCTTTCACGAGATGATTTCGGATATCAGTTGCTATCTTGGACTTTAGCTTCTTCTACTCTGTTTACAAGATAGCAAGATAGCAATGTATTTATGAGAATCTCACAATCATATAACTAATTTTAAGATCTAATAATTATTAAATTTGCCAAAAGAGTTTGGCGGTCTAGGCTCTAGTGAGAAACTTAAATATCTCTTTGTGTAAAGAAATAAAAAAATACCTCCTTGTAAAAAAAAATTCTAGATAATTAGCAACAATTTCCAGGGGTTCACAAACTCACACTAAGTCAGTACATGCGCAATACACTTAAGGGCTCTACACAAAGAGATGATAAAGACAGTGAAAATATTAAACCTTATAGGTCCTCCATGCGGTTCTAACCTACTCATGTAGTTCGCTATGCAATGTATATCAAATTTCAAGAACGGATAGCAACTTAGCGTATACTAATTTATCTTACATTACTACAACTCATTATGTAATAATGTTTTTTCAACATTTTCTTTTAAAATAGAGTAGATAATTAATCAAATAAACATCTCCTAAAGTTTTATTTAAAATTTCCATGTTTTTCCCTAAATTTCCTTCATTTCTCTCCAACATTTACTGATATTGATATTTCCATCAAAATTTCCAATTTTTTGACCGTCAATATTTCCTTGAAACTCGATATTTTTTGTCATTGATCCATACTAATGAAGATATGGGTAAATAGTATGTGGTTTACTAATTTTATCGAGAAGAGTTTTTTGTTTACTAAATATTCTGTTATACTAAAGATTTGGTGAGAAAACAATGGATTGTGAAATTGCGGAAGCTAATCGCGTCAAAAAAACCAAAGGGGAGGGTTCTCGACCTCCAACTCCAGCACTGGTTTCTGCCACCATCTCTTCACCGAATTACTCAGATAAGCCATGGCACTACTATAAACTAGGGGACACGTGGAAGTCCGATCATGTATTGTGATCTCTAATTCGCATAATTTTAGTAGGATTTCCTTGTAATAACACTGGGTCTTTTACACATGAACATATGCATTGATAGTAATACAGCACAGTAGGTGACCATAATATCAAACGCGAATGAAAACCCTAACAAAGAGAGAGAAAAGCTTATCAATTCAAAATGTAAACTTGTATATTTTTGTTACTGTGTGAATTGTGAAAGACCATGTTATTGCAAGGAAATCTTATTTACAGCAGCGGGCTCTTGACCATAAGGTCCAAATTTGGACAAATATTTACCATCAAGGACAAGACAAAAACACGGTGTCCACCCGGTTCATTAATTGACCAATTTATGCTTATGTCATATACATTTTATAAAAATTATGAAATTGCCACTGACAGATTTCATTGACCTCAATAATTTTTTTTTAAGGAATTGATACTTTCCGTGGTATGAGAGAAAAAATAAAGGAGCATTACCTTTGTGTATTTTATTGACCTCAATAAAATTTTATTGAGGTCAATAAACTATTTTTTTAGGTCAATAGACTGTTTTATTGAGATCAATAAAATTTTATTGAAGTCGACAACAAGAATGTCAGTGCAGCAACGATGTCGTATCAGTCCCAAGCTTGAATTTCCAACATGCTCCACCGTGTCCACTGCCATCACTTCCAGACACCGCCTACACAGCCAAACAGAACCACCACGCCTCTGTTCTTTTTCTCCTTGAAGATTCTGCGCCGGACCTCATCCATGCGTTATCGATGTCGGCCTCTCTCACAACACCCCTGTGCTCTTATCCTCTTCTCTCAATTGTCGCCGCCGATCCAGGGAACCAGATCAATCTTGTCGCCATCGTTTATACTCTTTGCACCCAAAGCCCAGTCGACGCCTTCTCTCTGCACCCAGGCCGCACTTCCTACATGGCGTCGCAATAGCAGCGCCAGTCAAGCTCTCTCACCACCTCTCTCTATCCTCGGAATTCACCGAGCTGTGCTCGGATTTCATACCTCACTTCCAAGTCGGCGTTGTTCCTCTGCAATCCGCCACCCAGGCCAGCCGTCGACATTGCTCTCCCACGCCACACTTCCATGATCTCAAAGCCCAGATGCCAAGGGCAAAATGTCACAAAAAATCACCATTCAATATTTTTGTCCTTAATTGGAGTAAAACGGGCCCAAACCAGACATGTTGGGAAAAATTAAAAATCTCCAAAATTAATGAAAAATACAAGGTGAAATTTAGGACCTATTGGATATTTCTCTTATAGCTAAAACAACTTATACTACATGCTAACACAATTAATCATAACATATCAAGTGCCTAAGTTCCCTAACAATCTTTCAGCTTATGTGATTAAGAATATTTCTTTAACTCTGTTGGGGATTGGGATCTAATTCTCAAAATGCAACATAATCCCAATTTAATTCTCAGATTGCAACATAAATATCAAAATTGACGGGAGCTGATCCCTTTGATCAAACTATTAGCATATTGATTTGAAGATGTGATGCAGCCATCATAGCTGATGGAAATATATATATATATATACACACACACACACACACAAGAGGTATATAATGATTCTCAAGTGAGAAGGTTTTTACCTTTTTAAGGTGTGGAGTTTTAATCTCAGCCGTTAGATCCGTTTTAAATGATCTAATCTGACGGCTAAAATAAAAACTTCGCACCTTAAAAAGTAAAGATCTCTTTAGTGGATCCTTAGTGGAGAAGCCGTATATATATAATTGAGTGAGAAAAGTGCAGAGAAAGTAACGAGGAAGAAACCAGATGAATTAAAAGAGGATCCAACTTTTCCTAGAGAGAGTTTTCTCAACTCCATTCCAGAGAGAATCAACGAGACATAAATGCTTCTACATTCTTTGCTATTTGGTTATTATTATTTATTTATTTAATAAAATGAACATCTACAGTACTTCCATATGTACTTATATGGGCACCAAAATAATGCATGATTAACAAGTATGCAAAGTTGATAGTGTTCTTTAATTTGTTGCTCAATTTCATAGCTTGAGTATTAAACTTGTGGCTATTCCTTTGGGGGGATAATTAACTTTTATGGTATGCCACTCTAGTTAACTCCAACATCTGCGTAATCTCTATTACTATAAATGAAAGCGTATGGTATGATGTCAAAAGGTTCACCAAATTATAAAGCATCTATAATACCCTTAATAATATAAAATAAAAATCATAATAAAATAATTTTAAAAGGTTATTATGATAAAAAAACAGAAAAATATAAATATAAAAAAAAACAAACTTGAAAAGATGGGTAACAAGGATTCAAGAAAATTTATACGTTCTTTCTCTCTTCACCAATAACACGTACATCGCACGAATATGAGGCTAGTTAGTAATAAAATGACGAAAACACCGAAAACAAACTTGTCCATATGAAACCTCAGGAAACACCAAGGCCCGTTTAAAACGTGCATATGGCATTGAGATGAGAATTACAGCTTTTCCTTAAAACACTGAGCATGACAAGTAAATGAATATATAGAAGGTAAAAAAATGTTCAAAGTTTCTTGTATGACAACGACGTAATATGATGACTTTGGATGACAACGACGTAATATAATTTGGTGTACAACTTTGTATACACATTTTAATTAGTTCAAAATAAAGGGACTACTACTACAAAAGACTTGATCAATACGTGGTGCCGTTAAGTTTGTATTGTCCTTGGATTGAGAAAGGGAAACAGAAAGAAATGAAGGTCACTGTGCCACAAAACTGTTCAGTGTCTTCTATGAACTCAGCCATGCTAAAAATGTAACAAATCAGCCATGTCTTCTTCTTTGGCAGAAAAAACCAGTGCATTATACTTGGACACAAGGGTTAACTTGCTCACACTTTAGAAATGTGCCTGCATTATCAATTTGACTTCATGTTGGTGGCTGCCATGTCCCTGGCCTGAATGTTTGACCAGATCCTGTTGGCTCTGTAGACCTGGAAAAAAGTTCAAGAGAGCACAATCATCAACATATCACACATTTTTTGGGCAAAACTAGGAAACTGAATTCATTGCAACTTATCAGGATTTAATCTTATGTGTTTTTGAGTTTCTTTCCTTTAAGATTTCAGAGCAAGAGGATCCAAAATTCTTCATATTTCTACATTATTCATGATTTTAAGGCATAAGCAGAACATACTCCGAATGTTTTTCTTTTTCTGCCTCTTTCTCTTTGGAGGTCCTGCAAACACAATAAAGTGGACATAAGATGGTTAGAAAACCCCATTGGGAGATATGAACTATTTGATCAAATATGAAATATGAGTGACAGAACAAACTGGTGCAAGAGTATAGAGTATAGAACTATAGATCAAGAAGAAAATTGGTCAAACATATCTATGAACATAGAATGCTTACACCACCTATCAATCAGTGTAAAGAAACTCACATAAAGTGCTCTAACTCACAGTATAAGCGCTTATTATTAAACTTTATATCATTCATGATGTGTCTGTTTGTGTAAATCTTAGCAGACCTACCTCAATTCATCCATCTCATTGGTTTCTTCCTTGTATTCATCACCTTTGAAACAAGACAAGGAAGAGATAAGTTAAGAATTAAAATAACTTGGCACAACCTATGAAAGAACAACAATTAATGCTAATATTCAACAGGATAATACTGAATAAAGATTCTGCAATCTGAAAGATAAGCCTGGAAGTAAAAAAAATCCTGATTCTAAAAAAGATTACTTTTTGCATAACTTACACTGAAGCAACAGTGATTAACATCACATGATAATTTAGAGGAATGATACTGAATAAAGATCACACAATCTAACAGAGCCTAAAAAAATCCTCATCCCAAGCATGGTTTAACTCGAGGAAAATAAAAAGAAACTACCTTCTGAGGACACAGGAAATTGGCGAATGAAACTTTTCAAGTCTGGACCTCCAGCTTTACCTATACACATGGAGTATAAGTATAATCATTGCATGGGCATAACAGCAAAAATACCATAAGAGATTATTGTAAGAAGCTTACCAGTATTCACTACTTTGCGTGTACTGCCTTCTCTTGCTTTTCTTTCCTCTTCTTCTTTCTTCAGAACTTTTGCAAAATTAGAAAATAAGTGTTTAAGTTCTCTGTATAGAACTTAAAGATACAGCTGAGCAATCCAGCTTATAAAGCTGCCATATTAACACGTGCGCGGGGTGGGGATCATAATAAATGCAATTAAGACAGCCTCTGTGTTTTGGCATTATGAACAGCATTCAAGTATTTACCACTGAGGCATATTTTGAGGCAGTTGAGAGAGATTTATGTACTACTGAGAGGTAATCTTGTTGTAGTGGCCATCATCTTTGGATGTATGAATGCCTCTCTCATTCTCATATCTTCTCTTATCTTTGAAATTTATAACAGATTTACTCAAAAAAAGAAATTTATAACAGACACATCCTATGGTGTACAATTTCTAACTATTTGATGCCTTCATTTACTAGATGATCCTATAAATTCACAAGTTCAACACTATCTTTGTAAGAAAAGAGTTCAATTTAGTTTATCATTCAAAAAGAGCCCGAAAGTAGCAGCAGAAACAAGAGAAAATTGTTATATATTGGTCAAAAGGACACATACGAGCAACATTTTGCTGGACACGTTCACGCTTTGCTTCCAATTCTATCATTTCCTGAAGGAATAGAAAAAATTGTCAAAGCACAGAAAATGTCTCTTAAGCGAGAATTAGATATTAATATGAGAGAAAAGGTGGTCAGAATAACATCAACGTTCAAGAAGATGAGCCCATGGTAATTGATAAATTAATGGTAATAAAAATATAGTCCACCATGTTTACTTAAAAGTACTAAAATAAACCTCTTTAGTTTTTCTTTTCAAAACAAGGGTGATGAGGAAGGGAAACCAATAAACCAAAGAATTAAACAGAGACAGATGTATAGATCTAGATGTACCTCTGCTGTAGGAGCCTTTTTGCGCTGCCCATTGAGCCAACATATCCATTCAACTACAATGATCAAATGGTGCGCATTAGGGAGTACAAGAAACAATAAAGCCAGAGTAAGAATGTGCGAATACTTGTCCATATTAAAGTGCATACTCGCATGTCTATAGAGTCAAAAAATATATATTGATAGGCAGCTATGTCATATTTCAACAGCTCAAACAGAGTACTTGCTAATTGAATCAATGATGTAAAACTGACAGAGAGTTGTATTAGGGTAAAAGCAATTACCTGGAACAGAGGTTGGATCCTCCTCCCCCTTGAATACCACCCATCTTTTCTCCTTCACTAATGCATCAAGGAGAAGGAGAAAAAAGAAAGACAACACAGAAAGAGCATTAGATGTCCTTCAAATATAGTGAAGTGGCCACATGACAATAATTGCACACAAGTTCAAATACAGCTTTCTATATTTGATACTATATCACAAGGACTCCCCCAAACTACCTTGTATGCAATTATATCACCCTCAACAAACGAATCATTACAAAATTATATCACCCTAAACACAAGTTCAAATACAGCTTTCTATATTTTCTGTTGCTTTACTCTGCGAGACTGCAGTAGATGTTAGTTCAGTCAAAATCATTTAGGGAGTTTTGGATAGATTTGCTAAAGTAGCTGGTTGAAGGAAAAATCAGATTATTTTTTTCTCCAGCAATAGAGAATTGAAGAACAAGTGGGAGCATTTTAAGGAAAGGTCCAGCTACTGATATTAAAGAAGAATATATGCGTGGTGCATTGTGTGTAACCCCAAAAGAGAAGGTGGTTAGGGATTTAGAAGATTGGAATAAGGCCTGAATTTTAAGAAACATTTGAAAGTTGGAACTGATTCTCTGTGAGTGGTTTAGGTAAGGAGTCATGTGCCGCAAACAACAAGCTTTTCAATGGTCATCCTACAAGAAATGGTAGGAGAACTTATCTGTGGCTTGAGTGCTTGACAACTGGCATAAAAAAGGGACTTTATTTGATTTTTTTGGTAGAAGAATTATCTATTACCAAGCTAGCTCTATAAATGCTAAACTTGGTTCAGTAATGCAGATAGGTAATTGTTCCTGGACCCCAGCAATATCTGAACCTTCAAGTGACTATTCAAGCTCACTGTGTTCTAATTCATCCCAATTATTCCATTAAAGACCATGTTTCCTACATTACTTCTCAGACAGGAGTTTATAGAGGTACTCAAACTAGGGGTTGTATCAGAGTTATATTGTATGCAGGCAATTGGTGGTATTGTCTGGTTTAATCACAAAGACCAACAATGGTTAGTAGGAGATGTAAGGCCCATGGTTTTCTCCCATGTGGTCTGGGGTTCGAACCTCCTCATGCTACCTACTTAGCTATTTGCTAGAGATTTCTTCCTCCTAAAGATTGTAGGGTTCGACAGGAGGCCACAGTTTTGAGCCGGGGTCCTAGAAGATAAAGATTACTCATACATAGAATATTTTGTTCGACATTCACTGGGTTTCGCGATGTTAAAGATCATTCTGCTACTAAAAGTTTTGGTGAGCAGTGGCAGTTCCCTCAGATGATATTTGTTAGTAGTTCTGAGTGCTAGTTCCCCTTTTAGATTTGTTTTCTGTAATGCACTATGTTCAGCTTTACTTCTGTTTGTAATGTGCTTATTTGTTCTTAATGATTGAAGAAACAAAAAAGAAGGAAAAAACTGCTATGATTTCATACATTTTCTTTAAACCCCATGAAGCAAATTTGAAGTGCAATGCACTATAATGAAAACCCAATTGGAAAATTTAAGAGAGATAACACAACAGTGGCCATAATGATAATCTGAACAGAACCCATGAATCAAACTGCAACAAAAGTAAAGACAGAGACAGGAATGAGAGAGAGAGCCACTTACTGATGCCATCAACTTCATCTTTTCTGGTGAAGTAAAGGTTGCCAGCTTTGTCCCTTCCCACCATACTCCGATTGCTGAAGAGCCCAGCAATCCTCCCAAACCACTTGGACATTTTTCTTCCTCCAAATCCAATCAAATTTCAAATGGGCTTCACTATCACCTTCACCAGCATCGTCTTTCACCTCTGTAAGATTAACAATCCAATGTTTATGGGATTCAATAGCCTGTCCTTTACGACAGTCGTTTGCACTCTACAGGTTCGCAAAGCAAAGAAATTTCTGGGTCTCAATTTAGCTCTACGAAAGCATCTTCCTTTTAGCTCTACGAAAGCATCTTCCTCTAAGGCTCTAATGCCTCTTTGCTCCTAAAATGGTACAAATGTATATTTCTGAGCTTAACAAACATAAAACGACGTAGTTTAGTTGTAGCAAAGCACGTAAAACGACATGTCTATTATAAAACGCGGCGGCGACCGACTTCACTACCTTTCTTCTTCAAAAGTTTAGGGAGCACCATTGACTGTCAACAGAGACAGTAGTTACGCCTCGCCGGAGAGTCCAGAGCCAGTCCTCGTAAGCCCAATCAATTTTACTTCTAACTCTACAAATCTGTATACTTTTGAGACGTTTCATTTCCATTAACAAAATGGTCTTGCAGAGATCCAATTTCCGAAAGAAAATTTCAATTTCGATGGTTTAAAGTTCAAACCTTTGCTCGACAAAACCCAGAAAAAAACAAATATAAAAATCAAAGCCAATGGCTTTATCCATGTGGGTCTCTGCAAAACCTTCATTTTCCAACACATTTCTGCAAAACCCAAATCCCCTTCTGCCCAAAATCTCACCCCAAAGACTTCAGTCCCAATCTTCACGAATCCCAGCAATCCACTGTGGTCTGCGTGAAATCCGAGAGCGAATTGATTCAATAAAGAATACCCATAAAATCACTGAAGCCATGAAGCTGGTGGCGGCTGCCAGGGTCCGAAGAGCTCAAGACGCCGTCATCAATGGCCGACCCTTTTCAGAGACCCTTGTGGAGGTGTTATACGACATCAATGAGCAGCTTCAAGGTGAAGCCATAGATATCCCTCTGACAAATGTTAGACCCGTCAAGAAAGTAGCCCTTGTGGTCATTACCAGCGACCGAGGTCTCTGCGGCGGTTTCAACAACGCACTGACCAAAAAGGCGCAGACCCGAATCGCCGAATTGAAGAAATTTGGATTGGAGGTCACTTTGATCAGTGTTGGCAAGAAGGGTAACTCTTATTTTATGCGCAGGCCGGAGATTAACGTTGATAGGTTGATTGAAGGAGGGACATTTCCAACGGCAAAAGAGGCTCAGGTCATTGCTGATGATGTGTTTTCATTGTTTGTTAGTGAAGAGGTTGATAAAGTTGAGCTTGTGTACGCTAAATTTGTGTCATTGGTTAAGTCTGAGCCAGTTATTCATACACTGCTTCCATTGTCACCGAGGGGTGAGGTTCTTGATGTGAATGGGAATTGTGTTGATGCAATGGAGGATGAGTTGTTTAGGCTGACTAGTAAGGAAGGCAAATTGGCATTGGAGAGGGACAGTGTGAAGAAGAAGAAGAAAGAGAGAAAAGAAATGTCGCCGCTTATGGAATTTGAACAAGACCCTGTTCAGATTCTTGATGCCATGATGCCTCTCTACTTGAACAGTCAGATTCTGAGGGCATTGCAGGAGTCAACAGCTAGCGAGCTGGCCGCGAGAATGAATGCTATGAGTAATGCTACAGACAATGCAGTGGAGTTGAAGAAGACTCTTTCAAGATCTTATAATCGTGCACGACAGGCAAAGATTACAGGGGAGTTATTGGAGATTGTTGCTGGAGCTGAGGCACTAAGAGAAGTTTGAGTAATCTCTGGATCTTCATTTCTTCTACTTTGTTCATTCTCTCTCATATTCTTCATGGTTAAAATTTTGTGACTCGCTTATTAGTATATATGCTGCTGCAAAATCATGCTTAGTTATAGAGTTTCTTAGTTGTAATAGCAATCTGAGTTCCCATGTTGAGAGCTAATCATGAAATTTTAATGAAAGATATCTGATTTTTGTTCTTACAGTGGTGCAATATTTCTATTTATTTATCGACTCATTTTCCTTTCTGCAAATTGTTGATCATGTATAATGTGCTAGGAGGCAGTACAAATTTGTTACTGAAATCAACTAATTCTTAAACCAAACCCAAAACTTGTAAGAGAAAGAGATGGTTCTTTCTGTTATTTGTAACTTAGAATCATAGTTGAAGTGATTGTTGGTTAGGGTGGGAAATCTTTGTGATTCAGTGACTATCACCTCTATTTACAAACTTACTATTCATTTGAAAGATTCCCACTTAGGTTTATCACTTGGAAATAAAGCTAGCGCTCACTCCCCTTAGCGTTCAAATGTACTTTTGGATCTTTAATTGTGTCCATTGATTAGCAATGTGGAGTTGCAGACTATATCAACAGGCAAAGGTAATAATCATGTACTCTTGAAATCTTCTACTAGTGAATTCTGGTTTTTTTGATATAGGTATGTATCAGTTTCTGCCATGATTGGAGAATCATTGTAGAGGAACTCAATCAGGAAAAGTATAGTAAAAAATTTAGGCCTTCTTGGTGAGGAAGTCATATCAGGAAGTTGTCATTTGGAAATTAGTACTCAATTTTCTTAGGAGAAAGGGGAAGCTGTTTGCACTCCCCTATGCAACTCCCTCAGTCCAGCAGGAATGTTTCCTAAAGTGCGGGAATCTATTAGCCATCTGCACTCTCGAAAAAATGAAGAAATAGAAACTTGAAGCTCCATAAACTCGCAACACTGTTGATGGTTACTGCCTAATATATAAATTGAAGCGAAGGTGTCTCTTCGATAATAATACAACTCACAGGCAGCTTTCTAGAATATATGACCTTGTGGAGATCTCCTCCTCCTACTATAAGACATACACTCCATAGATTAGGATACAACGTTATAATCATCTGTGAGCATATAAACGCAATAGAAAGTTTCTTATCTTTTTCTCGGTGGAATGCCAAGTCTTGATATCTGTCTGTTTTAACAGTGTCCTGCTTTGCTGATTGAAAAATCCAAAAGTCGCAACAGTAAAAGTTTTTCCAGAGACTCACTATTGACATTTGAGGTGCTAATTAGATGTCGGCTTCACACTTTAGGACCCCACTGCATAACTTTACGGCCACAGCTTTAGTGCAGTACACTACTGAATTGTTGAGTTTCAGTAACTTTGATAAGATTCTTTGATAAGATTATGGATACCTTGGTAAGATTCTCATTGAATTTAAAGTAATCTTAGATGATTGAATCACTGAAATTAAGCATTGGGAAATCTTGCTGGCTTACGACAATGGTGACTGATCTGTTTTCTTCCTTTGAATTGCTATTTGGGAGCCAAATGCGTTGAATGACGGCTTCTCAGTACTACAAGTGGGTCAAATTGCTGTACAACAGTACCTTCCAGAGAAGGATTTCCCTTTCATTGTACAACTTTGTCTTTTTTCTTTCATTCATTTTTTCTTCCATTCATTTTTTCTTCTTCATTACATGCATCACATTTTTTTCTTGCCCAAAATGTCCAAGACGGCTGGAAATTTTCCACAAACAATACCAAAATTCTTCTTTGGATCTCTCTCTCTCTTTTCAAGGATAGTTTTTATATGTTTATGACACGATTTGCATGCTTGCTTTATATCTTTTACAGCTGATGTGCATCTCTTTTCTCTTTAATGTTATTTCTTTTATGTTCTTTTTTGTTATTCCTTTCTCTGTTTCTTGATAGTAACTGAACTCTGTGCTGTAAAAATCAAGATTGGTGGCTACTGCTATTCCCTACACCGACATTACAGGCTAAGTTACTATTTCTGTTGATTTTTCTTTAGTATATATGTACCCCTGAAATAAATTTGGTTAGATACATAGCATGGAAGAAGGGATATAATAATTGGTAATTTCAATTTTTCAAATTTGTCAATGGCCCCTTTGACAAAAAAAATAAAAAATTTGTCAATGCCCCATAATTTTCTGTCTTTGCCTCAGCTACTAATTAGGTCACAACTGTTGACTCCCTTTCATTGAGAATGAACTTAGAATCTATAATTGAAAGTAAAATGCATTGATTATTTTTTAAATTTAACATGTGCATATCTGCACTAGCTAGCAGGCTTGGAGAAACTCAGAAAAATGTGAACACCAAATCTGATGAGAAGTTGCAGAAGGCTAAGAAACTTTACTTTTGTATTAGAATATTTTTTGTATTATAGTATTATACCCCCCAACCCCACCCCACATTTACAAGAAACTATAAAATGAGATGATGATAATAACTCGGTTGTTCCATTCTCAAATCCAAGTGGGCTTAAAAGAAAGCATCCACTACTTAGAACTAATCAGATCCCTCATTCCTTGACTGTCATTTGTTGTTTGCATCTTTTTTTCTTCTTTTTAAGGGACTCTATCTCTAAGAGAAAACCTCCTATCCCTAAATAGGAAATAGCGTCACCTTGGAAGAAGATCCATACTGGCAAGATAAGCTTAGAAAGAAATTCATTTGGTCATTTTTCTTTTTGGGTCTTTTTTGTATTTGAGGTGCGCGTACTTGCAATTTTTTTTTCCTTCCTTTTTTTTTTTTTTTAGTTTTACCATTCTCCTTCACAAGTCAGACTTTCCTGGGGACCAAAAGTAATATACATGAAAAACCATCAATTTGGAGATCAACAAAAGGCACGTCTGTCTTATTCATGTCACTTTTCACTGCCCTTTTGTTCCTGTGGCTGCTTGGGATCTCCATAAAATCTACCCCAAGTTGAACTCTTTCAAGCATCTTCAGGTAAGACCTAGTATAGAGAAGATATAGGATTCTTGTCAAAACCATTTTCTCTTCCTTATTCTTTTTCTAAGTTTTGGGAGAAGCAAAATAAAAGAAACCAATCTGAATACACTTTCTCTTTAACTGAATTTCCTTTACCATGTTGCAGGTACCCCTTTGGAATCTTGGGAAAGTTGTGGTGCTTGGTAGTACTTGTCAATCAGAGAAAGGTAGAGATTCTTATTTCCCTCATCTGAGACACCTTCTTTGGGTTTTTCTTTTGGAGTCTTGATTAATCTTAAGAATCTCCTTCCGTCTCTCTCTTGTATTCATGTTTTGGTATAATAATTTCTTCTGTCTAGAGATGATCCACATCTGAAACTCTGGTATATCTATCAAATGTGTTTGCTATCTTTGGATAGGTAGGCAACCACCAATGGAGGATAGGTATCTATCAAGGCAGGGAAGTGGGGTTTGGAGGTCTTTGAGAGATGGAGATTTTGAGGAAGGAGATGTTTGGGATGTTATAAGAGATAGAAAAAATTCAAACACCATGACTGGTAGATCCAAGGAATCCTCAGTTTCTGTTCCAAGGCGCCTCCCAACCGCTTCAAGAATGATTCCAAAAGCTAGCAGTCACAACTATGGCAGTGGCAGTAGCTATAGCAGTAGCAATAACACTCATGAAGCCAAGATTGTGCAACAATCTGCACCTGTTCACATTCCAAACTGGTCAAAAGCATATGGCCAGAAATCGAACAAGGGTTCCCAGAATAGTTCATGGCATAATGATTGTGATGATGCTGATGATGATGAAGTTGGGAATGGTGACGATGAGGATGAAGAGGAGGAGGAAGATGACTATGATTCAAGGGAACCCCCACATGAGTTTATTGCTAGGAGGCTTGCAAGGAGTCAGATTTCTTCTTTTTCTGTTGTTGAAGGTGCTGGGAGGACCCTAAAAGGGAGGGACCTAAGCAAAGTAAGGAATGCTGTTTTGTCAAAAACTGGTTTCCTTGAGTCATTGTGATTCATTTTAGGTCTCAACTATCATGGAACCATGAAAGTGTAGTTGTCATGTTAATTCTGTTTAGGGGTTTTTGTGATGGTTGCTTAGCCAGAGATTGTCTTGTAGTAAATGTCTAGGGTGTAAGAAATCAAAATTTAATGTGTATAATTGTCATGAAGTTCATCTCTTCTTTTCATAATGGGTATTCTAATTGCACATTTCGATAGGTTTGATATGAGGATTTAATGAAGGTTTATTGCCCCAATATCACTAGCATAAAGTTACTGATTTTTTTTTCTGGGAATAATTCAAGGAGTTACATCCATTTGCTACAGAACATGAAGTCAGCAACGTCAAAACTAAAATGATGAAAAGCATTTTTGCCTTTATGCAGTACTTGAGCATCTATGAAATTATCATGGATTTGGACCACATAGCCAAACATTGAAACTGTTGGTGACATTATGATTCCTACTGTACCTTATGGATGTGGCCAAAATTGACTCATGTTATTTGTTCAGTTTCAAGGGTTGCCACTTGCCCCCCAAAACATATTAGAAAATTCCATGAACATTGGCCAGACCAAAACATTTCTTTTATCTCTAATTGCATGCATAACATCAAAATCCGAGTCCAGTCATCCAGAAATATCAGTCGACCCAATCAACACTCTCCACATGACATAATTAAAAGTAGTGTAACTATCTTAGCAGTAATTAATTCAAGGTTCCCTAAGGTTTCGATGCATTAACTTTCGATAGTTGTATAGAACTATAGACTAGCTCTCTGCGATGATAGATTTTGGGGCTTCCTCTGTACTTCTGTTAGTTCTGTAGAGAAATCAGTACTAGCCTATCATTGTCCAAAGGTTAATGCATTGATATATCGGTACATAAATACACAGTAAAATTTTCTTATCAATAAATAGTAAATTTTTTTGTTAATTTATTAATATATCGGTACATTAATGTACTGTAAAACTTTCTTATCGATATAGATTGAATAGTAAACTTTTTTCGTTAATTTATGCTATAATCTTCATAAAGATAATTACCTTTTGCATATGGCACATCCACGTTGGTAAAAAAGGCTTTAACCTTTGAATGCCCCCAATTATTGTCACTGCTCTCTGCTGGCTCTCAGATCGTATAAAAGAAGGGTTTCACCAGACTGATGAAGTTGAAAGAGACCTCTAACCAACTTCATGTTATTAATTAATCTTATTCCTTTCAAAAAAAAAATCTCTATTTCTTTTCTTTCGTTTTGGATCTTTCTGCTTTTAAACAAAAGAAATGGTGCAATCTCTTTCAAGTCATGGTACAATCTCTTTCAATTCATGGTGCAATTTCTAAAAACAGTGATAATGTATATAAATCTCTGATGGGATTTGGGATTAGCTAGAAAACAAGTTTCCTTGAAGTTTCTTATTAATTTCTTTGCTGCTAATCATGATCTAAACTGTTTAATCAGTATACCTCTTTTGACCAAGTGTTTGTGTCTTATTTTCCTAATTAATTTTACAAGCCCAACCTTTATAATCTTGTCAAATGGTCATGAGTTCTAGGTTCTTTCTATATTCTATTGTGGCACTGATTCTTAATTAGTTCCTCTAGAATATATATATTGCTTTTCTTTACTAGCTAGTTAGTATTCAGTTCAGGTCATTTTTGCTGGTCTTGGTCTTCTGCTAGTGATCTACTAGCCATTTTTGTTTGAACCCCAAGTTCTTAAACATGCTTGATTCATTAAAATCAGAGCGTTATATGTCACTTGGAGAAGGAGAGGAGTGTGCATTACTCGCTGAACGACAAAATTAAAGTACGTTTGTGCATTTGTACCAGTATTAGCCTCTAATACATTGCTTATTAGTGCAATTCCTTTTTCATTTTTATCTACTACTTTTTGCCTAAACACTTTACAGCTAGCAATGGTTTGTTGGCATATACGCATTAACCATAAGGAAAATATATCATGCTAGACTGCGCTAGTCATATATGTTTCAACCTTTCCAGTCTTAATTTGCTCTTCCTGAGTTTGACATGAAGAAAGCGTGCTAGAAATTATTTCAACATTTCCGGTCTTTGTTCATGAAAATGTTCTCATTCCTCGAGTCCTAAACTTCTTAGATCCTTCACCAATTCCATTTTTTCCATCTCTTTTTCCTCAACTCTATGTAAAAATAAATGCTTGTATATGTCATCCCCATACATTGACCAAATCTCTTATCAATTTCTCAGTTTCCTCCTCGCTTCTCTTATATATATATATTTCGCACTCGTAGTTGGGCCATAGGCCTGGACTGAGTGAATGCTAGTGCATGCATGAGGTGCAAGGCCTGCTACTGCAGCTATGGTTTGATCACACTGCGCGCACTTTGTAATTATACTTTGGGTAAAATCCTCATATAGTACCTGGACTATTGCGAATTGCAATTTTTGGTACCTGAAGTTTCATAAAGAGTTTCATGGTACCTGAACTATTGTGTTAATGCCCCATTTAGTACTTCCGTTACTTTTAGCATTAACTCTGCTTGCGTGGCTCCATTTTGCTGGGGCAAATTGGTCAGTCCACCCTATCCAGTCACCTTAACACATCCAGTTAGCCTATTCCGTCATCTCTCCCTCCAAATGAACCTTCCTCGGCGCCAAAATGTAACTACTTTCCCTCCTAATCTGGGAGGCTAATAAATTGAGCTTAAATAGGAAAATTTCAGAGTGTGTCCATAGCAGACCAACCCGAAAATCTTTGTGAGTAGGAAATTTTTTCCCTAATGAGCTTATATAGAGTGAAACATCCAATTGGTATTAGAACCCTACCCATTAAATTCTGGGTTGCTATTGTGGAGTGCTCGCAAAGGAGTATGTCTATTGGAACGATGAGATGAGAACCCAAGAAGGAGATTTTGCTTTCAAGGGAAATCGAGGTGTTCGCATGCAATTGCTATAATACTTGGATTAGTGAGGAATCAAAAATTTCTAGAGAATGAGTTGAGAAGGATCCGTGCAAATGAAACCAGATTGCAGGTTGAGTTGGATGTAATGCGTAAATGCGAGGAAGGGAGATGATTTTGCATGAGGAGGTCAATGAGAGCAGAGAAAGAGAGAGCAAGGGTTGGATTCTAAGGATTGTTTATTGGATGTATTGCTTGCTGCCATGTTTGCTTTGCAAAGGATGCTTGAGGAAAATGATGAACTGGAAGGAGAAAACACGCATTTGCAGAATGAAGTACAAACAATCATAGTGAAATTGAGGAAGTTATGGCTTGTTTTAATTATGTCATGATTTTTTTTTTGTATGGGAATGAGAGTGGTGAACTTTATAACGTTGTAATTACTATGTTATTAATGAGTAATGACTTCGTGTTGCTTTGATAAACTTTGTTGTTGGCCTTCTCTTATTTTAGTAGAAATACACAAGAATTATATCAAATTGTATCACACCGAGTGCTGAATTCAAACAAAATTAGACCCAAAGCTGACATATATTAAGCTGCATCTTGTCAAATATTCACTCAATAAAGTGAGATATGTCTTACATTAACAAAACACAAATGGTCTCATAGGTTCACGCATTTGCAAATCACAAAATACACATCAAGCTGCCATTATAAAACACACATCAATTATGAAACTATAAGGCACTAGCTTGATGGTAAGCAACCAAACTCAAACCTTCCATACAGGCCTATTCACATTTTTAGGTTTGGTCTTAGTTGTTTGGGGTGGCTGTGAGGAAGCTGCAGGAGTAACTGAAGTTTGAGTTGACTGTGAACCACCAACATTCCTTAAAGATTGTGATGACTGTGCCCCCCTTTATTGTTCTCCTTGGTGGTTTGTTGACCTGAAAATAAATCACCTAATGGTTAATAAATTGCCGAAAAAAATGAACCAATGTATGCATTAAATGACCAACCTGCTCCTTTGTTTGGACTTGGACATTAACTGAGCTACTGCCTTGGTTCTGAACAGACACATTGACATTATTTGATCCATTGTTATTCACTGTGACATTAACCTTGCTTTTCCTTCCATTGTTCTGAACCTACAATTAAAACACACAATCATGGTTAGTAAGCAACCATTATACAAACACATCTTTAATACACAATAACACCATTATCAGGTCTCACCGTAGCTACTGAACCCTCCCTTGTCTTTCTAGTCAATTCAATAGAGCAAGTCCTCTTGTTATGAGATGGAGCACCACAAACTGTGCAGGAGCATGTCACATATCGGCTTCTTGGCATTTTGCTTGTTGCTGCAACTTTTCGAGCTGGGGGTTCCTCACCTTCCTCTCTCCTCCTAACCATTTTAGGCCTGCCACGTTGTTTCTTATATGTAGGAGGCTGGATAAGAGCATTTTTAATGGGCCAATGATCAACACCAGGTACAGGATTAATGGCATAACCATAGGCATTCAGGTAGGACTCCTTCCTATAGTAGTCATCAACATAGGCAATAGGATCATCTCCTTTCACCCAAATGCATGCAATAGCATGGGGACAGGGTAGTCCTGAAAGCATCCATCTTCTACAAGTGCAGGTCCTCTTTGCCAAATCCACAGAATGCTGGGATTGTAGGATTGTGCCACTTTTCCCATGCACCTCAAATACATAATCTGATGATCTAAAAGCCTCATATTCTCTAGATCTCTTTGCGTTCTTCTCCATGATCTTTTGTATTCTGGGCCCAATCAATGGTCTGCAGCCTGCCTTCCACCCCTTCTTGCAAGCATCAAAACACACATAAAACCTTTTAAACTTTCTCACTTCTCCAACCATCTCAGTCATCATCTTCACTGTTGAACATGGGTTTGTTTCCTTCAGCACCTCCGCATATGATTCAAGAAGATTATACTGCTGATCCTCACTTCCAGAATTCATCAAGGCAGCCAACGCTCTAGCCCTGATCACTTGTTTGTGAGAAATTGTCTGCCCAAAATCCTTCTTTACCAGGTTCATAAACAATTTCCTGGATATATAAGGATCAGTCCTAAATATATCCACATACTCTTTAGCAAGAAATGTAGATGTACACATTTGGACCCTTGGTACAACTTCACAGTTCTTGTGTTGCAAATTTAGAGTTTTGATTACCAACTCCGGTGCACCATCTTCGATGTCCCCAGCATACATCCAAAATGGGCAAGGCCTTTTATCCTTCTTACCCTTCTTCTTCCCACAAATTACCTCAACTTTGACATCAGTGTTCTTCTGAAAATACAAGTTCACTCCATGCTTCACAGCGTACTTTTTAACTGCATCCTTGAACTGCTTGGAGTCTGCAAATATTTGCCCCACTTCAAAATGAGGATCCTTTAAATCCCTCTCTGGCACCCATGTCTTCCCTTTCATAATATTATTTTTCTTCATCCTCTGTTTCATATTGCTTGTTGCTTCTCGGTCTGCCTCGTCTCCATCTGTATCAGATGTATCATCTTTTTCTCTCAATTCATCACTATCATAACTATGGTCAGATATCTCTCCAGCAAATCCCATGTCTGCATACTCTTCAAACACATTCTGGTTATCAACAAACTTATCAAACTCAACATCATCATCTCCTTCACCATCCACACCCTCATCTTCAGGACGAATCTCATAGTCACTGTCTACAAACTCAGCATCATCATCATCTCCTTCACCATCTTTATTTGGGTCTCCAAACATTGATCGTTCTTCCTCTTCCATTGGCTCTTCTTCTACCCCACCATCATAACCATTTGGACCAAAGTCCATGTAATCATTTGACTGATGAATAATGTTAACATCACTTAGCATAAATTCTTCCACTACCACCACTTTATCTTTTCCTTTGCGGGCAATTGTACTCAATGGCTCATGGTTAATAACATGATTCATTTGGTCCATATTAGTACAACTGCTTTGACCTACTTCACATGCAGATAAGGGCACCATCATCATTTCTGCCTTAAACTTGTTGTGGGGTATACACTCTTCATAGTTTGGATCTTTATCTTCCTCTTCACACAACTGTATTTGCCTAGTTCCTCCACCAACACAGAACACTTCAATCATCCTTGAACAGGGTAAAAGTGTCATCATCTTCATAGCTTGTTGGTCATCTGTAATAGGTAGGTAAATAGGCATGGCGGGATGCTTGAACCAATAATGAACAGGTGGCTTTCTATAGCCAAGCCTCCACACAAATGTATTCAGCTCCAACCATGAAGTCTTATCAGGATCTAAATTTTCTACCCAGTGTACTTCACCTCCAACATACTTGTGCCCATCACCAGCATTATAAAACTGACCTCCATGATGAATCTCCAGAATATAACCTGCACCTACAAAATTGATTAATAATAGTTAAAGTCAACCTTTATATCATTGAGAATTTCATTCACGTTGTTTCAGCAGAAAAAATAAATAAATAAACATGGGTTATTGTGTTTTTATTGCCCTTTTACCTTCTTTTTTTTTAGATTTACTAAACTTTTATACCATGGGTAACAAATGCTTCATTCTTACTCTCCACTAGTGTCTGGCTCTCTGCTCACAAATAAACTCACTTTCACTCTCACACACTTTTACTCTCATAATACCTCACCAGCAAATAAACTCACTTTCACTCTCACATACACTTTCTCTCATGCTACCTCACCAGCAGAATCTTATGTACTTGTATAAAGACAAGTTTTGAATTTTTAAGTCTTGGGTTAGTGAAAAGACCAATAATGATGTATAATATTCAACAAACAACCATAACTTAGTAAACAAACACAGGACCACAACCCCACCACCCAACAACTCATCTGGGTACTCATAAATTATTTTTGCTTATTTTTGTTCAAGAGTGAATGCATAGAACAATAAATCGAACAAACACAAAGCAAAATCCAACATAGAGGGACCACCACTTACTGTTGTATTCAGGGATTCCCGAAACCCTAAACTCTCTCCAGAAAGCTTCCATGGCTGCTAGATTCTCCAATCAATTTATACGTTTCAAAACCACATAGAATCGAATATGCCTTTTTTGACCTTTTTCCCCCAATCGAAGTCTCGATTAGAGTTTGGATTTTGTTGTTGGAATGATTCCCTTCGAAGACAAAGTCGGGGACTTAGAGATTTTGTTTTGGGGCCAGAATGATAGCTCGATGACCTAAAGAGTTCCAAATCGATAAACTGACCGAATTACCCTTGTCCGATTCAGCAAAATGGAGCCACGCAAGCAGAGTTAACGCTAAAAGTAACGGAAGTACTAAATGGGGTCTTAACATAATAGTTCAGGTACCATGAGACTCTTTATGAAACTTCAGGTACCAAAAATTGCAATTCGCAATAGTCCAGGTACCATATGAGGATTTTACCCTTATACTTTCCCCTAACGAACGAGGCATGCACCACATGCACTTCATCGATCACCTGTAAGGTTATGAAACCCTGGAATCCATTAATACTAGTTAAGAGACAAGTATATATGGGGAGAGAGAGAGAGAGAGAGAGAGAGAGAGAGAGAGAGAGAGAGAGAGAGAGCTGGTCATGTTCTTCACACGTGGTGCATGCCATTTCTGAGTGTATAAAGATGGACAGAACGTTGGACCTTGCACTTTTATAAAACAAATACAGAGAAAAGTGCAGCGACACTCCAACGCATTCTGTCGACCTTTGTGATACGTACTGGTTCTTTCCTGATTGATCAATTAGTAACCTTCTTAAGCATTGCATGTGAGACAAACAAGGTCCATTAATATATAAAGGGATTTATATTTAAGCAAAACGAACAAGAAAGAAGGCTCACCAAATAGCGGTGAGATGTGATTAGTTGATTATTTGTAAAATCAATATTGTGGAAGTTATAGCTCTGTCAAACTCACAACTCACAAACACTTAACCAAATTCATTGCTAACTTAAGCATCGGAGAACCTTTGGCAGACACCACACCAATGTCTCATTAATTTTGAATTTGATGATTTCTTAAGTACTTTGATCTTTGTAGGTTAAAGTTAACAATCTCGCTTCTGGAGTATTTTTGCTACCACAACTCTAATGCTCCAAAGTAACTAAAGTATAACTCGAGACCTAATTGAAAACTATGATAGGTTTCCTACAACCCAGTTGGTCATAGACAAATAGAAAAAAGCAGAATAATTATATCAAAATTGTTAATTATTTCAATTGACGATTTCAACCGAATTCGGGACGTTACACCTTTTTTGTCAAACTAAAGTTTTGAGTTGAGACTACACACGAATTAATATAACGACAAAATTTGGCAGAAATGTGAAAATTGACCGGTAATAAAAGAAAACGGTAGAGATTTTAGACAAATCGACATTTGGAATTTTGGACCAATTTGAGGTTCAAAGTGGTAACACATCAAAAAATTATTGTGGATTGTATATTTACTTAAATTTTTGCTTTGTTAATTAGGTGAAAAAGACACAAATGGGGTGAGAGAGGCTCGAACTCTCGACCTCAGGATAACTCACTCTAAAAGCTATGAGACCTACGCGCTAGCCAACTGCGCCACCACCCCTTGTTTGTTTTGGAAGTCATTTCAATTGTTCAAGATAACAATCCGTCATCTGTTGGTTTTTTTTTTTTGTCAATTAGAAAATCAATACTCATTTATCAGCTAGCGTTTATATCACCGTCATTCTGACTTTGATTTGGCCTCGTGAACTTGTTTTGTATTATGTAACAATTAAATCCAAAATGGAGCAAGACGTACATGTCCAATTCACAACAGGGTAATGTGTACATGTTCTTGACGTTTTCTCAAGTACAATGTTTCCTCATCAGTCTTGCTAGTGCAATTTGCTTGTACGTGGATGTCAGAATGAGTAAGCAAACTTAATATGCTCGTGAAATGGTAAATATGGATCTTATGTTACGCTTATTTTCACTGCTTTGTAGGTGAACAATACTCATAAAACCATATGCACGGACATTACCAAAGCATATAGTTTGAGCAATAATAACTTAGTTTGAGCAATAATTGTCTCTTTCTCTTTAAAAATTATTGTGTTGCAGTAAATTATTGCCTTTTATTAATTTTGTCCAACAATGAAATTATTGTCCGACAATAATGGTTGGCATGAGAACTTTCAAATTTTCGATTAAGCCCATAACAATTCTTAAATTCACAATTAGAATGATATACACTAGTGTCATAAGCGAGTGCTCAACAATTCATTTGTTGTCATGCGATTTAGGATTTTTTTTTATTTGTATGTTTGAAAGAATGCTCTTTGTCGCGTGGTTGACATCATGGTCTTGGGCAATCCTCTCGTACCTTTTGTTTATTTGAGTTTGTAACATTATTTTTTTTAGTGAATAGTCATGTTAGGGCTCAATTATTGGTTTTTTTTTTTAAATTTTATTTATCAAATGAACCACTTCATGAGATAAACTTCAATTTCACATCAAAACTCATTACAAATTACAAGCAATTATGCTAACTTTAACATGACAACAACAATAACGAAGCCAACATGGCTAAAGCGGACAAAAACTGCGCTAACAACGATTAATTCCAAATCAGCATAATTAAATTCGAACCCTAACCAATCCCAAGACAAGCCAAAACAACAAAAACTCTAAAAGAACTCATAAACCTAAGTCATGATTATCGCCACAAATTGAAGCAACGCTGTCATAAGTACCACTACATCTAACCAAGAAACGACTGCAGAACAGGTGCCAGATTGGCAGATTGTCTCCAACGATCCAACTACGTATAATAGCGAATTGTCCAATAAACTCCCTCTATATCCTAATAATCGGAGTCATCTGACAAAGATGACCAAAAAAAAAAGCTTTGAAATTTTCAACACACTTTCTACTAACTAAAATGATAGCAAATACATTTTTTTTTTTTTGATAATCTCCTCATTACATCTAGCAGCTGTTCTTTTTTTCTTTTTCTTTTGCTGTTTGTGATAATATGTCTTCATTACATCGAGCCAAAAAGAATAAAAATTCCAGAAATGGACAGATGGTTATTGGTTCATAGTTTCTGTGGTTCCTTCTATTTCTGGCCAGGAATTTACTCTGAGTGGTATAACTGTTGTTCTTTTCGAGGAGGAGGAAGTGCTATAACTGTTTTGACCTTCTAGGAAAAAAAAAATTACAATATTTGGAGGCACGCACCGCCAGAGGCTTCAGAAATCATAGGGTCAGTTTAGATGTCGGTATCAGAAATAGAAATAAACGTAAGTTGAGGTCATTTGCGTAACTTAGAGCAGCATGGTTGTTGGGTCTTGCTCATCTCCACCTGCAATTTACAAATACATACACTGAGACCCAACAACAGAGACCCAAAAGGCCAGAGACCAAGCCTCCCTCCATGATCTGCTCTCTGATTTGAACACCCAAATCTTTGTTGTGGAACCATGTGGGTGCTCATTTTCTTTTGTAGAAGTTTTCTTGGGATCTGATTTTGGGTCAATGAGTGTGTTGACTTGGGATTATTAATGGGTGTTCTTCTGAATTAGCTGTTGGTTGGATTGGAGTGAAGAGGAGCACAATGTCTTGGAAGCTCAGAGGAGTAGAACCAGCTTCAAGGAGTGCAGTGTCACGAAGATGGACCATTTTGTTTTGTATTGGTTGTTTTTGTGCTGGGATGCTCTTTTCTGATAGGTAATTCTCCCCAGATATTAAAGCTTCAATTTTTACTCCGAATTCTAGTGAAAGTTAGCTCCTAGTACCAATTTGAATTTGGTGAAGGGGGTTGGCTTCTTTTCCCCCATTAATTTTACCCAAACAATGGGAAATTTGGATGATTTCTGGGTGTTTGCCATATGGGTTTAGAGGGTTTTGGCAAATTTAGCATCCATTGGATGACTGCCATGAAAATCTTGATGGGTGAAGATGGATTTTCTGGGTTTTGTAATTAAAAGTATTTTTGTGAATAGTTTTGTCAGCATCTTAAAGTGGTTATTAATGAATAATGATGATGTCGGTAGTAATTTTAGTAGTGTTTTACTAAATAGAGAATGAAGCTTGTGGGTCGTGGAGTTCTCTTTTTTCTGTAGAAATGGTAATGTATGTTGTACTTTACAATTATGAGATTGGGATAGATCTGAATTTCATATAATAGATCCAACTATTGAAATTTTAAGGTTTTTATGTATATTACTATATTAGTCATTCTTACTGCTTCATTTCTCTTTTTGGTAAGTTGCTACTTATTGAATTCAGACATCATGATTGTAGCCGTGTACATGAGGTTCTGATTACACTCCACTTAGTTCAGGAGATACATGAGTCATGATATTGTTGTCCCTCCTCCATTAATATCCTCTCTGTTTATCTGCCAACACTTTTCTTTCTGATCAGTACATGCTATTTTTCTGCAAAATGGACATACATACCCATAAAAAAACTGTTGTTACTTGGAACTTTATCAAAAATTAGTGTGTAGAGTTTAATTCCAGTCTTGCGCTATACTAATGAAACGAAATTCTGCTAACAGAATGTGGTCAGTGCCTGAAATTAAAGGCATATCAAGGACAACAAGGGTCGAGGGTGAAAATCTGAAGTTAGTATCTGGTTGTGATTCCTCAATTGTGAGTATATTTACCTTTTCATTATGTGTTTAGTGTAGCTTAACCTGGTGGTTTATCAAAAAATTGACATGTTGTTTTCCTCTCTCTGGTTTAGAAGGACGTAGAACAGGAAACAATCGATGTGTATGGGGAAGTTTCAAGGACTCATCATGCTATACAGTATGCCAATTCCTGAGCTTATCTTAATCTTACAAAAGTTGTCACAATGTGATATCTTATTAATCTTACAAAATGCAGAACACTGGATAAAACAATTTCAAATTTAGAGATGGAATTAGCTGCTGCAAAGGCTGCACAGGAATCTATACTTAATGGTTCGCCTATTGCAGAAGATTTAAAAATTCCTGAGTCTACCAAGAAAAGAAAATATTTGATGGTTGTAGGAATAAATACTGCTTTTAGCAGTAGAAAGCGTAGAGATTCAGTTCGTGCTACTTGGATGCCTCAAGGTTTGTTGGTTGACGACCTATTTTCTTAGTACTTTTAAGATTTGAAAGTTTCTTACATTTTATTTCCACATTGTCTATACTATATGAATAGGCGATAAAAGAAAGAAGCTCGAGGAAGAGAAAGGAATTGTAGTTCGCTTTGTAATTGGTCACAGGTGAGCATTTGAGTTCAAAGTTATTTGCTAACAAGAAATTCATGGAATTTAGCTCTTTGTTATATCTTTATTACATAAACTGTAAACCTTGTGCTCTTCTGTAAGAAAAAAAATAAAAAATTCAGAAGCAGAAACTGATTTGTCTTTACTTGTATTGCTTGTTCCATATCTAGTGCTACATCAGGTGGTATCCTTGATAGAGCTGTTGAGGCCGAGGACAAAAAACATGGTGATATTATGCGGCTGGTAGAGCTTTTATCTTTTCAACCAGTTTCAGTTGATTTCTTATCTGACAAAAGAACATATGTACAAACAATGGGAGAACATTGACAATCCTAACCGTAATTTGTCTTCATAAATTTTACGCAAGCAGGACCATGTTGAGGGTTACCTGGAATTGTCAGCAAAGACTAAGATATTTTTTGCCACTGCTGTTGCTTCATGGGATGCGGATTTCTATGTCAAAGTTGATGATGATGTACATGTCAATATAGGTAAAATTTAACTTGCCCGTCGCCTTCGTAGGTTTAGAAACATAAGAGAGCTGTCACTTAGAAAGAGAAAATTGAGTTCGAAAATATTCATTTAAACTCAAAATAATGTGTAACTGGTACAATAAAGTTGCCTAAACATTCGTCCTTTACGTGCCCTCTGAATGCTTTCATAATGAATGATGTATAATGTGGAGCAGTGTCTTGTATGACTCTGAAATTGATTTTATCATACTGTGGTAAAAATGTTCAAAGACAGCTGAAATAAGAGTCTTGTTTATGGAGTTGCTGGTGTCTTCCTTACGGACATTCAGATATTGCTGCAGCCAAGTGTTTAATAGCATTTGTTGCTATCTTTCTCCCTTTTTCCTTACTGTTGTTTCTTCATCATACTGCAGGAACACTTGGAGCAACTTTAGCGAGACATCGGTTAAAGCCCAGGGTGTACATTGGATGCATGAAATCTGGTCCAGTCCTTGCTCAAAAGTGAGTTATGCAGTCTTAAAAATATTTCTTCAAGCTTGACATGTTTGGCATTCTGTTCCTTACCTCAGTTGTTCATCAACAGGGGAGTGAGGTATCATGAGCCTGAGTATTGGAAGTTTGGTGAGGAAGGTAACAAGTATTTCCGTCATGCCACTGGCCAGCTCTATGCTATCTCAAGAGACTTGGCTACTTACATATCCATCAACCAGTAAGTTTCCATATTCTATACAGTGGCAACCGTTCTGCTCCGAGTAAATCTAACCTTTACTTAAATCTTCCGTTATTCCAATCATCCAGGCATGTTCTACATAAGTATGCCAATGAGGATGTTTCTCTGGGTTCATGGTTTCTTGGATTGGATGTGGAGCATATTGATGACAGACGATTATGTTGTGGAACACCGCCTGGTAACCTCATATGCATCTGTTTTCTCCTTTTGTTTGTGTCATATTGTTGTGATTACATTCACTCTTATAGCATACAAGGTGAATTGGTGAAATATTAGAGGTGACTCTTCATACCTGGTGAGATAATGGCAGCGCATTGTTTCACTATGTGCCACTCTCCTCTGGGAGTGGGGATAGTTTGGTGATTGTAGACCATTGGCTTACATGTTATACAATGTGTAGGGCTCCATAGGCAGCATCCAATGTATCAATCATGTTACTATAATAAAAACCCACTGCACTGAGATGCCAGATCAACTCTACCTGCCAGGAGTATAATTAAGTGGGGAAGGCACAATTACCTATTTTGGTTACTGTTCTAAAAAAAATAGAACTGACAAGTGTTACTAAATCTAGGAAGAGTTTGCTATTGAATAAATAGAAAGAGTGGTGGTTGGGCTTAGAGTGGAGGCATAGTGGTGTTTGGTGGACCACTGTTCACTACCCCTCTAATGCACGCCTGTCCTTGAGCTGATGACCTGTGGTATAACACCCAAATCTGTGCTAGTAGCTTTTTTATATCTAGTATTACATCCCCCCTCAATTGCCACACTTATTATTTGGCTGTTTACCAGTTGTACAACACAGGCATGGTTTAAAAATTTGGCACAATCTCTAAGACTTATGGTGAGGACTCAGCTGGATCCTCCTACACGTTTGATCACTGTACTATGAGAAGTTCACTTCTTTCTTGACATTTATGGCATATCCATTATCATGACTTTTTTGTTTGTCATGAAGGTGAGGTTGCAAAAAGATGTTAGCCAACACCTGTTTTATGGTGTCGTGCTGCTTCCATGAATTTTTTGTTAAAAGTCATAGGCTTGTCTATAGTTCTATACATGAAGAAGTTTTTCGTGTTTATAAATTATAATTACGAATAAGACAACTTCTTTTTTTTAGAAAACAAATAAGACAACCTGGGAAGAAAAGATATGGTGATTCAAAGTTCAAAGTTCAAACTAGGAATAAATATTAGCATAACACAATGTAGAATTAGAAGTTTAATGATGTTATTTGTTACCGCAGATTGTGAATGGAAGGCTCAGGCTGGCAATGTCTGTGTTGCTTCATTCGATTGGAGTTGTAGTGGGATTTGCAGGTCTGCCGAGAGGATCAAGGAGGTCCATCGACGCTGTGGAGAAGGCGAGAATGCTTTGTGGAGTGCAGTTTTCTAATCAATCCAAGTTACAAACTTTTCTTCCAAACTCAGGAGGAAAGGAACGTGTAGATGGTTTTTGAGCTTGTATTGTAAAGTTCCACACTGGGAAATATCTGTAAAATGAGATGCATAGTGAGCTGGGATTCTACTCCATTTTAGATGAGGAGAGAGACCCAACCCAAAGTTACTAGAGGCAAGAGAGGTTGTAGTAGTAATAGCAATCATTCTTTTTAAGTGCTTCCGGGGCCATTTGTAATTAGTCTTCCATGGCTAATGAAGCTCCATAATAAGTACCAATCTTTGTGCTAGCTGATGCTGCCTTTTCTTAATAAATTAGTGCATTGTTAATTAGTTGAACATTGTTAATTAGTTGAACTCTTAGTGGGTTTCGTTCAATTTTTCATGATTGTAAAAGAAATAACACTAGATGTATTATATTACTTTCTGTGGGGATCTCTTTCCTTAACGATGAAGCTTCACTAAGCAGCATGTGTGACGAGTTGACTCAGTTGATTCATGAGATGATAAAACTGGACCGATTTAGCAACCAACTCGTGGATCATATATATATGCAGCTTTGTTTTGTGTTTGTATATGCTAGCTGTATCATCTTTAACTCGCAATATTTATGTTGCAGCTAGCTAGCTACCTTGGCCGGACTGTAACGACTTTGAGTAGGTGAACCAAGAACATTAGTGAGCCGCTATGCCCGCGTGGGTTCTTTCTTCTGGTTTGCCTTGTTTCCTCTTTCAAAGCCTCCATGGCTCGGGTCTGGCCTTTGCATGCATGGCATGCAGGTTCATGCATGTTCGTGATGAAGACAAAGATAGGGTTCTTCGTGGAAGCCTGTACGTGGTTCTGTCCGTGGCTGCTCCTGCATTTCGCGATAAGGAGACATCGATCGCCCTTTCACTCTCTGACGCAGGTATGTCCTTACTAATTATTTAATTAACATGCACGGTCCTCTCGTGATTTGGTTTTTGACTATGAAAAGGTGAAGGGGCTGTGTTTGGTGTACGTGGCTGAGTTTCAAACCCAAGACCTCTGGTATTACCACCAGGCTTGACATCTGCTCACTGAACCACATCTCGTGGTTAAGTAACTTATTACTTGATTCGACTTTAAAAATGAAAAGATTCAAGTTGGTATCGACAGGGAAGTATATGGAAGCAGTTTCTTCAATCTGCCTATAGATCCGCCGGCTCGCTTCCACACTTGTTTGAGAGAATAGATAGGAGTCAATATAATAGTAAGGTTGTAGTAGTGTTTCACTCTTGAGAAAGGATATTGAAATTTGTAATTATTTAAAGAATTTTACATTATATTGGCAATATAGGTAGATTAGATTTAGTAAACATCAACATCCTTCTATAATAGTAAGCTGTATACTTGATTGCTCTTGACCTTCTAGTTCTGGAGCACTATTTTAGTTTACGGCCACCCCTGCAGCGTGTCTCCTTCTTGCAATCTCTCTTATTAAATTTGCTTGGTGGAGGAAGCATGCAGTTCTCACCCCGACGACATACTACCGGCTGGTCAGGTTTTAGAAGCCCAAAATCGATTGTGTTGGCATTGGTGGTTTCAGTGCAGAGCGAGCATATCAAGAGAGTGACGATGCAGAATGTGAATGCCTTGGACATCGCCATTTCTTCAACAAAACAATTCGTTTACTACTGGTCTAGACTTAGAGAATGAGAAATATGGGTGGAGGTGTTGGCGATGATGATGGGATTGGGAAAGTACCTAGTTATTTATTGTGTCTGTGAGAGCCAATTTTAGGCAATATGAAACAAACTGCACTTGAGGTATGTTATTGATTATTGGTTTAGCGCAATTCTTTGGTTTTACAACTTTTAATTGAATTTACGGTTAGTTACAGTCTGGCTTTAAGGTTCAAATTAGAAATTCGTTCCAACTGTGTTGTAGCTAGGTTAAAAATTGTTACTATTTTCCATATTATTAGGTTCAAAACTCTAAAGCAGGGTCAACATTAAGGAAATTCTACAATATGTTAACATATGACATACATACAATTATAACTTTTAGAACTTAATTACTTAAACGAGAACTTACTTTACTCTAATGAGAACCATATTTACCTTAACAAGAACTTTCTCTCCTCATAATGTATGATTTTTTTTTTCTCTTAAATATGAGAAATGTTAACATATCATAACCTTACTTATTAATATAAATTAAGAAAAATTATAATCTAAAAGATCATCCCGAATAAAAGCCTAACCAAGATAAAGCAAAACCTTGAAAAACATAAGATCGAGCTTAAATGGATAACACAAAAGGAAATACTAATTATTGCTCTAGGAGCCTGAGGATTCGAGGAGAAAAGGCTTGAACTACTCTAATTAGTAAATTTATCGCTAGACATGAGCAGGTTGTGATTCACACATATTTACACGCGTATTTATGCTCATAATCACTTGAATTATGCTAATTTCAAGACTAATAATTATATGCATCATTAATCCACATTTGTGTATATTGTAGGTAGAATTAATAAGCGAATGTGCAGAAAGTTAACTAGTTTACCCAAATGTCAGACATTGGTCAATTGTGACTCGATAACATCATGAAGAAAATCAACTCTTGAAAGTGAAGAACACAGAAAATTGAAGGTTAAAACATAAAAATATAAAAAGTCAACCGGTTACCCTAAAAGCCAACATCATTGACCCGAAAATTCCATACACGGAGATATGTGTAAAATGAGATGTATAATGGGCTGAGATTCTACTTCATTTTTGATGAGGAGAGACCTAAAGGTACAACTTACAAGAGGCAAGAGAGGTTGTATTAGTAATAGCAATAGCAACCACCACTGGTGGTCAAGTTGGTTGAGTCTCCAGGTGTTGTACCCCCCTACCTGCGTTCAAATCCTGCTGACTGCGGATTCGAGTTAAACTTCAATCCACTATGTGGCTGGCCAGAGGGAGAAAACATTTTGATAAGATGTCCGACTACGAATTAGTCATTTGGCTGAAAAAACTTTTGAAAAATCGTAAGATTTCGATTTAAAAAAAAAAAGTAATAACAATAGCAATCATTCTTTTTAAGTGCTTCCGTGGGCCACTTGTACTTTGTCTTCCATGGCTAATGAAGCTCCATAATAAGTAGCAATCTTTGTGCTAGCTGGTGCTGCCTTTTCTTAATAAATTAGTGCATTGTTGGTTGAACTCTTAATGGGTTTTGTTCATATTACTTTCTGGTGATCTCCTTCCTTAACGATGAAGCTTCACTAGGCGAAGCATGTGTGACGAGTTGACTCGGTTGATTCATGGGATGATAAAATTCGACCGTTTTAACAACCATCTCGTGGATCATATGATTCATATGCAGCTATTTACCTTTGGCCTGACTGTATATTTGTATAATGACTTTGAGTTCGTAGGTGAACCAAGAACATTTAGTGATCCATACAATTAATGATCATTAACATTTTGTGTGATTATATATATATACAGTTAACCACCACTGGTGATCGAGTTGATAAGAGACTCCAGGTGTTGTACCCCCCCTACCCGGGTTCGAATCCTGCCGACTGCGGATTGGAGTTAAATCTCAATTCATTCTGTGGCCGGCCAGGGGGAGAAAACGTTCTGACAAGATCTCCGACTGCGGATTAGTCCTTGGGCCTAGGAAGCGTTTAGGATACCGTGGCTCTAAAATATATATATATATATATATACAGTTCGCTTTACGTGTGGACGTCTACATTGTATTAAAATGCGAACATTCTCATGCCGACCAATTGGCAACATAACTCAATCATCAGAAACGCTCATCGTTTAGATTTATTTTTAAGAATTATACTTGCAAAAAATCAGCCGAATTGGAGATTGTTTGGTCATCTGTTCTTGTATAGTTTACAAACAAATATAGTCCGTCAGATAAAGCTGAAACGATGAATGTGGTAATAAAATGACTAAATAATTTCCAATTTGAATTTTTTTTTATCAAAATGATCATTGAAGAATGACTTAGACTGTTATAGAGGTGGCAAACGGGCCGGCCCGGCCCGGCCCGGCCCATTTAATCGGGCTACGGGCCGTGCTCGGGCCGGCCCGTGTCGGCCCATTTCTTATCGGGCCCGGGCTCGGGCCGGCCCATATACTCAAACATTAGGCCCGGCCCGGCCCACGGCCCATGTCCATAGCGTGCCGGGCCGTGCTCGTGCCGGGCCAATAACGGGCTCGGGCCGGGCCGGGCCGGGCTTGGGCCGTAAGAAAATGAAAACTATTTTTTTTTTCCGATAAAAACGAAAAGTGGTTCTATTTTGAGATAAAATTAATACTATAAAAATAAATACTACACAAAATTCATACAAACAATGCTTGTTGTTCATAATTATATATATATATATATATATATTTATGTATATATAATATATACATATATAATTATATATACATATATTATATATACATATATAATTATATATAATATATATACATATATACATATATAAAACTATATATATATATCCACGCCTCATGAACGGGCCGGGCCGCGGCCCGTAATTTATCGGGCTCGGGCCGGGCCGGGCCTAAAACGGGCTCGGGCCGGGCCGGGCCTTTGGGCCAATATTTCTCGGCCCGGCCCGGCCCGTTACATTAACGTGTCGGGCTCAGGCCGGGCCTATAACGGGCTCGGGCCGGGCCGGGCCGCTTCTTAACTGGCCGGGCTCGGGCCTAGCGGCCCATTTGCCACCTCTAGACGGTTATGATCATTAGTTTGCACGTTAGGATGATGATGTTCACATTTTAATACAATGTGGACGCCCACATTGTATCGTCCACACATGAAGATGACTGATATATATATATATATATATATATCAAGGATCCGGATCAGGGGACACATATTTTAACACATATTTTGACTCCTCCCAGATCTAACGGTTTTGATCAGATCTAACGGTTTGCCAAAACTAATCAGAACACCGTTAGATCTGATCAGAACCGTTAGATCTGGGAGGAGTCAAAATATGTGTCAAAATATGTGTCCCCTGATCCGGACCCATATATCAATAGGCAAATATTTATGTTAGCTGCCCATTTAGCAGAAATTCAAAGGTGTTCACCAAAATTGTACATGGTTCAATAATTTTTCAATGTTTTTGTATCACATTCTGATGTTTGATAAATGTTTACACAAAATATCAAGAGAATCATTTTTGTAATACATTGTTTGGGTCAGAAAACAAAGCTAAGTTGCCATTTGCCAAATTTTAAATTTGTTTTTATCGTACGTATTTCCCTTTTTCTTTAACTAAAAGTTAATTCAAGTGTAGTGTTTTTTTTTAAAGGTTGACTTAAGGCAGATTGGGTATTAGAAATAGAGAGGAAGAACTTGACGGAACGAATGAACCAAAAATTAGAAAGATATGAATAGTCCAAGTGAGAAAAATTGGATCGATATCAGTTAGTAGAAACCTGAAAATTGTGACTATTAGGAATGTCCTTCAGTTTAATAAAAAAGTGACAATTAGGAGGGGACATTGAAAAATTTTAAGTTCATGAAGAGAATTGCTAAACTATAGCATAAAAGAAATTACTTATTTTCTAAGGTCCAGAGAGAGATACATTGTACCAAACCGATGTCGGATAATCGGTGCCTTCTGCAATCTTCCTAATTAGTATGTCACTATGAAGTCATGTAGACCCGAGTCTTTTTTCTTTTTAGATGAAGAAAAAGGTTGATTTCTGCAGATAATAATAATAGCTTGTCATCATTATTCCTGCAGTACTGGAAAAAAGCTAATCCCACTATCTTTCCTTCTCTCCAGTAACAAGTCCCCACGTAATTGCACAGCTCTCAAATATTATCTACCACGTTACCATATTAGGCTCACCAACATTGATGTTCATCTCTCTCGATCGATCAGCACTGAGCTCATAGTATTAATACCACAGTTCTGCTGTCTTAATTAAACTGAAACTGAGAGTTGTTCTTACATTACTAGCTTGCAAAAATGAGTGGAAACTCAGATGACAATGCTCCAAATGTCACTTTTCTGAAGCTCGTAGATTGCTCACTTAGGATTTCTGTGATTCCTCTTAGTATTGCAACAACATGGCTGACTCTGACCAACCACCAAGACAACACTAGCTATGGGAAGCTAGACTTCAGCAATTTCATGGGCCTCAAGTAAGAACTGCATGCATCTCTTGGAGGATTAATTTCCTAATTGGATTTTAATCTGTCTCCATAATGTTTCTGTTTTTGGGTATTACTATCTGAAGTACCGTCTTAAATTCAGGTACATGGTTTGCATCAGCACCATTTCTGCTGTATATGCTTTTGTTGCTGCTGTGTCCTTATGGATCAGATGCTTAGTCTCAAAAGCTTGGCTGTTCTTTGTCTCTGACCAGGTTATTTGATTGTCTTTTTTGCTTTGGCCCCTTCAATATATTTTTTTTCTTTTTCCTTGTAGACATATAAATAAATAGGATGTGGTTGGATGAAATTAAGTTTGGGGAAAGAGAAATAGCTAGTCATCTCATGAAGAAATCCTTATTATTTTGTTGTACTTTTGTAAAGGCTCTCAACATTTGGTAGAACTGTAGAAGCTCTTAGTTTGGCCTTGTTTTGTGCCAGCTTTAATCAAGTTTTGCATCCCTTAAAGGCTTTTAGCCCTTAAAATTCAGATCAAAGTTGTAATTCGAGTTCAACATGGGGTGTTTGAGCACTACACATACGGGGTTGGAGTATTACACAATGACTGTATCTCGTATCTATGAAATAGGATTTATAGTATTCGAAATTTCTCATTGTTTTTGAGATGCCAAATTTGGGGCATAAAGTGTGTCCATGCTCTCATTGTGTCCTTAATTTTCTGTAAATTTCAATTTTTGGGTGCAGATAGTAGCTTACGTGATGGTCACATCTGGGGCTGCAGTGATGGAGATAGTGTTTTTAGCTTACAAAGGTGACAGGGAAGTCTCATGGAGTGAAGCTTGTGCTTCATATGGAAAATTCTGCAGTAGAATGAAGTTGGCCTTGGTTCTCCATTCTTTGGCCCTTTGTAGCTTCCTTGTTTTAGCTGTGATTTCTGCTTATAGGGTCTTTAGCATGTATGAGGCACCTTCTGTTTCTCATAAAGAGGCGTTAGAAGAGAGAACTACTTAGATGGATTCTCTTTTGTCTGTTCTATTTTATCTGTCACTTTTATTTTATAGGAAATAATATGTTGACTTTTTTATTATTATTTTTTTGATCAAATGTAGAATTTCATTAATATTGGTCAAAATAACCATGGGCAATGTGATTTTATTTAGATATACCACACCCCCTACATCAACAAGAACTATCATCAAGAACCAATTTCTCCAACCATGGAGGACCCAAATCTTTCCAGCAAACCAGCCCTGTACCAGCAAATGCAGCTCTAGCTAAGGCATGAGCCCCTGAATTACTATTCCTAGGAATGTGTTTCCAACTAATAACCTCCACCTGAGCTGCTATCGATTGAATCTCATCAAATATGGGACCTTTATCATCCTAATAATTGCTCCAAACCCAGTTCTACCATTGTTCTTGTAGCAGGCAGTGTCCACATTGAGTTTCCCGGCGTTGGCCTGGGGACAACACCATCTAGCCATTGCTCTTTTCGGTGGTTGAAACCTGGGTGTGGTTGTTTTAACTGATCGAGAAGCTGCAAAATCATTAATCCATTCATGAGCTTTAAAAACAATTTGTTCTCCACTAATCACCTCATTGCCAAACTTCACATCATTCCTGTGCTTCCAAATCCACCATACCATCACTGCAAAAGATTCAAGTTCTGACTTGGAGAATTCAACAGTCACATGGAAAAATGGTTCAGAAAAATTGTGTGCTTTGCCAGACTTTGTACACATTATGCAAGGAGTGCTTCTAGACTTGACGAGCCGCCGTACAATACCACAACGCATGAATTGTTAACTTTTTTATTATTAGACCTGATCTAATATTAAATTGTAAATGTCACATAAGATATTTTTCCATAATCAAGCATTTAGTCATTTATTCAATTATTCGTTACAATTATACTAGCTAAATAGCTATTTAAATGTCTATTAGGATTAAATTCCTAATATTTTTTATCCATGGGAGGTGGGCCGGTCAGGAACCAAAAATGTCAGACTAATCTCTCGGTCGCCAGTTTCAGATCCATATATTTGTTTCATGGTGAACCCTTGTATTCCACGGTGCCAACTTTACTACGCTGACACAAAAAAATCTTTTATTTTTAACATCACACCTTTTTGCATTTTTACTTCTTCTCTTTTTTCACAAACTCTTTTACTCTTAATTTTTTAAAGAGGATCAAAAAATTTCACTCCTACCCTCATGGTGACTCTAACCCATGACTTGGATCTTAGGTAGTGGGTGCTCCTCTGCTCTAAAAAGAAGAACTGTTAGTGACTCAACGTATGCTAATTCACCTTAAATTATTACAACTCATTATGTAATAATGTTTGTCCAACACATTCTTTTAAAAATAGAGTAGATAATTGATCCAATAAACATCTCCTAAAATTTCATTTAAAATTTTCATGTTTTCCCCCAAATTTTCATCATTTCTCTCGAACATATACTGATATCGGTATTTCTGTCAAAATTTTTATTTTGTTGACTGCCGAAATTTCCTTGAAACTCAAAATTTTGGTCATTGGGTGTGGGGCCCACATTGGAGGCTGCTTTGCGGCAACTCTACTATCACGCTTAATATTCCTAACAAGTCTTGGACATCTTTTGTCAGTTTGAACATCTCCAACAACTTCCCTATAATTTTTTTTTTCTGTAGTTTAGTAAAAAATGAGTTTTTTTTGCTCTAACAACTTCCCTATATCTACCCTATTTTAGAGATAGTATATATTAATTATAACCACGATTACAATTGTTTTGAGGGGCATCCTGAATAATAGCATGAACAATAATTAACCAAAAATGGTTAATAAGAAAATCTAAGGTTACACCAACCATAAGTTGTCTAACTGGTTGATCGATTACATAGTGTTCGCACATTTTTTGAAAATAGAAAAACAATACTACTACATGTTGATGTAGACTATCCTCATCCCAGAAAACCTGCAGTGCTGCTCGCCTATGCACTCAATTATATATGGTGCTCACAGTATCGTACTCCAACTGAAATTTATTGAAACATTAGAGAATGATCTCCACCAACTTGCAGGGAATGAAATAAAATATAAATTCTAACAGAAAACCGAACTTATCCTTAACACTAAACCACAAATCATTCGGCCTCCAAACATATTTAGTCTCTTTTATTAATAATCTAGCCACCCAAAGATACATGCGAAAAGCAAAGAACCACACAACACTAGGCTTTCCACTTGGATCCCAAAATTGAAACCCAAAAAGGATTTCAAAGCAAATAAGGTTGACACAATCAAAAGCAACTGCCGCGCGCTATCAAATGCAGAAACCCAGAACTAGGCCAATCAACATCAGCACCCAAAGGAACTGCTAAGGGCACCCGCACTACATGGGGCACCATAATCCTTAAGCGGGCGGATAACCTCCTAGCACCACACCATCCCGCAACCACCAGCCACCATAGAAACCCATACCCGACCATTGCCGCCCCACCGGAAACCAACACCATCACCATGATCTACCATATAACAAACCCGGACCAAAAGCTTGCCTTGAGACGACCCCTAGCGGGTGGAGCCACCATAACACACCAATCACTCGAACCCAAATGGCCAAGGCCACCAGACGAAAACTCCAAAGTAGAGGGTGATTAGATCCACAGAGGATCGAAAAATCCGACCCGAATGTGAGAGAACTCTTGGCCTAATGTCGCTGGGTTGGGTCACAGTGGACACCGGTATGCTCAAACGAATAAGCGATTGAAGATTGGAGGCGCAAGAGGCCCCCAAAATTGAATACCACCATGGGCGGCACTAGAGATTTCGCTCTCGCTCATGACTAGTTTCCTACTCCTAATTTTTTTTTTTTATTTACAACAAACTCTAAAGTTATAGGAAATATATTTTTTTTTAATTTTTAATGCTCTTCTCTTTTCAAATTATATTCATTTGCATCATAAATTATTTGATTATTTTAAAAATAATATCATATTCAATTGTAGATATATAATAAATTATATGGAAAATGATATGAAAACTGTTGGAGATATGATAGAAACATTATATGAATTTTAACTTTTGATTCTCTATAACAGATATTGTTTAGAAAAACTGTTTGAGATACTCTTTAGGTTCTATATCGATTATTGGTCTTAAAGTCCAGTCTACTATTCTGAGATCATGATTCCCTTGAGTAATTTTTTTTTGGGTTTTTATCATATATAGTACCTGAACTATTTCTCAATTATATATTTGGTACCTGAACTTTAATTTTTGTCACAAGTAGTACCCAAAGTTTTCGATTTCATCTCTTGCAGTACCTAAAGCCATTTTGTCACAAATATATGCGCGTGAGGACGCGTGTTAAAAAAAAAAACTAAAAAAAAAAACTTTGGGTACTACTTTTGACAAAAATTTAAAATTTTGGGTACTACTTGTGACAAAAATTGAAAACTTTGGGTACTACTTGTGACAAAAATTGAAGTTCAGGTACCACAAGAGATGAAATCGAAAACTTTGGGTAGTACTTGTGACAAAAATTAAAGTTCAGGTACCAAGTATATAATTGAGAAATAATTCAAGTACTATATGTGATAAAAACCCTTTTTTTTTTTAGGGGAAAACACTATTATTTATTGAAAATGACCGAGCCATACAACGAGGGGGAATGTAACGCCTTGACCTTGGGTACTCTTACAAATATCCTCATAGAGCACATCCTCAATAATAGAGGGTGTCTCCTGTAACTAAAAGTCATCAATATAAAATTTACTAGCAAGATGAGCTAAACGATTAGCCACATCATTTGCTTTACTATAGATGTGTCGGAAAGAAATGGAAGGGATAGTAGTCATATACTCCTTACAATCTTCCACGATCCGACCAATTTCCAAGCAGTCCAAACTTGTAGACGCCAAAGCACTGATAAATACCGCACAATCACTCTCCATATCCACATTGGACCACCCTTGGTGAATAGCAATGAGTAAACCTGCTCTAAATGCCTCCGCTTCAATTGTCTTGGATTTGATGGATTTTGTTTTCTTTCTAACTGCTTACAAATTGTGGGAGATGCTCCTATTCGTTTATGAAATGTGGGATTATGTTTGCACAATAGTTGCGTGTTTTGGTGAGTAAATGCTAAACGATTTTTCCTTAGGGGCGCGAAGTACTTTTTAATTTTGTAAGCTCGCTTGTTTAAGCTAGTGTCACTTTGATAAATGATATTTGTCAATTTTCTTTGTTCGCTTGGCCGTCAGAATTGGGTACAAACCTAAAGGGTTGATCATTGATGTATGTACCTCTAGAATGGAGAGAGTGAAATCTGTCATTTTTCTAGCAATGGAGATCAACAGAAACAGATTACATCCACTGATTAACGTCAATAAGAATACACCATGATCAGAAGCATGTCGCAGTCCCAAGCCAACCTTCTGTGGGCCTCTCAATAGACGAACGACAATGAGTACGACGAGTTCAGAAGGTAAGAGCGCAAGAGAAGCAAAGCAATAAAGTAAAAAAGTGAAATTTGGTTGGTAAAGTAAAAAGTCAGTGGGTGAGTGTTCCTTCCTTATTATCTATCAGTTTCCCCATTTATTGCGTTCTCCTTATTCCTTCCCCTCCCTCTCTGATTCCTTCCCAAATCCTTTTCATTTCTCGTTCCTCTGATTTCTGTTGGTAAGAACAAAAAAAAATGAATTTTGTTCATTTCATTGTTTAATTTCTTACTTTTAATTGCCCTTATTTTCAATTAAAATTCCCTAATTTGGTTCTTTTTCTGTGTGATCAAAACTCACAAGGGCTTAGCAAAGCAGTCAGAGAGACTTCTGATCCTCCATGGCCAAAAGCTCCTTCAAGCTGGAACACCCTCTCGGTTCCTCCTCTCTCTCTCTCTCTCTCTCTCTCTCTCTCTCTACACGCATACAGTTTATATGCATATCGATGTGATTGTGCTAGATCTTGAGTGCCTTTGGATTCTGTCATATATGGTTTTTGTTGATTGAAGATGGGTCTCTTGCAAATTTCCTAGTATTTGTGCATATAGTGAAAATTCGTTTTTTTTTATTAAATTAAAGTTTCAACCTTTTGAAGTTTGAACTTTTATGTTTTGGGTTTTATGTGAAGTTTAGTTTTTTTCCCCAATTCTTTGCCTTTTGTGGATATCATTGAGTTATATGATCTGGTTTGCTTTATTTTTATATTTTCTTTATATGATCTGGGTTGTTGGTATTCTGAGATTTAGTTGACAGAAGAGTTATCCAGCTCGTATATGAAGATCACTTTAATTTATGTAGTTGAATTGTTGTAGGCCTTTCTATTTTGATTCTAATTATGAGTATGTGACTTCCTTTTTGTGAAAGATATCTTATATTAGTTGGAAGTATGCATGAGAAATAAGTATAGATTTTGAGCAGTGAATGGTTATCAAACCCTGTGAGCACGAGTGTAAGATGATTGAAATAACTACTTGGTATTTACTTGGGGTATGGTCATTACCTGGGCATAGATATTTATGTTAGAAGTGTAGGAATGGTCTGTGTAAGTTCATAGTTTTAGGGCTCATATCTCTCTATCTGTCTATCTACCTACTACACTATGCGTTCTGTAAATACAGCATGACTATATTTATGGTATGTTCCCAGTAGATCAGAGCTTGCAAGCTTATTCATTCCTACATTCTTTTCATTGTATTTTGATTTTTCTCCAGAAAGGAGGCAGGCAGAAGCTGCTCGTATCAGGGAGAAGTATCCTGACAGAATTCCGGTACGAATATCATTTCTAATTCATCAAGAGTCGGTGTTATCAATATTGAAGGGGGAGTTAGAAGCTTAGATCATTCAGATCCTAACAATGTGATTATAAATTGAACTTCTCAAATTGTTAATTCATACAAAAATTATATAAGCAAAGCATGTTTGAACCTTTAGTCGAGTTGTGCCTATCCGAAGGGGCCGCACCTATGGTCGTAAGTCCTCCATGTGAAACTCATTTAGCTTTAATTGCACTTTCTAGACCTTTATCAGGCAATTTGGTGACAAAAAAATTAGAATAAAGAGCAGAATTATGGTGTTGTCTGACCTTTATAGAAATGCTCATCTTCTTCTGGTGTTCTAAATAGGTTATTGTGGAGAAGGCTGAAAGGAGTGACATACCAGACATCGACAAGAAGAAGTTAGTCTTTACTATATTTATATTTCATATATGCTTTATATATTTTTCCTTTGGGGCTCTCAACTTTCTTGTTAAACACAAGCACACTTCTTTGGTAAGGTCAAGACTTCACATTGAGTTGCCTGCATTTGATAGGGATTCTTTTCCTGTTTTGATGAGTTATGCCATGAGTCTTCTTTGTTGTAGAGCTCAACCTAGTTATGCATCTTTTATCTAGAAATTTAACTGCATATGTTTTCCATCCCCATGACATCTCAACGCTTGAATTGCCTGCATTTGATAGGATTTCTTTTCCTGTTTTAATGAGTTATGCCATGAGTCTTCTTTGTTGTAGAGCTCAACCTAGTTATGCTTTTTATCTAGAAATTTAACTGCATATGTTTTCCATCCCCATGACATCTCAACGCTTGATCATTGTTCCATACTTTTTCAATGTAGTCACTGCAAAAGAATGCTATCAATAATATGCAGAAGAAATTAGGAACAGTTGGTACTTCAATTGGAGATGAAATATAAGTTCCAAAAAAATTGACTTCTGATTGTTGCACTCTGTCAGACAGTCTTTTCATTTTATAGAGAAAAATCACGTCTAATAGATTCTGCTTAATGTTTTATGATGGAAACAGGTATCTGGTTCCTGCTGATTTGACTGTTGGGCAGTTTGTTTATGTGGTCCGGAAGAGGATAAAGCTTAGTGCTGAGAAGGCCATATTTATATTTGTCAAGAACATCTTGCCGCCTACTGGTTTGCATTATTATCCAACACTGCTTCCTATATACTATAGAAACATCTACGTACCTTTTTCTCTCATCTTTTTACTTTTAACACCATATTTGGCTTTTGGCTGTTGCAGCTGCCATGATGTCGGCAATCTATGAGGAAAACAAAGACGAGGATGGTTTCCTTTACATGACTTACAGCGGAGAAAATACATTTGGATCCTTTTAAGTGCACCAAAGCCGAGTATCTGTAAATATAACTTAAATAAGTATGAAACATGTATATTCTTTCGACCTCTACTACTGCAGCCCAAATTTGAGGTTGCTTTTCTTATAATGCTTACTGATAACTGTTGGATCTATGGTTTTATGCCGTTAATATGGAAATATTGCATGGTTATTCCTTCTAAGAGTGCAAATGAGTGAATTATACACGAGCATGTTGGCTGATTTATTGATTTTTGCATTGGAATCAAAGCAAAGGGATATTTTACTTGGCGTTCAATTTTCTTATTCTTTTTTAACGTATTGTTAATCTGATTCCAATGTCCAATGTGCTTATCTTTATACATATATGGGATGTTTACTTGCTTGGAATGGGTATGAGAAAAAAGGTAATCAATTCCTGAGTTTTCTTGCGTTTACTAATATGTACATGAATCGGAATGGTTGTGAGTCCTACTTAAAAGTAATTAAAAAAGAGGAATTTATTCTTGAATATCCGGAGTTTGATTACCAAGGGGGAATATGTATTAGGAATGAATTCCATCAGAATGAATTCCAATTCATTTACATTTTCATTCCATGTAAGTAAACATGCCAACAGAGTAAGGGATGCATTGATTTTCTAATCTAATTGCAAATGTGTGGTGGAAGCGATCAAGAGTTGGAGGTCGTGCAGATTGAATGAGTTTTGATATATGCATTAGCTCAAATGAATTTGGGGACACTCTAGATTCTCTTTTATTTTTATATATCATGCGTTGTGATGTGTTCACAATCATTTGTTTTCTAAATTACTAGTTTTTCTGCACGCACTACACACACAAAATACCGCACTCACGCGTGAAAAATGGTAATGTCTTTATTTTTTATTAAGTTGTTGCGGTGGATTGATATATTAGTTTTTGAAATGCCAAAAATTAGAGAATAAATAAATGTTCGAATATATAAATTAGAGAAATATACAAATTAATAAATACATAAAATACACAAATTCAAATTCAATATGTTGGTTTGTATAAGAAAGAATGGGCAATTCTTTGATATTTTGAAAATTTAACCAAAATGGAGTATTGACTTTATATATATATAGATTATTAAATAATTTCTCTGAAAAATTAATCAAAACGGAGAACAAGTGGAAGTAACATTTTCATGATAAATGACCCATTTTTTGATATAGTTGGACTATTAAACAAATTCACTTCGATTATTTTTTCACAATGAACGATTTATTTTTTTGATACAGTTGGATGATTAAACGATCCATTTTAATTATTTTTTTGCAATCATTGATGTAATAAAAAAGACAAAAAAAAGAGGATATGAAACTGGTTTTTTCAAATTGATTTGGACATGGAGTATTACACACTCCCAACTCAGATATGCAATTAACCAGGAGGAAAAAAAAAACACCAAGAAAACACTCTTCGTCTTCACACATGTACTGGCGGTACTGCACTATCTCCAACCCAGTTCTGTAATGATTTTAGCCAATAAAACTAAGGTATTTTCCTTCTCTCCACAGGAGTGTATATCCGAGTCAAACAACATTTGGTGCTGATACCAGATTAGGATGGTAGGAGACTATAACAAGAACCATACCGAGTGGAAATGTGCAATTGATGACATGTCTTCGCCTCTTTCTCGGCTTCATTCATTGATCTCCATTATCCTAGCGCAGATGATCAAGCATTTGTTTAGGTAGCTGATTTGATGCATTTGTTTGGGTTTGACTTGGAGTTATTGAGGACTTGTTTTTTAGGGGAAAAAAAAACACTGTAAAAATGAAGGACAAGAGTTCCAACTAGTTTGTTGCATGCAGCTGAGATCATGCCATTCAGAGCAAACCCATTAACAGAAAAAGAATAAATTGGATAAGCAAGCAACATAGTTTATTATGTTATCCCTCTACTTGATTGCCCATAGCAATCACCTAACTATATTCAGTATTGGAATTCAGGAGACAATTTATTGCAGCACCAAGCAAATCATGAAAAAGGGAAGTTCCTTGTGCACTCGAAATGGCATAGAAATTGTGGCAAAACCATGGGCTCTCTTCAAAGATGAGCTGATTAGAAAAGGGTACCTCAGATAAGGAAAATATAGCTTCTGCAATAGTTACTGGTTTTATATCAGTAATTTTTTTTTAAAGCAATTTACATCATCAGTATATCTAAACACCAAAAACTACTAGGAAAACTGGAAAAGCATGAGAAGCAATTTATGAACATAAAATCCAAAAACTAATCCCAAAAGAACTAACTCTTGAGAACCACTTGAGGTGCCCATGTTGACACTAGTGCTTGTCCTCCTTGGGAATATCCTTCGGTGGAACCTTTGTTTCTAATTCCTTCGGAATCACCCTGAGAGAGAAAATCCATGGAGTCATATAATGTGTTATTAGGAAGCAAGAGACCTCTAAAAAAGAAGACAAAAGGCAAAAGGACCTGTCAGATCACAATTCGTCTAGTCTTAAAGAAGATTTAAGTAACAAAAATTCAGAACCCAGATTTGACAGACAAGTCTTTTGAATTATGTATAATCATTTTACGGCAAATCAATCTTGCCATATTGTAACCCCCAAAAAAAAAAATCAATCTTGGCCAATTTTCAAAACCATGAACACGGAGATGGAGCAACAGAAAATTGGACTAATCTGCCCTTGTATTCTGATTATCACTATAATCAATGCATCACTCCAAACAAAAGAAACAAAACTAGGGTAATGCAAAAGACCAAGAGCAAAAGAATATGAAAATGGATTGAGAATCATCTCAAAGATGCTATGGTAACCTAGGACTCGGAAAATTAAACACCTCAAAATCCATCAACCTAATATCTCGAACAAGAAAAACCAATTTCAAACCATCACATGAAAACTTACTACCCAACTTTTCCAACATCAAGAGAAAATTATGCTTGATTATAACATCAGAAACTTCATCCAAACGTACTATAAAGAATATCAGTTATATCCAAGGCAATTCATAGAAAATCAATTTCAAGATTGTAAATAGCATGGTAGAGTTGAACCATTTTCAAGATACGTACTTAATTAATATTGAGTCCCTATTTGCAAATATATCAACAATTTCATAAGGAAAATAATTATAGGAAAAAAAAAATTTGAAGGGAATACTTGGATTCTTCTTCAAGCCACTTGCGGATATGTTTCACATTGCGCCTGAAGATGGTAGCTGATTGTTTCACATCACTCCTCAATAAAAGAACTACCGCACTTACACCAGCCACTGTCAGTATGAAGTTTGTCAAAGCCATACTTCTTGTGCTTTTCCCAAACCCTAATTCCAATAAAATGACAGAAATGGTTCTAAATTCACTCTATTAAATGTAGTTAAAAGATTTCAAGTCTTAGCTTCCTTACACAGATATGCTAGGCAGATTTAATATGACATTATGAAAATAAAATATACACTCGTCAAACAATTCTAGATTGATTAGTGAGGAGACAAAGGTATGCATTATTGCCTAGAAAAAGTCCAAAGAAAATAATCGACAAGGACACCTATGAAGTTGAGTTCAACTCAACAACCACGCAAAACAGAGTGCATGAAACTTGAAGCAATTAATCAAAAATCAGCCCAACTCATAGTGACAGCTTATGTCTCTTTCGAACTAACATATAGAAATCTGGAAAGAAAAACGATGCAAAATGCTGAATTGCAACCAGCAGCCTTACTCTACCAAGCACCCAGCAGCCTTGCTCTATAATCCAGGATAGTGGTAATGCCCTGTCAGTCTCTAAACACACGTTTCCACAGATTAAAGACAACAACTAAAGATTGCCTTAACTGCCACTACGAATTTTCCTCTCATACCCTCCAATATGACATCATTCAATTGTGAAGAAATAACACTAACTTTAGTGGCATGAATATAGTCATGGCAATCTACCTAGAAAGAGTTCACGTCGACACAAACTTAGAGAACAGAACTCAAGCTCATTCCCCAATATGCTAAAGATTGGTAACCGACTAGAAACCAGGCGAAGTACCTTCAAGATGGTGCAACTTCATTAACATAGTTTTTATATCTTACTCAATGAAGCTACACCATCTTGAAGGTGGCTTCACCTGGTTTCTAGTCGGTTACCAATGTTTAGCATATTAGCAGCCAACGATGTTGAGTTCTGTTCTCTAAGTTTGTGTCGACGTGAACTCTTTCTATGTGACCATAATGGGATGCAAGCCTTGGTATTTTATATAACATTTCCTGCTTGCAAAACCCCTGTACTTGGCTTGTCATTCAATTCCCAAATTTTAATAAGAGGACACATGACTATGTAAGTGTAAGTGTGTAACTGTAATAACACTGGAAGAGCAAACATACATTAACATGTAACTGTAATAACCAACACCGGAAGAACAAACATGATTTAACCGGAAGAGCAGATCTGAACCTAAGTTCATAAAGCCTGCATATCATATTTTCACAAATAACTATAAGGCATACTAGTATCTTAGGAGCAACAAATTTTGACAAGTCAATCAGAAAACAAACGCACAGAAATCGCATATTAAAAAAACAAATGGGTATTTGAAATTTGATAGATACGGTGAACAAATGAATGAAGCAACGAGCGAGGGATCGGCAACGTCTCAGAGCCGGTGGCTTCGGACAGCTCCTCTGATACGTCAACTCGTCGGCGACTCGGTGTCCTCGAGTGAGTTCGATCGATGAGCACTAGCAGATTAGGAAGGGAGCGGCAGAAAAGAGAGTAAGAGAGGAGAGGAACTGAAGCAAAATGGGGAAGGAGAGAGAGAGTGAATTGTGAAATCCTAAACTAACTAAAGGTTTCTCACTTGTTTCAGATGAGGCACAAGACACCTGCCTCATTCACCTTGGGCTTGGGCTTGGGCTGCTGGCTGCTACAAGTCTACAACCATTTTTGTTATTAGCACGCACTAAATTATTATTAACATACTTTTTTTTTTGCATTTTTAATTTATTTTTATTATAAAAATAATTCAAATCTCCTTAAATTGTTTGAAAAAATTGTCTTTAGAAATGCAAATATGTGTTAATAACAATTTGAGTTGTGTTAATAAGAGCATCTCCAGCAGATGACCTATTTTAAAATTTAGCTAAATTTAAGGTAAAACTTAGCTCCAACAGATTAACTAAACAAAAGTTAAATTTAACTTTTGCTAAATTCTCTACCTATATTTAACTAAATAGGAGAGAGAAAATAGGTAAAACCCAAATACTCCAACGTTCCAATTTTTCAGTTTTAGTTGAAAAAATTTAAATTGACTTTACAAATAGGTATCATTACTGGAGAAGAAGTCTAAAATTTAGGTAGTTATATTTAACTTTTAGCTAATTTAGCTAAAAATAATAATTTTACTGCTGGAGATGCTCTAACTGTTTGTACACGAAAAGTGGCAATAGATAGGCCCTAATTTGAGGCCCAACTATTTAATTGACATTAAATTAAATAATAAATAATCATCAATTTGTGTCATAATTCATGCACTTCATGCATAAGTGGCCCAAGCCACAACCGGAGCTATTTAGTAGATTGTGGTTTGGAAGGCACGAGGAGAAGCGATAAAGGTCCGGATTATCCGATTGACTTGAATCGGGCCTCTACTCGCTTGGGAGAGAGAGGCCCACCGATTCAAACTTGCGGAAAATACGGACAGATGCTAGAGCAACCCAAAGCCCAAAGCCTAGGCCCAAACACAAGATCAACCCATTTTCTTGTTGTGCAATCCAGCACACTGATCCAGCATGATCCAACAGACTAAAGTGAGGATACGAGATTATCCAGTGGACTTATATCAAGGCAACACAATATCCAGAGGATAAAATGGAAAATAAAGCAACAATCAATCATGCACATTGATCCATGATTTGTATGTGATTTACATACAAATTAGGCCCCTAATCATTTTGATAATGCTAATCCAATAGTCGTTTAGTGTCTCTAATCCTTGTTTTGCACAATTGTAGGAATCACGAGCATCGGATGATATCGGGAGCAAAATGGCATGTTTTGGAGCTTTTAGTGGATTTCCGGCAAAAGGACGAAAAGTCAACCCGAGGACCGTCGGTCAACTCGCGGTCAACCCCGACTTGAGAGAGTCAACGAGTCAAGATAAAGTCCCGGAAGTGAGCCGCGAGAGAATTCCGGAGGTTTGATCAAAAGTCAACCCTTGGTCAAGCTCCGAAGGTCAAAGTCAAGGTCAACGAAAAGTCAACCGCGTGACTCACCCTCACAAGCCCCCAAATCAGCAAAGGACCACACTAGATATGGTGAGGTCACCCCTTGATTATTCCTCCTCTTTATTCCTTTGGAAATTACCCCCTTACCCTTCATTAAATCCTAATAGCCCTTGGATCAAACCCTAGTTTATCCTAGCCCTCTATTCTCTCCCCCCTTGCCTATATATATACCTAGTACTTCCCCAATTAGGTCATCACTTTTCAGCTAGCCCTATTCCCTTTCACTTTTCCCTTCCTTCCTTTCCCATTTCCCTTTCCCGTTTTCCCAAGCATCTTGCCGCCAGTCGACCGGTCGACGACCAGGTGTCGAACGGTCGACGATCGAACGTGAAGCCTGCATCTTGCATCAACCAGCAAGGGACGACTCATTGAGAGCAAGTAGAGGAAGGAGAAGGAAGAAGTGGCCTCTAGAACATCTTCATTGAGCATTTCTTTCCCTATTCTTCTTATATTTGTAATCAATTTCATATAATGTCCATTATGGTTAGTTGTGAGTAGTTCAATAAGGTTGGGGACTAGGGTTGTGTGCCCTAGTCCATTGTGATGTGATGATGAATTGATTATGTATGAGTGTTTTGTGATGAATGAATATGTCTATTATCCAATTTAATTTGTGTTGAATGCATGTTTAAGGAATTTAGTCATCTCTTTGAGCATGTGTGCAATCTAGTTTGATTGAGATTGTTAGGGTGACTCCTAACTCTCTCTAGGCATTTGATATTAGATGTGATGAGGTCTCCTTGTTTGAGTTTCTAAGTCTTTGTGTTCATTGCCTCTCAAGCCAAATTGAGAGAGTTCTAGTGACCCATAACATGGCACTAGAAATACATAAGATAGGATGGTCTTAGACCCATAATATGGCTAAGATATGAAGCTTGATTCATTCATTGCACAAACACAAGTACTAAATTGGTTCATTAAACTTCACATATGGATTTAGGCTAACCCGAAACCCCAATCGATTTCCACATCTTGTTTACACTCTTGCTCATTATTCACTTTATCTTTACTTGCTTGAATTGTCTACTTGTTTGTTTCATTTCCTCTGCATCATTGTTTTCCAAAACCAACCTCACCACACGCACACTTCGCACATTGTTCAAACACATTTCACTCACTCTATTTCACACCTAGCCACTCCGCACATTAGCTTTAGACTTGATTACACAAGCTACCGAGGGATTGGGAACCGTCAATCCCTGTGGAACGACATTCCCCCGTCTCAATACTACTTACCACTCTTTTGCATTTGTCAATCCAGTAGATGCATATCAATATCCAGCGGGTAAAAGAGAGAATACAACAACAATCAATCATGCACACTGATCCAGGAGCTGCATGTCTATATCCAACAGATAAAAGATGTAAAAGGAAGTCACTTGCTATTACCCAAATAACATGATTAGCCCACCACATCAATCTTGGCCTATAAATAGAGGCTCAAAATCAGATCAAAAGGAGGCTGAGCCACCTTAGGGGAAACTCTACTATTTTCTCTAGAGATATTCTCCAGCAAACCTGCGGGATTAATCCAGCAACTACTTCTAAGGCCAAAACTATCCCAAAACTACATATTTATTCATCTTCAAACCCATATACACAATATCTCACCAAGAGAAGAGCCTAAACACTTCTAAACCATGCTCTAGCATCACTTTATCATAATCCTCGCTTCCACACCATATCTCCACTATTTTAGCCTATTTGAGGACATTTATATACATATTATTTTGGATATTTGTTGTGATTTTGCACTTTTCTTCTCTTATTTGCAGGCTATAGAACGAACGGAGCCTTCCTAGGCCCGACGTCTTCGAGAAGCTTCGGACTCAGTCCATTACAATTTCAAGAACCCTAAAGCTTGGCCTAATCCGGAGATGGAAACCCAAAACACCCCCAAACATTTGGCGATCACGGTGGGACTGAGTCAAAGTATAGCCATAACTTACAAGAGAGAAAGAAAAAGATGAAAGAAATGAGAATCCGACGACGCTGCTGTGAAGATCCAGTGATGCTGCTGCAGATTTGATGACACTGCCCAAAGGATCCGGGGATGCTGCTGCAAATCTTGTGATGCTGATGCGAAGATCCAAACGCTACTACAGATCTAGCAACGCTCTCGTGGATCTTAGTAATGCTGCTATAAAAACCCTACAATGCTGCCTTATAATCCAAGAGGTTAAGATCTGGCTAGATGAGGAGCATATTGCGCCGGAAACTTGCACACAAAAAGTCCAAGGATGCAAGATATCTGACACTCTATACAAGACAGAGGTGTTGACTTCGTCACGGGGCGAGTTAGGTAACCTGGCAGATTATATTCAAGATCTAATTAAAGAGCTGGCGGATACTATTACAAGTGCACTAAAGGAAACTTGCTGGAGATCTATATCATCACAATCTCGTCGGAATACCTCTTGTTACGAGGAACATCATCATCAACAATTTGTCAAACCCGTGGGAGTCATGAAGAAAATTTCACTATCCGCCGAGTTGATCCAGAAATTCAAACTTGGAGGATGAGTTGACCACACAAGTGATCATGACCGAATGGATCCTTCACCTGAACAACAATTAACTTGAGCCAAAGAAAGAAGCCCCACAATGAAAAAGAGAAAAATTACCTTATTTCAACAATACGAGCTCCCAAGGAGAAGCAATCTCAAACTAAGATGAGCAAACTGTGCGGGAATTAAAGAATGCGAGAAAGTCATCTCAAGAGTGCATCTCCAATCCAGCAATTGCTTCGTCAACTAGATCAATCCCGGAGAATGAGAGAATGACTCATGAAATTCCACCGGATCTGGACCAAATCCAGTCACAATATCGACACTTGCATTTTTCTCTAAGCGTGGGAAGACGAGCTTGAATGCATCAATGATCTTGTGGTGATTACCAAATGAACTTGTAGAGCGCTGGATACAAGGAAACCATTATTACCACACTTTAACGACAAATCAAAATGTCAAGCAATAGTGAGGTATATCTATAATTTACGAACCCTCTATAATTTCTTGCATGCTTGGGGGATGCAGGATCATCTTCCCAACATTTGGGAGGCTTGATTACTCATATGCCTTACACTTGGGGGCTAAAGTAAAGCAAGAAAGGAGACCAGCTACAACGGGATACCCTACTGAAGGCTTTGCCCAAACTTACCATCGCTGCTGGATGCACTATTCATAACAATGTGTTTTGCGGGAGGCGATATGCATGCCAATTCATCATGCTAGAGGGAAAAATCACACCAATTCATGCTGCTGGATCAGCTATTGAAACCAAATCTTGCTACGAGAAGAGCAATTTGCACTAATCATGTTGTCGGGAGGCACAAGTCAACACCAACTCATTGCCGAGAAACGCCAATCAACACAAATATAATGCGGGAGGCATCACTCCTATTTATCGCAAGTTGCGGGAGGCATCATTCAAATCACATGCTGCGATATGTACAATGATGTCAATCCAACAAGGATTTTAACTCCAAAAGCATATAAATTCAACATGGAGCCAACAATCCAGAAGAAGAAAATCCTTCACCAAATCGTTCAACAAAAACGTGGCATGCAACCTATGAGCAAAATACAACATTTACGAAGTTTTCCCTTGACGACAAAGGGACAAAGCACAAATAAAGAAAAGATAAGCATGTAATGCTTATTACCCTGAGTTACCGGCCATCCGAAGAAGATGGAAATCCATGGCATATAACGCACAACTATCTAGAGGGGGAGACTCGCAAATACATGGAAGTCAACTATCCAAATAAGATGAGAATAATGGGCGGGAAGCTTACAAATTTCGAAGTGTGGAAAGTTGCTGATATCGAAGCCAATGATATGGTAAAGACATTCTTTGGAGAATATGGCCAAATAATAGGGCGGCACTCGAACCTTTACCAACATGCGAAATAAGTGGTCTCACAATGATGATCGTTGGAGCTGCTATCTCTCACTTAAGCTATTCATCCCACTGGATCTGAAATCCAAAGATTGCTGGAGCAACATATAACTTGACGGGATCTGGAACATTCCAAATATTAGAAATCCCGCGAATTGCCAGATTTTCCCTACAATCCAAGGAAAAAGAAGAATCAATGCTAATGCAACGACGAGAAAATGGATACATACATCAAGGGCCTCCCCTTGCGAAAATATGTGAACAGGGCCGCCACTCCTTACATGAAATATTCCGAGGGTTGCCCCGGCCTTGGTGGTTTGCCAAGCGTTATGCAATGTCTCATGCAAATATCCCGAGGGTTGTCCCGGCCTTGGTGGTTTTCCAAGGGTCATGCAATGCCTCCTGAAAATATCCCGAGGATTACCTCGGCCTTGGTGGTCTGTCAAGGGTAACGTAATTCCTCCTAAAAACATATCTAGGGTTACCCCGACCTTGAAATCCGTCAAGGGTTATGTAACACCTTGCAAAATATGTGTTAAGGGTGTCTCCTTGCACGGATAATACTTCAAGGGTTGCCCTGGCCTTGAAATCCGTCAAGAGTTATGCAACACCTTGTAAAATATGTGTGTGTTAAGGGTCATTTCCTTGCACGAAATATATGCCAAGGGTCTTGCCTTGCCTCGATTATACGCCAAGGGTCTCGCCTTGCGCTAGATGTACGCCAAGGGTCTTGTCTTGCGCTGGATATACGCCAAGGGTCTTGCCTTGCGCCGGATATACGCCAAGGGTTTTGCCTTGCGCTGGATATATGTCAATGGTCTTGCCTTGCCTAGATTATACGCCAAGGGTCTCGCCTTGAGCTAGATATATGTCAAGGGTCTTCTCACCTTGTGCTAGATATGTGCCAAGGGTCTCGCCTTGTGCTGGATATATGCCAAGGGTCACCTTGTTTGGATTATACTCCCAAGGTTTCGCCTTGAGTTGGATATGTACTAAGGGTTATACCTTGCACGGAGTATATTATGTTTGCCTTGCCAAAACTGTCGGATGTCTCATAGATGCTAGAAGCCACTTCTTATCGATATCGAGGGCCACACCTCATTGATGTCGAAAGTCCCACTTCGCAAAACCAAGGGTCGCACCTTGTTAATAAAAAAAATAAGGCATTGCTAATGTCGAAGGCCACACTTCATTAGTGCCAATAAGTATGCCTCATGGACACCAAGATCAACACTTTTGAAGGAACAATGGTAACTCGCTGGATTGCTGGATGGAGTCTCTTCCTACCAATTCACCGCTGGAGTAATATACAACAGACTCTACGTGTGATCAAGCATGTACTACACAAGTTTATCAAAGATCCAAATCAAGAAAATTTACGTACATATACATGATGTCCAAAGAAGACTTCAAGCATGAATATTTGAAGAAAAAGCAAAGAGGAGAAGCTCATTACCTACAACAAGTGTTGCCAGAGCCTACAATCCGGAGAATGAAGCTATCCCGCAATAATCATAACTAGCTCCATAAGCTACTACGTCTAGTGCCGGAAGCCATCATACATCACAATAATGGCCGGATACAACTTGCATTACCTCCGGCTCGGAACCAAAACACCATCATCATCTTATCTATACCAGCCACCAAAAGGCGCAATAAGTACAAGATCATTCAAGGATCAAATAATTCAAGACGTACAATTGCACCGGATTACCTGCGAAACATTGTTGGATCTTCCAAGCTGCCGGATTACCTTCGAACAATTATTGTCAATCAACAAGTTGCTACTGGATAAAGCTCAAGTTGTGCTGATTAGCCCAAACATTGGCAAAGCTAAAGTCTTAAAGCTAATGTCAAAGAATAAGAAAAGTACTCCCAAAGAACAATAAAACTATTGTCGAAGAACAATACAATAAAGCTACTATCAAAGAATAAGAAAAGTACTACAAAAAACAATAAAGTTTCTGGCGAGGAACAAGAAATGTACTGCCAAAGAATAATAAAGCTACTGTCGAAGAACAATAAAGCTACTGTCGAAGAACAATAAAGCTAATGTCAAAAAACAATAAAGTTATTGCCAAAGATCAATGCAGTAGCTTTTTGTAGGCAGTGGCATTTTTATAAATAATGAGAAAAAAAAACACGGTGGCATTTTTGTAAATATTAAAATTTGTAATATTTTGGTGGCTTTATGAGGAATAAAAATATTAGGTGACTTTTTTAAGAATATAGAACGCAAAAAACTGACAATAACTTTTTGAAGAATCATAATTTTTAAGGACTTTTCAAACTGACAGAACGCAAAAATTTCGACTCGTTTATTATTAACGATTTTTCAAATTAGGAAAAATAGAAAATTATAAAAAAAAAAAAAAAACGGGTTGAGATTTTCGAGCTCCGTCTATTGGAACACCTTTTAAAATTCATTTTTTATCAACAGGAGGCTAGCCAAGTGAGGCCAAAGGAGGCCAATAAAGGCCAACCAAGGGAGGCCAGCCAAGCGAGTTTATTTGTTTGATTATTTTGACCATCGAGCACCATTGAGTCTATTTGTTATGACATCAATTACAGTGTCTTGTGATCAAAATTGCTAACCCATTTTAAGGTATAAAAATAATGCATATGCAAAAATATGACTTATTGTGCTTGAAAAATATACGGCCCCTTCAATTTGGAGCACTAAAAAGCTTTTTTTGTGCCATAAAAACTTCATAAGGCCCCTTCATGAGGCCAGCCAAGCTAGGCCAAGAGACGCCAGCCAAGAGAGGCCACAGGAGGCCAGCCAAGCGAGGCCAATGGAAGCCAACCAAGCGAGGCCAACAAAGGGTGAGCAACCAAGCGAGGTCAAAGAAGGCCAGCCAAGCAAGGCCAAGCGAGGCCACAAGAGGCAAAAGGAAGGCAGCCAAGGGAGGCCAGCCAAGCAAGGCCAAGCAAAGCCAAGGGAGGCCAGCCAAGCTAGGCCACGCAAGGTCAAATGAGGCCACCCAAGCGAGGCCACGCTAGCCTAATCATGGCCAATTTTGGCAGTCCAACCACGTTCTAACACCGTTGAAAATAACCCCTATTTTTTCTCCAATTTTTTTTTTGGCAAAATTATGGTTTTTCTCCTAAAATTATGGACTATAGCGCACGGTTTTTGTGCCAAAATCGCATTTTTTTACTTTCGCTCTAAAATCTTTCCACACTCAAATCATGATTTTTAAGGAATTCTCAAGTTGACAGATCACAAAAATATCGAGCCGTTTATTTTCTATGATTTTTCAGAGTCCAAAAACTCGGAAAACTAAAAAATTCATAAAAAATAAACGATACGAGATTTTCGAGTTCTGTCAATTGTAAAACCTTTTAAAAATCATGTTTTACCTCTGGTTTAGAGATTTTACCTCTGGTTAAAAGTTAAAAGATTTTTATTTTTTTTGCCGAAATCATAATTTTTCACCCAAAACCGTGGGGTTAGCACACGGTTTTTTGACCAAAATTGCATTTTTTTTCATTTTCACTCCAAAATCTTCTTACACTCAAATCATCTTTTTTAACGGACTCTCAAGTTGACAGATCGCAAAAATATCGACCCATTTATTTTCTATGATTTTTCAAAGTCCAAAAACTCGGAAAACTAGAAAATTCATAAAAAATAAACAATACGAGATTTTCAAGTTCTATCAATTGTGAAACCTTTTAGAAATCATGTTTTACCTCTGGTTAAATTTTCGAGAGATTTTTATTTTTTGTGCCGAAATCATGGTTTTTCACCCTAAACCGCGGGGTTAGCACACGGTTTTTTGACCAAAATTGCATTTTTTTTCATTTTCACTCCAAAATCTTCTTACACTCAAATCATCTTTTTTAACGGACTCTCAAGTTGACAGATCGTAAAAATATCGACCCGTTTATTTTCTATGATTTTTCAAAGTCCAAAAACACGGAAAACTAGAAAATTCATAAAAAATAAACGATACGAGATTCCGAGTTCTGTCAATTGTGAAACCTTTTATAAATCATGTTTTACTTCTGGTTCAAAGTTGAGAGATTTTTATTTTTTTTGCTGAAATCATAATTTTTCACCAAAAACCGTTGGTTAGCACACGATTTTTTGGCCAAAATCGCATTTTTTTACTTTCGCTCCAAAATCTTCTTACACTCAAATCCTCTTTTTTAACGAACGCTCAAGTTGACAGATCATAAAAATATCGAGCCGTTTATTTTCTCTGATTTTTCAAAGTCCAAAAACTCGAAAAACTTGAAAATTCATAAAAAATAAACGATTCGAGATTTTCGAGTTTTGTCAAATGTGGAACCTTTTAGAAATCATGTTTTACCTCTGGTTAAAAGTTGAGAGATTTTTATTTTTTTAGCCGAAATCATAATTTTTCACCCAAACACGGTTTTTTTGGCCAAAATCGCATTTTTTTACTTTTTCTCCAAAATCTCTTCACACTCAAATCTTGATTTTTAAGGAATTCTCAAGTTGACAGATCACAAAAATATCGAGCCGTTTATTTTCTATGATTTTTCAAAGTTCAAAAACTCGGAAAACTAGAAAATTCATAAAAAAATAAACGATATGAGATTTTCTAGTTCTGTCAATTGGGAATCTTTTTAGAAATCAAGTTTTGTCTCTGATTAAATTTTGAGAGATTTTTATTTTTTATGCCGAAATCATGGTTTTTCACCGTAAACCGTGGGGGTTAGCACACGGTTTTTTGGTCAAAATCGCATGATTTTATTTTCTCACCAAAATCTTTACACACTAAAATCATGCTTTTAAAACACTTCTTAAACTGACGGAACGCAAAAATCTGTACCAGAACTTTTTTTATTATTTTTCAAAATCAGAAAACAGGAAATTAGTAAAAAAAAAATAGTGGGTAGGTCGAGGTTTCCTAGTTCCGTTGATTGGAACACTTAGGAAAAATTAAGTTTTACCAATGGTGAGTTTTTGGCAGAGGCAAATTTCAAGAAAAAAATGAAAGTGACAAGGTTTATTTATTCAAATTCTAATTAAAAAAATGTTTATTTTGAACAACTTGTAGCGACGAAATGTTCGTCACTACAAGTGTTCCTAATTTTTATCTTTATTTAAATTTAACCAAGTAAAAAAGGAGCACTTTCGGGGATTTTAAGGTCTCGCGTTGGGTTTCTTTAAGACTCTAAAATACTTTTGGACACTCGCTCAAACTGGCATTGAGAATTTTAAAGATGCAATTTTTTAAGAAAATCACTCAAAATTGTGGACTATAGCACATGGTTTTTTGGTCAAAATCGCATGATTTTATTTTCTCACCAAAATCTTTCCACACTCAAATCATGCTTTTAAAACACTTCTTTTTTTTATTATTTTTCAAAATCAGAAAACAGGAAATTAGTAAAAAAAAATAGTAGGTCGAGATTTCCTAGTTCCGTCGATTGGAACACTCTGGAAAAATCAAGTTTTACCAATGGTGAGTTTTTGGCATAGGCAAATTTCATGAAAAAAATGAAAGTGACAAGGTTTATTTGTTCAAATTCTAATTAAAAAATATTTATTTTGAACAACTTGTAGCGACGAAATGTTCGTCGCTACAAGTGTTCCTAATTTTTATCTTTATTTAAATTTAACCAAGTAATAAAGGAACACTTCCGAAGATTTTAAGGTCTCGCGTTGGGTTTCTTTAAGACTCTAAAATACTTTTGGATACTCGCTCAAACTGGCATTGAGAATTTCAAAGATGCAATTTTTTAAAAAAATCACTCAAAATTGTGGACTATAGCACACGGTTTTTTGGTCAAAATCGTATGATTTTTATATTCTTCAAACTGACAGAACGCAAAAATTGGGCCAATATTGTAATATTTTAGTGGTTTTATGGGGAATAAAAATATTATGTGACTTTTTGAAGAATATAGGTTATGTAAATGACTTTATGGGTAATTGGTCCTAATTAATAATGTAGAATATATTATATATTGATCAAAGAGATAAGATTTTACTGTCATATATTAGTAGGCTCAGTCCCGTACATATATATATGTATATACAAAGTTATATAACAATACCAGGTACAGGTCTACAGGACACTTGATCGAACAAACAACCATCATGGTATAAAAAAAACAAAGTCATCAAGGAATTAGATTAAACAAGAATCTCTTTAAGCCTTGAAATATTTTTATTTCATTGTCTGTAATATGTATGTGCTATATATATGTATATAGTTTGAGTCATATCTCCTCAGCAAATTCCAGGCAAGTTATCCCAATTGTCAGGAACTCTGTCATGGTCTGTTGAGACAACGGCAGGGAACAATGAAGCCATGTGCTGCTGCATGTCAAACTCCAAACTAGCCTCTGTTACTCCAGAAGATTGGCCGCCATTGGAGGGCTCCCCACTATCGGTACTGTACCAATCGGAGACCGGCTCAGTCGAAGAGATGAAACTGAACATCTTCGACAAGTCTTCAGGCATGGAATTCATGTGGCCATGATCCTGGATTGATTTCACTTCTGCATTTATTCAAGTGTTGAAGGAAAAAGTGAATGCATGAGTAGTAATTTTACCTATATATGTGTTTCTCGATCTCCTTTAAGCAAATTAATAAGGAGACATGAGCAAACATTAACTTCTACATCGAAACTTACCTAATAAAGAGGTATCCGTGGAGCTTGTAGCCAGCCAGCGGCCATAACCATCCAAGACCTGTTTTTCTCCAAAAGAACCCAATTGACCAATTGCTGCTTTCCTTGGATTTGCACCAGAAGCCAATGCCTCAGCTTCTTGTAACAACTCCTCCAAAAACCCATTATTGCAATGAGTCTCGTGGGTGGCGTCTGCAACATCTGCCTTGCTATCAATGGTGAACTGATCAGACTGTGACTGTGTTTGGGATACTTGGCTTGAAGGAAGCTCTGAATTCACCAAATAAAGTGACCTAGTACGTGGTGACAACAAACTGTCCCCGAAATCAAACTGGGTACTGGTGGACCGAGGCAATGGTGGCAAAGACCCATTGAAATTCCATGGTGGCTGGAACTGAAAAGAGGCCATGTCAGGCATGGAGATGTTGCCTGCTGCAAAATGCTGATTGGAACCAATGTCGGGCATGGAGCTGGTTCGCAAAATAGAGCTGCTTCGTTGTGCGGTTGGGGAATCTGGAGGGGAGAATCCAAAGCTGTCGCGGTAGCGTTTGCAGCGCAATGGGGCTCCTAGGATGGGAGTGGGGCGGTGGAAGGTGAAGGACGGCACGGAGGCAGAGAAGGAAGAGGCGGTGGCGGGATCAAATAGAGGGAGGGAATGATTGTGTCCGGATTTGGGATGGTGTGGAGAGGAAAGTGGAGAATGATGTGGCGGTGTAGGGGCGATGGGAGGGAGTTGATGTGATTGGGATGATGACGATGTTTGAAATTGGAAGCAAAATGTTTGTCCTGTGGGTGGCATTGCGGTGGTTCCAGCAGGTTGGGTTAGTCCTGTAGGAATGGTTAGACTGGTTGGTTGGGGATAGGAATGGGAATGGGAATGGGAATGAGATTGTTGTTGGGGTTGGGGTTGTTTAATGTCAAGAGGATATAGTGGTAGGCCTTGGCGTTGTCGCCTTTTCACTCTTGTGTTCCAATAATTCTTTATTTCATTGTCTGTTCGTCCGGGTAACTGAATCAAGAACAACAAAAAAGCATGAGATAGAGAAGAAAGCACAAAGTTTTTCAAAAGTTATGGAAACAACCTACCATTTTTAGTTTTTCTAGGGTTGCAGAAAAAGCAACCAAAGAAGGTAAAATTTATGAATACGTACGTAGCTGAAAAAAAACAAGGCAGCATTGGCAGGCTAAAAACGAAAAAAAAAAAAATCAAACTCGATATATAAGATCGAAAACGAAATATATTACCTGAGAGGCCATGCGTGCCCATTTATTGCCGTACTTGGCGTGGAGCTCAAGAATGAGCCTCTCTTCTTCTGGTGTAAAGGCACCCTTCCTCAAATTAGGGCGGAGATGGTTAGCCCAACGGAGCCTGCAGCTCTTGCCACAGCGGTTGAGCCCGGAATTCCTCTGCACCGAATTCCAGTTCCCTTCGCCGTGTTTCCTCACGTACTCCATCAGAATTTGATCCTCGGCGGCGGTCCATGGACCTTTCTTCAGGGCCTTAGTTCCCTCCATTGCGCCGCTCGTTTCTGAAGGCCTTCCCTCGCTGCTGTGAACAGCACCACCGCCATTAACGCCATTACCGTTGTGTGCCATGATGATGATATTAATGACAAAAATACAACCGAGCCAATGTCACCCACAGGCCAAAGCAAATCTCAGCTTCTCCTCAAATTGTATATATGACTTTGCTTATAGAAATTTACATTATCTTCCCTTAATTTACTTAGGGTATTATACTAGATTTCTATGGAAATGAAAGAGACCCTTCCCTCATCCTCACTCTCTCCTTACTCTAAACCCTTGAATCTTTCTGGGATTATGGGGGTCTAGAGTTCAAGAATGAAATGAGATCAGGGTCTCTGGGGAAAGATAGAGAGGGTTTGGATCAGAGGAGGGGTTGGTTGTTTTACCGTTGTGATTAGGTAAATGAGGGGAAATTAACCTGAAGATGTTTCAAAGGGAGGAGAGAGCTATGGTTTATGAATTCTGAGCACCATCTTTTTTTGTCCTTTTTTCAAACACACCCCATCACATTCTAGCTGTTGGCTTTGGGGCTCTAAGCTAGCTCTGATTTTTCTGCATATCCTTGGCGACTACAGCCTAGAGTTTGCATGTGTTAGTTCGTAGTGTGGTAAATTTGGAAAAGACAGATGGGTTTAGGATATTTTGGGAAACTGGTCAGAGTGGTAGTTCGAGGTTGCCTTTTCATTTCAGATTGGTAGGTTAGCTAAACGATGTCGCATGCCAGAGTTTCATACTTTCAATGATGCTTACCAGGGTTGTTGAGTTTAAGACAACCCATTGGCGTCTTTTAGACCCACGCACTGTACGCGGATGGACCAAATTAATGTTAGGATTAATTACAAAAGACCCCCCGAACTATTGGGTTATTTTTAATTTCATATTCACGTATCAAATTTTGTCATTTTCATACCTCATATTTGATTTTGCTAACGAATTCATATATGAGAGGTATTAATTTGTTAATTATTCCGATAACGATTTCATAACTCAAAGGTATGAATTCGTTAGCGAAATCAAACGTGAGGTATGAAAATAAAAAAATTTGATACGTGAGTATGAAATTGAAAATGACCCTATGGTTCGGGGAGTTTTTCGTAATTAATTCTTAATGTTATTTTCATGTGTAGTACAACACTAAAAAGCACCATGGACAAAGTGATTTCATTAAGATCATATCTCTTATCTGAAGATGATATCTACAAATTTCCTAAGGTCAAAATTAATCTCTTTAAGTAATTTACACAATGTGGTTTATAAATGAATTCATGAACATTTTCCCGAATATACTTACACTAAGAATATACTTACCGATTACATAGATATCATGCTCCAAAGGAATCATTCTAATAGAGGAGTGTTTAATATTTAAATTAACTAAAGTTTGAATTTTTTTTTTGTAGCTAAATAAAAGAATGCACTATTCACCACCAACATTAATTAGGACCTCGCTCTAGAAAGCTTGCGATAAGGCCACATGCCCACATGGAATACCACCACCACCGAAACACCGGCCACCCTCGACGGCAACGCCCTTCAAGACAACATTGCACCCTGCAGCCTCGCCCCCAACAATGTGAGGGTCATAATCTATCCCTAGATCTAAGGCCGACAGCCTGGATCCACCACCAACAGCAAGTCCACCATCACCGAAGTCGACGAGGATAAGGAAGAGTATGCCAAGGCCCACAAGAGTCACCATCAGCAAGAACCAAAGGAGAAAGGTACTCAACTCAAAAACCCTAAGGCTTCAATTCGTTTGCAAACCCTAGCAGAGCGGCAGCTAGGTTCTCTTTTTTTAATTTATTTTCTACTTAAGTTTGTATACGTTCAATAATGAAGAATATTAAGTTATGTAGCCCTATAGTTAAAAATATGTTTGGGTTTTCCTCTCTGCGTGAGAGATATTAGGCTTGCGGCTGGTTGACGAAGGTTTCGAACTTTCAACTAGATTACAACATGATAACACATTGGATAATTCTTAGGTTCACCCCCTGGGTGAACCCATCCGTTCACCCCCTCTCATATTAGCCAATCAGGCTTTGACACATGTATTTTTATTAAAGAAATAAAATAGAATGTTGTTATTAATACACTTTTTTGTATTTTTTAATTTGTTTTTATTATATAAATAATTCATAAAGTCTTTACATTGTTAATAAAAATATATGTGTCAAAACCTGATTGGTTAATATGGGAGGGGGTGAACGGATGGGTTCACCTAGGGGGTGAACCTAAGAATTATCCTAATACATTAGTGTGACGATTTTTGGCGACGGCTTTGCACTAAACAATAGGTTATTCTCGATCAAGCCATAACTAACTTTTTGTTGACGATTTTTCACTTAATACCTTATTTAATATATTTTTTATCTGAGTCAGGATACGTATCCCAAAGGCTTCTTAGGCCCAAACACTAATCTCTGCGGCGCATGTGAAATGCTCCAACTGTACATTGCAACACAGTGTCTGGCCACTTTGACAGCTTCATGATTCGAACGCGGGTTGAAGGGTTCCCAACCTGGACGTTGAACCATTAGGCCACTTGCAATGGTTACCTGATTTGATATATATATATATATATATATATATAGTTCAAGCTTGTGTTCCTTTATTCAAGTGTTGCTCGTTAAAAACTTGCATTTATATGTAACTACTTTTGTTCCTTTTCGAATTGCAGAAAATCACCCGAGCTAAAGATAATTAAGCTTTCTCTTATCTCCACCTCTGTGTATTATTTACTAGTTTTCCACCAGCCGAAATATAAAAATTGGCTCAATATTGTTTGAGTTTCGCTCGTTTTTCATTTGTTTTTGGCTCATTCGGCAAGAGCTAGCTTAGCTTGAACCCAATATTAAACTTGAAAGGAGATAAATGAATCAAGTTTGAACTTTGATAGATTCGGCTCCTAAATCTCATTGTAACATCTTGAATTATATCATGAACAAGCTCAATCGAGTTTCAACTATTTCAGTACATTTGTTAAAACTTGGCTCGTGAAAGTTAGTTTAATTTTGTTACAATTATAATCAAATATTAAAACTGGGTAAATAAAATATAATTTTTTTCGTTTTTTTAGGAGAAACAATAAGGGTTGGGCAGAAATCCCGAAAATTCCAATCCTGAACCGAACCGAGGCGGGACGGACCGGGATTGAAAACAAAATTTTACTGTTTTCGTCCCGTCCCGAGCAAATGGGATGAGACTAGCTCGGTTTTGATTTTTTATGTCCCGACAGGCCCGACCCATCCCGTATTAATTTCTGCTTTTTAAAAACCCTTAAGCCCAGCCCATAACACCGTACACATCTATGGAAAACCTAATTCCTCGATCGAGTCTTCTTCTCTTCAGACTTCGACAATTCTCTCGTCTCTGCTCTCTCACTCTCTCAGTTCCATCTTCATCAAGTCATTAACTCTCAATCACTCAATCTCTTCAATCTTCAAGGCAACCCCAGTGTAATCAGACCCAGATTGAAATCATCGAACACCTTGGTGCTAGGTCTGTGCTATGTAATTGGACACCCAGATTGATAGAGCTTCAGTGAATCATGTATGTCTATTCTTTTAGTGAGATCTTTCGAAATTTTAGTATATGGTGCACTTTGAATTGATTAATCTTGTATATTTTCCCCTGTAATTGACTTACCTGCTAGTTATTTTTGAATTTTTCAGCATCTGTAATGGCTAGAGCCAAGAAGGCAGCTACAAGACCTCGACAAAGTACCTCTGATCTCGATAATGATTCGTTAACAACAACGAGTCCATCTGTGGAGTCTGTGCCACTGCTAGAAGGTCCGATTGAAGTAGGAGCAGCAACAACAACAGAAAATGCAAAGGCTTCAAGTCAGCAACCAGAGTCTTCAAGTCAGCAAGCTCCTTTTGTAAGTGAAACTGCTCCTGCTTCTACTACAAGTCTCAAACGTAGTTGGGTTTGGGAACATTTTATAGAATATGAAAAGAAAGAGAAAGTGAAAGATGGACATGGGAAGTTTGTTGAAATTGTAGTGAAAAGTGCACACTGTTGTTACTGTCCTAGAGGGATTATAGGAGATGTTGCTATTAGTAGTTCCAGAAATGGAACATCTGGTATGCTTAGGCACATTAATAAGAGCTGCAGATATTATCCACCGAATGTGGATAAATCTCAAAAGGTTCTTGTAGGGGATAAGTTTAAGGGAAAACAAATGACTTTAATAGCTTATGATTAAGAGGATTATCTAGAAGCCTGTGTAGAGATGATTGTTATAGATGAGCTACCATTTAGCTTTGTGGAAAAGAAAGGGTTTAACATATTTTGCATGAAAGTTTGCCCTTTGTTTGATGTATCCTCACGTAGGAAACTGTGCAGAGAGTTTCTAAGCATGTTTGACTCACAAAAAAAATAATTGAAGAAATCATTAAAGCATTATAGGGTGTTTCTCACAACTGACACTTGGACTAGTTTCAAAATATCAATTATATGGTGCTTACTGCCCATTTCATTGATAGTGATTGAAAAATGCATAAGAGAGTCATCAACTTCTGTGTTATCCAAAATCACCAAGGGTCAACTATAGGGAGACTTATAGAAGCTTGTCTGTTGCAGTGGGAGGTTGAGAAGGTTATGACAATAACTGTTGATAATGCAGCTGCAAATAAGTCTACTTTAGAGTGGCTTATTGCTAAGCTAAATAAATGTCCATCTTACCAACAGATTTTAGGTGGTAAATACATGCATGTGAGGTTCACTGCTCACATAACAAACTTGATAATGGGGTATGGATTGAAGAGGCTGCAAATGAGTGTTTTAGCAATTAGGAATGCAATGAAATTTGTGAGGTCTTCACCTAATAGGCTAGACAGTTTTAGGAAGGTTGTACTGAAGGAAAAGCTTCCATGTAAGGGGCTGGTGCGCTTGGATGTCCCAACAAGGTGAAATTTCACCTATTTGATGTTGGAAGCAGCCTTAAAATTCAAGAAAGCTTTTGCAAGGATGGAGGAGGATGAGGATATGTTGTTTCTTAGTTATTTCAAAGAACCATAAGAGAAATATGATAAGGATGGGCAAGTGATCCCAAGTAAGAACAAGAGAAACAGAGTTGGACCTCCAAAAGAAGAAGATTGGGAAAAGGCCGAGGTTTTTGTGGAGTTGTTAAGGGTGTTCTATGATGTCACTTTGAGGGTTAGTGCATCATTGCACCCTACTATCCACACTACATTCCATGATGTGATTACCATGGAGAATAACATTGATTCCTTGTTTGTTCAACCTGAGATGGCTACCGGTTCTGAGAAGGAAAAGGATTTGCTGGAAATGGTAGCTAACATTGAGAGCAAAATACGAAAAGTATTATGGCTCTTTTATGGATATGAATCACTTGGTGATTGTTGGGCTTGTTTTGGATGCAAGATTCAAGCTTAAAAATGTAACTCATATGTGGCAGCAAGCGAGGTTGAATGAGGAAGAGGTGATGAGTAGAACATCGAAGATTAAAAACTTGTTGATGGCCCTCTATGATCAGGTAGCTATTTCTTTAAAATAATTATCATTTTTTTTTTTTACATTTTCAATGTGTTTCTTTTTGTCATTTTCATTATTTATTTATAATCTCATATTAATTCGTTGTTTTATTCTTAGTATGCACCGATAGTTAATGGTGGTAGACATATGCAAAGATATCCAAGCCCTAGTTCGTCAACTAGTATAGTTACAAGCAGCAACAGCAGCCGAGGTAGTGTGAAGGGTTGACTTTTGAATAATTGGAGAAAAGTGGTAGAGGAGAGTGCAGAGGCAGTGGTGTCACATGAGGTTGATCAGTACTTGGATGCTGCATTGGAACTAACAGATGATGAAGATTGTTTTGACATTCTTTCTTGGTAGAAGTTCAATGGTCCAAAGTTTCCTGTGTTGGCAGCAATAGCAAGAGATGTTCTAGCCATTCAAACCTCAATGGTGGCAAGTGAGTCATGTTTTTCAATTGGAGGCAGAGTCATTGATCCATTTAGGAGTTCATTAACTCGTAAAACAGTGGAGGGCTTAATCTGCATACAAAACAGGTTGCTTGGTGATGATATTGCCATTGTGGAAGATGAGCCTACAATTGAAAACTACGAGTTCTATGAAAGAGTTGAATTAGGTATTTGTTGCTTACTTTCTTTCTTTATGTGATCTTACAAGTTATATCTCTATTTCATTAGTTGTTGCTTACTTGCTTCTTGTGATGCTATTTACTTATTTTTGTTTTTTTTTGTTTCTAGATTATGAAAGCACTGCTTCCAGCAAAAATGTATGTCCAGCTCCACTTCCAAAAGCAAAAGGGAAGGGGAAAGGGAAGGGGAAGGCTATTGTCATTGATGTATAAGTTGAGTTGGCATGGTTTCTTTTTCAATTTCTCATTTCCATTCAATAATCAGTAATCAGTACTTGAATGTTATAATCAGTACTTGGACTATGGACTATTGTGAAGATGTGATCAATACTTAGACTGTGGATTATTATCTTGCTGTTTTTCAGTTTTCTACTTCTGAGTTTTTGTTGTTGTGTCTTGTGTGGATGTATATTGTGATTTATTGATTTATAGTAAAATTTCTGAATTTGATTGAAGAATTTTTATTATGGATGTATATTGTAGTGAAAATAAGGTGAAAATTGGAGCTTTAAATAAGTCATTTTGTACTTTGTAGCTCAGGTTTATAATTTTCAAGAATAGGAATTTGTTACAAAAAAAAGGGTTTTGAATCCCGATCTCGTCCCGTTCGGGTTCGGGATGGTCGGGATCAGTTTTGAAAAATTACAATCCAGTCCCTTCCCGTCCCATAAATAAATTTCGGGATCGGGATCACTTCTATCCCGGCCCGTGCCCACCCTTAGAAACAATAATCATTATTTTTAAAATGACAGTATCACAAACAGAACCTAGCATGCTAAGTGGTTCGGCATAATAACCTTCAAACACTAACATAAGTCTAGACTTCTGAGAACACAGCTAAAAACTAAAAGTGTATATTTAACAACTCAATGCCTCATCCAAAAGTGGTTGCTGAAGATACTTTTGAATTTCTAGGTCTTTCTATAATTACCATTAGTTCTTCCCACCGCATTATTGATATAAGAGTCGGGGTATTACAATCTCTCCTCTTTTAGACTTTGACGTCCTCGCCAAGAAAAGGAATTACACTTATTCGACGGGTCTTTTCGATGAGATGCAACCGTTTACCTGCCCACGATTCCCACATCGATAGGAAGCCATCATCATAACCATGGCCTAAGCTCCTACAAAGGCAATGTGTAATACCCCGAATTTTCATCTTTAATTTTCAGAAATGTGAAAATAATTATTTGGTGAGATTTATGTTTTTTCGTATTTTGTTGATGATGTGGCATATTTGTGTAAATACGATATAATTATACGTATTAATTATTTGTACGTATTTGTATTATTTGTGAATAGTGGCAAATAGTGTCTAAATAGTAACCGACACATGGCGGGTAGTGATTGGAACAGCACACATGGTGACTCAGCTTTGTCTGGTGAGTCACCATGCGACACATGTCACAATTCGATTGGCGTTCGGATGTTTTTCTGATCAGCTATGTTTTTGGGAAAACTTCATTCACGAGAGTTGTAGAGCTCGTCGATACGAGTTCGAGGACATAAAGTTTGCCTAAAACGGAGTTCGTTTGAGAGAGTTATGAATTTTTGAAGTTTAGTGTATTTTGCCTATAAATACAAAATTCAGAAAATCAATTTTTGGAAATTTTCTGGAAAAATTCCAGAAATCCCTTCCCGGTGCCTTTTCTTTGCCGGCCGATATCTCGGTGATCCGGCCACCCCAAGGTGTGAAATTTGTCCCAAATTCTTCACCACTCAATGCTCTTCAATCCTACATAAGTTTCTTGCTTAAATTATTAGTGTTGGAGGAGAATTTAATGGGAGAATCTCACCCAAAAACAACCCAAAACTGCAGAAACTTCCGACCCTTTCTGGCACTGTTTACGGCCAAATCGACCTGAGACACCTACTGGGCTTTGAAGGCCTCATCCATACGAACCTATTGCCGCTGGTTTCACCTCAATCGGATTCCCGAGGAAGGAGAATTTTGCATTTGAATTTTGGGCAGTCGCGACTTTGGACGGAGATCTAGGCCGATCCGGCCGTTAACTCACCTCGAGGCAAGTTTTAAAGTTGTTCCATTTTGTGTGTTCTACAAGTTGACCGTTGGGTTTTAGCTATTTTTTGAGTTTGGACCTTGGTCCGGCGGCGTGAGGGTTTTCTCACCGCCGTCTGTGGCGGCGCGTGGGGGCGCGTCCGGCCACCTTTTTAGGATATTTTTGCTTTGTTGAGTTGTGTTTGTCGATACAAACATCTTTCGTGTTTACGGGTTTTTGAGATTCGATCGTTAGACTGATGATAATTAACCCGGAATTGTGGATCGTTCGATCGGTGATAATCCGACCGTCGGATTGTCACCAAATTTTAATATGTTGTTAGGGTGCTAGTTTTTAACCTGCTGTAAATTTTGATGTTTTAGACTTTTGGTGGGACCCGTTTGATGAATAGTTGACGTGGGACCCGTTTGAAGAATAGTGATGTGGGACCCACATTGACCGACAGTTGACTTTTGGTCAAACTAGTCCGGTTTATAGTTTTCGATATTCTAAGGACATCCGATTAACTTTGGAAGTGATACGGTCACTTTTCATTTGTCGTTTGGTTGTTTTTATGCTGAGAAACGAAATGCTTGTTCTTAGGTGTTTTTGGAAACCGTGTAGCCGAGCGGACGTTTCTTGTTGATTACCTGGTTAAGTGTTGAGTTCGTTGACGCTGCTGGAATTTACAAAGGTGAGTAAACTCACGATGGATTGATTATTTGGAAATATTCTTATTATTGTTTGTGATATATTGATTTTGTTGGATATTTATATTGTTTGAATTTTAGAGTCACCTTAGTATGAATCTACACGGAATGGGACGTGTAAATTCAGTATATTCTTAATATCATGAATTCTCGATATTGGAATTGCATTTAGGCTTATGATATAAATTGTTGCGTAATATTAGTATGAATCTACACGGAATGGGACGTGTAAATTCAGTATATTCTTAATATCATGAATTCTCGATATTGGAATTGCATTTAGACTTGTGATATAAATTGTTGCGTAATATTGGTGTAGAGGATTTCTGATATATTGGGTGCATTTGAGGAGCTTGAAGAACGGCAGATTTAATAATTAGCCATAGGAAATTATATTTTGAAAGTAAAGTTTTGTTTTGAAATATATATGGACTTGATCGTCAACGGTTCATAGGTAAGTGAAAACTAAGTTTATTTGTGAAATTATTTGTTGTTTTAAAATATAGCATTATGAGATAGATCATATTGCTATTGTGATTGGGTGTGAGTTGAATAAATGGCGAGGATATGTATATATTGATTTAAGGAAAGAGTATATACATTGAGATTGATGTTTGATTGGATGTGAGTAAACTCACAATGGTTAATTGGTGAATGTGATTCACGTAATTGTATTGTTCGTTGTCATGAGAATGAATCTCTCTCTCATTTGTGTTGTGGAAGGGGTTTCGGACCCTATGGTATGAGTTGGGCAAGCGTCCCATCAGTTAGAGCTCTAGTCTGTCTACCAATTGTTTCTGTGTTATCGGGAATGAGCCTGTGATACAGAAGCCGGGAATGAGCCCGATGTGTTTTCTAAAAGATGTCTCAAGAGTATTCGTTCTTTTATTGTCCAGATTGGACTTGGATTTATTGATTGATGATTTTGTATAAGCATTACATATATCATTGGAATCATGGTTGTGTTTGTTATTTGTCGGATTTGCATTTCTTTCATTAAGTTGTTGAAATAAATGTTGGGATGTTTTGTGGAATTACTTAATTTGATTATTAAGTTGAGATATAATAAATCGTTATCTCTTGTGAGTGTGTGTTGTGTTTACTCATACAAGCTTAAAAAGCTTACCGGGTTTGTTATTTCAACCCGGTGCACTATTCCATGGTGTAGGGGTTAATCTTGCAGGTTAGGGTAACCAGGACTGAAGCTGAGGTTTCCTAAATGTACGTTTAACGTATTGGGGTTTTGTTAGACTTCCGCTATGTAATATACTCTGAGTGGGTAATTACTTATTATTTTGAAGTTTCAATTTAATATGTAAATTTGTATAATGTAATAGTTGACTCTAAAGAACGAGTCTATGTTTACATTTGTTGGTTCGGTGTGTTTTTGTTATTGGAATAAAAGAAAAAAATATTCCAGTTGTTTTGTAACCGAGCCTTCGCGTTCCAGATTTGTTTTATTGATAATAACAAGTTGTTATTTATATTACGAAATTTGGGGCGTGACAGTTTGGTATCAGAGCAAAAGAACGCTCTATGGGAAGTGAATGAGCTATGGAATGCTCTGGAGAAGTGTTTGAGTTAAGTTGAATTGTGAGGTGGAATTAGAGTTTAAAGCTTTAGTGAGGTTAAGCGTTAGGTTAGTAAACTCATCTATGTAATGGTTACTTCATATGCTTAATTACACACAGTATTTATCGAGTGATGACCCGTCCGCGGCGGATCCCCATCCTATGCTCTTCAGTGCTGTTGTGTTGTTAAGGATATAAAGTACAAATTACAATTCCTTAAATGATAGTCTTACATGGCTACATTTCTAATTCTCTCAACCGTACCCTGGATCAAACGACAAACTTGATCCACTGACCCTTTCTTGTTCTTCAGCAACTCAGTAGAGATCTGTGTTGCTACCGTTACTAGACAACCAATGTATGGATTGTCTGAGATCCCTTCTGTTCTCCCAGCAGTAGGCATATCTGGTAGAATCGAAAAACCTGAAGTTAGGAATACAACAGTACCTAACTCACTACCACCTAGTAACTTCTGCACCGTTGACTGACTAATAGGGGCATAAATCACGTATGACCCTGTTGAATCAGTACAACTTTCTTGGAGTATATAGGTATTGTGCATTTGCAACAAGGAGACACAATTGCGTGGATCATGACCAGTTGTGATATGTGCAATCTCCTGTACTTCTTTTTCCAATGCTAGATGGTCCCACTGGTTCCGAGTTTGTACGTCAATGAAGAAGTCAAAGAGCTTTCTGTGAGAGACATGATGCTGGATTATTGCAGATGCAGTTCGAGTGAGACCATGAGGCTTATTCAGCCTGTTCCAGATTTTGTTGGTGGAGACTCTTATCCCTGAACCCCTGAACTTGGTTTGTTCGGCTACCTTCCATTCATGAGCAGTAGAGTTGCCGATGTCTGTGCAAAAGTCTGTCACTATTCTGCATGCCATCTGCAACAAGTTTCTTCTTCCTTCCACAGATGGTATGACACAAAAGTCTTGAGGTGGATAAGTGTCAGCCGCGGAATAATTTAACCTTTCCGCTTGCCTCTGAAGTATTTCTACCCATCGCCTTGCTCCGAAGGCTAAGCCTGACTCCACTAGCGTTCGGTATGTTTGGTGCATGATTTGATCCTGTACATCAACATGTTCCACCCATACGACACGAGAGCTGCCGTTGAACAAATCTTGGATTAAGCATCCGGATGGACGCTTCTTGCATTGAGATTTTGAATGTGGACCCAGATTTGAACTTAAACCGTCCACAGAGACATCAATTATTGCCCAACTTTGTTCTGTTTGTCGTTGGCAATAGCGAACAAAGTGAGTTACACGAGTGGAGACAGATGGACTGGTCACCTGAAATTCAGCAGTCATGACTTGGATGGTTTCGTTGTAGCTTCCAGTTGTCCCTGTTGACAACACGTCAAGGATCGTTGCCCTCGAGATGATGCTACCGAATATGGTGGACCATTGGTCCACATCCATGAAGAGATTCACGAGTACGACAGGACTGAGGGGAATAGTGGCTGTGTAGCGTGAAGCTTCAGTTTGGAAGTTAGTGGGAGTAAGATCAATACCGTTAGTGAAGATTCTCTTGTACTCTGCTTCATTCAGGAACTCATGAAGCGTGACAGAGCTGGATTTGAGTGCAGAGATCCACAGTGGCGCAGCAGCAGATGCCATGATGATTAGCTCATCTCTGACCGACACAATGATTTCAGAAATCTTAGTTGTGTCTGCCACGACAGATGCTTCTGCCACGGCATATGCTTCTTCAGGTTCTGAACGGTTGATGTTGACTGATGGTTGTTGTGTAGAAGAAGAGTGATGTGGGATCGACATACACTTTTGAATATCCCTCCTCATGTGAGACTTTTCCCTTGGACCGATGACTGCAGGAATTGGAAGAGTCTGAGGTTGTGGGGTAGTCTCTTCAATCCCTTTTAGTAGCTCACTATTGGGAGTGACTCGATTTCCACAATGGTTGCAGTTGATTCGGCTGAATGCAGCTTGGTACTGACTAAGTTGAGCTTGAAGCTCATTGATTTTCTGTCTTAGCAGAAAATTTTGTTGACGAGTTGTTTGGGCAGGCGTTCGGGGTCGATGCTTTATCACCCAGGCAGAGACTTGTGCAAACGTTAACCTTATTTGGTCACCCAAATCTTGTCGCTGTTGAACAGTTGGCTGTGGAAAAGCCTCGACGAAGTCCTTCAATGCTTGGACTTGGTATTTGGTGAAGCTCTTCCTCAGTGGAATACGTTGGGATGGACCAGGTTCAGCTTGTGGAGATGATACTTGTGGACTTGGGGCTACTTCAATGGCTTCGTCTTCTGCTAGAAGCATGTCTAGCATGTCGATATCGTTGTTGAATTCGATTGCTGGTGAAATTATTTCATCTAAGCCCTCAAAAAATTGGCTTTCAGAGGGATCAGATTGAAGTAATTCACTGAACGAATTCACTTTGCGTGACATGTTTGAGTTGGTGTAATTTTCTGAGAAGTTTGAGTGAAGAAGTCCTCTATGAAAGATAAAAGAGGTTATGGCACTAATGGGAAGTGTCTGTTAATGGTTGGGTAAAGGGAGTTATTTATTGTTGGTGGATCGTTTGAAAATTCAAAAGCAAAAGTGAGCGGCTGATTTACAGCTATTGATCTTGGAGATCTTGGAGATCGTGGAGAATTATTTTTCCGATGCATGGTTTTTCTTCGTACAGTTCCACTCTTGTGTGACCTCGCATCTTTTGAGGAATTAATTATGCGAAAGTTAAAGTAAAGAGCCATTATGATCGATGTTAGTGGAAAACTGAGATTTTGTTGATTTAAATCTTGTGGAATCTTGCATCGTGGGCGATACTTTTGAGTAATTGAGACAGATATGAGCAATAATTTTTCTTAGTGGGTTGTTGAGTGCACCGCACTCACATTAAAGAAATGTTTCCCTAACAGTGGAAATTTGGTTTAAATACATGGGATAAGGAGTTGTGTTACTCACCTCATATCTGTTATCAAACAAGCATCTCAATTTTTCTCTTACACAATGGTGAACAAAGGAGAGTGCAGCAAGCGTTCCAAAAATACTGATTGGAGTGAACTTCCGGTGGAGATCTGGAAGTATATATTCCAGTTGGTGGCTACCGCATCTCTGCAGAGCACAATGGAACTCCGTTGTGTCTCGAAGACTTTCAAGGACTATGCCGATAGCTGGTCTACCTTTGCGGCAATCGACATGGATGGATTCGATGGTGGATCCAGACCCACTGGTTCTATAGAAGCGGATCTGCAAGTGCGTATCTTCGCAAATCGTTGCTGGGAAGCGAAGAACCCGGAGTCTCTGTTCCGAATGGGAATACGAGTACTCGTAGAAGCAGCGAACATACCTTTGGCCCTGGAGTACTTCGATGCGGCATGCAAACCAGGAACATTTTATGGTGCACGTCCCAGTTTGGTGGTAGGTCATCATGTTGCATTTTATGCAGCGTGTATGATAAGGATGATATTGGGACCACGAGCCGAGCAGCAGAAAATGGTGCACCGACTGTGTGAAGCTCTCGTCTGGTGGAGAAGCGGATGGAACGTCTACTACTGTAGAGAAGAAGTCGAGCGGATGATGCATCAGGCCGAGTTTTGTCATGAGCATCTGTTATTGTATTTTCCGTCGACTACTGCTTTCCTGCCCGCCGGTAAATGTCTTACTTGCGGTGAGTCAAGTTTTTGGCGTCCTTTTGGCCAGGACATGTGGGACGTGGATGGAGATAGGCATGCAGCTAGAGAATGTTGCGACACTTGCAAGTGTTTCGTGGAGGCAGCATATTTCTATCAGCTTATGATGTATGGAATTCCGAGACATCCGGCCTCTTATCCACGAAGTCACTATTGGAGGTTTAAGGATGGTTTCTGGTAGTTAAAGCCTTGTGAGGCATTTCAGAATTTGTAATAGGAGTGTGTGCAAGTTGTTTTCTAGTTATACTTGTGGTGTGTTGTGTACTATCTAAGTTCTTAACAATGGAATTATGGGATTTGAATTTGAGGTTGTGAGAACCCAGTTGTGGTTGTGTTGTGGTTATTGTTGAGTAGTGAGATTAAGTAAGGGAATAAAACACCCTTATCTGCAGTTGTGTTTCGAGCTTAAATTTCGGGACGAAATTTCTTTAAGGAGGGTAGATTGTAATACCCCGAATTTTCATTTTTAATTTTCAGAAATGTGAAAATAATTATTTGGTGAGATTTATGTTTTTTCGTATTTTGTTGATGATGTGGCATATTTGTGTAAATACGATATAATTATACGTATTAATTATTTGTACGTATTTGTATTATTTGTGAATAGTGGCAAATAGTGTCTAAATAGTAACCGACACATGGCGGGTAGTGATTGGAACAGCACACATGGTGACTCAGCTTTGTCTGGTGAGTCACCATGCGACACATGTCACAATTCGATTGGCGTTCGGATGTTTTTCTGATCAGCTATGTTTTTGGGAAAACTTCATTCACGAGAGTTGTAGAGCTCGTCGATACGAGTTCGAGGACATAAAGTTTGCCTAAAACGGAGTTCGTTTGAGAGAGTTATGAATTTTTGAAGTTTAGTGTATTTTGCCTATAAATACAAAATTCAGAAAATCAATTTTTGGAAATTTTCTGGAAAAATTCCAGAAATCCCTTCCCGGTGCCTTTTCTTTGCCGGCCGATATCTCGGTGATCCGGCCACCCCAAGGTGTGAAATTTGTCCCAAATTCTTCACCACTCAATGCTCTTCAATCCTACATAAGTTTCTTGCTTAAATTATTAGTGTTGGAGGAGAATTTAATGGGAGAATCTCACCCAAAAACAACCCAAAACTGCAGAAACTTCCGACCCTTTCTGGCACTGTTTACGGCCAAATCGACCTGAGACACCTACTGGGCTTTGAAGGCCTCATCCATACGAACCTATTGCCGCTGGTTTCACCTCAATCGGATTCCCGAGGAAGGAGAATTTTGCATTTGAATTTTGGGCAGTCGCGACTTTGGACGGAGATCTAGGCCGATCCGGCCGTTAACTCACCTCGAGGCAAGTTTTAAAGTTGTTCCATTTTGTGTGTTCTACAAGTTGACCGTTGGGTTTTAGCTATTTTTTGAGTTTGGACCTTGGTCCGGCGGCGTGAGGGTTTTCTCACCGCCGTCTGTGGCGGCGCGTGGGGGCGCGTCCGGCCACCTTTTTAGGATATTTTTGCTTTGTTGAGTTGTGTTTGTCGATACAAACATCTTTCGTGTTTACGGGTTTTTGAGATTCGATCGTTAGACTGATGATAATTAACCCGGAATTGTGGATCGTTCGATCGGTGATAATCCGACCGTCGGATTGTCACCAAATTTTAATATGTTGTTAGGGTGCTAGTTTTTAACCTGCTGTAAATTTTGATGTTTTAGACTTTTGGTGGGACCCGTTTGATGAATAGTTGACGTGGGACCCGTTTGAAGAATAGTGATGTGGGACCCACATTGACCGACAGTTGACTTTTGGTCAAACTAGTCCGGTTTATAGTTTTCGATATTCTAAGGACATCCGATTAACTTTGGAAGTGATACGGTCACTTTTCATTTGTCGTTTGGTTGTTTTTATGCTGAGAAACGAAATGCTTGTTCTTAGGTGTTTTTGGAAACCGTGTAGCCGAGCGGACGTTTCTTGTTGATTACCTGGTTAAGTGTTGAGTTCGTTGACGCTGCTGGAATTTACAAAGGTGAGTAAACTCACGATGGATTGATTATTTGGAAATATTCTTATTATTGTTTGTGATATATTGATTTTGTTGGATATTTATATTGTTTGAATTTTAGAGTCACCTTAGTATGAATCTACACGGAATGGGACGTGTAAATTCAGTATATTCTTAATATCATGAATTCTCGATATTGGAATTGCATTTAGGCTTATGATATAAATTGTTGCGTAATATTAGTATGAATCTACACGGAATGGGACGTGTAAATTCAGTATATTCTTAATATCATGAATTCTCGATATTGGAATTGCATTTAGACTTGTGATATAAATTGTTGCGTAATATTGGTGTAGAGGATTTCTGATATATTGGGTGCATTTGAGGAGCTTGAAGAACGGCAGATTTAATAATTAGCCATAGGAAATTATATTTTGAAAGTAAAGTTTTGTTTTGAAATATATATGGACTTGATCGTCAACGGTTCATAGGTAAGTGAAAACTAAGTTTATTTGTGAAATTATTTGTTGTTTTAAAATATAGCATTATGAGATAGATCATATTGCTATTGTGATTGGGTGTGAGTTGAATAAATGGCGAGGATATGTATATATTGATTTAAGGAAAGAGTATATACATTGAGATTGATGTTTGATTGGATGTGAGTAAACTCACAATGGTTAATTGGTGAATGTGATTCACGTAATTGTATTGTTCGTTGTCATGAGAATGAATCTCTCTCTCATTTGTGTTGTGGAAGGGGTTTCGGACCCTATGGTATGAGTTGGGCAAGCGTCCCATCAGTTAGAGCTCTAGTCTGTCTACCAATTGTTTCTGTGTTATCGGGAATGAGCCTGTGATACAGAAGCCGGGAATGAGCCCGATGTGTTTTCTAAAAGATGTCTCAAGAATATTCGTTCTTTTATTGTCCAGATTGGACTTGGATTTATTGATTGATGATTTTGTATAAGCATTACATATATCATTGGAATCATGGTTGTGTTTGTTATTTGTCGGATTTGCATTTCTTTCATTAAGTTGTTGAAATAAATGTTGGGATGTTTTGTGGAATTACTTAATTTGATTATTAAGTTGAGATATAATAAATCGTTATCTCTTGTGAGTGTGTGTTGTGTTTACTCATACAAGCTTAAAAAGCTTACCGGGTTTGTTATTTCAACCCGGTGCACTATTCCATGGTGTAGGGGTTAATCTTGCAGGTTAGGGTAACCAGGACTGAAGCTGAGGTTTCCTAAATGTACGTTTAACGTATTGGGGTTTTGTTAGACTTCCGCTATGTAATATACTCTGAGTGGGTAATTACTTATTATTTTGAAGTTTCAATTTAATATGTAAATTTGTATAATGTAATAGTTGACTCTAAAGAACGAGTCTATGTTTACATTTGTTGGTTCGGTGTGTTTTTGTTATTGGAATAAAAGAAAAAAATATTCCAGTTGTTTTGTAACCGAGCCTTCGCGTTCCAGATTTGTTTTATTGATAATAACAAGTTGTTATTTATATTACGAAATTTGGGGCGTGACACAATGGGCCGAGTCGGGTATATATAATAGGACTAAATTCGTGTTACTATCTTGAACTTTAGGGGTCTAATCAGTTCAGTCCCTGCATTTCTAATTTCATCAAAACAGTCCCTGAACTTTCAATTCTCATCCAATAGGTCCTTCCGTCAGAGTTCCGTCCAATTGGGACTTTAACTGTTGACGTGGCATGCCAAATAAATTGTGAAATATCCATTATACCCCTAACGTCATTTGACCAAAAAAAACTTCTTTTTTTTCTTTCTCTCCTCTCCTCCCCCGACTTCTCTCTCTGCTCTCCCTCTCCACAGCCGCCCCGACCTCTCTCAAGTCTCAATTGATAGCAAAAAAAACAAAATTCGGTCTCCCCGATCTCTCTATGCTCTCCCTCTCTTCCTCTTCTTCCGCCCCCCCCCCCCCCTCTCTTTTCCGGCACTCTCTCTCTACATCACCACCGTTCATCATCACAGAGCCGGAATTCTCTCTCATTTCTCAAGTCTCAACCACCGAGAACTTCCAGTCCACAACAACCACCAGTTCCAACCCCACCATCATCACAGACCTGTAACTTCACCTACACAAGATCACCAATCCATCTACGGCGGCGAATCACAGTCAAGATCCACTTCTTTGGGCACCCAAATCTTAGTCAAGATCGACTCTCTACACCCAAGATCAACATCAAGCCTCTCTGAGTCCCTCTCGGATCCTTATCTCTCTCTCTGCTCATGTCCGAGCGGGTCCGAGCTCGGAGAACGACGGCGGGGGCTGAGGATGGCTGAGGAAGAAGATCAATTGGGTGCTGCGGCGGTGGCTTGCCGTGATGGCTGTTGGGCTCGGCGGTGGGTATCTTGAGAAATCCCGATAAGGAAGAGAGAGAGAGAGTTCCATGAAGAAGAGAGGGAGAGCAGAGATAGAGAGGTCAGGGAGGAGATTTTTTTCTTTTTTTTGTTGTCAATTGAGAGAGAGAGTGCCGGAAAAGATAGATGGGGGGGAAGAATAGGAAGAGAGGGAGAGCAGAGAGAGGTCGGGGGAGGAGAGGAGAGAGAGAGAGAGAAAAAAAAAAGTTTTTTTTTGGGTCAAATGAAGCTAGGGGTATAATAGATATTTCACAATTCATTTGGCCTGCCACGTCAGCAGTTAACGTCCCAATTGGACGAAACTCTGACGGAAGGACGTATTGGATGAAAATTGAAAGTTCAGGGACTGTTTTGATGAAATTAGAAATGCAGGGACTGAACTGATTAGACCCCTAAAGGTCAAGGTAGTAACACGAATTTAGTCCTATATAATATGTGTTGATACCTAAAAAGATGAGGAAATACATGTGCAAATGACACCCAAAAAGACGATAAAGCTATACATTTTCTCATCATCGAAATTCACCACTCACCACGTTAAACGTTATGCCACATATGTGGACCCAACCCATAATCACGCTTTTGGAGCTTACAAAAGTGGGCGTGGTGTGGAAGACTGAAACGTAACGAAAACACATGTCACCCATTAGAGATTCAAGATTATTGGTGATTTCGATCTTAGGGACAAAATCCAAGCTCAATAATCTAAATCTCAAATGGGAAAGTGAAAAATAGAGAACAAACCCAGTAACTTATCGAGCCCAATCAAAATCCAATTAGCTTTTAATCACAGTCATCCATTCAAAATCTTAAGGTCAACATTAATCCATCTCATCACAATGAGTAGTTAATAATGGCATGAGTTGAGTATTTAATAACTATATGCTGAGGTGATTAATGCTGACCTTTAAGATTTTGAATGGATGACTGAAATTAAAAGCTTAGGTAGGTTAGGAGAGAAGTTAGGTTAGGAGATGATTCAAATCTAAATAAATATCGTTATATTCAGAATATATATATATATATATAGCATTCTCCACACATGCTCTGCATGTGTAAAACTTTTTTTATTAAGAAAAACGAAAAATTAATGGAAAGTTTTTTAGAGATAATGGTGTGAAGTTACTTGAGAGGTAGTGGAAAGTTGTATGCAGACAAATAGTGGAAAGTTATTGCAGAGAGAGTGAGATAGTTTTTTTTTTCAATTTTGATTTTTTTGTTACTTCCCTTTTTGTATTTTTTTTTCTTTTTTGTACTTTGACAACTTTATCCCCAGAAAGTAAAAATTAGTTAAAGTTTTTTAATATATAAGGGTTAGTTTGGTAAAAAAAATTTGTTTTGATTGACAATATGAGTTTGCTTAAATAATAGTATAGATATATATATATATATATATATATATATATCTAGGATTGGCGATGAGATTTTTAGCCAATCTAGCTCCATGTGCCACTTGCCCACGCATACTTATCTTAACTTTCTATCTTCTAAGATTGCCAATCTCCGTACTTCATTCTCTACTCATACATTCCTCTCATTCTATAACTCTATCTATTTGGAAATATTTTCTTCCAACTACACACCTGTTCACTTTCCTCATTTTTTCAATGGAAGATTTGAGCGACTGGTTTTTAGCTAGGCAACGGGAAACTGCAGAAGACCCGAACGAATTCAAGCAACTAACTCTCAAGCCGCTGCAATGTTGGTAGAGTATCAATTTTCCAAGGCACGTAGAGGGCGCGGTTCACGACCAGGTCGTGCTTCAAATGTCAAACGACATAGGCAAGCACGGGGTCAGTTTTTCGTGGACGATTATTTCGTTGAATATCCCGGGCCAGCAGATTTTCAGAGGCGATATATAATGCAAAAACATGTATTCCAACCTTATTGGATTTGTGCTAGTTGTTCTATGAAAACGGGCTTTCTGTAGTTCATTGTGTCATTCTTTGAGAGTGTGCTTCAAATTTTGAAAATGACATTGGAGAGCTTGAGTAGATCGAGTTTTGTTGGATGCCTCCCAATTTTACCTATAGTCGGCATTAACTTTTTCCCATAACCTTGTGATGGTTTAACATTTGTTGGTGATCGGGAAAATGGCATGGTGATACGCTCCCATGACTCACACAATTGAACTTCTCATAAATTTGCCAATTAGAACTCAAATCTCTCATTGTTGGAGGACAATTGAAGGAAGAGTAAAAAACTAAAAATTGATGGAGGAAGAAGATAGAGAGTCGTAAAATTTTTGAAAATTTTGGTGTGGGAAGTGAAGAAGAATGAATGGGTATTTATAGAATTTGTTTTAAAAAAATTCCCATTATTTATTTGGAAAGAAAAAAAATTAAAAATATACATGACCGTTGCAATTGAATATGGACCGTTGATTTCAAATCAATAAACTGACCCTTCGTCTTTTTACTGTTGCTGCGTCAGAAAACAAAAAAAGTTATGACCGTTGGCAGCAACTCATGTGAGTAGGGATCATTCCTTGGTCAACTAAATGAATTGCTCACGATTGACAAGGCAATTGTCTGACCATGTAGGTCCTACATATTGGTCTACCAATCCCTCAACTATGCATTATTATTATTATTATTATTTTCACTTTTGGTCTTTTGGCAAGCCAATCAACCTATCAGTGCATTTGCTCTAAGCATCAAAGAGAGCATCAAAGAGTAGTCTCATACACTGATCACAAACCCATATCATGATTCTAAATTTAGTTTAGGCTAGCTAGCTAGGAATTGGCACATAATTGTTTATGTTTTACAACAATTCCTCTGTTAAGCTTTTAGGAATAGACGCTTTATCTGTACCACAATTGAGAGCTTAGTTATATTGATCGACCCCTAACTTATTTTTCTAGATGATGAGGAGTTCTCTTCTTAGTTTGTAGGCCTGTTTTAAAATAAGCCGCCAATGTTATTTAATGAGCTTTACATGCCAAACGTGATCGAGTTCCTTGTCTAAGATACCTCCAATGGGGTTTCAGGCAAGTTTTTCCAAGAATTAGGGACTTTGTCATGCATATATGGTCTATTAAAGCAGCAACTGGGTTTAACAAAGCCATATGTTGCTGGATGTCAAACTCCACACTAGATTCTGTTACGACAGAAAATTGGATATTAGAGAGTTCCTACTATCACCACCGTACCAATCGGACACCGGCTCGGTGGATGGGATGACGCTGAACGATTTCGACAAGTCTTCAGGCATGGGGTTCATGTGCTCATGATCCTGAACGGGTTTTATTTCTGCGTATTGTATCGAACCAAGAAGTGAATGAGTATCATATACGTCGATCTCATTTAAGTAAATAAGCACAAGCAAACATTTCTAGAATTTACCTAAAAAAGAGCTACCCATGGGGGTTGAAGACAGTGAGCTGCCATAACCATCCAACACATGATTCACTTCAAATGAGTCCAACAGACCAATTGCTTTCCTTGGATTTTCACCAAAAGCCAATGTCTCAGCTTCTTGTAACAACTCATCCAACATCCCATCACTGCAGTTAGTCTCGTTGGTGCCCGCAACTGCAGCAGCATTTATGTTGGCGTCAATGGAGATCTCTGACAATGACTGTGTTTGAGATACTTGGATTACAGGGAGCTCTGGTGTTTGGGATACTTGGCTTGAAGGAAGCTCTGACTTCATGGAATAAACCGACCTACTTGGTGACAACAAACTGTCCTTGAAATCGAACTGGGAGCTGCTACAAGGCAATGGCGGAAAAGACTCATAGAAAGTTTGTGGCTGAAACTGAAAAGATGTCATGTCAGGTATGAAGCTAGTGACAGTTGCAAACTGTTGATAGGAAGCCATATCGGGCACGGAGCTCGTTCGCAGCATGGAGTTATATCTTTGTGGGGTTGGGGAAATGGGAGGCGAGAACCCAATGTCCTCTTTGTATCGTTTATAGCCTAACTGGGCCCCGATCATCGGAGTGGGGCGGTGGAAGGTAAAGGAGGGCACCGAGGTAGAGAAGGACGAGGTGACCGAATCAAATGGAGGGAGGGAATATTTGAGAGTGGAATTGGGCTGGTGTGGGGAGGAGAGGGGTGAATGATGTGGTAGAGTAGGGGAAATGGGAGGGAGTTGTGTTTGGGATGATGAAGTTTCACATTGGAAGCAAATAGTTGGGCTAGTGGTTGCGGGTTGGGTTAGTCCCGTGGGAATGCTTACAGTGGCTGGTTGGGAATGGAAATGCAGATGAGATTGTTGTTGGGATACGTTAATATCATGGGGATATAGAGGTAGACCTTTGCGTTGCCGCTTCTTCACCCTTGTGTTCCAGTAATTTTTTATTTCATTATCTGTTCGTCCAGGTAACTGGGATCAACATCGAATTCAGAAAAATAAGATACAGAAGTTCCCAAAAGTATTGGAAACAACCTACCATTTTTTTTTTCCAAGGCAGAAAATTAAGAAACAGAGAAGCTAAAATTGAGGAATGGTAGTTAAAAACACAATAACAATCGCAGCATATATATGCAAAAATAAAGTCAGAGCTTCCTTCAAGCCAAGTATTGTTAATTACCTGAGAGGCCATGCGTGCCCATTTGTTGCCGTATTTGGCGTGGAGTTGAAGAATGAGCCTCTCCTCCTCGGGTTTAAAGGCACCTTTCTTCAAATTAGGGCGGAGATGGTTGGCCCATCGGAGCCTGCAACTCTTGCCACAGCGGTTGAGCCCGGAATTCCTCTGCAAAAAATTCCAGTTCCCTACGCCGTGTTTCCTCACGTAATCTATCAGAATTTGATCATCCGCCGTGGTCCACGGACCTTTCTTCCGGGACAAATTATTGCCCTTCATTAATTCGCTGCTCGATTCCCAGGGAATTCCCTCGCTGTGCACAGCACTGTAATTAACGCCATTACCGTTGTATGCCATGATGATGATGACAAAAATATCACCGAGTCAATATCTCCCACAGGCCAAAGCACTAAGTTTCTTTCTCGAATGGTGGATATGACGTAGCTTATTGTTCTTGTATAGAAATTTACATCATCTTTCCCTTAATATTTTTGGGGTATTATATATACTAGATTTCTATGGGAATGAAAGAGACCCTTCTCTCCTCCTCACTCTCTCCTTACTCCAAACCCTAGAATCTTTCTGGGATTCTGGGGGTTTTGGAGTTCCAGAATGAAATGGGATCAGGGTCTCTGGAGAAAAATAGAGATGGTTTGGATCAGAGAAGGTTTTGGTTGTTTTACCGGTTTGGTTAAGTAAATGAGAGGAAATTAATCTGAAGATTTTTTTTTTTTGGACAATAATCTGAAGATGTTTTAGAGAGAGGAGAAAGCTACGATTTATATGAATTCTGAGCATGCACCATCTTTTTTTGTCCTTTTTTTAAACACACCCCATCCCATTCTAGTTGTTGGTACGTATTTTAGGAAAGGGGTCAGAGTGGTAGGTCGAGGTTTGCCATTTCATTTCAGATTGGTAGGTTGTCGCATGCCAGAGTTTAAATGAGGGCTACTAGAGTTTTGAGTCCTAAGACAACCCATTGGCGGGTTCTAGACCACGTATTGTACACGGATGGACCAAAATGTTTATTGTCGATCTTCCCAATATTTAAAAAGCATCCTTGACAAAATGATGGAAGTCTCTATTTGGAATTGTTTTTCTAAAGAAAAAGCGTTTCTACAAAAAGTGGTTTTGTTAAATAGAAGCGATTTTGTTAGAAGCACATAAAAAAAAATATTAAACTTTCAAGTCTTTCATATAAAAACACTTGAGCCAAGTGCTTATAAAAAAACTACCAAAAAGCGCTTCTAACGTTTTTGTTAAACGTTATCAAAAGTGCTTTTGACAATCTAGAAGTCTTTTTACTATTTTTTAAAAGCAATTCTAAACGGAGCCGAGATTTACAAATTTCCTAAGCTTCTGACCTTAAAAAATAATAAATAATAATAATAATAATAATAATAATAACTATAAACAATATACACACGATATGTGTGGGTAGTTAATTGAAATAGTTGTAGATCAGAGTAGTTGGTAGTTAAGCAATTAAAGAATATTATTTATTTTTTTATATTTTTTTATTATTTTATTTTTACAATATTGACCCTAACTGCTAACTGTTTTATATAGTATGTTAATATTTAAAGAGTATTTTGGTACATTTTTATATTTTGGTTGACAAAGCGAGTTCTCTTAAATAATAGTATAGATAATCATAAATAAATAAATAAAAATGAGAGAGAGAGAGAGGGAAGACACTCAAGTGAAAAACGAAACTCTCGATTTATGTGATAAAGTAATCTGAGCGTCACAATCAAAACCAATTGACAATGGTTGGAGAGGCTCAAATCTTTATAAACACATTTGCAAGGTTTCCATTTTCCAATGTGGAATAACACTCCACATTCTCACACGCCCCCGCACGTGTAGCAAATTTTCAAGTCATATGTAGACAACTTATATTGGGTGACGTGGAGCATGTGTGACCATTGGACTTTTACACGTGAGCAAACCCACTTTGATACCATGATAAAGTAATATGGGCGTCACAACTAAAACCAATTGGCAATGGTTGGAGAGGCTCAAATCCTTATAAACATATTTGCAAAGTTTCCATTTTCTAATGTGGGACAACACTCCACATTCTCACATTATGTTGGTTTTATTTTAATTTTCTAATTCATTTCTCATTTCGAACTCTATTACGTGCTCAATTTGAGGATTTTTTTTCATCTTTTCATTATTCTGTAATTTACGTACTTCAATCTCAGTTTTTTATTTAGGTTCGAATTGAATTTTTTTTAGATTCATTGGTTGTTTTATGCTTTGCAGTTATATGCTTTATTTTGTTATGAATATTGAAATTTATGCTTGAATAAAAAAAAATTAGGCTTGAATGCTTATCATTTGATTGTATTTTTCACCTTTATATGAGTTTAATGCAAGTAGTGTTTGTTTTATGTTTGGAACTTTTTGCAAATTTATTGTGTGGCAGTAAAATTTGTATTTGGTTGATTAAGGTTTTCATGAATGTTGGTGTATACTTTGTGATTCAAGGTTAATTTAGTAAAATGTACGTTATTGTTTTTCTGTTTCTGTGCGTTTTGAGTTGTATATAGATTTATGTCTATTTGCATGTTTAAGGTTTCGTTTGTTTTACTGAGGATCAATAAAAAATGTATTTTTTTTAGAGAATAAAAAAAATACTAATACTAATACTCCACATTCTCACATTATGTTGGTTGTATTTTAGATTTCTAATTCATTTCTCATTTCGAATCTCTATTACGTGCTCAATTTGAGGATTGTTTTCATCTTTTCATTATTCTGTAATTTACGTACTTCAATCTCAGTTTTTTATTTAGGTTCGAATTGAATTTGTTTTAGATCCATTGGTTGTTTTATGCTTTGCAGTTATATGCTTTATTTTGTTATGAATATTGAAATTTATGCTTGAATAAAAAAAATTTAGGCTTGAATGCTTATCATTTGATTGTATTTTTCACCTCTATATGAGTTTAATGCAAGTAGTGTTTGTTTTATATTTGGAACTTTTTGCAAATTTATTGTGTGGCAGTAAAATTTGTATTTGGTTGATTAAGGTTTTCATGAATGTTGGTGTATACTTTGTGATTCAAGGTTAATTCAGTGAAATGTACGTTATTGTTTTTCTGTTTCTGTGAGTTTTGAGTTGTATATAGATTTATGTCTATTTGCATGTTTAAGGTTTCGTTTGTTTTACTGAGGATCAATAAAAAAATGTTTTTTTTAGAGATTAGAAAAAATATTAATAAAAAATAAAAAATAAAAAAATGTTTAAGTAAATATGCAATCAACCACAATACTGAAAGTAATGACAGAGCAAAATAGCACAGGAATAGATCGTATCTTTATTAATGAATAGGTGCCTCTATATATAGAGAAACACAAGGGTACAATCCACATCCCAATAGGACTTCTATTCAATATGTAATCCATATGCTAACCTAACTAAGATACTCCTAGGTTGACAAGGCACACACAAAGTAGGTTTCCTTCAACACTCCCCCTTGTGGCGTCAACACTAGGTGGTGCTCCTCACGTTGTCTCATTAAAAACCTTGCCAAGTAACAAAAACCCAGTGGGATAAAAATAACCTTGGTCGAAGGGAAAAAGAGTACAACACACCCTTCACATTTGGAAACTTTGCATGGACACTAGACTCCCCCTGAAGTCTGCGTCTCCCCCTGATTTCCACAATCATGGGAGGTCAGATAACTTAAGCAAACCAATGCTTTTCACATGCTTCTCAAATGTGGATTTAGGCAGTGATTTGGTAAACAAATCTGCTGCATTGTCCTCAGAACGGACTTGATTGACTTCAATCTTGAGGAACTTTTGCTGTTGCTGATTATAGAAGAATTTAGGCGATATATGCTTGGTGTTGTCGCCCTTGATGAAACCTTGCTTCATTTGTTCAATACAAGCAGCATTATCCTCATAAATGCATGTAGGTTCATCTGTGGTTGACCTCAAACCACAAGCACTTCTTATATGTGTAGATATGGACCTCAACCATATACACTCACGAACCGCTTCATGGAGAGCAATAATCTCAGCATGGTTCGAAGAAGTGGCAACAAGAGTCTGTTTTGTAGACCTCCAAGATATCGCGGTGTTACCCATGGTAAATACATAACCAGTTTGGGAACGACCTTTATATGGGTCAGAGAGTTACCCAGCATCAGCAAAGCCAACCAAAACATCACAAGGTGTTTGGGAAAAGGGGGCAGCAACCTTTCTGCCCGTCGGTCGACCGGTCGCTGACAATGTGTCGACCGGTCGCCGGTCGACGGCATGTATGGGTTCCTCACCCATTTTGCCATATTTTCGAGACTCTCTGTAGGGAAAGAACAAGCCCATATCAATCGTACCTTTCAAGTAATGAAAGATAGTCTTTATGCCAGTCCAATGGCGTTGCGTGGGTGCAGAGCTAAATCTAGCCAACAAGTTAACAGCAAAGGAGATATCGGGTCTTGTACACTGTGCCAAATACAATAATGCGCGTATTGCACTTAGGTATGGTACCTCAGCCTCTAAAACGTCTTCGCCATCATCCCTTGGGCGAAACGGATCTTTCTTTGGATCTAGACTGCGACCAATCATGGGAGTGCTAACAGGATGGACTTTATCCATATTAAATCTCCTGAGCATCTTTTGGGTATAAGCTGATTGATGAATCAGAATCCCACTACTACGGTGCTCAAGTTCTAAACCGAGACAAAACCGTGTTTTCCCAAGATCTTTCATCTCAAACTCAGATTTCAAGTAGTCAGCGGTTTCTCTTAGTTCATCAAGAGTGCCTATAAGGTTCATGTCATCAACATAAACTGCTACTATTGCAAATCCGGAACTTGTTCTCTTAATAAACACGCAGGGGCATAAATCATTGTTCACATACCCTCTTCCAATCAAGTAGTCACTTAGACGGGTATACCACATCCGTCCGGATTGTTTCAATCCATATAGTGAGCGTTTCAACCTTATTGCAAACGCGCTCCGTGGTCTGGAGCCACTTGACTTGGGTAACTGAAGCCCATCAGGGACCTTCATATAAATCTCTGTATCTAGATCCCCATAGAGATACGATGTGACCACATCCATAAGCTGCATATCCAGTTTTTCGGAAACTACCAAACTGATAAGGTAGCGGAACGTTATAACGTCCATTACGGGAGAGTATGTCTCCTCGTAGTTGATTCCAGGGCGTTGTGAGAAGCCTTGCGCCACAAGGCGAGCTTTATATCTTATAATCTCGTTTTTCTCATTACGCTTTCTAACAAAGACCCATTTGTATCCAACAGGTTTTATTCCAGAAGGTATTGGCACAACAGGCCCGAATACCGTTCTCTTTGTTAATGAGTCTAACTCAGCCTGGATCGCATCTTTCCATTTAGGCCAATCAGCTCTACGTTGACATTCATCAACAAAGCGAGGTTCAATATCATCAGTCTCAATCAACTCTCGTGCACAAGCATATGCAAACACATCATCAATGACGATGGAGTTTCTATCCCACGTTCCATGTATACTAGTATAATGAATCGAGATCTCTACATTCTCACGGGTAGGTTCTGACATTGGAGCGTCCTCCAATGATGTCTCTTGGACATAACCATAATCCGGAATGTTCTCATGGGACGGATTTTGAGTATCAATGATGAGAGGGTTATTAGGTGCCATCGCAGCCCGTTTCCTAGGGCGCGAATCCCTCGAACCTGGTGGCCTCCCACGCTTCCTCAGCGGAGCCACGGCCTGAGCCACATCACCACCATTACTGGCAGTGGCGCCACCAGCTGTCCCTCCTATAGGGTTAGCTGTAGTAGCGACTTTGAGTCTAAGTCCTTGTTCAGGCACTTGCATCCTTGCAGGCACATTTGCAGCTGGTATATGAGATCTAGTCACTTTAGCAAGATCAGAGAAAGCGTCAGGAAGAGATTCTGCGACTTTCTGAAGATCTATAATTCTACGCACTTCTATTTCTCGTTGTGCAGTAGGGGGATCATGATGAGACAGAGTGGGGACAGGCCATGACAATTCATGTCGTTCCTGTTGAATGTGTACATTCTTATCTCCCCCGAACGACGGGAAGACTGTCTCATCAAAGTGACAATCCGCAAATCTTGCGGTAAATAGATCGCCTGTCAAGGGTTCTACATAGCGGATTATGGTTGGAGACTCAAAACCAACATAAATGCCCATTCGTCTCTGAGGACCCATTTTAATACGCAGTGGCGGCGTAATAGGCACATAGGCAGCACACCCAAATATGCGTAAGTGCGAGATGCTTGGCTCGTACCCAGTCACTAGCTGTTGCGCAGAAAAGGGTTGAGTGGATGTGGGTCTCAGACGAATTAGCATAGCTGCATGCAATACTGCGTGCCCCCAGGCAGAGAGAGGAAGATTGGTGCGCATTACCAATGTCCTTGTAACCATTTGAATTCTTTTAATGGCAGCCTCTGCAAGACCATTCTGGGTATGCACATGGGGAACTGGATGCTCAACATCCATCCAATAGACATGCAGTAGTCATCGAAAGTTTTCGATGTAAACTCCCCAGCATTATCAAGCCTGATTGATTTGATGGGATGATCCGGGTAGTGAGCCCGCAGGCGAATTATCTGTGCTAGGAGTTTAGCATAAGCAGCATTACGAGTGGACAATAGCGTGACATACAACCAACGTGTCGACGCATCAACCAACACCATAAAATACTTAAATGGTCCGCTTGGTGGTTGAATAGGTCCACAGATATCCCCTTGGATTCTTTGTAAGAACGGAAGAAGTGTTTTAGAATCCTTGGCATAGGACGGTCTTGGTCCTAGCTTCCCTAAGGAGCAAGCTTTGCAAAAAGAGCGTTTGGCTTTGGGAGCTTCAGAAGCATAGGAGGCATCTTGATGATTTCTCGAATCAGGGTTTTTCTCAGAAAGAAATCGCAAATCGTCGACCGGTCGCCGACTATTGGTCGACCGGTCGCCGGAGCTTCTGTCCGGCGTCGGATAGTTTCTGGAAGTTGTCGACCGGTCGCCGGGACGATGTCGACCGGTCGCCGGGACATCGGAAAGCTTCTGAAAGTTGTCGACCGGTCGCCGACTTTTGGTCGACCGGTCGCCGAAGCTCCTGTCCGATTTTGGATTGCTTCTGGAAATCGTCGACCGGTCGCCGGGACTATGTCGACCGGTCGCCGGGTCGGCAGAAGCATCACTTTCCTCTCCTTGGATCAATTTTTGATCCTTGCTTCGATGAGCTCTATAGAATGGATGTCCGTTTGAGGTTTTCAATATACGGATCATCATGTCACGACCAGGATGTCCCAACCTGTCGTGCCAAAGCCAATATGTGTCTGAATCCAAGAGGTCATCTCTAATGACATTGTTTGATTCGATAGCTCGGATAGTGGTAGCATATAACCCACTAGAGAGACACATAAGCTTCTCTAAGATGCGTTTTCTTCCGCAGTCATTAGAGGTAATGCAAAGGAATTCTCTTCCATTCTCATCATGCGTTTCAGCATGGAATCCATTGGTCCTTATATCTTTGAAACTCAACAAGGTTCTATTTCCTCTTGGAGCATAGAGAGCATTAGTGACATCAATTAAGGTGCCATTGGGCAAGAGGAATTGGGCATGTCCCCTTCCTTGCACACGATTAGATGGTCCTGCCATCGTAGTCACAGAGGAATGTGATGGCATCATGTCAAGAAACAATTGCCTATGACGCAATATGGTATGCGTGGTTCCGCTGTCTGCGAGACATTCAAGTTCTCCGGAATTCATTCCTAAATAATAAAGCTCATAATTAAAATTGAGTATAGCAAACAACTCCAAATTTTATTAAAGATATAAAACAAATGAATTACATCCAAAGTTCCAACTTGGTCTTTAACCAAAAACTAAATCAACAACACAATGGAAAAATAAAAGGACTTAAGCGAAATCAGGAGTATCATCACTCTTTCCAGCTTTAAAGTCATCAACCTTCAATTTGACGTTCTCTTCGTCATCCTCTTGTTCAATGTTGTGAGCTTCTATGGCTTCGCGATACGCTTTGTATGCATTAGCGACACTCTGAGTGGCTCTACATATCTTGGACCAATGTCCAGTCTTTCCACACCTGAAGCACAGAGATGTTTGATCGGAATCCTTTGATTAAGGTGCGTTTTTCACGCGTGGTGCACTCCTTTTGAGTGGCACGGCATTGGCACCAGATGCAGGTGAATTGCCGGCGGCACCATGGCCTCTTGGGCGGCCTCCTCGGCCTCCCATTCGCCTAGTTTGGCGACTACCTTCTTGAGCAGGGCGATTATATGGACCAGGACGTCCAGAGTTGTCCCTAGGATTAGGGTTTCGCCCGCAGCGGCCTCTCTTTGGGGCGCCATTATAATGGGTCTCCGGAACTTGTTTTGTTCCCACGGGCCTCGCATTATAATTCTTCACAAGTATTTTCTCGTGCTTTTCAGCAATAGAGAGAGCAGAGATGAGCTCATGAAATCTTGTGATCCGTTTATTCTGTACTTCAATACGATAGTTCTTTGCAACTACCAAGTCAGAGACGGGAAAGGTAGAGAAGGTTTTCTCAATCATCATCGCATCAGTTATGTTCCTCTCACAGAATTCCATGAGGGATTTGATGCGGAGTGCTTCCGAGTTATACTCTAAGACTGAGGCATAATCACAGAAGCGCAGTAGTTGTCACTTCAACTCTAGTTCAGGAAGCAGGGATTCACGAACGTTTCCAAACCGCTCTTCGAGTGCAACCCATAGTGTTCTGGGATTTTCCTCATTGAGGTACTCGGCTTGTAGAGATTCGTCCATATGACGAATCATCAGAATGATAGCTTTGGCGTTCTTAGCCTCTAAAGCATCAGCGGTGGCTTGTGCTGTAGCAGCAGCAGCAGCGGTGGCGGCGGCAGTCAGTGGTCCTTCCACAGGTGCGGCGGCATCAGTAGGTGCAGCTGCAGGGGGCTCACGGATTGCAGAGATGCTTCCTTGAGCTTTCAGGTGGTTGCGTACATCGCGAACCCACTTATGGTATCCAATGCCCGTGGTATCCAAAGGTGCGAAGTCCAACTTGTTCAGGTTATTTGCCATCTGAAACAACAAGAGAATTGAGGTTAGTTTTCGGAGCATAAACTTCTCCCACGAAAACAAATATGGTTTCTGAGCTATGCTTCAAAGAAAACTTTTCCATGTATTGGGTTTAGGTGAAACTTTAGTGTAGTATGGCCATAACCCTAAAACTTTTCGGTAGCTCTACCCGGATACACTCAGATACATAATAAGAGATGTCGGTGTGAGCAAGCTCCCTTAATACCACTTATCTCAAATTACATACCAAGACATACCCAAGTAGGTGAGCCTAGTAGGAATTAAGTTATGAACCATAGGTCGTTTCTTCTCTACGGATTCCTCATCCGGAGGTAAATCATTCAATGAACTCCTCGTTCAAGGTCTCTTCTCTTTACGGATTCCTCATCCGGAGTTTTAGCTCGAATCCCCATAATTCGGCTCTTGAACTCACACCAATAGCATGATGATATTAGAGGTGCTCATGACTTACACATACCGCAAGCGATATGAAGCTCGATCACTCCCCTAATACTTCTCATAGTTTGGATAGGTTCGAATTAATCAAGGATCCCACGTTATAGAAAGGTGGGAGGTAGAGGAGGGATGTTGGAAGTCCCTTGAGAAAAAGAAGATGAAAGTAATTTCATGAAAGCAGCAACGTTTATAAAAGCTTACTTGGTATTCTTTTTCTCGGATTCTCTTGAGTAGTTCTTCTTCAAACTCGAATATCTTGAGATCCAACGGTCGGAACTAGATGAAATTTGAACCGGGAGAACTAGATGAAATTTGAACCGGGAGTAGTTGATACACAGAGGGATTGATCACCAAAATTTCTTCTTAATCCGACGGTGGAGACGAGAGAAAATCGCTTCTGAAGTCGGTTGTTCTGTTCAGGCAGATTCTCGGATGTTGATATAGGAGGAGCCGGTAGTGGTTTGTGGCGGTGCAGCAAGTGGCCGGCAGCAAAGGGTGGTGCACGGCAGCAGGGGGGACGGTGCACGGTGGTGTAAGGCAAACACGACAAACCTAGGGTTAGGGTTCTAGGGTTTTTGATCTCAGGGTTAGAGGTTCGTGCTGATAACGTGTTTAAGTAAATATGCAATCAACCACAATACTGAAAGTAATGACAGAGCAAAATAGCACAGGAATAGATCGTATCTTTATTAATGAATAGGTGCCTCTATATATAGAGAAACACAAGGGTACAATCCACATCCCAATAGGACTTCTATTCAATATGTAATCCATATGCTAACCTAACTAAGATACTCCTAGGTTGACAAGGCACACACAAAGTAGGTTTCTTTCAACAAAAAATGTATTTTGGTTCATTATGACTTGATGAATTTTGGTTTTCTTTCTATTTTTGTTTATGTTTTTGTTATACTAATACATGTCTATGTTTTCTTTCGTTTATGTTTGTTGAATGTACTACTTTATTTTTGCTTGAAATTTTATTGTCTATTTTATTGTGGGATTTGTTTTAATTCATTATACAGGATTAGATACTGAGGTGACTGCTAAGTACAATTATTCAAGTGGTACCATGCGATTTTATCTTGTGGTGGTTGTCTTGAGAGATTTAAGTGGTATGTTCCTCTTTTATTCGCTAATAGCACTTGTGGGAAGAGTATTAGGCTTTAGCTCTATTCTTTTTGGCTTTGTTCTTTTGAGTATGATGAAGCGACACACTATTATATTTTTACTCACTTAATTACAGTAAAATTAAATGTTGCTTAATTGTTTTTGTACTTTTGTACGTGTTATAATTTCAGTATTCACTGTGAGATGGAATTGTAATTGAATTTTGTGAATTTTGAGTTGCATATCTTGTTATTTTTGTTAAGGATAAAAAGGGTAAATTACCTATGTCAACTATCAAGTATATATAGAAATTGCAACTTCTCTGTAACTAATCAAGCTCGATCATCTTTCAGTTTATTAATAGAATTCTCAGTTCTTCTTTGTCTTGAGTTTTCTCTCTGCAAATTAATAGATCAAAGCTTTCATGGTATCACAGCCCGGGTAGATCAAGGACCTCAATTGCTCAAGAATTCAATTAAAGATTTCCGGTTTGTTCATTGAAGCATTCGTATTCTCAAAATTGAGTTCAAGATTGCAGTGATTTGGTCAACATCAGATAAGTAGTTCTTCAAAATCAATCTCAGTTCGATTGTTGAATTTGTATCAGTTTCTTGCTTTTGGTGATTTCATTCAGTTCTTCGATCATTCGCTTCAAGATTTTGTTATTTCCAAGCATATCAGTTTCTGTGATTTGTGCAATTTTCTTCCAGGTTGAGATTCTTGAAACCCTAGTTTGCTTCAAGTTTGTGATTTGTGAGTTCGTATACTTCATTCGATTAATCGGTCATGGTTATTCCTCAAACCACCATTTTGGTTGTGACATTGAAGTTCTTGCTCTAAATCTTATTATAAACCCTAGAATTTGGGGATATTAGTTCTTGATTGGTTCATCTCTCCATCTTGGATTGTAGAAGATTTTTCCAATCTTGCTGATTCCTGCAACTATTAATTTCATAATTGTGGAAATTTGTTGAAGACTAAAACTTTGTTGCAATTTTTTGGATATTTTTTATTCTACTTTTGGGTCTGCATTGAAGGAGTATATGGATCTGCAATGATATGGTGATATGGGTTGGGATACTCAAGATGTGTATCTTTTGTTGATTCTTACAAGTGTAGCTTTGTCCTGTTGAATTGAGCTTCTCTGCAAATTTGGGATAATTGAAGCGTGATTGGTCTCTAGTACTTATACTTTGTTTCCAGACGTACAATCATGAATTACAACTGTTAGCCACAGATTGCAGCCTCATTTAGTGAAAGTTAGAGGTTATTAGAGCTTTTCTAGATAGTTTGTTCATCAGATACTTCCTGGAGTTCCTCAGTGGTGAAAGCTGAATCTTGTTTATTTCTCATTCAAGACATTATTTTGTGCTGCTTGCATCATGGATAACAATACTTTGTTACACAATTGTCTATTATCAAACTTCTACAGTTTAATTCCAGTCCGCTTGGACAACTCTAACTATGTGACATGGAAATTTATGTTAGAGACATTGTTAAGAGGTTGTGGTCTACTGAAATATATCGATGACTCATTTCCTTGTCCTCCTCTACACATGATAAGAGAAGAAGATGGGGTTATGTCTGATATGACAGAGGAGTACATGAATTGGGTGCAAAACGATTCTGCCCTCATATCTCTACTTGCAGCCACTCTATCTAGTGCAGCATTGTCATGTGTGGTTGGAAGTCAAAGTTCATGGGAAGTTTGAAAAACCTTGAGGGAGAGATATGGTGTCTCTAGATCAACTGCCATGCAACTGAAGACAAACCTATACACAATTCAAAAAGGTACTGACACTATAGACAAGTATTTTGAGCGTATCAAGGGCATTAGAGATCAATTAGCCACTGTTGGAATTAATATCCCTGATGAAGAGATTAGCTTCATTGCTGCCAATGACCTTCCCTCTGAGTACAAGGTTATCAAATTCATGATCAAAGCACAAATTACGTATATGCATGTCAATGAACGAATTCTGTTCCTTTTAACTTGATACATGAGGAGTTTATTATGGATCAACCTACAAAAACTATACAACTTCCTCACATAACTACAATGATTTCAAGAAGTGATCCTTGTCATAATAGCAATTATACTTCTAGTCCTAGATATGTTGTGAACTCATTGCCTAATACTACCTATATGGTGAAAATTGCACAAAACAATGCTGTTACTACTCATGTTGGTTATATGCATCCATTCTCTCAATACAGTGGATACACCCCAACAAAATATCCATACTTGTTTTTCTCAACCCACTGGTTTCATGGCACAAAGTGATGGGGGAACACAACTACATTATGGTAGTTCACAACAACAACAGCAACATGGCATTTATCCTCAGAATAATGGGAGCTCCAAGTCCAATGATTGATTCTCATCACAAATGAATAGTGGCTACTCACTGCATAATACATGATATCCTCAGGGCAGCTATTCACAACACAATGCAGGGTACTCTCTAAACTCTGGGAATTTCAGTTCAAATAGTCCTTGCTATTCTGAGGATATCAACAACATCAGCCATTCTAATTTTCCATGTAGAAGCTTCAACAAAAATAACAGAAATCAAAATGGCAGAGATAATCTCATACTCATATACAACACCAATGGGAATCAGAATTCTGGTGGCTCCATTATTTGTCAAATTTGTGAAAAGCCTGGACATGGTGCATACAAGTGCTATTATAGAAATACTGATGCTTCTACATCCAATGTTGAGCGTCACGTATGCAAGAAATCTGGTCACATTACCAAAAATTGCAGGCATGTTTGTCAGCCTATGGAACTATGGCGATCACTTCCCCTCTTTCCTCCTGGTTGAAACACGCATTCTCGACTATAATTTGATGTTCGCATCACTCTCATCAGCTTGAATTGAATTGTGAATGGAAGCTACAATATACCATTACCAGATTTGAAGAGGATTGATGTGGATTGACTTCTGGAGGCCAACAAAAGACCAGTGTATGCAGACTACATAAGTAAATTTTGGGTTTTAAAGTTTTGCAACCATTATGCTTGCTACCCAAGCATATGGTTGAGGGGGGGGGGATGTTAAGGGTAAATTACCGGGCTTTTATCATAAACAGTGTCTGACCTAAGGTCTGTACATCACTTTGGTACCTGACTTTTGAAAACTATCACATTAGTAAATGACATTTCATTCCCGACCCAACTTTGGTGTCCACCGTCAATAACTCCGTTAAACCCAAGCCCAATTGGCTTTTTTGCATGGGCAATTTAGTCCTTTTCTTCCTCTTTTTGGTTTGTTCTTCTTCTTTCATCTCTCTCCCTCACGACCCTTGGCCGGGTCTTCTCTCCTGTTTCTCCCTCTTTAACTTCTCCGGCCACTCACTGCTCAGACCACCGTCAATTCCACACCGCCGCTGCTGCTCTGGCGTGCTCCACCGCTCAGCTCACCCACAGTTCTCTCTCTCAATTCACGGCAGCTCCACTTGGTTTAATTCCAGAATTGATCTCCGCACCCAATTGGTTAAAAGCCCTATCCTTTATATAATTGGTGAAGGATCCGTCCCTTCCTTCACCAATTCAATTCAATTCAATTAACCAAATGGGGTTTTCACTTTTCCATCAAACGGAAAGGAAAACACTTTTATTTATAACAACCTTCTCAAAGCTCCAAAGGTATAAACCCATCAAAGGAACCAGATCCACCTTTTCATCACAAACCCATATCCCCAATTCAACCAGGACCAAATTGAGCTTGTCCTCCTCAGATCAACCTTCAATTCATTGAATGAAAACGAAATCTCTGCAAATTTGATTGCAGAGAAGAATAGAATAGAGTGCAAATTTGCTTTGATTGTGGTGGAGATGAATCTGCCATTTGCACCTTGGTTTTTTGCTTCTGATTATCGAGAGAGAGAGAGAGAGAGAGAGAGAGAGAGAGAGAGAAATAGCTATTAAAATAATAATAAAAAATTAAGTCCGAGAACAGACCTAGAAGAAGAAGAAGAAATCAGTCCAAAAAAAAAAAAAAGGAAAACAAGTCAGATGAAAAGAAGGACGAAATTGCCCATGCCAAAAAACCAAGTGGAGTCGGGTTTAACGAGGTTTGTGACGGTAGGTACTAAAGTTGGGTCGTGATTAAAATGTTGGGTGCTAAAATGATAGTTTTTAAATGTTAGGTACGAAAGTGATGTACAGCCTTAAGGTCGGGTACTGTTTATGATAAAACTCCTAAATTACCTATGTCAACTGTCAAGTATATATAGCAATAGCAGCTTCTCTGTAACTAATCAAACTCGATCATCTTTCAGTTTATTAATAGAATTCTCAGTTCTTCTTTGTCTTGAGTTTTCTCTCTGCAAATTAATAGAAGCTTTCAATTTTGGGATACAAAGATGAAAGTTTTCTCTATATTTTATAGTAGGTTAGTAAGTGTTGTATATTTTAGGTCTTTAATTTCTTCACTTCTTGCATTTTAGTTTTCTTTTTATTTTTGTTTTAAGATTTTAGTATAATGATACATGTTTCGTTGTTTTGTTTTGTTCATGTTTGTTGAAGGTGCTACTTGATTATGATTTTAGGGTTATTGGTTGTAGGCACTTATGTTTTTTAGGGTTACTAGCTAGCTAGCTTGTTAATTGTTAGTTTATTTTTGTCAGTTTTATTGACTCTCAGTTAAAAGTTTTTCTATTGGAACCTCCAAATTTACTCACTGAACCTCCAAATTTACTTACTTGACCTCCTATGCTCTTTACACATCTTATCTACTTTTAAAATTATAGAATTACTCACTAAACCTCGATCAAATTCTTAAAATAACTATAGTCATGTAATTTACGTATAAATAACTTAATTGCTCTATACATATAAATTCTTTTTTAAATCTTCATTCATTTATACAACATGAATCTCTTGCCAACGAAAAAAAAAATCAAACAACACCAACTGTCGGGTTTAAAACTTAATATTCAATTTACAAATTTTTTTTACCTGAACTATTGTGTGTGTTTTTAACAAAGTATGCAAACATGATTATTCACTATTTGTTCCTTTTGTTTTTCATATATATAGTAATTTTTTTTTCAATTGTGATTGTATAGGCTTTCTAGTTTTATTGTGGGACAAAAAAAATGATTTAGCAGACTTGGAGTCTGAAGATCAATATCAGAACGTGTTTGTGCAACATGCAATTATATAATAATTAAGAAAACTCCATCCATTAATCTACAATAAAATTTCACGTGTTTCATGAAAAGTGTCAAACTGATTCAGAATGAACCACAATCAATGAACTAGTACGTAAACGAAAGTTTTATCTAATGCCTATCTACAGAAAAATTGTTCAATGCTAAATCTGTCTTCACATTATGATGAGACCATGTGCTGCTTCTTCCTCTTCTTTGTCCTTATTTCCTTCGTGATCTTCTGCATCCTTATCCTCTAGTTTCCAACCATCTTCATGATTTTCAAATCTTAATGAGAATTGTGATTCTCAATGTGAGTTCACTACTGACAAGTTCGACGATCGTTTGCGTGCTGGCAATTTCAAATTTTGTTTAGTTAGGTTGAGTACGTATGATGTTAGGATTGAGTTTGTAGGCTCTCTTTTTTCGCCAAAAAAAAAATCCCGTCCTTTGTTGGTTTCTTAGTTGAGGCTTGTGTTTCCTTATACCTGCGTCCTTTGTTTAAGTGTTGCTGGTTGTAGCTTGTGCAAGGTTCTTTCTCACATGCCACTGCACGTAGGGGTGGAACTAGGATAAGAAAATGGGGTGGGCTAATTGTGCCCGAAGGGCAAAAAAAAATTTTGTGCCTAAAGCCATATGTTCCGGTTATAATTTGATTAAAATTAGCATTAGAATCAAGCAATTAGCACTAATAGAAAATCAAAAAAATTTGTCAAAGTAGGAAACTGACTGATCCGCTAATATTAATTATGGATTAAAGGATTATCATTCTTGAAAATGAGAACCCAGAAAATTACCAAATGGGTGTTTTATGAATTTGAGTTTGAAGATGACTGGATGAGTAGAGTCTGTATAATTAGAATTTTCTTCGTAATGGGTGTCGTATTTGAGTAGAACGACAAACATTCCATCAAAACAGCCAATATTGTTTTGTATTCTAATGGGTTTTGTGCCCTAATTAAATAATTGAAGTCCCAAATGGGAGTCTAGTCAGTCTACAGACTTCCCCTTCTCCCAAAAAGAAATATTTTTTTTTTCTGCTTGGATTATTATGAAATATTTTTTCTGGTTGGGCTATTACTGTAATACCCCTATACTAACTAATATATTTACATAAAAATGGGTTGGCTGCAGCCTATGCAGCCTCCTATGTAGTTCCGCCACTGACCGCACGTGTGACGTGTGGCGAATTTTCAAGCCATACACGTGGACAACTTTTATTGGGTGACGTGGAGCACGTGTGGCCACTTGGCTTCACAAATGGGCGAACATGGCTCTGATACCATGATAAAGTAATCTGGGCATCACAACCAAAACCAATTGGCAATGGTTGAAGAGACTCAAATCCTTATAAACACATTTGTAAGGTTCATTTTTTCCAATGTGAGACAACACTCCACATTCTCACAGGTTTGTGTTTCCTTATAAGTAGTCCTTTCTCTTAGCTCCCCTGTGTGCATTACACATACAGTATGGAACATTTTCTTTTCCAATTGAAATCTCCTATTATATATAAAAGAGTGAAAAAGTGCTTTCATTGTTGTGGAATAAGAAGTCTTTGTATTGTTGGTAATCTTCTACCAAGGATACAAGTTGGATCAATATTGTTCGAGTTCGACGTGTTCTATTTGTTTTTTCCTCGTCCAGCCCGTGTTCGGAAGAAAAAAAAAACTGAGTTTGAACTCACTATTAAACTCGAAAGGAGAAAGTAGCCGTGCTTTAACTTTGATATATTCGTCTTATAAATTCATGAAAACATCTCGTATTATATCATGAACCAGTTCATGCATGGTTCGGATCATGATAGGTAAGATCGGAGCATATATATCGAGTAGGTGTGTAGGTTTGGTGTTTCTGGTTCCCTTAAAGTGTGCTCGATCTTCTTGCCGAATCAGTTTTGGTGGGCTGAATTTTGACAAGAGATAGAGAGTCGAACCTCTACTCGTTTACGCAGCCTTTGTCGCCAAATTTGTATCAAGCATGGTCGAGTTCGATTAGTATTCGGAAGGATTCTTGGCATGAGTCTCTGGTCTAAGATACCTCCACTGGGGTTTCAGGCAAGTTGTCCCAGGAGTGAGGGACTCTGTCATTGTCTATTGAGGCAACAATTGAAGCCATACGCTGCTGCATGTCAAACTTCAAACTAGTCTCTGTTACTCCAGAAGATTGACTATTAGAGAGTTCCCCGATATCACTACTGTACCAATGGGAGACCGGTTCGGTGGATGAGAAAAAATTAGACAGCTTAGATAAGTCTTCAGGCATGGAGATACGCTGCTGCATGTCAAACTTCAAACTAGCCTCTGTTACTCCAGAAGATTGACTATTAGAGAGATCCCCAATATCACTACTGTACCAATGGGAGACCGGCTCGGTGGATGAGATAAAACTAGACTGCTTAGATAAGTAGTCTTCAGACATGGAGATCTCGTTCTCATGGTCCTGGATTGGTTTCATTTCTGCGTATTGTGTTGAACGAAAAAGAAAAGTGACTGAGTATCGTATCATTCATATGCATTGATCTCTCTCTTAAGCAAATAAGCACAAGCGAAAGTACATTTCTAGAATTTACCTAATAAAGAGTTATCCAATGCCTCAGCTTCTTGTAACAACTCCTCCAAAAACCCATTACTAGTGCAGTGAGTCTCATTGGCGGCCATAACCGCGGTTGCATTTATGTTGCCATCAATGATGATCTCTGACAATGACTGTGTTTGAGACACTTGGCTTGAAAGGGGCTCTGGTGTATGCGATAATTTGCACGAAGGAAGCTCTGACTTGATGAAAAAACTGTCACCAAAATCGATTTGGGTGCTGGTTCCGGGAAATGGCACCAAAGAATCGTTGAAACTCCGTGGCTGGAACTGAAAAGAGCTCCTTTCAGGCATGGAGTTGGTGCTTGCTGCAAACTGCTGATAGGAAACAACGTCAGGCATGGAGCTGGTTCGCAGAATGGAGCTGCTTCTTTTTGGGGTTGGGGAAATCGGAGGCGAAAAGCCTACGTTATCTCGGTACTGTCTGTAGCCTAAGGGGGATCCGAGCATCGGAGTGGGGCTTTGGAAGGTCAACGAGGGCACCGAGGTAGAGAAGGAAGAGGTGACAGGATCAAATAGAGGGAGGGAATGATTGAGAGTGAACTCAGGCTGATGTGAGGAGGAGAGAGCAGGTGATTGATGTGATGGATTAGTGGAGATGGGAGGGAGGTGGGTTTGGGATGACGAAGTATGGAATGGGAAGCAAAAACTTGGTCCTGTGGGTGGAATTGTGGTGGTTGTGGGTTGGGTTAGTCCTATGGGAATGCTTGGAGTGGTTGGTTGGGAATGGGAATGAGATTGTTTAATGTCATGAGGATATTGTGGTAGACCTTTGCGCTGTCGCCTCTTCACCCTTGTGTTCCAGTAATTTTTTATTTCATTGTCTGTTCGTCCAGGTAACTGAATCAAGAAACAGAAAGATAAGATACTGAAGTTCCCAAAAGGGTGGGAAACAACATTCCATTTTTTTAATTCCAAGGCAGAAAAGCAACCAAGAAGCAGCTAAAAGCCTAAAATGAATGAATGGTACGTACGTAGCTGAGCATGCGAATTATTAATAAAGATCGATGAAGAAAAAATAACCAAAATCCATATTATTATTTATTACCTGAGAGGCCATGCGTGCCCATTTGTTGCCGCATTTGGCGTGAAGTTGAAGAATGAGCCCCTCTTCCTCGGGTGTAAAGGCACCTTTCTTCAAATTAGGGTGGAGATGGTTGGCCCATCGGAGCCTGCAACTCTTGCCACAGCGGTTGAGCCCGGAATTCCTCTTCAAAGAATTCCAGTTCCCTTCGCCGTGTTTCCTCACGTAATCTATCAGAATCTGATCCTCCGCCGCGGTCCACGGACCTTTCTTCAGGGCCTTGTTCTTACCCTCCATTAATCCGCCGCTTTCCGAGGGCCTTCCCTCGATATTAACGCCGTCAATGTTTTGAGCCATGATGAGAATAGAACCTCCGAGTCAATATATACCACCCACAGGGCCAAAGCAATCTCAATCTCACTTAATTTAGTTGGGGTATTTATTAACTCTATTAGATTTCTATGGGAATGAAACTAAGAGACCCTTCTCTCCTCCTCACTCTCTCCTTACTCTAAACCGTACCCTTTGAATCTTTCTGGGATTCTGGGGCCGGGATTTAGAGTTCAAGAATGAAATGGGATCAGGGTCTCTTTCCAAGGATAGACTTTGGATCAGGGATTTATTGTGATCGATTAGGTAAATGGAAATCTGATGATGATGTTTTAGAGGGAGAAGGAGAGAGCTATATACGGATTATGAATTCCGAGCACCATCTTTTTTTGTCCTTAATTTTTTTAAAACACCCTATTCTAGCTGTAGGTTTTGGGGCTCTAGCTAGCTAGCTCGATCTCATTATTTTTTCTGCATGTCCAAGCTGACTACAGCCTAGAGTTTGCATGTGTTAGTCCATAGTGTGGTAAATTTGGAGAGGACAGAGGTTGCCATTTCATTTCAGATCGGTAAGGATGTCTCATGCCAGAGTTACAAGCTAGGGCCGGTTTTGAGTCTTGAGACAACTCGTTATCGGCTTTTAGACCCACGCACTGTACACGGATGGACATGTACAGATTTGCTGTATATTTTTATGAGATATTTAGATAAACATACTTATCACTTTTATTTTATAATGTATATTTTCTTAATTTTTGAATTATTAGATTTATTATCTTTATCACTAAGAAGTTCCTTACTTTATAACGTGCGGAGTTTTGATCTCAGCCGTCAGATTAGATCATTTAAACAGATCTGACGACTGAGATCAAAACTCACCAGCACAAAATATGCTATCCGCTAAAGCACGTAACTGGGATTGCCCTAAACACAATCAATGGCGGAGCCATAATTTTTTATTAAATGGGGCAAAACTAAGACTAAGAAACTACTTTTTTTCTTTCTTTCTATAGTCGACAATTACGGAAAGTAATTAAAATCATAATCATATACGAGTACTTTCTTCATAAGATTCAACGAATATTATAAGTTTGAATAATCTACGAGGCGATTGTGGTTTTCAAGTTGCAATCTTGACAAAAAAAAGGCCAAATATTCAAAACGAAAGACAATGACAATGTACTATTGTGTCTATATAATCAGTGGCGGAACTAGTACAAAGCATAAGGGGGCCCGCCCCCCAAACATTTTTCCAAACCTAATTATTTATGTTAATTGACCTGAGAACTAAAAGGAAAATTGATGCAATTAACTAGATTGAAACCCCTCCCCCCTAAAGAAATAAATGCATGTATGAAAAGAAAGAAACTTGATGAACTAACATGTTGATATGCAAATATACTAGCCAAAATTATAATTAAAATTTTATTGATAAATTAGTAAAAAAAGTTACTTAATTGATTATACTTTTAATCATTATTTTGGAAGTATTGTGCTTGTAAATTATTAAATTTTAAATATTCTTTTTAAGACAAATTTTTTTTTTGTCTCCCCCAAACTTCAAATCCTAGTTCCGCCCCTGTTTAATATAATCAATATAACATACCAAATAAACAATAAATTCATAGGCTATGGTGGTTCAGAACTTTAGAATGAATGAATGAATGAAGTGAGAACTCAGAACTACTTACATATTCAGTGCAGCAAATGGAAAAGAAGAATCACAGTTATCAAGGTACCACCCAAAGGAAAATTGGAGAAGGAGGAAGAAACACAAAGGTCATTTAAAAACAATTAATGCCTTTGTACTAGTCTCTTTATACTAGTCTTGTCCAGCACTCCAGCGTGTTCTTTTCAATCTCTTTGCAGTTTGCCCCCTATATAAAAAAATAAAAAATAAAAAAAGAAAGAAAGGAATTTTCCCCTTCTTCAACCTCTGTTGAAGAACATTAGCTGCCCAGCAACCATAACTCACCCTCATTCATGGGAATCATGGCTGACCTGAAAAGTTGAGGGGGGCAGTTAAAAATTCCAAGTAAGAAAGAGTAATACGACTTGAACCTCAACCCCCTAGATTTGTCCACGTTGCCAATTACTCGGATCTTTTTCTTATGAGATTGCCAATTAGTTGGATCACTTAGGTCCAAACACAGCCTTTTGTGGCTCAGTCAACTCATAGACAAGTTCAGACCAACAAGTTTGGTCAAACAAACATTTGTTTGAATATGAGGATAGGAATTGATTAAACCGTGTGCCATTTGAAAATAAGAACAAATTATATGCCCACCAACCTTGACTTAGTTATATTGGCACATGCATTCACTCCTATATAAATATAAGACATCATCTTCCCAGAGAGAGCCAACTCGATCATTACAGTTCACAGAAAGACATTGCGGCTTTTGTGAAAGAAGTACAATCAATCTTAAAGCTATGGTTTTGCATGTGCTAAACATCTTCAGCTGCTTTTCAGAAACCTCTGAAAGGAAACGTTATATATGCGACGGTGATGTCTGTGTTCTCAAAGGTGGAAGAAGATCGAAGCGAAGGCACAGCCTTGGGATCGTTTCGTTTGCCCGTCTTTCAGCGAGAAGGTGATTCGATCATCCATCTTATACAGTAGAGCTTCAATTCTAGCTGCGAGGACTTCACAATTGTTTAAGCTGCTAATTAAGCTTAATACTATCAGTAATGGCCAAAGGAAGTGTATTACAGAGCCTCTAATGGAAACAGGGTCATCTGTACGTGTTATGAATTAAGATGTTTTTGTGATTATTTATGTGATTGCATCAGTTAATTAAAGTAATTAATTAATGATCGATTATGAATATTTGGCTTCTCTTCTACCCAAATTAGCCAAATTACCACGAATGTATCTCGAGCAATTTCATTTCTTTTCCTAAAGCTGTTGTATTCTTTTTGAAGAAATTAAGAAGCAATTTCATATGTTGGCAAACAGAATCAGGGTAATGCATAGGCTCGCTTCTTGGAATGGGAAAACAAAAACATAAAGAAAATAAAACTCCTAAACCTAAGGGAGGCATCCAAATAACAGTGCAGCATTATAAATCGGCTAACCGCACATACATAACTCTAAGTGAGAAGTGGCAAGGCACCCTCTATCTTAGCCGAATCAACAAAGCACAAGATCGACACTAAGCCTAGGCAATCCAAGGTTAACCCTAGGGCCTATACTAAGAAGTCATTAGATGAAATTCAAGATTCAGTGGTTAACAGAAAACGTGTTTTTACTTCCATTTCATATGGGTTTCCAATAAACTATACTGTAAGCCATTTGGTAACGTCTGCCATGTCAGTATGATTCATGGTCGGCCACATTTCATTCCAAAAACCATGATTTGGGTGGCGTTCATAGAAGAACCGAAAGGGAGAGAGAGGTGGAGGCATTCAATTTGGGAGAGAGAAATAGCGCCCATGTACATTATAATAGTAGTGGTATAAAGTGGAATTCTCAATGCAGTTACATAAATAAGAGTAAAATCTAAACAACTAATTCTCATCAACCTGTAACAATGTACAAGGGCTTAACTACATTTTATGCAATTATGTTGTTTTAAGAACTCCCAAGCAATTGGTCGTGATCATAAAATGAATCTTTATGCGCAACTTCCAAGATTCCACAATATTTGGCTCCAAAATGGGTTCTTCTGCACGTCAGTAATCCTCACCTAGTAAAGCCAGACCATGGAGTTCTGTTAAAGCTATCTCCTCTCAAATTCTGAGCAGATGATATCAAGTTGAGCAAAGACATACCTTCATCTCATTTTGGGAAAATTCCCATTCGAGGTCAAAAATGATACCATATCGAACACCACCCAAATCATTCTGTCATAACAAGATCGGAAGCAGAAGCCAGAAACGTCTCAGCTATGTACTCTATTTGTTGAGTTCCTCAGAATACCAATCTCAACTCATAGTTGCAAAGCCAGGTCTGGCTGCTGAGAGTCAACCATTACACCAGACTGTTTCACTGGAGAACCCGGGGACTGGAAACCAATATTCAAATCTGGAGGAAATTCCTGTTTCTGTCTTGGCTGGGAATGCGGACTGAGACCCCGCCAAGGGGACGGCACCTGAAACCTAGACAAATCAGCTGCTGCCAACTGAGGAAAAAATATTGGTCGGTTTAGGAACTGTGGTTCATTCGCCATGTGGACAGGTCGTGGTAAAAAAGTTGGAAATGAAAAATTGTTCTCATTCTGAAATTGCATTGCACCAGAATTAGGGACCTCCCCCCGAACTCGTGAAATTGGTGAATGAAACTCTCGGGCTGGGTTATATAATGAATCTGCATAGATCTGACTTTTGGGTATGGTGGGATTGTCTGTTGGTTGTTTAAATGCTCCACCCCCTATAGACATCCAAGCACGGGCAGCAGCTGCTGCAGCATTGCTTGGATCATCTCTTCTCATTGATGGAACCGATGACACGACAGGTTTAGCATCAATTGAAGATTGATTTGATGTCTGTTGCTTTTGAGTCTTTTCCGCCAATTTTTTCATCAACTGTACTGGGTCACTAAGACCCTGCTCCTGTGCACGAGGAAAGTAAGCTTCAGTTCTTTCCATTTGGCTAGGAGCACTATCAGAAGAACCAATCATCCGATTTTCCAGACAAGCACTCACACCTTTCCCATTGGGCAAACGTGGGGTAACAACACCATTAGAATCCGGCATCTTAAAAGGTACAGGTTGCGGAAGATTCGTGTTCCTTGATGCTGTACCTCTGGACCTGGAAGCTGCTGTCTCTGAATTTCTTCTTTTCTGAGCAATCGTCTCTGAGTTTCTTGGTAATTGCTCTTCTGCAACAAGATTGGCATTATTTTGATTAACTGAGGGTACAGAGTTCAACTCAACTTTCTTTGGGACCTGTTTCCCACTCTCAATAAATCTGGATTGTGGATTTTGCTGCCGATGAATGGCATTAACTGCAGTACCCAGTTTTCCTCCAACAGAACCAATCACAGATGGTTTCTCTTCTGAGTAATGCCCCCTAAAAGAACCGAAAAGAGATGGTTTCCCTGCTGAAGCAGGCACACTAACACGGTGCTGTCTCTCTTCTGTAACGGGCGTAGTAATAGAACGATCCTTAGCAGGAATTGAAGCCTTTAAAGTTCTGTCATCCTTTCTCGATTCAGTGTGTGAAAAGAACTTTGCAGCCAAAGCAGCCTGATTTTGGGTACAATTTTCCACCATCAGTACAGGGGTTGGAAGTGGCTCGTACTCTTCGACCCATCCACGACCAAATTTACACCCATCAGGTAATGCCTGTTCGATCCTCTTCGACGCAACTTTCCAAGCAACTGGTCCAAGACTTCCAGAAAAACGAGCCAAGCTCCTGGCATATGAATATTCTGCATGAAGCCCGACCTGATTGGAAATTTCAAAATATATGTATTACAAACACATGATACAAAAGCCAACTACTAGGGGAAAAAGATATTAAAGAAAATAGAACATATTATGTGCTACATACTGCAACAAACTGCTTTATTTCACCCTCAAAGGTTGTAAATATTGATTCTGATGTGATCACTGGCTGACTGGATATGTTATAGGTTGCACGACGGTTCTCGTCAAACACATATGGCTTCTTCCCAACTTTAGATGGCAGACTCTTCCCTATAATAAATAATCAGGCAATTAGCGAAGACTTTTTCCTATGAGACAACAATATGACAAACTAGCCACCTCAGATCCTTTCTGAGCTCAAGATAATTTGTCTTTATCATCTAGTACCTCAAAATGGCAAATATTAGAAATACAGTAACAGGAATCCAAAGATACACATGTTCCTTTATGCAACTACCATTGTAAATCTACACAATTGCAGAGGAAAATAAGCACATCATTGCACCTGATAACATTTCTTCTGCCTTCTCTAGAGTAGCTTCATTCAAGGATGAATTACCCTCTACAGGCCCATCAATGTTGCTAGGTCTCTCATAACCAATGCCTTGTGTTGGATGGGAACTGTTCTGGACATCTGCAGCAGTGGCAAGAGTGGCACCTGAGGAGAAATCAGAGCCAATGGGTTCCTGTAATGTTCGAGAAAGAGGCTTCTTTATCTGTTTCTTGACCAAGGAATTTGACTTTGTTTTCTGCACTGATTTGACCTCCTTTTCTGACCGTTCATAGTCAATTCTTAACCTCTCAAATTTTCTCCTTCCTAGCTCTTGTATAGAACTTGCCTTTCATAAATATCACAATAGAACAGTATGAACAAACACAACAAAAGAAAAAAAAACACCAAGAAAATTTGGGGAAAAAAATGGTAAAAACCAGTTACCTGTTTATGGTATACCGTCTCAGGTGAATTGTATTGCATTGCGTTAGAACATATTAAGAAAACATCATTCTGCAACAAAGAGAACCAGATTACGGAAATGACAAGACACTCCTTTCCTCCATAAACAAAAAATCATGGAAACGAAATACTCAGAGTCAAAAGACAAATCTTGTGTAACAAGAACAGCCATTTAATAAGGTGAACTCCTGCACATGTCTCTCTCTCACGCCCTTTTCAATTGAGCAAACAGCAAGAATACTTTGAAAGACTTAACATAGATGCTTTCAGCCTGAAAACAGCCTTCTTTAAACTTCTACAGTTCTCTTGAGAGAGAGAGAAGAGAGAGAGGTCAGCTTATAACTTCATGTTATTTCTTCCATTAAAAGTCCCAGGTCGCCGAAACCCAAGGGTATATGAGATCATGCTCCATTGGAGCACAGTATCCTGCTAGATATGGTAGACTATCAAACTGCTTCTACTCTAGAATTACAATTACACATCATTAGACATATACGTTACGAGTATCACTTTCAAATTTGTTTTGATATATAAAAGAAAATAGAAAGGGATAAATATATATACATATACATATCTATAAGACAACAAAGGTAGAAACTAGAATAGAAAATATATATATATACATATGAAAGAAAGTAGAAAGAGATAAATATATATACATATACATAAATATATATATATAAGACAACAAGGTACAAATTTTGCTTCCTCCGGTCCGTGGATCCCGCACATTAACTTCCTTGGGCCTTTTACTTCATACAAAACAATTATAAAGTACTATTTTACAAATTGATGTAATGGCTGAGATGGCATACACCAGCCAAATCACGCTACCCGTCGGCCCCGACCCTAGGTGCACTTCCCATGCAGCCAATGAGTTTTGAATTATCTGTACCTCTAGCTAGAAATCATTCATATAGAATAGATATAAAGATCAAAACAAAACAAAACAAAACAGAAGCAAGATGAGCATGACATTTACAATGAGGAAGAAAAAAAATGATAGGGGTGCTCCATTTTTTTGTAAGAAGTGATCATGTGCTCCTTCAAAAGATACTTCCACTTTTACTCAACCAAAATGGATCCCCTGCTGAGAAACAAAAACTAACTTTGAAATATAAGATCGCTATCACATTTCAGATGTAAAGAAACCATCCAGCATGAGGTTGACTAAAGAATTTCACTCCAATCCCTCAGACAGCTAAAGTGAGTAATTTTAGAAGATTCATCAACTACTTTAGACGGGGAAAATGCAATATCAAAACTCCAATACTCAATTGCATTCCCATGTAAACAACAAACAAAAGGCATTCTTAAATTAGATTCAAGAATCAAGATACTGCTAGATCATAGCCAAACTCTTTTCCAATTAACTCTTTACATCTTTAAATCCTATCACCACCAATTTACAGAAAATCCATATCCTGCACCCTAGGGATCTATGCTATTGCTTTATCTTGAATGAACTGAAAACCATGAGATTTAAAACTGTGAATTCATGTCTGGCGACTCACTTGCATAAAAGGGGGCGGGTGCACATAGTAAGATTAAAGAAGTATAACTAAGATTGAAATTCCAGAGTCTATCACTATTCTTGTTACTTGATGCCTTTCCTTCATCTTTCACTTGCCATTCTAGTTCCCCAAATTAATAAATGGAACACCACACAAAAACATAAAATGGTGTTCCCAGCATGCAGAAACTAAAAAGGAGAAGAAAAAAATACAGATTAGTCTACGCTCTCACCCAAAATCAAGGAAGATCATATAATGCTGTAAAACATCTTAGGACAGTCGGGCAGTGGCTTTACAAAGCACCCCAGAAGAGTACATAGTTTAGTAGCATAAAGCACCAACCTCAAATTGTTCGAGTGTAGAATATGATCCATTTGCCAACTGCTTCCTCACCGTGGCGAAATCCATGGGATGCTCGATGACATCATGATAGTCAGGAAGCTGCAATATTGAACACTATCAAACTCTACCCCAAAACAAAGTAGTAACGTATTATCATTCCAAGGGAAAATTTCACAGACCTCTTCAGGATCAACTGGTTCTGCATACACACCATAAGTGTCTTTCCTGCCACAATGAGATGTTGACATGAGAAAAAAAAAAAGATTTAGCAAACATGTTACAGACGGCAAGAAATTGAGGCCCCATACTTTTGAAGCTTGTCAAGAATCAACTCCAACGTTTTCTTATCCGGCAACGGAATAACAGACTGATGATCCGACGGCGTTCCTGAACAGATACAAGAACAACCCCACATCAAATACACACCTCACAACAATGACAAGAGAAAAATCAAAATGCAATACACCAGAAACAAACCTGGAGAGGAAGTGAGGTGCTTAGGGTCAGCTTTTCGACCCCTTTCCTGTCAAAATCCATAGGCCCCATGAAAACCCACAAAAATGAATAAATAGTACAAGAGAAAGAAAAAAAAAATGTGGAAGGCAAAGAGAGAAGGACTGCGTTAATGAGACAGAGACAGAGACAGAGACAGATAAGAAGGCAGACAATGCGTATTTAGAGAGAGAAAGAGGGGTGGGTAGAGAGAGAAAGGTGAACAGATTCTGTTGCGTTTTTGATGGTTGACCCTCATAACCGTTACTCAACAGAGTAGTAGTAGTGTAGTGTGTGAGAGAGAAGCTAGAGAGAGAAAAAGAATGTGTGTGTGTCTGTGAATGAGTAATATAGAAGTCTGGACCAATCAGAGAATTATACTGAGCTGGACTCACAGACACTATCTCTCTCCCACTTCATCTTCTTCCAAATCAGATCCACACATTGATGATATGCGATCCTATGCCCTATATATACATACCTCACAATCATCATCGTCATCACCACCATCATTTTCTTCATAATCGTCGTCATCTTCGTCTTTATCGACACCATCGGCGCCGTTAATTGGTCGCTTCTTCAACGGCTTCCTCTCAGTCTCGTCTTCCTCCGACCCGGACTCCTGCGCGTGGGAGTCACGCTCCACTCGCTCTCTGTCCTGATTCAGCTTCGCCATCAGCTTCAACTTCTTCTCTCTTCTCATTTCCTCCTCTTCATCGTCCTCCGAGTCTTCGTCCAAGTAGTCGTCGTAGTCTATGGTGTACTTCACATTTCGGCGCCGGAGACTCCTCCGGACGTCCCTCTCCATCGTATCCGGCGCCGGCAAGTCGCCGGACCGGCGAGCCAGATCTGCCTTCGATGGCCTGCCCTTCTTCTTCCTCCTCACGATCTGACCCATGTGCCCCTTTCTCTCTCTGTCTCTGTCTCTCACTCTCTCTCTCTCTAAAACCCTCCTCACTCCCTCTGAGTCTACTTTCTCTCTCTAAAAACACGCTATGTTTTCTCTCTCCATCTTTTGCTTTGGTTCCATTATTTTCGATAGTGTGGCTTGGCCTTTTCGAAAGGTGAGCTGTTTGTGCAGACCGAGCCTCTACCCGAGGCTCAGGTTCGGGTGCGAGCAGGTCAATAAATCATTAAATCATTGCTTCTTTTTTTTTTTGCTCGGCTCGGGTAAAAACGGAGTTAGTGGCTGGGAAAGACGGCGTTTGGTATTGCCCGTTGCCCGGGTGAGGCTTGCGTGCTGCCCGCGATGCTTGCGTATTTTGCCTTTTTCAATTGTCTGGGCCCTGGGGACGTGTTTGGCGCGTCATTCCACGCTCCTCAAATTTTACCTCACATGACTTTCGCTTTTCTTTTTGGAAAGGGATCAAACCCGATCAAAAATAAATAAATCATGGTTAAAAAAAAAATTTCTCTTAAGATGCTACATTTTTACTACCTATTATTTCTCGGACTTAAATTAAGTAAATATGGGCAATCAATATATGGTGGATGGAATAGGTAGAAGAGATCATGAATGGTCCCCTTAAGCACATCCAATCATTAAATACATTTCGTCATAATTTTAGCTAGTAGTAGTTTAGAAACTACTCTTTAATTAATTGAAACTGTTTCTAAAGACCACAAGTTGTTTTGGTTTTATTAAACTCTTTAAATTCTTCAAGATTTTGTTTTTTACGAATTAAGTTCCGTGCTTTTAAAATACATAATTTTTAATTATTTACTAAATATAACTCTAATCAGGGGCGGCCCTGAATAAGATTGGGGTGATCGCCCGCACATGGCAGCTCAGATTTATGGGCACCAATCACTCCAATCAGAGCATCAGGCAATCAATCAATTATGTATAAATTATGCTGGGATGAATTTACTTTTTGGGCTGCTTCAAGAGCTACTTGCTGATGATAATTGGCTTCTTTTTTGTTGGGATTTCTAAAGATGCTTGTATTAAGTCAGCAACTTTTGAAGGCCAAAGTTTTGGTTCTGTTTTGATTTTTGGGAGCTTTGAGCTGCTTGAAGTGCTAATTGCTTCTTGTAATTGGTTGCTAGTTTTTAGTTTCTTGTAATTAGTCAGCCTAAAAACTAAAAACTAACACTTGACACTAGTTTTTGAATACCAATGTAAATGTTTATGAAGTAATGAAATGGATTGTTGAAACTCATGGATTGAATTGAAAAAAAAAAGGGCATCAATCTTTTATTCTGCTCAGGGCACCCTAAATCATAGGGCGGCCCCTGACTCTAATATTAAATTTGAGATGGTTGGAAATTTGGATTAAATTATCAGTGCAATGTGCAACATATAATATCGGATATTCGGATTACAGATCGTTAAATTAGATAGGTAGTCGCAATAATTTCATAGCCCAGTTTTGCTAGACATGATGTTTAGTTTCTTTGTGGCCAGGCTGAAAAATGTAGGCCATTTTTTTTGAAAGAAAGAAGGGCCGGTGCGGCTGCCCTCAAGTCTTGATTAATGAAACTGTAGAATACAATGGGGGTGACATAGTGCCTAAACCCCAGATTACATAAAGCATCGAGAGAATCTCCGCAATAATAGCATGAGCCTCCACTAATCCTATGTATTCTAACAAGCACCAATTAGCAAAGAGTGCACAATCGGCTACTCTATTTGTTTTACAATAGCGGTGACATACCGGAAAGATAACGCTCACAGAATGCCATAATGCAATTAACACAACTTTCCCACTATGTTGCCGTCTAGAAAAATATCTGACGACACCTAGTTTCATCCTGCCACTAGGAGGTTGCGTCCATTTGACCAAGACCCGCCACCTTCCCAGGATAGACCAAGCACAAAGAGTGCGTAAACCGAGACCGAGCCCATCTAGTCCTACCAGTATAGGGTAGGGACTTATTAACTGCCAACAAAAACTAGCTACTAAAAAGTAAATATAACATAAAACATGTAAATAAAAGAAGAAGCCCAATGATAGAGTCCAGTCCCAACTTCCAGCAAAACCATGAAAGAGATATCTCCAGCCCACTAGCGAAGCCCAAGACAAGCCCAGCACCCACACCCACACCACCTCACCACTGCTCCGGTCATCAGGCCGCCACCAACCCCGCCAAAACAACCGTACCATCTCAGGACCAAAGACGCCCCATCCCCAACACACCACCCCCAGCCCAGCAACCGAGCAAACCCCGAAACCAGAGCCTAAGAACCCACCGCCGTCTGTCCCCATCCTACCACGCGATGCACTCATCGAAGCATACCGCCCACCACCAGCCCTCGTACCGATCATAACCACCCCTGCCCTCTCTCCGTTCCCGACCCCCAGCAGATCCAGACACCAAACCATCCAGCCGACACCCAGACCTCCCCCGCTAGCCGCCACGATCACTCCTTCGACCTCGTCCAAACGCTGAGCTAAGACTACCACCAAGAGCCCACCAAAGCAGCCGATTAACGGCGAACGTAAACGACCCGTCCGACGACCACACCTCGAGGATGCGCCGCCGGACGAGGGAGAGGAGCCGTCAGAGGACGCAGACAAGTTCTAGGGTTTTTTTGTTTGAGGATTATTGTCTTGCTAGTCTTCCTTCTTAGGGGACTTCTTTTTTTAAAAGAGGACAGTTTGATACCTAAAATGTAGGCCATTAATCCAATAGCTTGAAATTTTGAACCACACGCTCTACATAGCGAGTGGAGGTAATTTTGATCTTGTGAGTCGCAATAATTGAAAGAGACCGTCGTTTACGAAATTGCCCCACTTGAAATAAACAGGCACTCGCTACTTGTAAATTTGTAATTGGTCACTACACTCAATTTTCCCGCCTTCTGTTTCATTTTTTCGGTGCGGTTCATTTTCATCACAGCAGTCTAATCTAAATCATCAGAGGGTGATTATTGCGGGGAGGATTTCAATTGATATGATCCAACGGCTGTTATATGAGTTTTGACAATTTTGTGATGAACCCATTAGAAGCGGACGGTGATTAGGTTGTTATCCATAAAATCTGAAATGGTCTTGTAATTTATGTGATTCGGAGCTCAGAAGCCAACAACGGAGTGGGACCAAATTGGTAAGTGTGGACCGCCTGAAATTCAGCTAATAGGGACCACAAAATGTTAACTTGTCATTTTTTTTTTGGTCTGATAGGGACCCTAAACTTGTTAATTTCATATGTTAACTTGTCAAGTTATGAACCCCCATAAAATTAACTTCTTTTATTTGCCAAAAAAAAAAATGAAATTAACTTCTTTTAAAAATAAAAATAAAATCCCATGAAATTAACTTGAGATTTTGGAATTAAAATTTTGTACACATATTTTAGTATATTAAATAGCACAGTTTACATATGACGCTCCACTTTTTTTGGAGAGCAAATCTTCATTACGACAACATCTTCATTACGACAACTCTATTACCTAGATGGTGTTGTCATGAAGGACACTTTCAAGTGCAATTGTGAAGTTTTAATATAGGAATTTAAATGTGTGGTTGTTGTTCTTAAGGAATTGAACTTTGAGACTTAACCTCTAACCTAGATTTCTTTTAGGGTTCAAAGCTACCAAACAATACTACAATATAAAAACTAGGACGGCCATAGCATTATGGAATGTACAAATGAGTAGTGGCTGATTTTGGAGTTTTTTTAATGTGACAAACACAAATGTAAATACAATAAATGTAAACTAACCATGCAAGAAAATAAAGATAGGTTTAATGGATATAGTAGACATTTTGGGGTGATTAGGGTTTCACCCATTGCCTCCATTGCACACAAATGACACAATAATGTTTTTCGTATCATTGAAGGAAAATCGAATCTCTAACCTAGCCTAGTGTTAACTCAATTCTCAACCCACCTCCAATTATTTGGGCGAACCCCAAGAGCATTGCACTGAATAATGTATCAAGATGAATATGTTAAATTTACAATGTCAATTTCCCTCTTAGCTTTGTGTTAGGGCAATACAAGGGACACACTTCTTAAGAGTATTAACTAATCCGGTTAGGGCATTAGCTAACTTTTTTTTTTATTAGTGATTCTCTCTCCATGAAAGATCCCCTACAACCCCTCTCGGAGGGTAAGCCGAGTAGACTAATCTCCCTTCGCGGAACGGGCTGCTGCTGGTCACTGGTGTTTGACAAGTGCACGAACCCAAAGGCCCCTCAAATCTGCCCAAGCTGGGTTTCAAACTCCTGACCTCCTATTACCAAGATGCAGAAACAATTCTCTCCCAACTTGGATGGTACAAGTTTGCCAACTATATTGTTATGAAAAAATAGGGAAGTAGTTGAGAATTGAACCGAACCCCAACCTCCCTCTGTTGAATGGAGAAACTGAGAAAAGCGGTGAATGAGATCGCCTATACTCAACACCTCGCTAAGCTCTCTCCTCTTCAATTCTCTTTAATCCCTGTCCTCTTCTTCGCCTCCTCTCTCTACAAGGCCGCTCTCTCTCTCCGCCGCTCTCTTTACCATTTCGGCCTCTTAAGAAAGCACCGGTAACTCCTATCATCCATTACTGTGCTATAAGTTGACTTCAATCAATCTAAAAGCAATTCATTTTCTATTTGGATTTTGGAAGCTTAATTTAACCAATTCAAGTTTGAATTTTCTTAGGCCGAGTCTCTGGTTTGATGTGATTATCCATTTACCCATTTGTTTACTTGAGCTTTAATTCGAAAACGTTATTGAATTAAGGTTGCCGGTGCCGGTGATCAGTGTTGGGAATTTGACATGGGGAGGCAATGGGAAAACTCCTATGGTGGAGTTCATCGCTCGCTATTTAGCTGATTCAGGGATTTCACCTCTCATTCTTACTAGGGTAACTTTATTTTTTTAATTACCTCAAGGTCTCCATTTGTTCATCTGTTTTTATGGATTTTTTTCATGTCGATTTGAAGTGTCAATGAAGGTTCAACTTTTGAGTGATAGGTCCGTTGGCTGATTCGAGATATTGGTGTAATGTATCTGGCAGGGTTATGCTGGTGGGGATGAAGCTAAAATGCTTCATAGGCATTTTCTTGGAAGGCCTGTGAAGATTGGTGTCGGTGCTAAACGAGCAGCTATTGCTGCTAAGTTTTTCGAAAGATATGGTTTTATTGATCCGTGCTCTAGTAACTACTCTCAGAAAATGGGGAGTCATCTTAGTTCAGAAAAGATTGGAGCCATAATTCTCGATGATGGAATGCAGGTATAATTATATTTTATTCTAACGTTGGGAAATAGGATGCAGTTTTTACCATACATTCATACATATCTTTATCAATTAGTGGTATGCGTCTTCTAGACACTATATCCTTAATGTGGGATAGCAAAGGAAAAGGGTTCTTCTAGGGTTATTATTGGGGAAGCTCAAGGTGTAAGCTTATTTTTGCAAGAGCTCCTTGTCTGTAACTCTTTTTTCATGAAATGCTGGCCTAGAGAATGTGTAATCCCACTCCTGATTGTTGTTCGGTTTATAATGTCTCATGGAATGCTTTTATTTTGCTCATTAAGGTGCTGTGCTCTTATTGTATGTTACTAAAAATATGGAAGACAGCACTGGAGCTTGCAGCGAAATCTGGAGATTGCTATGGTAAATGGGTTAACATTATGGGGCAACTGTCACTTAATCCCACGTGGACCGTTAAGGGAACCTTTGATTGCGCTTAGACGGGCAGATGCCGTTGTACTCCATCACGCAGATTTGGTATGACCATTTCATTTATCTTAAAAAAAAAGTGGTTTAAAGACTTGTGCCTCATCCCACGATCAAAGTCTTCAACTGACATAAAAGTTTATGCTCGCAAATCTCACAGGTTTCAGAACAAAATCTCAAATATATTGACTTAATGCTACGAGAAGTTAATAAATCTGTTCCAATTTTCCTCACAAAAATGGAGCCTTGTTATTTCTTCGATGTGGGAAACGCCAACTTGAGAAAACCTCTTCGAGATTTGTCTAACACCATTGTATTATGTGTTTCTGCCATTGGTTCTGCAAATGCATTTGCAATGGGAATAGAGAAGGTATTTTTGTCACCCTACATTGTCTAACACTATCTTATATGCAGATGCATTAGTGAACATATTTGTGTGTGTGTCTGCTGTTCAATTGAGTTTCCATCGTTGTTTCTCATTCTAACTGTACTTTTTCTCTAAATGGGAATGCGTTTCTGCAGATTGGAGCATTCTATGTTGATCGACTTGAATTTAGTGACCATCACATATTTCAGGCCAAGGTACATTTAGTCTTCTGTTTGTTCTTTGACATGAGATTTTTGTCATGTGCAGTCTGTCCTTTGTTGGTCAAATGACGGTACAGACACCTTTATTTTATTTGCTTACTGTATAAGTAAAATGTAAAATGTGTTGTTGAGTTTCTAGTTCCCCTGGTAGAGCATGTATCCTCCACACCCATAGAAAGAGTTTGAGTCTTACTCTCCCTCCCTTGAATCACTAGAAGAAAATATAAAATGTTGTTGTCCTTTGTTATTACTTTTTACCTTGCAATCTCATCAATGATATACTTTCAATCTGCCAATAAAAGAAATGAGTGGTTAACATGTTGCTTTAGATGCTAATGTGATATGTCAAGCTTCTCTCCTTTTTGTTGCGAATCTAGGATATTGAGAAGATCAGAAGGAGACTAAGACAACTGGAGGATAGGTTCGGTTCCAAGCCAGTTGTTATAGTAACAGAAAAGGTGAGTAAATATTCACAGGTGGCTTGAGCACATCATTGTTTTTCTTTTTTAACCAAGAAAAAGTTATGGGGGGTGCTGATGATGTCTTTGATTTTCTTTTTTTTTTGTCTGAATATATATGTATATATATATATATTTTTTATATATGGTATGAAATTTTATGTTCATTGATCAGATTTGTGGGATTCACGTCCACATTACATCATTTGACGTAGGGTGAAGTGTTGCAACTAATAACTTGTCTGGATTGTTGCAACTAACATGTTTCATTTTTTTGCTTTTTTAATTCAAATTTACTACCATCAGGATTATGATCGAGACCCCAGGATTTTCAAGCACTTGGATCCTTTTGAAGTTTTGGCACTTTGTTCTGAATTGAAGATCATACCTTACAGAGGATGTACTGAAGATAGCTTCAAAAAGTTGTTGAAGGTGGTTTGCAACAAGATGCAAGCTGAAATTAAGGTATGCTAACTTACAAATAAGAGCAAACTAACAAGAATGGAGAAACATGATTGGATAAGTCAGTCCGATCTTTTAGTCGATATTGTTACCAGTCCTTTCTTTGCTTGATTGTTAGTATAACATTATTACCAATTTGCAACAATATCAAATTCATGGATTCTTGCATATTAATGTAATATGTTTCTCATTATAACACTAGAACTTTAGAACTTAGAACATTGGTATTTTAATGTAGGCTTTGCTTTGAGGATTGTTGATAGGGAAGTACATGTTCTTATTCACAGAAAAAAAAAAAAATAGGAACAGGACCTCTTTCTATATTCAAATAGAAACATATAAGCAACACTCAAATGAATGCTAGGCATTTTGCTTCATCTCTCTTTCTCCAACTGCTTAAGATAGTCTTCATTGTCCACCAACACCTAGAGAGATTACCACCAAACCATTGATCAAGTCTCTGTGGTTTCCCAACTCTTAACCACAATGTTCTATATATGTTTATTCCGTTTCCTAATCAATATGAATAAAATGAAAGAAACCAAAAGTAAAAAGGGGGGTTTAATGACCGTTTCAAAGTCATCTGGGTCGAGGAATGCAGTGATTTTGGTGTTGATTTTTGGTATTAGACCTGGTGGTCGAATTATTTTCCCTCCAACTTCCTGGGTAACCAGTTCAACGGCTGCTGCACTCTTGTATACATCATCAGTGCCAATAGCAACCTAGAAGTTCAATTAGAAACTAGGAATCAGTGAAAAAAAAAGATTAATTCGAGTTAGTCGATGAAATCGGAGGAAAAGAAAAGAGAAAGAACAAGTCAAGGCAACAGTTTTTTTTTTTTTTTTTTTTTCTTTAGTAAAATTAATATTGGAAAAAATGGAAGCTGGAAACTATGTCTAACTGACCTGTGCATATCCATTTCCTTTGGTATACTCTGTCACATTATAGTTATATATCAGCTCGATGGTGGTCGTCTGAGTAAGATACTAAGATTGGATCCATAACCCACCATAGCTACGGTATACTGCATGCAGCAGATCATGAAGACTAGGTTTCTTTACGAAGGCGTAGATGGTAGTCCCGCCTTCTGCGACTGTCCTCGGTTCACGAGTGATCACCCCACCCGCGGCTCGAATTTTTTCAACCGTAGTGTAAATCTGAGGATCAGTTCACAAAAACCAAAAAGAAAACAGTTATCTAATGCCTACACCTAAAAACCTTGATCTACACAACAATTTAGACAGAATTATACACACATCTTGGGTTGCAAGTCCAAAATGATTGAAGGCTGTTCCTAGCTCCAACTTGTCAACTGCACTGTCTGTGAATTGAGATATTTAAGATGAGGGTGTTAAAACCCATGAAATGAAGAACATGAAATAGGTGGAGAAATTAGAAGCAGAATTTAGGGTTTCTTTTGGGTTGTAAGTTAGGAGACAATGAGTGCATAACATACGGTGTTGGGTGAGCCCCAGAACAAAATGAGTCTCTTCAGGTCCAAACCCTATGACTGCATTCGAGTATTTTTCTTCTGGGAAATCTTTTCTGCTCGACACTTGCATCCCAAAAAATTCTGTGTAAAACCTGATCATATAAAAGTACAAGAAACAAATTATTTAACGTTCCTAAAGCATTGCCAAAATTAATTGCTTAATGGTTCGATCAAGATCACCAACTCTGATATTGGCACGCAGGAAATGGTGATCCTCTTTCCGAACCCATTCCAACACATCGTCATGGGGATTACTACGAGCTGCCAGGCTTAAACCAATCTGATCAACACAAATTTAATTGGTTTTTGTGATTACGTATGAAATAATCATTCATTGTACCAGAACTAAACCATGCATAATCTACATGCTTGCACAGAGAGAGAGAGAGAGAGAGAGAGAGAGAGAGAGAGAGAGAGAGAGAGAATACAGTAGACTAACTGCTGGCACTTCACCATCTTTATAAGCTTAGATTGAAGACTTTGCTTATGGATGCTGAGTAAAGCTTAGAATGAATATCAATGGCATGGTAGTAATAACAATTCTGTACGATATATATCCGAGAAATGTGCCTCTGTTTCTATTAATGACCTATTTAGCTTCTTCCGACTTTTATCAGATAGTCGGCACCATATTCAATTTTCCCGGGTCAAAGTCATGTTCCTTGGTCCAATGTATTTGCTAATTCAGTTGGTCTTTTGCCAGTACGCTTTTCTTTGGAAGAACCAAGAAAGCAGAATGCCAAAAATGGCACGTTTTTCTTCTAACAAAGCATGTAAAACGGCTTTGTCAAATATTGTGTAAATAAATTCTCTCTACTTTTGTAATTAAACTTTTCTGGGCTGTGAAGTAGTCAAATTTCTGGAACTTAAATATATAGTAATTTACAAGATAATTCAAGACCGAGCTGGTCTCTTTTGATCGGTAATTGCATGGACTAATCTACGTTGATCGGTAATTAGTGGAGTTCAAATTCACTACTTGTGGCTGCTCTTTGGGGTTAGGCTACCACATGTGGCATGGGTTTGATTTTTGGGCTATATTATGGTTGAGATGATGAGAGCTTTAAATAGTGGGAGTATAATTTTCGAGGTTTAGCGAGTTTAGGGTGTTCTAGGTTTGCCATTGACAATCAATTTGAGTTTTTGAAAGGACGTCTATTATTCTTAATTAGCACATAGATTGAAAGCTAAGAAGAGAACTTAGGCTTGTGATTTCGGGATTCATAGATCTCTAAGAAATCAATGGTGGAAACACTAAGGTTTAGTTTTGAAAAGCTGAGTTTTTAAGTGAAGTTGGGTTTTGCTGTGCTGTGAGAATAAGTAGATGCAAAGCAAAGTAGTTAGGTGTTTGGTAAACTGGTTTTTTGAAAGTGATGTGAATACTAAAAGCAGTGGAAGAGTGTTTGGTAAACTTAAAACACAAAGTGCTAGTGCTGTGAGAATGTAAAATAATCAATATGGACATAATGTTGAAATTAATATTTTTACTTTACTTTAAAACCCGCTTTAATTTCAGGGTTCCTGACCGGCCCAGTTTCCATGGATCAAAAAAAGAAAAACATGACGGCCGCCCCCGGGATTGAGCAGCAGGTCTTGTCCGACGGGGATCTCAGTTCTGAGATCCTATCGAGACTACCGGTGAAGTCTGTGATAAGGTGTCGATGCGTAAGCAAGGCCTGGCGTGCTCTAATCTCCCATCCTCTTTTTGTTAACAAGTACACCAGCCGCCACACCAAATCTAAATCCAGCTTCAGGCTCCTTCTGCCGACCTTTCCTCTCCGATCGGTAGAATGCGAAGCGCCGGGCGTTGAGGTTGCATTCAGAGAGCATTATTATCCAGTAAGTATGCCAAAACCAAAATCAAGTTTGGAAATCTATGGTTCTTGCCATGGCCTGGTCTGCCTCGCGATTGACTACCACACCATCATCTTGTGGAACCCTTCAACCGGCGAGTCCAAGCTGCTCCCCGAACCTACACCTAGAGCTGGTAGTGACAAGATAGACTTTTACGGTTTCGGGTATGATTCGACCACACAAGATTACAAGATAGTGCGAAGCTATGATTATGTCTTTGCATTGAAAACGGGTTCATGGAGGCAACACCCCATCGTCGTCGGTCCTACTTTTGATGTTGACACATTTGTGGATGTTGTTGGCTCATTAGGGCAGGGGTTCTTAACAAATGAAGCCCTTCATTGGATAGATTTGGAACATGATGTTACAGCAATTCTGGTCTTTAATTTAGCGGAGGAGAAGTTTCGAAGGATGCTGCCAAACATACATCGTCCGAGTAATGCCCATTTTGAAGTTGGGATTGTTGGGGATTGTCTCGCCGTGTACCTTGAATCATCTGACGAAGCGAGTTTATGGGTGATGAAGGAATATGGGGTCGAAGAATCTTGGACTCAACTTTTAAATTTTTATACATCGGGTTGTCTTGGCACAAAAAATTGTCCGCCAATGTTAAGCCATTCCTTGAGCTATTCCTTGAGGCCTTTATGCATTCTAGAGAATGGTGAACTCCTTCTGGCTAATACGGAAGGCGACTACAATCACTTCACATTATATGATCCGAAGGGAAAGACATTTAGAGATCTAATTGAGATTGACGCAGGGCTATCAACCCCAACCATAGACGCAGGGACTTTGGTGAGACCAGTCATTGGCCCAGCCATATACGAAGAGACTTTCGTTTCACCGGTGATTGGCAGCATGTGATCGACACCAACTCTGTAAGTCTTTAAGTCTTTCTGTCTAGTGTAGGCCACATTTTGGTTGTTCTTCTGCTCATCTTATGTCTTCCAATTCTATGATCTATAGAGTTATTGCTCCAATTAATTTGCCCACCTTTTGATGATTTTCAAGTTTTGGGAATGTGACTTTGATGATGAACTTGCAGGGGTTGTTTTTGCTTTATTATGAAAATGTGAGTATTTGGGAATTATTCATCAAAAGGTCTAGCTAGTTAGAGGTCGAAACTAATACTAAATTGTTTCATGGAATGGGTGCCTATGTGATTTACTAGCTAGTTGTTTATAATCAATCCTTCTGGAAAAGAAACTAAGATTTTGAGTATTAGTGCATAAGGGAATAGTTGAATAATTGTTAGCTGGTCCTATTACACGTTGCTGCTTATATATCTTCATAGACTTCTCAATTTATATCCAACTTCCTAAATTGGTCTTTGAATTCAACAGGTTATGCTGAGATGACAAAATGGTAGGGTAGAGAGAAGCATAGAGTGCATTGGCAACTTTATAGCAATGCTCTGCTTTTAATTAAATATGTTTATGAGGTGTGATTTCCAGTTCATTTTTCATTTCAGATAGTGGGTCTGTACTCTGTTTGAGATTTGGTTATTTTATGATGACAAGATGACTCATTTTGTTTTGGTTCCTGTGACATGTAAGTATGTAACCTCGAATCTTATATTGATGCAATGCTTATATGACAAAGACATGAGATTTGTAAGTTTAATGGTCAAATACTTCTGTTCATTTCTGCCTAAAGAGCAGAGGAGTTAGTAATGGTGGAGTAGAGTGGTGGGGTGGAGTAAGTGGTTATGGTGGTGGTATTGGCTGTGGGAGGAGTGGAGAGAGGAGGAGGTGGGTTAGAGAGGCCTAAACCAGTCCAAGAAGTGGATGGGATGGTTATGGTACGTGCCAAAAGTAATTGGAGGAAGAGTAGTTGAATGGGTGGGTGAAGCGGTGGTTTGAGGCGGTGGCTGGCATCGTGAGAGGGTGTCAAGGATTGTTTGGTGAAATGTGGCATTTTGGGTGGAGATGTGGTTTTCAAAAGAGGTTTGGTGTGCCTGTAGAGAAGCAATGAAGGAGTGGAGGATCTCAGTTTGGGCTTGTAAAGATTCGACGGAGGGAGGTGGTGCTGCCCTTGTGTTGCTAGGGCCGGCGGTGGAAATAGGCGGTGGTGGTGTCTGGGTAGTCACCTGAATAGAAGGGGATTGGGTCTGCAGGCCGCGCATCGTGCCTGGCTCGATACCAGTTGTTAGGACCATGAATTAAGAAGGGACAGAACAAAGGAATTAAAGTAGATGCATTTTTCATTCATGACCCAAAATGGGAGTGTCATACAATTCACAAGCACTTGGCAAAGATTCCTTAACTCTAGATTTGTGACGTGTGTACACCAGTACGAACCTTATCCTACTATTGCACTAGGTAAGAGCTGAACTATTCAAATGTAAATATCTAGGATCACGTGAGATAGCTGTTGGGCTTGGGCAAGGGCCTGGGAATGATTAGTATGTGATTAGGTGAAGGGATTCTCTTAACACTCAGTTTCCATGGATTAAAAAAAAACAAAAACATGACGGCGATTGAGCAGCAGGTCTTGTCCGACGAGGATCTCAGTTCTGAGATCCTATCGAGACTACCGGTGAAGTCTGTGATAAGGTGTCGATGCGTATGCAAGGCCTGGTGTTCTCTAATCTCCCATCCTCTTTTAGTTAAGAAGTACACCAGCCGCCACACCAAATCTAAATCTAGCTTCAGGCTCCTTCTGCCGACCTTTCCTCTCCGATCGGTAGAATGCGAAGCGCCGAGCGTTCAGGTTGCATTCAGAGAGCATTATTATCCAGTAAGTATGCCAAAACCAAAATCAAGTTTGGAAATCTATGGTTCTTGCCATGGCCTGGTCTGCCTCGCGATTGACTACCACACCATCATCTTGTGGAACCCTTCAACCGGCGAGTCCAAGCTGCTCCCAGAACCTACACCTAGAGCTGGTCGTGGCAAGATAGACTTTTACGGTTTCGGGTATGATTCGACCACACAAGATTACAAGATAGTGCGAGGCTATGATTATGAAGAATTTCCTGAATTCAAATTTGAGGTCTTTGCATTGAAAACGGGTTCATGGAGGCAACACCCCATCGTCGGTCCTACTTTTGATGTTGACACATTTATGGATGTTGTTGGCTCATTAGGGCAGGGGTTCTTAACAAATGAAGCCCTTCATTGGATAGATTCGGAACATGATGTTACAGCAATTCTGGTCTTTAGTTTCGCGGAGGAGAAGTTTCGAAGGATGCTGCCAAACATACATCGTCGGAGTAATGTCCATTTTGAAGTTGGGATTGTTGGGGATTGTCTCGCCGTGTACCTTGAATCATCTTACGAAGCGAGTTTATGGGTGATGAAGGAATATGGGGTCGAAGAATCTTGGACTCAACTTTTAAATTTTTATACATCGGGTTGTCTTCGCACAAAAAATTGTCCGCCAATGTTAAGCCATTCCTTGAGCTATTCCTTGAGGCCCTTATGCATTCTAGAGAATGGTGAACTCCTTCTGGCTAATACGGAAGGCGACTACAATCACTTCACATTATATGATCCGAAGGGAAAGACATTTAGAGATCTAATTGAGATTGACGCAGGGCCATCAACCCCAACCATAGACGCAGGGACTTTGGTGAGACCAGTCATTGGCCCAGCCATATACGAAGAGACTTTCGTATCACCGGTGATTGGCAGCATGTGATCGACACCAACTCTGTAAGTCTTTAAGTCTTTCTGTCTAGTGTAGGCCACATTTTGGTTGTTCTTCTGCTCATCTTATGTCTTCCAATTCTATGATATATAGAGTTATTGCTCCAATTAATTTGCCCACCTTTTGATGATTTCAAGTTTTGGGAATGTGACTTTGATGATGAACTTGCAGGGATTGTTTTTGCTTTATTATGAAAATGTGAGTATTTGGGAATTATTCATCAAAAGTTCTGGCTAGTTCGGTCGAAACTAATACTAAATTGTTTCATGGAATGGGTGCCTATGTGATTTACTGGCTAGTTGTTTATATAATCAATCCCTCTGGAAAAGAAACTAAGATTTTGAGTATTAGTGCATAAGGGAATAGTTGAATAATTGTTAGCTGGTCCTATTACACGTTGCTGCTTATATATCTTCATAGACTTCTCATTTTATATCCAACTTCCTAAATTGGTCTTTGAATTCAACAGGTTATGCTGAGATGACAAAATGGCAGGGTAGAGAGAAGCACAGAGTGCATTGGCAACTTTATAGCAATGCTCTGCTTTTAATTAAATATGTTTATGAGGTGTGATTTCCAGTTCATTTTTCATTTCAGATAGTGGGTCTGTACTCTGTTTGAGATTTGGTTATTTTATGATGACAAGATGACTCATTTTGTTTTGGTTCCTGTGACATGTAACCTCGAATCTTATATTGATGCAATGCTTATATGACAAAGACATGAGATTTGTAAGTTTAATGGTCAAATACTTCTGTTCATTTCTGCCTAAACTACTTTTTTTTTTCCTTTCTTTCTTGAATTCGCTTATATATAGTTTATCAACTTATTCCAAGTGCCTGCAACCGTGCCTGCAATGGTTGCAGCACTGGTTTGTAGAATTGACTAGTTAGAACTTTTAATAATGAGGTTGCAGGATTCTGCCCCTAGTTAGTTAATTCGCGAATAATATTCGCGTATGTACAAAATATAGTCGCTTGATTATCTCTATATGTGCATAATCTGGTATTATGAAACTTCAACGATCAACGTACATTTTCCTTTCTTCTTTTGTTGGCAGATAATACATAGTTTAGGTGCACAAAAATTCGTAGTTATTGGGACTGGACCAGTTGGATGTTGTTCATTACAAAGAAATGATCTAACAGGAGAGTGCAATGAACAAGCAAACTCCATGTCTGAAAAGTATAGTAAAAGACTGAAATCAATGATGCAAGAATTGAAACCATCACTGGGAATAAACTACACCTACTTCGACACTTTCAGCATATTCAGTAACATCGCCCAAAACCCAGCTTCTGCTTCTTCTTTATTCCTTTATTATAGGGGGAGATGTTCTTTGCTCATAGAGTTCAGCATGTTATGTTATGAGACTATGACTAAATCATTAGTCAATTTGGCAACATAACATGTCAAATATCTCACGAGAAAACATAACCCTACTCAATCTGCTATTTCATTTCAGGATTTACGGGACTCAAGCTGCATGTTGTGGTCTTGGGTATCTTAACGCTCAGGTTGCTTGTCTGCCCTTTTCATCCTACTGCTCAAACAGAAGGGAACATGTCTTCTGGGATCGAGTCCATCCTACAGAGGCATCTCACAGAATCATAGTGGATGAACTATTTGACGGTTCAAAATACACAGTCCCAATGAACGTGAAGGAGTTAGCTTCTCTCAAGCTCTGTAGCCCCTTATTTAATGGGAGTGTAGTTTTCGTTAGGCCTGTCAATTTTTGGTTGCAATGCGGAATTCATACGTAATTAGTATGTGCAGTAAGGAGGGAAAGAACCATATACGATTTGTGTACCATTACAAAATTAACTGGCACACGCAGCTAAAGACTGCGTACTATTGTAGTTTTAATTTGTCAAATAATAACCAGATTTGAAAATCAACCATCATGTAACTCACATAATTTTGAATCTGAAGTCTGAACAATATACATAGAGGGATATATAGAAGAAGAATTGTGTAACCTAACCAGTCAACCTTTCTATTGAATGGATCAGTGAAGGTATCATTATCCTCCACTGATGATGGAGATAGCCTCGCACATTGTCAGCCAGATACGACCGGCAACCTTTCTGAGTTCACAATGTCATATTGGCAAATTTATGCAAAGCATAGCATAAACTTTCCTAAAAAAAATGATAAAAAGTAAAGCAAGTAAGCAACTCAATATTCAAACACTACATACATCGCAGATTCATATTCTTTTTATAAGTAAAAGCAAGACAGGAGTCATCGGACCAAAAAATAAAAAAAGGACAGTACCTCTGGTGCTTTTCTAGGACGGAGGAGAAAATAAGTCCTGAAATAACAGGCCTAATTCGTCCTTGTGAACATCAAATGCCAACATTTTGTCTACTACCCTCTGCATTTGAATTAAAAAGCAAGATAGAGAGAAAGTGGCATTTAAAAACACAACAATGACAGGAAAATGTTATTTTATAATAGAATAGTTTTATAGCTTTTCACACGCCACCCCATATGTACGGAAAGCCATATGGAGTGTGAATCATGGGAATGGAACTTTGCTGGTTCATGGTTACTCTATCTAATGTCAAGTTTGATGTTTAAATATCAGAGATTGAGTTGTTGGATTAAAACCTGGAATTGCTGATCCTGAGCTAATACATTCTCATTGCATAATCTCTCGACATGCTGATTATTTCCAATAGCTTCCAATACAAATGCTGCTCTCTTAATAACTTCCTCCGGGACACCTACGTATAAAAAATATTAGGAAACATTCTGCTCTAAAACAGAACCTGCCACCAACAGTTCCTTAAGACTTCAGTGCTGGGAAGGAAGTAAAATGTATGTGAACCCAAAGACTTGTTTCGCATATGTGTGTAACATGTGTGAGTGTGTGAGTGTGACAAGGAAAACTCTAATAAACTTTTTCTTCCTTTTCTGGAAATCACTTGCATAAGTTTCAAACTCCAACAACGTACCTGCAAGTAGCGCACAATGCAGACCTGCAGGATGTAAACAGACTGAGATTCCAAATAACAATACCCACTATCATTCTCAACTTACATAGATATGTGTGTGAAATGTGTGTGTGTGTGTGTGTGAGAGAGAGAGAGAGAGTGCGCGCTCGCGTATAAAAGAGCCCTAAAACACTTATCAGTTAGTATTTTGTATTTTAACAAGGTACTTATAATGTTTTAAGATGCTAAATATTCATCCAATGGACTTCTCAAAAAAAAAAAAATTTCATCCGACGGTTTACACATAGTAATTGCCTTATCAAATGACTAACTGGTGAGTGCCTTATCTATATGCAGTGAGGACATCTACTCTTTAATATTTTGGTGTATGTAAGTATTTGTGTATATATACTCACCATAACTAAGAAGTGCATGCCCAGGAACTAGCCTGCAAGAAATGAAAAATAAAATCACAATCACTGAACAGAGAAATTACATTCAACAGCAGGGAACACAAGCATACAGTATGCTTAAGGTGGAATATGTTGATATCCTGACAGTACAGTTCATAAAGCCATATTTGATAGTTTTAGGCTATGACACAGTTAAAACTGTTTTTAACAGGAATTATAATTACATAAGGGTCATCTTCTGATACACATTATTGAACACAAGCAAACCGCAAGTTGGCAGGATTTAGATGCATAGTGGTAAGACAGATGTTTTCAGTTATGTAAACTAAATGTGCTAACAGATAAGAATATCTTTCAGCATGACCCTGTGATCCATGGAAATGACTTCATACTCATTTCCAAAAGAGTGACACATTTCCTCTGCAGCAAGGCGATGTAAAGAGGTAATGAAAATTTACCTATATAGGAAAACAATATCCTCAATATTTGTGGAGTTGTCAGGCCTCAGCACACTCATGGTGTAAAATGTGATCTTCTTGGACTGAAATAGGAAGGAAAAAGCTAATAGTAATCATTCTCACAGTTTAAACCTGGAAGTATGAATTACTTGTAAAAACTCTACAAGCTTGCGTACTTTAGGTAAGCAACTCTCGCTGAATAACTCAGTCAAATGGGTGCACACTAGAACCTGCAAAAGAATTACAAATCCCAGAGTGACTTTCAATTCTCATCGTGGCCTAGTGCACATTTGGTGAAGATATGTATTGAACACAAAAATAATTTGGAAGATTTCTATTAGTTTTCAGAGCCTCAACCTTTGGGGGGTCATCATAGGAGACCAAGTAGCTTATGGTTCCACCAAGCAGACCTACGCCATCTGCAACAATATTGAGAACAATAATGCCATACTGCAACAGCCTTGAACTTGGAGGAATATCAAAGAAATTCTTCTTGATTGAGGGAGTGGAGAGATTAACCTTCTGTAAGAGTACCTTTACCGAATTCATCCAAGAGACACAAAGACCGTGAAGTTGCCTGCCTGTTAGGTTTATTAAATCAATGTATATTAGTCAAAAGGAATATTCTTTATGTACTGTGCTTTGGTGTTACAATGCTCCTGAGATACAATAGATGCTTTGAATCCTTCGCCAAGCAGGTTTAGAGCCTGGATATTACTAGAGAGGAAACCGAAAATTACAAGATATTATTGCTGTGCAACATAATTGTACTTGGAATTGAACACTCATGTTTTTTAAATACAATGATGTAGTGCAATCTATGATTCATATCAGTTACTTAAATTGTTTTCTCAGAGAGAGAATGCTTTCCCATCGGTCTCTTGCAGTAACAAGTTTATTAATGCATTTTTAATGCCTACTACAAATGCCATTACGATAATATCACTTGAGCACTCTAATTCTGCATATGCATAAATTACTAAAAAGAGAGAAATTGAGATTTATCAGGCTGTTCAGACATTAAAAGAGTTTACATGCACCAGGAGATGAAAATGCTGAAAGCTAAATGAAATCCATTAAATTAGCACTGTGTACATTTTAGAAGGGTCTATATATGTTGAGTCTACCTTAACATCAGTCCTACTTGATGCAGGTCAATCATGAAAGTTGATTGTTCTGCAGTCATGAGCTTGCTTCCCATTGCGCAAAATATTCTGTCAAACGGAAATAGGAACTGTGGTTGTTATGGTCAATGGCGTACAAGCATAAAATGGAAGGTGAGAAAGATGTTGGTAATATGCAGGTCGAACCTATCAGTCAAACCCACAGTTGCAGCATCTGCTGGTACAAAACTTCCTATGTGGGCCAGGAAAACAATCAAAGCTACCTGGGGAAAATAATATCCAATTATGTGGAAGAGACATCAACCAAATCAACATTCAGCATGGTATTTACACATAAATATGCAAATGTTTCCGATACAGCACCAAGATCCTAATAAGAGAATGTCCTTGGTACATAAATGGCTTCTAGCTTAATTACCCCTGCCTTTCTGAAGAATCATAACATCCTTACTTAAACATATTTGACAACCAAACTTCAAAGTCCTACTCTAAATAGGTATGTCTCAACTGTTTCAAATTGTAAGCCATGTTTATTGATGTAGTATTGAATATCAGGGATGTTGTCCCTAATATAGATACAACAAGTAAGATAGAGTGAAGAGCTGCTTAATATTAGATTCCAACATTTCATTTGTTGGCATATTGTCGACTTGAAGAACTTATATACCATACAGACATGCTTACGTTGGATGACTAATAGTGAATCAGGATAGAGAAACATAGAGCTAAGAACGTCACGCATTTTCAAGGGAGAGGAGGAGGGCGGAGGAAGAGAGAGAGAGAGAGAGAGAGATAGAGAGGCAGCATTCTAGAACTAAGAAAAAAAAAATGACCTGCTTTATGTAGATGCTTTTCCCTGAATAGTTGGGACCAGTGATGATATTAATTCTTCCTGAAGAGAACCATTTAGAATAATACTCAGCATGCAAAGATGGGACTTTTATCTTCTGGAAACAAGTCGAGAATAATTCAATAGGGCACAATTAAACATATGGTTCGTTACCATCATTTTGAATCTTTGTATCATTGGGAACAAAAGTGTCTACCGTCATTTCCTGCAAAACATGTCTGGAAATGAAAGAACTCTAGTTACTAGCCTTATAATCATCATCACTAGATGTAACGTCAAAAAATGATGCAAATAAACAGATATTTCTCACCTTCCATTTTGTATATCAAGCAAGCAGTCCTTGGTCAAAGTAGGCCTCACATAATTGTTTTGACGAGCAACCAGCGCCAACGACAAAAAGCTAAATACCCACATGATTAAATATATATATATATATATATATATAGAAAATAGAAAGATAAACTTAGAAAAATAAAATACATAGAGACGTATCAAAGAATGGGGTGGAGGAAGGGAGAAAGCTAGGGTGAGAGCACTGGTATGGAAATGATTCTCACCAATCAAGTTCAGCGGCAAAATTTACAGCTTTAAGTAGATGCGTAGAAAATAGAAGTATATGCGACACCAGATCACGTGTGATCGCCCTCTCCATATCTATATATATTAATTTTATGAGTTAAAGCATTTATAGAGAAAAGAAAATATCAAATAAAAGCATAATGAAAAGCATTCTGAATGTCGCATCTATCAAAAATTACTTGTGCACCCGAGAGTTATTCTGTGCAGCTCTTACTAGGCTACGACACTGCTCTATTCATGTCTGAATTTTGTGGCATACCTAGTATTTTATGATAGATATCTCCCAGAAGATTGTCCAACTCTCGTGTCTTTGGAGTACGATAAAAGAATCTCTTTGTTTCTCCTTCTGCATCAGAGAACTAAGTTTGAAAGCTATATTTTCTTATGAAAATACATACTAGTTACAAAATATGTTCAATTATATTATGCAAGCCTCAACTTACAGCAAGCTCAAAATCTTGAAGTGTCTCCAGGGTAGCTTCATCAAGTTTTTCTTCAAAAATGCACATCAAGTATCCTACACATTAAACAACACACAAAAGAGCATTTATTAGTCTAGACTAAAACCACAACACTATTAAAAGATTAATCATGACACTGATTATCTGACAAAAGAGGTACTCATAGCTAGGAAAATCTATAAAAGGTAATGTCACTCCACAAAATTCATTTTAAAATGCTGTTGTATTGAACCTACCTATCTGCTGTATATAAACGATACAAGGAACAAGCTTGTCTGTGCACAGCTGAGGAAATTTTCCAAGTTCCATCTTTGAAACCTGCAAGGCAATTCTTTAATCAAAACAAACTTATTTGGTAGTTCAACTTCAATCAACTTTCTGATCAGATTCATATATGAATTGTGTAACAGTTACGTCTTCCAGAAATTCAGGCAATTCCTCATATATTTGCCTCAGCTCATCTAACTGTACAAAAAGAAAAGGGAATGATTTGTTAATGTTCCAAATAAATCAAATTTAGACAAATTCGTACAGATGTATCAAGAACAAGAAGCATATAAGTTTAACACACAAAAGAAATTCTATCATCACAGTATTCAATTTAAAGAAAAGTTTCATCAAAGTCAAGAAATATTATATCACCTTATAAAAAAAATAGAATTAAAATGAAGATAATTACAAAAAGAATAAAGAAAAAAAATGATGATCAAATGATGAATAGGGAAAATATGCATTCTGATCGGACGATTAAGAATGGGAGCTTTTGGGACTCATGCCTAACCTCAGTACAGAAATCTTCTTTTACAATCGTCTCATATCCCTTCTCTTTACTTCTGTTTACATCAAGAACACCAATTACCTGAAAAACAAAATGTTTATGATTGTAACATATTAGAAGGAAACAATTGTAAGGATTGACAGAGTAATGAACACTGGTTAATCAGTCTGAAGTATATCTAAGTAATGATAAAACCTTCTACGTAATCCAATAATAATGATGCCAATGCAGAGAAAAGCAGGCATAAGAAGGAAATCATAATAAATGCTACAGCACCAGGACGATACACCAAACATGATACAGCTTCTCACCCACCAAAGATGCGAAATACTTTTGGGGAACTGAGAAAGAGTTTAGAGACCAGCCCCCTACTTGATAAGGGAAAAACTTATAGTAAGTCAAATGAACTTTTTTTCAGGAGATACTTTAAGTCTGGACTTTAGGGTTTCTAAACATGGTTTCATTCTATTAAAAGATTAATTCATCCTCTTAAGGAAGATTAAACTTAACAAATTTTTTCTTTGATATTGCATGAAAGGCTACGAAATGTTGAAGACTACTTCATAAACTAACCAATTCATATACATAAGCAAGCTCAGTTGTAATACATGAAGCAGCCTGCATTAAATTTAGACAAAAGAGTGAGAAAAAAAATTTGTATATAAGAATAACAACAGAAGGCACAACTTAATATAAAATGAAACAGAAGAAAGATTTTGTACCACCACCCACAAAAGAAAACAAAAATAAATAAATAAAAAATCAAACCTTCTCAACAATGTCCAAATTCAGGTACTTTGCATGCTCTTGAAGACTCTCGGAAACACCTACTTCAAATATTTTGTTCACGTGCAAGAGTGAACAAACACTCTAAAAGACAATTATAAAAATAAATAAATAAACCTGAGTCAAAAGACGAAACCTTTCACTTGGAACAGAGACAAAGGAAATGATAGTGTTAGCATCCCTCTTAATAAAGATTATGCTCTGCCAGGACTTAGTTAGCCTTTTCTTTAATAAGAAACACAAACCGAATTCATAGAAATGAAAGGAAAATACAAGTAGGACGGACGAATATATCCATGTTACAACCTCAAGAGTAATACACTGTGCATTTTATTCCAAAACTCCCTCAACTAAGATGAATTACACTAAAAGGAATATCTCTTAAATGTTTTGACAAAGACGCTCAAAGAAAAGCTAAGCTAAGAATCAAATACAGGTGACATATTAGATATATTTTGTCTTACACCATCTTTATTATCACTCTGTACAAAGGTTAACATGTCTTGCATGTACTGCACCGCGTAAGCATTTAATTGTAAATGTTAAGTTATTCAACTGAGGAATGTAGATGTGATGACTTAACTAGCTATTTTTCTTCTTCTGTAACTAATTTGTTATGCACAAAATGTCGATAACATTATGACATATAAAGAAGAATTGAATTTTGACAAACAATATAAATTTAAACACAGATGCATGCTATTAGGTAGATCACCCACCTTATAAGCCTTGTTAACACTAAGAGAGGAGCCTATGATGCTACTCATAATCTAAGCTTCCAAGTAGGGAAATAGTTACAAAATGACATGAAATTACAACATGTTCCATGACCAAAAAAGGCGCAACTCATTATATTCTTCATAAATGGTACTTGTCTAGCTAGGAGTCAGGTATGATTGGATGCAGGCATTGCACAGCAATAGAGTTAAGACATAGCAGATAACACTATACTTACCTTTAAAAAAGCTGTCCAATCGGCAGTAGTACATATGGAGCTTGGGGAGTTGAATTTCTTCAATAATAAAAACAATACTTCAAAATTAAGAGACAGCATGGGCAATACAGACATTGCCATGATATACAGTCATTCCTAGTAAAACAATGAAAAGGAGCAAATAAAATTATCATTAATGCTGTCAAAACAGCCACATACTAAGAGCAGATATGCTACATCATTATCAATCCTTGAATTCATCACAGAAACAAGGACTACAATTAAGTTTAACTAATCAATTGGTTGAAAGGTGTCTAAGTGACAAAAACTGAGCAAATAATGAATAACTAAAAAACTTTTTATAATAAATAACCAATATACTAAAAAAACTAATAGGAAAGAACCAATACAGGAATAATGATTAAGCAAAATAATTTAGTTATGTATGAAAAAGCTTTGGCTTATCCAATGACTCCAGCTGCAGCTGCAGTATCTATAAACTATAAGTTCACTTTTGGAGAAAGAAACAAACACAGAAGGATAGAATAGAAAAGGAATGTTACCTGGAGTATGTGAGGAATGTCCTTTACAGATTTCAGAGTTGCACGTAAAGATATTATTAGTTCTTCGGAAGAAATAAAGAATGATATCTGATTGTCAAAGAAAATTAGCTTTGGCCATGACTAATAGAGATCTCAAAGTTGAAAAAGTCAAAATCTTATTATTAATTCACTGAACTCATGCTTTTGAACCAGTTAGTAAGGTAGTTCAAGATAGCATCATCTTTGCCTAACTGATAACAGTCATATTTAAGCAGTCCTTCTGTAGTTTAACATGAAAGGATACGGCATCGAGACGACTGTTCAAACTTTCAAGGTCAATTATTGGCCTTAAGAACCAGTTTCTAGTATGAGGAAAAATAACATTCGTCAAAGAGCCATTGGATGATAGATAACTTCCAAAGCAGTGGCATCGAAAAGTATCAATCAGAAAATCTACCTCAAGAGGCGTCTCCCCATAGGGGTTACACACTGAAATAAGGAAGAGTTGATCAGCCCAAAAACAAGCTTGGAACAAGCATATTAAAAAATAAAATAAATAAAAGAAAACAAACAAAAAAGGCTACTTACCTTATTCAACATGCCAAATACAGAAAACCTGAAATTAAATCATGTCAGATTATTTTTCCAATGAAAATATTCAGCAAATAGTTCAGAATTTACCCTTCTTTTGCTCTACCAATGCCCATATGGCTCGGATGCTTATCTGTTTGGAATATCTGCAACGCCTCATGAGCTGCAGCATCGAGTTTTAGAAAATTGTTTCTGTTTTGGTTGTAAAGGAGTGCATTTATCCAAGTATCATACCAGAACTAGTTATTTTTTTCAAAGATAAGGGAGAAGCTTAATCAGACCCCCACGCCCCCCAATGAAAATAACAAAGGTAACTGTCAAAGACAATATAAAAAGATACAATGAAACTTCTATAACAGAATCGATTGCAATAGATGCATTCCCGCATTCCATTTGTTCAAGTGTGTCTACAATTCTTTCATTCTCTAATATGGCGAGAAGGCCTCCACTGGTACGAACCTGGATATCACTTCCCATGTCCATCATAGAACTCAACTGCAGTCGACAAAACAAACAATGAAGTTTATGGTGAATAACACGACAAAGATGTCAACTAGTCTCCAAGAAGAGATGTATGCACAGAAGAAGAAGAAAAAAAACCTCCTATCGATGACCAAAGGGTCTGAATAAAATAATTATAATATTCAAGATATAGTATATCAATAGCACCATAAGAACAAATGAGGACAAGCTAGAAGATATGAATAAACATAAGATAGATAGCTTTCCTACTTACATAACAAATTCTCTCCTTGATGTCTAACCCATCATCCATTCCTGTTACTCGAAGGTATATCAATCTGTAAATTTCAGAAACCAAAAAGAAAAGAATAAGAAACACATGAAAATGATGATGGACAAAACTGATAATGGTTTGTAATTTTTCAACATCTCTCCAACATGGACATGAAAGAAAGGAGACTATAATCTATGTTTCATCGATCATGTGAAGGAAATTGCAACAACTATCTGCAAAGCCTTTTTCTTGTTTGATAGTCAGACCATTCCGCAAAGCCTAAAAATGATAGTAGTGATATTATTGTGGAACATTATATTAAACACTCATGAAACATTATTTCTCTTCAACCTGCTAAATTAAACCAAGTTTACAGCACTCCCAACGTTTAATAAAATTACTGCATGTATTTCTGATGCTTCTATACCTGTGCCATGCTTGCTCATAGCTAAATACTGAACTTTTCACAAGCTTCACTGTAAAAGCCTCAGTTGTTCCATCTGCAATACTTAAAAAAGTAAACAACCATCGAGATGCTGAAATTCATAGCCAACCATATAATAGCAACATACCACTTCCTTGTAAAGCAGACAAGAAAGCTTCCTCACTTTTTGTGCTTGTGTAGATGATCAGTGGCTTAGCTTGATATTTCACTGAAGAAATGTTACAGCCATATAGAAGAAACAGATCAGTCAAATTAAGTTTTGCTTGCTGAACAGTACTGAAGTAGGACATAAGGTATCAGACACGAGGAAGAAAACAGATGATTACATTTTTGGTTACAAACACTACATAATTTGACTAAGAAGAAAACCAATCAATTTTGAGTATCAGGAGGTAGTACCAAACCAATAGGAGTAGAGAAAATAGGCTTCCTAAAGAAACATAAATCTCATACCCATATCAATTAGGGGGAAGTCCATGCTGCCATCTTCCCAAACTTCCATCACATGAAGTTGGCGAATACTGGAATCATAATAAGAGACTCCCACTCTGAAATATAAGAGTTCCAAAGCCATCAATTTCGGATTCTACTGTTTGATTAAGTGCAAAGGGCAAAGACTATATAGCAGATAACGTGAGCAACATTAGCTATAAGTCATAACAAAAGCAAGTATATACAGTTGATAAAAAAAGATAAGGTAAGCTAAGAACTGAGGACTCACCGATGGCCGTGTCGAATGCATGCCATGTACACCTGCATTTTAATCCAGAAAAAAAAAATATATCACTCTCTTTAATACAATTGAAATATAAATGACAAACAATCCACTTTAAGAATAGCAAATCCCATTTTGCCATAGAGACCAAGAAAAAATTACATATTATATAAATTTTCTTTTATATGCTCAACAATACTGCCGATCAAGCTGGCAGAGCTAATGGTATTCATCAATAATCAATGAAAACAGCTCAGTTCGCTACAATTTCGCCATGAAAGCTTACAGTCTCTACTATAATGGTACCTATGAAGAACTAAAACTGAAATTCGAAGTAAAAAAGTGAGATGAATAAGCAATAATTCGATTTCCCTTGCTGATTTTCTCGGAAATCCCCAAAGTACTGAGGAAATCAAATTTTTGAGTCTTAACTCAAATTTAACCTATGCGAGGTACAGAAATGGAAAACGGACCTGAGGAAGAGCTTCGTTTTCGTCCATTTCCTCCTCCATTTCGGCGATCGAGTAGCGAACACAGAGAGTAGAGAGAGAGAGAGAGAGAGAGAGAGAGAGCTCACGAACAACTTATGGGCGGGAGAAGTGCGGACTCGCTTTATATAGGTATCCATGGTTTTAACATGGATTGGACATCAAAGAGTGTTGGCCCAAAAAAAAAAGCCCAAAATGAGAAAAAGGACTTTATTTGCTATTTTACGCTTTTACCCTTACTCTTAAATCCCACCTATCCTGGTTTTGATGCGGAGGGTTTTCAAAGGCTGCAGCACCAAAATTACAGAGCAACGAGAAGTTAGAAGAAAGATCGGAGTGGATCGAATGGCTTTGTGGAGAGCTCGTGCAGTTTCGTCGGCCCTCTTCAATAGGCTCCTCAGCCACTCCAACGCCGCCAATATCGCCGCCGGTGCCCATCGCACTTTCTCCACAGGTACCCATCGATATTTCCTCATAGCCTCTTCCATTCACTATATGTATATCACGCGTTGCTTCTGTTATAAACTCATTAAATTATAATTAGGAGGAGGTTTGAGCCAAATTTTTATTTGCTTGCCCAGAAAATGAGGGAGAAAATTAGAGAAATGAGGATTTCAATTTAATTGGTTCAATTTTATGAGGGGGAAGAATGATTTTCTCAGCCATTTCTGGGGTATTAAGCTTTTCTGTGTATGGGTTCTGTGCCTGAATATGGTTTACTTGTTGGAGCATTATAACTTAAATCTAATTGTTGCTGTTTGCTTTTATACAAAATGGGGAATTCTGCTGCGACTTTACTGCATTCCTCTAGTTCATCTTGACCACAAGGAGATTTAGGAAAATTGTTGAATGAAGCTGAATTGTTTATAATCGATTGATACATTAGGATTTTATATTTTTGTTTGTAAAGTATATGAAGTTTTATGTCAAACTTTTGATGCCAAAGTGAACCTTACTGATAGATATTGCTACACTTTTCCATAGATGTAGGTGGTAGCAGTAATCAGTTTTTTACTTATGACATTAATTCACAATACGGAAGTTGCATGCCCCTTGCTGCTATGCACATTCAAGCCAAAATACACAACATTGAGTTAAACCCGGGTCAAGGTGGCAAGTTAGTTCGGGCGCCAGGAACTTTTGCAAAGATTTTGAAAGAACCTACATCGAAAAGTTGTCTTGTGAGACTGCCTTCGGGTGTTGAAAAGTGGATTGATTCCAAGTGCCAGGCCATTATCGGTGAGGTCCCAAGTCAAGGCAAAAAGCCTAAGAAGCTTTATAAAGCTGGGCAAAGCCGCTGGTTAGGCATCAGACCAACGGTTCGAGGAGTGGCAATGAATCCAGTTGATCATCCTCATGGTGGAGGGGAGGGCAAGAGCAAGAGTAGTGGTTCTCATGGGAAATGTTCTCGAACACCTTGGGGCAAGCCTACAAAGGGTGGGTACAAGACTGGACCCAACAAGCGTAAAAAGTAATGTTCATCATTTTCTTTGTTTTGACACTACTCTTTAATTGAGCTTTTTGATGAATTCGGGTATCAAAAATGTCTGATCTTAGATGTTTAACTTCAGATGAAAAAATTTCAAGGTTTTCGTACCTTTTTCTTGAAGTTGGTTTGTGGATCAATCTGTATTGGTTCATGTATTACAAGTCAAGTATGTTCTATGCTGGTAGCCGATATGCAGTTCATAATTTCTATCTTGTAGTCATTTCCTTACTTCCGGATTGTCCATTCAATCCGAGATTAAATGGAATTGGTATCTTACTTCTCTTGGTTCTTTAACGTTGGTGTTCTCTTAGGTTCTTTGTTATTGGTATTTCTCTTTTGTCTAGGTTCAGATATTCTAATGCTGATCCTCTCACAGCCTGTTGGCTTTGGATTACACCTAAATTCCTTAGGCGTAAGGTGAATTCGACTGGCATTTTGAGACCATCAGAAAAAAGAGATGGGTTAGCTCCCAATTGTGATACTCTTTTGCCACTTGTTGAGTCTTGTGCTAAAATGGCATGGGTATTAAATCTGCAGAAAATGCAAAGGGAAGGTTGTGAAGCTTGGGGTTGAGCAAAAGTGCTCTTTGATTCATATCCTTAAAAAATCTTTCAGCAAATTTATCATGTGAAATATCTGAAAATCATTAGGCCTCTTTTACCCCAGAAAAATAAATTAGTGCTTCAGAAATTCATGTGCTTTTCATCTTAAACATGAGCATAATAATCAGATTTGTTTGTTTTTCTTCCAATTGGAATGCAGACATAATATTCGAAAGATATAAAGGGATTTTCTAAATCAGCCTTCAGTGTGATGGAACTCACTTCTTCTGATGCAACTTGGGACAAGGTTCTTCCATTAAAAGTTGCTCTTGCTTTTCAAGCCTTTCTATACATTACCTCAACAAATATTGACGCTAAAGTCATAATTTTCCTGAACCGCTGACCACGCTAGAATTAGAATTCGAGTATCAACACCAACCTCAACTCAAGTCAACCTGACTGACTTTGGTTAGGTCAACCACTTTAATTTTCTGCATGAGAATTACTCTGGTTCTGTACGTGTGGACTGAGACTGACCGACTTTGGTTGCAAACCCCCCAACCTCATGCACAAACAAATATTCACGCTAAAGTAAAAGATCAAATGTTGAAATGGAATGAAGATCTTATAGAGCAGATCGATAAGAGATTACATCTTTTAGAAAATGTTGAAATGGAAGAATATACCATAGTCACAATTTTCCTGAACCATCAACCACGCTAGAACCAGAAGCTAGTTCAAATTTGAGTCTAAAGTTATTAATGTACGTCAAGTATCAACATCAACCTCAAGTTAGAAACCTTGAACCCCTTTAGAGACGCGATGGGAACCAAAGAAAAACAAGCAAACAAGCCATATTCATGTCTACTGCCATTTTCTTCTCCATATGTGGACAAAGAAAAAATTAAGCAGGTCCACGTACTTACTAATTACCAATAAGACTCTTCTCCCTATCTATGTATATGTGGTTATTTAAATACAGCAGTTTGATAGTTCAACTTACATAATTCTCTCACTAGCTAGCTTCCTGCTGCTTCTGCAAACTCAATGGGGCTTCATGTACCCAACTTGTGGCCATTTTGGTCTATATACCTTCGTGTCATAACCCTTCTTCTTTTCATGAACCTTTTCCATCCCACCACTCTTGTAAAGGCACTTGGAAATGAAACCGATCGATTTGCTTTGCTCAAATTCAAAGAAGCCATAGCCACTGATCCACGTGGGTTCTTGAACTCATGGAATGACTCCTTTCACTTTTGCAACTGGCACGGAATTACTTGCGGCACAAGGCATCAAAGAGTAACAGCCTTGAACCTACAAGGCCGTGATTTGCATGGCATCATATCACCTTACATTGGCAACCTCTCCTTTCTTAGGTTCATCAATCTTCAGAACAACAACTTCTCTGGCAAGATTCCACAACAAGTTTATCACTTGTCCCGACTGCGGCATCTCAATGTTAGTGAGAACACGTTGGAGGGGGAGATTCCAGTCAACTTGACCCACTGCTCTGAACTGAGCATCATTAACTTTTGTTCAAACCGTCTGAAGGGCACAATTCCGCCGAAGCTTGGCTCATTGTTGAAGCTTGTGACACTTAATCTTTCCATGAACAATCTAACAGGAGGCATCTCACCTTCCTTGGGAAATCTGTCATCAATTGCTACACTTTCCTTGGCATATAACAATTTGGTGGGCAATCTTCCAGAGGAGATAGGCCGATTGAGAAGCTTATCTTTTTTTTCAATTTCTGTCAATCAACTGTCTGGTATGATCCCTCTCTCCATTTTTAACATATCATCTATGACCTCCTTCTCAATTACTCAAAATGCGTTTAGGGGCAGTATTCCACCTGATATAGGCCTAAACATGCCTAATCTCCGACAAATGTACCTTGGTGAGAATGAATTCTCTGGACAAATTCCAACTTCATTTTCCAATGCTTCTCAGCTTCAAAAACTTGATATTTGGGGAAATAACTTTGTGGGTCTAGTTCCCTTAAGTCTTGGATATCTTCGTGATCTCCAGTGGCTCAACTTAGGTAGCAATAATCTAGGAAGTAATTCATCAAATGATTTGGGGTATATAACATCCTTGACAAATTGCAGCAATCTAAAAATGCTTGATATGAGTTTCAATAATTTTGGAGGTGTTTTACCCAACTCTGTAGCTAATTTGTCAACCCAACTGGTTGACCTCTACCTCGGGTTCAATCAAATATCGGGAACGATTCCTGTGACATTAACGAATCTCAACAATTTGATAATCTTAGCCCTACAGGATAACCTGTTCACAGGAGTCATTCCTACATCTTTTGGGAAGTTCCAACAGCTGCAAGGATTGAGTTTAAGTCGTAATAGATTATCAGGATGGATCCCATCTTCCATTGGGAACCTCACTCAGTTGTTTGAGCTCCACTTATTAGCAAATGAATTAGAAGGGAGCATTCCTCCAAGTATTGGAAACTGCCAAAATTTGAAAAAGATGCATATAGCACAAAATCGCCTTAGTGGAGATATACCACCAAAAGTTATTATTGGTCTTTCCTCACTTCTTTATCTCAACTTATCCCAAAACTCATTTACTGGTAGCCTACCCGTGGAAGTGGGTAAGCTAAAGAATATCAATATACTGGACATCTCTGAAAACCATTTGACTGGAGAAATTCCAGAAACCATTAGGAAATGTCTAAGCCTTGAATATCTTTACCTACAAGGGAATCTCTTTCAAGGAATCATTCCATTTTCTTTGGCTTCTTTGAGAGGTCTTCAGTATCTAGATCTTTCAAGAAACAACTTGTCAGGACAAATTCCAAGAGATCTACAGAGACTTCCATTCTTGCTATACTTCAACCTTTCTTTCAATAATCTGGAGGGAGAGATACCAAAACAAGGAGCCTTCCGAAACAAAAGTGCAATATCATTGGTTGGAAATACCAAACTTTGTGGTGGTGTTTTGGAACTGCAGCTACCAGCATGCCCCATCAAAGTATCAAAGCAAAGAAAGATGCATGGTTTCAAACTAAAGTTCACAATTTCTTTAGTTACTGGATGCTCTCTTCTACTTTCAGTCTTCTTAGCTCTTTATTGGAGGAGAAAAACTCAAAAGAAACCATTATCTGCACTCTCATCAATCAACTTCCTTTCAAAGGTTTCCTACCAGACCCTTCATCAAGCTACCGGTGGATTCTCTCCAAGCACTCTAATTGGATCAGGCGGTTTTGGCTCTGTATATAAAGCAATTCTTGATCAGGAAGAAAGCAGCGTAGTTGCCATAAAGGTCCTCAACCTTCAACAGAAAGGAGCTTCCAAGAGTTTCATGGCAGAATGCAATGCAATCAGAAATATTCGGCACAGAAATCTCGTGAAGATCTTAACGTGTTGCTCCAGCATTGATTATAATGGCAACGAATTCAAAGCCCTAGTTTTTGAATATATGTCAAACGGAAGCTTAGAGGAGTGGATGCATGGTGAAGACCAATCAAGGAGTTTGAACCTTGTTCAAAGATTGAACATTGCTGTTGATGTGGCTTCTGCATTATGTTATCTTCATGACCATTGCGAACAACAAATCATTCACCGCGACTTGAAGCCAAACAACATTCTTCTTGATGATGACATGGTTGCTCGTGTAGGTGATTTTGGTTTAGCTAGACTCATCTCAACCACCACGGACTCCTCTCAAGGTCAAAGTAGCACAATTGGCATAAAGGGAACTATTGGCTATGCTGCTCCAGGTAATAAAAATATTCCTTTACTCAATTTTAGTCTAATGTTTATTGCGGATATATATATATATATATATATATATATATGTCTACACTTGATAATAGACAAATGGCAGTAGAGAATGCAGAGAAATCACATAATCAACATAGTTTAAGGTGTAGTGCATGCCAAGTAACTAAACGTACAATAAGAGGAATTAGTATATATATAATACACATAACTGACAAACTTGATTGTGTTGTGAGTTGCAGAGTATGCAATTGGCGCTGAGCCATCCAGACAAGGGGATGTATATAGTTATGGGATCCTTGTGTTGCAAATGTTCACAGGAAGAAGGCCCACAGACGAAATGTTTAAAGATGGTTTGAATCTCCATAGTTTTGTTAAGATGGCAATACCGGCAAAACTAATACAAATTGTGGACCCATCTCTTCTCATTGTAGAAGAGACAGCAGCTGCATCAGTAGAAAATGAAGTGAACCACATCTGTGGTTACAACAATGAAATTGAGGCAGAAGATGAAAACGCATATGTGTGGAAGTGTATACTTCCAATCCTTAAGATCGGACTTGCATGCTCGGAAGAATCACCAAGGAATAGAATGTGTATGGAGGATGTCACCAAGGAGCTACACCATATACAAACTACTTTCATTGGTGTTGAAACCCGTCAAGAGAGACCAAGAAGAAGCTGAAGAATTGGTGTTGTATTTACTTCTTGTTTGTATAACTAGTACTTGTTTCTACATGTAGTCACATGCATGTTGTATTTTAGTAATCATTTTAATGTAAAATTTATATATCCCTCATATAAGCATCGAAAATATAGGTTATCGGGAAGGATCCCACCTTCCATTGGGAACCTCATTCAATTGTATGCACTCTTCTTAATTATCAGAATAAATTACAAGGAAGCATTCCTCCAATTAAGTGTTGGAAACTGCCAAAATTTGAAACATATGGATTTATCGCCGAACAAATTCAGTGGAGATATACCACCACAAGTTATTAGTCTTTCCTCATTTGTGTATCTCAACTTATCAAAAAAATTACTAACTGGCACTGAATATATACTAACTGAAGGATAATGCATGCTCTTGAAAGAAAGTCCAAATGAAACTATTGTGAATTGGATAAGCCAACCTTGGCCAACACATTGCATTCAATTACTTGGAGCTCCTCCCTGATTGAACAGAAAAAACAATGACGATAAACATTCACAGCCCACGAAGCATTCGATCACCTTCTCCACTGTTACACGAACGCAGGCAAGGGGAGAGAAAGGGACAGAGAGGAGAGAGAAAGAGACGATTGAGAATTAGACGGAGAGAAGAGAGAGTGAATCAGAGATGGAGAGGACAGAGAGAATCAGAAACGGAGAGGGGAGAGAGAGAGAGAGAGAGAATCACAGACGAAGAAGAAAGAGAGACGATCAACCGCCTAGACTGCCTAGCACCCGCCTAGGAGGCGCCCAAGCTCTAACGGCTGTTTTTTTTTCCCATTTCCACTTAGTCCAGGTGGGTTCCTTCCCCTAGTGCCTAAGAGCATCTCCAATAGCTTCTCCATAATTTGTTTTTTCTCTAGTTTCGGGAAAAATAAGCATTTTTTATCTCCAATAGCTTCCCTATACATATCCTTATTTTAGAGATAGTGAGTAGAGAGAGAATAAAATTTCCTATATTTACAGCAAACTCTAAAACTATAGGGAAACAACTTCTTTGAATCTTTAATGCTCTTCTTTATTCTCTCTCTTCAAATTATATTCATTTGCACTATAAATTATTTGAATACATTTTCAAATAAAAATATTACCATATTTAATTATAGATAATAAATTATAAAGAATATGATAAGGAATCTGTTAGAGATACGGTATAAAAATTATAAGGATTTTAACTTTTAAGTCTCTATAAAAGAGATTTTTTAAAGAAGCTGTTGGAGTTACTCTAAGCAGCCGTCTAGGCCAATTTTTAGAACATTACTTTTAAATCCAAGGTTTTTTGTTCTTTAAAAACAAAAAAAAAAAGAAAACAAAAAAGAAGAAAAAAAAACAAAAAATGTTCTCCTGCTCTTTATGGAAACCAGTTAGAGAAAACATAACATTAATGACACGTTTACCTTTATTGAGGAAAAGGAAGGGCCGGTGCGACTACCCTCAAGTCTTGATTAATGAAACTGTAGAATACAAGGGGGGAATGGGGGGAACATGGTGCCTAAACCCCAGATTACAATAAGCGTCGAGAGAACGTTCTGAAATAATAGCAAAAATCTTCACATTAGTGACACGTTTACTTACTTGAAATAAAAAAAATTCATGAATCGGTATGAGAATAGAGGAATGCTAGCAACCTTCCCCATCTACCTTCTCCTTTCAACCTTCTCCACCCATCAGTTGACACGTGTCTTATCCATTTACTAAAACTCATGAAATCTTTTTTCCTTCTTTTTCTCCTCTCCAAATTTGCCCCAAATTACTTTTTCCATTGTGTGCAGCATCTCACCGAACACGGAACACCCAAATCCAAATTTAAGGAATCAAGCCATTGCCGTTTTACCATGGTCTAAATCATAAACCTCACATATCTTCGATGCCATGCCAGAAAGTAATTTCCAACATAATGATATTTAATTTAGGAAATGAATGATAGAAAGCCACCATTGATGAAGCCATGAGAGCTCAGATCCAGTGTTGGCAAGAGAGAGAGAGAGAGAGAGGTCATCATCTCTCCCAAATTCCCATGATCCTATGGTCTTGTGTAATTGTATTGAATCTAAAACTAGATATTGTTGGTGAACTGAGAAGATATTTGAGAAAAGCATATCAAAACCTAGATGACCATGGAGTTGTAATTGCCTCAGAGATTATTCTATATATGCTTGGTTAATTTGATGATACTAGAGACCAAAATTTTAGTAGAATAAAATAAAAAAAATGAAGGTTTTTTTTTATCAGTAAGGAAGTAACCATTTATTAATCGGAGGAAATGTTACAACTATTGGAATCGATCATGATCAATTCCATAAGCCATTCCGGCCCATGTTCAATACAATACATGTTCTCAATCTCAATCTCAAAGATGAAGGTTGAAATTAACAAAATAAGAGAGAAACGATGAGGAGGAGAAGTGTTCACAAGGAAGAGAGAGAGACGGACAATTTGGTTTCTGGTGTAACGAAATTGACAATTTGGTACTTATAGTTATCCTCCATCTTCCAATTTGGTACTTCTGTAAAAAATTCAAGGGTAATTTTGTCTTTTCAGTCCAAAACCACCATAACCACTCCTGTGAACAGTGACCGCGCGACCCGTTGATTTTTTCGGAATGCCTGCGATGATTCCGCCCATCTCCGACCGATATTTAGATACCAAAATCTTCCTCTTATCACGGACTTTGTATCTATATAAATTTCTCCTCCTATGATCCATTGTGCACAACGAATCGAATCTCGAAAGCTTTGAGGTTTCAGGCGAATTTCTGCAATTTCCGGTTACTCCGATCACAGTTGAAGACAAACGAGGTACATATCTTCATCCACTCATCGAGTTCTATATGTTTCTATGCTCAAAAATCAATTATGGCTAAGATTGGAAGAATTTTGGGTAAACATGACCATTGTGCGACCACTGTTCACATTGGTGGCTATGGTGGTTTTGGACTAAAAGGATGAAACTACCCCTAAACTTAACAAAATTTTTGACGGAAATACCAAATTGGAAGACAGAGAATATGTATAGGTACCAAATTGTCCATATTGTTACACTAGGTACCAAATTGTCCAGATGATAATACTTCAAGTACCATTTTGGGTATTAACCCAATAATAAATCATTTGTGAAAAGTTTTAATGTTAATGCATGGACTGTTATCCTAGGCATTAGTACGAGTGTTGTAGAGACTAAGTGTTGTTCATGCAAGGATAACACAAAGAAGTATAGTGGTTCACCTCTCCCGTGGGGAGAGTCTACGTCCACTTGGTAATGTCCAATATGTCTGATAGAGAAGTACATGCCCATGTGATGGGATAACTAGCTCATGGATCAGAATGTGGATCCCTTAATTGCTAGGGGAGGAGTCCTTTTTATACGTAAGGGAGCTTCCTCACTCTTACACATTTCCCATGTGGGATGCTAATGTGATATTGCTTGTTGTGAAGCCTTTTGGCGAGCATGGGAGGGACGCCTCCCGGCGAGGTTTTGGTCGGCTTCCACCATGGTGAGGTAGCTCGGGTGATGGGGTAGGTCCCGCATGTCGTGGCCGAGGTCCCACTGACGATTGCCAAAAGTGTGTATGTATATTTAAGATCTGGGGTTGTCGTTCCAACGGAGATCGAAGGCCCTTCAACCCCTTGGCAAATAAGCAACCAAAGAAGATGCACAAATATGATGAGACAAGAGATGAAAAGAGTGGATGAGGCGTGTATATGACAATGTGTGTGTAGAGGTGTAGTGTTTTTGGGTTTTCGAAAGATAGTGCAAAGTAATGACAAACAACAATTAAAATGCAAGAAAGTATAAATGTGCAAATAAAGTAAGATAGGTGTTGGGGTTTTCGGGCAAACCCCAAGTCCAATGCAACTAGTGATCCTCTAACACGAAACCATGTCAATGTGTCCACGAATCAAGCCCCGTATCCTAGCCATGTTATGGTTCTAGGACCATCTTATCATGTGTATTCTAGTGCCGGATTATGGATCACTAGAACTCTCTCAAATTGGTTTGAGAGGAGAAGGGCACAAAGATTTAGAAGCTCAAACAAGGGAACCTCATCACACATATTGCCAATTGCCTAGAGTGGAATAAGGTTGCCAAACCATACACAACTCATACAAGATGGACCAAATGCATATAAAAGAGTGGCAAATCTTCACATACACATTCAATACATATGAAAATAGACAATACACATACCCATGAACCAACAAAGGCATTTATTCATAAATCAAAGTATCACATAGTCACATTGGACTAGGGCACACAACCCTAGTCCCCAACAAGGTTACTACTCACAAAGCATCATAGTATACATCAACAAATTACACAATAAAGCTCTAGACATAAGAAAAAGAGAGAGTAAGGATGAGGAATGCTCAATAGATGCTCTCTTGCTCCTCCTTGGCTTTGATGATGGATCTTGATGACTTGGTGAGGATCTCAGCTGCCCAAAGTGGTGGTGGAGATAGTAGACATCGTGGGGAGAAGATTTGATGAAGGGTGGTGGAGGAAAGGAGGTGTGGAAGTGATGGTTTGTGGCTGACCCGCCGCTGGTCGACCGGTCGACATGTGGTCGTCGACCGGTCGACGAACGAACCATGGGCAAACCTAGATCTAAGGGAGAAGAGAGAAAAAGGAAAGAGAAAGTGATGGAGATGGGGGCAGCTGAATGGATACCCTAATGAGGCAACAACTAGGGTATAAATAGGCAAAGGAATGGAGAATGAAGGGTTAAGATGAGCTAGGGTTAGATCTAAGGGTTGGATGAATTAAATGAAGGGTAAAGGGGTAAATCCTCATGGGAACAAAAGGAATGAATAATCAATGGGTGACCTCACCATATCAAGTGTGGTCCTTAGCTGAAAATTAATTGCACAAGTGGATGAGTCACAAGGTTGACTTCGCCTTGACTTTGACCGCGATCCTCGGCGTTGACCAAAGGTTGACTTTGACCAAACTACCAGAATTCTTCTTGCGACTCCTTTCCGGGACTTCATGCTGACTCGTTGACGCTCCAAAGTTGGGGTTGACCACGAGTTGACTTTTGGTCCTCGGGTTGACTTTTCGTCCTTTTGCCGGAAATCCACAAAAGCTCCCAAATTGCGCTCTTTCGCTCCCGATATCCATCCGATGCTCGTGAACCCTACAATGGTGCAATTCAAGGATTAGAGACACTAAACGGCCTTCGGATTAGCATTACTAAAGTGATTAGAGGCCTAATTTGTATGTAAATAACATACAAATCACCCACACGTCATGTGGGCCCGCAAAGTGTATGTTGATTATACTTAGTGGTATGTAATATACGTAGTATGAACATTTAACACTTAAAAAGGTATATAAATTAACTTCCAATTTATTTATACAGTATATTAAAAAAAAAGGTTTCTATCACATATAGTACCTGAACTATTTCTCAATTATATACTTGGTACGTGAACTTTAATTTTTGTCACAAGTAGTACCTAAAGTTTTAATTTTTGTCACAAGTATTACTCAAAGTTTTTGATTTCATCTCTTTTGGTACCTAAGACCGATTTTTGTGATATTATATGCGCGTGAGGGCGCGTGTTAAAAAAGAGAGAGGCTAAAATGGAAAACTTTGGGTACTACTTGTGACAAAAATTGAAAACTTTGGGTACTACTTGTGACAAAAATTGAAAACTTTGAGTACTACTTGTGACAAAAATTGAAGTTCAAGCACGTTCAGGTACCATTTGTGATAAAAACCCTAAAAAAAACCTTATATGTATGTTTATACTGTTTAAGCCCAAATTAGCATTTGGTTGTTTTAGTATGTAATTGCAGCCCAAGGGCCGGTAACTGCGGCCCGCATATATTTTGGTAGAGTTTTGCTTCATGTCTACCTTGTTGCTCAACAAACATAAACTTTGTATATCATTGATGCTATAATTACAAATTACAATCCTACTATGGAAAGAAATCTATAATCCTCTTATGATGAGGAACTGTCAAACCTATCTCTATAAATAGAGGGTTTTAGGGCAAATAGAGCGCTCGATCAACACATCTTACAAGCCTCCTCGGAGCATCCTTCAGCAACCAAAGCCTCCCCGGAGAGAACAAGCAACTTTACAACGAAGCTAAGATCACGTCTTAGCAAAACTAGTGTTTTCTCAAAGCTCTCCCAATTGATTGCTCTGCTTTCTCATCCTCGAGGAAGTATCGATCGTTTGTGTTCGTAAGAGATCACAATCGAAGTCCTAATTCCGTTTAGGAGTTACATGTACGAACCGACAGAGTTGATGCTCTCTCTGTCTACATTCGCTTGATAAAGAAGCAAGAAGTGACACATCGATTACAACAACGTACCCCATAGTACTGGCACGCCCGCACTAGAAGAAAAGAGACTGTTTGACTCTCCCAGTGGTTTCCAGCGCAAACATATACTATTTTATTTTTGATGTTGAGGGAAGGAGCGTCATCGTTATTTTTGTTGTGGAGAGACTATTTTATCTAGGGTTATGGGTAATTTTGTGGAGTAAGACTATGGTATGTTAATATTTCTCATCATAATGAGGAGAGAAAGTCTATGTTAAGGTAAATAAGGTCCTCATTAGAATAAATTAGGTTCTTGTTTGAGTAACTAAGTCCTAAAAGTAATAATTGTAATATTTTACGACTTGACCACACATATTACAACTTCAACAACTTATGTGGTAACTACGAAAAAGTCATCGTTAAGGTAAATAAGGTTCTCATTAGAGTAAATAGGTTCTCGTTTGAGTAATTAAATACTAAAAGTTGTAATTGTACGTATGAAATACTTTAACATACATTAGAATTTTTCAATTTTGTGTTATTGTAAATATCTAATGATATTTTTAGTAAATAAAATACATTCCGTTGGAATTCATTCCTAATACCTACCCCTTTGATTATCAAACTCCTGCATATCCAAGAATCGATTCATGACATTTACATGGACTCATGCCCATTCCAATACTGTACATGTATATGTTAGTAAACGCATGAGAACTCATGAATTTGAATTAATTTTTTCATTTTCATTCTTATTCCAAGTAAATAAACGTGTCATAAAGTTTGTATGAAGACATTCATGGTCCTGTTTGAGACTGCTTTTGAAATGCTTGAAAGCGCTTTTCAAATTTAGTAAAAACGCTTTTATATGAGGAAACACCTGTCAAGTGCTTCTCAAAATCACTTTCAAGTGCTTCTAAAACTCACCCAAAACAAATTTTAATTTTTTTCAAATTTTTTTATATTATAATTAATTTTTTTAAATTAATTCAAAAGCACTTTTGGGTCTCCGAAAAACAATCTCAAACAAGCCCAAAGTTAGTAAGGTAACGTACTCTCATTCAAGTCCCACATTAATTTGTGGAAACTATCTAATTTTAGTATAAAAAAATTTTAAATTAGTTAGACCAATGAGTCACGACCCCTAACCCATAACGTACACCCTACTAATTTATTTTTTTTGGCTATTACGTACACGGTACACCCTACTATCTACAAGACTACAACAACAAAACACTGGCCCGTTGAAAATGGACCGTATATCCATATCTTCCTCAATTCAATACTCATCTTTCAATAATAAAAAAAAAAGACAAAACAAATTGAAAATCGAAATATTGTTACCAAATTTGTGTAGGTACAATTTTTTTATTTTAAGAATAAAATTCAGTATTGAGTGAAAAAAATTAAAAAATAAATGAAATTTGAAATAAAATTATAAAATGAAAGCTGTCTGTGTGTGAGTCTCTGTATCCAGACTAAACTGAATACTATCATTGCTATATGGTGCTTCCCCACTTCTCCCTCTAAAAAACCAAACATGTACTTTTTCACAGTGAGAGTTTCTTAACGTGCGCACCCCCGGCGTAGGATATGGAGTCGCCCTCCTTTGTATCCAAAGCGAGGACAGCCTTCCATTCCGCGGCGGCTAAAGCGGAGCGAGTTCTCTCTGACTTGAAACAACAACAACAACAACCCGATCGCGCAGGTCACCGGATATATGTGTTTCTTCTCAATTTCAAATTTAGTCCTCTCCAATTTCAATTTCACTGCCTTTTTACTATTTTATTTACTGCCTCAGACTTGCATTTGACTTTTCCCAATGCTATTTTTGTTTTCCGGAGATTTAAATTATTGCAATTTTTGTTGCCAATCGGTGTAGATTCTGACAAAACATCGCCGGGAAATTCGATCCAAGAAGCAGAGGATGAGGCCCCAACCAACGAAGGCGAGTCAAGGGTAAGTTTGTTTTTATATATTTGTTGATATTCATCAGAAATTCAATTTCCGTTGACTCGCTGATTTCTTTGTTTTTGGTGGAATTGGAAATGTAGGATCAGTTGTTTGAATTTAAGTTTTGCCGGATTTTATTTTTCGTGGCTTGATTTAGGAGTTGGGAACTGTTTTTGATCATTTTCTGTGTCGTGAAAACTACAAAGCAAAACCGGAAATGAATTGTAGTTGTGTGCGACATAAAATTGGGTTGGCTTTAGTTAAGCTACATTGTCGAATCGGGCTTAGTTAAGTACATGTTTTCGGTAGCGGAATGTGTCGACTCAATTTCAAGGTCGGATCATGTACAGTATGCTAAATGTGTTGATTTCAATTTCTTGCAAATGAAATTATACAGGGTTTCCATGAATTGAAGCCTTTGAGGTGGAGACCTCCGAACATAGGGATAAAGCAAGAATGGCAGGATAAGAAGCAAGAATGGCAGGATAGGAAGCAAGAATGGCAGGACAGGTTGAGGAATATTGGAAAAGGGAAAAAAGGAGTTGAAGATACGGAGAAGGCTGAATATTCGTCATCCATGGCTGTTCCTTATTATGATGAAAATATGTACATTCTGAACATGAAAAATGATATTGAAACAAAGGTAATTTTGTTTCTTTACATCTTTTATTTCTTCCTCTGCATTAAATTTTTGTTTACCTTCTTCTGCGGCCTTAGTAGGCTGGCTTGTCATTGTCTTAGGAAATATAATTTTTTATCTTTTATTTCAACCAGACTTGGGAAATATAACCTAAATTGTAGTGAGGTGTTTAATATGGTCCTTATTAAGAAATTTGGAGATATCAATACTCAGTCAAAAAAATGGTGAATTTGTGTTCCTCGTGCCTTTTCCTTTTTAGTTAGCAGATTATTTGTAATTGTGAATGTGATAAATGTAACCAGTAGCGACCAAAAAATCAGCCTGGAAGTTTGTGATGATGAACTAATTTAATCAACTTATATGTCCGTTTCCTTCAATTAATACTTTTTTGTTTCCTTTAATGATAAATTGGGATTTGATATTTGCAAGGGGGCAGATATAATTCCCTCAGTTGAAAGCTTAGCTGCGGACAACATAGTGATTCCGCCATTATCTGTTATGAGGCAATTGGCTACGGCTGTTGAGTAAGTCTTTGTATTCTGGAATTTCACTGCTAGTTGTCTACTTTGTCTGACATTTTTCCAGTGAACTTATCAAATCTTTAGAACTTTTGCAGTCCACTTCTGTAGGAAATTATTCAATTGCAACCTTTAGTCTTTATTCTCTTAGTTGGAAGTGAATGTGTTTTCTTGCTTTCTATATTTAAAAAGAATCTTGAAATTTAATGTAATTAACATGGTAATTTAATGTCTTTTCAGTATATACATGATTTTCTAACTTTCTTGCCCTAAAGATTTTGGAACCTTTATCCAGGGCTGGAAAGAAGTCTAAATCAATGAAAGATTTTTTGGCATCATCAGGAAATTCCTCACCAGTCAGAGAGAGGGGGGGTCTAAGTCTCTCTGCAGTGAAGTCATTAGTGCTTCGTGAAAAGGATGAAAAGCCATCTGAGTTTGGTCATAATGAGAAAGTCCTATCATTGATCCGCTCTCTGTTTGATGCAGGTAGATGCATACGTTAGGTGACCTCGTGGAAGTAACTTCCTCTTTGTTGTTTCATCTTAAATTTTATTAATTATCCTGTTATGATCTTTCACTTCCGTTGTAATATGTGCAAGATATTCGCAGAGGGAAAATTTCTAAGACGGAAGATCGATTCTGGTTCAGACGCAATTACCACGGCATATATGCCAAAAGATATTCATGGTGCTCCTCCGGAAAGCCTTGTAGTTAAGTTAGCTGAAGTCATCGGGAGCTTCAGAACCCTCAAGAAAATGACACTGTTTTGGTGCAGAGTTGTTTCCGAAGTAAGTTCTGTACAAATTTTGAGGTATTTAAACTCGTAAAGTAATTTATGATACGAAAAAAAAAAAAAAAAAAATAGAAATACAAGGCAACACTTCTAGTGTTTGTTTTACAACCATAACACCTTGTATATTTTCTGGAAGTGAACTCTTCTTTGAATAAGTGATTATATCTAGCTTTTAGTATTTTTGTGATAATATTTATTTTCTTAAGCTGAAATGTATACTTGTCTTTTTAATTATTATTGACTTTAGTTTCAAGGTGAACTTTAATATGGATGATTTCTCTGATGTTATAGTGCATTCTAGTGAATTTTTCCTGCCATGTAAACGTTAATTTTTAGTTTATAGTGAGAAAAAAAGAGAAATATAATGTGGCAGTTCTACTTGCTTGTTTTACAACCATAACACCTATGCTTTCGAAAGTGTGCTGTTCTTTGGATAAGTGTTTGTGTCTAGCTTTCAGCATTTGTGAATCATGAGTTGAAACTTATTATCCTAGGCCAATATATGTACATATGTAGATTATACAATTATAGATATAGTTTCAGGTGCGAAAGGAATATGCAAAATTTATGGTACAATTGAGTGCAATATTCTCCTGCCTTGTAGAATTCGAGTCAGAAAATTTATCATCCTGTTAAAAGGTTCTTCAATGTTTAATAATTCCCTCGACTGGATTTGAATATATAGTTTGCTGTTTTATCAAATAATATAATGTTGACAAAGTATGTATTTAATTTTCTTCCCATGCAGCTTAGAAGACTTTGGTCTGAAGAAGAATATGTACCTAGCATCCCTGTGGATGAGATTCCAGATCTGAACTCCTGTCTTTTGTATCAGCAGTTGCAAGTTATCAACTGTTGTGTTTCCAGGAAAAGGCGACGTGATATTGCCACTGAAACACTAGACTTTGTAATTAGCGAAGCCAGTCCAAATGCTGAAGAATCATCTGCTTCTAAAGACAATACTGCGGGCCCTATTTTGTATGCTAGACTAAGCACCGGGGAACTAGTTCTCCGACTAGGCGCTGATCGCCCATATAGTAATCTAAAAATGTTGGAAACTGGTGAACCTATGTACTCCCCTGTAACTCAGGTATCTTTAACAGTTTGTGCTCAAACGATAGCTATTTTAACATGCTCCGGTAAATGAGATCTATGTGCACTATTACATGTAGGAAGGACCTTTACTTACTGAAGATCTGATCAAGGAAACAGAGGAATTTGTGCTTCGAACAGGAAGGTTTATATCTGAATTAATTATTAACCATTTTTTCGATTTCAAGTCAGTTCACATAAGTGAGTCTATCGTTCTCTGACATAAAGATATACATCCATCTAGACACTGTTTGACAAATGGCCTTATCTTTTCTGGTCAGTGTTGGTGCTGGATGTTCTCAACTCCTCTCTGACATGCAGGCTTTCAAGGTTACCCCTAATAAATAAAAAATTTCAGATCCACTGAATGCCATATTTTAATTGTTTTAGTCAACTAAGTTCTGCTAATTATCATGTGTAGGCTGCAAATCCTGGTTGTATTTTGGAAGATTTTGTAAGATGGCACTCTCCTCCTGACTGGATAGAGACTGAGCCAGGTACCGAAGCTGAATCTCTGGATGGGAGTGACGTATCGTCCACAAGAGGCCAATTAAGTAGTCGAATGCAAAAAGAAGGTGCTGGCTCTTTCTGTCTTCTATTGCTATACTTTATCTTGCATCAGAGATCTGTATATCCATCATTAACAGTTGTAGGAGGATGGTGAATGCATATATCAGACTGCATATGTATGTGCGTATAAGATAAAATTTTATTTAGTGGATCTTGTCACTCAAGTATTTTACAATTGCAGCACTTGCTCTATATGTATGGAGGACATTGATTGAAATGTGATCAGTCTATCATACTATTGCAAATGATGCAATCATATGGTCTAGTACAATTTAGATGTATGAATGTAGGTGCTTAGGTTGGTTATTTAGTATGTTTAATATGCTTAATTTCAATCACATGGGTGCCTGAGGTTCTCTGGCAACTGCATTAGCCCTTTGTATGCATGTATCTATTTCAAAACCTAATCTAGTGATTATGTAGGGAACTTTAACACAGTTTATATGGCTATCCTAAGTCTAGTTTTTATTTTTTAACTATATATTTTTTTTTCATTTAAGATCATATTGGTAAAAATTCCAATTAACTATTCTTTCTCTGGTCTGGTCTTTCTAGGCCAACCCATTGGGATAAAAGAGATGATGTTGTGTCGTAAGTTGGCAACTACTTTTGAAGAAAAGAAAATGTATGCACCAAATATTATATAGCATTTCTCCTGTAATATGAGCTGAGGGAAGCTAGCCAAAAACATTGTAATGCATATGCATCTAGAAGTTGCAAATGCATCTAGAAGTTGCAAATGCATCTAGAAGTTGCAAATGCTACCACAAATTTAAATCTCATAAAATTTCCTACGGTTATGCTTTGATGCTAGGCAATCTCTGGCGTGAGCTATGGGATACATCCAAACCAGTTCCAGCAGTTAAACAAGTACCCCTCTTTGATGAGGACTTAGCTGTGTAAGTTGGAAGAACTATTGCTGATTTCGTTGTACCTGTTTTTGGTTTAGTAAAGACTACAGTCTGGCAATAATATCATTGTTCCTCCTGTAGGGAAGGTATCCTGGATTGTTTTGAGGACTTATCACCTTCCGAGCTTTTTGAGCAGCTATTTATTTCTTTGGTAGGTTCATTTTCTGTGTCATTATCTGTGCTTGTTTTATATGATAAGTAACATTTTAATTCTCTAATACTATGCTGATGATGCCCCCTTGTTCTGTAATCTTCAGCTTGGTTTAGGGTTTTTAATTGCTGAGGCTAAATTGTCCACTAATAGCGATTTTTCAAAGCTGTTCTTTGAATGCAAGGACTTCGTGGTCTCCACTAGTCAAGGCAAAATGTGGACAGAGAAGGTTGACGAGATTTGTCAGGTATAAATCCATATGACTAACCAGGGTTGATAGTTATAATGCAAGTCATTTGGACTTGAATTAAGATCCTTCCTACTCCATTTGGATATACTTTGATAAGCTTATTCTTTGATTGTGTGGGCGTCTTGGATGCATGCCTGATGAGAGTATTTTGTGAAATACTACCTATGCTATTGCATTGGCTAACTTTGTTTAAGATATTAGGCATTGCTAAGATATGACCTATGCCATTGAATTGGACAACTTTGCTAAGATATTATGCGGTTTTTTTTTGGCAAATTATTACTTGGTTATATATATATATATATATATATTTTTTTTTTTTTCCTTTTATTTGGGATTTGGATTGGAGTTTGGTTGTCTCTCACTACAGTTAGGGTGGAGGCTCACCATAAAATAAGGATATGAATTTGTTCACTATCGAAATCATTATCTTCTGAAACTATTTGGTCAAATCTCTGGTACAGGTATATGAAACAGTGGAGACTATGTTGCTCAATCCAGAGGAAGTCCTAAGAATAATGAAGCAGCCGGAAGAAGCCGTGACCCCTTCCCCTTCTAGTGAACCAAAAAGGCGTTTTAGGCGGCTGACCCTCAACTTCGGCAGCAAAGATAGACAGTTGAGAAAATCAGCTTCAAAGGACCAGAAGATCTCACAAAGCCCCAGTAGCCAACCATTTTCAAGTTTCTTTGACAACAAGTCATCATTATTTTCGAAAAAGCCTCCTAAGCCTGAAAATGCATCCCCTGTTGAAAAACAGTCGATTACAGAAGACAATGATTGGACAATTGTTCAGACATAACTCTTTTTATTTATTTATTTATTTATTTTGGTTACTTTTGCTGGTAATTTGTAAATTGTTTCAAGCAAAACGAGCTAATGGGTGTTACCATTAGCCACATCCAAAATTAATTTCTTGTTTGATTATAGAGGAATGAAGAATGAAATAGATTTTTTGTTGGTCTACATGGTCTTAGAATCTATTCTATTATTGTGGTTTTTTTTTTTTGAAAAAAAATTATTCAAATATTGCTATCTGAAAGCCTGTACGAGACCTGAAAGAAAGAACAGCAGCACAAACAAGTACTATTTCACAGAATCAACCAAGTCCTGGATCAAGAATCCGATAAACTGAAGTTGAAATTTTTTGGGTGTGTTAAAATTAGCTCATCAAGAATTACATTTGTAAATCGCAATGCTCCCCCTAAACTGACTTAAAAAGGTGAAAAACCACTCGACATATAAATGCCACACTTCATCACTCCTGAGATTGCATTTCTTATCTTTATATAAGGTCCTCATCTTCCTCATCCTCGCTCAACTTATTGAACCCAAAATATTCTGAAATGAGATTTGGCACAACGAAATTCGAAAACACGTATGCGATGAGAAGAACCCCACTGTAAAACAAAGCAAATAAATGCAAAGAAAATTAATTCATCAGATAAAATTAGTTGGTTACTTGTGTGAAAATACATGTTGATGGTAAAAGAACTAACCCAACTTGAAGGAGGACCGAGATGTCGCCGGACTTGGCTGGGGAAGTGACCCCAAGAACAATGGCATTGTGACTGTGCATGGCCTTGCAACTGGTTCCTACTGAGAGATGGCTCTGTGAAGCAAGCTTGATAGGTTCATTGGTGGAAAGCCAAACCAGCTGTTTGTGTTTTAGCCTAGGATGCAAGGGAAGCAGGGCAGAGTGGAACTGAATGCATCTCATTGTGTTTAGCGGGACAAAAAGACTCTTTCTTTTGCAGCTTTGTTTTAGTTTTCCAGTGTAATGGAGGAGACTCTGGATAATGCTTTTGGTAGGATTGGTTTTGGCTGAACAAGGGTCAAGGACTCAAGGGGGATTGGGATTGATTATCTTCACATGCTTGCAAGGAGAGTGGTTCCACGCGCCAGATGTGGATACAGATCATATAATTGAACAAGGCATCTTAAGCCCAAGAGGTTAATTTCTGCACACACCCACAAATCTTATCTAGAAACCCAAGGAAAGAGAGTGAATTTGAAAACAACCTAATCTATATCTGTCTTCTATATTAATAAAGCCAAAACTTGAGTTGTGGTTAAATTTTCATAAATCCAAAATATACCCTTCATCAACTATATTAAACGATAGATATACTGAAATATATTCAGGGCAAAAAAGTAAATTGTATAGTCAAAATAATAAATAAATAATATGGGGCCCTACACCAACTTGCCAACTTGCATATTTCTTTTATTATTTTTTTAGTTTTCATTTTTTTTGTTCTCTTTTATATTACAACATTATTAATTATTTAATTTCAAAATTAATATGATAAAACAGGGAGATAAATGATGCGGAAAAACTAAATAGGTGAGAACCTTCTGCACCCGTTATGCAAAAATATTTTTAAAAATAATATAATAAAACGAAAGAACATTCGAAAAAACTAAGCGATAAAGTTTATTGCACGGGCATTGCGCGTGCAGGAAGGCTAGTATATATAAAGCCAAAACATGAGTTTAGTTAAATTTTCAAAAACTCAACAAATGCCCTTTCATGCTTATATCATCTAACATATAAAATTTTATATATCAAAGACAAAACAGTAAAATATAGAATCAACCAACTTTTGATAAATCATAAGTCAAAAACACTTGCTAAATTTATTTATTAATTAGCATTTTTTAATATTTTTCTCTTATTTTATATTTGAGCATTCAATTTATATATCAACAAACTTTTGATAAATCGGAAATCAAAAGCGCGAGTAGGGAGTAGTTCCTAGGGAGTAATACAAACTTTTAAGTTAATAAGAAACGGGTGCGGCTATGTAACCCTACTTAGATCTCACTGCGTTGCACCACAACTGATCTCATCACCTCACTGTGGACTACCAATTACTCTCTAAAGCACGAACACGGCCTAGATCACAAATTCTCGTATATTATTGCTTCACCATCCTCGTTCATGGCCGAAATCTCCTCCTGAAATTTCCCAACGCTCATCATTGAAATTTTGTTCTTTTTCCTTTTTAAACCTAAGAATAGCAGCGGAACTTTTATGAAAGAGTTTTTATCACAAACGGTACCTGAACTTTACCTCAATTATATACATAGTACCTGAACTTCATTTTTTATTACAACCAGTACCCGAACTCTTCAAGTTTATCCTAAATGGTACATGAACTTTAATTTTTGTCACAAGTAGTACCCAAAGTTTTCAATTTTTGTCACAAGTAGTATCCAAAGTTTTCAATTTTTGTCACAAATAGTACCCAAAAATTTCCATTTTAACCTTTTTTTTTAACACGTGCATATAATATCACAAAAATTGTTTTATGTACCAAAAAAGATGAAATCAAAAACTTTGGGTACTACTTGGGACAAAAATTGAAACTTTGGGTATTAGTTGTGACAAAAATTAAAGTTCAGGTACCAAGTATATAATTGAGAAATAATTTAAGTACTATATGTGGTAAAAACCCTTTATGAAAATAAAGAAAGGGTTGCATTTTAAAAATGATCAGTTTTACTTTTTTGAACAGCAATTGTAATTCAAAAATATAATTGCATTTAAAAAAAAAGGTTACATGGTATGCAGTGATGTATATTAGACGCGGGATATGCAGGATTGCCACTAGTGGCTCATTACATGTCCATTATATTTGTTAAGGGTTTGGGCAAAGTTGGGGGGGGGGGGGAAGGGGGAAGGGGGCGCCCGACCGCCATTCAATTCTAACTTTGTATTAATTGGATATGCAGCTACTCCTTAACTGGCATCAACTGATTAGATTCAACCAGTAGGGCTCATCCTGTTGGTCAAGTCTTGTAAACATATTTATGTTACCAACCAACCAGGCTACCCAACTTCTATATCTTCATTAATCTAATCCACCAACGAATTCAACTTTCGATCTCATTTGTCAACGACATTACTAATAGTACGTGCTTGGTTTAATCAAGATGCTTTAGCCAAAGTAGGATGGAAAACTATTACTAATCGGTCGTCTAATCCCCACAACTGGTGGATTAAGATTGTCATCGTCATATATCTTAGGAAGCTAGTCCAATTTCTTTTATGCTAAGAAATCTTCTACTGCCTCGGCAGCTTGGAAAGCTATTTTAGACACTAGACCAGATCGAGGGTATGATCTTTATTAGGATGTATATATAATTGGAAGATGCGCATTAACTTAACCTTTTTCTAACCAATTTCTCGAGCTCTAATTATCGATATATAGTAATGAGCTAGTATTAATTGCTTTCTCGCAGTTGCATGTCTCTATTTACGTACATACATCAACTATACAATAATCCATTTATGATTTTGATCAAAAGAGAGGAAGGAGATGAACTTAATTGGAAACTCTAGCTAGCAATATCTAAGTAGCAACAATTTATTAGGTCTTATATATAACTAGACCAAATACTACTACAGTATATACTAGTTGGAGATCGATATAATAATCAGTTAATTAATAACCACCCATTTGTATATTAATTGCACGTCCTTTAATTTGCTCAAGTAAAAGCATGCATACTATTTGTCCCTTGTTGACATGCAGATCTGCAACATACCCTTCATATATAGCTAATTGTGTATAGAACGGTATACACCCAAATCGAAGTATAGAAGTAATGCTGGCCTGCGTTATACATCTAGCTTGGCTAGGCATATAATTTGGCCAGGATTAATTTATGTGCACACCAAAATCTAGCGGTGCTAAGCGGGAGACATGTGCACACCCCAAAGAAATCCATGAGAGAGAGAGAGAGAGAGAGTTGCAGCAGCTGAATCTCATGCACGCAAAGAGAGAAAGAAGAAGTCCATATATGCCACTAGTACTGTCGAAGCTGGATAACAGATGAGCAACGTGAAAATACAGTACGTAGATCGAACTAATCAGGAGTGGGGCATGCATGTTGGATCATACAGTTGAATTATTATATTATGAGCTTGAGGTTTCTTTTTTTCCAAGACAGTTGGGATTGCATTAAATGTAAGTACGTCCCCAGTAGCTTTATAGCTGAGAAGATAAGCACAATTTAAGATGGACCAACCGTCCTGTTAATTTCCATGTCTATATAATCCCACCCTCTCATTCTTCCGCTTCACAACTCAAACCAAGTCATCGAATCGTCTTAACTAGTAATATATCCACTTGGCTAGTTAAGATGAGTACTGCTACTTCTCGGCTTCTTCTTCTTGTGCTTTTTGGTGCTTTCATTTTCACCAGTACTGGTGCAAGCAGGAAGCTTGGAAGTGATCAAAAGGGTTCTTTTGGCGATGAGAAAAATCTCTATCACCACCCAGGTCTCGGCGGAGGTGGCGGGCTAGGTGGTGGAGGCGGTGGTGGGCTTGGAGGAGGAGGAGGGCTAGGCGGTGGTGGCGGTGCTGGTGCTGGAGGGGGAGCTGGTTTTGGTGGCGGTGCAGGAGCGGGAGCTGGTGGCGGGCTTGGCGGAGGTGGTGGACTCGGTGGAGGCGGTGGGGGAGGCTTTGGTGGTGGTGGCGGAGGAGGACTAGGTGGGGGATCGGGTTTTGGAGGAGGAGCTGGTGGTGGGTTTGGAGCAGGGGGTGGTGCTGGTGGTGGAGCTGGAGGAGGTGGCGGGGGAGGGTTTGGAGGCGGTGGTGGTGGAGGACTTGGGGGTGGCGCAGGAGGAGGCTTCGGTGGAGGAGCCGGTGCTGGTGGTGGGTTTGGAGGTGGATTGCCTTGAAGATCGATCGACGTGCATGAATTAATGATGAAGCTGCATGCATTTTCAAATTAATTGTCACTAATAATTTGATGATTTCTATGATTTATTTCTCTGTAATCGAGTCTTTGTTGTGTCAACTGTCAAGTGCATTCCCTCAAAGAAAAACAGTCAAGTGTATTGTTACCGTTGCTTTGGCTCAAGTGTTTTCATCCTCAATTAATTAACTTTGTTCATTATAATTCTTGTTCCATCTATGATCTATTGATCGAAGACGCAAATTAATTATTGATCTTCAAACTAATGATTACCAGTTCTTGTGCTTCCCATAGATGTGGGTAATTACGTTCGATGTTCAGTTTTAATTTGCTTGTGATTTAGTACTCTGGAAGGGTCTACTAGTGTGGTGACATCAAAGAGCATACGTACTATTGATTTTTGTAGATTTAGTTTAGGGATGGAGCTTATAGTTGGAATGCAACAAATTTGATTTTTTTTTTATTAAGCAAAGCACCGACCTTATCTGCCAAAAACACATGGGCATGGGCTACTTTGGTGGAAGAATTTATCATCGGTATTCTTATATTAAAAACAAAAAAAAAAAACTTCGGCATTTTTTTTTTTGAGTAATGCTAGGGGGCTTAATTAAGACCTAATAATTTGTGGCATTAATCCTATGTGTCAAGCCATATCATTCTCATTTGCCACATCAAATTCTATAAAGCCTACTTTATCCTTCTATTGTTTTTTTTGTAATATTTAAACTTTTTTTAATCAAATTTTATACTATTGGTTATATATTTATGTGCAAACCTAAATTAAAAAAAAAAAATCAATCAATCCCCAATTCGTTAGAACCCTAGGGATGAACTCCAAAAAATTCATTTGTTATTACTATTTTTACTGAGTTAATTCTCATATATTCACCCAACTGTAACTTGATTTTTGAAAGGTGGTCATGATGAATAAGATTGTCCATATATTGCATTTGCATCTTCAACAGTATTATTATACCATTGTCATCTATCATCTATGTTTAATTTTTTTCTCTTCCCCGATGGTGTATTACTGTATCTTCTATCATTCATGTTTAATTTTCTACTAATTGTTGTTGGCACTACAGTATGCATGCAACTTGTTTGAGGAAAAGATCCTTAATTACTTCTTCCTTGCAGGCAGACCCTTAATTTTTCAATAAAATTGAAAGTGGCATTCCAAACAACTAATAACCAGGAAAAAAATGGCTTTTTTTTTTGTAGGTTTTGGATGAAGATGTATTGTTTTTTTCTTTTGTCAATTAAAAATGAAATCAAGAGATAAACTCATGATTCATGAATAAATAATTTAAACTTTAAAGCCATTGGATTAAATATGGGTAAGATAGTCATTGACTAAAAATTAGGTGGAATCTGAAAAATATGATATGACAAATAAGTAATGACGTGGAAAAAATAAATTTGACACATCAGATTAAGGCCTGAAAATTTAGGCCTTAATTGAGGCCAACAATCATTTTTTTTAATAACAAATTATAGATAAAGTCATTTTTGGTGACTTTGTTATTTTCTAAGTCACCAAATATTTTTATCCCTCATAAGGCCATCAAAATATTAGAAATTTTAATATTTACATAAATACCACCACATTTTTAATTTTCATTATTTACAAAAATGTCACTGCATACGAAAAACTACTACAAAAGATTAAGAAAACTATTGTTAAAGATTAAGAAAGCTACTGCAAAATAACAAAAAAGTTACCATCAAAGAACAATAAAGCTATAGCCAAATAACAATAAAATTATTGCCAAAGAACAAGAAAGCAGTAAGCCAAAGAACAATGCAGTATCTTTTTGTAGGCAGTGAAATTTTTGTAAATAATGAGAAAAAAAACTGGTGGCATTTTTGTAAATATTGAAATTTGTAAGATTTTGGTGGCTTTATGAACGATAAAAATATTTGATGACTTAGAAAATAACAAGATCATCAAAAGTGACCTTATATGTAATTGACTCTTTTTTATAGGAAGACGACAATATATTAAGACTGAAGATTACATATATATAATGTCACATCTTTTTAAGGAATAAGAGACATTACCTAAGTCACTTCAGCTATTTCTAATTAATAACCCCAATACATACAGTACGAGATACCTAGAACTTTGCATTAAAAAAAGGGTAAAAACTCAATTTAGTTCCTGAACTATTGTGAAAGGTATTTTTTGGTACCTACAAATTTATTTTATCAAAAATGGTACATGAACTATTACACCGTTACCTAAAATGGTACCTTTGTTAACTTGGTCGTTAAGTTCACTTACGTTGCACATATTTGGATAAGAAATGCTACCTAATTGGACTAGGGTAAAAACCTAATTTGATACCTGAACTATTACGAAATATACTTTTTGTTACCTATAATTTTTTTTTACCCAAAATGGTACATGAACTATTGTGTCATTACCTAAAATGGTACATAATTAGACCATACTTAACGACCAAGTTAACAGAGGTGCTATTTTGAGTCGCGGCGCAATAGTTTAGATACCATTTTGAGTAAAAAAAATTTATAGGTACCAAAAAGTACATTTCGCAATAGTTCAGGTACCAAATTAGATTTTTACCCTTAAAAAAATATGATCACTTTATGGACAAACACCCCAACTGGTCAAACAGATCACATGTCCACCAAAACCGCCAATGCTTCCAACACCAAAAACACTTGATTAATTAGACAAACACACCAACCGTAATACAACAGTGCAACGCCTGAGAGCATATCAGAGATCTTGATCACAATAAGAAAAATCACAAGGGCCATAAAACTCCAAAGAAAAACTCTAGTATCTAAGGAACACAAATCACGATGAAAACCACCAGGAAGGGAGAGAGACGAGCTCTCTCGGTGCTACCTCCCCCTAGAGCCACAAGGGAATAAAGTGGATGAGCTGGATTCACCGTCGAAAAAACCTCGAAAGAAGTTGCCATCCATGCTTGCGATACCAAATCCTAGCTAGTAGAGCAAGGGAGAGAGGACTTCGGTATTTTGATTGAAAAACAAGAGGATGGTTTCAAATTCAATTATTTTTTATTAATAAAAGAAATCTTTGGGAAACTGTAGGATTTTGATTAAAAAAAAAATGATGGTTTCAAATTCAACAATTTTGCTGGAGCTGATTTTTTTATACAAAATAGCTATAATATTACTAAAATATCATTTTAGCTACTCTGTTGGAGATGCTTTTATCAAGTTGTGCCCAAGATTTTCTCATAAAAGAGGAGCTAGCTGGCATCAATGAAACGACACGTCGGTGGACTATCCAAAATTTCAAGCTTCATCTAGAAGCTTGTCTCCTCCTAAATAAATACTTTCCATTCCGAGTGAGATTTACAGAACAAATGACGATTCTATTTCCTCCAATATAAAACAAAACAACAACAACAAGAAGACGGGCTTAAACATCTTCGTGCCGTCTCTTTCTGCCTCTGAAACCGAAACCGAAACCGAAACCCTACATTCTGAAATCGTTTCGGCCGAGACTGACACTATACGACGATGTTCGGCGTTATAAGGCGAAGAGTCGTTTCTGGAGGCTCCTCTCCTTCGGTAACAAATTCAATATTGATTGTTTTTTCTTCTTTATTTACTTCAATTTGAAAAAGACTCTCCTCAATTCCTCTCAACGTTTTTGTGCTCTCTCTCAGATTTTAGGGCAGTCATTGCATTCAATCCGACCTATTGCAAACAAGAAGGTTCATACTGAACTATTTTTTTTATCTATATATTCTTGAACAGTAACTCTTTTAATCGATAAAGTATAAACTGTCCCTTTCTGATGTTACCGAGTGTGCATGGCTGTATTTATTACAGAAATTGTTTTTATATCAACGTCGAAATGTACTGTCGTTTATTGCAATTTGATTTTCATGTACTTGGGAACAGATTCTACTTCAACCCAGAGGAGGATTGGGTCCTGTGCGAAACTTTTCTCATCTCATTTTAGCAGGTAAGGTTTTAGCAGTAGATATGTAGATATGGTGGTGTTGTCTTCAATGTACAGTGGTGATGATGTTATATCTGTTTTCTCTTTACAGGTTCCTCGCATTGTATCAGAACAACAAGGTTAGTGACACTATTTTTTTTGCTGCTGCTATTAGAAATTTCTAGTGTATTCATCAAGAACCGGGTGTTTCGATCCTTTTTTTCACCCACCATTTAGTTGCCTGTTAGGTTCTCCTATCTCTCTATGTAGGCACAATCACTTTTTGCAACCTTGGGTCTGAATGGTGAACAAGGGTGTCGAATTGAATTGATTTACATAAAACAATCTTTAGTTAAAGGGGAGTAAATTAATGTTATTCTTTTACCATTTTTTTCTTGTTAAAGTGTCTCATGGCTTTGCTGTGCAGGGATGTTGGCAGCTCTATTCAGCCAGAGCCTATCAGGCAAATATGGAGCAGGCCCTTTTCTTCCGAGACTGGTGTGCCACTTCTCCCCTGTGTTTAACCGACTTAGTTATAGTTCTCCATATGTCCTTGGGCACATATTTGGGGCATCTTTGTGTTTAAAGTTGTAGCACAATAGTAGTTGTTATTGTCATTAAGCTTTTCTTTCATTTTATTTCTTGAAATAAATAGTCAGATTTGTTTAATCGAGCAATCTTTGATGAGTTTAAGTTTAACACAGACAATTATGCACCTAATTAGCAATTGTGCACTTGTACTGTACTGTTTTATTTTTATTTTTAATTTCATATAAAGATTAGGCACTGACTTAAACCAGGTCTATGGTTAGTCTAGATTTGTGAGAAATTTCCCTGTTGAAACGGGAAAGTGCAACACTTCAAACATATAATCTCAAACATGCAGACACAGACGCGTGCGCACACACACACACACACACACACACACTCACAGACGAACATAGTTAAAATTTTGATGAGATTGTCAAAGAGATTCATGTTTATGGCAATACCTGCCGGAGGAAAATAACTAAAGAGTACAAAAACTGAAGTGCTAGTTTTTCATCGTTTCACTAGTAGGACAAGTTAAGAGTGGTTTCATTTCAAAGATTCATAATGGGGAAATAGGCAAGATGATCCTGGAGTCTTCTATTTAAATCTGGTTAAAGGATTCAGATTAATAATTTATACGGGGTGCCTTTTAGTTAAAAGGAACCTTATCTTTGGTATATAATATGTATATGTATTGTGATCCTTTGTTCCAATGTGAAATTAATGTTTTTGGTATCTAATCTCTCTCTCTCTCTCTCTCTCTCACTATATATATATAATTATACATATATGTTTATATATATCTCTATCTCTTCTGGTGATGTTTAACTTTTGAATGCCTATGTCATGAAGGGGATTTGATTGACGCTGTTGTGCCTTTTATGGGTGAATCTATTACTGATGGAACTTTGGCAACATTCTTGAAGAGTATGCTTTACCAATTTTGATATTCTTTCAAAAGGTTATAATGTTAATTTGGTCTGATTCTATGACTAATAATGTCTGCATTTGGTATTTTGTGGACAGATCCTGGAGACCGAGTGGAAGTTGATGAACCAATTGCTCAAATTGAAACAGATAAGGTTATATTATGAAGCTCATTTGAACCTGTTATGGAAAGCTTAGTTGCAAATGGGACTGGTACCTCCTTTTTGAGAGGAATCAGGAGTAGGATTCTAATTCTGTATTACTCTTTCATCAGGTCACAATTGATGTTGCTAGTCCTGAATCCGGTGTAATTCAGAAGGTAACAGGTTTTGCAGTTCCCCTCCTCCTTCTTCTCCTCCTCCTCTTTCAAAGATTATTGATTCCCAGTTATGTTGATGCGTTTTCTCGAAATGGATAGGTTTCTGAATTCTATATTTTACATCAATTTTCGGCAGTTTGTAGCCAAGGAAGGGGATACTGTGGAACCAGGTACCAAGATTGCTGTCATATCAAAGTCTGGTGAAGGTGTAGCCCATGTGGGTCCATCTGAGAAAACATTGGACAAAGCTGTTCCACAACCATCTTCCCCCGTAGAAGAGATTAACAAGAAGCCAAAATCTAAAGTTGAAACAACTCCAGTTACGGAGAAGCCTAAAGCACCCTCTCCACCACCTCCCAAACCCTCAGCACAAGAACCTCAGCTCCCCCCTAAGGAAAGAGAAAGACGAGTAAGACTTCTAAGGTTTCTTATTCATTTTACTGTTCTTTTTTCTGTGCTCTCTTAAAAAGTTTCCTGCATAAGCTTGCTATGAGGTAGTCTTTTATGGTCTTTCTTCAATCATATAAAACCTCATAATTGCAGATTCCTATGACAACTCTTCGGAAACGGATTGCTAAAAGATTGAAAGATTCACAGAACACATATGCAATGCTTACGACATTCAATGAAGTTGATATGTAAGTTCAAACCAATTATCTGTCAGCCTATGCCATTTTTTTTTTGTGTTTTCAGATTTTGGTTAATGATACTCAGATTTTTGGTTGTGCCTGGTCTTGAATTAAACTTACTATAGTGGGAGTTTAGTGAATCTATTGCTTCAGTATGGCCTTGGACAATCATGGGTCAAGGATGAACCCTTGATCCTATTATAGGGGGCTGGTTGCCTAAAGTCCACCTCTATAGTTGCACTGGGGGTCATGTCTCCGTGCTCTTTTCTTGCCTCAGTGATTTTCTGCTTGTGACAGGACAAATTTGATGAAGCTTCGTTCTGACTTCAAGGATGCATTTGTTGAGAAGCATGGGGTCAAGTTGGGGCTTATGTCGGGATTCATCAAGGTACATAATGCATAATAATACATGTGCAATTGCTAGTTGAAGCATAAGCTAATGTGTGTACAGTGTACTTATATCTTTCTTTGTTTCTTTTGCTAACAGGCTGCTGTCAGTGGGCTCCAAAATCAGCCTACTATTAATGCAGTCATTGATGGGGATGATATCATATATAGAGATTACATAGATATAAGTGTAGCCGTGGGTACTCCAAAGGTGTGTCAGAATTCTTTCGAGTAAATATGATATGTTCATCTAGAAAAATTGCACAATTATACGTCAGAAGAGCTGCTTCAACGTAGAAGGATTTGTCAGAATCTTTAGATCTCTTCTTATTTGGCATTTCCGTTTGGAACTTTTGGTTTAACAAACTTCCGTTTTTAATGTCTAAAATTTAAGCAGGAGTTGTAATTCTTTGACTATTGTTGAGAGTACATGTGAAGTGAGAATGCATCTTCAATTTATTTCCTTGCAGGGCCTTGTTGTGCCAGTTATTCGCAATGCTGATAAGATGAATTGTGCTGAGATAGAGAAGGAGATCAATTCCCTTGCAAAGAAGGCGAATGAGGGACGTCTTTCAATCGATGAGATGGCTGGAGGTACATTTACAATATCCAATGGTGGAGTTTATGGAAGCCTTATAAGTACCCCCATCATCAACCCTCCTCAGGTCTGATGCTTTCTCTGACCCGATTAATTTAGACTTTGATCCTCTTATTGCAACAAATGGAACTCCTATTTCTGATAGGCAACAATGTTGAATACTCAGTTTGAAATGCTGGTTCCTCCATTTAACTGTTGGATTATTTCTAGTGCTTGAAATTAAAAAAAGAAAAGAAAAGAGATTCACACATGCCAATATCCATTGGACCAATCACCTCCATCCCATTAGTAGGGTGTGAAGGGTAAGCTCCAGGTCCAATACCTGCTTGGTTAATAGTAAATATACAAAACTGTAAAATGAAAAGAAATCTCATAAGTGTACTTTTTGCAGTCGGCGATCTTGGGTATGCACTCAATAGTGAACCGGCCAATGGTTGTTGGAGGCGAGATTCTCCCGCGGCCGATGATGTACATTGCTCTTACCTATGACCATAGGCTGATTGATGGAAGAGAGGCAGTTTACTTCTTGCGTCGTGTTAAAGATGTTGTGGAGGACCCAAGGAGGCTTCTCCTTGACGTATGAAGCCTGTCAGCAGCTGAAAGTGGTACAAGGTATCATTCTGGTTTTGAAAAATTTGACATACTTTACCTAAAATTTTAGGGTTTAATTGGTTAATTGAGACCCCAGATGGAACTTTAAGTGCGGCTGGTAGTTATTATAGAGGAAATGATAGCTTGTCAGGGGTGCGTATCCCAATTTTGATAGTTGCTTTACCCAATTCTACTTGTTTTGTGCTTTTGTGAATCTCATGAATGTTTTGTGCTTTTGTGAATCTCATGAATGGATTTGTCTCCGAGTGACCATGGAGTTTTGTTCAAACCATGCCTTGAATATGTCATTGATTGACATTAGACCGTAATCAACCAAGTCTCCATTTGGCTCATAGTTTGAATGGGTTGTTTTAAGTCTCATTTTGGCTCATGGTTTGAATGCTTCATTTCCATGGGCATTTTTTCAAACTACTACAATTTAACAATTTCTTCCTTCTGTTGTTGGCTTTGTAATAAGAACATAACGTCACTTGTTATTCTTATAGAACATAACTAACATTCATGTGGGTTAATATAAAGTTATTCAACATCTCTTTTCGAAAATTTTAGAAATTATTTATAAATATAATTGAAAAAAAATATTAGAGAAAAGCTCTGATATGATATATCAAAACCTTTTGTATCAAGTAGTGTCAAAAAAAAAAACCACCACTGGTGGTCGAGTTGGTAAGAGCCTCCAGGTGTGGTACCCCCTCACCCGGGTTCGAATCCTGCCGACTGCGGATTGGAGTTAAATCCTAATTCATTCTGTGGCTGGCCAGGGGGAGGAAGCGTTTTGACATGATCCCCGACTGCGGATTAGTCCTTGGGCCTAGGAAGCCTTTGGGATACCGCAGGAGCTCACTCAAAAAAAAAAAAAAAAAAAAAGTAGTGTCAAAATACTCCCCACTATGATGTGATTTAATTTCTATTTACAGTCCTGATTGCAAGCGCGTAATTCAAACATTATGATCCATTCTAATGTCTGTGGCACTGGCAGACAATCGCAGCCCCACGTTATTTTGTCGTAATATTTTATCCGACCACACCACAAAAGGCACGTTTCATAGTTCATACTGTTGAGGTCAATTTTTTTTTTTGGGGTCAGAACACCAAGAGAAGACTAGACGTCTGACTTATGATTCTCATGAGCAAATACTGATATTCTTTTAGGAAGTATACAAAAATGGATTAGTGTTCAGCAAGTAAGTTTTCTATTTTTGTGTGTTGGCTTAGTCAGGGGCTAAACAAGGGAGAGAGTCTCCTCCATCTCAGATTTTATTAAAAGGGTTAGAAAATTATAAAAGGAGGGATATACCGCTAAAATTTATCTATTGAAAACAGACGAATCTGGTAAAAAACTAGTTACGACTTAAACTTTAACTTTTACAAGACGTGAGTATAAAGGGAGGAGTCCGGTTCCATCAAACTAAACTACAACATGATTGTCTTCTCGAAAGATGTGAAGATCAAAAATATAAATATCAATTTCAGAATAAGAACTTAATTTTAGAGTGGAAATGCGGATATTTGATTATATGTTAGTAAGGTTTAACCTCAAGTACATTTTGTTTTGGTTTGTGGTCACAAATAGAAAGGGAAAAATTCATTTCTACAAATTAGAGATAGAGTAGTGGACGAGATAGGGTGCAAAATTTGACCCTCTCCAAATTGGAGTTTTTTAACTGTTTTTGGACAATTTGATTTGATCCTCTCCAAATTGGAGTTGAAAGTCATTTAGTCAAGTACCCCATGTTTGTTTTGGTATATGGTCAAAGACTCGGATGCATGAGTTGCTTTAAACGTTAAAAGCCAAAAGCAACCCCACACTTATTTTCTGGTTCTCTCCCACTCCTTCTATATAAATATGGATCCAACTCTCACCCATATCCCTACAACTCTACAACCCCTTCAATCTCAAGTCTCAAAGAGACTACGCTAAAAACCTTGTACCAAACATTATTCATGGCCACTCTCCAAGCTTCTTTTTGTTGCTCTTCATTTTCTTCAGCTTCCTCTAGAAAAATCAAAGCCCAACACTTTGAATCATCCCATCTTTCAGTTCCCAGGCTCCTTGTAAATGAACCGAGTCATAGAAATGGGTTACTAAACCTAACAGCCACTTCATCTGATATAGAATTGAACCCAAAATTTGAAACCAGTAAAAGATCAAAGCTTGGTGACTCAATTTCAGATTCAAACTTGGTTCAAGAGCTCTATGCAGTAATGGAAATTGTGGCAGATAGAGTAGAAATGCACAACAACATTAAGGCCCAGAGGGACAACTGGAATGGTCTGCTTCTCAACTCTGTGAATGGGATGACAGCCACAGCTGCAATCATGGCTGGACTTGCATCTGTCACTGGATCTGGACCGTCCATTTTGTCTCTCAAGATCTCATCAAGTCTCCTATACATGGCTGTAACTGGGATTGTTCTAGTAATGAACAAGATCCAACCGTCACAGCTAGCAGAGGAGCAGAGAAATGCTTCAAGGCTGTTCAAGAAGCTCCATGAAGAAATCAAAACCACTTTGGCTCTCAAAAGCCAAATTACTTCTTATGATGTTAAAGTTGCAATGGAAAAGGTTTTGGCTTTAGATAAGGCATACCCACTTCCCTTGCTTGGAACCATGATAGAGAAATTTCCTCAAATTGTGGAGCCAGCTGTTTGGTGGCCTGAGGAAGAACCCAAGTGCCATCCTCAAAATATGAGTGACAAGTTTGAGAGGAATGGGTGGAATGAGATGCTTGAAGAGGAAATGAAGGAGGTTTTGGGTGTAATGAAGGGAAAAGACTCCGCAGAATATGCAAGGCTAAGCAATATGGTGTTGAAGGTCAACAAGATCTTGGCTTTCTGTGGTCCTTTGCTAACTGGATCTGCTGCAATTGGGTCTGGTCTTATTGGGTTTCCTGGTTTTGGGTCATGGGGTGCAGTTTTGGGTGTGGTTTTGGGGGCTTTGGGAACTGTGGTGAACACTTTGGAGCACGGTGGGCAAGTTGGGATGGTGTTTGAGATGTATAGAAGCTCTGCTGGGTTTTTCAAGCTCATGGAGGAGACCATTGAGTCGACTTTGAAGGAAAGAGAGGTTGGGGATAGAGAAAATGGGGAGCTGTTTGAAGTGAAAGTGGCTCTTCAGCTTGGGAGGAGTTTGCCTGAGCTCAGAGACCTTGCAAGTGCTTCATCTGTATCTTCAAGGTTTCAACAGGCCAAAGAAGAATTTGCAAGCAAGCTTTTTTGATTGGTGTTCTGAATTAATTTGTTAGACTGGATGTATATTTATGTAGCACAAATCATGTTGAGCTAGAGTGTTTCTCCTTTTTGATATGATAACAAGTCTTTAATTAGTCACTCAACTGTTAGATTAGTAATCAAGCAGCTAGTTGATTCTAAATCAGATCGAGTTTAATGTACTTCAGCTAATATTGTTCATTGTTGATTTTTGAAAGAAAACAAGCCACTGATTTTCTGCAAGCCTAAAGAACTCATTGATTTATTGAACACTATAGTGATTCTGAGTGTAGAAAGAGACGTGAAAATATAATATAAGATTATAAGCTACATGATGCAATTGTAGAACTGCATTATTCATTTTTATATTTGCATTAACATAGTCACAACTCATAAGTCAAACTTTCCATAGAAAACGTGAAAAACGTTGAATTTATTCTTCCCAATTAATTAATTGATTGATAATCCAACGCAAAAGAGAGCTGCATGCCTGCATGCATGTGCCTCAATTTCATGTTTTTACTTTTGTCCTTTTCTAATTTTACATAAACTTGTAACTAAGTAGAGTATTAAAGTGATTGGTTATATGTGCACGCCTCTATTACCTAATCAAGTGATTGTACATGCATACCCATAAACCCTCACGGAGTGGGGTTACTTTCCTATTGGGTAGCAAACTCCAAAGTAAAAACAAAAAAACCACCGACATAGACTATCTATGGTTTGGTTTGGTTTGGTTCGGTTCAATTTAGAGTCCAAACCATTTCTATACTGGAATATTTGGTTTGAACCTATAAGCAAATCAATAATGAAAAAAAATAGACTTAAATCAAACCAAATCAGCCCATATATAGGTGGTTTAATTTGGGCGGTTTGTTGGTTTTGACGTATATAATTTTAGTTGATACATAATTTTTTTCATCTCTTTTATATGGATCGAGATGGATTTATATCTCAAGCAATTTTGAATCATGAACAATATCAAAAAATAAATGTATAGCTTTTATGTAGTATCTTAAGCAATTTCTTAGTTTATATATATTCTATTTCTTTTCCAATTCCAAATTGCAAAAATTATAGAATATTTTAATGTAGTTCTCAACTACATCTATACATTAGAAGCCATCTTGATTAGAAAAACAAATGTTTTCTCTTCCATCAAATATAGATGAAGATTGTATTAATTTTTTTTTTTACCAAAAACATCATAGTCTCTTTGATATTTGAAATTTATCGATTATTTTTAGGCTTTAAACTTATTGGGCAATTGCAAATTATTCTAATAATTTTTTTTCCAACGTTTATTTAGCAGTTTGGTTCGGTTAACATCAATTTGAGCAACTCGTGAACTAAACCAAATCGGTTTCTAATCGGTTTGGTTTGGTGATAAGCTAAGTTTTAATTTTTGGACATAAATTAAGAATCGGATCAAATCAAAACTTTCGGTCGTTTTTGGTCAATTTAGTTGCTTTGAATGGTTTGTGCACACACCTAACCACTGATATAGATTACCCGATTACAAATTAATGATGCTGGTAGGAGGAGAATTTGAACTTTAGTCTTTAATTTTTTTAGGATAAATGCTCTTGAACACCAAGGTATAATCCCCATCTTTTCATTTCTTGTTTAATTAAAAAGAGCCTAGAAGCTAGATAAGGATTACTTGCACAATTTCCAGGCCATCTGCTTGATATAAGGATTTCGTGTATCACACGATGTTTAAAAGAGAAATAATTGGTGCTTAATTTGTATGAATTAAATGAATATTTGTGAGACTATACTGCAATATAACAATATTAAGATGTCAAGTAATAACCTGCTCCTTTGTCCTACCTGAACTATCAACCCCAACATGCAGCAGTTTGCGTCTCTGCAACAATTTAATCCTATTTCCCGAGCTAGTCACCCTACCCTACTAATTTGAGTGCGATAATTATCATAATATTGGACTGCTCAAGAGAAGACACTAAGCAGCATGACCATGACAGATCTTAAAAAGCCAAAATGATATCAAGGCGATGAGTCTTGTATATATCAGATTGAATCGATGCCTGCTACAAAAGTGATCTGATCAAAGAGTTCATAATTATCTGCTCACTTGCTCAGCATGCAGTGACGACGAGTTTAAAATATCTGTTGCCATCTTTTTCATTTTTTGATGGTCTCTTGACTCCTGATTACATATTGAAAGCATTAATTAGGAGGAAAGCATGATAGATATTGTTCAGATTCTGACTTCGATGCCTTCCTTGAGCAAGTGCTCCTTTACTGAATGAATGAATAGGCACCTGCAACCATCATAATCAGATTATTCATATGAAAATGATATTTAGTACTTGGAACTCTACAAGTCATCGAAAGAGGGTGGAATGTTACGTTCTAAGATAAGGAAGAGTACGTACTCGCCCAGTAGACGCTTCTCCAGCTCTTGCAAGAATTGTATGCGAGTTGTCCAGCCAGCTAGAGGTTCCCCACTCTTCTTTGATCCGTCTAATTAGTAAATTAAAGACTCTACAGTCTACATTATTAGTACCTCCTTTCTATGGAAAATGCCAGCAGCAAGCTAGGGCAGCAGATGCATTTGTTTTCGTAAACACCTATGAGAATTAAGTGTTCAACAACACCAGCACCACTATTTGCTCAAGATACTAGCATTGCTCCTGCGTACGTAGAGGATGTTCATTTCGATGATTGCAATTGTTTATTTTTATTATTAATATCAAGGGTAAAAATCTGATTTGATACCTAAATTATTGCGAAATACACTTTTTGTACCTATAAATTTTTTTTACCCAAAATGGTACCTGAACTATTGCGCCGTTATCCAAAATAGTATTTCCGTTAACTTGGTCGTTAAGTTCGCATACGTGGCACATATTTGAATGAGAAATGCTACCTAATTGGATTAGAGTAAAAACCTAATTTGGTACATGAACTATTGTGAAATGTACTTTTTGGTACCTACAAATTTTTCTTTTACCCAAAATGGTACATGAACTATTGCATCGTTATCCAAAATGAAAAATTTGGCTTGGGCTATTAGAAAGAACGTGGAAATAGTGTGACCTCTTGGGCAAATTACCAACCTTATTGGTAAAAATTAAAAAACCTAAATCTAATTGGGAATATTTTGATAATTATTAACCTTATTAGTAATTTTTCCTTATTTTATTTTACAATCAATAATTAAGCGCGTAATTCACCATTATATAACTGCCTTTTTTTTTGAGCGAACATTATATAACTGACTAGTGACTACGTACTCCTCGAGGGTTTGGTCCATTTTGATTGTTTCAGCTTAATTTGTTGACTGCTGACGTGTAATTAACAATGTCAGTCATTAGGATACAACCACTGCCACACGTTATTTTGTCGTATTATGTTTTCTGACCACACCAGAATTGCTGACACTTGACCAATATTCATACCAAATTTAGACGTCGGAATTTTGGTTGATATATATGGTGGAAGATTTGGTCTTAATGAGTAAATACTAATGTTCTTTTAAACCTGTGAATAATTATTAATTGGCCAGTAAAAATTCAGACATGTAGGTGATGGTATAAAAATTAGTGAAATTTTGTTTTAGATAACAATCCAAAAGAATGTGTGGTAATAGTTAGAACTTAAGAGAGACAAATATACAAAAATGAATTACTCGTGTCCATTGATCGTTTAATATAAGTCATCTTGTTTTTATAAGTAGGAGGTCTTAAATTCTTCTCAAGGGCAACTAATTGTTGTTCAATAATAATAATATGAAAGTTACTCTTTGCCGATTAAGTTTTTTTTTTGTTGGTGGCTGAAATAAGGGACTAAACAAGGTAGAGAGTCTCGACCATCTCAAAATTTATAAAAAAATGAACAAAGATAACAAAAGGGAGGGGGGTACAATGCCAAAACCTCCCCGTCGAAAACAAGTGTAGTAAAAAATAAATACTGAAAACAAAACTTAGTAGGACCTAAACACTAACTATACAAGATGCAAGTATAAATAGAGGAACCAAGTCCAATCAAACTAAAATGATATAACTCAAACCATAATTCGCCAAAATATATGTGACCTAATAGCCCTCTTGAAAATTACGTGAAGATGAGAAAGCCAAATATTACTTTTACAATGAAAACATAATTTTATAGTTGATATGCATATATTTATATGTCAAGTTTTGGTTAGAGCTGAATTACATTTTGAATTGGCTTGTTCTTTGAAGTCACAAATAGAAATTAGAGAAAGGTTCAAAATTTGACCCTCTCCAAATTGTAGTTGAAACTTGAAAGTCTTTTTTTTTTTGGAAATGTGTTGAAAGTCATTTAGTCAACTACCATATGCTTGTTTTGGTAAATGGTCAAAGACTCCGATAAGTTGCATTAAACGTTAAAAGCAAAAAGCAACCCCACACGCCCATTTCCTGGTTCTCTCCCACTTACTTCTATATAAATATGGATCCAACTCTCACCATCTCACCACAACTCTACCACACCTTCAATCTCAAGTCTCAAAGAGACTACAATAAAAACCTTGTACCAAACATTATTCATGGCCACTCTCCAAGCTTCTTTTTGTTCTTCTTCATTTTCTTCAGCTTCCTCTAGAAAAATCAAAGCCCAACACTTTGAATCATCCCATCTTTCAGTTCCCAGGCTCCTTGTGAATGAACCGAGTCAAAGAAATGGATTACTAAACCTAACAGCCACTTCATCTGATATAGAATTGAACCCAAAATTTGAAACCAGTAAAAGAGCAAAGCTTGGTGACTCAATTTCAGATTCAAACTTGGTTCAAGAGCTCTATGCAGTAATGGAAATTGTGGCAGATAGAGTAGAAATGCACAACAACATTAAGGCTCAGAGGGACAACTGGAATGGTCTGCTTCTCAACTCTGTGAATGGGATGACAGCCACAGCTGCAATAATGGCTGGCCTTGCATCTGTCACTGGATCTGGACCGTCCATTTTGGCTCTCAAGATCTCATCAAGTCTCCTATACATGGCTGTAACTGGGATTGTTATAGTAATGAACAAGATCCAGCCTTCACAGCTAGCAGAGGAGCAGAGAAATGCTTCAAGGCTGTTCAAGAGGCTCCATGAAGAAATCAAAACCACTTTGGCTCTCAAAAGCCAAATTACTTCTTATGATGTAAAAGTTGCAATGGAAAAGGTTTTGGCTTTAGATAAGGCATACCCACTTCCCTTGCTTGGAACCATGATAGAGAAATTTCCTCAAATTGTGGAGCCAGCTGTTTGGTGGCCTGAGGAAGAACCCAAGTGCCATCCTCAAAATATGAGTGGCAAGTTTGAGAGGAATGGGTGGAATGAGAAGCTTGAAGAGGAAATGAAGGAAGTTTTGGTTGTAATGAAGGGAAAAGACTCTGCAGAATATGCAAGGCTAAGCAATATGGTGTTGAAGGTCAACAAGATCTTGGCTTTCTGTGGTCCTTTGCTAACTGGATCTGCTGCAATTGGGTCTGGTCTTCTTGGGTTGCCTGGTTTTGGGTCATGGGGTGCAGTTTTGGGTGTGGTTTTGGGGGCTTTGGGAACTGTGGTCAACACTTTAGAGCATGGTGGGCAAGTTGGGATGGTGTTTGAGATGTATAGAAGCTCTGCTGGGTTTTTCAAGCTCATGGAGGAGACCATTGAGTCGACTTTGAAGGAAAGAGAGGTTGGGGATAGAGAAAATGGGGAGCTGTTTGAAGTGAAAGTGGCTCTTCAGCTTGGAAGGAGTTTGTCTGAGCTCAGAGACCTTGCAAGTGCTTCATCTTTGTCTTCCAGATTTCAACAGGTCAACGAAGAATTTGCAAGCAAGCTTTTTTGATTGGTGTTGTGTATGGGGTGTTCTGGATTAATTTGTTAGAGACTGTATATTTAGGTAGAACAGATTATAATGAACTAGAGTGTTTCTCCTTTTTGATATGACAAATGATAACAAGTCTTTAGTCACTCAAGTGTTAGATTGGTGATCGCAGCTAGTTGATTCTAACCCAAAATTCATGTACTTGAGCTAAGATTGTGCAGTGTTGAATTTTCTTTTTTCAATGAAAACAATCCATTAGTTCTTCTGCAAGTTTTAGGAATTTATGACGAAAATTCTATAGTATTCTGGAGTATTCTAACCCGCAATGAGCTAATTAACCGGCTTAAGACTCTCTCCTAGAACTCATGGATCATTGAACAGTACCATAGCAGTTATGACTTATGAGTTGTAGAAAGAGACGTAACATGGGTTCTGTGACTTCTGTCTCAGAAAAGAACCCACTGGTGTGGATTCCACCTACCTTCATGTGAGAGGCTGCCCTATACGCAAGAATTTCTGAGAATTAATAGGCTTAATAATGAAAGCAAGAGTTTTTTTTTTTTTTGTTGGCTAGTGAAAGCAAGAGTGACCAAAGACTTGAAATTATTAATGCATTAAGAGTCATAAGTCAACCTTTCCATAAAAAATGTGTAAAAGGTTGAAACTTATCTTCTTCTTTTTTAATTATAAGACGTTAGTTTATATACACACGTATTCTAGAATAGTTGAATTTAGAATATCTCATATGATAATTTTGGTGTCAAACCACTACAGCAACCTCTCAATGAATTAATCAATTAATAATCGAGGCAAAAGAGAGCTACTACCTACCTGTATGGATGTGACTCAATTTCTTGTTCTTATTTGTTTTTATTTATTTATGTCTCTTTATAATTTAGTATGAACTTGTAAGTTGTAACTAAAAAGAGCATCAAAATGATTGATTTATATGCATGTCTCCCTTATAATTTAGTATGAACTTGTTACTAAACATGAGCATTAAAATGATTGGTTGTACGCATATCTCTTTTAGATCATTTCTAACAACTTTTTTATACTTTATTTTTCTCTAGTTTAGGAAAAAAAATGTGTATATTTTTTTTTGCTCCAACAACTTTCTTATTCCTATTCTTTTTTTAGAGATTGTGAGGAGACAGAAAATAAAAATATCTATATTTACAGCAAACTCTAAAACTATATTAAAATATTTTTTTATAATTTTTAATGCTCTTCTTTCTTTTTGTTCAAGTTATATTCATTTGCATCATAAATTATTTGGCTACATTTTCAAATAAAACATAATACCATATTAAATTGTAAATAATAAATTATAGAGAATACGATAGAAAAATTATAGAAATAATAATTTTTGAATCTTTATAATAGATAATTTTCAAGGAAGTTGTTGAAGATACGGTAGAAATTTTTTAGAAATTTTAACTTTTTGAGCGGAAGGTATTCCATGCACGGAACGTGCACATGCACGTAGCGCTGAGGTGCACACGATCATGATTTTTAACGGTCAACCGTTATGATCGAATTAGTTAAACAAAACTAGACCGTTGGATCTCTATTTGGACGGCTGAGATTGAACGTGCTGTTGCACGAACCGTGCATAGAATAATTTCCGCTTTTTGAGGTGCTTTTACCTAGTCAATAATTGGCTGATTCTTTTGTTTTTGTTTCTTTGTCTGGGTCTTTTTAGACCCCATGTAACCAAAAAAAAAAAAAAGAGAAATAATTGGTGCTGTATATGAATGAATTACACCCATGTGAGACAAATGTGAATAATATAAGATGTCAAGTAATAACCTGCTCCTTTGTCCTGCCTAAACTATCAACGCCAACAGCAGTTGGCGTTTCTGCAACTAGGGATTATGTTTTGCTGCAAGAAATCCCTAATTCCTGAGTCACCCTACCCTACTACTTTGAGTGAGATCATCATCATAATATTGGACTCAAGCAGCATGAATATGACAGATCTTAAAATGCCAAAAAGATATCAAGGCGAGCCTTGTATAAGATAGAAAATTGGCAAGAAAAGTATTAACTAGCTTGGACAATCAAAACTTCTTAGTCATTTATTGGAAACTTGGAATCATACAGGAATGAAACAAATTTACATTCTAAACATTCTGTCTAGGGCCATAAATCAAGGTTACCACAACCAAATAATAATGTGAAAGAGTTTTAGAATCGATGTCTGCTACAAAATTGATCTGATAATACAATACATACTCTGGTAAAAGAGTTCAAAATTATCTGCTCAGCAGTGACGACGAGTTTAACATATCTGTTGCGATCTTTTTCATTTTTGGATGGTCTCTTGACTCCTGACTAACATATTGAAAGCATTAGGAGGAATGATATTGTTCAGATTCTGACTTCTATGCCTTCCTTGAGCAAGTGCTCCTTTACAGAATGAATAGGCACCTGCAACCATCATAATCAGAGTATTCATATGAAAATGATAATTAGTACTTGGAACTCTACAAGTCATGTAAAAGACTCTACACTAGTACCTCCTTTCTATGGAAAATGCCAGCAGCAAGGGCAGCAGATGCATTTGTTTTCGTGAACACCTCTGAGAAGTGTTCAACAACACCAGCACCACTACTTGCAATCACGGGAATGGTCACAGCATCAGAGATCAGCTTGACTAAATCTATATCAAAACCCTTCCCTTGACCTGAAAAGCATCGAAGAATTAATATAACTCGGTCGAACCATCAGAAACAACTAGTTTGAATAAGGAACGGAGAACAAAATAAAGGATAGCAATGCCTTCCCAAACACATGTAGATAACTCCAAACATTTTGGCATATCTCAGAATGCCATGAGTGATAAACTAAAGTTTACGTAGGGGGTATCAGGAACCTAACATGCCATTGATTTTCTATTTCTCATGTAAGTGCTTTGTATAAGCAAGCACAAGGAGCGCAAAAAGTAAACTTTACCGTCACAATCAATGCAGTTTAGCAGAATTTCTCCAGCTCCAAGCTCCTCAACTGCTTTTGCAAGCTCATAAGCTCCAATTGGTCGGTCTTCCCGCCCACCGCTAACCTTAAGAACAAACAGCAGATACGATTTTAATATACAATAAGGAAAATCTTCAAATCGGGACATGTCAAAGCAAACATCTCAAGTTTGATTGAATCTCAAAAAAAAAAAAACGAGTTGATCAGCTCATTCTACAAAGTATTTTATTTAATGCATACATCGAAAGGACAGAAACAAATGTTTACATAATATGATAATACAGATAATATAGGTTAAATTTGAGAAATATGAGAAGCAAGGTGTGATGTGAATGTGTGCCTTGTGTGGATGTGAATGACATGAGTTTCTCTAAGCTCTTTTCTTCCTTCTAAAGAATTGAAACTCTCTACCCACATGGAAATGTTCTGGTGAATCAACTATTTATAGTTTTATACTCCTAATCATGTCTTTAGACCTGAAATATTTAAAGCCAAGAGAACTTCCCAGACATGGAGAATGCATGTCTTCTCATGGGCACAAGCCGCACATAGCAAATCCATGTCATGAGCATGCTACAAAATTCAGAATATGTGATATTTTTCTTGTGCCCCCAGAACACACACACATACAGATGTATTCTATTTTCTTTTGGTCGAGAAAATAAATAAAATATATGATGTTTTAGTTTGAACCGTATACACAGGTAAAGAAAGCAAAGAATACTTACTGTACACTGATACCAAGCAAATTCTTCGCCATTTGGACCTGAAATTAATAATACACACATAATTCTAAACTTTCCATGAAAGACAGACAGCCAAAAAGAAGGTTTTATATGCATAAAAAGAAAAACGGTCAAACCAAGAAAGAAAAAGGAAAACAAAATTGAAATTGTGCCTCCTTACCTGGGTTTGTTACCCTTGTAGTCTTGAACTCTACGTCATTTTGATTTTTAACGTACACTCTGCGAGGATCAATGCTTACAACCACAGCCTGCAACACATAGTAGTAATAAACTTAAGAGAATTCAATCTAGTTTCCTGCAAAAACAAATACACTTTGGCAGATTGAACATTTACAACCATCCAAGCAGAAAAAGATGCAAGCAAGAGAAAAGTCTTGCATCCTCAACAAATTCCCAAGAGTAAAAAAACAGAAAACACAAAGTTGGCAATTTCAGATCCACAGTTAAGCAAGTAAAGATCTTTTTATTTTATTAGTTTCCAATTTATGTTACTAGAACTAAAATGAATTCATGAAATACTAAAGCAACCAGAAGCCGGGGCAATGATCAGCAAGGAAACCAATCAATAAAAATCGCACAAAAATGAACTATTATGATTAATTGGAACCACAAAATGTTAACAAAGAATTTTTATACAATGTCCTGAAACTGTGCAGATCATCTCAACAGAATATCAATGAATTGAAGCATTATGGGCATGCATGCATTTACAACTAGACAAAGATATTACCTGATTTCCGTAAACTCTAGATATCTGCTCTAAGCTACTTTTTCCACTTTTTACCTAAAAAACCAGTTGAGAACTATCAGAGAGGCATCCCACAGATTCATGCATACATGCAGATCTGAATATAAAATGATGAAAATTATTGCATACTCCAGTTCTTAAATATTCTTCTGCAGCATAAACTGCATCACTTCCAATGGAGATCTTATCAGCCCCACATCTGAAATATTCTGAAGCAACTTCCAAGCTAGAATAGTGCCTGAAAAAGAACCAACTTATAAAATCCATGTCATACCATGCTACATTTACATTTGAGTGGAAGCTATAGAATTGAGTATCTCTGGAGAAAAACATATAGAAGACAGTTGCAAACATGCACACCAAAACTGGTCGAACAAATTAGAACACCCATGACAATACCTGCCAGTTGCATCGGTAAAATCTCTAATGCCACCTCCAACTGTTAATGGCACGAAAACATTTTCTGATGCATATTTCAATACCTACAAAACATGGCAAGTAAATAATAAATAGGAAAGAACTTAACATGTAATATTGCAATATCAAAATTACAATATTCTCTCCTGTAGAAGTTGAAATATTTTGGTTAAACATTTACGGATACAAACCTGTAGCATAGGCAAGTCACCCAAAGGGAAGTCCCGAAAACCGGTAATATTCAGAAAGCTGACCTGCAATTCAAGACCAAGATTTCAAGCACACTACAATAACTATTTAATTATTATTACTTTTTTGGTGTAAAACTACAAGAGATAATTTGATGATGAATAGCAGTGAAATATATCCAAACTCAAGGAGGCCTGGCATACCTCATCAGCTCCATCTGTGTAATACTGTCCAGCAAGTTCCACAGGCTTGCCAAGTTCTCTCACCTATCAAAAATTCTGATTAGCAAAAATAGAAGGTACTTTCATGCCATAATTAAAGTAATTAGAACCATATCCAGACTATAAACAGATGTCCAATATGACTTCCATAGGCTGGATATAACCAGAACGACAACAACATTGCACAAGTAAGCCTTTGTCTTTTCAAGTGAAGTAATTAATCCATAAACACAAAGTTATGCTTTCTCAATATGCCACCTAGGGTCCTTTAGGTCTTGTGCACAAAGTGGGAGAAATGATATCAAACTAGATGTGTTTGAAGAAAACAAAGAATGAACAGTAAGATCCATGACTGGGGGTTATTGAACTAGATTATGATGCACCGGAGGCTTATGATTTCTGATATTTTTATTTATTGTGACAGTTTGTAAATTAGGTTCAAAGAACCACCCCAATGAAACAAGGTTGCAGTCAACAGTTCTTGCAATACCTCATTCTCTTTTGTATGCTCTCTTACATCGTACTGGTCTCCTTTGGTTACAACAAGATCTCCTTTGTCATTTGTCCTCACATCCAGACAAGCAATAACCTAGCATAAGTAAAGAGTTCACGGAGAATCTTCACTTTGTATGTGAAAGACAATCAGATAGATAATTATCAGAACTCTGATAGTTTAAGTTGGAATTACCCTCTTTGCAAGTTTTGAAGCCTTCCCTTCAGTGGGCTTCTGTCTTCACAAGAACTCTCAGATTGTTAGATGGTTGATCGAGTTGTCAACATATAAGAAGCATTTTTTCAGAGGTAGAGGTTACCTTCTCCAAGGGCGAATTTGGATAGAGAAATCTTCTCAATATGGAAAGACCAACATCTAAAAATTCATTTTCACACATTGAGGTTAATAATACTGCAGTAGCTTTATGTTTTTTTTTTTTAAATAAAAAAATATCAAAGATCTTTTGACAACTAGATAAAACATAAATGACATGTTAAAATAGTGCCAAAAATTACAGAGCAAACGGAATCGGAAAAAATTCTCAGGACTTGAACAAACCTTAGAAAAAAAAAAGAAAACTTCTATCATATTTGGAAAAACTAGGGAAAAGTAAACGATAACTTCAAAAATGCACGAGACTTTAAGCTCATCTTTTAAAATTCCAAGAGTTCACTTTTATTTCTTTCATTATCTAGAGAGTTGAGTGGGTTTTGCATTTGATTTTTCTTTTTCTACTTCAATATACATAATTAGATTTCCCGGAAGGAACTTGATGGTCGAAAGTCCTATTAGATAGAGTATGCTCCCTTGTAACCAAAAGTAACAAGTGGAAGATTACTGTAATTCCTGTACATTTTGAACAATCATTAACAAACAAGAGAGAGCAAATGATATCTTGCCTCCACTCTTTTCGGGGTGGAATTGAACTGCATGCACATTTCCCCTTCTAACAGATGCAATGAAATTGTCACCATAGTTGCAGGTAGATGAAACCCAGTCTTTGTTTTCATCTGACTGAAAATTTATATAGAAGCATGTCATCCCCAATAAATCAAGTTATGTATAGTGAAAATATGCAGCAGAAGCATTATTTAAAACTTTTCATTCTGTACCAAAAAGAAGAAAAATGAGAACAGGACATACTGGCATCGCTCTGTAAGAGTGAACAAAATAGACGTGATGGGTTCCAACATCATCCAAAATCAATGAGTCTTTTCTAATCTGCAAAGCATTCCACCCGATATGTGGCACTCTGACACCATTGGATGAGTCAAAACGCCCAACCACTCCAGGTATCAAGCCAAGACCACTCACTGAGATATATGCATAATGTCAGTCCAACTTCAAACAAGGTCAAAATCAGTCAAAGATATACCACTGTTACCTATAGAAAAATAGAGATGTAAAAATGTGTATAGTCATCAAAGAGTCTAAGGGGAATTTGTATCCATGTTAGTCTTATAGTATCATAACAATTATTAATAATAACTTTATTATCGAATATTTTTGCTATCTGCTTGAAACAGCTCTCACCCTCAATCATAAGTAATTATGATAAAAGTATTTGAGGTGTTCATGATCACAATAACACCACTAATGCATTGCTGCATGCTCAGTAGTTGCGAAATATGCCAATATGATATAGAAGTAATTCTAGTGTGGCAAAGAACAATTAGTGTTTTTAAAATCATTATATCTAGTGTTCTTACAGTTTTCATAACTATTCTACCCTTTTTGGAAAATCCAAATTCTTTCTTTAAGATCCTTAAAGACAGACTATAAGTGATTCTCCATGATTGGATTCCATGCAAATGATAGTTGCAAAGTTGAAGCATCAAGCACTGACCTTGTCCCTTCTCCTCACTGGATTCAAAAAGGAGCTGAAGTCCAAGACAAATACCTAGAAACGGCCGATCATTCTCAATATATTCACAGAGCGCTTCAGCCATCCTGAAAAACATTAAAGGGCTGAAAATTTTCCACAACATAAAAGGTGAAATATCCTTTTCTTCTATAATTGTATTTAACTAGTTAGGGTTAACGTTGTTCATGTTATATGATTAACTAAAGACAACGAAATGCTTAATACCATATGATTTTCTAAACAACTACCAATCACTGTCACTGGCACTTTCAGAGATTTTCATTTCTTATCACCAACATCCTTTCTTTGTCAGCAATCCATTAAACAAGCGATTGATCCTTATAGAATTGGCACAAAGAAGAGAACTTAAAAAACAAAGGAGAAAAGAAAAACATACCCATTTTTGCTCAGCACATCCATGGCCGCAGCGAAAGCCCCCACACCAGGAAAGATTAGGCGATTGGCATTCAAAATATCTTCAGGAGTTTGGACCTACAGTTTGATTTTTTGTTAAAAAGAGTTCATCAATTTTACTAGTGTGAGATCTTATATGAATCTTCGGAACTATGCAACCCGTTCTTAATTAAGTAAATTGGATAGGTGAAATCATCAATTTATCAGCATAAAGAAACGGTTCACCAGGCATTACAAAGTCGCTGCTCAGAACTATATTCTTTTGCTAAAAATAAAAAATCCATCACAACAGAACGCAATAATTCCACATAAAGTTGAGAAACTTATATTTGTAATCAGAACAGATTCAACAGTGAAAAGATGAAAAATTTGAGCAGGTGCTTGGAAGCAATTGTCAGTATTCAAGTATAGAAACAGAAGAAGAGATAAATTACATCTTTGACGTCGAAGCCGAGGCGGCGAATGGCATTCCTCACACTACGAACATTGCCGGCACCGTAGTCAAGCAGAGTCACCACTGAATAATACTCAAACAAATTGAAAATAATCAGAAATGGAAGACAAATATGACACAGAGAGAGAGAGAGAGAGAGAGAGAGAGAGAGAGAGAGAGAGATTACCTGAATCACCAGCAGAGGAGGCACGGACGGTGAAGTTTCTAGAAGGTCTGCAATTGAGACGATGCTTGCGATGAAATAGAAGAGAGGAAGGGGATGCTGACCGGAACGGCAGCGTTTTGGTAGAAGAAACAAACGGCGGCGCCTCCATTGCAGGCTCCGAGTGCTCGGCCTCAGTCCAGTACTCTTCGCGAGAGTGGAGAGACTTGAGAGTGAAGTGGCAGAATTAATTGACCGCTCACCCTCGTTTTCTAGTGGCCTGTGTCTTAATTTTTTTTTTCTTTTTGAAATGGAAGTTTTATTCTAAATTTTGGTAGGGACTATTGTGTCTGAAAATTAAAATAAAACGATTTTATTTTCATTACAATTTTATAAAATTAAAATAAAACAAATTCAATTTTCGTTTAGTGTAATTTTCATGTAATTTGAAAAAATTGTAAATAAAATGTAAATTTTAAAAAAAAATTACGGGGAAGAATTAAAAAATTTATATTTAGTGTAACGGAGAAAAATAAAATTTTACAATTTTGTGAAATTAAAATAATATTAATTATAGAATAATAAAATTTTATTTTTATGTTGGTTGACATATTTACCCCTGTTTTTAACGAAGAAATTGACGGAGGTACCAAAATGACTAACGGTGCAATAGTTCAGGTACCACCAAACTCTTATAAACATTTGTGGGTACTAAAAAGTGCATTTTGTGATAGTTCAGGTACCATTTTAAGATTTTACCCAAATTACACAGTGACCCTCCCGTAGTGGGCAAGTCAGAATCAAGTCACTGCACGTTAGGTTTTACAAGAATCAGGCTAAAATGATGTTAAGTAGAGCCCATGATGTACATTTCTATGAAGTTTTTTTTTGTTTGATACATTTCTATGATGTTAATAAATTTTACATCTTCCAACTAAAATAATAATAGTAATAATAATTATACCCATTTTGTTTTTCTCTTTAAAACCTTCATCCAGCCTCCGACCGACAACGTTATTTTTGAATGATTTTTTATCTCCCCTCATCGCCGTCATCAGATTATTGCAATACTTTCGATGGGAAGCTACTAAAAATAATGCAAAAGTTTGGTAATTTTCCTATTGAATGTTGGATTCATGACTAGCCACCGATATATATATATATATATATGAGTGAGGGGTATAAAGGGGTTTCAACCCTCCAAGTGGACCCCATAGCTAAAATTGGCGCGCAGACTGAGTCACATCAGCACAGTAACATCTAATTAATTTGGACGGAAAACAGATGTGTGTATCAATTTGATCAATTATGAGAGTCGAAGGGTAAGTAAGATGAAATTAGAAGATAAGGGACTGAATTGATTTTGAGTCTAAAGTACAAGGTAGTAAACTGAATTTAGCCCTAAACTAAAATTGCAATTCAATTGTCCTTAAGACAAAGGAAGTGATGAAGGTATTATCCAAATCACTTCATATTTGTGCTTATATTGAAAATGCTGGTGAAGTGGGTTCTCAATCTTCACTATTATAGAGGTCTGATTAGACACCACCTTTGTTTTGTTTGCTTCAGGAGTTTCTAAATAAAGATGCTCTGGTTGCAATAAAATAATTGCTACCGGAAGGTGATCTTGCGGCAGTGTGCTCCTGGGCTGATGAGAACCGATGCCGTTTGTGGTGGAGTTGTGCTTTACTCTATGTTGCCACTCCAAATCTTGTGTGTAACTACGATTACTCCAGTAAGTAGCTAGTTATCAATGGTTTAGTTGTGCTAATGCTCTCAAAATGAAAGATAATGTTGTTGTCCTTGTTTGACTAGGAGATTGTCACGATTCTGCTGGGAATAAAGATAGGTGTGTAACCTGCAGCCATTTACAACTATACGATGCAACTCTTTTCAGCTTACCATGGCTTCATCTCAGATTCAAAATGTAATCACTCATATTTATTGAATTTAACACTTTCCCATTCTAACATATAGTTATTCCTAAATATCAATTTATTGATGGCAGACAACTTAACAGAGGCACTTATGGTCTTGGCTCATTTCAATGGGGATGTCCATCAGGTTTGCTCTTCTACCTCTTCATACAAGTACCTCAAACTTCAACTTACTTAATGATGAAAAACATTATCTCAATGGTTTAGACAAGAGGACTTCTAGATTTCTACCTATTTTATATGAGAAAAAGTCATTGATTTCCATTTTTTTTTTTAACTTCGTGTTTTGTGTTAACAGCCGCTACATTCTGGTTTCACCGGCGATGCAAGTGGGAGCACAATACTAGTCCAATGGTATGGCAGGAACATAAATCTACACAATGTAAGTGCAAATTGAATAGACACATATTGGATTACCCCCATCATCATTGACTTAATAACATGAAAATAATTGTTGTTTTCCCAAGGTATTTCCACTTCCATCCCCTTTTCTGTTTCTTCTGGCGTGATATTTTTCGGAGAATGATTGTGTAAAAAGGTTTACTCAGGTTTGGGATACTATGATCATTGAATCTGCTGTGAATGCATTCTATTGTAAGGATCTCGCACTCCAGGTATGCAAGTCCACATTTCATTGTTGCTTTAGCTTGTTTTGGATTAATTTGCTTATGCTTTTTGTCCTCACAAGAGTGTGTGTGAAGAACTGTGATACAAACATTTGTTTCGTTTACTTGTATATTACTATCTGTAGGATGGTTGGTCCAAGGGTATATCATCATGGCAGATTTGTGCAGCTAATCAGATTGTATATATATATGTATGCCTCTTCCTTTTCAATCAGTTCCGTCAATTTTTCCTAGCTAGCATGATGCTTTGAGATGCTCGATCTGCTCATATACCTCATGCTTGATCTGCAAATCTATATATTGAAGATTAGGACAGCGCACGGTAGATAATTTTGTTGTGAGGGCGGAAGCGTCGGATATGAGTCGTACCGGAACAAATGCAAAATATATATGAAATGATAAGCTAAGACAAACCAACAGAATATTTATGGTACCTGTTGACTGTTGTGAAGAAGAGGCTAGCTCAAGCTGGAGTACGCTTGGCTGCTACCCTCAATTGCGTCTTCTCTTCTGAAAAAAGAACAGCTTCTTATACATGATCTTGCCATGAAGATCTAGGATAGGTAGTAGTTATGCTGATGCATCATCCCTGAAGAAATAATCTGTATAATGTTGTAATATGGTAGGAACTAGTATTAATCTCTTGGTTATTTGTTTACCAGAGTGAATATTGCAAAAGAATTTTTTAATTTTTTTTATAAAATAGAAAATGAAATATTTAATTTCTTTCAAATAAAATATGTGTCGTGTCACACCCAATCTTCACCATTGAAAGTTATAATATCCAATGGTTCAGAAATTGTGTCAAAAATTGTGTAAAAGTCTTTGATGCTATCGAACCCGACCCTATATTTATTATTTTATTTATTTTATTTTTCGGTTCTTTTCATAATTTTTTTTTTGTGAAATTGTGTTCATGATCACTTATGCTGATAATTTTCTTTCGGTTACTTTTTTTCTTAATTGTGAGTTTGCACAAAAAAAAATTATTAGATTTTTGTGTAATCTCTCCGTGAAGACCAAATAAAAGGCTAATTTTAATTAAACAATGAGAATCTAAAATCCCATCTAGTTAAGCATTGGGGTTTCTCTAATTCCAAATCTACTTATGTGGAGCAGTCTTTACTTGCCGGATTTGATATTTAACTAAAACTCAAGTTCACAACATATTTAACTACTCTAAATTAGAAAAAGAAGAACAATTAGCTAGCCCAGGAACGTACTTTCTAACTACAAAGTACGGAGTGTTCCAAAATGTCATTTTGTCATGTCATTCAAGCACGAGTTTTGCAAGAAGAGAAGTTATGAATATAATCATATATTATCCTCAAATACGGCGTATTTGTCTCATAACATGTTAAATTGTTGCCTCATTTACAACCTCATTGTGTGCGCGAGAGAGAGAAAGAGACGATCGATGCAAACCAAAGTGTCCTCAAAAGAACAAGAGAATGAGTACGTTCTCTAGCCGATCAAACAAGAAATGCAAAAGCCCATCACTCACTCCCATGTCTGTTAAGATCTTAGTCCATCTGAATTTAATTTACAACCAAACTCAGCCTTAGCACAATTCCAAACTCAATGACATAGAATCATAAAGGAAATTCTAACCCTGTTGGATTGGGAAAGTAAATTCTTTTTGGATTTGTTATGTGATTCTTTAGAAAGTAAGGATTTACAGAGAGACTACAGAAAAAAAAAAATCATTAAAAATTAGGGATATTTAGATAAACATCCTTACCATTTTTATTTTACAAGGTATGATTCATTGACTTTTTTCTTATTAGATTTGATCCAACATTAAATTGTAGATGCCACATTGGATATCTTTCTTCCATATTTTTGAAATTATTTACAAAATGTGCCATTATCAGAATACCAAAACATTCAATTTAAATCCCTAAATTTAAGTTTATTATTCAAATTTCCATTATTACTAATTGTGTAATAAATTCCTACATTTAATCATATCATTCAAGTTTTCATCAAAGTTAATAGTATCCAAATTTAAGTTTATTATTCAAATTTTCATGAAATTTACACGAAATTTTTTTGTTAAAAAAAATTTGTACAGATTAAGGTGTAGGTAATTAAATCCTAAAAAGTTAATTACCTATATTTTTATAGGTAAACTATGATTGATTGACTAATAGCGATTTTCCTCAAAAATTAATTAATAGCGATAGGTAATTTACTTAGATTAGTATAGGTAATTCACCTTTGTACTTTGTAGGTAAATTAATTTATTCATAAGTGATGTAGGTAAATTATGAATTAAGTCAATGTAGGTAATTTATTATAAAAACGTAGGTAAATTGTTCATAAAATAGTAGTATGTACATTATAAAAAAAAGTAATATGTAAATTAGTCATAAAAAAGACTAGGTAAATTATTCATGAAAGAGTAGGTAAATTATAAAAAAAAGTAGATAAATTGTTCATAAATTAGGTAAATTGTTCATAAAAAAAGTAGGTAAATTAACAACAATATTGTAAAATATAAGCCGATATACATAAATGATTGGCAGAGAACCATAGTAAGGAAGAACATGCCGTTTACGATCGTTAACAAAATATCAACCAAACAACAATAGCAACAAAAAATAAATGGAAGTTATAATACCTCATGACTATTGGAACCAAAAGAATGAGGAAGACATACAAAATCTTGAGACTCTAAACTCTACTGTCACCGCGCTGCATCTCCCTAATCCTCATTTCTTAAAACGAATTCTCATCTCCATTTTCTTAAGAAACAATAAAATTGTTATGGTTGTTTGTGAAAAGAAATTTAAATAAGGAAAATACTTATGTCCGACCTGGGTCGGACCTAATGTGTCCGACCCCTCTATTTTTTGTTACATTCGATGATCTATTTTCATGATCTGACCGTTCATCATTTAAATCAACATTTCAAGATCATGCCTACAAAAAATCATCCAAAACGGAAATCGTTTACTCATGCAATTACATTAAACAAATGGACAGTTGTTAATGAGAATATTAACTTTCACTAAAACCGTTCATTTGTTTGATATTAACTTTCAACAAATGGATGAGTTAATGATCTTCAATTTGAATGATTTTTTGCAGGCATGATCTTGAAAGGTTAATTTAAAAGATGAATGGTTCAGATCATGAAAATAGATCATCAAATATAACAAAAATGAGAGGGGTCGGACACATTAGGTCCGACCCAGGTCGGACATAAGCCTTTTCCTTTAAATAAAATGGTAGTATAGTGACAAAATATCAGCAAATCATTATTTACCTTAAAAATTCGTGCAATATTGATTAGGTTAAAGAGAGAATCAAGATGCAAAAATAGAGGGAGGAAAAAAAGTTCTTACCATTTTGAGAAGTCAATGATGGTTTAAAGTTGAAGATTAGGTTAAAAGGTATTGTTGGCATCTCGAAATATAGAATGCTGACTCATTGTTCTCAAAATGGAAAAAAACTTAGTTGGCATATAGTCAAAGGATTAAATTCATCAATGAAAATTTATTTGGTTTTTAATTAAAATTTGAAAAGTGGCAAGGAGTTTTTTCTAATTTCTCCTAAAAATTATATTAGAGCGAAATGACAGCCGCTTAATAGAAAGAAAGTACACCAAAAATAGAAAGAAAAACCATCTCCACGTATTCCAACTAATTGCGAGGGCCATTGATAGATCTACGTAACGTAAAATGCGTCTAAATTCTAAATCCTAGAACAATAAGAAAACTCAAGGTTTTAGGGTTGAGAGAAAACCTCCACAAGATGCATGTGCCTTTATATTGGCTTCAACGTACCCAGCTTATTTCTTTTAGAACAAGTAACAAAAATCTGAATTGATTAAGGAGAAACCTCAAAAATAATTAGTATACCATATCTTTAACTTTGAGAAGTATGAATATTCCTACTTTGATATGATTTAATTTGGGTTTTCGATCTAATCCTATTGAATCTCGGATTAGTTAATAGTTATGAACCTTAAAGACAAATTAAAGCTTTGGTGTGTGCTTTCGGTGAAGGAGAGATTTTATAACTTTTGACAGTCACCTATTTAATTGGAAAGAAATTAAAACTTTACTATTTTTTTTTAGTATACAACTACGAGAGCCAAATTCAGAACTTCTCACTTATGAAGGGGAGACTTTTTTTTTTATTGTAAACACAAAGATGCATTAACCGAAGATTGTGTACAACCTCCGAAATTCTCGTAGTTCTACACTCTTGAAAAAAATTTCATCCTCAAAGTTTATTTGATTACTCCAATCAATGAGGACGCCATTCATTTACGTCGGAGTCCGGTTCCCATGTGTAGATATTTAAACGTTTATCTAACTTGTTAATTAAGTTAGATAAACGTTTAAAACCCAAAAAATATCTTTCGATGAATACAAATCGAAGACGTTGAATACATTTGAGAAGGATAAAATAGCAAAATTAATTAGGAAAGGAAGTAGGAAGCTAATGTTCTATTTTTAAATTTCAAGGGAGAAAAGATTTAGGGTTTTTATCACAAATGGTACTTGAACTTTACCTCAATTATATACATAGTACCTGAACTTCACTTTTGATCACAAATGGTACCTGAACTTTTCGTTTTGATCACAAATGGTACCTATCGTCAAATCTACCGTTAAAAAATTAAAACAAATTCATCCTACGGTCAAAAATTGAAAAGAAAAAAAAAACAAAAAAATTTAGTTTTTTTTTTTTTTTTTTCTCTCTTTCTCTCTCTCTCTCTCCCTCCCTCTCCCCCCCACCCGTAATCTCTCTCCTCTCCCTCTGCACCATAAGGCGCCACCACCTCCGGCCACTTCCGATCCTCCAAACCTATTGGGCTTTGAAGCCCTCCATCCCAGCAACCTCGTGGTACCCTCAATTTTCAACGTTGACCGCCGTACGTGGAGGATTGAGGTCGTCGACTTTTCGATTTTTGGAACTTCCGGCATCAATATCTCTCTATCTACTTTGAATCTCACCTTGATGTAGTTACATAATTTCATCCTTGGATTGTTATCTACATGTTGATATAAACTTTGTGGTCATTGGAGATGGTTGACGGCGGCGCCGATGGAGAGGAGAGAGAGTTCCGGCGGGAGAGAGAGAGTTCCGGCTGGAGAGAGAGAGTTTTTTTTTTTTTTCAATTTTTTTTTTTTTTTTACTGAAAATTGACTGTAGGTACCATTTAGGATGAAAACGAAAAGTTCAGGTACCATTTAAGATGAAAACGAAAAGTTCGGGTACTAGTTGTGATCAAAAGTGAAGTTCAGGTACCATGTATATAATTCACGTAAAGTTCAGGTACCATTTGTGATAAAAACCCAAAGATTTATGTTAATATATATGCCACTTGTCCCGTGGATGGAGTTGCAATTCAGTGAGTGTTGTGATCGAGGCGTTTGAAACGTGCATTTTTTTATCAAAGGTTCGATTGCTGGTTGCCTCAACTACTTAAGGTTTTGGTTAGCATTAGCCTTTGGCTTTATTTTCTCTCATTAATGTTAAAGTTAGGGTTTTCCATTTTTCCCACTTTTCTTTATCTGTGCAGCCCGGCCAATTTTATCTCTTCTCTCGTATATTTCTACATACACTCCATTTATTTGCAGAAGCATATATATTATATTATTAGACAATAGATCAAAGATAAGCGCGCAGCACTATATGCATGTCTATATATATATAGTTTGGTTCTAATCAAAATGGTCTTTGCTGCTCTTTCACCCACATCCAAAAACGCAATGCATCAAGTAAAGTTAGCCATGCAAACTTATTTTCTTGCACAGGCCGGCCTATAGTGCTTGTAAAAATTTAATAGTAGATTCAAAAACAGAAGCTAGCTAGCTGATCCGAAAAATCGATTTATGTATATTGAATAATACTAGTAATAGATCCACAGCCAAAACAAATTTCTGCGTACTTTCAAACCCAGAAAGTCGAGAGTAGAGAGCAAACCAACGAGGCTTGATTAGCTATATATTAAACCATCACCCAATCCTACAGAAAAACAAAAAAAACAAAAACAAAAGTTAGAACTCGAGCCGATCATAAAGCAAATTAAGATAACTAATTAACCAAAGATATAAACAAGGCTCGATCGATCACCTCAATGTCTTCATAACCGTGACCATGTGATTCTTGATTGGTAGCAGCCTGAGGAGGATTAGGATTGCATTTAAAATAGCGGACTACTTGAGCTATCATCCACCGGATTTCCAATTTTTGACGTCTGGACAGTAATTCATACCCACCATGATAACCAAGCCACCTTAAAACCCAACTCCATTCTGATCTCGCAGCCGGAAAAACCGCCGGGGCCAAAATAAAGATAACGAAACCAACCAAAAACAAACTAGAATCGTCAATGTGGTCAACACGAATCTCAACCCCGTTTGGTGCAGAGGGCCATTCTTCTTTTGGTTCCGAGGACTCTTCTTGTTTTGGTTCAGCAGAATTAGGCTGCTGCTGCTGCTGCTTGTTCAGGAGTGTTATTAGAATAGAGTCAAACTATTTGCGGGCTTGTGGATCCATGACTCCATGAGTGTCGCATAGGAAGATTGGAGCCTTTGGAACTTGGCATTGGCATCGGGATCGTTTGGCCTCTTGTCAGGATGCAACTGCAAAGCCTTTGCTCTGTACGCCTTTCTAATCGCTATCTCGTCAAGCTTGGTGCCTTCCTCACCAGATGGTAAACCGAGAAGGGAATAGTGATCATACATGTAACGCCCCAAATTGCACCTCTTCAATTTGAGCACGATACAGTGCCGCGAGCCTTTAAAAATACAAGCTAAATTACTAACTTATACTTTAAAGAAACGCAAGGCATTTAAGTGAATAGTTTTCAGAACGCAAATGCGGAAACATATTTAATTTGATTAGAGGTGAAACAATTGGAAATCGTAAATCGATTTAAATCCAATTTTATCAAATTAAATAATCGGATCGAAATGTGAGTTCATGAATGAGTTTCACATTATTGACCATGAATAAGATAAATGGTCAACGGGTTTCAAAATAAATGAAATGATACAACGAGAATGAATCAATAATTCTGAAACCTGATATTCGATAAACGAATATCCGATGATAAAAAATTTGCACACCCAGCTTCATCCATTGCTGTCCCGTTCCCAGTGCACAGTACCTGCATCCAAAACTATTGTATGGGTGAGCTTTCGTCCTCGCTGCTCAGTAGGGGAATTCACCCCGGCTAGATTTAAAAATCATTAAATATATTTTATTGGCTAGCCAGTATGTAAAATATAACAAGGGAAACAATAAATCATTTCTCAAGAATAATCATGAGAAAATAATTAAATACCCGGGTGCAAAACAAACCTGATGACCGATCAATCTAGCCAACTACATCCTTACCGAAGATTAAAATCTTCAACAAACCGTAAGGAGTAGCGAGAGTGTCCATTCATGCCATACCGCCTAGATCTAGTGCCACACCTCAAAGGATGTCAGACACTATTCCGTTCGTATAGCCCCTCCGGAGGTTTAGGGGATCGAAACCCAAGGTAGTCACTATGCACCACTCACTCTCAGGTCATCACATAAATCAAATATAATTAAAAACACACATGGTGTATAAAATACCAAATCATAGCCATGCAAATTTTATATATTATATATACGAGAAAACACTAACCGAGGAAGTCCCAAGTTTTTCCCTACCTGGAATCTCGGAGCTTGTTCTCGTTCATCACATCAGGTCAATACCACCACCACCACAATTTCAGTCTTGGGCTAACTGGAGTCCCTAGTCCGACAATAACTGAGTGTTAAAATAATATTCTTAAATACTCAACACTCGACAAATAAGTCCATTTGGACAACCATTTCCGATTTACGGAACTCATTTCTTATCGAGTGTCATTCCCAAATTACTTTGGACACCCATACTTAATCTTTGACTATTTCTTTACATATTCTCGACTCAAAAGTCGGAACTGAACTTAGTATTTACACAACAAGCATTCCAACAAGTATCACTAACACTCAATGACTTAAACAATTCGGAAATTAATTAAGCAAAGGATCGGAGAGGCCTGAACTATCACACTGCACAGTGAATACGAAATGGCCGAGATACCCAAAATACCAAATCTTCCAAAACTCAACCAAAATGAATTCCAAGTATACCAAGACGTAGAACTCGATGAGCTGATCAAGAATGATACCTTACTCGAAGGAATCCGTCACCGGAGTCGCCGGAAAACCAAGAAACCCGCCGGAACAGCCAAAGCTTTGGAGCTTCGATTCTCTCTCGTCAGTTGACGATTTGAGAAACCAAGACCACAGACAAGCTCGTCGTGACCAGGCGGAGCTATTGGCACCGGTTTCAGTCGCCGTCGTGGCCGGAATCGGAAAAGCCCATCGGAGCTGCCGAAGCTTCAAGCCGTCGTTTCTCTCTCGTCCGGCGTCGGCTGGACTAGCAAGGACCGCCGCTGACCTCGCCGTGTCGGGGCGAAGAAGAAGAGACCGGTCCGGCGCCGTGAAACGGCCGGACGTGGAAGATGGTGATCGGAGCAGAGAGAGAAGATGGCTCGCGGGATGGTTTTGGGTTCTTCCCAAACCGATCCAAGTTTTAAACTTAAATCCAACGGTCCAGATCAAATGATGATTTGATCAACGGCTGAGATTAAACCGCTTCAATTTCTTTAATTTTCAATCTTCCGAAAATCAAAACAAATAGCTCGGGTATCCGAAAAATACCCCGAAAATTCCCACGTACTCGTAATGACGTGTACTTCATTCTCGAGTCTTCATGTCGAAGTTACGACAAAAAGGAAATATCTGAAAAATTCCCGAAGCTCTTTAATAGTTATCGAGATTAAGAATTTAATCTCGATTAATATCCAAATTAATCCTTTAATTTTTCCGGGTCTCACAATACAACACTTTCTTCTTCTTCTTGTTGTTCTTCTTCTTCTGCTTCTTCTCCATGTCGATAATTGAGCTACCTAGCTGATTTAATTGGAAAATCAAAATAATATAATAACGCTAGGCTAGGTTTCAGATTGTATTGTAGGAGGACTAGGACTAGATGTATGAGAAGGTTGAGCAGAGAATAAACAAATGTCTAATTAGGATAGTCTAAATTGCTTAGAGCATCTTTAGCAATGTTAGCTATTTTTTAACTAAATTTTATCTAAAATAGCTAAAAAGCTATTTTGGCGCCAGTTTGAAAATACGTATGCACCAATGTTCTCTACTATAGCTAGTATTGAATTTAAATAATTTTATTAATAAATAAAAAATAATTTAAGTGTATTTAATAATTACACAAAACAACTAAAAAGGAAGATTTTAAATTAACAAAAATAATAGAGAGCCTCATGTCGCTCTCTATATTTATGAGCTATATAGCTAAAAGCTAAAATAGAGAGCTACTTAGGAGGCTGGTGCAGCTGCTAAAATAACTTAAAAGTTAAACATGCTCTCTAAAATAGCTAAGGAGCTAAGATAGAGAGTCTGCTAAAGATGCTATTCGACTAGTAACAACAAGATTGTGTAACTGAGCAATAATCAAAATATTAACTAAGCAATATATCTATCTATCTATCTATCTCCAACAAAACAAATAAAGAAAAGAAACAGGGATCAAATTCTTGAAAACACATTTAGCACACCTTTGCAGTGCTCATCTTTTTTTTTTTAATTTTAGTTCCCTGAGCATAGTCAAACAGAATATAATGAATTGAGAGAATATTTTCTATGTGTCTTATTCATCTCACAATGAGGCTATTTATATTAGTTAAAATTGTACTACACTTTGTACTACACATCCACATTATACTACACTTTATACAACATGTAAGTTTTAATATACAATTAATGTAATTAACTACAATCAATGTAATCAATTACAATTAATGTAATTGATTACAATCAATCACATTAATACTGCAATAAATGACTCACATCAACTCTCCTCCTCAAGTTGGCGCATAAAGGTCATAGATGCCCAACTTGCTTAGTGAGTCTTGAAAGGCCTTACTTGATACAACTTTAGTTAGTACATCTACCAGCTGTTCTTCAGTGGGAACAAATGGGAAAGTAATTAACTTAGCCTCCAACTTCTATTTAATGAAATGTCGATCTACCTCAACATGTTTAGTTTGATCATGTTGCACTGGATTCTGAGATATATCAATGGCTGCTTTATTATCACAGTACAAGTTCACTGCCTTCTTGGGTTTAAACCTTAAGTCACGTAATATATTTTGCAGCCATAACAATTCACAAATTTCATGTGCCATACCTCTGTACTCTGCCTCTGTACTGGACAGAGCTACTACCTTCTGCTTCTTACTCCGCCAAGTAACTAAATTTCCACCAACAAGCGTGAAGTAACCAGAGGTAGACCTTCTGTCAGTAATACAACTAGCCCAGTCTGCATCTGTATATCCACTACTTCAGATGATCATTTTTAGAGAACATAATCCCCTTCCCAGGTGCGGACTTTAAATATCTCAGAATTCTGATTACAGCATCTATATGACTTTCACTTAGATTGTGCATAAACTGACTAGCCACACTAACGACATATGCAACATCTGGTCTAGTGTGTGATAAGTAAATCAGACGTCCCACTAACCGTTGATACTTGGCTTGATTAGTTGGAATCTGATCAGGATACTCGATCTGCTAGTTTGTGATTCTGCTCAATTAGAGTATCAATAGGCTTGCAATCCAACATTCATGTCTCTGTCAGAAGATCAAGTACATACTTTCTTTGACACAAAAAAATGTCATTGCTCCCCATGGCTACCTCACTCCCCAAGAAATACTTTAAGTCTCCGAGGTCTTTCATTTAAAACTCTGAAGTCAACTGTTGTTGCAGTTTGTTGATCTCAGCTACATCATCACCAGTAATCACCATGCCATCTACATAGACTATTAAGACTGTCACTTTGCCCTTTTGATGCTTAAGGAACAAAGTATGATTAGAATTGCTTTGTTTGTATCCAAAGCGACGCATGGACTATGTAAACCTCCCAAACCATGCACGTGGAGAATGCTTCAACCCATATAAAGACTTCTTCAACTTACACACAACATTAGTTTCATATCTAGGTGGGAGACTCATGTAGACTTCCTCATTCAAAACTCCATGTAGAAATGCATTTTTAACATCAAACTGTTTAAGTGGCCAATTCAGATTAGCTGCTAAGGACAAAAGAACTTGAATGGTATTGATCTTGGCTATTGGTGCAAAAGTTTCATCATAATCAATGCCATATGTTTGTGTGTATCCCTTGGCCACCAATCTAGCTTGTATCTGTTCACTAACCCATCTGAATTGTGCTTTACTGTGTAGATCCAACGACATCCTACAGTCTTCTTACTTGGTGGAAGAGGAATAAGTTCCCATGTTTCATTTTTCTCCAATGCATTCATTTCTTCCTCCATGGCCTTAGACCATTGTGGATCTTTCAAAGCTTCCTGCACTTTGTTAATACTAATACAAAGGATATATGGTGCACAAAAGATTCATATGACTTAGACAACCTATAAGTAGACACAAAGTTAGCAACTGGGTACTTAGCTTTAGTATGAACATTAGGTTCATACCTTTTTGCAGGTTGATCACGAGTAGACCGACTGGGTAAGACATACTTTGTAGACTCAGACTCAACATAAGTAGACTCTATATCATTATTAGCATATGATAAGGGTTCTAAATGTACCTCTGTGTGATCCTCTGCACCTTAAGATTCATGGTCGAGAAGAGAGACTAAATCCAAGGGAGGCATAGGAGCACTGAGAGTATTCGGAGCCTGTTCACTGTCAATTTCTTGTAGAGGAGATAACTGATCATTCGAGCTCAGTGAAGAATCTATCGGAGCGACCAGTCGTGATGGTCTCTGTGTCAGAGGCGACTGGTCTTGTATAGTAAGCGACTGGTCGTCTGGCAAGTCTGTAGCGTTCTCTACTTCAATACTTCCAGTACCAACTGAATCCGAACTGAACATCTCGTCAAAATATATGTAATTCTCCCCCTGATGAGAAGTGTTAGTTGGAAAAAAGTAGCAAGCATCCTCGTAGAATGTAACGTCCATGGTGACATAGAACCGCTTTGTCGGAGGATGAAAATATTTGTACCCCTTCTGATTGGTGCCATAACCAACAAATACACATTTAAGAGCATGAGGTTCCAACTTAGACCGTTGGTTCTTGGGAATATGCACAAAGGCTACACAACTAAAGACACGAGCATGAAGATTTTGTAAAGAAGGAACAAAGACATGTGACGAGAGAACCTCAAAAGGAATTTTACCTTGAAGCACATTGGAAGGGAGACGATTGATGAGATGAGATGCAGTAAGTACTGCTTCTCCCCATAAGTATTTGGGCATATGAGCTCCAAAGAGAATGGCACGAGCCATATCAAGGAGATGACGATTCTTTCGCTTAGACACACTGTTTTGCTCAGGTATTTGTGGACAAGTGGTTTGATGAACAATACCATGAGTGAGGAAGAACTGTTTAAAATCATGGTTAACATATATATTCCCCCCCCCCCATTATTAGAACGAATAATTTTAATATGGCCATTATACTGGGTGAGAATAAGTTCACGAAAAGCTTGAAAAGCAGGGAAGACAACATCGTTAGTTTTGAGTAAAATTATCCAAGATAAACGAGTATAATCATCAATAAAGGATACAAACCATTTCATACAGATAGGAGTATAAATTTGGGATAGACCCCAAACATCAGAGTGAATAATTTCAAACGGAATTGAACTTTTATTAGAATAACTCAAAGGGTAGTTGACTCAATGATTCTTAGCCAAGGCATAAACTTTTTCATATTCCCAAAGGAAGGATGCCCTAGACGGCGATGCCACAAAAATATCTCACTAAACTGATCATAACTCGAAGTAAAAGCGGCTTGACCCAACTTTCCTGGTTTCTTCCCGGCATACAGGCAATCCAAATGGAACAGTCTCCCCTTCAGATATCCCCGACTAATTATCTCTTTGGTGAGAAGATCCTGAAATACAACATACATAGGAAAAAATGTTACTGAGCACTTAGACTGAGAATTTAGTTGTGGAACATATAACACATTATGAAGTGTAAGTGAGGGGGTGACTTGAATGGAACCTGTCTCTAAAACATGAAATGCCTCACCATTGGCATTGGTGACACTAGACACAATGGAAGAGGAAAGATGAGTGAAATACGACCTATCATAAATCATATGATCATAGGCACCTGAATCAACTATCCATGTATCTTCACCCACAAAGTCAGAAATTTGTAACGCTATACCAATCTTACCCCTACCAACCAATGAGGCTGATGGAGGACTAGCAACAATTGTGTGGTCTTGCCCCTCTACTCCATAGTAGTTAGGATTTTGGACAAGTTGAACAGTAGCATGTCCTTGGTTTAGTTTGCTCACTAGTTTGGGACACTGAGACTTGTAATGCCCAGGTTGCTTACAATAATGGCAAGTGATAAGTCGATTCTCGGAGGATAAAGGCTGACCTGGAGTAAGAGTCTAAGGCCTCACCTGAATAGGAGACTTGTTAAGGACGATTTTACTATTGGCGGGGTGACACATATTTGGATGGTGTAGACCTGGAATGAACAGTCAGATTTGATAATTCTGAGTGGACTGCTTTTCCACTCTCTTGTTGGGACTCATCCTTGCGAATGTAAGCAAATGCCTCTATTAGGCTAGGTGGTGAAGTTTGTCTCAGCAACTCTCCTTTAGCACTATCGTGCTTAGCATCCAATACAGTCAGGAAGATATGAACCCGCAACAGCTCCTTCTCTTCATTGTGAATCTTGATATCAGCTGGATTAGTCATTTTGTTGGGTTGCCTTTGATTAATTTCCAGCCAAATATTTTTTAGGGTGGTGCAGAAAACAGATACTGATTGGCCATTCTGAGTCAGTTTGAAGACTTTAGCATGCAACTCATGAATTTGAGCAAAATCGCTCTTATTCAAGTACATATCTTGAAGAGCCTTCCAAATATCAGCAACCTTATCACAACCAAGAATCAATTGCACAACCTCATCGGTTATAGATTTGTACAGAACAAACATCACACCTTCATTGACATTCTCCCACTTAGGATACTCTTCACTGTTGTCATCTGGAGCCAGAAGAGTACCATTGACGTGGCCCATCTTGTTGAGTCCACAAAGATGAGCAATTAATATCATCTTCTTCCACATACGATAGTTGGTGCTATTTAACTTGGCACTGCCAAAGCCACCTGAGGGCTCTTGATTGACAGAAACTTCAACCTTCTGAACACCGGTGTCAATCTCCTTGCCAGATTTTTCTCCCATTGGGACAAAAAAGGGGAAGAGTTTTCAAATGTAGCGGAAAAAACAAAGTCACGGACTGAGTATCGGGAAATATGTGAAGCCTAACACAAGCGTTTAGGACGTTCACGTTCTTCAAATGCAGCGGAAATACAGGAAGCCTAATTCAAACGTTTAGGGCGTTCACGTTCTTCAAATGCAGCGAAAATATGTGAACCCTAACTCAAACATTTAGGACGTTCACGTTTTTCTTTTTGTATTCGGAAAATACGTGAAACCTAACTCAAGTATTTAGGATGTTCATGTTCTTCAAATGTAGCGGAAATACGCGAAGCCTAACTCAAATGTTTAGGACATTCACGTTCTTCTTTTTGTCTTCGGCAAATACACAAAGGCTAACACAAATGTTTAGAACGTTTGCGTTCTTCACTTGTCTCCGAAACCTCACAAAGGATGCAACTGAACAATCCCAATCACCTGGGCAGACAAAGGCAAAACAAAAACAAAGAGATAAAGATAAAACAAAAGCAAAGAGACAAAGTCCCAAAAAGGATCTCTGCTCTGATACCAAGTCAAACAGAATATAATGAATTGAGAGAATATTTTATGTGTGTCTTATTCATCTCACAAGGAGGCTATTTATATTTGTTACAAATGTACTACACTTTGTACTACACATTATACTACATTTTATACAACGGGTAAGTTTTAATATACAATTAATGTAATTAACTACAATCAATATAATCAATTACAATTAATGTAATTAATTACAATCAATCACATTAATACTGCAATAAATTACTCACATCAACAAGCATCTCCTCTGTTGAGATTTGCAAATTGAGGGTCTATGGTTGATTGTGAAAATAATAGTCATCATAAGAATGAATTAGTTTTAAGAAAATAATCATAAATATTCAAAAGGAAAGAGATGGTCGATGTTTTTCGTCACCTTCTTCATCAGATTGAATTCTGGTACCCGTAAAAGCCTTAACACTCACTTCATTCGATTCAGAAATTATGTTGGGGTTTTGGCTTCCCATACAAGCCTTTACACTCTTTTTACCAGAAACGGCATTCTTGCTTGAGTTTTCAACAGAGCTGTTGATGGAGTCATCCACATTCTCTTTCCCTTGCTCTTCAGAGCTAAACCCTAAGTCCAGAGAATCAGGAGCCTCATCCTTATTGTTTTCAAGAGAATCAGAAAGGTCCATATTCACCATCCCCTCCTTTCTTCTCTGCCATTATCTCAGTCAAACTTTGCAGAGTGGAAGAGAGAGTGAGTACAAAAGATTTTAGGGATGGAAATTGAGGATTGAGAAAAGGTGTGTGTGTGTGAGGAAGAAGAAGGGGTTAGTAGTGTACTATTTCCGTTGTGGCGGTGAAGAAAGTTTTCAGGCATTGTAATTTGTTTTATTCAATCATGTCCCGTTTCTTTTTTATTATTATTATTATTAATTTCTTTGCAAGAAAGCTGAAAGAAAATGCATTGAAAAAGGAAAAAACAGGCTTCATTTAGTATCGGAAAATTATTGCAAAAACTATGGAAAATCAATAAAGACATCAATTTATCATGTTTTAGGTGAAAATGAACTGCTCTGTAAGAAAATCCGGAAATGTTCTTGTAAAAGATATTGTTTTTTTTTTAAAATTGAATTTCAAATAAGTCTTCACTTTTGAAAAAATTGATGTAAGAAAATAAAAATTGTTTTTGAAACCACACTTTCTCATGAGGGAATGAGACCCTTGTCCCATGTGGGAGAGAGAAAGTTTCATTCTCATCCATAGTTACTTTTCTATATCACCGTTACTTTGCAAATGCTGGTCCATTTTTAGAGATCTTTGTATAGAGTTGTAAAACTTGAACATTTAGAACTTCGGATCGTTAAAACGAGATTGCATTGTGGGTCCCACTTGTAATTTTTTTTTAAATTCATTTTAAGACAACCTTTCCCGTGTTAAAATAAAGACCTAGGTCATATCCACTAGAAAACCCACCCGTATGACTTAAAAAATGACCGGCGACTTATGTTATAATATGAGCCGTTTGTAGTATGTTAAGATATCCACAAAATTTTAAAAACTACGGAAGCCCTTAGCAAAGAAGGGTTGTGTGTGTGTGTGTGTGTGTGTGTGTGTGTGTAAAAGGTTGCTATTTTCCACAATTTTGGAATTCTCTCGGTTACGCGGCTCTAGTTTTTTAGGTTGCTTTCTTAATTTGAACCATTAAACTATTATCGTGGAAAAGCACATGCTAGTAGGTTAAGATTTAGTAGAGTTGCCCAAGCTTTGACCAATTTCCTATTAATTTCATGCACCCTTAAGTTTCAATTTTGTTTCCAATGCCCCTTTTACAATTCGATTCGTCAACTAAGAGCATCTCGACTAGATCCCCAAAATAATATTTTTACTAACAATATATGAGGATTTTCTTCAAATTTCATCACCAACAAATCCTTTATTCTGTTCCCATATTAAGTTATTTCTAAAGTTCACATTTTCATAACCTATTTCTATACCATAGGAAGGAGAAGATCTATAGGTAATGCTAATAACAAACATGGATGTGACATGTCGTTTCCTTTTCTTTGTCATAAATACGATTAAGGACTTTAAATATTTAATGATTTATTTGTTATTAACGAATATAAATAATAATAAAAAATCTGAGTTTGGTTAGATTTTAAGTAGCACTATTGGAGTAAGTTGGTAGCTCAAAGTATCTTTTTGAGGTGTTACGATGAACAAAATAGGCACATTTTAGGTATTGGAGTTGCTCTAACTACGTCAATTACCATGATTAGGGTAGGGGTGGGGTAAACAAAAAAAAATTACCACAAAAAAAAATACCATGACTATGGGTCTTTAACTTTCCTGCTATTTTCTATAGGAAAGAATGGGCGTTATAAATAGAGAAAAATTTGGCCAACAAAAATGGAGAAAAATGTTGAGTGTAGCAAGGAAGCTTAAGGCATTGACCAATGGGTACGGTGAGAAAATTTTAAAGGTGTTTCGGTAATTGAGAAGATTTGGGACTTGTCCGTTAAGTCCCTAAAGACTTTGCCTTTGACATCCTTTGATTTGGTGACAATTTCATGAGTTAAGTGGTATCAACGTGCCTTACAGTGGTCGTTCTTTTGCGGTTGTGGTGTTTTTTGGTTTAAGGGGAAATGGGCAACCCATTAGGTCGGGTTACCCATGTTATTTGCATTAATGGTTTAATAGTACATCAAGGGGGACGAAGAGCCTAAACCTCGAGAACAATTGCAGATATCTTCGTAAAGCACATCTTGAATAACACGTGGTCTTTTGCGGTTGTAGTATTTAAGAGAGTAGGGTTTTGTAGGTGCAAGACCAACTATAGTTGAACAAGCAAGTGATTTTCACGCCGCCTTGTAAGAGTCGAATCCGAACCTCCTCTTGTCTAGAGTACGACCCGTACCCAAGTTCCATATCCCATTATTCCCAATTTCCATGTTTCTTGTTTGTCGTTGTTATTTTTTCTTTATCTTCATTTTGTGTATAGATTTCGTTGATTCATTACAAGTCTCCTTGTGGATTACTTGTCAAAAAATTTGGTCAAATCCAAATTGTAAAGTTAAATTAATCTGTCAAACAATAATAATTTTTTATATATAAAACAGTAACTCCGGCGAAACTAGTCGGCACTGCCATTGACCCAAACAGAAGGGGGTAATGCAAAGGCCTCTCTAATTACATTAAGAAATTTAAGATGCATAGACTATCATGTACTTGTTCGACCAAAGATAAAAATACCGCATACATCAGGGGTGGATCTACTATGGGGGCTACTGGGGCTATAGCCCAGCCCCCCCCCCCCCCCCCCCCAAAAAAAAGGGTTAGTCAGTTTCTCACTCTTTCAGTCTTTCCCCGTCCTCACTCACGCCTCCAGCCCTCCACTCAGGGGCAGATCTACACTAGGGGCTACATGGGCTATAAACCCCCCCCCCCCCCCAATTTTGGTAATACATTAATTAGTATAGGGCTATTAGTGTATTAGCCCCCTAGAAAAAATGAAAAACAAGAAAAAAGGTTAGTCTCTACCCCTCCCCACTACCTCACGCCTTTAGACTCTCTAATAGCCCCCCCCCCCCCCCCCCCAGAAAAAAAGAAAAAAGAAAAAGGTTCCCCTCCTCACTCCCTCAAGCCTCCAAGCTTCAGTCCCTCTATCGCTCCTTGAGTCTGGTCAGTGGGCAGTGGTTCTTGTTCTTCTTCCTTCAATCCTCCCCTCAAGATCATTCAATCAATTCCTCAAGACCTCAATCCGATGAATATTTTTATGAGGTTTGCTCAATGGCCCAAATTAATTTTTTTTGCCTCACGGCAAAAAATTTGACCTTATAGAAGTTAGCCCCCTCCCATTTTCTCCTGGATCCGCCACTGGCATACATGGAATAGATAAAAAGGTGGAATTTATATACAAGACCAAAGTTTCCAACTCCTGCTTGTTCCAGCAATAAATTACATAGTAAATTCAAAACCAGCAGCTGATCAGAGAGATCAAATTCTATAAAATTGGAGAATATTAGTCAATCCACATGTGATCAGCGAGAACAAATTTTCTATGTACTGTCAAACCCAGAAACACAGCGAGAGCAGAGAGCAAACCAAAGGCCTCAAACCTAAAATCTATATATATGCTGCTAAACCATCACCCAATCCTACAGCAAAAACCGAAAACAGAAATTAAGACTTGAGCCGATCGAAAAGCAAAGACAACTAAAGATACATATATAAAAAAGGCTCGATCGATCACCTTAATGTCTTCATGACCGTGACCATGTGATTCTTGATTGGTAGCAGCCTGAGGAGGATTAGGATTGCATTTAAAATAGTGGACTACTTGAGCTATCATCCACCGGATTTCCAATTTTTGACGTCTGGACAGTAATTCATACCCACCATGATAACCAAGCCACCTCAAAATCCAACTCCATTCTGATCTAGCAGCCAGAAAAACCGCCGAGGCCAAAATAAAGATGACAATACCAACCAAAAATATATTAGTGTCGTCAATGTGGTCAACACGAATCACAACCCCGTTTGGTGCAGAGGGCCTTTCTTCTTTTGGTTCCAAGGACTCTTCTTGTTGTGGTTCAGCAGAATTAGGCTGCTGCTGGCATGGTACCTGTTCAGGAGTGTTATTAGAATAGAGTTAAACTGTTTGCGGGCTTGTGGATCCATGAGTGTCGCATAGGAAGATTGGAGCCTTTGGAACTTGGCATTGGCATCGAGATCGTTTGGCCTCTTGTCAGGATGAAACTGAAAAGCCTTTGCTCTGTACACCTTTCTAATCGCTATCTCGTCAAGCTTGGTGCCTTCCTCACCAGACGGTAAACCGAGAAGGGAATAGTGATCATACAACACTTTCTTCTTCTTATCCATGTCGATCGATGATCGATACCAAGAACCCTAGACTAGGCTCCTGATTGCATGCATATATAGGATGCCTACTACAAGGACTGGATTAAAGAAGGAGGTTCTCTTATATCGTCCTTGGAATCTTCGAGAGGAATATGTCCACGTGGTGTTCAATAGCTGGCTACAGCTGTTTTCCTATTAGTTTTTATTCCGTTAGGTTTAAGTGTTTAATTGGTTTCTAATCATAGTTTTGCATGCTTGTATAAATACTTAATCATCATGCTTTATTTTAGTATGTACGAATTCTGATAATTGAAAACTGGAGCTCTTCTTCTCCAAAACTCTCTCTCTGTTTTCAAGCTTCATCTTTCAAAACCTAGCTTAATCCCTGATGCTATTATGGTATCAGAGCATCAAGCTGATCCCTGACCTGTGCCGCATGCTCACACGTCCGCTACGTTTCTCATAGATGCTACTGTTACATTGATCTGGTTTGATTTCTTTCTTCCAATTCGAGGTGTCGACTTGCTTCGTTGCTGGAATCGAAGTACTGTTTTCTCTCAGGTTATGATTCTAAACCTGTCTTAGTTCATATGTCTTAATTCAGTTGCAAAATTGAGAAAGTAACCGGTTCATAGCGAGATTTGTGTAAATTCGGAAAAAAATTCTTGAGTAGAGTGAGTGATTGAGCAAAAACTTAGCGAATTATGAGCAAATAGAGCAAAATTTGTATCAAGAGTGTAGATTTGTTCTGTTAGAGCATAATTGAGCAAAATTTATGTCTTCAAAGAGTAAAAAGTGTAGATCTAAAGAGCTGATCTGTTCGTATATGATCATCTGTTGCATTTCTGAAGGGTTTTGAGTTCTACTAGACTGCTGGAGTTATATTGTACAGATCTAAGCTTGAGATCCTGAGTCTTTGATGTGCTTAGATTTTTGAAGCTGTTAATGGCATCCAGAAGCTCAACTATGACTACTCTTACACATTCTGATGTACATTCGTTACTGAGCGTGATTACTATGAGACTTGGAGAACGAAACTTCATTAAATAGAGCTTCCAGTTCCAAGCTACATTGTATGGTAATGGCCTGTTTGGCTATTTTGATGGAACTGAGGTATCTCCACCTCGATATGTTCTTGATACTGAAGGAGGCGTTACCTGTGAGGAGACTGCTGCTTATAAGCTGTGGAAGCAAACCGACATGGCTCTATTAAGTTTGCTAATGGCTACACTAGATGAAGACATTGTGGATGTCATAATTGGATGCAGGACCTCTCGTCAAGCATGGCTGGCTCTTCAAGAGCGTTTCTTTACTGCATCAAGGGTAAACATCATGCAACTCAAGACTGAGATACAAACCATCAGGAAGGGATGTGAGTCTATTGAAAAGTATCTGCAACGAGTTAAAAATGCTCGTGATCAACTCATTTCTGTTGGAGTGAATATTCCAGATGAAGATATTATCATTGTTGTACTCAATGGCCTGCCTGATGAGTATTCAACTGTAAGAACAGTGATTGAAGGAAGAGAAACACAAATCACTCTACGAGACTTGAGGTCTCAGTTACTTGCTGCAGAGAGGCGAATTGAGGGAAGCTTTTCTCTTCAAAACAACTTGAGTGCCTTGGTTGCTCGAGGTGATGGTGCTAAATTTGGTGCCAGGGATGATGAAGTAAGAGGCTGAAATACAAAGACAGATGGCAAAGGTAAAGATGGGAAATATGTGACTGGTGGTGTTGAGTGTCAAGCTTGTGGCAAACGTGGTCACACAGTTGATACATGTTTCCGAATCCATAAGTGTCAAATTTGTGGCAAGCATGGCCATTTTACTAACACCTGTTATCAAAATCCAAACTACAAACCTCAACAGGGTTCTCAGCAGCCACAAAGCAGATCACTTGGTCTTGGACCATCTCAAGAATGTCAAATCTGTTCAAAACAAAGGTCACACAGTAGCCAATTGTTTCTACAGAACAGATATTCCAGCTAGACATCCGAATATGAACATTCCTACTTGCCAAATCTGTGGTCTGAAAGGACATGTTGCACTCAATTGCTCCCATAGAACCAATTTTGCATATCAAGGGTCTGAGCCACCATCTTCACTTACTGCTCTAACAGCTCAGTCTACTGGTAGCTATCACGGCAATCTGTATCACACTTCATCGAGCTTTCCTGGTGGATTTCACTTGAGTCATGGTGCCTCCTCATCCAATCAATCTCAACAACCTACTGCTACCACAAATGCAACTTATGCTACGCAATCTACTGAGCTTACTGAAATATTGATAGGAGACTCTGGTGCTACTCATCATATGACATCGGACTTGAACAACCTCACTCTTGCTCAGCCATTCAACTCAGATACCAAGATCACTATTGGTAATGGTACTGGTTTAAATGTTGCTCATACAGGTTCTAGTTATATAAAACCTGCTGATCACATTCTAAGGCTTCATAATGTTCTTCATGTTCCACATCTTACAATGAATCTGCTGTCCTTTACGAAACTGTGTCGAGATAATAATTGCTTCATCACACTTGATGAGAGTAATATTGCTGTGCAGGACAAAGTCACCAAAATAGTTCTTTATCAAGGCAAGAGCAGTGATGCTGGTCTCTTCCTTTTCAAGTCTCCTCAAGTTTCTTCTATTCCAGAACTCACTCATGCTGCATTTGCAAGTTCCTTAGCTTCTTATTCAGTTTGGCATCAAAGACTCGGTCATCCCTCCTCTTCCATTGTTACCAAGATGTTATCTAGTTCACAAATAAAAGCTTCTGGTAGTATGTCTAGTTCTCCGTGTACTTTTTGTCTTGAAGGCAAGATGCATAGGCTTCCTTTTGGTGAATCTGTATCTCACTCTTCTGTGCCATTTTCTAAGGTGCACTCGGATGTATGGGGACCAACTCCTTGTTTGTCTATAGAGGGATATCGATACTATGTCACATTCATCGATGATTGTACCAGATTTGTGTGGTTGTTTCCACTCATTAATAAATCCGATGTTCTTGCCACTTTTGTGAAGTTTCATGCCTTTGTTCATACTCAATTCGATGCTTCTATTAAGGTTTTTTAAACAGATGGAGGAGGTGAGTTTAATAGCAAGGCCTTTGCTAATTTTCTGTTCTCAAAGGGTATTTTGCATCATATTACTTGCCCTTATACTCCCCAACAGAATGGCATTGCAGAAAGGAAAAATAGACATTTAGTGGAAACTTGTATTTCTTTAATGGCTACTGCAGGTCTTCCTAAGCATTTCTGGCTTCATGGTGTGACTCATGCTGGATATCTCATCAACAGGATGCCATGTAAAACTTTGGCTATGTGCTCTCCTTATGAGTCTTTGTTTCATAAGGTTCCTGATCTATCTCAGCTTAAAGTTTTCGGGTCTGCATGCTATCCGTTTCTTAGGCCTTACAATCATGATAAGTTGGACTCAAGAACTACTCAGTGTGTGTTCTTAGGCTATGCTTTGGGCTACAAGGGTGTTTTCTGCTATAGTATCACTCGGAATAAAATGTGGATGTCCCGCCATGTTGTTCATGATGAATCTATTTTTCCCTTCCTCACTTCTGCATCTGCTCCCTCCACTTCTATTGATCCGGTCACTTTCTTTCCCTCCTCCTCCTCATCTGTTTCTCCTTGTGAGTCTCTCACTGTTTTGGGGAAAGGATGTGCTGATGATGGTACTATATCCTCTAGTAGCTTCAGGGAGGGTACGTCACAGGAAGGTACTAGTATTACTGCCTCTACATCTTCTGCTACTGAAAGTGAAGCTCTTGTAACTCCTATGGCAGCCAGTGATCATTTTACTGAGAATGCAGGTGTTAGTGTTGAGAATAATGCAGTTGTCAATAATGTCGTGAGTGATCTTTTTAATGAGAATGCAGGTGCTAGTGTTGAGATTAATCAAGTGTTTCCAATGTCTCAAGGGCCAAGTGATGATTCTAATATTGGAAATAACATATCTCACAGCCCTAGTGATGGTTCTAATACTCGAAATACAGGAGGTGCACTAACTATAGATCTTCCTATTGACTCTTCTCATTGTTCTACTTTGATTGGTGAAGGAGGTATTTCAGATTTGGTTACCCATTCTTCATTACCAGGTCTCAATATAAATGAAGCAAATGCTTTGCAGTTTGGAGGTCATATTGAGTCTGGGGATAATCTTCCTCCAGAACTTGGTTTTATTATGGATCAAAATTATAATGATCACTCTATGATGACTCGAGCTAAAAATGGGGTTGTGAAACCAAAGACTTTTGAGGACTTTTATTGCTATTCTGCCATTGCTCAACAACAATTGTATGCTGAATATCCATTCTTTAGTGGCTTTACTGCTATCTCTGACATCTCTGATATTGTTGAGCTGAAATCCTTCAAGGGTGCAACAGGAAAATGTGAATAGGATCAAGCGATGTTAGAAGAAATTGAAGCTTTGCAAAATCAGGGTACGTGGTCTCTGGTTCCTTGTCCAGCCAACAAGAACATTGCGGGGAGTAAGTGGATTTACAAGGTTAAAAGGAATCCGGATGGTTCAGTGTCACGGTATAAAGCTAGATTGGTTGCTCAAGGTTTCAGTCAGTCTAAGGGTCTAGATTATGATGACACGTTTAGTCCCGCGGTTAAGACATAGTACAGTAAGAATTATCTTGGCCCTTGCAGCAATGAACAAGTGGGAATTGAAGCAGTTGGATGTGAAGAATGCATTTCTGCATGGTGATTTAAAAGAAGAGGTGTATATGGCTCAACCTCAGGGTTTTGTTGATCATGAATATCCAGATCATGTATGCCTTCTAAAGAAGTCTCTCTATGGTCTCAAGCAAGCTCCTCGAGCATGGAATGAAAAATTCACCGGCTTCTTGCCAAGCTTAGGGTTTCATCCTTCACATTAAGATCCTAGTCTATTTGTGAAACATTCTGATCAAGGTCTGATAGTTTTGTTACTTTATGTTGATGACATTGTCATTACCGGATCAGATACAAAAGGGATACATGAAGTAATTTCTGAACTTGGCTTGGTCTTTGACATGAAAGATCTAGGTTTCTTGTCATACTTTCTTGGTATAGAAGTAACTCGGACCATGAATGGATTGTTTTTATGTCAATCCAAATATGCTAAAGATTTGCTGGTTAAGACAGGTATGAATAATATACGGTCATGTAATTCTCCTTGCTTACCTCATACTCAAATGACTAAAGACCAAGGGATTCCTCTCTCTGATCCTACTCCATATAGAAGTATTGTGGGAGCCTTACAGTATCTAACATTTACTCGGCCAGATATTGCCTATGCGGTAAACACAGTCTGTCAGTTCATGACTGCACCTACTGATGTACACTTTGCTGCTGTGAAAAGGATTCTGAGATACTTGCAAGGTTCAATTCAGAAAGGGTTGTTATACAGTTCCACAGGAGCCTTGACCAATTCTGTGACAATAAGAGCTTACTGTGATGCTGATTGGGCATGTGAAATAATCCAGAGACGTTCCACTACTGGCTTTGTTGTTTATCTTGGAATGTGTCCCATTTCTTGGCAATCAAAGAAACAAGGAAGTGTTTCTAGAAGTTCTACTGAGTCAGAATACAGGAGCCTCGCAAATACTGCTGCTGAGATAAGTTGGATCCGTCACCTTTTGTGTGATTTAAAGATTCGTATACCCTGTGCTCCTCTTCTAAAATGTGATAACCTTTCAGCATTAGCATTGGCTTCTAATCCAGTTTTTCACTCTAGAATCAAGCATTTGGACAATGATTTTCATTTTGTCCGAGAACGTGTGCAACACAATGATCTGCAACTTGAGTATGTGTCAACTACGGAGCAAACTGCAGATATTTTAACAAAAGGCCTAGCTTCTCCTCTGTTCCGTGCTCATTGTGTCAACCTCAGGCTAACCACCTTAGCTGAGGTTGAGGGAGGCTGTTAAAGAAGGAGGTTCTCTTATATCGTCCTTGGAATCTTCGAGAGGAATATGTCCACGTGGTGTTCAGTAGCTGGCTACAGCTGTTTTCCTATTAGTTTTTATTCCGTTAGGTTTAAGTGTTTAATTGGTTTCTAATCATAGTTTTGCATGCTTGTATAAATACTTAATCGTCCTGCTTTATTTTAGTATGTACGAATTCTGATAATTGAAAACTGGAGCTCTTCTTCTCCAAAACTCTCTCTCTGTTTTCAAGCTTCATCTTTCAAAACCTAGCTTAATCCCTGATGCTATTAGAAAACAGGAAGGATAATTCCTAAAGTTACCAACTTACCAATTAGGTCAAATTTAGACAAGTTAAATTTTTTTATTGTCTGAAAGTTTATTATGTAACAATAGAGAATTTATTGTCGGACAATAAAAAAAAATTAAATTCGTTAACGAAATCAAACGTGAAGTTTGAAAATGACAAAATTGACCATATAATTTGAGAGATCTTTTGTAATTAATTTTGTAAATAATTTATTCCTTTAGGGTTAATTAGCCCAACTGATGAGGAGAGGTGATGAGTTAATAAAAGTATAAAACATTAAAACCATGGAAAACCAAACCGCTTCTTCTCTCTCTCTTTTTTTAAGAGAGAGAGAGAGAGAGAGAGAGAGAGATGCAACTGGACTTAATTATCCTTATACGTCAGTGACTAAGGGGGGTATATTCAATTCAAATTTTAAAAGATTGTGACAGAATTTTTATAATCCGTGGATTCTACTAAATCTATGGATTGTTTTAATTCCACACCGAGTTTGACAGATTTTAATACATTTTATTATCAAGATTTGTTTGGATTTTAATTAGTCAATGGATTGTTTTAGTACTAATAATATAATAAAAAATTAACAAAAATAATTAGATTTAAAATTATTACAACTTGAAACGAGAGTTTTACACAACCATGTACAAAATACTCTTACCATGTCCTACTACATTCATGCGAAGAAGAAGGATGAAGAAGTACCCATAAACCAGAAATGTGAAGAAGAAGGATGAAGAAGGACTCATAAACGTGATGTACCACACAAAAAAAAACCCAGAAACGTGATGTACCACTGAAAAAACCCAGCAATTTCTTTACAAAAAAAAACCCAATTCAATTGATTAAGACCAAAAAACCAGAAAAGTGAAGAAAAAGTAGAAAGAAACAAAATCAGCCCAGAAATTTCTATACAAAAACAAAATCAATTAATTGATTAAGATCAATAAACGTGAAGAAGAAGAAAAATGTTGGAGAGAAAAAGAACCCAAAAGAAAGAAACAAAATCAGCCCATAAATTTCTTTACAAAAACAAAACCAATTTAATTGATTAAGACCAAAAAACGTGAAGAAGAAGGAGGGTCGAGAGAGTATGGGTGGAGAGAAGAAGAACCCAGTTTTGAGATTTGGTGTTTGAGATTTTGTGCCGAGGAGGTGATGAAGTGAGGCCTGCAGAGTTTTGTTGGTGGGTACGCAGGTCTCTGAGAGTGAGAATGAGAATACATCAAAATCTCTTGAGAGATGACTGGATTTCTAATAGGTCTTGGTATTTATATCAAGCTTTCTAAAATCTTTCAGAATCCATCATTTAATGAAATCTTTGAAAGTCAATAAACTTTTCAATACCATTAGATTTACATGGAAATTTTAAAATCCTAATTGAATACATCAAGATTTTAAATGATTTTAAAAATTCCTAATTGAATACCCATGAACTTTTAAAATACAAAAAAATCCTATAGACTCTAAATTGAATACACCCCCCTAAAACACTTTAGAAAATCCTTGCAAATCAGTCTTGTGAATTTCAATGATACCATTTTTTTACATTTTTACATTTTTCAAATTTTAAAAAAATATAAAAATTTATATGGAGCAACTTGTAGCGACGAATCGATCGTCACTACAAGGTGTTCCTAATTTTTTTTTAGTTTATTTTAATTAGACTAAATAAAAAAGAAACACTTCCGGTCCTCCTAAGGTCTTACGTAGGATTTCATTAAGACTTCAAAATATTTTTGAAAACCCGTGCAAACCGGTCTTGGAAATTTCAAGAATATTATTTTTCAAAGAAATCATGTGCTATAAAGAAATTATCCTCAATTTTGCACAATTTACCCAAATTATGCCAAAATCCGATTTTGATAAACAATGTGTTGCCAAATCTTATTTGCATTATTTAATCATAGAGTCTGAGTCTCCAAGAGTTCTAATAACTAAATTTTTTTTACATTTCTTCAATTTTTTAAGAATATAAATATTTATTATGTACATCTTGTAGCGATGCATCGTTCGTCGCTACAAGGTGCTCCTAATTTATTATTTTATTAGTTTATTTTAATTTGTCCATCAAAAAATTTCGCGTAGGATTTCATTAAGACTCTAAAACACTTTAGAAAATCCTTGCAAATCAGTCTTGTGAATTTCAAAGATACCATTTCTTTATATTTTTACATTTTTCAAATTTTTAAAAAAATATAAAAATTTATATGGAGCAACTTGTAGCGACGAATCGATCGTCACTACAAGATGTTCCTAATTTTTTTTAGTTTATTTTAATTAGACTAAATAAAAAATAAACACTTCTGGTCCTCCTAAGGTCTTACGTAGGATTTCATTAAGACTTTAAAATATTTTTGAAATCCCGTGCAAACCGGTCTTGGAAATTTCAAGTATATTATTTTTCAAAGAAATCATGTGCTATAATAAAGAAATTATCCTCAATTTTGCATAATTTACCCAAACTATGCCAAAATCCGATTTTGATAAACAATGTGTTGTCAAATCTTATTTGCATTATTTAATCATAGAGTCTAAGTCTCCAAGAGTTCTAATAACTAAATTTTTTTTACTTTTCTTCAATTTTTTAAGAATATAAATATTTATTATGTACATCTTGTAGCGACGAATCGTTCGTCGCGAAAAGGTGCTCTTAATTTATTATTTTAGTAGCTTATTTTAATTTGTGCATCAAAAGAATTCGCGTAAGATTTCAAATTTTTAAAAACTATATATACTTATTTTGAACAACTTGATTTTTTCTCAATTTGGCATAATTCACCCAAATTAAGCGAAAATCTATTTTTAATAGTTAATGTATTACCAAATTTCGTTTGCATTGTTTAATATTAGAGTCCAAGAGCCCTAATAAGTAAATATTTTTACATTGTTCAAATTTTTAAAAAATTATAAAAATTTATATGGAGCAACTTGTAGCGACGAATCGATCGTCACTACAAGGTGTTCCTAATTTTTTTAGTTTATTTTAATTAGACTAAATAAAAAAGAAACACTTTTGGTCCTCCTAAGGTCTTACGTAGGATTTCATTAAGACTTTAAAATATTTTTGAAAACCCGTGCAAACCGGTCTTGGAAATTTCAAGTATATTATTTTTCAAAAAAATCATGTGCTATAATAAATAAATTATCCTCAATTTTGCACAAATTACCCAAACTATGCCAAAATCCGATTTTGATAAACAATGTGTTGTCAAATCTTATTTGCATTATTTAATCATAGAGTCTAAGTCTCCGGCCAAGAGTTCTAATAACTAAATTTTTTTACATTTCTTCAATTTTTTAAGAATATAAATATTTATTATGTACATCTTATAGCGCCGAATCGTTCGTCGCTAAAAGGTGCTCCTAATTTATTATTTTATTATTTTATTTTAATTTGTCCATCAAAAGAATTCGCGTAGTATTTCATTAAGACTCTAAAACACTTTATAAAATCCTTGCAAATCAGTCTTGTGAAACAAATTTCATCTAAAATATAGCTGTACGATAAATAACCAAAACCAGTAGCAATCGAGTGACATACAATTGTTGAAGAACAAGGACCGAAAAAAAAAATTAATAAACACAAACAAAAACACTTTTTCCGACCAATTATTCGTAAAAAAAAGTAAAGTTAAAAAAATAATAATAAATAAACAAAAATACTTTTATCGACGAATAATTCGTCAGTAAAAGTAAACTTAAAAAAAAACTAAAACACTTTTCCCGACGGATAATTCGTCGGTAAAAGTGAACTTAAAAAAACAAAAACACCTTTACTGACGAATATTGCGTCAGAAAAAGGTGTTTCATAAAAAATTTATTTGATTTTCTTATTAATTTCATTAAACTAATTAAATTTCTGAAACTTGGATGATTCCCTTAGTCCGTTATATGAGTTTTGGGAAATGAAAATTAATTAAAATAGTGATTAAAGCTAAGGAGTCGATATGAAATATTTTTCAAAGTGAACAATTACTCCAGTCCTAGGCAAATCATGAAACAAATTTCATCTAAAATATAGATGTACGATAAATAACCAAAACCAATAGCAATCGAGAGACATACAATTGTTGAAAATTTCAATTATATTATTTTTCGAAGAAATTATGTGCTATAATATAGAAATTATCCTCAATTTGCACAATTTACCCAAACTATGCCAAAATCCGATTTTGATAAACAATGTGTTGCCAAATCTTATTTGCATTATTTAATCATAGAGTCTAAGTCTCCAAGAGTTCTAATAACTAAATTTTTTTACATTTCTTCAATCTTTTAAGAATATAAATATTTATTATGTACATCTTGTAGCGACGAATCGTTCGTCGCTAAAAGGTGCTCCTAATTTATTATTTTATTAGTTTATTTTAATTTGTCCATCAAAAGATTTCGCATAGGATTTCATTAAGACTCTAAATGCGAAAAGAACTAGAGGTCCACTTTTAGGTGTGTAATGATAATGGACTTTATCAAACTCGTGTAACGCCTTGGACTTTATCAAACTCGTGTAACGCCTTGTCGACTATTAATTTACACCAATAAATATTTATGATTAAAGGTAAGCAAATATTCTGAACGTGTGATTCGTGTTGTATCACTAGTTAGTATTAATAACTACTCAATTGGTTGAAAACTTCAAACTATGATGAGTTCTGAACCGGCCAGTCAATTCCCAAACACATCCTTCACGTACAAGAAAACTATTTTGGTTGGAGCTGGTAAACAAGGGTGGCTGCTTGAGTCGTCCTCTGAAAAGTGAAAACTCAGCTGCCCTATTTAATTAATTTAGTCTTTAGATGACAATAATTAATTATACAAAAGCTTAATTACCAGTTCTTTCTCTCTAGCTAACAAGTTGAGAATGGTTGTCATTAACAATTGTGGGAATGTGATGATGACACAGGTTAATTGATGAGTACTCAATAAAACAGTTTCAATTCCTTCTTCTTCTCTTCTTTCTGCTAACCCCTTCTGCAACCTCATTAACCTTCAATTTGTCCAGCTTTTCCGATGACAAAACTATAGTAACCGAGGAAGATGCTTCTATCTACAAGCAAGTCATCCTACTCACCAATAGCGTTGTTGATGAAACGCAGGTGGAAAGCGTTGGTCGAGCCACCTACCATGAACCCTTCCTCCTCCGTGAAAATCTCACTGGAAAGCTCACTGATTTCACTACACATTTCACCTTTGTCATCGATTCTCAAACAAAAATCGCCTATGGAGACGGGCTAGTGTTCTTCATAGCGCCAAATGGGTCCTTACTCAATAGAACCGTAGGAATAGGTGGCGCTCTCTGTTAGCAATATGTATTTAGTTAGTTTCCTTTATTAGGAGGGACTGTAATTAATTGTAATTATATGAGGAATCTCTTTCCTTATAGAATAGGTTTTGTACCACTTTATATACCTCCGTCTGGAGAAGAATAAATTATCTCAGAATTCCTGAATACAAACTTTGATATGGTATCAGAGCGCGTTCGATCCTAGAGCGTGTTCCTCGAATTTCTTGAAGCTCCGTACGAATTTTTTGAATTTACAAACCCTACACAACCACCACCCAACCACCACCGAAATCCACCACCACCGAAATCCTCCACCACCGAAAAAAAATTTCCTACCGAAAAACAAAACCCTAAATTTCCGAAATTCCTACATCACCACCACCTTCATCTACAATGGCTCTTCCAGATGCTTCCGCCGGATCAATCATCCCTCCCACCGGACCCTCGTCAAGTGAGGTTCCACAACCACAAGTCATCTATCACTATCATACCACCACCACCCAAGATAACTCTACGTTCCCCACTGGAACGGCTCTGAATGAGTCCAATTATGCAATTTGGGCTCCTCTCATGCGAATGCGAATTGGAGCACGGGGAAAGGTTGGGTATCTTACTGGAGCAAAGACTCAACCTGCCCCTACCTCTGCTGAATATGAAGGTTGGGTCACCGACAACGAAAAGGTGAAAAGCTGGCTCATTGATTCTATGGCACCATCTCTTATGAACCGCTACATCCGTCTTTCTACAGCCAAAGATGTGTGGGATGCGGTTGCCAAGACTTTTTATGATGATTCTGATGAAACCCGAATTTTTGAATTGAACAAGAAGTGTTTTGGAGCAAAGCAGAATGGCCGGTCTCTTCCGGTTTACTACAATGAACTTGTATCCATGTTTCAAGAGATTGATCAGCGCACTGCCTCTCAAGAGGATACTGTTGAAGGAGTGGTGCTAATGACTTCTTCCATGGCTCGAATGAGGGTTCACATGTTTCTTTGTGGACTTGACTCGGAGTATGATCAAGTACGTGGAGAAATTCTACGTAAAGAACCGAAGTATGATTTGGAACAAAGCTATGCTTATGTCCGTAAGGTGCATTCTGAGCGGCAAGTTATGGGAAGCTCCTCTGAATCCTCTGCCTTGGCTACTCAACGCCGACAAGGTCCCCCTCCGGGTTTCTCTAATCCTCCTGTCAACCGTCCTTTCACCAAATCTGGAGGCAGCTCAACTACTTATTCCTGCACTCATTGTGGAGAATCCGGTCACACCAAGACTCGGTGCTATGAAATTGTTGGCTACCCTGAATGGTGGGATTTCTCTAAGAAACCTCGCAAGAAGATTGGCAAGGCTGCTGTGGCTACTACTGAGGACGAGCACACCTCATCCAGTGCCTCCGCTAATGTGACACAGTCGGGTATGGTTGGTAAGACATCTGTCTTCTCTGCATTATCTATGAATGATACTTGGATAATTGATACGGGTGCCACAGATCATATGACTAATGATCCTAAAAGTGTGAAGAACCTTAAACCCTCCTCACAAGAAGTTATCTCTACAGCTGATGGTAGCTTAACTTCGGTGATCGGAGAGGGTTCTGTTGTTGTGTTTGATTCTTTTACTCTTGACTCTGTCTTTGTAGTTCCCTCTTTATCTCATAACCTCTTATCTGTCAGCCAAATTACCCTAATTCCTGCATGTATTGTGACGTTTTGGCCTTCTTTCTGTGTGTTTCAGGACATTCTAACCCGGCGGATTCTTGGTTATGGTGTTAGAAGGGGGAAATTGTACTACTTGGATTTGACCGATAGTGGAACACAGAAGTTGGGTCCGGCACATCAGACTGGTGGAGTGGAAAGTGCTAAAGCTGCTGTTTGGCTTTGGCATCGTCGTCTTGGGCATTTGTCTTTCAGTTATCTTAAGAAACTACAACCTCATCTTTTTTCAGTTGTTAGTGATTCGGATTTTCATTGTGATGTTTGTGAACTGGCTAAGAGCCATCGTATTTCCTATTCTCCTAGTATGAATAAAACTACCATTCCTTTTATGAAAGTTCACTCAGATGTTTGGGGGCCTGCCAAAGTTCCTTCGTTTTCTGGAGCTAGATATTTTGTTACTTTCATTGATGAATGTACTCGAATGACTTGGATTTCCTTACTTAAGAACAAGAGTGATGTGTTTGCTTCGTTTAAGGAATTTCATGGTATGATCACTACTCAGTATCAACAACAAATTCGGGTTCTTCAATCTGATAATGGTGGAGAGTATTTGAATGGACCAATGACTGACTTTCTCACGACCCATGGCATTCGACACCAGACCTCCTGCTCTTACACACCTCAACAGAATGGGTTGGCTGAGCGCAAAAATCGACAGTTATTGGAAGTGGTCCGTGCATCTCTTTTTGGCATGCATATGCCCCGTTCTTATTGGGGGGAAGCAGTGAAATCTGCTGCCTATCTCATTAATCGTACTCCATCTAGTGTCCTTGACTTTCAGACTCCGCAACAAAAACTTCTCACACTCTTATCTGTTCCTTCTTTACCCAATTTGGAGCCCAGAGTGTTTGGTTGCACAGTCTATGTTCATATTTACAAACATCAACGCAACAAGCTTGACCCGTGTGCCCGAAAATGTATCTTCATTGGTTATGCTGAGTTTCAGAAAGGTTACCGGTGTTATGATCCTCTCACTGACACAATTTATGTGTCTCTTGATGTTTCCTTCCGTGAATCCGAATCTTATTACTCAGGGGGAGTTTCCGAGTCTTCCCTTCAGGGGGAGAGAGGTAGTGAAGGGAATCCTCCCTTACCTACTACAGAGTTCGAAGTCCCAGAGTTTGAAGAAATTGAAGAATTGGAAGCAAGGTTCAACACGGGTCGACTGGTCGCCGAGCCTTGTCGACCGGTCGCCGAACCCCCTGTACCTGAAATCGTCGACTCTGTTCCCAGTCGACCGGTCGCCGAACCTAGTCGACCGGTCGCCGAAGCTTCTGACTCTGGTCAACCGGTCGCCGAGCCTAGTCGACCGGTCGCCGAAGCCTCTGTTCCGGATAGCATCGTCTCTGTACTTGATCGACCGGTCGCCGAGCCTGGTCGACCGGTCGCCGAATCTGCTGAAGACTTAATTGAAGAAATTGTTGCTGTTCCCCCCTTCTCTACACCATCAACTGAAGAATATGCTCAGAATGTCCTACCTGAGGTAAGCCTAAACCCTATACTTATTCAATCTGCTGGGTCAGAAAATGTAGAACCTAGAAAATCACAAAGAACTACCAAGGGTATCCCAAAGAAACAGTATGAACCAGAAATCAAAGCTACAGCCAAATATCCAATTGCTAATTTTACGTCCACCCATAGGCTGTCTGAGTCATATGCTCTTAGTATCAATCAATTATCCTCTGTATCTATTCCTAGTAATGTGCAGGATGCTTTGGCGGACCCCAAGTGGACAAAGGCAATGAATGAAGAGATGGAAGCCCTACAAAAGAATTCTACTTGGGAACTTGTCCCTATGCCTTCTGGGAAGAAAACTGTAGGGTGTCGTTGGGTGTTCACAGTCAAGCTCAACGCAGATGGGAGTATTGACAGATACAAGGCAAGATTAGTTGCAAAAGGGTATACACAGCGATATGGAGTTGATTATCAGGAAACCTTTGCTCCTGTAGCAAAGATTAATACAATTCGAATTCTCCTGTCTTTAGTAGCTAATAAAGATTGGCCTTTGCATCAATTTGATGTAAAAAATGCTTTTCTCAATGGAGACTTGGAAGAGGAAGTCTACATGGATGTGCCTCCAGGAACAAAGTTCAAGTCGTCTGATGTTGGGTAGGTATGCAAGTTGAAGAAATCATTGTATGGATTGAAGCAATCACCTCGAGCGTGGTTTGGAAGATTTACTAGATCAATGAAATCATTCGGGTATCGACAGAGTAATTCCGATCACACATTGTTCATCACACGTAAGAGTGGGAAGATTACTGTCTTGATAGTATATGTGGATGATATGGTCGTTACTGGGGATGATCCCGAGGAAATGGAAGCATTGCAAAAGTATTTGTCCAGTGAGTTTGAGATGAAGGATCTGGGTCAGTTAAAGTATTTTTTGGGCATTGAAGTTGCAAGATCAAAGGCTGGTATTTCCTTATCACAAAGGAAGTATATCTTGGATCTATTAGCTGAGACTGGAATGCTCGACTGCAAGCCAGCTGCAACCCCTATAGAGATGAATCATAAGTTGGGGATTTATCCGGATCAATTACCAACGGATAAAGGCAGGTATCAACGTTTAGTTGGTAGACTAATTTATTTTTCCCATACTCGACCTGATATAGCGTATGCTGTTAGTGTTGTTAGTCAATTCATGCATTCCCCAAGTAAAGAGCATATGGAGGCTGTGAATCGTATCCTCAGGTATTTGAAGACCACTCCAGGTAAAGGTTTGTTATTTGCCAAAGGAAGTGAATTGGTAGCTGTGGGCTACACTGATGCTGACTGGGCAGGAGATCAGACTGATCGAAGGTCTACTTCTGGGTACTTCACATTTGTGGGAGGAAACTTAGTTACATGGCGAAGCAAGAAATAGAAAGTTGTGGCTAGATCAAGTGCAGAAGCGGAGTTCCGAGGAATGGCCCATGGTGTGTGTGAACTGTTGTGGATTAAGAATATTATGAAGGATTTGGGTTTCAAGTTTGAGAAGTCTATGGACTTGCATTGTGATAATACGGCTGCTATTGAGATTGCTCATAACCCAGTACAACATGACCGGACTAAACACGTGGAGGTTGATCGACATTTCATTAAGGAGAACTTGGATCGAAAGGTTATTCGTTTTCCTTTTGTTCCATCTGAAGAACAGCTTGCAGATGTTCTTACTAAAGCTGTTTCTGGACGAGTGTTTAGTAGCTCGATTGACAAGTTGGGCATGATTGATATCTATGCACCAACTTGAGGGGGAGTGTTAGCAATATGTATTTAGTTAGTTTCCTTTATTAGGAGGGACTGTAATTAATTGTAATTATATGAGGAATCTCTTTTCTTATAGAATAGGTTTTGTACCACTTTATATACCTCCGTCTGGAGAAAAATAAATTATCTCAGAATTCCTGAATACAAACTTTGATACTCTCGGCCTCCCTGTCGAAAACCCGACAGTTGACGCGTCAAGAAATCAGTACAACTTTGTGGCGGTGGAGTTTGATATCTTCCAGAATGAGATTATATCCGTGGACGATCCCCCCGGCGATCATGTGGGTATCGACGTCAACTCTCTCAAGTCTTTGACTACCAGGCCTTGGAATGGTAGTATTACCAATGGTCAAAACAATAGTGCTTCGGTTAGTTACAATTCTAGCACAAAAGTTCTTAGCGTTGCCTTCACTACTTTCGTCAATGGTATCCAACAGATAGACCATCTTTCTTACCCAGATGATCTGAAAGAGTACTTGCCCGATTGGGTCGTTGTCGGGTTCTCTGCAGCGACGGGGGATAACATTGCGGTGCACAAGATCCTGCCATGGAATTTTACTTCAACTGATCTGGATATCCCCAAGCCCGGAAATGGTATGAGTATAGGACTAGTCGTTGGGTTGAGTGTTGGTGGATTCATTATTTTGGTTGGTGGGTTGAGTTTGGTTTGGTTCATCTATTGGAAGAAGAGGGAAAAAGAAGAAAGAGATGATGAGGATCCCATGGTACTTAATGATTCGATTGATGATGAATTCGAAAAGGGGACAGGCCCGAGGAAGTTCTCTTACAGCGAGTTAGCACGAGCAACGAATAATTTTGCAGAAGGAGAGAAGCTTGGAGAGGGAGGATTTGGTGGGGTTTATAGAGGCTTCATTAAAGACTTGAACTCGTATGTTGCTGTTAAGAGGGTATCTAAGAAGTCTAAGCAAGGACTAAAGGAGTATGCATCCGAAGTAAGGATCATCAGTCGTCTTAGGCACCGCAATCTGGTGCAACTAATCGGTTGGTGCCATGAAAAAAGTGAGCTCCTACTTGTCTATGAGTTCATGCCCAACGGTAGTTTAGATTCACATCTATTCAAATTAAAAAGCTTGTTAAGTTGGAGGGTAAGATACAAAATTGCTCAAGGGTTGGCCTCTGGCTTATTTTATCTACACGAAGAATGGGATCAATGTGTTTTGCACAGGGATATCAAATCCAGCAACATTATGTTGGATTCAAATTTCAACGTCAAACTTGGGGACTTCGGGCTTGCTCGACTTGTGGACCATGGAAAACAGTCCGAGACAACAATTGTAGCTGGAACCAGAGGCTACATGGCTCTGGAATATGTGACCACAGGGAAAGCTAGCAAGGAATCTGATGTTTTCAGCTTCGGAGTTGTTGCTTTGGAAATAGCCTGCGGAAGGAAACCTATTGATCTCACGCTGATAAGTACTCAAATAAATTTGGTGCAGTGGGTGTGGGAGCTTTATGGAGAAGGGAAAGTACTTGAAGCCGCCGATCCAATACTTTCAGGAGATTTCGATGAGAAACAAATGGAGTGCTTGATGATTGTCGGGTTGTGGTGTGCTCATCCGGATTACAGTATGAGGCCTTCAATACAACAAGCGATTCAAGTGCTTAAATTCGAAGTTCCATTTCCCAGTCTCCCACCACATATGCCAATGGCCACCTTTCCTCCTTCAATCTCAATCTCAATGCTGTCTGGCTATACCACCAGTTCTGCAGGAGGGCAAACTGAGTCTTCAAGCAACGGCTATAGCACCAATTTGTCACAGTTCACAACGTCTTCTGAAACAAATTCTTATCCCTCAGCATCACTTTAGTAAGAGCGTGCAATAACTCTAACTTAATGATTTGTCATCAACCTGTGTTATGTGCATGCTTGTTTAGTACGTTTAATGATGGTCAGCTAACGTGGAATTGTTCTTTTAAGAGTAGTAAGAGTTAGTTTATATGCAGTTATCATCGTTCAGTTTCTTATGTTGTGGTTGGTCGGTTATTTCGTATTATCTTGTGTTGCAAATTTGCAATGTACATATATTAGGAGTCTTTTATGAATGGAAGTTAAGTTTGGAGGCTAGTTTCCCTCGAAGAAAACCTTATATCTTCTATCATATTTTCATCTGCCATTATCCAAAATAGGTAGGCACGTACAGACCCATCAACAACTTGTATCCAAATTTTTTGTTATTTGATAAGCTTGTCGAGATTCTTGTATTTTTTTTTTACTGTAAATATAGAGTACTTCTTTAATTTCTTCCAGACAATTTGAAACCTGAAAAGCTCTAGGTCAGAACAATATTCGTCTGATCACCTAAATCAGAGAGAGACAATTACTCCATACAAATTAAAACTAATGTAAAACAGAAAATAAAAATCTTAGAAAACTCTCTCTCATTTCTTGATAAACCAATAAACCATATATAGAAATGATACCAAATATATGGTACCGGTTCAACCCGGCAATGGTGCAATACTGCAACTAGCCTGCGAAGAACATCCTCTCCCAACTCGAACCTCGTTTAACTCTCCTACAATCAGTATCGGGTAAAACTGAAATCCTGATCGAAAAAGCTAACACACAAATCAAATTTAGCATCATAGCCTAAATCCCAAATTTCAACAACAATGAGTCAAATTGAAGACCAATCAATACCTAATAAATAAATAGCTACTTTCATAGATCTCAATACTATTGGGAATCAGAAGCTACATAAAATTCTTGTGCAACGTCAGATGCTGTTTTCTTTTTACCTTTCATAATATATAAGAGTTATTTTAATTTGTTATATATGGGGTAACTCATTCCTAAAGGACAAGCTAGGTGAGTTCTAGCTAACATACATAACTAGTTAATTAGAAGGCGTATCTTAATCGAGGTATTAATGAGAAAGTCATTCCATTCCTTCCTCTTGTGTGTTAGAAAGTATAATTCTTTGACTAAACTATAAGTTTGGAAAAAGCAATCTAGATGAAACAAAGGTAACCCCAATATCACAGCATTGGATTTCAGAATTTATACATCCTCCAAAGTCTTCTCCTGTTTGTATAAGCTTTGATTCAAAACAAAAGACAACCGATCGATCTTTGCTTCTGGTTGCGCTTGATTAATTTGAAGAAATGATTCAAGCTTTGTTTATACTTGCATTAGCCGAAATGGCGTTGATTGTGAGCCTTCTGTTTAGAACCCCTCTGAGGCAGTTGGTGATCATGGGATTGGATCGATCGAAGCAGGGACGAGGGCCACTGGTGGTGAAAACCGTGGGAGGAACGATTCTTGTCTTCTTTAGCTCTACCATATACAGTGTGTTCAATCTTCGGAAGAGACATTCAATAGATGCAGCGGGATTTGTTAATCCAACTGATGAGGTTCTTATGGCACACCGCCTCTTAGAAGCATCTCTTATAGGTACGCTAGCTGATCATCATCTCTTATTAGAACCATGTATATATATGAGACCGTTTAGTTCGTTCAATTGTTTAAAAAATTTGTTGGTTTCAGTAAAAATAAATTCTCATGACCAATTGTATGTGTATTCGTTTGATATAGTTTGATGATCTTCAATTTAATATTTTTTTTTCAGAAATAATCCATAAATGGTTATTTAGAAAATGAATACTCTCAATCATATATGATACAATATTGTAGTATATATTAAAAAGATATAGTTCCCAATTAGTTTGGGACCCGATTAATTAGTTCCCAATTAAAAAGATATCCAGCTCCAGGGTATATATATATATATGTAGACTAGCTAGCTCATTACCTTAATTTACGTACGTTGCTACGTACTCAAAATATATATAGATTTTTTTCAATTGTTTTTAATTTCGTACTGCAGGTTTTTCCCTATTCTTGGCACTGATGATAGATAGGCTGCACTACTATATCAGAGAGCTCCAACTACTTAGAAAATACAGGGAAGAACAAAAGAAACTGAAAAAGGAATGCAATGAGCAGAGCCAGATCAGGCAAAGCACTATTCATACTACTGCTCAAGAGCTCAAAAAGACATGAAGCCTAATAATTAAGCAGCCCTAGCTAGCAGAAGCTAGCTCTGAAGATATATACAGGTTGTATATATGCATTAATTACATCGTTTACATGTGGATATATATATTTATATATATACATATATATATATAGCAACAATAATATGCTGTAAATATTTTAGATTATATACATGATAGAATAAAAGAAAGGGGGGTCGCTTAATGTGTAACATAGATATACCTGGTGAATAATTGACGACGTATATTTTCATGGATGTGTTATTATTGTCCTTTCATCTTTTAAATTTATACGTACATTTAGTCGATCTTATACAGTCCTCGATCTGCATACGATGGATATATAACTGGCGCTAACCCTAGCTAGCCTCTTGATCGAACTACGTCTGATCGACAATTTAAAAGTACAGGGTCTCTCATCAAGGTGACAGCTCCATCTTATCTCCACTACCCAGACTTAAGCTACGTACAGCTTCTAATACGTACGTGCATGGTAACGAGATTCATAATCCAACAAATTAATAAAACCAATACGTACGTACCAAAGTGATCGAACAATCCAAATTGAGTCAACACGTACGTACTACCATGATATATATAGTGACAATGCTGAGCACCAAGCCAGTAAGCAGCCTCGCCTCTTAATGCGCTCTCTTGTAGAGTTTCGGTGCACCACTAGCTCGGTCATGCATGCGCGTCACAAGTTGTAATATACACAAGTTATATATATGCATGCACTCGATCAATATATGCATTGACTATATATATTACGTACCATGAACGCAAATCCTTCAAATATATTCATTAAGATCGAAATTTGTTTAGGCTCATCACTCATGTAATTAAGTTTAGTCGACGTACTCGGTTGACATTTTTAGAGAGAGAGAGAGGAAAAGTTCCAAAAAGTGTGAAAACCTGAAGGTATTGGTGTTGACCCTCCACCTCCAAGTCTCCTTTACTTTAATTTGGTTTAGAATAGGAAGATTCATGCATGGGATCGATGGAGGTCAGTTGACGTACGTTATAAATTAGTTGACTTCGTTTAAAGTCTCTTTAAATTAAACTAGTTCAATTCATGACTAGCCAACTGATCGAATTCAATAATACGTACTATAGTCGTCAAACTCTGTCCTCTAGAATTTTAATTAGTCAGCAGTGTAAACTCAAATTTGAATACAAATTAATGACTTAATTAGAAGCAAGTACTTATGGCGTTGGAATTGCTTGCAGAAAGTGCGTTTCCAATTAAGTAGTTGATTTTTGTTTTGTTTTGAAATAATCTTTCGTTAGTCGTTGCTACGAAGCAAGGTCAGCATCGTACATATATCAAACTCAGAGCTTAATTATATTAGAGCAAAAAACTGAAGGCTGAGCAACACGATTCAAGGAAGTTATTAATCTATTGTCCAAAAAATAAAGAGAGGAAGGCTGAGCAACACGATTCAAATTTTAGGCTATTTTGGACTCTATGATTAAACAAAGCAAATGAACTTTGACAACACATTATCTATCAAAATCGGAGTTTCGCTTATTTTTGTCAATTTTGCAAATTGAGAAAATTTTCCTTATTATAGCACATGATTTCTATGTAAATTTATATTTTTGAAAATGATTAAATTCAATTTACTCTCCTGAGCTTTACACCAAACATTATGTTAGTCCTTGCACTTCTAATTTCATCATAAACAACTCTATACTCTTCAATTTAATCAGTTTAGTCCCTCCGTCATTGACGTGGCATGCCCAGTCAGCTTTGGTTGATGACTGAGATGCCACATCACTGCCAAGTTAGCCAAGAATGGGCCCCACTCATGTCACGTCATCACTTAACGGTCAAAGTTAACGGATTGACTGACAGATGGACTAAACTGATTAAATTGACGAGTATAGAGGTGTTTATGATGAAATTAGAAGTGCAGGGACTAACATGATGTTTGGTGTAAAGTTTAAAAGGGTAAACTGAATTTAATCCTTTTTATTATTATTTTGTTTCTCTGTTGCTCATGTATCAACCCTAGAATTGTAGGAAATACATACAGGGAAGCAGATAGGAATGATTTTTTTTAGTTAAGTAATTTTAAAGGAATTAATCGAAAATGTAAAAATTACTACTGTGATGAAAATTGCAAATTATTATTGCAATGCAATATTTTTATTCTTTACGCAAAAAAAAATCTTTGCACTGTTCAAATGTTTCTAAGAGCTTTTCGAATGATGCTCTAATTTGCATGAATATTTTAAAAATATTACTTGGTTCAGTTGGAAATACTTTTGGTAAAACGACCTTAATTATGGGTAAACTTCCTTTACATTATTATGTCAGTGGTTCATTTGTTGCCTCGCCAACATGTTTAGTCTCAAAATTTTAGACCATAAATTTAGGAGGTCGGTCTGAAGTGGGTTGTCTCATACAACTATATTTAATTCCAAAGATGGTAGCTGGTCGGAATAATCAATTTCAGATCAAGTGGTTAATGTACACAACGTAGTTACACAATGTAGTTAATGCAACAATATTTTGAGTACATGCAATCCATGAACATGTGGTTCATGTAACAGATTCATGCACCTAGAACAAATCGATGGAACAAAACTTGCATTACTCTATTTGAGTCCTCACCTACCATAATCCATAATGATGGAATTGGAATATATAGGAAGAAAGAACCAAAACTAGTTGACCCTCTCAAATTGCCAAACAAAAGTCTCTTTTGTTCACACAACAAGGAAGCTTCGATCATCACCTAGAATAAATCAATTAACTAGATTGACTTCCATGTCAAGTCAAAATATGAGACTTGTATAACCTAGCTCCTCTGTAATTTGTCCTGAAAAAACCGATGTTAATTTTTAATTTACCAAAAAGACACTAAAAGCTGGCTTCTGCTGTATTTACCCAAAAAAAAAAAAACAGGTTGGTATTGCTTCACTGGCAAAATCAAAGGAATTACAGAGAAGCAATTCACTGGCCCTTCTCATGGAGACCCATATATATCTTAATGCATTTTTAACCCTTCACATGCATGTCAGTAAAAGCCTAATGAGCCACATGATACATGTCTTTTTTATCATAATTATATTTCTGAAATTGAAAATATGTAAACCACAGAATTGTTTAATCATAGCTAGGTTGGTGATGATAGAAACAAAAACGGTAGTTAGGCTTGCGAAATTTAGGTGCAGATGTCATAAACTAATGTGAATCTCTCCAAGGTTATGTGATATAAACAAGAATAATACATGAAGATGCTTACAGAATATAAATGCAGGAGAGTTGAGCACAGCTGGTCTTGTTTCTCCTTGTGGCTTAGACTCAACAGACAGCTGCTCCTCAATTGTATGGAGAGGCGGCATTAGATGCCAAAGTAGTTGAAAGTTTATGTAGATCCAAATTATGGGTATGGTTGATTAACTCGGCATAGCCGCGGATTCAAAAGAAAAAATTCTTTGTTCTATCTACTTCAGTTTTTTTGAGACATTTCATCGAACATTTTGTCTTCATTCTAAGCTGTCAAAGTTAATTAAGGGAATTTAGTTCTATGGACCCTTAGACTCACTTACTCCTAGTCTCCTACATAGACCGGTAACTGACTAATGAGTACTGATATATAATCTACTATCTATACTACCCATGGTCACCAAATGTTTGTGGAGGTTTGTAACTCTAGTTGTTAAGAGCATCTACCTCGATACCCGAGTTCATGCATACAAATTTCACCCTCCCAATTGATATTTATTGAAAACTTGTGTGATTATATTAGAGTCGCGGTCACATTTTGATAAACCCTACAGCGAAATTGATCTGTCATATGGCATTGCACCATAACCAACACAAAACAGAGAGAGAAATCAACAAGAGAAATTTAAGCATCACCATTTGGCGAGAAAAATCAAAACAAGAAAGATAACAATGGGAGTGAAAAAAGAATAATTCTGAGTATCTTGTTCAATATGAAGATTGTTTACAAAAGAATCGTCTGTAACCATGTATGAAATCACAAAATCTATCTCACTACCAATCGTAGTGTTAGAATCTACAAAACAATCAAAAGCAAATTCCTCATCACTAACTGAAGCCATATCTGATGCAACTGTCGCAGCCATAGATTCCTGCTCTGAGATATTGTCGTTCTTCTCGAAGATTTGGCTATCTTCAGCGCCATTGCTTCTAACTGTGAACCAATTCTCATCAAATTCCCAATTGGGTGTATCTGAAAATGTAGAACAAGTACCTCCAATCAACATCTTGATCCTTTCTAGTGGAGAAGAACTGGAAGAAACGCTTTGACAAACTTGTTTCTGAGGACTTTCTTCAAATGAATCCCAAGGGCCTTGATCCAACACACTGATAGGAGATGAGCTCATACTCATGGACATTAATGAATAGTCTTTAAGAAATGGATGCTGAAGAAGCTCCTTAGCTGTACACCTCTCTCTTGGGCATTTCGTCAAACACTTGCTCAAGAAATCCTTACCCTCTTTCGAAAGCCACCTCGGAAACTCCGGTAAGTCGCCGGAGAATCCAATCCTGTACAGAGCCGAAACAGGGTCATTTAACTCCGGCCAGGGGCTACTGCCCCCGGTGGCCATTTCAATCAATGTGCACCCAAGTGCCCATATGTCTGCTTCGAACCCCTGCTCCTCTCCGCGTGCCACCTCCGGCGCCATGAACACCGGCGTGCCGGAAAATGCTGACGTGACCGATTCTCGTACCAATTTAGCACAACCCAGATCAGCAATTTTGATGTTGTTGGTGCTCTCTTCTGACACCAAAATGTTTTGGCTCTTGATGTCACAATGTGCCAGCCCATTGGAATGAAGATATTCCAAGCCTTGCACAATTTGATGCGTGTATGATTGGATCATATGCTCGTCAAGCTGCTTTCCGTGTCTTCGAACCGCATCGAAAAGCGTGCCGCCGGGTACGTACTCCATGAAGAGATTGTACATAGAGTGGTGTTCACTAGTGCTAACATCAAAACCCAAGTACTTAACCACATGGGGAGAGCTCAGCTTGGAGAGAAAACATTGCTCTTTCTGCAAGAACAACGAGCGCGATAGCTCGGCGGACTTCACGGCAAAGAGCTCACCGGAGAGGGCCGCGGTGGCCAAGGAGACGGTGGCGGTGGAGCCGCGGCCGATCGTTGGTCCTCTTGTCCACTCCATCACCATGGCATAGAGAGGTTTTTGGGTATTGGTTTGTGTGTGGTTTTGAAATTGTTATGAAATGGTGCTACTATGCAACGTTTTTATATGCGACTTTGGGGGCATTTGGGTAGGTCCAAAAGTAAAAATCCATAGCATAAACTAAAGATTGCTATTCTTGCTGCCCAAAATGTCAAGCTGTTAAGGGAGTTGAGATTGATCCACGTGGCAAAAGGAGAGGGAGTTTGACAGCTCTGGCCGTCTGGGAGCGCAGTTACTTAGGGTTGTAATAAAGCCACCCACATGGCGACACATGAAAGTGTTTAAGTGGCACATGCCAAGATTAAGAGGAGCTTAATCAGGATTAAGAGGAGCTTAATCAGGATTAAGAGGAGCTTAATTAAGATTAAGAGGGGATTAGGGAGGGAATATGCTGCTCCATTTGGCAAGTGATTTTGCGGCGCCCAAAAGCACTTAATCTGGATTAGATGCATTGTCTCCCAAAACTCCAAAAGCACTTGGTGGGTTTGAATGACAAAGTATTTGTACCAACTTAATCTAATGAGTTCACACTTAACCGTAGACAAAGTATATTGGTAAAACTTTCTTTAGTTGACGTATAACTGATTGTGGTTAATTAGTTAATTAAAGTCTAGGAGTTTCGTCTTGTTCTCCGTCCTTGATCCATTTTGAATTTATTGCGAAATCCATAACGATTAATAACTAGTCTAGCAGTTTTATGTTATTAATAACTCTGTAATAACATATTTCTGACTGCACCAGCAATTACAGGTTAATTGAGAGTTGGATTCTTATATGGTGGGCTGGTTGATCTTAATTGAAAGCTAACAAATTTCTATTGGGGGTCCCTTTGGAAACTTGAGAGGAAAATCAGCACAATACTTGTCAATGGGAAATGGAAGGTTCATGTACTAACTACAGTACTTAGTTATATACATCAAATCGGGGAGGTAGCGTAATGTGACCATTGTAGAAAGGTTCATAAATAAACCAGGACGTTACCTTTTGAAGGAAGGAATCTAAAGCAAAGCTAAAGAAGACTATGCAGTGACCTAGCCTCATAGCCGATGTGGGGTTCACGAAGCAATTCACCGGTTACGCGCGTACGGTACGCAGAGTCATAGATGATACTTTTTTTAAGGGGGTTTCAAACTATCGTGTTGAGTCCGTATAGAGGGAGTTTTCAATCAGGTGCCCTGACCAACAAGCCTGTCAGATCGCCCTACCAACGCTGCCACTGAGTAATTTTAGAAAATGTGATAGCATATTGGGTTTTATGTATTTGAATCCAAATAGTTCTCCTCCAAAAGTGTTTATGCTGCTAGCGTTTTGCATGGAGATTTGAAATCGACCAATATAGGATTCGTGTATCACCTTTCTACGACTAAAGTAGAGTTCAAGTCTGATGAATGTGGAATTGAAGTTCTTTCCCATTAGTGAAAGAAAGTGGCACAATCTGAAGGAAGGAAGGGCATGAAAGAATTGAATATGCTTCAAAGGGTGATTATTAATCCCTTAATTATATGTCGGTGCAAGACAAGCCCTGGTGGCGTGGTGCAGCTGAGGCCAAGCATTGAACACAAACCAAACCCTTTACAGCTATGAGCACACAGAACAGACTTGAGCCTAAGACCAACCCAACCTTCCCAACCTTATTCCCCTTTTTTCCCAAATCAATCTGTGAAAAGGGACCAACCAACAACCAACCGCCCCAACCCCAATGGGAGATATTTGAGTACATACAGCTCAGTTGGGCAAAAATGTAGATGCCCAAAAGCTGCATTCACATTTCAGCCTCATCTTAATATTCTTCATGTCAATGGAAATTCCTTTCCGTCATAATCAAATAAAAGAGACTGAATCTCGGTCACACTCTTGCGTGGTCTAGAAGCAATCAGATCCTCACTTTAGTAGTGTCATTTCGTTATCCTAGCTGTGTGTGCAAGCATAATGACCAAGAGTCTTGTGAGTTCACACACACTACACATGGATGAGCCTTCATTACATTTGCCTGGATATTCAGACAGCCCATGTGAAATACAACCCTGAATGAACTTGCATATTTACAGTGTTGTATCAACACAATCCGATACTCGGATACGAAGTATTAATGGTTCCATCAAGGATTTTCTGATCATTTTTACTCGGTGTTGTGTTCATGCACCAAACAATAGTGCTCTAAACAAATGAACATTATCTCAGAACCCAACCCAAATTCACGATGATGCTTCCATAACTTCTGTTCTTAGTCAAGAAGTCTGTTCTTGCTGAATCTCGGATGTGCATACCTAAAGTACTTTTTTCGATTTTTTTCAGAAGTCCAATTCTAATGCACCAGAGAGAACAGAAATTGCTTCAATTGAAATGAGCCATCTTACTCCTTACAAGTTGTAGGAACTGATGTTCCGACTCGATCTATAAAAAGACTATCTTGGAGAGAGACTTCACCTTAACACCTGTGTAACATTTGTAAATTGAGTGACTTAAAAATCTGGGGATAAGAGGGTAAACATCACTAAGCAAAAACATTAAACATCACATCTTGAGCATTCAAGAGACTGAGGTAACAAAGTCCTCCCAATCTAGGCCCATGGAGCAGAAGCATCACAAAGTATATACAAAATAACAGTATAATGAGTCTCAAAGGATACATTTTCTAAATTGAAGTGCAATGTTCAGAAAATATTCAACAAGGCCAGACAGAGGATTAATATATACATGCAAACCACCATTCACTGCTTTAACTTCCAGTACTAGATAACGTTTATTTTTTTCCTATTCACAAACCCCAAAACATTGAAGTGGCCACTATAGACGGGGACGACTCAGCGACAAGCTGAACTATAGAAGCTAAGTTTTATCTATGCGACTATGCAGCTTCTGCAAATCCAATTCTCTCGTTGCCGTAGTCAAACACAGTATGGTACCGACCCATGAACACATCTCCCAGAATCCTGTTGCACACAAGAAAAGGGATTAACAAGTAGTGAACCAACTCTTCCGACAGTCATAATACAGACCCAAAGTCTAGATGAACAATGAAATCTACCACCACAAAGCAAGGCCCCAAAGATTATATAAGCAAAAAGTCTCTACAAAACGAAGAAAGGTAAACTATACCAGAGTGGTCCTCGAGGAGGTGGGACATCCAAAGCAGTAAATCCACTAATGCATTGTGCTACCTCTCCCTCACCCACTTTGAGCACGTACTGGTTTCCATCAAAAAGAAGAAAAATATATAATTAGTAACGAAGTCAACTAGGTTGTAAATCTTTTGTATGCAAAAGACAGATCAGAAGACAATCATGCTCATAACAAAAGGATAAGATCAGAAGACAATCATGCTAATAACAAAAGGATGAACTTTTAAATATTGCAAATCACATGTTTCTCTTTCTATGTGCACATCTGGGAACTGAATATTGATGGAAGAAGAATAACACACGACACATCAAACAGAAATCAGTGTCAGCAAAATGTGAGCATATATAAACATTATGACACACCTGCTCAGGAGCGAGATCAAATTGTCTTCCACCAATTGTGAAAGAAACATTTGGCATAGAAGACAAACCACCACAATCAACAGCAGATTCTCCCATTGGGCTAGGCAGCCGGTCACAGAGCTGCAGTTACAAGTTCATGAGCATGAGCAAGCCAATTAACATCAACCTAAAGATATGCATCAGATGGAAGGGTTGCTTCACCTGATTCACATAGTCAAGTATGCGCTCCTGTGTTTGATTCTGCTTGAGCTGATTTTGCATCCATACAACAGTCATCTCACAAGCAGAACACATTGCATCAGATAAGCCACCAGATGACTTGTGATTGTTCTCGTCCACAACACTCTTGATTCCAACACTGACCAGTCACATTTGAAAAAGGTGATTTAGAGTGCATTAATAGAACAAAACAGATATGTCAGACAAAGTGATTACATATATTCATGAAATACTAGACGAATACATTTAGAACAAATTTAACTAGTTATTGCTGAGACTTCAAAGGAACATATTTTGAACATGTAAGCAACAAGAAGAAAATTGGATCCAACCTTACTCCACGAGCCCCATCAAATGTGCACAAACCAATCTGAGAACAGATTTTCTGTGGTTGGTCCTGCCACAATTAAAAATAAAAAAATGTTTAAAAATCACAAGTAGGCATAAGAGTCTCTCAAGTAGTTGGAAAAACCAAATAGTTTACTGGCTTTACATATTAAGATGGCAGGTCAAGAAGTGTTACCTTTGCTAAAATCATCTTAATTATGGTATCTCCATATTCTGCAACTACAGTCTTGCATTCTTGACTTACGATCCCGGTGGCTCCAATGGCATGGTTGAGTTCAGTAATAATTGTCTATTAATGAGATATAAAACACAATCAATCAAAAATAAACGGTAGTCTGTAAGCATGCATATGAAAAGCGTTAAACAATCAATGCTAATATAATCCTAGATATGGTTTCTTCATATTCTGCAACTACAATTTTGCTCTCTTGACTTGCAATTCTGGTAAGCTTCAATGGCATGGTTGAGTTCAGAAATAATGGTCTCTTAATGCAAAGGGAATCAAATAAGAATGCACATGCCACACGTTGAATGATCAAACAAGGAACACACATTTTACATCAACTACCAAAATCATAGTCAACAAAGACACATCTGCATGCCAGAAAACATGCAACCAAGAGATGTCACTTTCGTATTTTCCTCCTGTCCAAAGAACGATAATTGAGAAAGCCGCCACTGGTACAGCACCAGCTCAAAGGTAAGGTTCCATATATTGGAATAGTAATTACCAGAATAAAATTTTGCATGTGACTGATGAGAAAACAACAGATCATAATAGAAAAGAGAAGAAAACAAAAGAAAATTTCAGGGATATAGTCAATGGCTGATCATGAATGTAGAAAACACTACATGAAAAATTACAGGGTCAAATTTCTAAGAACCAACGGTATGAAAGATAACAAGCCTATCCTTTAAAATTTCCGCAACCATCAAGTCAAAAGAAGGAAATGAACACCAGAAATAAAACAAAGACACACAGATAAGTGAATACACACCGTTGGGCCAACCAACAAAGAAGTTCCAGAATCAGCAATTGCTGAACAGCTGCCAGCACAAAATCCTGAAATAGGTAAACTCAAGTCAGTCTGGATGCTAAGATAAATGCATGAAACAAAATACTGTGTGTAAGAAAAAGCAACCATAAAAATGTTTTCCTTACCAGTTGTTTTACCATCAATCAAAACATCACCCATGTCAAACTGAAAAAAAAAAAAAGCATCAGAATGGGCAACATTAGAAAATTTTGACAATTATATAAGTAACTGTTGATATTGACACCAATTGAAAGGTTGGAATACCAACCTGCCAATAGCCTTTCTGTGTAACAGGAACATATGTGTGCTCTCCGACATAGTGATCAGGATCCACTCCACCAAAAACAATTTCACCTCCTTCTTCTTCGTCAGCATTGCGGTTAAACCAGAAGGAGAAAACAGGTTCCTTCAGAAGACCCTGCTTGACCATGTTATCCCTGTAGAACTCCTAAACTTTAAAATCTCGGAAGATGAAATATCTATAATTCCTATGCCATCAATTTTCCTTGGGAATTGATGGAATACACAACCTACAAGACTAACACAGAATAGGAACCTAGAAATAACAATATAGGAGACAGGAAATACCACACAGGTACAGCATTTCCAACTGAAATCTCTTGAAATCCAAGGCCAAGAATGCCATCAAATTTGGCTACCAGGAATGTGATGCCAGGCTCCTTGGTTGCCTCAATAAATTCCTGAAACAAACCACATGTATCACTAAAGATAAAATCAACAAGAAGTTCAAAATGTACCAGAAAGGTAAAATCTTAAATTACCTGATCTTTCACCACAAGATCACCAACTGTTACATGGTCTTCACTGAAGAAGCCAGAAATTGCACCAGTTCCATATTGGATTGCTGCAGGTTTACCTGCACAATAGAAAAAACCATAATATCCTCTATGTCATCAACGGGAATGTTCTTCTAACGCATACATGCCCATACACCTGGACTAAAAAAAGTAAAGATAGAAAGAAGAAGGTGTTCACAGAAACAAACCATTTTTGCTGTAGGTGCTTGAACTGCTTGACTTGTACTTTGGATGTAGATAGCAGGCAATCTGCACTCATATGAAAAATACATAATTTGTCTGGTTGTCTCGTAACTCGCAACATAATAGGAGGAAAGTCACTTATAAACAAATTTAGGACTAGAAACTCACCGAGAAATAACACTTAGAAGAAGGCACCCACAAATTTGAGCTACCAGTATCAAAGATCACAGTGAACGTCTGAGGGGGAGTGCCAATACCAATCTCCCCAAAGTACTGAGCATCCATGTAATTCTTGAGAGATACAATATCAATGTCCTGGTCATCTCCCAAATTTCCACGGAGATTATATTTTCGGATAACAGCTCTCACAGCATCTCCATTCTTGGATTGAAGGTTGGCAGCAACACGGTCATTTTGATCAAACTTCCTCTTTTTGAGTCCAATCCGGAGCAATCCATCATTGGATGCAGAAAAAACCAAGGGAAACAAGAGGAAACATAGAAACAGCGTCGCTGTAACTGACTTAAGTTTGGATTCCATGTTATCTGCATGCAGAAGAATCCTTTACTTAATTGCCTAAAACGCTAATCAAATAACAAATCCTAAAACCTTTAAAAACCAAAATAAGAAGATAATAGGTACTGAGTTAGTCAACTTTCCTATGAAGTCTTGACCAGTAATCAAATACAAACTCAAAAGAGCAGAACACAAAGAAATTCATAGGCATCACAGGTCAACACTTTGTAACTTCACAGTTTTCTTCATCTTTTTCCTTTAATTTCCCAGAAAAATTAAAAACCAAACAGAGAGCAAAATCATAGTTAGGAAAATTCAGCGCAAGCTCAACAAATCATCCAATTTTCCTAAAACAAATAAAGTACATAATCTATACGAAGCAGTCGAGTACGCTGAACTCTGTAAGGTTCCAATTCCCACAGGTTCTGGAAATGAAATTCATAGGATCGTTGACTTTAAACAATTTTTCACAAAGTTTCTAAGATCAAATTATACAAAAACAAAGCTTAAACCTCTATAAAGAAAGAGAATGAAAAAGACACAAACAATTATGCAACAAAAGCAAAGATACCTGTCGATCACAAACAAATTGAGGTCTGAAAGCTAGGGTTTATAAACCAAGTAGTACTGAATTGACGGAGAAAAATTCATTAACAGAAACTAAAAATAGAAAAGATGAAATAAACTCACAGAGACGATGAGATGGGACTGAAGCGTTTTGCCAGATAACTGTGGGTTAATCAGATACTTGTATCGCTTCTGATTCCCGAAGCGGACAACTCCAAGCCTTTGCCGTACACGTGTACTCTATGACTCGTCGTTGCGGTCCAAAAATAAGCATATCCTTTGCTTACCTCAGAAGAATTGAAAATTTAAAAAGGAGATCTACTTCAGTGTGGTGAAGAGTAGTGAGTAGGCATGAGAACGTTTAATCTCATCCTTACATCATAAATTCTTCTGTGATCTGTTGGCACCGCCAGACCTGCTCTCGTGATTTATTTATTTTTGTTTTTTTGGGTCGAAGGAACTGATAAAAGACCGAGAGATACAAATCAGAGAGGCCCAACCAAAAAGCACATAAAATAAAAAATCTAAGAAAAACAAAGAATAGCAAACCAAAGGGAAGCCCAAATCGAGACTTTGCTGGGATACCCTCGTGGACTTCGGTTCGAATGGTGTGTGTGTGTTAGTGGGTGCTGGTTCCTGACCGGCCCACTCCATCAAACCAAAAAAAAAAAAAAGGGAAGCCCAAATCGAGACTTTGTTGGTTTCAAGATCAAATTCATCCTTTTCCAAGATAAAAATAAAAAATAAAAATTATTTATGAAAAAATAAGTACACAATAGAGGAAAGTATTACAACCTCCCCTCAAAAGGAGAAATACAATAGTTCTTCCTAGCGCATTACCGATGTGAGATTCGGAATATTACAAAATTTGATCCAACTTTTGCAACCAAATTAGAAAAAGAAGGCGGGGCGGCTTTTTGGTTTCACAATAAGACCTCGTTTGGATGATCGGAATGCTAGAATGAGAAATGGAATTAGACGTATTTCCTTAGTTATCCCGTAATGGAATGGTTTTGACATTTCCATTTTGGCGTTTGGAACAAGTTAGGAATTGAAATTTTGAATAATCAAGATTGACAATGAATACTTATACTTTTCCAATAATATCCTTTGCCTATCAAAATAAAATAAATAATTATTTATTTCTTATGTTCATGTCAAATTTACAAATTGAAACCTCAATTGAAAGAGAACTAACCAAACATAAAAGCATCTTTGAGAGCAGATCAGCAGAAAGGAAAAAAAAAAAACAAAGATTAAAGCCTAATGACGACCCAGAGAAAATTGGTGACTTTGTCTTGGGTCTTCTTGCTTTTATACGAAGCAAGCTTCACAAGAGCTAGACTTGAACGAAGTGATTGAAGAAATGGACATGGACGAAGTGATTGAAGAAAACAAACTTCTTCTTCTTCTTCTTCTTCTTCTTCGTAACATAAAGAAACTTCTTTAGACAAATCCCCAATTTTAATTTGAATCCCTAATCCATTAGACCAAAAGAAAACTTATTTTTCTTCATAGCATCCATATATAAATATAGAGAAGAAAGTACTGCATATACCAATTTGAAAGAGAATTAGCATGAACTATAAAAATCGTAGGTATGCAATATGTTTGACAATATTTTGTTTGTGAAAAAGTAAATATCCATATTTATTAATTTTTTGAATACTTAAAGGGGCAGTAGCTTTAAACCAAAAAAAAAAGGGGCAGTAGCTGTAATTTAACATTTCATGCCAGGTATGGAAATAGAATACCACCCTCCCCGTGGGATTTCTTTTCCACCTGTTTGGTGGAATTAATTCCTGCTATGTGGTTTCCTTTCCAGGCCAGAGATTTAAACAAACACCACATCTTTACTGAATGGGAAACCAACTCCTATTCCAACCATGGTTTCCAGGCAAACAAACACGGCCTAAGAGTTGGACGATTATTCCTACCCTTAGTAGTTTTCGAGTTTTATGTCCATCGTTGTTGGATACAATTTTCTTTCTATTTCTCTCTTGTAGTCGTTTCCTGAATTAGCGCAAGTGTGTCGACACCCCAAACATACTTGACGAGGAATCCATTATTGCGAACAAAACACAACTGCTACACACACCTAGGAGCACCCCTTCCTGCATTAGGTTACATTAGGTTATATCATCCAAGTGAATCGTCCGTGCAATTCATTTTACCGTCGATATTCTTGTCAAGAGTGATCATGATTTAATATGTTGTAAATTTGATTTTTTTTTTCGATATTGCTAGTTTTGATTAATTTTTTTATTTTGTTAGTTTTGATTTCTTAATTTGGTTCTAGTTACTTTGTAGATTTCTCCTCATAACTTTTTTTTCCTACTTTCTTATATACCAAGAAAAAAAAAACCATTAATAAAAAAATCTACTATATTGCAACAGTAGTTCCTACAAAGCTTAGGGTGCATTTGATAATGTTTTGCGAAAAAGTTTTTCTTTTTTAAGATACAGAAATAGATGTAAAAGTGTTTGGTATAGTGTTTTCTGTCTAGATGAAAAATACAAGATACAATTTTCTGTCTACGTTTTGTAACAGAATAAATTGTTGTTTTAGGTGTTTTTAGAAAACAAGATTCTAAAAAAAAAAAAAAAACTCAATCATCCTTCATACAACAACCCACAAAACCTCATCGACCGACCAACGACCTCACCGACCGACCGAAAACCTCACCTAGCAACCTCACCGACGGACCAACGACTTCACTAACTGATCAGCAACCTCACCTAGCGACCTTACCGACCAACCGGCAACCTCACTTAGCGACACCGACCAACCGGTAACCTCACCAACCGACCGATGACCTCATCGACCAACCGACCGACGACCTCATCGACCGACCGACCGACGACCTCGTCGATCGACGACTTCACCGCCTAGCTGACAAACTCCACCAATAGTCACCATCACCGCTTAAGCTAGCTATGACCCCATTCTCAAATTAAGCTGCTAAACATGATTTCATATATAGTTTTTTTGTTTTTAGAAGATATTTTCAAATAAATCTACCAAACACATTCTCAAATCTTGAAATACAAGCTCTCTCCTCCTACGAAACCATAGTCGGCAAGGCTTGGGTTACCGGCCTATGTCGTCGAAAAATGACGAACCCAGTTTGGATAGAGATTTTCCTCACTAATTCATGCTACCCAGTTGTAGCATATGTGTGTCGATTTTTTTCAACGATCAACAAGCCTGTTTTTGTCGAGGATTCTTTAGCAAATCGGGTGTTGTCTGCCATGGTTCAGATCGGTCCTGGTTGCTTTCTCTCTAGTTGGTGTGGATTTGTTTCAACGGTTACGGTTACCCGATTTGGCTAGCGTTTGCGGAATCCAGATCTTCCAATCTAGGCTTAAGGTGTGGGATCTCAATGAAATAACTATGATTTGAGATTTTTCATTTGCAGACCATTTCAAGAGTTGTTGTGTGTTGATTCTTGTCTTAGTTTTGAGGATTACTATGATCTTGGGGTGTTTTTGTTTTTCGAAGGCCTTTTTTTTGCTAGATTAATAATAAAGAGCCTTTAGTTTATCTGGCGGGGATATCACGAGTTTGTTTCATGTCGTGATTTTACAGATGGCTCAGATTTTCAATTTTTATTGGTATATTTCTTCTACTACTATTTGTTTAGAATTTGGTTTTACTTTCTTTTCTTATGGGTCACCCTTCATGAGCAAGATTGGTTTTGCCGGAATTAATTTGTTGAAGCTAGAGATTGTGACGACAGTGATTCATGATGTATGTATTGTTCTAGGTTTAGAATCATTGCTCCTTTTCAGAATGTCCATATATTCTAAGGATTATAATCTCTTTTAATTAATGAAATTTTTGCTTCTCTAACAAAAAATCTTAAAATTACAAAATTATTTACTGTTTGCAAAATAGTTTTTCAAAAATCATTCTGTAAAACGTTACCAAACATGCCTCTCAGAAAAACTCAAACGATTCTTGAGCTGGTCTTCATGAGTGCACAACATAGACCAGCTTATCCTACTAATTAACTTATTTGGACTGTTGGACATCCTCCTTTACGCACCAGCTTGTCATTTTTATATCTGTCGATCAATTTGTCATTAATTTCAATACGTTATTAAGGACAACAGAAATGCCAGAATTGAAATGAAAAATTGAAAATCGATCAACAAGAATCTTTATTTCTCTGATCATGGGAAATAAAAATGATTAATGTTCATGTATTGTCATCGCTGCTGTTTCTTGTAGTAATATTGGTACTGTTGGTATTATTGTTTGAATGAACATTGTTGCCAATGATAGAGCTGATGGCTGCCACTAGAGCCGCTGTGAAATTCGGATCAGCTGTGATGGCCGCTGTAGCTGCACTCACTTTGTCAGCCAAAATCGAGTGATTTGTAGTAGTATCCAATCCCCGAAAGCTATCCAGGAGGGAGAATTTTGATTCGTTGTTGCAAAGGGCTTGGCCTAAAACTTGTGGCAAAGGCATGATGTTTTGAGAAAAATTTGGTAATTGGTTTAGTGGCATATTCTCTGATGAAGTAGCTGGAGTCCGAGTGAGGTCTAATGTAACTGTGGGAAACGGGGCTGAAGCCGAAAGAGTTGCAAAGCTTGGTGGGCAATTATGCAGTGGATGATGAATAGCTGTTCTTTGTAGGAAGGTGTTTGATGACGAGTTTATTAGGGTATGGTGAGGATGATGATCAGCACTAGGCATTGAGCCAGAGAGCAGCATCGATGCTGCTGCTGATGTAGTAGATGCCATTGCCATTGCAGCAGGTGGGAGTGGGTGGTTGTGTTGGCCTTCATATGTTGTTATAAGTATGGTTTTGTCTTCTGCGCATCTTTGTACCTGTAATTTGGAGTCAAAATGTAAAAAGTTACAACTAACATATACATCATGGCAATTGAGTACTACATGAGAGTTTTCTCGGATAAAACATTTTGATATGTTAGGTTGTTAGATCGTTAATTATTACGTTTTATTTTGGCTAAATCTATATTGTCAGACATTATATGTTCAGAAAAATGTCTTGCTGTAGAAAAATGTTCTCTTGTCAAACAGCGAGACAATTATATTGATGTACATCAAACTATTTATCAGATTGTTAATCTATCAATACAACCTAAGCACTAGATCAATATGTAGCAAGAGATCAATATTCCTTAATTCACGTACTTAGAACTAATAGAGTATTATATATGTACCTGTTTTCGAACTGGGCAACCAGTTCCCATGGTACAACGATAATAAGCCCTAGGGCAAGGGTTCCCTTTAGCCATTTTCTGACCATACTTTCTCCATTGGCATCCATCAGATATCTGCAAAAGTTAAATATTATATATGAATCAAATCTACTGTTTTGGTCCGTAATTAATAGGGCAACTGGCCGGTGGTCAGCAAAATGATAACTACCTAGCCTGTATATTTGACTTTCTACAAATAGGAAATCAAAGATAGGAGAAGGAGAGAGAGAAACGTTAACTCATATTGGTTATCAATGGGGTGCTTTTGAAATCATCAAAAGGAAACGTGCTAATCCTAAACTATATATCCTCCACACATAATTTGGATCATTAAGAAAACATTTCTCAAATGATTCAATTAATTCACAGTGTAACTTAATTACCATGGAAGCTTCAGATCGTGCTCGAACAGACACGCGGGCTTTCTTAATCATGGACATGGTTTCTTCAGAGGCCTGATGGTCCACGTCAACGTCCCCAGAACTCAACTTGGGAACTTTCTTAGGAACCCAACCAGGACTCCCAGCTGGAAATTCTTGTCGTTCCGGACTATCTTCAGCACCCCCAGAAGTTCTTTTAGTACTGCTCCTATGAATACTACTCTTGCAGTGATCCATGGACTCGACGATGGGAGGTGAACCAGAACAATCGTTATTAGATTTACCCATATCCAATGAAGAGTGTGAAACTAGTTCATCTCTCTCATGATGAGTGATATTGACAGTGCTAGCCCTGCCCATATCCATAAATTGCCTAGGAACAATGTTCATCATCTGCTTCTCTTCTGGTACTGATCCATCTATGACCATCTAAACAAACCCGTGAAAGTTCACAAAATTATTAATCAATTAATTAAATTACTCTTACGATGATCATTAAGAAAAATTATTAGGTATTTACCTTGGGTTGTACTGGTTGATTTTGCTGGCGTTGCATCAATTCCACAAGATGCACCTGTAAGCTCTTGTAATTGTTGTTCACCTGGGTAATCATAACTTTCAACCGTTGATTCTCTACATTCATACGTCCCAATTCTGCTTGAACAACTTCTAACTGCACCAAATTAATTTCACACTATTATTTCAAAAACCGTAGTCTATCATTAGCTTGAAACAAATTAAAACAGTTAATTTACAATTAATAACATGATCGAAATATTACCTCACTTGCTGTTTGTTTATGATCTTCCATATTAAGGGATGTTGATCCATCATCTGTAGATGATTTATCGCTAGTACTGGTGTACGTTGTAAGAAGATTTAAACCAGTCTGGACCACAAAAACAAAAACCCAATAATAACAGTAAGAAATAATTAAAGAAAATATATAGATCCAGCTCCATCAAAACTAACTAGTTTGCATAAATTTACATCTAGTTGCTTTTCTTGAACCATGTCTTCTTTAACTACAAGGGTTTGATCTGTTTCTTTCAGACAGCCCTTGTGATGATCAGCAAAGAAGTCCAGTTCATCATGAACCACACGCTTCCCATCCGCGGTCGCCGGAGACAACACATGCTCAATTCTGGAGCTACGAATCGAACGATCACTAGCAGCTGGTTCCATGATCGATCTGGCTATATATGGTAGGCACGTAGCTAGCTACCTTGAATCAAATCAAATCTATATTGTGATCGATATGTAAGAATGGTAAAGCGGCTAGGGGAGCGAGAGAGATGAGATGAGACCCTGGTAGGAATATTGGAGAAGAAAGGAATATATATTAGGTGTGGGAAGGGCAGTCCTCCTTTGTCCATAAATATTTCAAGAGAGAGAGAAAGAGAGAGTGAAGATTGAAGTCTTAAGAGGTGCTACAGACTCGGCTTTAAAAGGGTTTGGTTTGACTAAGACCAACACATTGTGATGAGAGATGAGAGATCTTAGAGAGAATGGAGTAGTCATGAGGTCAGCCGGTGCGTCAAGCCACCACGTGGCATAACATTCTCAGCACTCTCACCCGAAGAGAGAGACTAGATTGTTAGCTACGCACAGAGAGGAGATTAGAGGAAAATGTACCATTATTTATGAGGTATTAATAACTAATTCTTTTGTTTATTGCACAGCTCAACGATAATGAAGGTGATTTATGAAAAAGGACAAAAAGAAAAATGTAAATAATGTTGAAGGTGATTGGCATGGTAGTCGACATACACGTGCTAGCTCCATCCAAGTCGGATTTTCCTTGGTCTACCTGCTTCTTTAGTCCGAGGCTTACTGGACTCTTTCCGCAACTACTTCACACATATCATTCGAGACGCAAATTTTGTGGCTGATGACTTTGATAAGATGTAGCTAGACTCTCTCATCGGTTGCATAGATCCAAAATTGTTGTTCTCTTTAGTGACCATAAAGAGAATTGGGTAATTAATTAACTTCTAGCTAGCTCCTCGATCTACGTACTGATACTACTGATCATGAAATATTTCGATCTTGTAATCTTCTACAGAGAATTGGGAGAATGTTTAATTAGTACTTAATTCTTTTTCATTTGGTAGCAAGTGAACTCTTTTCATTAGGGTTTGTAAGTTGTTTCCATACCCAATTAAATAGTAATGGCAAAACTACTCGTTGAGATTGGGGTAATTTGGTTGGAGATCGAGAGAATTAATAGCTAATTAAGCTAAGCTAGTAGCTAGCTAGCTAGAGATGGATGTGTGTCAAAGGCAAAAGTGATTGAGTTTGACTAATTCCATAGATGCAGAGGTCCTATTGGTCCGGCGCAATTCATGTGCAGGAAGAGAAAACTAGAAAAGGCCGGGCAGCGGAGTCAACGATAAAGACGGCCAGGCTCCCTTGCGACTCTGATCGATCTACTGCCTCCCATATACATATTTTGTTTGACCCGCACGTTTTAGATCAGACAAATTAAAGACGTTTGTAATTTTGGTTTTTCTCATTATGGCCGGAACGACTAAGTGACAATTTTGGTTTTTCAAAAAAAAAAAACATACGTGAGAACTTGTAATTGTAGTAGTTAAAAGGCCGGTGTTTATTTAGTTTGATTCTTCCCTCCCTCAATATCGTATGATGGAGAAAAAAAGCTGATGGTTGATATTGGCTCGTTGATTTGCATATCCTTAAAAAGGCCAAATTCAGTTGCTATATTAGGAAGGACACGTGGCTAGAGTTCGTTGTAGAGTTCAACTCGTCTTTAGCTCATTCTAGCTCAACTTGTAAAAGAAAAACGCCAAGTTTGAACTTTATTATGCTTAGCTTGTATTGATAATTCGAGCCAAGCTAATGGCAACGTTGTAAGAAAGGCATGGTTTTTCTTATTAAAAAACCAACAACTTGTATTTAACCACAAGTCGTACAAGCGTACAGTTCCAATCAATCTTAAGCTCAACTTGCTCGTTGAAACTCGACTCATTTTCCTACGCTCGGTTTGTATACTATAAAATTCTACAGAAAATTCTAATAACTTTTAATAACCAAATATTCAACACAATTTAGTTTTCTATTATAAAAAAACAATTTATTTTTCTGTAATCAATTTAGATAGTGAACAAACTGTTAATGTATAACAAAATAGAAAAACCAAATCGTTAATGTATAACAAAATAGAAAAACAAAATAAATCACTTGCGAAAAGAAATGGTCAAGTCCTAGTGCTGCTTAAATTAAAAAAAACCTAGAAAACAGAGAAAAAAAAATCAAATTCAACGAGCTAGAGATTGAATTACACTTTTGTTTGTATGTCATTGAGTTGTTCTGATTAAGGCTAAGCTCAATCTAAAAATTGAGCAAAATTTGAGTACCTAAAATGCTCAATTTGACTTGGGTCGTTTACACTTAGGAGCTCAGAGATAAAAGTATTCTCACGAGACTCAATTTTAATATATTGAGCGTATATATTACTAGTTAACCAGTTTGATTATCTTTTTGACCTTGTTATTAAACAAAGATTTCTACAAATTTACTTTTATTGTATGTTGCATGTGAAAACTACTAAATCCAAACAATCACAAACATATATATTTTATGATTGCATTCATGATTTCAGTTACAATTATATATATATTATTACTAATGTCACTCTATAATTAGGATGGCATGCATGAAGTTTTTTTTTTTATCGAGATCGTGGTATCTCAAAGGCTTTATAAGGCCAAGGACTAATCCGGCATGCATGAAGTTAACATGTGCTTAAACATTTGAAAATGGGGCCTCCTATAATGGAGTTTTAATCATTTCCTATTGATTTATTAAGCACATTAAGAATAAAGTCATCAAGTGGAAAACGAATCTATGTTCACCTAATTAAAATTTTGTCTTGTTATTATGTACACTATTTTTGTACGTACTCGTGTAAAGTCCTTGAATTAGTAATATTTTCTTCCATTAAGAATAACAAGCCTAGCTCTAGCTAAGCTATCTCAAAATTAACTGATCCAAACTTCAGACTATGTAAGAGTGGATCACCTGTTAGGCTGTTATTGACAACATTGCATTGGATCATGCAAATGATTCAAGTCAAAAAAAACTACGTACAGAAGGACGTAACTTAATTTCATATATATTCTTATCTTATCTTCTGTACGTAGTCACGACCTTCTCACTTTTTCTATCTTGATTATTCTTCTTCTTCCCCATAATTGAAATTGAAATGAATGAAAGTTCAAATATCACGGAAAAGCTGTCGAAAAAGTTATCCTTCGAAACTGACACACGCTAGCTCTATATCATGTTGTCTATGTGAAATCTGAGATCGCAGCAGACACACAGCAAGACTTGGACTTGAATATTATGGCAACGCACGAGCATTACACATTGAACACCAATTAATGAAAACAATATATACATATATATATATCTTCAGCTTTGTTTCCACTTGGAGCCACGACCATCTCTGCATGCATGCACGGCTCTGAAATCTTTTGGCTTTTGATGACTGCTTGTTTTCATTTTAGGCAGTTTATACCTAGCTAGGTTGTTTCTGCAATAATATTGAGCAAATAATATTGATAATTCTATGGTCAAAGCTAATGGGATGGATAATCTTTTGTGCTGAAATTGTTTAACTCATGTCACAATAAGTAGATATGCCTAAACGGTAGGTAATTAAGTGCCATTTTGAATACTTCAAAGGTTAATTATTTTCTCTTTTAAAAAGACCCTAGAAACTTTTCTCCAGATCCGGCGGCGACAAAGTTAATTCCTGCACCTTGCATACTTACTCCTACGATGCTTTCCTTCAGCTTTGCAGTGACTCTTTTTGTTTGGTCCTTATTTTTCTTCTACTGATGGATTTTGTTCCTTCATTTGGGCGTTGGTACGTTGTGAAGACGACTTCTAGTATCGGTGTTGCTGATGTTTTCGACCTTAGTTGTCGTGGGTGCTTTCAAGTTGTAGGTTGAGTTATTTTGATCATGTTTTTCCGATTGGATTGCATGAACGGAGCCAGAATTTTGAAATGCTCTTAGCTAAATTTTCCTTTATGAACTTTCTTTTAAAAAAAAATCGACAATGGTTGTTTTTTTCAATGAAATTTTTCAATATTTAATTGATAAAATAATGAGTAAAAGAATTTACAAATGTCAATGATTTCAATTTGACTAAAGTTAAGGTTAGTAATATAGCCAACAATCTACAGCTCACTTGTGTAACTTTATAATGAGTTAAACTCTTCTAATAATGATGAGTTTGAAATTGAGGTAAATTGATAAAAAGAAGTTTTTAAAGTGTAATTAAATTATATGCATGATAAATGTGTAATTGAACATATATATATACTACGTACTCTCCATTTATTCCTCCATCTCAAGATTTAATTTTAAATTAGGCTTACATATGTATCCGAGTTATATGTAAAGACTTTGAAAAAGTCACCATATTGTGTCTATTGTTTTCATAACACAAACCATAAAATGCAGATACCTCAAACGTCAACTACATATAATCCCCAATTAATCAAAACTAAAGTTTAATGGAAAAAATTTGTAAAGGGTTGAAACTTGACCAGTTTATTGATTATGTATGTTGAGCTCAAGTGTTGAACCCTATTTTTAAAACAAGAATCTTGATTATAGTGAACAGAATATAAGGATATAGTAACATGACCGTGTTGATGACATAAGATTCAGTGTGGCATTAGCAATTCTTTCATAGTACAAGGTGTAAAAGTGGAAATGGGGGTTCAAAGTTAGGTCGGATATTAAAGAAAGAGAGTTTATAGAGTTTGAAAAAGAAATGTAGTGACGACGGTGGAATTTAATAAGACAGCCGAAAAAGATTGAAGAAAGAGTATACTGTATTGATTCCTTTGATGGTGAAATAATCACAGATAAGGAGGGAGCCTATTTAGACCAAGGAGGTGGCTTGATCAAGAACCTATCTAGCTCCAAGAAGGTTTTCGATAAGGATTAGTGGCGAAAGTTGAACTTTTCCTAATCGATCGAAAGAACATCTTCAACAGACTCTTTAATTAAGATTTTAAGTTAAAATTTAAGGACCGGTGAGTTGTGGCATGTTGGTTATTTAAAATAACTAACACCTTTGAGGTTACGAGTTCAAATCTCATAGGCATCATGAGATGAATGAGATGGGGATAAAAAAAAAGAGTTAGAACTAATTAGGAGCGTAGGTAGCAAGCAGCATGGTTGGAGTAATTATTATTATTATTACTTACTAAAAAAACGATGATGGTGGTTTTGCCATTTGCTGATGCTAAAAACCCTAAACCCTAAGAGCTCATTCTAAAGTAGTCTAATAATCCCTAATGTGTAAAGGGTATTTATATCAATTGAAGAAATCAACCATGCCTGAGTTCTAAACTAATACCCCGGCCATAACAATTTGCAGCTGTGGTAATGGTGCGGGGATAAGAATGTTGGAAGTGACGAAGGAATTGGAATTCCACTTGGGAATTTCCACTAATTTTCAATCTCTGAAACAAAAATATTAAAAAAATAAAGATTAGAGGGAACTAGGTTCAAAGTTCATTACTACACAGACTATGTTCAAAGTATAAGCTGTAGCGACATTAGTTTCAAGGGCAGTTGATACTTGGGGCAATATATATGTACCAAACCCTATATATATATATATATATATATTTTGTATTGATACTTCAAAGTTTTTGTCCTTCACCAACTAATTAGTCAAAGATCCTAACCAAAACTCTATTATTGACTACGACTGATCGAGATTTTTGACAAACAGAGATCGATGTACCTAATTAGTCAAAGATCGATCTCTGTTTGTCAAAAATCTCGATCAATCGTCGTTGATTAATCATAATTTTCTGATCAGGAACATCTGCCTTGAAGTACTATATATTTCATTGTTTGTTATTTTAAGGGTAATTCAGATAATAAGAGATAGAGCTCAATTTCTCTTGTCATGTAGCAGTGAACCCTAACCCTATATAGGGTTTTGTTTTTGGCCTGTAACGAAGACTCTTCCTCGTGGTGCATGTTACTCGAGCTCATCAAGCTTGGTGCTCTCATGTTTGCAAACTACAGATCGTCGTGCTTGGATTATTAGCACTTGCCAAACTCATGACAACGATTTTTTTTTTGTTTCTTATAAGCCTTTGGATCAATTTTTTATTTTTTTGACCTAAAAAAATTTCATTCAATCAAGAGTATTGTTATGTTTACTTACCCCTACCATGTAATCCAATCGCCCAAGAATGATAAAATTTACTTAATTTTTGATGTGGGGTCAATTTGCATTTCCATTACATTTTTGCTAGTAAATACAAGGGAAGAGCGTCGATCTTGGTGGTCGATTGCCTCATCTTGTTGCTACTCATGGGCGGTTTTTTTTGGTTGATCCTGGTCGAAGTTGGCAGCTTTGTGATTCGTGCTTTTGAAATTCAGATTGAATTTGGGACATGGGTTCAGGCACGGAACTATGATTGAAATCTTGGGGTGGCTAATTTTATATGTCCAATTTAGTTGCCCGAAGGGCAAACTTTTTTTTTTGCTCAAAGCCATATATATGAGTCATATAGTGAAGAACTCAAGGAGATTGAAGATTTTTGTGGCTTAGATTGCCTGGAAGATAGAAAATTCAGTTGAGAAACTGACCATGGAGTTGCAGAAGAAGAAAAAACACAGAGAAAAGAGAAGAAATGATGGAGAGAGAGAGGGCTACTGAGAGGTGATTTTGGGGGGGGGGGGGGAGGCTGGAGAGGGAGAATCTATGTACTAATTAATACTTTAGCAAAATTTTGGGAGGGGCTGCAGCACACCCTAGCCCCCCCTTAGTTCCGTGCCTGCATGGGTTATGCTTCTCTTATCTCGGGGTGGCGGTCTTTGGCGAATCATGTGGGGTTTTGGTTCCCTAATATGTAGTGGTGGTTGTGGGGTTCTTCGGGTTTGGGTTGGCTAGCTCTGGTTTCTAGTAACTACGTCGGTCTGGGTTGTTAGGGCAGCGTCCTAGTACAGGTTCGACGATAGTGCTTGGAGGATGACCCGGGTCGGGTTTGGTTTCGACATTCAGGTGAGATTCAACTTTGGATTTTGGATCAATTTTGAATCCAGACTTGGATCCGGTTGGTTTTGCTGGTTTGGGCTACTGTATTAATTATGTCTCAAAGGGGAGGACTGGTTTTTTATTTATTGTTTTTTTCTTATTTTTGTTTGTCACCATATATTTACATGTGAGTATGATTGGTTTCAATGGTAATACTTGCACGAATTCTTTTGTTAGGGTTGGTACTGGCAGTAAAATCAATAATGCATGTTGTATATATGTATTGTTATAGGCATGTATTATTATTTAGGTCACAATCGTCAGTTGCTAGTCCTTTTCAAGATGCTAGCTATATCAAACAATTGTAGTGGTTTTTCATGAATTTTTTTTAAAAGAAAAATAAAAAGCAACTTAAGATGATAAAAGAGTGGAACTCAAAAAATAATTGGTATCGATCCATATATTGATCGATGAAGCTAGTTTGCAGACCGAGATGCAGCACATAACTAGCTAAAAATCAAACTGCATCTAGAATATTTTTCAATAATACGTAATATTAATTAACTTGCTTCATCCTAGCAGCTTAACGAAGAAAACACATACAAGATTAATCTCATAATTAATATCTGTTTGACTAGCTGGTGGTTTAATTAATTGATGAAGTAGCTGGTGGCCGGTTTAATTAGTTGATAAGTAAAGAGTCCAGGCCAGTCCCAAACCTACAAATACAATTAACTCAAGCAATTGATCGATCCATGCTAGCAACATATAAATTAACCAGGTGCATGCATGGTGATAGAGCTAGTACGTATATATATATATGTATAGCTAGCTAGATAGATTGGTGGCCACTAATTAAGATCAATTACATCACATTTTTCACTAGAAATTGACGGAAACTGATCCAACTATAGTCGATATATATATATGTCAAGCTAGAGTAGCATATATTAATTTCTCTGTATTTATTTCTGCCGGCCAAACGTACACTTTATTTCTCTTTATTATTATTAAAAAAAATAATATAAATTCAAATTTAATTAAAATAGAGAGCATTTGTGTAGACGTATTTTCAAACTGGCTAGCCAAAATAACTTTTTAGTTACTTTAGCTAAATTTTAGTTAAAAAAATAGTTAGCCTGGTTAAATATGCTTTTTTTTTTTTGACCTGAGTCAAGATATCCCAAAGGCTAATCCCTGCGGCGCATGTGAAATGTTCCAACTGTGCATTGCAGCACAGTGCCTGGCCACTTTGATAGCTTCGTGATTCGAACGCGGGTTGGAGGGTTTCCAACCTGGATGCTGATCCACTAGGCCACTTGCAGTGGTTTGGTTAAATAATAAATATGCTCTTAGATTAGAAGCAACCGCGCAGTTTGCGAAAATTGGAATATTAGGTAAGATAATTAGGACTGATTCCCTTAAAAAAAAATTAGGACTGATTATTGGTTATTAATACCTCTTAATTTCATAGCTTAATTAGTATTAATTTCTACTAATTAAGCTAATGCTAGCTCTTCTTGGCTGTCATTTCTGTTGACAACTGAAGAATTAATTAGACGTTTTTGCTTAATTTCCTGGCCTTAATTGTTCTTCTATTGTTTGGTCTTTCGTTGAATAAATTGCTTCAGCAATATCTTGTTTTTTTTTTTTTTGAGTTCTTCAAAAACCTCACAAATTAAAAAAGCTATTCAACCAATCGCACTCTTGTACTGTTACTTGAACTCTCATCTGGCAGGGCCGCAAATGCCAGCAGGCCGCAGCTTGAACTCTGAAACAGATTCTGAAGTGAAATTCATAACTCAAAATGAAGGAATTAGACTTATATTAGTGTTGATGATTCTACCTTCACAAATAGATAACTGTTTTTACATCAAAGGAAAACAAAATCATGCCTTTCTTACAACGTTGCCATCAACATGGCTCGAATTTTGGCTCTAAGATCATCAGAAACCTCAGTGGTACCAGAAGGCTGAGATGGCGCTCTTCCAACCTGATTCGATATTGAAATATCCACAGAAGCTTCCCTGCTAGCGTTAGCGCCCCCACTAGCTATTGATTGATCTGACTTTGAAATGATCTCTCCTTCCTCTAATTCCATTTCTTTTTCAGACTTGCGTCCTCTGTGCTTTACAGATCTCCGTTGGTGCAGATGCTCGTCCTCAGACGAGCAACCATGATTTTGCCGATGCCGAGGCTCATCATCAGAAGAGTCGCTATGCTTATGCCTGCGTCGAGAATTCCGATGCTCGCTATGAGTATGCTGGCGTTCAGCGTGCCAATGCTCGTCATTGGAGGAGCTATGATGCTTATGCCTTTTTGAAGGCTGATGTTCATCGTCAGAGCTATTGTCCTTATGCTTACGACGAGAATGCCGATGCTTCTCATCAGAAGAATTGTCATGCTTACGACGGTGACGAGAATCTCTGTCCTTAGAAGAGGAATGCCTCTTGTGCCTGTGCCTGTCCTTGCCATAGTCTGAAGAATGATGAGACCGACGCTTCTTCCTAGAGTGCTTGCGACCCTTCTCATCTTCTTGCTTGTTCTCTTTTTCTTCGTCATTGTCATCTTCACCTTCACCTTCACCATCTTCTTCTTCAAGCCTTTTAGTACGATAGGCCTTCTTTGATCGTCGCTCATTACATTCATCAACAGAAAATTTCCTGTCAAATTCCTCCACCTTATCTGAAATATCAACTTCCAATGGAGCTGAACTCCCTTCTCTTTCTTTGGTTGCAAGATTTACAACCTCATTACCTGACGAAGAAACCCCAGATTCTGGTGGCTCAACAGAGACGCCACGCAATGATTCAGTTTCTAGCGGTGCAGATCCACCTTTTATCATGGCAGCAAACATCTTTGCTCGTTTCAATCTTTCGGCCTTTAGCTTCTGCTCTTTAGTCAAAGATGATTCAGAGGAGTCGGCCTCACTTGCAGCTGCAAGAGCAGCTGTCTCTGCAATAGCCTTGGCAACAGGAACAGGAATGTTAGGCTTCGTGGAACAATATGCCTTTTGACTCCCTGAGCTCAAATCTCGGCCACCCTCATTACTACCTTGACCGGCACCACTTGAAGACGATTTTGAGAATATGTCTAAACCCGGATTCTTAATGCCTCTTGTGGCAGCCTGAAGAATAGCTGCAGCTGCGTCCAGACTGACGCCAACTTCTGGCTGGTTTGATTTGGACGATGAATCATGTCCATCCTTCTTTGACTTGCCGATTACCATCTTAAATTTTTCTTTCCTGTCATAATCAAACGGTATTTCATGACCAGCAGATCCTGAGGAGTGAGCATCACTGCCCTTGGTGGCTTTCTTGTCCACTACATGCCCCACCGACTCATGCTTCTCAGAAACCAAGCCCTTGCCATGTAACTTGGACTAGAAAAGGGCCGGACATGAACATCAGTAACGCAGAGGACAGTCAGAAAAAAAAAAAAAAAAAAACGAAGTGAAACCAAGGACTGGCAAAAAAACAATGACACAAATAAAAATAAACTTCAATAAATTACCATTAATCTAACTGTTACTGGCGACTCACAACATCTAAACTCATGTATTATCCCATGCACATAAAAGCCACGCCACATAGATGGCACGTCTACTTAAACACTGTTGAATAGCTGCTAATACCATTGGCAATCCAACAGCTTTTAAGTAGATTCCCATGTGCACACTTTCTATGCACATAGGAACATTCTTATCAAATATAAATTAAATAACTTCTAACACTACACAATTTTACACAGCACACAGCAAGCACATATACACACTACGCATATTAATATCACAAAGAAATTTAAGGAATAGGCTAATAATACAGGATGCCATGGAGCCACATTAGTGCACTAAATAAGATTATCATGCAAAAACCCAAAAAAAAAAAATCATTAAAGAGACTACAAGGTTCTGCAGATACACACCTCCTGAGCATCTTGAAGAACTTTCAGGTAATAAGGATGATATTGATTAGATGGCAGAAGGAACAAAAATCTTCCCTGTTTGCAATTCTGCTCAGCCAGAATAGCTTCAAACTCTCTACCATTCTTCAATATGAACTCAACTATTTTCTCAACAACTCTCCTTTGATCAGATGGTGGCTCCAAAATGGGTAATTCAACCTTTGAAACGCTAGGCATAGTAGGAGCCTGTGACTTATTGGCAGCAGTGGAACCCAAGGCATCACTTTCTTTCTTCATCCCACTTGTAGCTCCACCTTTAACCATGCTAATGGTACGATTATGTTTAATGATATTAACTTTTTCCTTCAAAGGAGGACATGGAAACTTGGAACCAATGTCATCTTTCCCAGTTACATTTCCGGTAGATTCTTTCTGTTCTGACCCATGCACAGTTGCACTAATTGCATCAACAGCTTCCTGCGAGCTCACTTTTTGCAATTCCAATGCATCCTCAGTTGTATCATCCTCATCCTCTCCAGACCCATATACAGAACCAAGCAAAGACAATGCACCACCTGTCTGATCAAGACCACCAACGTTTTTCTTCTCTTCATCTAGAGAAATTCCGTGGGTATCATACTTCAGTAGTTCTTGGTGATCGACAAGAAACCTAAAGTATGCATGAAGGTGATGGTCAGGCATCAAGAACCCAAACATTGGATTGTCTCCCTGTTTCACCCTCAAAACAATTTCCGACTGTCCCCCATGCTTGGCGACAAACGTAGCCGTTCTTGCAATGATCAGATGTATCTTTTCTGTTGGAGGCTGAGAAAAGAAAAACACAAAGAGAAAATAATCCTTCAGAACACTGAGAATTTCCAGTAAAGGCAATTTCATCTCAAAAGAAGTATCATGATAATTAATAGAAAGCCGCAAGTTAAACCCTCTGAACCTCAAGATAAACCCCAAGATAACCATGGAGAACAAAGAATATAACTCTACGAAGATAGGTTTCTTCCAATTTGCTCACAAGCAGAAAGATTCAACAAGTTTCTACAATCCTAATCCCACCTGCACAGAACCTTGGTAACAAGAACTGCATGCCTGCTCCGAGCATCTGAAACTTAGACATGGTAAGCCTTAGAATAAGACATGCACCTTAGCAATTATCATCTGGCCATATTTGCTATCTATCAAACAAACAATAATATCCCAGTCATATGAAATCGCATATGGGAAAATAAGAAACAGGAAGGAGTGTACTTACAAGGTTTTGAATTAAGCTTTCTGGCACCGGAAAGGCTGGACAAAAAGCGGGCTCAGCGTCATTACTCTTCTGCTCTGTGGATTCATCCGGGTTTCCATATGCAAAGGCAACAGAGTGATAGCCGCCATTGTTCGACAGGTCTGCATCATTACCTGAATCTGGACATAAAAAGTATGATAATCAAAATCTTACTTTCACAATACAGTGACGCCATTGATACACAACAGCCAATCAACATAACTAGTGGAAGCAAAAGAAAAGGCTAAAGTTAGATAGGAATACTCTTACTTGTGTGTCTGAGATATGAAACTGTAGCAAATTACATTCCATCCTGCAAACTGGAAAAATATTGCAAAAAGAATAACACTGATAGAAATCCCCTCCCTCCCTCATCTATACCTTAAAGTCCATACAGGCATACTCCCAATTCTGGAAGGTTCATGTTTTACATGGTATGGATTAAAGAACCAGCCCTCTCTATTTTGTACTTAATCTCTCTAAGAAACTGCAGAGGTCATGCAAATACATAGGCCCATCCCAAAACTAGCTTTCCCGGACAACGTTAATCCAAGCAACTATCAGGTATTGTACTCTAGACGCTACATAAAGAAACTTAAACTAAACTCCAAATATTTGCATATTAACCAACCCAAAGGGAAAGATTACAGTAAATCTACATTTCCTATGATTCGACTTTGTCATTTTTTCCTTTAACTCAGCATTAAATTGAAATCATTAACACTCCATCCAAAAAACAAAGTCCAAGATTAATTCCATTAGCATTTGATAGTTGTGGACAAACCCTCAGGGCTCAGGCCGTCTATTAAGCTTGAGGCATTCATGGAACAAAGCAACTCCTTTCACAATTTTGCTGGATTCTCAACAAATTACAATCACGCTAAAATCTTTCAAATGAAATCAGTGTTACTTCTGATAAATCTTATTAAGCATAAGTCAAAGCAACAGAGTGGCAAAGCCTTCATGTAGCTAAAACACATGTAACTACTTCACTTGGGCTAATTTGGAAATCGTTTGAAAAACAATTTCTCATTTTTCCTTTTACTCTTCCACGTCCATTTTCTCACTGGTCCTGATTAATAACAAACTCGCTATTTCTTAGACACTCTCTCAGCGAACAAAGCAAGTAAAATCATCATCCCCATAGCTTTTGAACAAAACTAAATAATTAAACACCAAGCAATTCAAACTATAATAACTTATCTAATTCACATGAAGCAGGAGACGCAATTTCTAAAAATTAAAAAAAAATCATTAAATTTCTTCACTGGAGTTTAAATAATATACCTTGTACTTCTTCCTCCGACGGCGACGGCAAATCGAGGTACCGCTCCTGATCAAGCTCCGACTCCAGCGAGGCGTCGTGATGAGGCTGTCGACGGCGCGTGCGAGGAGGCAAAGGAATGGGGAGGAGGTGACGAACGTCGTAGCGGTCGATGAAGAGCGAGTTCCACTCGACGAGGGCGTCGGGTGAGTTCACGAACGAGGCGCTGTTGTCGTCGTCGAAGAGCAGCGCGTGGCGGCCCACCACCTCCAAATCCATCTATTTTCGTCCGCCGATTGGAGCCAAAGTGCGACGATGCAGAGAGAGAGAGAGAGAGAGAGAGAGAGAGAGCCAGAGAGGGGATTGGGATTTAGGAATCAGAAGAAAACCCAATGGTGATTTTCTAGGGGGTCAGGATTTTTGTACAGAGACCAAGATATATTACGATTTGGTTGGTTCTGACTTCTGTGGTTTGGTCCAAATTATGAGCGGGTCCGGTCTTTTATTTTTTTGGTAAAAAGGGGCCCAATGCCCAAGCAAAAAGTTCCAGTGATATCATCAAGAACAGCACTCGAAATGAAGTGAGTGTGGCATAGAAGGAAGTCTTCAGAGGCCCAACTCTTGATCAGTTCTTCTCTTAGCAAGGGCAGCAGCAACCATGTTCCTTTCTCTATATATGTGCTAGATCGAGTAAAACTGAGAGTAAGGACTTGTAGTTAGCAAGATGATGGGTGACCAAGCGAAGCATTTAATTTTGTGATTTTGTCTAAGGCGGTTGGTGTAGTGGTTTGACACCAAAGTTGTTTTAGAAGAGATCCTGATATCGACTCCTCTCTATTTCAATAAGAAGCAAAGATCGAACTCTCAACCTCTCACATGAAAACTCATGTCTTAACCACAAAAGTGACAAAACCACATGTTTCACCTATTATACTTTTGCAAAATTTTATATTTATTGTATTCCCACTACAAAATTAAAAAAAAAAACTAGTAAATATAACCAGTACTTTGCATGGCCCTTTTGGTGCATTCTTTCTTGACCTATCTTAATCAAAACAGAAAATTCTCTAAAATAAAGGACTTGCATATTGAATTAATTGTGTTTGCTATGATTATGTATGTCCATCTTTTGTTGAATACTGAAGAGTCCATTTTTATTAATTTACCAAAAATAAATTATATATTGGAGACTATTTGAATAACATGCACCTCCATCAATGACAACTAATATCTTGTATTTTATTTGATTAATTAGATAAATTCAAGAACAACATCTTCTTTGTGACTTTTTCCAAGAAGCCCAATTTGGCCCTTATGGTAAAAGACCTATATAGACAAAAGGGTTATCAGGCACCTACTTTCCACAGTGAAGCGAACGCATTGAAGGCGCTGCAAGAATTTCTGAAGGAAGAAGAGCATAATAATTTATTGTTAGTCCTAGATGATGTTTGGTCTGGATCAGGATCCCTGCTTGAGAAGTTTGATCTCAAAATGTCAAATAAGATTTTAGTGACATCAAGATCTGATATTCTGAGTTTCGGTTCTTCTTATATATCAATTACAACTATTGAATGATGACTGTTTGAGCCCAAATGAAAAGAGACTGTTTGACTCTCCCCTGCGGTTTCCAGCGCAAACAATGACAATGCAATGAAACTTTTTCATCACACATGCAGCATCCTTGGGAGACAAGAGCTCTCATATTCCAAAAGATCTTTCAAAAAAGGCGAGGTGATGATCATTTCTTTCTTGCATTTAAGCTTACTAAACAAAGTAGATCATCATTTAACCATGTTTGATCTTCTTGAAACTTCAAGTACCTACAGATAGTAAAGCGCTGTAATGGATTTCCACTTGCCATTACAGTGGCGGGAAGATCACTCTGTGGACAGCCTATAGAAATGTGGCAAAGTCGAGTAATTGAATGGTCGAAAGGTTCTTCTATTCTTGATTTTGAGACCGAATTGCTTCTTCGTTTCCAAAGCAGCTTAGATGCCTTAGATAACGATATGGCCATTGTCAAGAAATGTTTCTTAGATCTAGGTTCATTTCCTGAAGACAAGGAAATCTCAGTTAATGCCCTGATTGATATGTGGGCAGAGTTGTATGATCTAGATGAAGATACTTTGTGCATTGCAAAAATCTATGAATGATCAGCAATCGAAGTTTGGCTAATCTGGTATACGAAAGGTATGCGCGCAATAAGTTTATGAATTTTACATTTCTCTTGTATGATATGTTCATACTGTAGCTACTATGAATAGGCTGCCATGCATGCCAACATTAATTTATACTTAGAAAGTGTGTTCATTAATTATAAGAAAATTTGCTAATTAGTTTTATAATTATTATATATATAGGAAGTTGAAAATAGAGGGGGATGGAGACTACAGCATGCACTTGTTAAGCAGCATGATTTGCTTAGAGAGCTGGCCATCTACAACTCGAAACGAGGCCCCATACGGCGTAGAGAAAGAGTGATTATAGAGATATCTGGAAACAATATTCCCAAGTGGTGGAAAGAACAAAAGTATATATCAACCCATCAAGGCTCGCCTGTTATCTATCTCAACTGGTACGTACATACGTTTTCTCATCTTTCCATCTCTTTTCTTTAACAATTATTGTATTACGTACTTATACAATTTATTTTTACGTGCAAAGACTTGAATACGTACGTACCCAGTAATTCAATACACTTATAATACATACTGACATGAAAAAACATGTTGTCAGATGGAGAGTTCTCAATGAAATGGCCCAACATGCAATTACCAGAAACAGAGGTTTTAGTCTTGAATTTTCAGTCAGACAATTATACCTTACCCGAATTTTTGGAAAAAATGGCAGATAAATTGAAGGTGCTCGTAGTCAATAATTATGGTACATTATATAATGAGCCAAGTAATTTTGAACTACTGGTTCCTTATCAAATCTAAGGAGAATTAGATTAGACACCATCTCTCTTTCTTGCATAACCAAGAACCCGGTACAATTGAAGAGTCTACAGAAAATATCTTTGCGCAACTGTACAGCTTTCAACAATGGTTTCGTCAAAATTTCAGAAACATTTCCAACTCTGATGGAAATGTCCATTGAAAATTGTCTAATGAAGGATCCGGAATCTCCGGCAGAGATGATTCATCTAACAAAGCTCAGTGAAAATTGTCTAATGAAGGCATTGCCGGCAGAGCTCTGTGATCTGATTCATCTAACAAAGCTCAGTATCAACGCATGTACTTCGCTATCTGCTTTGCCGGAAGCTATTAGAAATCTGGTGAATTTAGAAGTATTGAGGCTACGAAACTGTGTAGAGTTGTTAGAGTTGCCAGACTCGATTAAAAATCTCAGCAAGTTAAACTTTCTCGATATACATATTTGCAACAAAATGAAGACGTTTCCTGAACACATCGGTGAGCTGAGGAGTTTAAGAAAGCTCAATTTCGTTGGTTGTATTTCAGTATCTACCATGTCTGAAGGGATCGGAAATTTGATCAATTTGGAAGAACTGAGGCTAAGGTGGTGTACAAAGTTGTTGGAGTTGCCAGACTCGATTAGGAATCTCAAAAAGTTGAATTTTCTTGACATTCATATATAATTGCGTCAAAATTCAAGAGCTACCTGAACACATCGGTGAACTGAAGAGTTTAAGAAAGCTGGACATGAGCCGTTGCATGGGGTTGAAAAAACTGCCTCACTCGGTTTTGGATCTTGAACAGTTAGAGGAAGTGATATGCGAAGAGTGTGACGCAACACAGTTATGGCAACCCTTCTTATCCACTCTCAAAAACATACGTTTGGTGGTTGTATGATAGGTACGTAGTCAAAGTGTTTCAAGGTTCATATATGGCTAGCTTGTTTATTGTAATTGATTGTAGCTCAAGCCATTGATTGAATAAATGATTAAAGTTTGGGTTGTTGTCATTTTACACACTCAAATTTCATAGTTTTGAATTCATTCTTTGGCTAATAAAAGTATAAAACGTCACAATTCCTAGCTACAAACTTCACCATCTATAAACTTAATTAGGTGAAATAAATCATCCACTTCAAGACACAAAACTTCAATAATTAATTACAACAGTTCAAAAATATTTAACAAAAAAAAACCTCAAGAAGACCTCACACCTCGAATTATGTACTCAACACTCAAACTAGTTGACATAAGACCTACCCGAACCCAGTTGACACCGAGTTCGACTTCCAAACCCCGAGTCAAGCACCTCCTCCCAATCCACTACTAGGGCTCGTCAACGGGCCGGGCCGGGCCGGGCGGGCCAGGGCCGGGCTAGAGCGGGTTTGGGCCGGGCTGGGTTTTAATCATAATTTGAAAGTCCAAGCCCGGCCCTTTATAGCGGGTCAGGCCCGGGCTTTAACGGGCTACCCTAATTGTCCGGGCCGGGCCGAGCCTAATTTCTTTTATTTTTATTAAATAATTTTATTTCTCCAAAATCCAAACTTTTGAAATTCAAAATAAATAACTTGGGTATCCAAAAAATTCCATGAATTTTTTGGATATATATATTTTGAATTGTGGATATCTCAAAAAATAATTCAGTAAAAAAATCAATTGATCTATAACAGTTTAATAACTAGTAATGTAATTCATATCATAGACGTTTCTTATCTAACGGTGGATCGAGGTCGAAAGAAAGACGAAAGCGGCTAATATTTTTACCATATGCCTATCTTATCCCAATATTCGCATCCAACGATCAATTTTTCCAATTAAGTCTTCCTTCACCTTGTTGATTTCGATAGGTATACATTTCTTTATAACGAATGAATATAGTAGACAACACTAGTAGCATATCGAGATTTGGTGCGATCTAAGACATCGAAAAATGTCTAATGGAAGATTTGGCTTCGCTCATGTATTTAACGCATAGTAATAGGCATCGTGTCAAAAAATTGGCCTTTTTCGTTGTCGTTTCAGCCTCGGTCAATAAGGTCAACTCTTCTTTATTGTCATTTACCAAAATATCCTTTAAGCTAATTTTGCCTTAACGACTCTTTCTGAAATCTGATTTTCGTGTAATTCGCTACCACACGCTCCCATGACTGTGATCCATATACTCATGTAAAAAGTTGTAACCCCGGATCCCATTTTAGTGCAGTTGCCCTTTGAGAATTCTAATTAATAAATATAGGGGCACAAATGGTCATTGTTCTTAACTATGTGGATCGAGGTCGAAACGAAGACGAAAGTGACCAAATTTTTAACCGTAGGCGTAAAATATCTCAATCATCGCATCCAATAGTTGATTTGGTAAATTTCATTTTTCTTAACGATATGATATGATTTTTTAAATATTTACATTTTTTTATAACCAATGAATTTATGAATACGGTTTATAAGTTGTAAATTTGTATAAGTTAATAAGTTGTATTAATAAATAAATATTTTTAAAAAAGAATAGTAATAATATTTTTCCATTTTGGACTATATATAATGCTATTAATAATAATTTTGTATCTAATGCTATTAATATTTTGTAAGAATAATATTTTGAACGATTCCAAATTATGAAAATATGGACTAGAAGTTAATAATATTTTGTATTAATGAATAAATATTTTGTAAGAATAATATTAATAATATTTTGTTTGTACTCCTCATTAATAAATATTTTTGTATTATATGTTATAGTAATATAGTCTATAACTTAGAATATGTTTAAGTAAAGGTGCAATCAACCACAAGACAGAAAGTAAAGAAAAGAGCAAATAGTACAGGAATAGAGAGTATCTTTATTAATGAATATGTGCCTCTATATATAGAGATACACAAGGGTACAATCCATATACTTCTATTCAATATGTAATCCTTATGCTATACTACTACCTAATCTAATCCTAGGTTGACAAGGCACACACAAAGTAGGTTTCCTTCAACACTTCCCCTTGTGGCGTCAACACTAGGTGGTGCTCCTCACGTTGTCTCATTAAAAACCTTGCCAAGTAACAAAAACCCAGTGGGATAAAAATAACCTTGGTCGAAGGGAAAAAGAGTACAACACACCCTTCACATTTGGAAACTTTGCATGGACACTAGACTCCCCCTCAAGTCTGTGTCTCCCCCTGATTTCCACAATCATGGGAGGTCAGATAACTTAAGCAAACCAATGCTTTTCACATGCTTCTCAAATGTGGATTTAGGCAATGACTTAGTAAATAAATCTGCCACATTGTCCTCAGAACGGACTTGATTAACCTTAATCTTAAGGAATTTCTGCTGTTGCTGATTATAGAAGAACTTAGGCGATATGTGCTTGGTGTTGTCGCCTTTGATGAAACCTTGCTTCATTTGTTCAATGCAAGCGGCATTATCCTCATAAATGCATGTAGGTTCATCGGTGGTTGACCTCAAACCACAAGTACTTCTTATATGTGTAGATATGGACCTCAACCATATACACTCACGAACCGCTTCATGGAGAGCAATAATCTCAGCATGGTTCGAAGAAGTGGCAACAAGAGTCTGTTTTGTAGACCTCCAAGATATCGCGGTGTTACCCATGGTAAATACATAACCAGTTTGGGAACGACCTTTATATGGGTCAGAGAGATACCCAGCATTAGCAAAACCCACCAATACATCACAAGGATTTTGTGAATATCGGGCAGCAGCGCCCGTGCGATCGATCGTGACATCATGCGATCGATCGCTCGACGGCAGGGGCTTGGTACGATCGATCGTGGAATTCCCTGCGATCGATCGTCCGACGGCAGAAGGCACGGGTTCCTCACCCATTTTGCCATATTTTCGAGACTCTCTGTAGGGAAAAAACAAACCCATATCAATCGTACCCTTCAAGTAACGAAAGATAGTTTTTATGCCAGTCCAATGACGTTGCGTGGGCGCAGTGCTAAATCTAGCCAACAAGTTAACAGCAAAGGAGATATCGGGTCTTGTACACTGTGCCAAGTACAATAATGCGCCTATTGCACTTAGGTACGGTACCTCAGCCTCTAAAACGTCTTCACCATCATCCTTTGGGCGAAACGGATCCTTCTTTGGATCTAGACTGCGACCAATCATGGGAGTGCTTACAGGATGGACTTTATCCATATTAAATCTCCTGAGCATCTTTTGGGTATAAGCTGATTGATGAATCAGAATCCCACTACTACGGTGCTCAAGTTCTAAACCGAGACAAAACCGTGTTTTCCCAAGATCTTTCATCTCAAACTCAGATTTCAAGTAGTCAGCGGTTTCTCTTAGTTCATCAAGAGTGCCTATAAGATTCATGTCATCAACATAAACAGCTACTATTGCAAATCCGGAACTTGTCCTCTTAATAAACACGCAGGGGCATAAGTCATTGTTCACATACCCTCTTCCAAGCAAGTAGTCACTTAGACGGGTATACCACATCCGTCCAGATTGTTTCAATCCATGTAGTGAGCGTTTCAACCTTATTGCAAACGCGCTCCGTGGTCTGGAGCCACTTGACTTGGGTAACTGAAGCCCATCAGGGACCTTCATATAAATCTCTGTATCTAGATCCCCATAGAGATACGCTGTGACCACATCCATAAGCTGCATATCCAGTTTTTCGGAAACTACCAAACTGATAAGGTAGCGGAACGTTATAACGTCCATTACGGGAGAGTATGTCTCATCGTAGTCGATTCCAGGGCGTTGTGAGCAGCCTTGCGCCACAAGGCGAGCTTTATATCTTATAATCTCGTTTCTCTCATTACGCTTTCTAACAAAGACCCATTTGTATCCAACAGGTTTTATTCCAGAAGGTATTGGCACAACAGGCCCAAATACCGTTCTCTTTGTTAGTGAGTCCAACTCAGCCTGGATCGCATCTTTCCATTTAGGCCAATCAGCTCTAAGTTGACATTCATCAACAGAGCGGGGTTCAATATCATCAGTCTTAATCAACTCTCGTGCACATGCATATGCAAACACATCATCAATGATGATGGAGTTTCTATCCCACGTCCCATGTATACTAGTATAATTAATTGAGATCTCTACATTCTCACGGATAGGTTCTAACGACGGGGCGTCCCCCGAAGATGTCTCTTGGACATAACCATAATCCGGAACGTTTTCATGGGACGGATTTTGAGTATCAATGATGAGAGGGTTATTAGGTGCCATCACAGCCCGCTTCCTAGGGCGTGAATCCCTCGAACCTGGTGGTCTCCCACGCTTCCTCAGCGGAGCCACGGCCTGAGCCACATCACCACCATTACTGGCAGTGGCGCCACCAGCTGTCCCTCCTATAGGGTTAGCTACAGTAGCGACTTTGAGTCCAAGTCCTTGTTCAGGTACTTGCATCCTTGCAGGTGCATTTGCAGCTGGTATATGAGATCTAGTCACTTTAGCAAGATCAGAGAAAGCATCAGGAAGAGAGTCTGCGACTTTCTGAAGATCTATAATTCTACGCACTTCTATTTCTCTTTATGCAGTAGGGGGATCATAATGAGACAGAGTGGGGACAGGCCATGACAATTCTTGTCGTTCCTGTTGAATGTGTACATTCTTATCTCCCCCGAACGACGGGAAGACTGTCTCATCAAAGTGACAATCCGCAAATCTTGCGGTAAATAGATCACATGTCAAGGGTTCTACATAGCGGATTATAGTTGGTGACTCAAAACCAACATAGATGCCCATTCGTCTCTGAGGACCCATTTTAATACGCAGTGGCGGCGTAATAGGCACATAGACAGCACACCCAAATATGCGTAAGTGCGAGATACATGGCTCGTACCCAGTCACTAGCTGTTGCGCAGAAAAGGGTTGGGTGGCTGTGGGTCTCAGACGAATTAGCATAGCTGCATGCAATACTACGTGTCCCCAGGCAGAGAGAGGAAGGTTGGTGCGCATTACCAACGTCCGTGTTACCATTTGTATTCTCTTAATGGCAGCCTCTGCAAGACCATTCTGGGTATGCACATGTGGAACTGGATGCTCAACATCCATCCCAATAGACATGCAGTAGTCATCGAAAGTCTTCGATGTAAACTCTCCAGCATTATCAAGCCTGATAGATTTGATAGGATGATCCGGGTAGTGAGCCCGCATGCGAATTATCTGTGCTAGGAGTTTAGCATAAGCAGCATTACGAGTGGACAATAGCGTGACATACGACCAACGTGTCGACGCATCAACCAACACCATAAAATACTTAAATGGTCCGCTTGGTGGTTGAATAGGTCCACAGATATCTCCTTGGATTCTCTGTAAGAATGGGAGAAGTACTTTAGAATCCTTTGCATAGGACGGTCTTGGTCCAAGTTTCCCTAAGGAACAGGCTTTGCAAAATGAGCGTTTGACCTTCGAGGTCTCAGAAGCATAGGAGGAATTAGTTTCATCCGAGAGAGAGGATTTTTGTCTATGCGATCGATCGCAGGGGGGTGCGATCGATCGCCCGTGCTCTCGGGTTCCTGAAATCGTACAGGAAGGAACGTACGATCGATCGCGGGGACGTGCGATCGATCGCCCGAGCTCTCTGGTCCCTGAAATCGTACAGGGTGGAACCTGCGATCGATCGCAAGATGGTGCGATCGATCGCCCGAGCTCTCGGGTTCGTTCAACGACGCTATCTGGAAGGTCACGATCGATCGCAGGAATCGTGCGATCGATCGTACGGCGTCGGACAGAGGCAATTTTGCCTTTTCTCATAGCTGTCTCATCTCCTTGAATCATTCTTTGATTCTTGCTTCGATTAGCTCGATAGAATGGATGTCCGTGTGAGGTTTTCAGTATACGGATCATCATATCTCGACCAGGGTGTCCCAACCTGTCGTGCCAAAGCCAAAATGTGTCTGAATCCAAGAGGTCATCTCTTATGACATTGTTTGATTCAATAGCTCGGATAGTGGTAGCATATAGGCCACTAGAGAGACACATAAGCTTCTCTAAGATGCGTTTTCTACCGCAGTCATTAGAGGTAATGCAAAGGAATTCTCTTCCATTCTCATCATGCGTTTCAGCATGGAATCCATTGGTTCTTATATCTTTAAAACTCAACAAGGTTCTATTTCCTCTTGGAGCATATAGAGCATTAGTGACATCAATTAGGGTGCCATTAGGCAAGAGGAATTGGGCATGTCCTCTTCCTTGCACAAGATTAGATGGTCCTGCCATCGTAGTCACAGATGAATGTGAAGGCATCATGTCAAGAAACAATTGCCTATGACGCAATATGGTATGCGTGGTTCCGCTATCGGCTAGACATTCAAGTTCTCCGGAATTCATTCCTAGATAAGAAAGCTCATAATTAAAATTGAGTATGCAAACAACTCCAAATTTTATTAAAGATATAAACCGAATGAATTACATCCAAAGTTCCAATCTTGGTCATTGCCCAGAAACTAAATTAACAATACTAAGGAAAATAAAAGACTTAAGCGAAATCAGGAGTATCATCACTCTTCCCAGCTTTAAAGTCATCAACCTTCAACTTGACGTTCTCTTCGTCATCCTCTTGTTCAATGTTGTGAGCTTCCATAGCTTCGCGGTACGCTTTGTATGCATTAGCAACACTCTGAGTGGCTCTACATATCTTGGACCAATGTCCAGTCTTTCCACACCTGAAGCACAACGATGTTTGATCGGAATCCTTTGATTGAGAAGCGTTATTCACGCGTGGTGCACTCCTCTTGAGTGGCACGGCATTAGCGCCTGTGGCTTGCTTAAAACCGGCGGCACCTTGTCCTCTTGGGTGGCCTCCTCGGCCTCCCCTTCGCCTAGTTTGGCGACTACCTTCTTGAGCAGGGCGATTATATGGACCAGGACGTTCAGAGTTGTCCCTAGGATTAGGGTTTCGCCCGCGGCGGCCTCTCTTTGGGGCGCCATTATAATGGGTCTCCGGAACATGTTTTGTTCCCACGGGCCTCGCATTATAATTCTTCACAAGTATCTTCTCGTGCTTTTCAGCAACAGAGAGAGCAGAGATGAGCTCATGAAATCTTGTGATCCGTCTATTCTGTACTTCAATACAATAGTTCTTTGCAACTACCAAGTCAGAGACGGGAAAGGTAGAGAGGGTTTTCTCAATCATCATTGCATCGGTTATGTTCCTCTCACAGAATTCCATGAGGGATTTGATGCGGAGTGCTTCCGAGTTATACTTTAGGACTGAGGCATAATCACAGAAGCGCAGTAGTTGCCACTTCACCTCTAGTTCAGGAAGCAGGGATTCACGAACGTTGCCAAACCGCTCTTCGAGTGCAACCCATAGTGTTCTGGGATTTTCCTCATTGAGGTACTCGGCTTGTAGAGATTCGTCCATATGACGAATCATCAGGATGATAGCTTTGGCATTCTTAGCCTCTAAAGCATCAGCGGTGGCTTGTGCTGTAGCAGCAGCAGCAGCGGCGGCGGCGGCAGTCAGTGGTCCTTCCACAGGTGCGGCGGCATCAGCAGGTGCAGCTGCAGGGGGCTCACGGATTGCAGAGATGCTTCATTGAGCTTTCAGGTGGTTGCGTACATCGCGAATCCACTTATGGTATCCAATGCCCGTGGTATCCAAAGGTGCGAAGTCCAACTTGTTCAGGTTATTTGTCATTTGGTATTCTTTTTCTTGAGTCTTGATTCTTGAACTTTAGAAGATATAGAAGATTAGCAGCAGCAAGCAGAAGCAGCAGCAACTAGTAGAAGGGGGCAGGAGCAAGCAGAAGCAAGCAGGGAGCGGCAGGAAGGAGAAGATGATTCTCGGCAGGAGCTTCGTGCGATCGATCGTGCGGTATCCTGCGATCGATCGTGCGGCGTTCAGTAGCAGCGAAAACACACGGGAAACCTAGGGTTAGGGTTCTAGGGTGTTGGCGCTAGCAGGATGCTATGCTCAAGGATTTTGGCTTCTGATCTCAGATTTAGAGGTTCGTGCTGATAACGTGTTTAAGTAAAGGTGCAATCAACCACAAGACAGAAAGTAAAGAAGAGAGCAAATAGCACATGAATAGAGAGTATCTTTATTAATGAATAGGTGCCTCTATATATAGAGATACACAAGGGTACAATCCATATCCCAATGGGACTTCTATTCAATATGTAATCCTTATGCTATACTACCTAATCTAATCCTAGGTTGACAAGGCACACACAAAGTAGGTTTCCTTCAACAGAATACAAAATATTTATAATTTTATATTATAAATATTTAGGCGGGCTTTTACGGGCCGGGCCGTTCGGACTTTTACGGGCCGGGCCAGGGCTTTTTGCGGGTCGGGCTTTTGCGGGCTTACTACGGGTCCGGGCCGGGCTTGGATCGTTCGGGCCAAGCGGGCCTCCATCGGCCCGCGGGCCTAATGATGAGCCCTATCCACTACCTATATATATATATATATATATATATATATATATATATATATATATATATATCTCTTAAAGACATCAGCTAGCAATTGGATCTATATATAGATTATAGAGAGAACAAAGATGTATTGTTGCAACTTGCAAGGGGTTGAAACAAACTAGATTGCTGCTAGATAACCAATGGCTATCAACAAACAAACAAAAGTTACAATGCTAACTAAGCAAAGTTAGCTAGATTGATGGCGAGTAAATTCGCAACCGTAAGAATTCCGATTATCAAATAATGGCATGGTGTGCAAATCATAAGAAAAATTTAAAGATATATGACTTTGAACCTTCCACAAAAGTCATTTCATAAGTCGTACCTAAACTAGCTATATGCCTATATGACTGCATGTATATGTATATATACAAGGTGAGCAATTTTTGTATTCTCTTGCAAGTTGCAACTATCGATCATTTAAAAAGAAAACCAAGGAAGATCGATAAACATCAATTTTTATTCAGAAGTCTTTTGTGTATCAGAAAATGATGTATATATAATTTAGAAGGAAAAAAAAAATTACAAGATAGTTAGTTTGCACACCAAGTCACCATTATAATAATCATGGTGTATATGCATCATGTTGCTAATTTTACTCAACTTGCATGTTTGATGTGAATTAATGTGATCTGGGATGAATCAAATTAAGAGTAATCAAAGTTAGTAATGTGGATCCATCATTGTTAGTCAAACAAAGCTTAATTAGTTTACTATGAATGATTAATTCGTGACAGGTAAGTTATATTCCTTGCCATATATGAAAGTCTCCTGGAATCTGTAGGCTGGATAGGTGCACAAGTTTAAAGAAAGACCATTTACTTGGTCAATCCATATATGGCAAAAAGTCAATGGCCTCCAACTCGAGCTTTCCATTGAAAAAAAAAGAAAAGAAAAAAAATACTCGTCTTCATCCAGGAACGTACCCTATATTTATTTGGGTTACACTATCAGTTTTTCTCACCAACAAATGAAGTTTTGCTAATCTGTTCTATAGTGTTAATCTGTTCTATCTGCTATCTTCAAGGTTAGATCGAAGAGCACTGCATCCATCATGGCGATGGTGGCGGATTTTGTTGCAGGAAAAGCATTCGAAGCACTGTACGCTGGCGTTCAAGAGCTGATTGGCAAGAATCTCATATTCAAGTCCCTCTTCATAGAAACCAGATCCAGGCTAGACAGTTTAGCACCATTGATCGAGGAAATGGCGCAATACAACCAACAATTGGATCGCCCAAAGAAGGAACTAGAAGCTTTTGGAGTACTAATGAAGGACGGCCTAGAGCTCGTTCTCAACTGCTCTGAGCTTCGTCAGTGGAACATCTACAAGAAGTACAAATACTCCACCAAATTTCTTGAATTGAATGAATCTCTCCAAAAACAGTTCGATGTACTCCAGGTGCAGACAGCAAGGGATGTGAAGAAGACTGGAGTTACAGTAGAGAATATCCAGGTTTCGGTGGAAAACATAAAGGAGGAGGTGTCAATGCTTGTGAGACAAAATCAATCTTCAGAAATAGAAGCTTTAAGTGCAGTACCTGAACTTCCGGCGCTGACAGTCGGATTGGATGCTCCTTTGGAGGAATTGAAGGCGGAGCTTCTTAAGGATGAGGTATCCATGCTTGTGCTGACTGCTCCTGGAGGATGTGGGAAAACTACTTTGGCAACCAAGTTTTGTCATGATCAAGACGTCAAAGGTATCACCAGATATATTAATTATACATTCTAATATATCATTCATTTCTAGTTGCCAACTTGATCCACAGTTACATCTACAAATTCTAGTTATTGATGATATATATTAATCTTTAGTTTTGTATACGAATTGTATAACCCCACGATAGGACTATATTTATCAAGGTTTTAAAAAGCTTAAGGCGTAGTCGAGGCGTTTTCGGCTCTGTAAGGCTTATTTTGAAAAGGCGTAAGCCTTATGCGTAAAAGGCGTAAGCCTTTTGTAATAAAATTTTTATAATACAAAATTGTATTTCATTAATAATAGTTAAGCTAATTCATCAAACCATCCAAGTTTTAAGGGAATTTTAAGTTTAAACAATCAAACTCAAACAACTACAATGGTGAACAAACATAAAAATGAAAAAATACTTCATTCTTCCACGTCTTCCTCATCATCAAGTAGCAAATCACCATCCAAACTATCATCATCATCACTAGCAACATTTTCAGCTTCAAACAAGGGATTGGTATCATCATATGGATTGGGACGTTCATCCTCCTCATCATCAACAAGTGTTCTTAGGGACTTATATTTTTTTCCTCCTATACCCCGTTTCGTCCCCATGTTTTTTTTTTTTTTTTTGTTAACAAGTCTCATCCGCACCTAGGCTTAAAATGCTTAAAAGGCTTAAGCTTTTTAAGCCTTTTTTAAGCCTCTAACATGAGGCGAGTTTTACTCAAGGCTATTGTGCATTTGACGATAGACTATGCATTAAGCGAGCCTTGAGGCTAGCCTGAGGCTAGCTTTTTAAAACCTTGATATTTATAGGCATAGGCTAGCTTTGTTAAGAAAATTGCTTTCAGTACTTTTTTCTTGCTTTGCATCTAGCTATAGTTTGTTTTTTCTTGCACAGTTATAGACAAGTACTATTCAGCAGAAACAAGTTATACAAAATGATTTACTTACCATGATCATTGACACTGAATTTACTGTATTTGATTAGATAAATTCAAGAACAACATCTTCTTCATCACTGTTTCTAAAAAGCCTGACTTGAAGCTTATTATGGAAGAGCTATATAAACAAAAGGGTTATGAGGTACCTACTTTCCAGAATGAAGTAAATCCAGTTAAATGGCTGCAAAAAATTCAGAAGGAAAAAGGTGATGATCCTTTATTGTTGGTGTTGGATGATGTATGGGCTGGATCAGAATCTCTTCTTGAGAAGTTTGAATTCAGAATGTCAAATTACAAGATTTTAGTGACATCGAGGTCTGAATTTCGGAGTTTCGGTTCTTCATATCATCTAGAACTACTGGATAAGGACAATGCAATGAAACTTTTTCATCATACAGCATCCTTGGGAGACAAGAGCTCTCATATTCCAAAAGATCTTCCAAAACAGGTGAGGTGATTTTTTCTTTCTTGCATTAATTTAATCTTATTACTTGACTTATTTACTAAAACATTCTCATTAGAATAAAGGTAGTTACTAGTTATATCTAACCATTTATGATCTTCTTGAAACTTCAACTACGTAGATAGTAGAGAGCTGTAATGGATTTCCACTGGCCATTACAGTGGCGGGAAGATCACTTTGCGGGCAACCTATAGAAATGTGGCAAAGTAGAGTAATTGAATGGTTGAAAGGTGCTTCTATTTTTGATTTTGAGACCGAATTGCTTCTTCGGCTCCAAAGCAGCTTAGATGCCTTGGATAATGAAATGCCTATGGTCAAAAAATGTTTCTTAGACCTATGTGTGTTTCCAGAAGATGCTGAAATCCGAGTTACAGCTCTCATTGATATGTGGGCAGAGTTGTATGATCTAGATGAAGAGACTTTATGCATTTCCAAACTCTATGAACTCAACAATCGCAGTCTGGCTAAATTTTTTCAAAAAAGGTATGCAATACAAGCTTACATGTTTCTCCTGTGCCTAAGATATTTTCATTTAGTTGCATAATGCATAAGTTTACAACAATTATTCTGAAAAGTGTCCTCAATGTTTTATTTATTTTTAATCATGAATTATATAGGGGGTTGAAATTGGTGGAGGATAGAGATTACAGTGACTACTTTGTTACACAGCATGATTTGCTTAGAGAACTGGCTATCTACCACTCGAAACGGGACCCGATAGAGTGTAGAGAAAGACTGATTATAGAGATATGCGGAAACAATCTTCCCAAATGGTGGAGAGAACAAAAGAATCAACCCATCAAGGCTCGCCTAGTATCAATCTCAACTGGTATGTATATTGTCCCATCTCTCTTTACCTCAATTACTTGTACAATATTTACATACAAAAACTTTGTTATATATAATTTCCCTATATATATGTGTGTCAGTCTGTGTGTACTGTGTTTATTTCACGTCTGTACTGACATCAGATAACATGTTGTTCGCGCGCAGATGGAGATTTCTCAGTGAGATGGCCTAACATGCAACTACCAGAAGCAGAGGTTCTAGTCTTGAATATTCAATCAAAGAACTATGCCTTACCCGAATTTGTGGAGAAAATGGATAAGCTCAAGATGCTCGTTGTCACAAGTTATTCTACCTTTTATAATAAAATAGATAATTTTCAACTACTGGATTCCTTATCAAATCTCACGAGTATCAGATTAGAAGGCATCAATTTTTGTAGCATAACCAAGAGCCCAGTACAATTGAAGAATGTACACAAGATGTATTTGAGAAAGTGTATATATCTCGGCAACGGTCCTGTCAAATTTTCACATGTAATTCCAAATTCCAAGGAAATGGTCATTGATTCTTGCTACCATTTGGTGGAATTGCCTGCAGAGCTGTGCGAGCTGATTCCTCTAACGAAGCTCAAAATCACCAATTGTATTGAGCTATCTGTCTTGCCTGAAGCGATTGGAAATCTGGTCAATTTGCAAGTGTTGAGGCTACGGTACAGTAAGATTTCAGAGGTTCCAGACTCGATTGGGAATCTCAACAAATTAACATTTCTTGAGATTTCTGCTTGCCATAAAATTGACAAGTTGCCTGAACACATCGGTGAGCTTAAGTGTCTAACAAATCTCAGCATCCAGTGGTGCATTTTGCTATCTGTCTTGCCTGCAGCGATTGGAAATTTGGTCAATTTACAAGTATTGAGTCTAAGGTGGTCAAGAGGGTTGTTAGAGTTGCCAGACTCGATTAAGAATCTCAAAAAGTTAAACTTTCTCGACATACATAGTTGTGACCAAATGAAGGAGTGGCCTGAACATTTTGGTGAACTCAAGAGTTTAAGAAGGCTTGACATGACTTATTGCAATGGACTGAGAAAACTGCCTCAATCAGTTATGAATCTCCAACAATTAGAGGAAGTAATATGCGACGCTTGGCATGCAAAGCGTTTCTGGGAACCCCTCTTACCCAATCTCAAGACCACCCAACCTCAAGGCTCTAATTAGGTACTTCTCTGTTCATGGCTGCTCTCTGATTTCTTTTTTCTTTGGGTCCAAGCTGCTCTCTGTTTGTAGGCTTGTTTTAGGACATTGTGTGTTTGTAATATGATGCCATTGATTCGAATAATGAACAAAATGTTCAAGCAGAGTTTCTTGTTCAAGTTGAGTACTTGAGTGATCCTGCTTCCCATTGATCCTTCTTTTTTGTGCAGTCAAACTGATTTCCTATTTTGAGGTAATTAATTTGGGAAGCTATCAGAGTCAACTCAGTTCGGTAAGTCATTGCCATAATCATGGCTAGCTTGCTGGAGTTACTAGTAGTGTTGCTGTAGTAAAAGTGTAACATAGACATCTCACATTCAAATCATAATAAAGTTACTAATAATCTTATTAGAAAGTATAATAGATTTGAAAGCTTTCTTATCTATTTAAGGCCTAAACAAACCAATGAATTGTAGTCCACTTAACCTAATTGCTGAAATTCTGCTTTACTAGAAAACTAATAGAGTAATAGCTGCAAAAAAGAGATTTAATCTTTTTTGTTTCAACGTGGTTTCCAATAGATTTAGAAAGAGTATTTCTAGCAATTTTTTATAAAGAAAGCAATAACATATAAATTTGAGGGATGGAAACTCAAAATGAGGAAGATGGGATTTGGAAACTCAAAATTCAACGGATGACCGACCCCCACTCCCCCCACAAAAAAAGAAAAGAAAAAAAGAAGATTAATTGTAGCTTCACGGAAAAAGAACCATAAGAAGTCCAAATATTAAAAAATGGTGTGCAGTGTGAAATTTCACATAAGAAAAAGTTAAACACATGATTATGAACCTTGCACAACAATAATTTCATAAGTCCTACCTAATTGCATAAACAAGGTGCGCAACTCTCTTTATTCTTGCAAGTTGGAAGTTTCGATCATTTAGAAAAAAAAGACCTCCAAGTATAACAAAAAATGCAAGTACTATTTTCTTTATATACTAAAGGCTGGCAGGCTGCTTCTTTTCCATTATAAAAAAAATAATAATAATCTCTTTAGATGGTAAAAGAAAGCATCTGCACTGGCAATAACAAAAATTTTGTAGCGTACAATTTCCGGGAAATGAAATTTGGAACCAAGCCATATAGAGTTTTGAATACGAGCAACATTGCCACATGAAATTCCAGCACCTACCTCGGAAACATATATTCTTAAATATAATCAATGATTGGTTCCATTAGACTGATGAGCAATCTTTTGTTTCCATGAGTTGTTTCCGTTGTTGATATCACCCGCATCAACAAAATTTTCAAGTCATTAACACAGGTGAGCAGACATATCCTGTAGCATATTGTCAAAGCATGACATGGTGTAGACTTCCAATTACAACTTTAGAAATTTAGAGCATGTTTTTTACCAGTGGAAAAAAGTTCAAAAAGAGTATGTATTGGCATAACTTTACCTTGAAGACCTCGTACGCACATTTCTTGAAGCGTGTTACAAGCAACAATGAACAATCACCTGAGAAGTGAGAAGCATGCATATATGGTCATTTCCATCTTCATTGGAACACAAGGAATCTGATTTACTTTTTACAGCTAGCAAAACAAAAGTGACTGCGAAGCTAGCCCTATTCCGAGTAGAAAAAGTAGCTGGGATGGTGACCCAACATGCTGTAAAAAGAGCGAGTCAAAACAAAAACTATGCTTAACTTGTTCCTCAATCTTACCCACTTCATAGACAAAAAGGAACATCCACTCTCCTCAAACATAAGCACAACCCATACATAGCAAGCAGGTTTAGTATTTGCAGACATTTCGTCAAACATGCGGTGTGCAATCAAATCTGCAATGCTTCTACTCAGCTTTTCCACCTTTCTCTTCACCACTGCTCATATGGAAACCAACAAATGTAGTTCCATCAACCCCATGAACATCACCAAGTGCAAGAAACTAATCACTTTGGGAGCTGAATTCGGCTGGAACATCAACAACAAAACCCACATTGATATCTTGTTCAGCATTCCAACCGCAGACGATACACCAAAATGGGTCGCCTGGGGTGTGAACCCAGGTCGGCCGCAGATGATCGGAACCAGGGCCATTATCGGCATTTCACAGCCGGATGGGACTTTGAAGGTCAGCAGATACAACATCACCAGTGATACCAAACTGGGATGTCGTTTGCAGCCTCTGCAGGATTCGGAGAATTTCGAGGATGTTGTCGTCCAAAACATGAGAGGTGATGTGAATGCTACTAGCAGATACATGTCAATATCTGCGACGCTGATTTGGCGTCCGGATGGTGCTGCGTACGACATTGGAAAGTTGAACCATGTGTGGCAAGTTGGTTATGAATTAGCAAATGATGTTCTTCTCGAGCCTAAGAAGCATCGGACGGCTCTCCAGAACGTGGATAGCACAGAGACTATAAACTTGAACAATGGGAAGGGTACCACCATTGGACATCGCCGGCATCATCTTAGAACGGTAAGATGCGATTGCTATCTAACAAGTCACTCGAGTCTGTTATACCACTTTTACCATTTTATTTGTCCCGGTTATTATGTGTATCAATCAAACAAATAAAACATATACTCTTACAAAAGTGTGTTCGATAGGGGGTGGCTATCGGACATACTTGCTAGTAGTGGATCCCTTCTCCATAGATTAAAAAAAAAAGACATAGATAATTTGCATGTTACATGTGCGAATTCTATCGATTATCAATTTTCGCCATAAATTTAACTGTTAATTAACTAGGGAGACCTGATTGCAAAAATTAATCTACATCACTACATGAACGCCGCAATGAGGTCAATTGACCCTTCTTGCCAAAAAAAAATAGGCAACTTGGACGCAATGCTCTTGAATTTTTTTATGAGGTGTACCTTGTCGTATTTCAAAAGGTAAGCTAAAACACTTGTTATATCTCTATCTTTTGGTGAAGATAATTAGCTAGAATTTCAAGTTTCATAAGTTTCTTAGTCACTCCCTCGTAGTGAAAAATATTGACTCCACTATTCACCATATTGTAATTTGGAACTACATATGTATAAGCTAGTTTCCCTTTTTTTCTTTGTCTATTTAATTATCTTTGTTTTCCTAACAGGTGCATGGGATTCTGAACATTGTGGGATGGGGAACATTGTTGCCCTTTGGAGTGATTACGGCGAGGTACTTCAGAAGATATCCCTTTAGTTGTCCAAAGTGGTTTTTTTGTCACGTCTCCTGCCAAATCGTTGGTTACCTTCTCGGCACGGTTGGTTGGGCAATCGGAATATGGCTCGGACATGCTTCCAAAGATTATCACTTCCACACTCACAACATTCTCGCCATGTTCATATTTGCTTTTACCACGTTACAAGTAATTCACTTAACTCTCCCTCGATCGCTTAATGCATCGAGAAATTTCGAAAACTGAAATGCATGTGTTGCTTGCAATTGTAGAGGAGTGACATTGTTTTTTTTTATGTTGTTTAGATGATTGCTCTGCGTTTACGGCCCACGCCGACGGACGACTATCGGAAATACTGGGACATGTACCATCATTTTCTGGGGTATGCACTTCTGGCTGTGATCATAGTGAATATATTCCATGGCATTGCCATTTTGAAGCCAGACAAAACCTGGCTACGGGCTTATATTGGAATCCTTGTGGCGTTTGCTTCCAACACATTGGGTTTGGAGATTTATACTTGGTATAAATTTATAAAATTCAAAATGGAAAAGAAAAAAGGAGGCAATTCCGGAGAAGCACCTCCAACAGCTAGTACTCCGTCTCATACCTCTTAGGGCCAAGTGTATTTGTTGGCCGGAAATTCTGCAAAGTTTCTACTCTCAAGTAGAAATTCACCTGCATTGTTATCTACTTGTTTTTTCCGACCTAATTTCCATTTTCCATTCTAGCTAGCTTGGATTTTGGAATCAAGATTGACTAACTATGTATTTGAAATCAATTTGAACAACATTTTTTTTCCAGGTATTTTTGGTTTGAACAACAATTTTTTTCCATGAATTGGTTTAAACCTAACTTTATGTCTGCACGTATAGCCAATTAAGAAACCAATTCCCACTTCGGAAACTAGGTCAATTCATATGTCGGAGCTAACACATTTCAAGCCTAGTCATTATTAAGGAACCTAATTTAAGCAACCAATTCCCACATCGGAAACTGAGTCAATTCATATGCCAGAGTCAACACATTTCGAGCCCGATCATTATTAAGGAACCCAATTCGGGTTCAATGACATGTTAAATATCTTGTTAAATAGTGACAAGTGGACCCCTATACCTCTGCTTGTATTTGAGTATTTGACAAATCCTTACATGATCCTGACGGATTTTCTCGTTAATGTATCTGTTTTTCGAAAGAAAAAAAATCATCAATCTCTCCACTAAAGCTATCATGAACACACACAAATATTGAGAAAAAGGGCCCCCAGTACTGCGTTATTGAACTTGGTTGGGTGACAGATGACATGAGTCAACATGAACCCCCAATTCTTGTGCAGTTTCCTCCAGTACTGCCTCACGAGTATTGTTGATTTTGCAAAAGGGTAAAAACCTCAAATGGTACCTGAACGGCTAAACTATTGTGAAATGTATTTTTCAGTACTTACAAATTTTTTTTACCCAAAATGGTACCTGATTTATTACACCGTTACCAAACATGGTAGCTCCGTTAGTTTTATAGTTAAAAATAGCAAAATTACTATTCTACCCTTTTTATAAAATATTTTCTTTATTCTCAAATTTCCGAAAATCATAAAAATTACCTCGGGTGTTCGAAAAAATTCCCCGAAAATTTATATGGACTCGTTGTAACGTCTAATTCATTTTCAAGTCCTTAAATTGGAATTAAGACTAAAAGAACTTTTCATAAATCCCGATAGTAATTGAGGCTCGGGAATTTTTCAGAAATTTTTTTTTTAGTCGTAATTTCAATTTAAGGTCTTGGAAACGAAGTAGATGTTATGAAGAGTCCATAGAAGTTTTCAGAGAATTTTTCAGATACCCGAGCTAATGTTTATGATTTTTGGAAGTTTGAGAAATAAAGAAAAAATTGTATTTCCATTGATACCCAATAAAGAAAATACCCAAGATGAATCATTTTTGGTAAAAAAAATAAATTTGTAGGTACTATAAAATACTTTTCGCAATAGTTCAAGTACCATTTGAGGTTTCGAAATACATACCACGTAGGATAATTTAACGATAAAACTTACGGAAGTACCATGTGTGGTAACGGTGAAATAGTTCAAGTACCATTTTAGGTAAAAAATAAATTTCACAATATTTCAGGAACCATTTGAAGTTTTTACCTTTTGCAAAATTGAGTTGTTCCAAAATTGGTCCATCATACTGTTAATATCGTTTACCTCTCCACCAGAAGTTCTGAACTCCCATGCTCCCTTCCCGAGTATGGATAACTTCAAGTTAATTCTTTGGCATAACAAATTTATTCCAACACAATTTGGATTTGTCACAAGTACAACAGCAACGGACTTGTATTACAAAATGCCCAAGTGTCTGCTAGTATGTTGCGATGTTACGAGCTTTTAGTTGGAGCTCATGTATACAAGGAGGAGAAAACGAAAAAACTGTGTTGTTTCCTGACTTGAACTATACAAAGTCTCTGCAAGATAGGTAACTATATTACCTAATGAGTAAATATTCCCTACCCTGAGCCACTTGTAATCCAACAAATCGAAGAATCATACAGCAACAGATGAATGCATCAAGTGATCCATAAATTTGATCGTCGATTGTAGATACGGGTGGCTAGTGCTCATACACAACTTCCCGGTTTCTATCAGATTGGAGCAAATTGAGGATATTTCCTGACTTGGCTGCCAAACAGACAAAAGCAAAGCAAATAAGACAACAAATGTAGAAGATTTTAGGTCGGGCAACAAAACAAGTAGAAGTCATATTTGGTTCAAAAGTCAAAAGGAGAGGAAGTGGTTTTCTTTTATGCTTGAGACGCAATGACCTCAGCCATGTTTGCCACAGCATGATCCTGGGAAATGCAGGAAGCATATCACATAGAATGTTTCCAAAGAGATTCAGAGCTCATCATCAATAGCTTAGTAGCTGGTTACCTGAAGCCGTTTAAGGCTATGAGCAGTTTTGAGGTTCCAACATGGAATTCCAATTCCCATGGAAGTTAAAATATTAAACACACACCTCCAGCAAAATTGGAAATGGTTTTGGAAATTTTAGCTTTTCATTGACAGTTGAACCCCGGGAACCACATGTTGATTATGAAGCCAAAGGGCACTTGGAGCCTAAGCCTCTGTTCACAACTCTAGGTAGCTATGACAAACCTATGGTACGACCGTACGACGTACAACTACAACAACAAATTAATGCTATCAAATTATTCATCTAAGAATTTGCTCTGGATTTTAATTTCAGCTTTTAGCAGTCTTCAAGTGTGCAACAACTAACAAGGAAGAAAATCAGACTTCATGACAGGAAATCATCGACCTCCACTGATGAATGTCAGATGACATAAGAATTAGGAACTTACAATGAAAGATGATGCAATGCAGTTGCAAGCTTCAAGCGCCATACTTCCACGAGCAGCCTAAGTATTACTCAGTGAATGTCAGTTGTCAGCACCACCAAAATGAAAGGGAAAAAAAATAGCCGAACTATTGAAAGTTGTTACCATGGAAGGTTCTTGTTGAATAGTATCAACCAGGTTCTGAAGAACAAACTTGCACATCAAGGCAAGCTCACGTAAATATGATGGATGACCAAAGAACAGTAGGTCATTTCCTAGAAGCTGAAGAAATAAATAACAAATGAAACCAAGATATCAGAAACTCTAATGAAAATAGGTTTTTCGACAAAACTAATGAAAGAGCACCAGTACACAGTAGCAGTGTGATTCTTTCCTCAACTTATAAGGCAGTCTTGGAATTTCAGAGTATTTTTCTCTTCATTTCAGAACTCCAAATAATTTTGAGACCTTGGAATTTGTTCAAAGACGTGACTATGTACCTTTTCCTTATCTGCATGATAAGGCAGACCTCGTTGAGATAATGCCGCTAACAGAGAAACAACTGCACAAAAAATCTTCACCCTCATTCTTGGTGTCATCCTATAAAAATATCTCAAACCATGAGAAAAAGATGTAAATTTACGTTGATTACAAAAATGAATAGATGAGAGGTTCTCAACATCAAGGACGTTGTCCTAACCAAAAATAAAAATACATTAAGGATGTTGTCGAAGGCTCACCATGACTGAGAATTGACAAGTGACACCAAGTTCTTTGGATAGTAAGTAATTCCCTGCTCAGGATTACCTACCCAATGGAAAGACAAGTCAGACAAATAAATTATAATAACTGTACTTAATATGATTTACCATGGGCACTCAAACTCAAAAAGCAAACAACAATGCTAATTGTAACAACAAATATGTAATCTTAAGCATATTTTCCAATTTCTCAGATAATATGATGTCTTAAAAACTATTATGATGTTTTAAAAACCTTAATACAAGAACCAAACTTATATTGGCTTATAGTGTGGCTTCCAGTATTATTTATGATTCAAAGTAGGATGACTTGGGTTATAGTATGACTTTCAGTATTATTTTTCATGTTTCCCACTCGTTTATATCATTTATAGAGAAGCATAACAACTTTTGCTTCAAAAGCCTCTTTTTTTTTGTTACAAAACAAATCGACTTCAAAAGCCTTATTCATAAGACTATCCAAATGCAATAGTATTAATCTGGAAAAGGAAAAAAACTAAAATAACCATGGTAAATTAAAATATAGATGCAATATTAACACCTTATTGTTGTCATAGACAAACTACAAACAAGATGGAAATGAATAAGAATATTATGTTAATAACCTGGAACCATAACCAAGAGGCTGAATAATTTTTGAATTGAGGACAGTACTCCATCAGCATCAACTGGTGTTCTGGGCCCTATACAAGAAAACCAGCAATCTCTTTTAGTTTAAAATGCTACAACACCAATGGAATGTAGACTTGTCTTTGCATATGTATAGCTTACATCAATCAAAATTGATAAATATAACACCTTCAACAAGCTTAAAAGCTGATGATGAAATCAGCAAGATTGTACACTTCTACAGGCACCAAAAAGTAACTCTCTTATCACTGTCATGCACCATTCTCTGACAGGAATCATGCACCATTCGATCAATACTTTGCTTTAAAGTTTTCCTAAAACGGGGTTCTACGCCATAAAGTTCGGCACCTGAAGGACTTATGATATATATAGGAAGTGTGAGAATTTACTGCATCATTTTTTCTTTGAGAGGCAGTAGTAATACATAAAAAAGTTGACATATTCACTACAGAACTGAAAGGATTACCCGTCTACAGCTAAGGAATTAGAGTCCTAAGATTAAGAAAATAGCATAACTAAGGATAGATATAATGTACAGCGATATGGACAGCTACAGTTGAATATTGAGAATTGTGAATAGTGAGGTTAACTAGTATATGTATTTTAGAAAATAAGAAATATCATATTTTCTGGAATGAGGTACTAATTTTTCTTTTAATCTATGCTCTGACTGGTTTTATTGTATATAGTCTCAACTTGGTTAGAGTAGGTTGTGATGAAAGACCTCCAAGCACCTTAAATCCTTGAGCAATATTCTATTGGATGGTGCATGCTTTCTGTAGATCCCCAGGGAAGAATGCAAAGCTTGTTTAATTCAAATTTCATTCATAATACATAAACAATATCTGAATGCCAAAAATATTATGACATAAGAGTTTCACTTGAAAGCGAGATATACTAACCATCCATCACTTCTAAAATTTGCAAAGAGTTGATTGCTGAGTCAATCAGTCCATCTGAATGAGAAACTAAACCACCAAATAAGGCTACCTGAACTAATTATACAGGAATGAGCAAAAGGATATGGTTAAGTTGATATGGAATATCTTCACACCAAAAGAAGAAAAAATACCTCTGCAGTCTCGAGATACAGATTTAACTGCTTAGTCTGAGCTGAAATAGAAGGTAATGTGACTTCAGAAAATGCTATGCAGGATTTGATAAAACTGATATGTCTATTCCCATCTTTCAAAGCCTTGATTGCTAAACAATTACTCGAGCGAATAAGGGTTTCCTGAAAGTAAATTTAACTGCTGAATTAAGTTTAGAAAGGAATACATAGATCTAAAAAAGTACATGTATCTGACACTATGGAGAATTCTTTTGGTGGATAAATGATCCTTTTTTGAACAAGGACCTACTCCGGCCATTGCATCTTTCAAGAAAAACTATCATCAGAAATTTCAATGCAATAACACCTTACTAAAGTTTAACGACAACTTTGAAAAGTAGTTTAACAGCAATAAATAAACTAAATAAACCTTAAGCCAGTGTATGCTACCAAAAGCTGCACGGCATTCAACTAAGAAGGTTAAATGACTTTCCATCTCTGCCCCATAATCAACCTAACAATGAAGAGCAACAATAAATGTCAGACAATATTACAAGAAAAAAAAAAAGTCGCACCATGCAAATATGTCCAAATTAGTTACCAGTGAGACAAAAGAAGAAATCAAACGTGCTGGTTGGTTAGAATCATCTTTTACATTCACAAAATTTTCATCATCATGTAGCGCTTGAGAAATTTCAAAAAGAAACTGTATGGTTGTCGGATCACGTATATAACCATTCCTGCCAAATGAAATAAGCCAATTTTAAAATGCTTCCAGGAAATGGAAGGAATAATTCAATCATCAGTCATATAGTTACAACAAGAACAAAGAATCACAGGTTAGGCAGTGTAAGGAACCTATAAAGATCTTAGCATTCTAACTCATATTTATCTACCGGTTAAGTGTAAAAAATTAGATCATGACGCTTGACGTCTCCTGATCACTATTCCAAGACATGTAACCCAACCTCCATATTGCCAAATTCTTCCAAACATTTTTTCATTAAGATTATGAATTAACGCATAAGGCAGCATCTAGGTGTGACAAAGTCATAAAATCAGTGTTCTAAAAATTCCCACCTAGCTCCGATTAATCCCCGCCTAGGCGCTAGGCGGAGGCCAACCGCCTCGATTAGTTGAAAATCCGCCTAGGCGGGCAAAGACGTGTTTTAAAATATCAGAATTTTTTTACCTATGTTTTCAATCAATTATAGTACTTTTTATATACTTTCATTTTGTATGTTTATATTTCTTAATACAAATATAGTTTTTGTTTTAAGTAGGCACTTATTTAGTTAATTATATGTTGTATAATAAAATTAAAATAAAATAAAAAACCGCCTAGGTGCCTGCTAACCGCCTCGGCGTCCAACTAATCCCCGCCTAGGTGCTAGGCCCCTCTCCACCGCCCGACTAGCGCCTAGCGATTTTTAGAACATTGCATAAAATTGATTAAAGCGGACTCCACAGATTAATTTGAGTAGTTTCCAGAAGTTCTGAAGTTGGGACTTCAGCATATGTTCGTCTTTCAAAAGGCAAGATCACACCGAAGTGAGCCCGTTAGCAAGATAAAGTAGATAATTAATAAAAGTTACTATAAAGGTACCTTATTCCCATATCAAGGATATGCATATTGACAATACTTTGTGAACTTCCATACATTATATCCAAGATCTTGAGAAAAGGGGTCTACAAAAAGACAAACACAGTTAATTTCCCTGGGTAGTTAACTGTGAACTAATGGTCTTACAACTACACAACCATATAACTAAAAGAAATTAATTTAAGATTCCATGCCATCTTCATAGTATAAGTAGTAAACTGGGAATAAACAGCAGTCAAGAAGTGAAAGGAGAAGCATACCATAGCAATTATGTCTTCTAAATCCTCATAATAAGAAAGAAGCTTCACCAAGATGGACTGCAAGGTTGCCAGTTCATTTTCAGCAATCCCTTGACTGCATGCTCGGCTTAAAATACCTTCCAAAATGGAGTTCAGGTGGTCATCCTGACATAAATAATTAGATCCAGAGGATGAAAAACTGAAATACTATGCAGTTGCAATGCATTATACACAAGCTTGCATCCAATAACTTACTGTGAAGTTAACAAGAGCACTTATTCCAGATTATAAAAGAATCCGGTTATAAAAAAGTCACCTCAAAAACCCTAGAGAATATATTACAATTTAACTCAGCTCAAGTAGGCTATATTCCCCATTAATTAGCAATCATCTTACTAAATGAGGTAGCAACAAGCATTTCCCTTATCAACTGCATATAATAAAGACAATGAAAATGAAACTCAACAATGCATACTCTTCTATTTTACTCTCCCTGTCCACACATGCATTTAACTTTTTAAATGGAGCCACTTTATCAAAACAAGAAGGAGAAAGTTAACCACACAATTGCATCTGATATTGTTATTCAAATTTGGTCCAAATCTTGATGTCTCCACTTGTATATTTCTTTTCTTACATGGAAAGCTTATATTTGTAGGGCAGGCCTACCCATAGGCATGGGTCTTGATGGCTTTTACGCCTTCATAGGCTTATTCCCTAAAAGATTAAACATTTATGATAGTTGATTCTCTAAAACAGAAAGATCTATAGCAACTTCACTGAAACCATCCACACAGATACTTCAGTTAAAAGAAGCAAATTTATTTACTACGTAGATATCACATGTAAGGTAAGTTACACTTAATCAACCAAAAGTAATTTGCCGAGTCAATAAATGGAGGCAGCCTTACAAATCCTAAGGTTAAAAGACATTATGTCTTTTATAAGAGTTCAACTTCAATTAGTTGACTCACTTGTTATTTGGCTTTATCGATAACTTTTTTTAGTTTTTATCTTGGCAGACTGCTTGTTCACCTCTCATGTGAATTTGATCACTCTCTACTAATAAAAGTATTTCTTTGTTTCCTATCCCAAAGAACAAAAAAGAAAAAACAAACCAACCACAACCACCTAGAACTTTTTCCCCCTCTCATAAATATGAAAACCTATTAAAACGCACCATATGATTCTGAAGGAAAATATCCACATAAGCATCCACAACCTTCAAGTACTCATCAAGGCCTTCATAATGAGTAATAACCTGATTTATCATCAAATAGAATACAAAAGTTAGTATTCAAAATGAAAGTTCTCAGCTAGATCCCATAGAAACGAATCACTACGAATGTTTTCAGAACATCTTTTTAATTAAAAAAGAAGAAAATAACCGATGAATATTAATATTAAGCAACTGGGAGTAGGTCTCTCTACAGACCTGAATGACTTTGTCCACCACAGCATTCACAGTTTCCATTTCAGATCTTCTTTCACACAGCCTAAATCCAAGTAACCTGTAATTCAAGCACTTCCAGAACCAAAAAAACATGAAGAGATTCAAGAACTATGCATTGAAGACTGTTTTTCATTGATAAAAATGGACCTACAACCTAGATTAACCCAACCCCTAATTAATAATTTATGCTCTAGATGTAACAATGGTTATGACCGTCACCACCTTCATTGAATAATACCTGATCAAAGGAATCATCATTGCTGGACTCAATGAGATGAAGCATCTCCATAGCACTTGAGATAACTACTTGAGATGGAAGTTGCTTGAGTAGATGATGAAGAACAATTGCGACACAAGGGAACTTTCTGCGCAGCTCCACTTGATTAGATCCAAGCCCAAGCTCCACTAGTACACTGCCTACTTGTCTCTATCAACAGATTTAAAAGTATTAATAAATCATCATACTGTAAAACTACTAATTCATGTCACACCTTCATTATTTAATAGTTCAACTACATTCTCTAAGACTATTAAAAGATGAAATGAAGGAAATCAAGTAAGCACAATGAACTGAAACTCCAAAACATCCCTACATAGTTCAAATGGTACTGTATTGTGTTTTTCTTACTTTATGAGTTTATAACCAAGTACTAATATTCTTTAAATACTAAAAGCTACTTCTTTTCCAACCAAAAAAAATCTCTTTAGATGGTAAAAGCATCTGCACTGCCAATACCAAATATTTTGTAGCGTACATTTTCCGGTAAATGAAATTTGGAACCAAGCCATATAGAGTTTTGAATATGAGCAACATTGCCACATGAAATTCCAGCACCTACCTCGGAAACATTCTTAAATATACATTTCATGATATAATCATTCGTTGGTTCCATTAGACTGATAAGCAATCTTTTGTTTCCGGTCAAGTTTCCATGAGTTGTTTCCGTTGTTGATATCACCCTCATCAACAAAATTTTGAAGTCATTAACACAGGTGAGCAGACATCCTGTAGCATATTGTCAAAGCATGAGATAGTGTAAATGTTTAATTGCAACATTAGAAATTAAGAGCATGTTTTTTACCAGATGGAAAAAGTTCAAACAGAGTATTCAAAACTCCATATTAACAAAGCATGAGAACTGAAAAACAAAAATTAAAAACACAAACGAGGTCCAACCGATGCTAGCATGCACGAAGGATAAAAGATATGAGACCAAGTTGTATGTATTGGCATAATTTTGTCTTAAGCAGGAGCTCAATTAGAAATTCAGAAACCCAGAGTCGAAAACTGCCTTGTCAGTAAACCTTATTGGGGAGGGGGGTTGGGTTTGTAATGATTGAGAGGAAAACAAAATTCTATACAGCAGCTAAGTTTTTGCATGCAAACATTATCAACCAAGAAAACTTGAAAGTTCTAGAAGTCTCTGACAAAAGCTACAATGTTAAATCAATTGGAAAGTAGCCAACAAATTAATCTGTATACTTTTTGAGAAGGAAGTTAGTCTAACTCAAATTTGATTCAGTATACAGTCCATGCTTTTCTCTGCATCCTACTAACATTACACTTTCACTAAATATAATCCCCTGCTCAACTAAAATATTGTAATTATTGGCATGGAAGACGGCAAGCGTATAAAACCCAGATGTTCTAAACTCCTATTGAGATGAGCCCTGTTCTTATATATTTTTGAGTTCAAAGGATTGCTAAACCCACCGAATTGGTTCATTTATCTATGTTCTCCTCTGCCAGTTAGTGCTACTGGAAGAGCATAACTCGAACAATCATGTCCTTCCTCACTAATCCTACACACATTATTTTTCTCCTCATCGTTTCTATCTTTTGTTTCTTGAAATTGAATCAAAATAATCCATCACCAAGCACCAGTGAATTAATCAGCATTTGCAACTAATTCCCAAAAAATATAAATAAGGGCTCTATGAACTATCAATAATTGCAATAGAAAAGATGTATACCTATATCATGGGAGTGCAACTTTCTAATACAATGGGCCATATACAAACGACAGTAGGCAGATGCCAATGGATCTGTTAACCCTCTTGTCATCATTACCAAGCGCTGAAGACAGTCTAGAGGTCGATCAAGCAAGTAACGCCAGCAAGGCAATAATGCAAGCTCCAAATAACTGAAATGAAAATATCAAATTAACAACCAGAGAATACCATATTTAGAGAGAGCAGATGGGAAGAGGGAAGAAACAAGAAACTCTCACGCGTAGAAATACAAGTAAAGGAGCACAAAGATAGTTTATCAAACAACTTTGGAATGCTATCAGATGTAACGAGCAAGTATTGAGAGCTAATAATGCCCTATTTTCAATTTTGATACTTGGATTTAAGCTCACAATATTGCTGAAAATGTGTCTCTTGTTTTGTGTCTCCTCTGGAAGAAATTCCTATCCTCCCTTCCCTCTCTTTCTTTAAATACATAAGTCACTTACGTATAACCAATAAAAAAGGATCAGATATCATTAGTTCATTACGAAAACATATGCTCATCAGGAGCTACAGACGATTTTAGGGGAGAGAGAGATGGAGAGAAGGAAAATCAGGACAATGAACAAAGGATCAGAAACATAATGAACCAAGAACTCACATGCGTGGAAGAAGCTCTCGGATGGCACCAATTTTGCTGAACCAGTTATTGCAAGTTTCTTTGGCATCGGAGCAAATATCACTCGCTACGAAGTTCTCTGCCATAAATTCAATTAAAGTTCAGAAAACAAAACCATCAAACTGCTACAGTAAAATGAGTCTAATAATCAACAAACCTATTTAAGTTAATATGTTTGACCAGAAAGTAAAGAAAAATAAAAAACCACGATGGAAATAAGGAAGTTGTATCATAAGATTGATAATTATCAAAGGGGTGAAATTACATTTCTTCCTTCCTTAAAATAAAACAGCCTGCTCCATCTGTTTTTTTTTTTTTTGGTAAAATGACCACAAAAGTTAAGTTTACTTTCAACTACGTAAACGAGCATTCGAAATAACCCATACAGATGAGCATATGATTATATAGCAACTGACAGTGCTATTAATATCTATTCAAGAAAAGACTTCAACAGCATTGCTAGAAGGGAAAAAGCCTGACAGGGAGAGAGAAATGTAACAGCAGTACTATTAGGACTCATATATCTTTTGGGCTAGACTCTTATATGTCTTACGGGCTATTACTTATATGTGGGCTTATTGGACTTTACTACATGTTGACCATCTTGGGCCACGATCAACATAGAGGATTCTAGATAGTTTCTCCTTTCCTTTACTTAAATAGCAGGGGCATTTCTGTAAGAGATTATTGAAGAATATAGAAATATCTTTCATTTCCTTTTCCTTTAGTTTTTCTCTCGCTTTATTTCCTTTTCGATGGATTTCCATGCTTATGATACCGGGGATCCTAACAAAGTAACAAGTACCTGGTAACGAGCAGAATTTGGTTCCATCTTCAGCTAATTCAGCTTTCAACTTGATGCGTTCCCATACCATATCCCCAAGCATATCCATAATATCCGTAGCATGAGCAAAAAGTGTAGGATAACATTGTAAAATAGATGTATCCATCAAAAGCTTAGCAACCTGCCAACAAAAAAATTCTTTCAAAATCTGATAACATATAATCCTAAACCTAATTCCATCACAAAACAGATTGCTAACTAGTAGTCATTGATGGACCCTATCAAACTAACAGAAAAAATAAATAAAGCTCTTATTACATGACTGGGCATAAAAAATAATATCTCTCCATGCAAAATAAATGGGCAAAAGCTAGAGTAGCAAGCATGTAGAGCTAAATTAACTTTAGACAGCCTAACACACACAACAAGGATTATGATCATATCTGACCCATCGAACTTTCAAACTTATAAAATTTAAATGGGTAAATCCTTACATAACAGTGGACCAAGGAAAATCAAGTTTTTTATGCCAAACATATGACAATCTTCAAGCTAGAGCATAAGTACATCTATCTAAAGTTTCTAAACTAACTACACAGACAATTGATGGTAACAGATGATATGTTAATAAAACCAATTGTTCAACATGCACTGAAAAAGTAAAACAATTTAGAAAGCACAGTGGCTTAATCTTTTTTTAAACCACAACTGTTATCCAGGTAAGACTATATAAACCAAATATTCAGGTGAACAATAAAATTACTTTTATTGATAATTTCAAAGATGTCACACGATCATCAGCATGCCAAGAGTGATTTATTTCAGCTTTGAGCTCATGTAAACGAGAAACATATTCCTGCCCTGTGATGACTTTGCCACCCTCTTCTGCAAATTTTTCTGGATCTTCCAGTTCCTCCAAATGCATATTTGTTGAAGATTTGTCATATGCTGCAAATTGACATTATTAAAAAACTAAACCAAGCAATTGTTACAGCTGCTCTAGATGCAAGTATTTGGAAACAAAAAATTACAGAACATGGTTCTTGCATTGTATAATACTGACTTGGTTAAGAAAAAAAAAAAAAAAAAGGCGTCTTGACATACTTTTCCTGCCTTTCACTATCACATCGGACATCTGTAATTATTAAGAAAAGAAAAAAGGTTACAACTTCTGATAATGAACATATTAGCTGGATACTTCAAAAATATGATAATAGAGGTTACTACAAGATACAAAAGGTGCTATGAAATCCTAGTGAAAAGGGGGAGAAAACCATTTTTTTATGAGAAACAAAAACTGAAAACACTAAACAAGGAGCCCGCGAAGAGAAATACAAAAACCTTGAGACAGATGCTCAGATTCAGCTAAGAACAGCAAACATAACAAAAGAACCTAATTAGAAGTTTAGAACATTACAACACAGCTGCATTTCAGTCCAAACAGGTACAGAATACTCCCTAAATTCTGAAGAAGTAGATGCCCATAAAGATGCCAAACAAATAACCCTTTCTCATAAGGGGAGAAAACATTGAGCTTATAGAAGTTAAAATTCATCCAGGAAGTGAAAAATCTAACTCTATCCGTATGAAAAAACATACAGTAATTAAAGGTACTTCATGGTTTTAGAAGCTAGCAAGCAATACTGTAATAACATTAGTCCAGTAATCCAAAAACAAACTCATTTCCATCTAAAGAATATTAATAATTCAAATTGTTGTCGTGTTCACTGGCTTGAAAATTACGTAAGATGTCATCAAGCCTAGGCAGATTCCACTAGATTTGAGTCTAACAGAGTATGGGGAATGAAAACAATCAAGAAGCATAAAATGCTTACTGAAGAAGTCAACACCGTTTTGGAGACTGGAAACCTCTGCATCAGGGATCTCTTAAAAGAGACCCATTCTTTTGATGGATTTAAAATCGTAGCTTCAGTGGAGAGTCCCGCAACAGAATTGCTTTCAATGACTTCTAAATCCTCTCTCGAAACTGCTGCATTGTTATCTGACCTTCTGAGCGGGTCAAGATAGTCCATGTCCCCATGATCGACGACCTCAATCTACATCAAGATATGGCACATTGTGAATAGTCTAAAACATACAATTCATGTTTCACAATCAAAACATTAACTATCTAAACCTCAACATTGAATTTCTTCCATTCTATGTCCTTTTTTCTTTTACTCCCAAATGTTTTCATTCAAAGTACTGGACTTCCACTCCTCTAAAAGCTACAAATTTTGACTCCGTTTACTGAAATCTACTTATAATTAGAATGATAAGACCACAGAACAGTTCCACTATAATTTTGAAGTGGAATGGTAAACAGCTATATGATAAAATTGATCATAGTTGCATAACTAAAGCAATTTTCACACTGAACGTCTTGCATTATTGAATATTGAATATTGTGTTGAAGTAGATGATAGCTCAAATCTAGCAGACCAAATTGTTCTACAAAGTAATGATGTTCCTATCCGATCATGAATTATTAGCTATTTGAAAATTGAGGACCTGGCGGTGAGTTAGAGACGATGGAGCGGAGAGAGGATGATCGTCGGCGCGTGCGCGAGGAAGCGCGTGGGCTTCTTTCTCGGCAATGTAATTGCGAGGTCTGAACTCCATGGAGACTTGGAGAGCATCGATAGGACCGTCCCCGCTTCTTTTTCGTTTGGGCAAGATGGGAGGACTACGACGGCGCTTTTAAAGTTTAGACCACATGTCGGTTTCTTCGAAAATTGGACACAAGGCATTGAGGCCCATAGTAACCAGAAATTGTCCCGCTTTCCGCTTTGGAAAAATCTCTGGTCCAATTTCCAAACAAACTAGTTCGAATCTGTATATCCAAACTTTGATCTAAACTCTAAATTTATACATGTTTTTTTTTAACTCAACAGTTTAAATTATGCAATTACACTGCCGAATATATACAAATATGAGAGAGTTTGGATGCATGCGTCCGACTTAAGTCGAACCAAAGTTTTTTCCTTCCGCTTTTCTCTTCTTCCTTAATTGTCGATCAAGTAATTAAGGGTGTGTTTACTAAACTTAAATGGGGTTGAGAAGGAGTCAGAGAGAGAAGGAATGAGGGAAAGATGGAATGGAGGTGGAGAAGAGTAAACTCCCATTAAGATGTTTCCTAGCATTTAGAATTAGAATAGGAATGCATGGATATTTTTGGATTATTGAAAAATATAGGGTGTTTTTTGGTAGAAAAGTTTGTCTTCTAAAAAGAGGTAAAGGGTGTTTTTAGGTTATTAAAAAACATGAAGGTATTTATGGTATGAAAAATTGATCCATGGTGGAATCATTTTCACTACCTACTCCCCTAATAGAATTAGTCATTCTTAATTTTTTTTGTGTGCCCCATACAATTTTAATTCTCCTTTAGGTTAGTAAACATAATATTAGAGAGGAATGAGAATGATTCTCCTTTCTCTCACTCTCATTGCAGTAAACAAAGTCAACTTTTACTTGTTTTTTCATTGTTTTTCAGTTTTTTGCTTCTTCTTTTATTTCTTTGTTACAAAATTTTATTCTATCTTTTGCAAATTCTCAGGCACAAAGTTAATACGTAACTCCTTTACCATCCACTCAATGAAGGTGGATCTTTTTATTTGTATCTCCATTTGAAATAATTAGTAAGACCTCATTTAATCTTGGCATGGGCCTAGATCAGCCTTGCTCAAGGGAGAGGTACCAAACCCCTCATTAGGAAAATGTTTTTTCAAAACAAACGAACCCTGAATTTCTATTCATACACTTTTTTTATTTTTGAGTTATTATAGCATATAGTACCTGAACTATTTCTCAATTATATACTTGGTACCTGAATTTTAATTTTTGTCACAAGTAGTATCCAAAGTTTTCGATTCCATCTCTTGTGGTACCTAAACTTCAATTTTTGTCACAAGTAGTACCCAAAATTTTTCATTTTAGCCTCTTTTTTTAGGAACACGCGCCCTCACGCGCACATATTTGTGACAAAAATGGTCTTAGGTACCACAAGAGATGAAATCGAAAACTTTGGGTACTACTTGTGACAAAATTGAAAACTTTTGGTACTACTTGTGACAAAAATTGAAGTTCAGGTACCAAATATATAATTAAGAATAGTTCAGGTACTATATGTGATAAAAACACTTTATTTTTTTATTCTTTGAATTCACTTTTATTATGCAATTGAGTATCAACCAATAAGAAATTTATAAAAAAATACTATAAATATTAGAAAAATGTGATAAAAACCCTTTATTTTTTTATTCTTTGAATTCACTTTTATTATGCAAGTGAGTATCAACCAATAAGAAATTTATAAAAAAAAAAACTATAAATATTAGAAAAAAGTGATATGTGGAAATATCGAGAATTGTAAGATACGAAATGAAAGTATATGAAAATTTAGGACAAATTAAAAGTGAATTCAAAGAATAAAAAATTATCCTAATCAAAGGAAGCGTAGGAGAATCGTAATATTTTTCTGATATTATCCTAAATTTTCATATACTGTCATTTCGTATCTTACGATTCTCGATATTTCCACAATATCCCCTACTTTGGTTAGCAAATGGGTTTTGTAGCCAACTTGATAACTTTATGGATCCATATCCTCTCCTCATCTTCCCTTTCTCCTCAACTATCCTCAGCTTTTGATAATATATGTCGATTAAATATCTGAAGGCCTACAATCAACCACCTCAGCATTTGATAATATTCAAAAAATGACCTCTCCGATGCAAATAGGTTCGTTTGCTCCAAATTCTCCATCTCCAGGTGAGTTTCTCTGGGTCTGTTTGGGATTGCTTTTCGGAGACCCAAAAGTGTTTTTGCATTAATTGAAAAAATTAATTATAAATATAAAAAAAATTGAAAAAAATAAAAATGTGTCTTGTGTAAGTTTTAGAATCACTTGAAAGTGGTTTTGAGAAGCACTTGTCAAATGCTTCTTCGTACAAAAGCGCTTTTTCTAAATTTAAAAAGGGCTTTTAGGCATTTCAGAAGCAATCTCAAACAGGCTCATCCCTCTTCTGCATGTGCTTCTCTCTCTTCAGATTCTCTCCTCTATGTGTGTTTCTTGAAGCGAGAGGGTTGATGATGGAGCGAGAGCACTGGCTCGAGGGGTAGCGGAGATGGGTTGGTTATGCGGCTCGAGCTGGGCTCAAGGTGTAGACGCGGGTGAGAATGAATTGAAGGCAGTGGGTGCCAAACTGTGATCTGGGCAAGGCTCGGCGGTTGCTGACTTGACTGGAGAGCACGAGAATTAACGTGGTGTGGCGGTGGTCTGGAGCGGTGGACGAGAGGCAAGGAGGGAATTGAGAAAGATGGGTGCCTAGAGCAGTTCTGGGTACCAAGATGGTTTTGGGAACATCTGAACAAGAAATAAAAATCCCAATTAAGGCGGAACAAGAGATAACATTCCCAGTTGCTGGGAAAAAGAGATAACAATCCCAATTACTGGACACAAGAAAGAACGCGAAGAAAAATCAAAGAGGCCATTTTTTGAATATTTAATTATTAAATGCTGAGGTGGTTGATTGTAGGTCTTCAGATATTTAATCGACGGATAATATTAAAAGTTGAGAATAGCTAAGGAGGTAGGGGAGATTAGGAAAGGATCTGGATCCTAAGTTTGTAACACAACTATGCATGGGATTTGTTCATTCTGTGGCTGGTCAGGGGGAGAAAGCGTTCTGACAAGATCTCCGACTGCAGATTAGTCTTTAGGCCTAGGAAGCCTTTGGGATACCGCGAGAGTTCTCTAAAAAAAATGCATGGGATTTGTTCTCATCTCACAGATCATGAGAGCATTTTTAGCAGACTATCCATCTTAGCTTTTTAGCTATTTTAGAGAGCATGTTTAGTTTTTCAACTATTTTAGTAACTGCACCAATCTCCTAAGTGGTTCTCTACATTAGCTTTTAGCTATATGACTCTTAAATATAGAGAGCGAGATGAGGGCTCTCTATTATTTTTGTTAATTTAAAACATTCATTTTTAGTTGTTTTGTGTAATTATTAAATACACAATTATTTTTTATTCATTAAAAAAAAAATTAATTCAATACTAGTTAAAATAGAGCATTGTTGTAGACGTATTTTTAAATTGACTAGCCAAAATAATTTTTTAACTACTTTAACTAAAATTTAATTAAAAAATAGATAATATTGCTAAAGACGCTCTGAAACTAATTATAATTCATTCTAACACATCGATCAGGCTAGGTGATTAATTGTTTAAGATATTAATTAGATGTGCATTATTGATTGGTGATGATCAATTTGGTCTATTAAATCCTCCATCTGTAGATCGAAGAAGACGGATCTTGACCTCCCAGGCGTAATAACCCCATCAAATTAGAGTGCTGGAATGTGCAGAAAGAGTTGACCGGAATATATATTCTATTCACAGAGAACTGAAGTCATACTACTCATGCTTTCCCAGTATAGCATTTCAAATATTTGAATTATACCTCTTAATTAATTGTTTTCGATATGAGCATAACATATACATGTATATGTATTTTTTTTTTATCTATTTAATTTAAGCTATGTTGTTCTACAATGCAAGTAACCATTCCCCGGCCATAAGAAGGGGCCAGTGATACATGTGCATTCATAGAATACAATATGTACCATTCGAAGTCATATATCCAGATGACTTCATTGAGACACTGATTGACCGGCCAGCCTTCAGAAAAACCCCATCCGCAAATTAATACGCCTGGAAATTTTGATTCAAGATTGGCGATCGAAAGAAAGCAAGCCATGGTAAACAAGGAAGACAGACTTCAAGTCGATCTTCAACCGACGAGAAAAAGCAACGCAGATCGATTGGAGATGGCGAAGGTTAGGTATAGTTGCAAAGTCATACTCGAACATCCAACCTCAAAATCTAAAACCAATCAACGAACAAATAACTAACGAGGGAAAGAAAACTGGACAAATTGGCGAAAACACCATGAGGCGAACCCCAGTAGAGAGCAATGATCGATGAACCCAATGAGTTATTAGTACAAGTACTTAATTCACAAACAATTTGATACTTGATTGATCCAAAAAAAAATTTATCATTAAAAGGAAAAAAAGATGGAAGAAATTACTTGTGGAAAGTTTTACCCGGCCTTGCGGTTAGAAATGGTAAAAACTTTCCATTGCTAACCCTTAATTCACCGGTTTTTTATGTTTTTTTCGTGGAAATATATTACTACAATACAAGAATAATACTCTTGTACGTCCGACCCAAGTTGAACCTCTGTGTCCGAACTCTCTCTTATTGACATATATTCGGAAGTATAATTCCATGATTTGAACCGTTGATCTTGTAAAACAACCTTTATAGATCAATTTTGCAAAAAATATTCAAATTAGGAGATCGTTAATTCATCCAATTATATCAAACAAATGTACGATTTTGGTAAAAGCTAACATTCTCATGACAAACCGTTCATTTGTTTGATGCAATTGCATGAATAAACGATCTCTGTGTACTTTGATTTTTTGCAGAATTGATCTATAAAGATTGTTTTACAAGGCCAACAATTCAAATCATGAAATTACACTTTTGAATGTATGTCAATAGGAAAGAGTTCGGATACAAATGTCCAATCTGAGTAGAACAAGAGTATTTTTCACAATACAATAACAGTATAACTTTCTATAATTTTCTGCAGGGTAGTAACTTTTAGATATTTCAAGCCCATAAAATTATTTCCACTTAATATAAGAATCATACTAATTTTCATGCATGTATTCTTTATGTTTTTTTGGCTTTTCGCATGAGCCAAATAAATACATATATATATATATATATATATATATATATAACCGATCGAAAACAAATCATAAGAAATAAATCTTTATTTCATGACGTTAAGTTTTGGTGTAGTCGTACTGCGGAGCACTAGCCTTGACCACAAAGATTAAGAGGTGTTTAAACCTGGGAATATGGTTGCGGAATTCGACTTATTGATATATAATTGACTAATGACTTGAGGTTTACTCAACATTCCTACATTCCAAATTACTATAGCTAAGAATATTCTTTCAAATACAATTTTTCTATTATATATTTCTTATAGTTACAAGATTCTTCTTTCTATGAACAATGAACAAAGCCACCTTGAACTCGTAATTAAGCAAAAACACATACATGCATGAAAAAGTCCTCGAAAAATAGTGTCAAATTACGTGGTGGCAATTCATTTGCTAAGGCTCCGTGATATTTGGCTTAATTACTTGTTAAACAATAAACGTGTAGTAGATTAATTAAGCAGCTAGCCTTGAGGGCTAGTTAACTTAATTGCATAATTGCATATACAAGTTTGAATTAATTATAAGCTCTATATATAGAGTAGCACCCTACTTGGAGCTAAAGCTAGTTTAAAAAGAACACGTCACGTATGCATAATGTGTATAGTGTGCTTGCTTCGTTGTGTTACCACATTTCATTAATGCTAGTCCCTTTGCTTCCCCTCACAGCATGCCTGAATTTCTTCAGGTCGGTAATTTCAGCACATAGGATTCACGTCTATGGGGCACCCCATGGTCAAAGGGGATTGATGAAAGTAAATATCAAAAATACCCTTTGACTATCGTCAAGGTAAAAGATGTTAGGACATGCACGCGTAATGTAATAGTTGATTATTTAGTGGTTGTCGACTAACATGCATGTATATTAGTTAGAGCATGAATTTGGATGTCTGTTTTGGGTATCTCGCATTGGCTAAAGACTTCTGAATCTCACTTCTTATTTATTGACTAATTTTTACGGTGCATATATGCACGGTCAGACTGACTGTCTTTATTTGTTTTTTTTATTATATAATTTCTCTATCTCTTCACAAGTAGAGTTAAAACACACGTCACAGAGAGTATTGATCATGATGTACACCATATGGTAGTCTATTTCTTAACACTGCTTTGTGGGCAAATACGTTTTTAACACCGTTAATTGACACATCAACTATTGCATGTATTCATCATATATAACATTCATTATGAATAACCAACTGTTAAACTGAAACCCTAGGTAGTATATATGCATTTGGGGCACTCCTGCTTCAAAAGGAGTATATTGTCATTTTCAAAGGAGGGTGCCCTTTCAATATGAAATGTTTGAGTGCCCAAATCAATGAAGTTTCTTTAACAAGCACCCTGCTTTAGGGCCTAGGATTCGACCATACTCTTTGCAGCACATCCCAAAGAAACCACTAGCTTTTACCACTTTTCCCGCGTCAACCCCACCCTACTATAAACCCCAAGTCTTCCCCCCCATTCACCAAATCAAACACCTGCTGAACTCCAACACCAATCACCTCTCTCCCCCTCCCCCTCTCTCTCCACACACACCACAACAACAACCTTGAGTTGATCACAGCAAACACATCAACGGACAAAGCCATGGAGCTCATCAAGATTATGCTAATCATAGCAACAACCATGGCTTTGTCCATCACTCTCATGACCGTGAACAGGGTCGGTCGTGAAGAAGAAGAGAACCCCACTTTCGTGTCGGAAGAGCACCCCCTCTACGACGAAAACAACCTGCTGCTGCCTTCGAAAAGGGTGAGTCGTTTCTTGGCTGAGACCAAAAACCCTAGAGCAGCCGACCATTGCAACAAGGACAATGAGATCTGCGCCTACTTGGAAGACAGCCACACGAACTCGACATGCTGCAACAACAAGTGCATGGACTTGTCGGAGGACAAGCACAACTGTGGCACCTGCAAGAAGAAATGCAAGTACACTCAGTCGTGCTGCAGAAGCGGCTGCGTCGACACAAATTACGACAAGAGGCACTGTGGAGGCTGCAACAACCGGTGCAAGAAAGGCCAGTATTGCGTCTACGGTCTCTGCAACTATGCCTGATTCATTTTATAAGCCGGTCCGTTAACGGATTGTGAGTACTCCTGAGGTTTGTACGTAATTTTATTCATAATGCAATAAAAAAAACCACAATAAAAAGATTTGGTGGTTCTCATTTAGTAGTTAATTTACTTCGATTATACAGTCCTCGATCGAGTGCTTTTCTAAATGTAATCAAGCTATTTCTATTTAAGAACTTATAGTAATTGGTACCTAATTGTATCAATCAATTACTTATTACTTAATACACTAAATACATTTTTTGGTCAGAGATATATAAAATTGCTCACACTACACAGTTCATATGCATGGAAATGATTCTGAAGTCTGTTCATTAATTATAACTATATCAATTAATTTATATTAATAAGGGGTTCCATAGTTTCAAGTTTCCGATCGACAAAAGAAAATAGATTATAGGTTTTTTCTTATATTTTTCTTTACTATAACTGAAAGATGGTTTTAGATTATATATACTTATACAAAAATTGGGGGTGGAAATTGGAAATCCCAAGATATCATCTATTAACAGACGACAATTTTTTTCTAAAGGATCCCATCATGCAAAGTTGATCATATACATAGTTTAATTTCTTTTTCTTATTTGGGTTGAAGAGTTGGTCATATATATTCATGTCAACCCCATCTCGAGGTTAATAAAAGGTTTATTTAGATATTAAAAAATGGCGATAAGTTATTGAGATCGAAGCAAGAGTACTTTTTGAAGTGGTGCAAGTCATCAAAACTCTATACCCCTATATATATATTTCATAACTTTTGATAAGCGATAACTTGATAAGCAAACAACCAAAGAAGCAAGAGCCAGCTGCTTTAGCCTTCAGGTGATCGATCATTGATTCCCTCAATTTTGAAGTCCACAACAATTAGTTAAATTAACAAAACAGTAAAAGTCGCTATTAAGCACATGGCCTCTCCTTAAACCGCCCGTTCGATCACTTAAATATATATAGAAGTTCATTTTAATTGCTCTGCCACCAAAAAAATAATGGTCATCTTGCCAACTAATTTAACGTAGAGATGCAGACACATATATTCTTCATTCTTCTCTGTCATAAATTGGAGTAGTACTATTGGACCAAATCGGGGTTGTTTTCATTTCAATCCATTTTATTTACATGAAAAATTTCCTCGCCTCTTCGCAAAGATGACACGCATAAATTGAGAAATGATTTAAATATTAATTAATAAATATAAGCACGGAAAAATAACCCTTAACGCCAAGCTATGCACCGATGTTAGGTCAGAATTTTCATTGGCGTCATATGCATGGGTTCTCCGGCCTTGAGCGTAATAGTTCATTTTAAAGGACTTGTGGTACCATCATCTCTTTTGGCAAGTTACATGCAGTAATTAATTTGAATTGAAAGAAAAGCAAAGCAAAGAAAGGAAAAAAGAAAAAAAGTAAAGCATACAAGAAAGGAAAAAAATTGATACCGTCAACATTATATCACTCTAATACTAATTACTGACTATTGATTTAGTCAAGGCTTGGGATATATATCAGAGTATAAAGATGTCGAGTTCCGTTCGGGTAGAGGGCTCCCTCTCTGTTCATTGCAACCTGATCTTCAGCGTCGATCCAGTTTGAGGAGTACCACGGCGGCCTTCAATGATGTCTCTTTGGCGGATTGTGTTTCGTGTGCAGCCTCCATGATCGAATCTAGCTAGTTGTCGCATCACTATGAAGGTATGAGGTTTTGTTTTTTTGTTTTTTTTTTTTTCTGGATTTGGAATCGGGTTCTAACCTTGATCTTGATGAGATTTTGGGGTAAGTCTCATATCTCCCGATCTAGTTTTTGGGTATGGGATCCGGATGGAAGGTCCGACGAATGAGAACTCTTTTCCTTCCACAAGTCGTATCTTTGGGCTACATTAATAATAACAGACTATGTGTTCGTCTGGAAGCCAATTCAAGCGAGGTTGTACTTTGATTCGTGGCGTGATTTTGAGACGGACACAAGTTTGCTGCTAGTCGTTTTAATTTTAGATTTCTTTCTTTGTAAATTGATGAAGATTACTTTTTATTGTTTCAATGCTTCTCAGTTGGATTAATGTACTGTGAGCACTACAATTGTGTACATTGGCAAGCAAAGTAGCCAAATTTATCTAAGAGTAGTTTTTATCGATTTGCAGTTGTATTATTTTTTCAATTCCAAGAAGTGAGTTTCATTGTTGTACTGAGACAGACAGTTGGTGTAATACACCTAAACATTTGTCCTGCCTTAGATTATCATGTTAACCCTAGGTGGTTAATTTTTGCTCCCTTGCTATTAGGCAGGATACCCTTGATGACTATTGTAATCGTGGTTAATTTTAATTTATAGTACTTCTTTTACTTGAAAAAAAAACTATTGATTTAGTCATATATATTTCTCGCCACAATGTTGGATGAATTACTAAATACGATTATCTCTTTTATATATAATAAATGACAGGTCATTTCTTTGGTCATGATACGTACGTACATGCATCCATCTCTTGTTTAAAACTTTAAATGCATGTGCAGCAATTGAGGAAAAATCATGAAACTGGAAAGACAATTTCATAATATAAAGAGTTGTAGGTTTTAGGATACATTGACAGGCAACACAATATTAATTGTAGATCTATTTCTGATGTATCACTCTTCTCTCAAATGTTGCATGTTTTCATAGCTAGGGTTACATACTTCGTGAAACAAGGAAAGTCAATACCTAATTAACTCGATCTAGGATATTGGAATTTAATCACGAAATCTAGCTAATTAAAATTAATTTAATTAATACCTTGACATAGGAAAGTCAATACCTGTCTAATTAATTTTAATTTATATAGGACTATGCACTTTTAAAATATATAGTTCTAATGTCAACCGTTAGAAAACTTTTATATATATATATATATATATATATATAAAAGTATGGGAAATTCCAGGAAACTTGAATGTTGTACTTCAAACCAAAAGTAGATCAGTTTGGTTATCTCATTCCGAAATTCAAATAGAAAACAAATAGGAGGAAACATGAAAGCAATTAGAAAAAAAATATATATAAATTATAAGGTCTTCCAGAATCCAGATGTTTAATGTGTCTAAAGTGAGATCTCAGTTGATACTGAATGCTCCAGATGTCTCTTCATTGTAAACTTAAGGATATAATTAATTTCTTGATCGATGCTTTAGAAATTAACAAAACGTAATCAGATTCAAACAATCTTTGATTACAGGGGTACGTGTCTAGTTGAAAATATAAGAAATTACTCCATTTTATTTGGCCATGTGAGCAACAAAATCCCTATTCTGCTCATACTCATAGAACCTTCATTACCAACCATTAATTAGAGACCATTAATTTTTTCTTTTTTTTTCTTTTTTTTAAGAGGATCAAAGGATTTCACTCCTACCCCCATGGTGACTCGAACCTATGACCTTGATCTTAGGTAGTGAGTGCTCTAACCACTGAGCTAACACCACTTCGTCAATTAGAGACCATTAATTAATTTCATGGCATGCACTTCACTCTGCTAAAAGTTTTCCATTCACATTTTTATATGCATGCTTCTCCGATCTTAATTTTAATTAATTAGTGCCTGCTTCCACTAATATTGATCTTAATAGTTACTTTGGCATATTTACAAGTCAAAATCTTATAGCTAGGGAAGATCCATCAACCCCATGCGAAGATGTTTGCATAATTACAAGTCAAAATAACAAGTACATATTGATTTTTCGGACTCTCGAATATAGATAAACATCCTTGTCATTTTTATTTTACTAGGTATGATTTATTGATTTTTTTCTTATTATATTTGGTCCAACATTAAATTATAGATGCCACATTGGATATATTTCTTCCATATTTTTGAAATTATTTACTAAATGTGCCATTATCAGAATATCAATCAACATTTAATTTAAATCCCTAAATTTAAGTTTATTATTCAAATTTTCATTATTACTAATCGTGTAATAAATTCCTACATTTAATCATATCATTCAAATTTTCATCAAAGTTAATAGTATCTAAATTTAAGTTTATTACTCAAATTTTCATTAAATTTATTTATTTATACGAATTTTTTTTTAAAAAAAAAACAACAACAAATTTGCACAGATTAAGGTGTAGGTAATTAAACCCTAAAAAGTTAATTACCTATTTTTGTAGGTAAACTATGACTAATTAATTAATAGCGATTTCCCTAAAAAAATTAATTCATAGCAATAGGTAGTTTACTTAGATTAGTGTAGGTAATTTACCTTTGTACTTTGTAGGTAAATTATGAATTAAGTCAATGTAGGCAATTTACCTTTGTAGGTAAATTAATTTATTAATAAGTGGTTGTAGATAAATTAATTATTAATTTTATAATAAGTCTTATAGTACTAGTGATCAATCCATGAATCAAGGTATTCATTTTTTCATTCTTTCTTCTAAGAGGTTTTCATTTTAAGACATAAAAACTAATTTTTATTTCCGTCCATGTATTATAGGTAAATTATGTATGAGGATCCATTTTTATATATAGTTGTAGGTAATTAAATTAACAATTGATCTTTATGCTACAGTGCATCGTTTCAAATTTAACAAGATATAATACTAAGAGTAACGAGAAAAAGTATATAATTTGAAATCAATATGCATCAATTATCTATACCAAAATAAGCAAAGATAATATCTATACCACAACAAACTAAGAAATATGTACCTATTAATAATATACCAAGAAAAAATTATGAAACATACCTTGAATATTGAAGAAGATAATCAAAGAATTGCAAGAACCGAAGAACATACAATACAGAAAACAAACACTATGAAAAGATGGAAACAAATCCTAATAAATAGTATTATGACTACTATCACATAAATCTGAAACATAGTGTTAAAATTAAAACAAAATGATTATAAATATAATCGAGACTCAATTATAGGGAGGAAATAATTTTATTTCCAAATGGAAAAAGTCAATGTGTGTTTAATGTTTAATTTTAATTTTTAACTTATGATATTTAAGTTAATGAGCATTTTGGGTATAGTATAATTTGTCGAGCTGACTCATCGAACCTAAAATGGAAAAAAATCTACGTGGCTCTTGGTCAAAGAACTAAATCTAGGAAAGAAAAAACACCCGAATTTTAATTAAAAAATCAAAAGAGGGAAGGGCTTTATTCTAATTTCTCCTTTTGTTTATTTACTTCTTTTTTTTCGAGGTGAGGTTCTTGTCCCCAGTCCCCCCAATTCTTTTATTTTCTAGCTTTTTTTTTCTGCGAATGAAATATAATAAGGAAAAAGGGCGGGAGATTCCCTAGCTTCTTTCTTTTGGGATTCAAGATATGCTGGCCTTGTGTTACAGTTTGTTTTTTGTTGACAGGATTACAGTTGTTCATAATTAAGGAGTTAATTTCGCCTAATTCTTTTTTATTAATTCATTCGATTGATTAATGGTATGCGTTACCTTGCGATATTCAAAATAATTAAAGAACATAAACTAAACATAAAACTAGTTCAAATCTTATAAATTGCAATCTCGATCATCATTCTTAAGCTAGCTTACGTACACTTGCCAAAAGAATTCAAGAATTTGAATTAAACGTACAAAAAAGAAAAAGAAAAAGACATCGATCTATGCATAGTTGCATAGGCCAAATGCACAAAACCCTCCAACTTTGCACCTATTGTTGCATCCACCACAATGACTCCTATTGAAAGATGGATTCACACATTTCCCTTTGCAGCAAACCTCACTGTACTTGCATTTCTTCCCACATTTCCCACAGTTGAGCCTGTCTGTTAAAACATTAACACACTTCTTCTTGCAGCAATGAGGTCCTGGGCTTCCCTTAGTATAGCATATCCTGGGGAACTTGTTACAGGTCATTCGTACCATACGAGTTCTCATCTTTTGCCTGAGAGAGCGGCCATTGCCGTGTAAGAACTCTGAGTTTGATTCGCTTTCATTTTCTGGAGAGTTCAGAGAATCGTCAATGGTGGCTTCTCGATGATTATCTTGTAGTTCTTCATCTACACTGAGATTCGCTCCGATATTGCTTGCGAAAAGAGATAATAGGAGGAGAATAGAAATGAGGAAACATTGAGTGATGATCAGCTTCATGGGTAAAGATCGAATGAGAGGGTTTCAGCTAGAGAGAGGTTTTGTGTTGTTGGAAGGGAAGAGGCTTAAGATGGGAATGGTTTGATTAAGGGTGACAATGGAGGTGGGTTTTTATAGTAAAGTTTTCATGCAGGTTTTTCCTTTCTGAGCTTAGTGGAGTGGTCTACATACTAATAAATAACTAACTTTGAATCAAAAGTGCTGCTAAGTTAGGTCCTCATTAGTCAATTCAAATTAATGTCAAACATGTTTGGATATATTTTTCAAAAATGAGAAGATGTCAAACAGTATGTAAAAACTAAAAAGGAATACGGCTGCTGAGAGATCGAACAATTTGACTTACGCAAAAGCTAGCTAGTGCAATTAAAATGAAGAGCCCGGTGTACCTATAAATTTCTCTATGAAAATTTGTAAAGAGAGTTACCAAAATTGACACCTATACATAATTAAAAAAAATAAAAATACACTTTTTACCTATGAAAAGACTAGAATATTGCTCCTCAAAGTACATGTTATATAAAGTTGCACAATGTTTGGAAACGTTTCGGAACTTGTAAATTAAGAGTACTTTGGTATTTTCACAAACCAATAGTATCATTTTTGTGTCAAATACAAAAAAAATCATTTGTGTTCATAAATTATGTATAGGTGCCAGTTTCAGTAAATTTTCTTTGAACAAGTACTAGCCTACATATTTATGTTTTACACGTGTTATCGAAATGAAAAAATTTGGTGAATATACGGAGGAGAAATATGAGTTGTGAATGAGAATAAATAACTGCAAATCGATTAGTTTGAATTGAACATGAGAAATATGTTCTCACTCACTTATTTTTTTTTTACGACTATATGTTTTTTGTTTTGTTATATTAGAGGGGATCAAATCTCTGACCTAATTAACCTAATTCTAACACTAAACTCTATCCTCGCTTTTAGTAGTTGAGATGTATGTACTGGTCTTACACATATTTAATGCGTGTTTTCACTAATTTTGGAGCTAATACATGCATTATCTTAGTTGATTACACCGACACATATATAAATGAAATAGTTTGTACATAAGTTTAGAAGCTTATAACTCTAGTAATAGATAACATTTCCTCCCACATATTTTAGGTCTGAGGTCAAATCATATCTCTCCATCTTTGACCTAGCTCCTTGATAACCAAAGATAAATTGGGATTATTTTTTGAAATCTATTTTCGTCCTAGATAGTATTAGCCTACTAGCTAGGAATTTGGGATTCATATATGTGAACAGTGGAGGATATCGGATATTGAATAGACTTTTTGGTACCTAGAAAAACCTGGCCACAATCCACAAAAATATAATAATCCGCTGAGCTAGACGATGTGCATTTTCCGCGTCAATATATAGAATAGAATGAATGAAAGCTTTGACATATCTCTGTGTGTATCCTCCTTAAGATTTGTTTTATACTTGGGGCAGTTTGCCTAATCTGCCACCACCAACCCACCACCACCACCACCACCCTTCATATTATGCATGTGCTCTCACAAAAGTTGAAAACATGTTTTCCACAGAAAGAGGCGCGTAATTACCAAAGAGGGAGCTAGGGTTAAAAAAGGCATATACAAAACAAAAGAGAGGCCGCAAAGATTGCAAATATTGGGCATGAAACCGAAAATAGTAAGATTTGGTTCAATATAATTCCTTCGAGGGTTTTTTCTGCCTTCACCTTTGATCAGATTGGTCTTGAGTGTAGGAGCGAATACTTCTCTTTTTATAATAAAAAAAAAGGCCGGAAAGCTACGTACGTGTTGTGAAGAAGGGGGCGAAGAGAGTTTCTTGGTCAATTGGGTTAAGAATATATTGGGGAAGACGACATGAAACACGAGCTCGATCGATCTTCTTATGCACATGATCTGCATTTGTTAAAGGCAATGCATATGGAGAGCACCCACCTTAGCTAAAATACATGCACTACGATCGAGCTCCGGTCACACCTGGCTTCAACTTTTGCAAATGTTTAAACTAGGAAGCTAGCTAGGGCTAGTGGTCACGAAGATGGCAAGATTATACATATATATACACATATTCATTTGCTCACATGTATGTCGCATTTGCTTTGATCAGCCATTTTCTTTTAGGAATATTATAATGTTTTTAAGGAATCAATATGAAGATTCAATATTCATTTCGTACTGAGAGATTATAAGGTACAAACATATCACCTGGTTAGTGCAATGGTTTGACACCAAAATTGTTTTATGAGAAATTTTGGGTTCGACTCACTTTAGAATACCAGGGTGCGATAGAATGGGGTTGTGTGTAAAAAAAATATAAAAAAAATATCACATGTACGTTATACATTTCTTAAGTCATTCCAGCATTTCCTCTAACTAAACATTAAAGATAGGTAATGAGAAAATGCTCAATAGGTCATATATTTCACAAATATTTCCCACCAGCTCTAAATATTTCTTAAATTCTTACACTACCCTCTTTTCCTACTCCAGTCAAAGTAAGTAGTTGATTTGTATGAAATTTACATACAAATTAGGCCTCTAATCACTTTAGTAATGCTAATCCGAAGGCCGTTTAGTGTCTCTAATCCTTGATTTGCACCATTGTAGGGCAAACGAGCATCGGACGGATATCGGGAGCGAAAGGGTGCGATTTGGAGTTTTTTTGGACATTTCCGGCAAAAGGACGAAAAGTCAACCCGAGGACCAAAAGTCAACTCGTGGTCAACCCCGACTTGAGAGCGTCAACGAGTCAACATGAAGTCCCGGAAGTGAGCCGTGAAAGAATTCCGGAGGTTTGGTCAAAGTCAACCCTTGGTCAAGCTCCGAAGGTTAAAGTCAAGGTCAACAAAAAAGTCAACCGCGTGACTCACCCTCACAAGCCCCCAAATCAGCAAAGGACCACACAAGATATCATGAGGTCACCTTTAGATTATTCCCCCTTTCATTCCCTTTGGCAATTACCCCCTTACCCTTCATTTAACTCATCCAACCCTTAGATCTAACCCTAGCCCATCCTAGCCCTTCATCTCCTCTCTCTCTAGCCTATAAATAGCCCTCTTTTCCAGATTTAGGTCATTCCCAATCAGCCCCAAAAAGATCCCACATTCCCCTTCCCATTTTCTCTCTTCTCCCTTAGATCTAGGCTGCCCACGAAACGTCCGTCGACCGGTCGACGACTTCCCGACGAACGGTCGACCGTCGGCAGGACAGCCTACTTCTCCACCTTCCTCACCTCCATTCCGCCACCACCCTTCATCAACCTTGTTCACCACGACGTCTACACCATCATCCACCATCTTGGGCAGCTGGGATCCTCACCAAAGCATCAAGATTCGTCATCAAAGCCAAGGAGGAGCAAGAGAGCATCTATTGAGCACTTCTCATCTCTACTCTCTCTTTTCCTTATGTCTAGAGCTTATATGTATAAATTGATGATGTATATTTGGATGCTTAGTGAGTAGTTAACTTTGTTGGGGACTAGGGTTGTGTGCCCTAGTCCAATGTGATGTATTGATGGATTGATTATGTATGAATGCTATGTGATGAATGAGTATGTCTTTTATCCATTTCAATTTGTGTTGAATGCATGTGTAGGAAATTTAGTCACTTTCTTGGGCATGTGTGCAACCTATGTTGATTGAGAGTGTTGGGGTGACTCCTAGCTTTCTCTAGGCAATAGATATTAGATGTGATGATGTTTCCTTGTTTGAGCTTCTAAGTCTTTGTACCCTTCGCCTCTCAACCCAATTTGAGAGAGTTCTAGTGATCCATAATCCGGCACTAGAATACACATGATAAGATGGTCTTAGATCCATAACATGGCTAAGATACGAAGTTTGATTCATTCATTGCACAAGCATGAGTACTAGTTAGTTTGTTATGCATCGCATTTGGACTTGGGTTAACCCGAAACTCCAACACCTTCCTATATTTGCACACCTTCTACTTGTTTTGTTTACTTGTTTGCATTTATTTTGTTGTTTGTTGTCTTGGCATTCCACCATACATTTCACACAAACCGAACACTACACTCACACTTCGCACATTGTTCATACACACATTCACTCACTCTATTCACATCTTGCCATCCACACATAGCTAAAGCACTCGCACATTCACTACCGAGAAGTTGGGGAGCCGTCAATCCTCCGTGGAACGACACTCCCGGATCTCAAAACCACCCACTATCTTTTGCATTTAGTCAAAATGGCGCCGTTGCCGGGGATTGAGGTTAAATCCTTGATTTCTTGGTAGTTAGTCGGGTCTTTAGCATTCTTTTTTGTTTAACTCATTTTGTTTATATTGTGTTTGTTGTTTCACATGTGCTATTCACTCTTGAGTGAGACATATTAGGGGAGTGACGGGCCTTATATCCTAGTGATATATGTAAGACATGAGCACCCCTAATGCTATCACTTTCTAGTTGAACTTTCTAATAAGTGTTGCACAATTTTAGCTTAATTTGGTAATTGTCTAGCTTAAATTCATTAAATTCTTGCTTTAAGTGTGTTCTTAAATTTGTTAATATTGAATTTGAGTAGTTGTTTAGTTGAATTTTGACTTGTTTTGATAATTATTTAGTTGTTACTCAAGGAAATCTTATTGTTAGGAAATTAGAATTTTCGTTTATAAAAATAAAAAAATAAAAAAAATACTATTCCAAATCACTGTTCACTCGATGAACAGTGTCGACCGGTCGATGAACAGTGTCGAACGGTCGACAGTCGCCCTCTGTGTCTTGTTCGACCGGTCGAACCAAATTGTCGACCGTTCGACTGGGAGCATTGCTTATTTCTTCCACTCTTTGATTTTATTGCTTGTTTAACCTTTTATACTTGGATTTCTTGCTTCAATTGTAGTACTTAATCACTTTTTATTGCGTTGTGAAGGTGTATGAACATTGCCTCAACCTTTCACACACACATACAACTTCGAAGCGGGAAAGTTTTAAGCGAGAATACAAGAGGACGGCCAAGAAGAAGGAGACGTATTCCAAGAATTGTGTGTGAGAGCGCGCCTCCTACACTTGAGAGCCGAGAAGCACCCTTAGAAGACCATATTCCACAACCAACAATGGAGGAACCACGCCACCATGATCATCATGATGAAGAGCCACACAACAACAACAACAACAATCCACCTCCCGTGAGGCGCATGAGGGAGTACACTCTCCCTCATGTGGTGGATCACCCATCATGCATTGTTCTTCCACCGTGCAATACGCATTACGAAATCAAGTCCTCCACTTTGAGCATTATGCCTACATTCCACGCCTTGAAGGATGAAAGCCCTTATGACCACCTTATGGAATTCGAACAAGCATGCACAACGGTTCAACTACATGGACTACCGGAGGATGGTTTGAAGCTTCGTTTGTTCCCCTTCACCTTGAAGGATGGAGCAAGGAAATGGCTACTCAAGCTTCAGCCAAGGTCTATACACTCATGGTTCGAGTTGCAAGAGGCTTTCTTATCCAAGTTCTTTCCACCAAGCAAGGCAGCAAAGGTGCGGGATTCCATTGTCAACTTCAAGCACCAATCGGGTGATGCTTTCTACGAAACATGGGAGAGATTCAAGGATTTAGTGATGAGTTGTCCACACCATGGCTTGGAACAATGGTTTCTTGTTGATGTGTTTTACCGAGGCTTATCTTCCGGTCAACGACAAAGGGTGGATACATTTAGAGGAAGCACCATAGCAAGCATGTCTCTCGATGAAGCATGGGACACCTTTGAGGACCTAGCAACAAACTCCGAGTTATGGGATGACTTTGGACCTCGAAAGTACCCTCCCACACAACCGGCAAGTCAAGTGCCAAAGGCCTACATTGTCTCAAGTGAGCCAACGAGTGATGATTTGTTGAGCACTCAATTTGATAGGTTGGAAGCGGCTTTTAATAAGAAGATGGACATGCTCCTACAAGCACAATTGAAGGCTACCCCATCACAAGTCAATAGTGTTGTCTCTTCACCTCCTTGCTTCTATTGTGGATCTCATGGTCATGAGACGGAGGAGTGTTCTTATCATATCGACAAGGAGAAGGAAGAAAGGCAACATGTGAACCAAGTGGGCTCCTACCCACAAGGTTCTTATCAAGCACCTCCAAAGCCGTACAACAACTATGCACCCCGGAATGATCAAGGAAGGAGTCAAGGGTACCAACCAAGGCCTTATGGGAGCAACGTTCAAGGTTACCAAGAGAAGACTCAAGGGAGTGGAACATACGGTGGATACAAGAGCTCAACTTATGGAGCACCTCCCGGGTTTTCTAACCAAGGAGGAAACACTTACAATCAAGGTGTCTCATCCTCTTTTGCTGCCCCAAGTACCTCTCAAGCGCAAGATTCAACGGAGCCGACTATGAAGGACATGATTGCTACCCTTGTTCAAAGCCAAGTGAAGAGCGATCAAGCAATTTCGACACTTCAACAAGGGTACCATAGCTTGCAACAAGGCATATCCAAGATTGAGTTTCAAATGGGCCAATTAGCCAAGGAGATTGGTGAGAGGCCAAAAGGTGCATTGCCTTCTAAAGTGGAGCCAAACCTCAAGTTCAAGTCAAAGGAGGAGTGCAATGCTATATCTACATCCTATTCCGGTATCTCTCATGCTACTTACACTCCTACTCCCCCAATTTCTAATTACTTTATCCCCTCTCCTTTCATACCCATTCATGAGAACTTTGATCATATGCATTACATGGAGGATGGGGCCAAGGAGGAAGAAAATGTACTCCTTGGCAATTATGGATTGGATGAGGAGGTGCCTAGTATGGAGGAAGGAGTTGTGCTTGGCAAGGGACTTGGGTACTTGTCTTTTGAGAATGATGTTACCTCTTATGGTGGAGTGACGACACAAGAAGGAGCATTGTGTGAGGAGACTCCTAGGCATGAGAGTGCCATGGTTTCTAACCTTGGTGGTGAGGCTATGATGGCTATGGACCCACCAAGAACCATGAGCACCTCTAGGGAGCTCCTTGATGATGACATCGCTGTCCATGAAGTGAAGAAAGTCGCCCCCAATGAGCGGAAGAACAAGAAGACGACGTTAATGAATGAGCTACGAGAAGTGTTCAACAAGGTGGAGATTAACATCTCATTACTAGAGCTCATTTGTCAAGTGCCGGTCTATGCAAAGTTTCTCAAGGACTTGTGTACCAAGAAGAAGCGGCTTGAGGAGTATGAAGTTTACAAAATTGAAGGGCATGTGAGCTCAATGATACAACACAACATGCCACCAAAGAGGAAGGATCCCGGAAGCTTCACTATTGGATGTCAAATCGGTGAAACTCACCTTGATGGAGCGCTCATGGACTTAGGAGCGAGTGTCAATGTGATGCCTCTATCTCTCTACAAGAGGTTGAGCATTGGTGCTTTGCATCCTACCCCTATTGCACTCACTTTTGCGGATGGAAGCAAGCGGAGACCGGCAGGTGTTGTGGAAGATGTGCTAGTAAGAGTTGACAAGTTTATTCTTCCCGCCGACTTTGTTGTGCTTGACATGGGTGAAGACCCCAATGGAGACAATGGATTTCCCCTTATCTTTGGACGCCCTTTCATGGCTACGGCGGGTGTGAAGATTAATGTTCTAAAGGGCACCATTAGTTTCAAGGTTTTGGGTGAGAAGGTGAAGTTCGAAATGTTCAAACCCATCCATCCACCGGAGGTAGTTGAGGAGGTGTTTTCTATTAACTTGGTGAAGGGAAATAGCGCTAAGAGCGAGAGGATTTTTGGTCCCTTGAATCCACCGAAGCCGACACCTCGTGCTTATGATCACTATTCCGCAATTTGGGGGTATGACAACCTTCCTTCCATTGAGCACACGAAGCCACCACCTTGGCCCCATGAAGACATATTTGAGAAGGATCCATTCCTTGAAGGAGCTACAAAGGAGAGCCCTCCCATGAATGCGGTACAAAAAGAGACAATCAAGGCCATGAGGGAGATGGTTGGAGAAGTTAAGAAGAAGAAGTATGCATGGCCCCGAACTTCACTTTCAATTTTCAATGGCATCAAGGGCTGCTTTGTAGGAAGCCATGGCGATGGTGAGCTGAGCCATGCAATGAGTGGGAAGAAGCTTTGCTTTGAGCCACCATAATTTCACCGAGAAGGAATCAAGACCGGCTTGTAGGTCTATAAACCGAAGCGCTTGTGGGGAGGCAACCCCATTTGGAGAAACACATTTATTTTCAGTATTATTTAGTAATGAATAAAAGAGTCTAGGGAGGTTGGGAGGTGTTAAGGATAGGAGTCTTGGAGTAAGAAACCCAAGAAGTGTTGGTTTGCATTTGTCTACGAGAGGCCTGGGCAGAACAGTAACTTTGGAGGCAGTTTTCTCTACATCTGACCATTGGAATTTACTGAAATCAGTTGGAGGAGCTTCTTCTATGAGTCCTTTGTTCTCAGTTCAAATTTCTCTCTGGATGGACCGTTGGATCTGCTGCAATGTTTGTTTGAAGGAGGAGTGCTCACTGCAGTTTGCCTTTCTGAAGGGTCACTTTGACCGGTTCTTCATTTCATGCCCGGAAGGTGATTTCTGAGTTTCCAGTGGCCAAACTAAAGCTCTTTGAGTCTACTTTCCAATGCCACTGGAATCACTCAACTTGGAGGCCTATTCTTGGAGCTATGCCCAAATCTTTGGGAGAAGGTCACTGCTGTGTTGCTGCTGTCCCCTGTTTTGAATGATCCCGATGCAATCACACTTTCTAATTCATTTGGCACCCGAGGAGCTAACGTATGGAAGTCAGGGCCTTGTGCCCTGAGGTTGGTGTCTATTTGTGGTTTCTCGGCTAGCTAAGGGAGTCTACAAAGGGGGTTTTTCTTACTCTATCATCCGTTGCTATATTTTGTATGTGTGCATTCGCCCGACTTCGTTTCCTCACTTTTACCAATTTGATTTTCATTTTCAAAACACCTCACAACATTGAGGACAATGTTGGTTTTAAGTGTGGGGGTGAGGTTGGGCCAAACTAAAAGGATTTCACATTTTCAAACCACCAAAATTTTTGAATTTTTCAAAGTTTTCATCGAACGGTCGACCCGTGTGTTGACCGGTCGACACTCATCCAGGGAGCTATTATCGAACGGTCGACCCTTACCGTCGACCGGTCGACAGGTGCATAAGGTTTAAATTTTATAATTTTGGAACTTTGAAGGTTTTGTGTGTGTTTTGTTTGTCTTTTACAACCCCGATGATGATTGTGAGCCTACTAAGTTGCTAATTAAGAGGATAAAGAGCATGTGCTTAGAAATCATTGGATTGCCTTGTGATTAATTTATGTAATCGATGCTTGCTTGACACTATACGCACATTTGCCATGTTGATTGGTCACTTGCAATTGGAAAAGCATATCTAGACGATGTATTGACATGCATATACCCTATATGGTGAGATTTTGAGCCTCATTGATATGTATGCATCATTCATACATCCTTGTTCTTCATGTGTGTGCATTCCACTAGTTTACGAGACCTAGAACTTGCTCAAAGACCTCTTGAGACTACGTGTTAATTTGCGATGAATTGGAAATGATTAAGGCACTAGTTAAGCACCATGGCCAAACTAATCTCTAATCCTCTAAACACTAATCCATTAGGACTAACCCATTTTGAGCCTCATTCATCATTAGCTTTTTCTTTGTTAACCACTAAAATCTAACCCATGTTTTTAGCTTAAACACTAACCATCCCTTGTTCCAAGTATTAGCAAGACGACGATTGTGACTTCTCATGTTCTTTGTGTTCTATGGGTTTGTGTAAAGCAAGTGTGGGGGTAGAGTATTTTTAGATGTTCGTAAAGGAGAAAAAGGTTCGAAAGAAAGCAAAATACAAAAGAAGAAAAGAAGTGGAGAAAATCAAAAAGAAGTTGTGTACAAAAATAAAGTTTCAAAAAGAAAGTCCCAAAAAGAAAAGAAAAATACAAAATGGGAAAAGAAAGTTGTGAGAAAAAGAAAGAGAAAAGTAGAAATAGAAAGTATGAAAATCCAAAAAGAGAGTTTGTTTTTAGAATAAAAGGTAGAGGAGAATAAAAGTTAGGATTGTTTGTAAAGAAAATGAGTTTCAAAGTCCTTGAGTTGTTTTGTAAAATGCTTGGAATATTTGTGTATCCATCCTTTCTTTTCGTGCTAACCCTTAACCCTTGGCCCCGTTTCAACCAAATGAAAGCCCTTTTGATCTAATGAGTTATGAGTTAATTAGTGGAGAGTTGGTCAATGAGCAAGCTTATGGGGACGTTGCTTTTGGTAATGTCTTGAGAGTAAACACTTAACCCTAAACACAAGAGCGGAAATATTTAGTGAATCATGTGAGTTTAGCGGTTAATCTTGTCATTATGTGCTAATTTGATTGCTCTTGATTGATTATTCCATGGCTAGCACACACTACACCGAGCATGCATTGGATACATATCTTAATCACTTGGCAAATCATGAGGTTTGAGTATATGCTTGATTGAATCTTGATGTGTGGCTTAGTGGGCTCTCTTTGAGGATATGGTTGTTGAGGCAAATTAATGTGATATGGATTGTTGATTCTTTATTTGCTTGAGGACAAGCAAAGCTTAAGTGTGGGGGTGTGATTTGTATGAAATTTACATACAAATTAGGCCTCTAATCACTTTAGTAATGCTAATCCGAAGGCCGTTTAGTGTCTCTAATCCTTGATTTGCACCATTGTAGGGCAAACGAGCATCGGACGGATATCGGGAGCGAAAGGGTGCGATTTGGAGTTTTTTTGGACATTTCCGGCAAAAGGACGAAAAGTCAACCCGAGGACCAAAAGTCAACTCGTGGTCAACCCCGACTTGAGAGCGTCAACGAGTCAACATGAAGTCCCGGAAGTGAGCCGCGAAAGAATTCCGGAGGTTTGGTCAAAGTCAACCCTTGGTCAAGCTCCGAAGGTTAAAGTCAAGGTCAACAAAAAAGTCAACCGCGTGACTCACCCTCACAAGACCCCAAATCAGCAAAGGACCACACAAGATATCATGAGGTCACCTTTAGATTATTCCCCCTTTCATTCCCTTTGGCAATTACCCCCTTACCCTTCATTTAACTCATCCAACCCTTAGATCTAACCCTAGCCCATCCTAGCCCTTCATCTCCTCTCTCTAGCCTATAAATAGCCCTCTTTTCCAGATTTAGGTCATTCCCAATCAGCCCCAAAAAGATCCCACATTCCCCTTCCCATTTTCTCTCTTCTCCCTTAGATCTAGGCTGCCCACGAAACGTCCGTCGACCGGTCGACGACTTCCCGACGAACGGTCGACCGTCGGCAGGACAACCTACTTCTCCACCTTCCTCACCTCCATTCCGCCACCACCCTTCATCAACCTTGTTCACCACGACGTCTACACCATCATCCACCATCTTGGGCAGCTGGGATCCTCACCAAAGCATCAAGATTCGTCATCAAAGCCAAGGAGGAGCAAGAGAGCATCTATTGAGCACTTCTCATCTCTACTCTCTCTTTTCCTTATGTCTAGAGCTTATATGTATAAATTGATGATGTATATTTGGATGCTTAGTGAGTAGTTAACTTTGTTGGGGACTAGGGTTGTGTGCCCTAGTCCAATGTGATGTATTGATGGATTGATTATGTATGAATGCTATGTGATGAATGAGTATGTCTTTTATCCATTTCAATTTGTGTTGAATGCATGTGTAGGAAATTTAGTCACTTTCTTGGGCATGTGTGCAACCTATGTTGATTGAGAGTGTTGGGGTGACTCCTAGCTTTCTCTAGGCAATAGATATTAGATGTGATGATGTTTCCTTGTTTGAGCTTCTAAGTCTTTGTACCCTTCGCCTCTCAACCCAATTTGAGAGAGTTCTAGTGATCCATAATCCGGCACTAGAATACACATGATAAGATGGTCTTAGATCCATAACATGGCTAAGATACGAAGTTTGATTCATTCATTGCACAAGCATGAGTACTAGTTAGTTTGTTATGCATCGCATTTGGACTTGGGTTAACCCGAAACTCCAACACCTTCCTATATTTGCACACCTTCTACTTGTTTTGTTTACTTGTTTGCATTTATTTTGTTGTTTGTTGTCTTGGCATTCCACCATACATTTCACACAAACCGAACACTACACTCACACTTCGCACATTGTTCATACACACATTCACTCACTCTATTCACATCTTGCCATCCACACATAGCTAAAGCACTCGCACATTCACTACCGAGAAGTTGGGGAGCCGTCAATCCTCCGTGGAACGACACTCCCGGATCTCAAAACCACCCACTATCTTTTGCATTTAGTCAGTAGTAGAAGAAAACAAGTGGAGCATAAGAAATAAAAGTGTAGTAGTACGTATTAGTTGAGAAGTAAGAGTTATGTTGTTAATGTCTAGAAAGTGATTGGTCCCTGACAAGTTAGAAATGTTAGGAAATGTGTCTCAGAAACTACTGTACCACATGACCAATTATTAGTGCATCTTCCTTTATTTTAGTAGGCAAAATTATAGTTTGTAGAGAGTGGAGTTCTATAAATATAGCAGTTGGCTGCATGGCAAGGAGGTCTGAACTTACAGCTTCGGTGCTTTGCCTTTGTACACACACACACACACACACTCTCTCTCTCTCTCTCTTTCTCTCTCGCTGTTTGTAAACACTCTCTGTAATATAGTTTCTTCGATCAATCAATAAAAGATCATTGTATTTCCTCATCCGATCCATCTCAGCTACTAAGTAAGTTTACTTAGTTTATTTTCTTGTTTTCTTTAGCAGCTGGCTTCTAGTTCAAAACAGGAAATACTATCATAGTTATATTATTATTTTGCTAAACTGACGATCATACTCTCTTTGTGGACATATGTTATAGTTAAATGTATGCCAAAGTAACTGCCAAATACTAGTTAATGTACCTCTGAGTCCAAGGACCTCTGAGTCTTGTGTCTTTTTGTTGTGGTTAGACTTTTAATTGCAGGAACATGTACTTGTTCTATGTGCAAGACTTAGTATCTAGTAATTAATCTGGCCAGTTGACTATCTGACAGATCCTTGTACAAATTTGGTATCAGAGCCTAATTTAGCATTATAATAATATGATTACATAGTAAAGTACTTTGAGGACATAAACCATTTTTATATCTCGAAGAAAACTCAGTTTTATATAAACAAAATTAAAATTCTAGATTTAACTTATATTTGTATGCTTTTAATATATATCTACTACGTTCACATGCACTCTTTGTGTATATTTCCCTTCTGTAATTTATTTAATTAATTTATTAAGCATATTTTAATTATATGTTAATTATTTGTTTAAACTTGCATGTTGTATGATTGGTACACACCCTAGATATTTAAGAGGAAGAATTAGAGCTCTTAAATTTAATAGAAGAAACTACTTGCAGCAAATTAGAGAACTTACTGCAACTTTAGGACATCCATATATAGTTAATAATTAATCCATTTAGGAAAGCATACATACACTTTGTTATAGGAGAACATAATCATATTTTATCAAATTTAGAAGAAAATATAGAACTCTTGCAGAATTATTTAGCAATTAGATTAGAACAAGGTAGACTATAATATAATTTTATGATAGATTATCTTAATCTAGAAATTAGTGAGCAGCAGAAGAAGAAATTAACTTTAGATAAAAATACTTTAGTTTGTTATTTTCCTCAGAAAAACCATAGACATATTTTACATAGTGAAGAAAATTTACAAGCAAATAGTATTGTAGAATTACTTATTAGTCAAGCAGAAAATATTAAGTTTGAGCATAATAAGCATAATCGTATATTACAACAATATTAGAATATTTTCAGAAAAATTCACTCATCACTATTAGGAAAAACGACTAAATTCAGTTTACCACCCTGAACTTTAGACTGAAAATCATGTTAGTCCCTACTCTTTCAATTTTATCAGTAACACTCTTGTACTTACCAATTTGATCAGTCTAGTCCAACCGTTAGCCAATCCATTAACGTTGACAGTTAAGTACTGACGTGGCACAAATGAGACTTATATTTTGATGATATGGCGATGACATGGAAATCCCAACCATTAGCTAATCCATTAATTTTGACCGTTAAGAGATGATTGGGTATTCCACGCCACTACCGAGTGTGTCCTATTTGTGCCACGTCAGCACTTAATGATCAAAATTAACGAATTGACTAACGGTTGGACTAAACTGATTAAATTAGTAATTAAGTACAAGGGTGTTGCTGATGAATTGAAAGAGTAGGGACTGCCATGATTTTCGGTCATAAGTTTAGGGTGTTAAACTGAATTTAATCATAGGAAAAATTTAGATTATATTTCAACACAATTAGAAGATAATAATAACAATATTCAGAGATTTCCTAGCAGAAAATAAATAAAAGAACTTATAGATATAATAGATAGTAAACCAAGAATTATGTGTACAAGTAGAAAAATTACATAGTAAAATAGATAGATTGTTAGTTTAATGACAGATTCTCGAACTAGTAGTAAATACATCAAAGCACTAGAAGAAGTCAAAAAATTAGATAAAGAACTCGTAGGAAAGGAGGACACCCTCACACCATTAGACATCATAGGGACTCTAGACACCCCACTCTCTACTATAGGAGTAAAGAGATTACAATAGAGAGAGCTGAGAGCTCTAGAGAGTGGGGAGTCTAGAGTCCCTAAGATGTACAATGGTGTGAGGGTGTCTAAAGAGTACAAAATTACAAATGGATAAGGAGGACACCCTCACACCATTAGACATCATAGGGGCTCTAGACTCCCCACTCTCTAGAGCTCTCAGCTCTCTTTATTGTAATCTCTTACTCCTATAGTGATTACTACTTAAGTGGACCTAACCTAGCTCTCAACTTTCTCTATTGTAATCTCTTTACTCCTATAGGAATTTCGTGGTGACCAAAGGTCTCTCACATAACCCTAACGGGAAAGAAATTTGGGGACAATTGGAGAATGGAGACGAGGATCCCCGATACGTATTTTTTAAAATCAGGGATGAGGCGGAAATGATATTGCAATCCCCATCTTCAAACCTGCCCCAATAGAGGTATTTTTTTTAAAATTAAAGAATATATATTTTTGAGCACACTTTTTTTTTGGTTTAATTTTTTTATTGAAACATTTTTTTGTTATGCACGATATGACAAATTTTTTTTTATTGTAGTTTGTACTTTATAAAATATGAATTTATGTTGTTTTGATTTTAATTTTTATCGGAAATCGGGGCGGGATGAAGATGAGAATCCGCTCCATTGCTATCCCTAGTGTTTTTTTTTTGGTTACAATTGCTCTCCCTAGTGTTTGACGCGTGGTGACCTATTTTTTTTCAGAATAAATAAAATTGAAAGATAATCAACATAAAAAATTTCAGAAACTTTTGGTAAAATGAGGATAAAATGCAATTTTTGAAGTGAGATGATTGGTGCGAAACTGCAAATTAGAGACCACGAAACAGAAATCAGCACCGACAGAAAACCAACGGTCCACATTCCAAAATTCCATTGTATGGCTGCTGCAGCTGTCGAAAACGCCGCCGTATCGGCGCTCCGATCGGTCGTTCTTCGAGTCCGACAGGCTGCGGAGCGGTCGGGTCGGGATTCGGGTCAGGTCAGGCTCGTAGCGGTGTCTAAGACCAAGCCCGTTTCTCTCGTCCGCCAAGTCTACGACGCAGGCCACCGGCGTTTTGGCGAGAATTACGTCCAAGAAATCCTCGAGAAAGCTCCTCAGGTCTATCTCTGTCTCCGTCGCTCTGACTCTCTGTCTAAAAGTATGTGCGAATGAAACGCAGCGTTTAAACGTGTATGTCTGCAGCTTCCTCAAGACATAGAGTGGCATTTTCTTGGGCATTTGCAGAGCAACAAAGTCAAATCGCTTCTGGGTATGATTTTCTTGTTGCTTTTAACTCTTTAGTTTTAATGGGATAATAAAGTTGCAGTGTTTGGATGCTGGATTGAACATTGGAAATCAAGAGTGGAATGAGATGGAATCGAAATAAGAAGAGAGATATTAAAATAAGACTGGCTGTCAATAAAGAAACCATCTTTTGATCATTTAAGTCTCAAAACTGATCTTAGAAAAAGCTATAATTGCATTTGCTGCTTTTCCTAAAATCATTTTCTTCGAGTCCTTTTAAAAATCTTCAGCTAAGGAGAGAGTTTATGCCGTTTCGTTGTGTGAGACTTTGGTGTCTTGTGTTGTGCATAATTTAAGCAATGTGCAGATTGTTAACTTGATGATCATATTATGAGTTCTGAGTTCTGACACATACATCATATTTCACTTTGAGTCTTATGTTTTGAATTCATTTTTAAATTTAGTTACTCTATGCAGCTGGTGTGCCGAATCTGGCCTTGGTTGAGGGCGTAGACAATGAGAAGGTAAAGACAAGTTCAATTTTTTATTATTCTGTTGAAGGTACTTCATGTATTTCTGTAAATTATATTTGAAGGAAATTCATATAATTGGATGTCCAAACAAAATTACTGGTATCATGTCATGAAAAATTTCACACCTTTCAGTTAATTAATCATTGAACTGAAGTTAGGCTTGTTTTATCAATGACAAAGCTAATTTGTAACTTTGTCATTATAATCCACAGCTAGCAAATCATCTTGATCGGGCAGTTTCGAACCTCGGAAGAAATCCTCTAAAGGTTTTGGTCCAAGTTAATACCAGTGGAGAAGAATGTAAGTAATTTCAAAATCAGCACTCATCCTGCACTAATTAGTCCTTTTGATTAATTGAGCATTAGAATGACATCAGAGGCATTCAAGTTGCTTGACCCTTCTCTTCCCTCCTTCCCCTTTTAGCTGCACAACCATGTTTCCTCTCACTTAACTTTGTGGTTTTTCATGTAACCAAAAAAAATCTTACTTAAACAAATCCAACATGTGGTATTTCAATGGACCATATCATCTCCCGTGTCATGATCCTATATCTTAATGCGTCAATAGATTCTATACTAATCGAAAAACATTTCGCATGGCCTTGAGAATTGAATTTTAACTCAGCTCCTTACTAAGGTAGCCAAAGGTTTCTGCCGTCAAGATATTACTTATAATTTGTCACATGCGGGAAGAAGGTTTAAATGCTTTTTTACCACTGAATTAAATAGCATATCTGTAACCCTGGGTTACATTATAATTGCTCCACATCACCTACCTCATGTGTTTTGTTGACATACTTTGCAGCGAAATCTGGTGTCGATCCGTCTGGTTGTGTTGAACTTGCGAAACATGTCAAATTGCAGTGCCCAAATCTAGTGCTTTCTGGCTTAATGACAATAGGGATGCGTGACTATACATCAACTCCAGAGAACTTCAGGGTAAACTTTATACTTGCATAGGGTGATAAGGGGGTGCTGGTGCAGGGAAAGAGACATTATTTGTCTCTTGTTTCCCAGGACATTCAAGATAGCTTTTCTGTCTCCCAAGTAGATGAAGATCATATGTTTTAACTTTTAGATGCCTTCCTTTTCCTAATATATTTGGTTTGATTAAAATACTTTTGAAAATAGAGAGCCACTTCATGTTCACTTACCTTTTAATTATCACTCCACGGTTGGAGGCTTTTTTGTACCTCTGTGGGTCTCAGTTTAGGCTTCTCTCTCTGTTGATGTTCGATCATATCAGTCTAATCTGTTGTCATGATTGATTTTCTGTTTATTATTGTTATTAGTGCCTCTTTGAGTAGCCATATGAATTGATTTCGATTTCGTATCTGGCTTAGTTAGGAGGCAGATATCAATCTCAATTCAATGTTGGGTTGGATTGACCGAGCCATTTTGAGGGGACTCTGCTCTTTCATATCAATTGTCCTCCAAGCACCCTCTCTCATTGTAGACGGGTAACCTTTTCCCTCCCAGATCCTTTCCTTGTAAAAGGGGAGACGTACTATCACCACCTTCGCAACAAGGGTTGGTGGTATATCTTTAACGTTGGAAGGCCCTATTACTGTACCTGTATAATGTCATGGGCAGTTCATTTGTTCTTTACATGTCCTTTTTAGTTGTCCTTTTCTTAAAATCGACCCTATTTTATATCTTATAATTCCACAGATGCTATCGAAGTGTAGAACTGAGGTATGCAAGGAGCTTGGTATGGTAGAGGAGCACTTTGAACTGTCAATGGGCATGTCGGGTGATTTTGAGCAAGCGGTATGGAATGCCCCAAGTCCTTTAAACGTGTGTGTGCAATTCTTATGCCTTATCTGTGCTCGACATTGGTAATTATGTGCATAATGATTAACACTCTTGATCCTTGCAGATTGAAATGGGAAGCACCAGTGTCAGAGTTGGATCCACCATATTTGGCCCAAGGGAATATCCAAAGAAACAATCAAATTAGTATCTTGCAGCTCCTGCCCTTGGTGCCTTATGTGTTTCTTAGTAGATCCTGGTAAATCTTGTAGCAGAAATGGCCTCTTTTCAGTTGTATATGATACAAATAACAATCATTTTGTTCATCATAGGTAGCAACTAGCAAATGACCTTTATTATTATTGAAATTGATATGCATGTAATCAAATCATGTACCACAGAATCTCCTCATATTCATTACCAAATCATCTTTAGAGTGAATACTTGTCCTCCCCAATCTACTTTCAGAAGTTGTGTTTCAAAAATAAGCGGGATTGGGGATTTCTGAGACAAAACAATAGTTTTACTCAGAGATTTATTCTTGCTTTTCTTATGACACAACATTTGATACATCTACTATCTAATGTCATGTAGACACAGTCCTGATTTCTTGGGGTTTGACATCATTTATACATGTTTGTGTGCGTGTGCTTGAGGAAGAAAAATTCACTGGATCTTCTGCTACCACTTCTGCTTTACTATTGACTAAAACTCGGGACATATAGTACTTTGAGACTATAAAATAATTACTTGACAATGTGAAAGGTACATAAAACTGACTCATTCTCCACCATGATTCAACAAAACTCGGGACATATAGTACTCGGGCCGTTTCCTCCTCCTAATGATTTTTTTTTTCTTTTTGTTTCCATTATTCTCCTCTTCCACTCTTTTTTTGTGAATAAAAATAAGAGAAAAATCCTCATATGGTATCTAAACTATTATCAAATGCAATTTTTGGTACCTGAACTTTCATAAAGAACCTTTTTTTTGAAAGAAAGATAGATAGATTAATTAAAAGTCGATCGGTTACAATCGCAAGCATGGGCATCCTGATGAATAACAAGAGCGATAATTAACCAACTAGGGTTAATATGAAAACCTAAGCCTGGACAAGCCAAAAGGTGTACTACACCAATTGGGTGTCTTACAACAATAAAGCTCAAAAACATCGAGCCTACAACAATGAAAACTTCTACGCATCTAGAAGGGAAAACACAACTACAAATGTTGCCTAAGCACTCAATTGTGGTACAACTTCGTAATTGTCTTCTAGATGAATCAAAGCTTCTAACATTGCAGGCACTCCACCAATGCAGAAGAAAATCAAAAACTACATCTTGCCAAAAGGAAGACAATGTGTAGCTATTAAAAAAATCAACATAGAGATGTCCTCCAGGATCCCAAAATTTGAACCCTGAAACATATAGATCCAGCAGAGCATGCCAAGGTTGAGCCCAAACCCAAACACCATGAAAACCCAGTGGCTTAGGCATCCATGACCGGAAGAGAATAACCAGTTCGGCCACATCACCAAACACTGCAACTACCCAACCAGATCGGATGAAGTTTGCACCATCGATCACCATCGCAACCACCAAGAGCCACCACAATACAAACTCCAAGATAAGAAAAGCAGTAAACCTCAGAAGCACCCACCTGACGTCGATGACACACCCATCCCACAAACCATCGAATAGGTACGCCGACAACCCAATCAATAAAGAACCGGGATCCCATACCACCCGGCGAGCCAGATAGCCCAGACCCAGAGGAAGTTGCTCCAAAAACACCCAAAGAAGGGCAGGACCATGGGGTGATTTTGCCGAAAGACAACGAGTGACGAGGGGGCAAAGAGGCCTCCACCTTTGTCCACCAATGAAAGGGGACGATAAACGAGATCGAGGAGAACGATCAAGACTGGATCGGCCACCATGGCCGCGCGCGTAGGGTTCGACGCCAGGAGGAGCGCCGCTAGGGTTTGGGAGAGCGAGAGAGAGAGACGCCTCCATGACAACTTTCATAAAGAACCTGGTGGTACCTGAACTGAACTATTCATCCGTTTGTCATTATAGTACCTACCGTTAAATATTTCGTTAAGTGCTTATGTGACATGAGTAAAACTTATAATTTGGTGACTAGAGTATAGGCAAAACAATCATTAAAGGTTTTTTACTATTAAATTTAAAAATAAAAATAAAAATAAATTATGCAAAAAAAATTTATATTAACATAATCAAATTAGAATTTTTATCCCCAAACATTCAAGATTAAAGATGCAAAAATTATTTTTATTCTCAAATATTCACGATTAAAGATGCCATGTAGGTGGTTTCATTATTAAATTTTAAATCAAAATAAATTATCATTATTTTTTAATATAATAAAAATTTAAATTACTTTTTTGAATATAGTTTTTTTTTTAATTTAATAATAAAACCACCTACATGGTAATAAATTATATTAAAAACATAAAAATTGGCAATAAATTATATTATAAAAATAAAAATAATTTTTCTCATTTTTAGTCTTGAATTGTGGATAAATTATCTAAATTTTTTTTTTATATAATTTATTTTGAAAATTGAAAATAAATGAAATGACTGTTTTACCCATGCCACATAAGCACTTAACGGAATATTTAACAGTAGGTACTATAATGGCAAACAAATGAATAGTTCAGGTACCACCAGGTTTTTTATGAAAGTTCAGGTACCAAAAATTTCATTTGGTGATAATTCAGGTAGCATATGAAAGTTTTTTCCTAAAAATAATTAGTGTAAGGTTTTGATCATTTTGTAAAGGGGCATTGTCGTCATTACAAAAGATTTAAACCTTGGGTGTCCAAACAAGACTTCAAGGTGGCCACAGAATCTCTCATTTCATAAACCTCTCTAGTACCCTTCTTCAAAGCTCACAGTACCCGCCTTCTTATCCCTGCACTTCTCTGCTCTCTCTATGCCGGCAACAACAACTCTTCAGTCTTCACCATGACTTCACTTTCAGTTTCAACTCAGTTCACTCTGTATCCGAACGCCACATTTCTCCAATTCCAGTACCCAAAAAAACCTCAAAGAATCACCTTTCCTAAGAAAACCCAGATAGGGTGCTCCGCCGCAGGGCAACCACAGCGACAACAAAGACAGCCAAAGAAGAAGAAAACCGTTACTGACGGCGAGAAAGGGGTCGACCCAGTTGGGTTCCTTACGAAATTTGGCATTTCCCATAAACAATTTGCTCAATTCCTCCGTGAAAGGTACATAAACCTGACTCATTCTCAGTTGATTGATCATAAAACATGGAAAAGTTTGAAACTTTGGTACACTAAGAAATTAGCTTAATGAAATTACGGTTAGTAAGAGAGGCACATTGTGGGGGTTTTATCTTATTTTACGTGCTAGTAAGAATTACTGTGAGATGTTGTTTAATGTCTATTCCATTGGTTTTTTGCTTGGAAGATTCTGATTTCATTTTATCGTAATTTGGTTTGATTTTGCAGACATAAAGCTCTGAAGGACCTGACAGATGAAATATTCACTCGCCACATCAACCTCAGGGATATGTCTTCTGGGTTTGTTCTACCAAACCCAAATTCCCTTTCTTTTTTCCTTTTCAACTTATTGTTTCTATGCCCTTTTCTGTGCTTGTTTTACTTAACCTCTAGTCTTGATGTTAATTACTTGCATAGGTAGGTTTTAATTGTTGCCTTGTTCTCTAAGTCTTAAGTAAATACAATTTACATTTTGAATGACCAAATAATTAATTCCAACTAAGATTGTGAAAATGTGCAGGTGATATCTTGTATGAATAGTTTTTGGTTACTGGAAAAAGAAAAAAGTTCGTATAGCTGAAATCACATTGCTGGTTGAGACTTGAGTTTAATAGTTCAGGTTGTAATTGCTATTGTTATCTTTTTCCTATAGATATGAGATATTGGGTATGCATCGACACCCAGAACATAGAGAGGATTATATGGAGTGGGCTCCAGGTTTGATATTAGCCTAAACCCTTTTTCTTGTTTCTAATTTATGGTCAGTGTGATTCTAAATGTTGATTCCCTAGCCAATTATTTTCCTCGATAAAATCAAGATGACTAGATCTTTTTGTTTTTATTTATTTATTTTTCCTTCTACCTCTTCTACCTCTTCTTCTGTTAATTCATATTTTATAACTTTTTCTGGTTTCTTTTTTTCTGTCTGAATCATATGTTGACTTGACTCTGAAAAGTGTCTTTATTTACGTTCTGGCTAGCTTGTCTTTGACTGGTCACCAATTGTTTGAACCATGAAGAAAGACTTTTTTTTTTTTCTGGCCTTAAATAGTTCAGGTTGTAATTGCTATTGTTATTTTTTTCTGACTAGTCACCAATCGTAATGTTTCTATATAAACCAAATAACTTGTTTTCTGGACTTTCCATCTAGCAGATCATATGTCTAAGATAAGCTTGCGAATGCAGGTGCTCGCTACTGCGCACTGGTTGGTGATTTCAATGGGTGGTCCCCCACAGAGAACTGTGCAAAAGAGGGTCATTTTGGACACGATGACTATGGATACTGGTTCATCATTCTTGAAGATAAGTTGAGGGATGGAGAAAAACCAGATGAGCTGTATTTTCAACAGTATAACTATGTAGATGATTACGATAAAGGTGACAGTGGTGTTACCATTGAAGAAATCTTTAAGAAAGCAAATGATGAGTATTGGGAACCTGGAGAAGACCGGTTTGTAAAAAACCGCTTTGAAGTACCAGCAAAGTTGTATGAGCAGATTTTTGGGCCTAATGGACCTCAAACATTAGAGGAACTTGAAGAAATACCAGATGCAGAAACAAGATATAAAGCATGGAAAGAACAGCATAAAGATGACCCGCCTAGTAACTTACCTTCTTATGATGTGATTGACAATGGAAAGGAGTATGACATTTTCAATGTTGTGCTTGATCCGGTATCACAAGAGAAATTTCGAGCAAAGAAGCCTCCCTTGCCATATTGGTTCGAGACACGTAAAGGAAGGAAGGCATGGTTGAAAAAGTATAGGCCGTGCATTCCTCATGGGAGCAAGTACAGGGTCTATTTTAACACTCCTAGTGGGCCATTGGAACGAGTACCTGCTTGGGCAACTTATGTGGAACCGGGTAGTCATTTGTTCCTCCAGCATTATGCAATTTTTGAAAGTTCTTATTTCTTAACTTCTTATGTGGACTTTTTTGTTTTGCATTTTTTTCATTAGAAATGTGTAAGAATTTGCATTAAAGTCTGCATCAGGTAAATAGGATATCTATTTACAGACATGCTTTGCACAATCCAGGCCTAGGCCCTCTGTAGACTACTGTAGCTGCTTGTAACTCACCGATCCTCTCTCTCTCTCTACCCTTTTGGTTGCTTTAGGATTGTCTTATTAGCCATCATTTGCTTTTATCCTTTTGTGGTGTCTTATCATCATTCTATTTATAATATTTTTTCGATTATATTATATATGATATTGGCATATTGGTGTATCATTGCTTCATCTGAACCTTGTTGATTTCCTTCAGATGCAGATGGAGAACAAGCTTTTGCAATCCACTGGGAACCACCCCCAGAACTTGCATACAAATGGAAGAACGCACCCCCTAAGCTGCCAAAGTCCTTGCGCATTTATGAATGCCATGTTGGCATAAGTGGATCAGAGCCAAAAGTATCTTCTTTCGGTGATTTCACAGAGAAGGCAACTCCTAGTCCTGAATCGTCTAACTACAAACTTAAATCTTATTCTTATATGGCGGACAAATTTCTCATTTTGCACTTTATGTTTCTTCTTGCAGGTTCTTCCTCATGTAAAGGAGGCTGGGTACAATGCAATACAGCTGATTGGAGTTATTGAGCATAAAGATTATTTCACTGTTGGTTATAGAGTGAGTCCTTCCACTTTTCTATTCTCACATTACACATATTGATACAATTTTATCTTTTTAAATTTCCACAGGCTGACACATCCATGTCACTGTTTTATTAAGCAGAAGAGGCATTAGGCCAAATAATATTGTTATTTTGATTTATACGATGATTCGATGACTGTGATCAAGCAATATTTGGAATTTCAGGCCACTAATTTATATGCTGTTAGCAGCCGATTTGGCACTCCTGATGATTTCAAGCGGCTGGTTGATGAAGCACATGGTTATCACTTTTCATTTGATTCCATTCATTTCATTCAGTAACCATCAAAGATATAGTGTCTATGTGACTTACTGTGGCTTGTGTAGCTTTTGCAAAAGCTATTTTACTTGCTGAAACATTCTTTTTGTATTGCATCACATACTGAAGTTGACATCTAAAAACATGATCACTAAATGTTATAAGGTGCTCGTTGTATAATGCATGGATTCACGTCTTGATTGTAGATTCTAAATGATTTATTAGAGACTGAAGCAGTAATAGAGTTGCCCGTTAATCCATAGCACATTTTGAGTCTATACTTTTGTAGAAAAGGAAAACAGTTAGCAAAACAAATGACACACCTTGATGACAGGTGGATATAAGCCTCTAGATAATAAGTGCTATTTCAAATCCATACTCTTCTACTGGATAAGATTCATGAATAAGTGGTATCTCTCGACTAATTTGGCATCAATAATGTGTTTCTTCAACATTTTTTCTCCTCCATGCCTATGGGATGAGTAAAGCTTACATACTGTACCTGCCGTTTTTTTAATTTACAGGACAAGGACTGCTGGTCTTCTTAGACATTGTCCATTCCTACTCAGCTGCAGATGAGATGGTTGGATTAGCGCTATTTGATGGAACAAATGACTGCTACTTCCATACTGGTATTTATTTATAATACTAGTGCCTCCCCTTTAATTAGCAATACTAGAAGTGGACATTGGTCAGGTTGGATATAGTGCCATACTGATATATGATACGGAACCCATATAGACTGTGATTACTTAAAATCGGGACCGACTGCAGTGAGATAACGCAATAGAGAGTGGGTTGGATCTGATCAGGTTCTCTGGTGGGGATTGTGACCAGATTATTAGTTTTATTTTCGAAACAAGTTTAGAAAATAATACTAGACTCATAAATAACAGATAAAAAAAAAGATTCACAATAGAAAGGACTCCCAGTAGTCCTACGTGGTAGATAGATCGCTAATCTTCCAAATTAAAACTTATATATGGCTTTGGAATTTGGATTCCCTGTCTTTAATTAACTTAGTGGCTAACCGGTTTCATCATCACTCATGCAATAACTTGAAAATTATTTCTATATAATACATGCGTAACAATTGAACTTCCCTCCCAAAAGCTCAACCCAATAGGTGGAAATGTCCATATGATACTTATATTAAGGATCACACATAACCAATGGTGATTATCGTTAACACCATTGGTCACTTCCATGTTGGATAAAGTGATGTAATCTGGAAGTCTGTGTTTCCTTGATAGTAATATATTTCTTAGGCTTAATAAAGCTTTTCTTTGCTATTGCTCTCTGAAAGATGGCTTCTTGTCCACTGTTGTATGTTTCTGTCTTTGTTAATTAAATTTCAGTTGCTTCTTCTAAAAGATATATATATATATATATATATATATATATAATAAATTATCTGATTGTTCTTTTCCAGCCAAATGACCCAAATAAGCAAGCACCAAGCAATACCACAAAACTTTGGCCTTCTTTCTGCCTCCTAAAATCTTATGCTTTTTACTTAATAGAAGACAGCTCCCCCTTGGAACAACCCAGCTTATATTCACCTCTCTAAACTAATTCAAAACCACAGGCTCAGAACATCCAATCCGCAAGCTTATATTATTAGCTGATATGTTCATTTGATACTTGTGCTGGTATTAGTGCCTGTATCCAACCAATGTGGAATTATTCTCTTTAACAACATTTGTCGTTTGTTCTCATAATCATATATCATGTTGCCCACTCCATCTCAGGATATTTACATTATCTTCTTAAATAGGGAAACGGGGACATCATAAGCACTGGGGTACCAGAATGTTTAAATATGGTGATCTTGATGTTTTGCATTTCCTTCTCTCGAATTTGAACTGGTAAGTGTGAAGCTCAAAGAATGGTTCAAGTTCTGACATTAGTCGAGTTGCTTCTTTGAACCAATGATCATTTACCTGCCTAATTCAGTAAACTATTACCATGTTATCCGCTATTCTTTGCTATTTGAAAGTTAAATTTATTAGATTGGTCATGTTATCTTTGGATTAATAATTACAATTTTTGAACAGGTGGGTTACGGAGTACCAAATTGATGGTTTTCAGTTCCATTCACTCTCATCAATGATGTATGCGCACAATGGTTTTGCTTCGTTTACCGGTGACTTGGAGGAGTAAGGCATCAATTGAAACTTCAATACATAAAACCACATTTACAATTTATATAACAAAGGCATCTAGGGTTCCAAGAGTGGCTTATATCTTTTTTCTACTGAAAAAGTCAACAATACAAACATCCGTACTCTAACAAGCTAAGATATAGCATGCAGTCTTATATAATTAAAATCCTTTTGTTCTCTGTTTTTCTTTTTATGGTTTATACAAGTTGGCTGTATTTCATTGACAAGAAAAAAATGGTTGAGAAGATTGGAACATAACTGATTGGAATCTAGATATTTTCTTAGGACTCTAAAAAACAAACTTTGGTGTTTTATGATCTAATACTGTATTTCATTGTCAACTTCATAAATTCTATTCTATTTCAACTGGTTTGAGTCTTTTGCACCATACCTCATGGTTAGGCTAACTGTGAGCCTATGATTGTAAGAATCAATCCTGCTCTTTTGCCAGGTACTGCAATCAATATGTTGATAGGGACGCATTGTTATACCTCATTCTGGCAAACGAGATACTTCATGCTCTCCATCCAAATATAATAACAATTGCTGAAGATGTAAGCAGTTGATCTTTTAATGTTTGTTTAGTAAATGAAACTCACATCACTTTTTTTTTTTCCTGATAGTGAGCTCTGAAACAATAGCATCATATATGCTGCTGTGGGCTTCAGATTTCAGATCCTTTTATGTTAGCTCCACCACACTTACATTTTTTAGTTTCGGTATTGAAGTAGAGCTGCATATATATGTTTTGATACCCATATATCCCCCAAACCTGCTTTGAACCTGGGATGAAAACTACGCCCCCCCTGCCAGACCCTACAATCTTTAGGATGCAGGAAACACTAGCTAGGTAGGTACGGTGAGGGGGTTTGAACCCCAGACAACATGGGAGCAAACCATGGGACGGACCATGAGCCACATATATATTGATAATAGCTAAACATGACTTGAACCCTTTCTTAATTAAATATATATTCATCTACCTGTAGGACCATTTGAACAATGTCAGACCTACAAATTTCTTCTAGAGCTTGTATCCATGAGCATCAAAGTGCCCAATTAGTCCCTTTATTGTAGTTATATTAATTTCTAAAGTGGAGTCAGTATCATTATTGTTTCATTTTGTGATGAGTATTTGCCTCCATTTATCCAATATAATGCATTTACATTAATAATTGAGAAGAAGCCTGTGGCAAATTTTCAAAAAAATCCTGAAAATGCCGCTCCCTCTGAAAAGAGACCACATGCAATGATGCAAACATCAACATTTTTAATGGAAAAAACAGTAAAGTTCGGAGTTGTGTTCTCTATTCCACTACTTAAAGTTACGACCCACCAAAAAGCACATTTGCATGTGTGTGAGCACATCTGGAGAGGCTAGTATTATATATATGACCAGATTATTCATAATGTTATTATATCATGGTGTTCATATCCTCACAGAGTTTTATTTAGTGCTGTGTATTGTATTTTCTGACTTCTACAAATATTTAGAGTTTGATTTATTTTCCAGGCAACCTTCTATCCAGGTCTATGTGAACCAACCTCTCAAGGCGGATTGGGCTTTGATTATTGTGTCAATCTTTCTGTGTCAGAGATGTGGTCATCTTTTCTTGAGAATGTTAAAGACCATGATTGGAGCATGAGTAAGGTTGTATTATTTGATTGTCATATATTGAGTGGACATTCATAATGTTAATGTCTTTTTTCCTTGATTTACACTTTCCCCATTCCATTAAGTGGACATTTGTAATGTTCAACCCACTCTGCAGATTGTGAGTACATTAATGGGCAACAAAAACTATGCAGATAAGATGCTCATGTATGCTGAAAATCATAACCAGGTATAAACCTTTCAATGTCTTCCCTATCTAGAACTCTCTTGAAACTCTAGGATTCCATCATAAATTTGGTAATTTCTTTTAATTTATTTGTGTTCGATGTAACGCATCCACCCTGTTATTACAATCTTTCAATCAGTCAATATCTGGAGGGAGATCCTTTGCAGAGATACTGTTTGGTGAAATCAGGGAGGGTTCTCATGACACGGAAAAATTATTGCTCAGAGGTTGTTCCTTGCACAAGGTATGCCATGTACTGACAAGTATAAATATATTTCTATGATCGTGGTAAGCAAATTCTAATTGCAGATTTTCTTACTGTTCTATTTACATTCACGCTCTCACACATGTATCTGCTCACACAAGTGTTGCGTTATTGCTTCTGACATAATTTTGTAATCAGCTTTCCGCAAAATGATTGAAGAATAAGTTATCTCTATGCATAAATATGCATCTGTAGGAAATAGGTGCAGTTTGTAGGCAGTTTAGGAAACACTTGCAATACATTCAACATGCAGTGTATGAATATATGATTGGTTAAGCTGTAATTCTCAGCTCATGCTTTTGTTCATTCTTGTTATTTTATATTTTCATTTTTGGGCGCTGAAACAGATAATCAGATTAATTACCATGACAATTGGTGGCCGTGCTTATCTCAACTTCATGGGCAATGAATTTGGGCATCCAGAGGTGAGGTTACTGGTCCCTATATGTCCAATAAATGTATTCATATGACTAATGATTGTCTCATGTTCCAGAGGGTTGAGTTCCCAATGCCAAGCAACAATTTCTCATTTTCACTTGCCAACCGAAGGTGGGATCTTCTTGCCAACGAGGGATTGCATCGCAACTTGTTTACCTTTGATAAGGTGTCAACTAATAACATTTTGTTACCATCTTGTTACCCTGACTTGCTACATCTTGTGGTCTTCTGGCTCTGTAATTGTTCTGGCTGTTGTTGAAAGTTGCTAAAAGCTGTTTAGGTTTCTAATAATTTTTAATTTCCCTCCATAAATGCAGTTTCTCTAATTACTCTGTTCACTCTTGGTTGTACAATTAAGATGTTAACTTCAAGTTCTTATCATCTGGGATTTTTCTTATAAACTATTAAATGGTTTTTGTTTTTTAAGTGAGGAAAACATTCCTTGATATCATCATAGTAAAATGATTTCCATCTTTCCTTTTTCCTAGGACTTGATGAAGTTGGATGAAAATGAAAGAATACTTGCAAGAGTTTTACCCAGCATTCACCATGTAAATGACAATAGCATGGTATGGTGACTCTTCCATTCACTTACTTTGTGTGCTTCCATGCATTGGAGAGAATTTTTCTTCATTTACTGACAAGATACTCTTTTGCTAATTACAGGTAATTGCTTACATGAGAGGTCCCCTTCTCTTCATATTTAACTTTCATCCAACAGATTCTTATGAAGGATACAGAATAGGTGTAGAAGAAGCTGGAGAGTATCAGGTAGGTTATGGCAAACAGCATGTAGTACTTTTATGTCAGAAATATAGTTCCAACTCTTAATTTTGTATGTTTTCTTTTATATTGGTGTTGCCATAACTGGATGGAGTTATGGTTATGAACCAAGTAACTAGATGGTCTAGTTTTTATGCCTTTATTATAAATGTTAAGATATTTATATGTATGTAACAACTCCAATGCTTAAAGTAAACAAATGAGTTTTGACTTTTGTGGCCACAGCTTGTACTAAATACAGATGAAATAAAGTATGGAGGTCAGGGGCTTATGAAGGATGACCAATATTCTAGGACAACTATTAACCAAAGGTAATCACCAACTTTTGCAAAGTTTTCTTCTTTATTCTTGTTTTTAACATTTGTATAGGTGTTAGCATTCAATGTAGATTACTTTGTCTAAGATCTCTGTGTTTGGTTTTTGCAGAAGTGATGGCCTCCGAAACTGCTTAGAAGTTCCTCTGCCTAGTAGGACTGCCCAGGTTTGTAAATTCTTTTGAAGTTTTTGTTCATCAGTATCTTTTTCTTCTTTGGGAGTAGTGTCTTATAGTGTATACCTATTTATTTTTTTGTACTTGAGATGACTAGAGGATGGAAGAACTATTCTAAACCCCTTGGACCAAAAAATATTTCAAATTGTAAATAACCTCATAAACTGCTATTGTATTTGATCTACTGTAGTCTATAGTTACATATTAAATGATGTGTACTCTGACCTTAAGAAATAATGTGTTCAAATCTGTGCAAAGACTTTGGATCGTGATGCATCTTAAGGTTTCCGCTCTTGTATTCTCGGTCATACCTAGTCTTGCTTTTCGCTCTGTTGTTTCTAGTCTCACTAATACCATGTCGGATCAAAAGGACTAAAACCTCTTTGACCAAAGTTTGTGATAATAAAGTAATTATGGAACTCAATTACAATTTGACATGAATTTTCTTGATGTGGATTTTATCTGTTGCAGGTTTACAAATTAAGTCGGATTTTAAGAATATAAGCAGTAGTGCACTCTGAAAGTTACTTGCATGCGGACTTTCAAGAATGAAAGCTAATACTTCATCAAGCTATATAATCTATATAGTTAGTTATTCATCACTCCCCTGAGTGGCATTGATGGGAAGCTCATAATTTAACAAGCGGATTTAGAGTTCAAAATGAAAGGTTGTAGCTTGGTCTATCTAAGCTCTCCATTGTCATGGTTGTTTCCTTTGGAAGAGTTGGGATGATCTCATTTCGTCCACAGTGAACTCACGGAACCGAGGTGTTATGATGCAGCAAGATGTTTCAAGTAGGACTTTGAGAAGGGATGAGCATATGAGATGCAATGTTGGTGTCTTACTAGCCCTCTGTTGAAGTGAAGTCTGATCCTCCCTCCTGACTGGGGAATGTATATTTTCGGCGTTTAAAGGAAATACCATGCAATATGTATAAATTAGGCAGGCTTTCTTATTTTAGATGAGGCAATGAAAATAGGGAGGCATGAGAACATAGTCGTGAACCGTTATGCCCTTTTCCTTTCTTTTTTTTTTTTAATGAAATTTGAAACTGAAGAGAAAGCATATATAGACAGTAATTAACTTCTTTTTTACAGCAAGAATTTGACGTGTTTTTTTTTTTTTTGGAATTTGAACTTGAAAATAACAGTACAAAGCTCTTGTATGTATCTTTATCAAAATGTACATAAAGAATAATTCTAGCAGGAAAATTATTACCCCAGTCCCCATATACAAATTTGGTAAAAATGACAACTTAAGTTATTGAGTTATGACATGTTCAACACTTAACTCACCGACTTTTCAAAAATATCACATTGCTCGCTCACTTTTGAATAACTCACTGACATGTTCGAATCTCACTAAACTAATTAGAGATATCTTTTTTTGTTAAGGTTGTGTTTTTATAAATTCAATTGTATATGAGAGAGAAAAATGGCTCTCCATCATTAATTTTTTAACGACAATAAACGGAAGTGAGTTAAGTAATATTTTTGAAAAGCCAATGAACTAAGTGTCAAACATGTCATAACTCAATGACCATTTGTGCAATTTTCGTTACAATTTTGAGCAACAGTTTTGGCCTACTTTTTTTGTATTTGATTTTGACCAAAACTTGAAAATTGGTGTGCTACCATATTAAACTCCCTAAAAATGTGTTTAAAACTTTAAATGAAATGCGTGTAAATGTACTCTCAATCCTATTGCCTCTGCATTAAGAACAGAAGAGTAAGAGCATTTTTAATGCTACCTTTTTTTTTGGGTTAAATTGGTTAAAAAGTAGTTTTTAGTTACATTGGAGGGGTACGAACTCCTAACCTAGTCTAATTCTAGTAAAAAAGTAGTTAATAGCTAAACTAAAAGCTACTTTTAAGGAGTCAAGCTTTATTATTCTCCTTTACAATTATTAATATTTTTTCAGCGAGAACACGCTCATTTAATCACTTGAAAAGCAAAGTTACACACATTTGGATCCATGGTCATTCTCTATTTTGGAGTTCTCTAGATCTGGATTCATATCTACAGATCTCGTTTGCCACTGTATCTTCCTCCGTTCTTTACCAATGGAGTTGATACGGATGCAGACCGAAATCGAGTTGATTCATCAATAAACCTAAACAGACAATGGTCGGATCGTTATCTAATCGGATATGAGAAACTAATGAAAGTTGGTTCGGTTTCGACAACCACATAAAAAGGTTAGTATCGAAGCACTGTCAACTTCTTAGTGTTGGTTGAGTAGGTCCTCAACTAGTCAACTTTCAGTCTTCCACCATATGGCATACCCAACTAGAGATAACCCTTCTTCTAAAAAAAAAAAACTAGAGATAATCCTTGATATGAAAGGGAAATGGAAGGTTGAGTAGTTTTTCCAAATTTGTCAACCTTATGAAGTTGATTTCATTTTTTTAATACATTTTTTAGGATGTGGCCTTGGGTTGTACTACATTTATGTGCTTAGGCAATTTGATGTAGCAAGTCTCTAATAATATGGGTGCGGTCCGAGACCGACGACCATTTTGCAAGGACTGAGACCGACCCGAAAGTTTCGGGTTGGGCTCAAAATAGAAGTTCGCCATCGTAGGGACCATAGGAAACCCGGATCGAGAATTTTCGATCCCGATTCTCGAGTTTTCGGGCCCAAATGCCGAGGAGATAGAGACGCCGAGAAATGAGACGCGGAGATGAGAGAGAGCGAGTGAGTGAGACATGGAGGAGTGAGAAAGTAGATCTGGGTACGTATGGTTATCGGAGAGGAGGGCGGTAGCAGAGAAGCCAAGAAGATGATGAGTAGAGTAGGAGAGAAGAAGAAAGAAATGAAATTAAATGAGGAAGAAGATGATGAGTTGCAGAAGAGTGAGAAGACGAAAAGAAAGAAAAAATGAGGAAAGAAGAGAGAGAGAGAGAGAGAGAGAGAGAGAGAGAGAGAGAGAGAGAGAGAGAGAGAGAGAGAGAGAGAGAGAGAGAGAGAAAAAGTCAAAAGAGAAAAAACAGTGGTGCTGGGGCACGTGGGGTGAGAGAAAATAGAGGAATAAGAATAAAAAAAAATCTGAAGTATCTCACTATTTCGGTCTTATTTGGTCTGTAAGGTAAGTAAAATGCAAGGACCGGAACCAGACCGAAAATACATGATGTTGGGACCGGATCGAAAATTTATAAGTATTTTTTTGAAAAGACCGGACCGAACAGGTCGGTCCGGTTCAGATTTTCGGGCCAAAATGCCTAGCCCTAGTCTCTATGCTAGAGATGAAATTTTTTTTATGTTTATAAACTTGCTGAAAATGGAATCTATTGTCGAGTGAGTAGGGAACTATATTTGCCACGTGTGTTGGGGCTCTATTCTTTTATGTATGTATTGTTTTGACTTTTACCATTAATCTATAAAGTTGAATATATCATTGGTTAAAAGAAAGAAAATCCTTCTACTAAATATTTAAATATCACTAAGCGAACAATTTGTATAGAAGTTTGAAACGATAAAGCCTAAACCCTAAACCCTAAACCGAATATTCTATTGAATGCATGCTTTTCACCTATGAGTCGTAAGCTTTGGTCAACGATATAACAATGTAGCTGGTATACTGTTAAATTATGGAAAACAATGGGAGATCCAGAAATTTTAAATGAGGTGGGCCACCTTGGAACAATAGAAAAATAATGCAAATAAAATTGAGTGGGCTAAAATCTTAAACTTGTTATGGTTTACCCAAAATAGATAATTTTATGGTAATAATTTTTCTTTCCCAAAAAACTTACTAGGCTGGACTACAGCCCAGGGTAACATGTGTGTAGCTCCGCCCTTGGTGGAGAACATCAAGATTCTAGACCATTATAGGAAAATTATTGTATAGTCCAGGACCACCACGTGTACCATGGTTCGGACTAATGTGATCCATTTAATTTTTCCCCCCTACATTACGCTCTACATAAATGTCATGATCCTGCTGGCCCGGACCACCACTTGACAATTGTTAGTATTAAGTTCACCTCAAGTATAAGATGTACAAGTTATAATATAGGGATGGACTAAATCTTGTTACTACCCTGAACTTTAGAGGTCTAATAATTTAAGTCCCTGCACTTCTAATTTCATCAATTCAGTCATTGCACTTTCAATTTTCATCAAATAGGTCATTCCGTCAACTCTTTGTTCAATATCTCCGTTAACTTGCTGATGTGGCACTCGGAATGACCTATTTGATGAAAATTGAAAGCTCAAGGTGTCACGCCCCGATTTTCAAATCAATTAATAAGGCATTTTGCCTTTAATTACAAATCAATTTCGGGAATGTGACTACATGGAATATCAAATACAAATATGCACTAGAATTTTTTTCTTTTAATTCGAGTACAACAATATACTCCATGCCCAATAAATGTAAATGCTGACCCGTTCTTTAGGGTTACATATTACAAGCCATAATTAAATAATAAATTGTTATTACAAAATATTAAATAATTAATCCATCAGAGTTTATTACATAAACAGCGGAAGTCTTATAAACCAATAATATGTATGCAGCCTTGCTTACTCCTGGTTATCCTAACCTGCAGGTATAACCACTACACCGTGGAATAGTGTACCGGGTTATATCAACAAACCCGGTCAGCTTACGAAGCTGGTATGAGTAATCTATGTTTTATTTTCAAAGAATCATTTAACTCAAAAGTTCCATTTCAAATCCGGAAGATTCGTATTATCTAATATACTGAACCTACGTGTCCCATACCACGTATTTTAACCTCACACGCCCCATAAACGTGTATGTTAATACCAGGGTAATCCAGTATATTAAATAATATAAACCCTCGATATTTACTCACACAAAATCATTTATAACTTAGCCTGATTAAAAGTGAGATGCATCTCACATTTAATACATCAAGTTATTTTTAACTTCGCCTGATTAAAAGTGAGAATACTATTTTTCTTCTCCTTTTAATACATCAAGTTAACCAAACAATATGCAGTCTAGAGCTCTAACTGAATGGGCTACCATTTTTCACCCATTTAACATTGTCCCCGGTCAGGACAGTCCGTTTGGACAAAAACATTCAAATAGGCAAACACAATATCTTATTTAGAATTATTGTGTTCCCACAAAATTCACAAATCAAAACAATAAAATGAATATTTTTCAAATATTGTTTTAACACCAAAATCACAAACAACACAATATGAATTAATATTCATATATAAAAACATCGTGAGATTCACTCACCTCTAATTCCTGCTGCGTCTTCAAATAGTAACCAGGAATCGACGAGTTCTAGCCAATTGCTTCATGATTTCAAAATTACCTATGAACATGCAATTTCCACTTAGCATATCATAGTTTCCAAAACATTTCATTATCCCTCAAATGTCACTTAGACATTAATAACCATAATTCGGGACAGTTTGACCAAAAGTCAACCGTCGGTCAACGTGGGTCTCACGTCTACTATTCATCAACGGGTCCCACACAAAATCCGAAACTTCCAAAATCTACCAACATGCTTATTTCTAGCATCCTAACATCATATCCAAAAATGGTGATGATCCAACGGTCGGATCATCACGGATCTAACGATCCATAATCATTCCATAATTGATCATTGATCAAACGATATAATTTCAACAATCCAACGGTCCAACATGCTTATAATCACAATATTAACCCCACGATCAAATTTCATGATCATCCAACGGTCGGATATCTCGAATCGTAAATCGTACGATCCGATTAATCGGGTTAATTGACCATCGGTCAAACGACCGAATTTGACAAAAGTCAAAACACGAAAGTTGTTCGTATCGACGAAACAAGTCAAACGGAGCAAAGAACTGCTCCTAGACCGGCCGGACGCGCCGCCCACGTGCCGCCGGCGGCGGTGGTCAGACGCCGGAGAAAAGTTCTCCGATTGACACCAAATTTTACCAGCAAGTACATCTCAACAATCCCAACAAGTTTGATAACTACCTCGAGGTCTGGATCGGAGTGGAAGTGGCCGGAATCGGTGTCGGTGGGTTTTAGATCCCAAAAAGTGCAAATCGTCGTTGCCGCCGATCTAGGCCGTACCGCCGTGATCCACCACCATGGGGAGGTTTCTGGAGAGGAGGGGACCAAAACCCGAGTCGTCCCGTCGTCGGAGGTGGCCGTAATCGTCGCCGGTGGCCGGGTCGACATTACCCGAAGGTTGTGGCTTCCGATCCGCCGTGTTCCGGCGAGAAGCAGCGGCGGGGGACACCACCGGTCGACCGGCGACGCCGGTCTGCGTCGGTCGGTGGCCGGCCCGTCGCCGGAGGTGGCCGGACGCGCTCCCACGCGCCGGGTCGGGTCGGCGGGTCGGCGGTTGGTCGTCGGGTCTGCTTGGGAGAATTCCGGAACTTTCCGGAATTTTCCGGTATTTTTCTGATTTTTATGAAAAATACCCCATATTTATAGACTTTCGACCAAACTTCCGAGGGCCATAACTTCTTCATACGATGTCCGTTTCCAGTGAATCAAATTCCTACGAACTCGATTCGACGAGGTCTACAACTTTCATGAAGGAAGTTTTCCCAAATTCTCAACGGATAAAAAGTTACCTTAATTAACCTTGTGTAACTTATAATTACCACCGTAATTATCGTTTTACGATGAAAACCCCTAAAAATATGAATTCACTCCATTTCACTTCAAATTTCACGAACTATTTTATAAAAATAATACGGAAATTTTCGGGGTATTACAGTCTACCCTCCTTAAAGAAATTTCGTCCCGAAATTAGGACGCAGAGTACACCCCAGGTTATCACACTTCAGTTCCAAAATCCAAAGTTTTATTCATTAATAACCTGGTAGTACACATCAAACCACAACATAAAAAACCACACTACAACTTGCACACACTCTTATTACAAATTCTAAAATGCCTCACAGGGCTTACACTACCAGAAGCCATCCTTAAACCTCCAATAGTGACTTCGTGGATAAGAGGCCGGATGTCTCGGAATTCCATACATCATCAGCTGGTAGAAATATGCTGCCTCTACGAAACACTTGCAAGTGTCGCAACATTCTCTAGCTGCATGCCTATCTCCATCCACATCCCACATGTCCTGGCCAAAAGGACGCCAAAAACTTGACTCACCGCAAGTAAGACATTTACCTGCGGGCAGGAAAGCTGTAGTCGACGGAAAATACAGCAGTAGATGCTCATGACAAAACTCGGCCTGATGCATCATCCGCTCGACTTCTTGTCTACAGTAGTAGATGTTCCATCCGCTTCTCCACCAGTCGAGGGCTTCACACAGTTGCTGCACCGTTTTCTGTTGCTCGGCTCGTGGTCCTAAAATCATCTTAATCATACATGCTGCATAAAATGCAACATGATGACCTACCACCGAACTGGGACGGGAACCATAGAATGTTCCTGGTTTGCATGCCGCATCGAAATACTCCAGGGCTAGGGATATATTCGCTGCCTCCACGAGTACTCGTATTCCCATTCGGAACAGAGACTCCGGATTCTTCGCTTCCCAGCATCGATTTGCGAAGATGCGCACCTGTCTGTCCGCTTCTATGGAACCAGTGGGTCTGGATCCACCATCGAACCCATCCATGTCGATCGCTGCAAGAGTGGACCAACTGTCAGCATACTCCTTGAAGTCTTTCGAGACACAACGGAGTTCCATTATGCTCTGCAGGGATGCGGTAGCCACTAACTGGAATATGTACTTCCAGATCTCCACCGGAAGTTCACTCCATTCCGCATTCCTTGATCGCTTGCTGCACTCTCCTTTGCTCACCATTTTTCAAGAGAAAAATTTTGAGATGTGTTTGATTGATAACAGATATGAGGTGAGTAACACAACTCCTTATCCCATGTATTTAAGACAAAATTTTCCACCGTAAGGAAAACATTCTTTAATGCGAGTGCGGTGCACTCAGCAACCACTAAGAATAATTATTGCTCATATCTGTCTCAATTACTCAAAAGTATCGCCCACGATACAAGATTCCGCGAGATTAAATCAACAAAAACTCAGTCTTCCACTAACACCGGTCATAATGACTCATTACTTTAACTTTCGCATAATTAATTCCTCAAAAGATGCGAGGTCTCACAAGAGTGGAACTGTATGTGGAAAATCAGTGCATCGGGGAAAGGAAATCTTCCACGATCTCCAAGGGCTCCGACAATTAGCTGTAATCAGCCGCTCACTTTTGCTTTTGAATTTTTCAAATCCTCCACCAACAATAAATATACCCCTTACGCATCCACTAACAGATACTTTCCATTAGTGTCATAACCTCCTTTCTCTTTCAAAGAGGACTTCTTCATTCCAGCTTCTCAGAAATTTACACCAACTCAAACATGTCACGTAAAGTGAATTCGTTCAGTGAATTACTTCAATCTGATCCCTCTGAAAGCCAATTTTTTGAGGGCTTAGATGAAATAATTTCACCAGCAATCGAATTCGACAACGATATCGACATGCTAGACATGCTTCTAGCAGAAGACGAAACCATTGAAGTAGCCCCAAGTCCACAAGTATCATCTCCACAAGCTGAACCTAGTTCATCCAAACGTATTCCACTGAGGAAGAGCTTCACCAAATACCAAGTCCAAGCATTGAAGGACTTCGTCGAGGCTTTCCCAAAGCCAACAGTTCAACAACGTCAAGAATTGGGTGACCAGATAAAGTTAACGTTTGCACAAGTCTCTGCCTGGGTGATAAAGCATCGACCCCAAGCGCCTGCCCAAACAACTCGTCAACAAAATTTTCTGCTGAGACAGAAAATCAATGGGCTTCAAGCTCAACTTAGTCAGTACCAAGCTGCATTCAGCCGAATCAACTGCAACCACTGCGGACAACGAGTTACTCCCAATAGTGAGCTACTAAAAGGGATTGAAGAGACTACCCCACAACCTCAGACTCTTCCAATTCCTGCAGTCGTCGGTCCAAGGGAAAAGTCTCGCATGAGGAAAGATGTGCAAAAGTGTATGTCGTCCACACCTCACTCTTCTTCTACACACCAACAACCAGACAACATCAACATCCACTCAGAACCTGAACAAGCATCTGTCGTGGCAGACACAGCCAAGATTTCTGAGATCATTGTGTCGGTCAGAGATGAGCTAATCATCATGGCATCTGCTGCTGCGCCACTGTGGATCTCTGCACTCAAATCCAGCTCTGCCACGCTTCATGAGTTCCTGAATGAAGCAGAGTACAAGAGAATCTTCACTAACGGTATAGATCTTACACCTACTAACTTCCAAACTGAAGCTTCACGCTACACAGCCACAATTCCTCTCAGTCCTGTCGTACTCTTGAATTTCTTCATGGATGTGGACCAATGGTCCACCATATTCAGTAGCATCATTTCAAGGGCGAGTATCCTTGATGTCTTGTCAACAGGGACTACTGAAAACTACCACGACACCATCCAAGTCATGACTGCCGAGTTCCAGGTAACCACTCCATCTGTCTCCACTCGTGTCACTCACTTTGTTCGTTATTGTCAACGACAAACAGAACAGAGTTGGGCCATAGTTGATGTCTCTGTGGAGGGGTTAAGTTCAAATTTGGGTCCACACCCCAGATCTCAATGCAAGAAGCGTCCATCCGGATGCTTAATCCAAGATTTGTTCAACGGCAGCTCTCGTGTCGTATGGGTGGAACATGTTGATGTACGAGATCAACTCATGCACCAAACATACAGAACGCTAGTGGAGTCAGGCTTAGCCTTTGGAGCAAGGCGATGGGTAGAAATACTTCAGAGACAAGCAGAACGGTTCAATTATTCTGCGGCTGTCACTCATCCACCTCAAGACTTTTGTGTCATACCATCGGTAGAAGGAAGAAGAAACTTGTTGCAGATGGCATGCAGATTAGTGACGGATTTCTGCACAGGCATCGGCAACTCTACTGCTCATGAATGGAAGGTAGCTGAACAAACCAAGTTCAGGGGTTCGGGGATAAGAGTCTCCACTAACAAAATCTGGAATAGGCTAAATAAGCCTCATGGTCTCACTCGAACTGCAACAGCAATATTCCAACATCATGTCTCTCACCGAAAGTTGTTTGACTTCTTCACTGACATACAAACTCGGAACCAGTGGGACCACCAAGCATTGGGCAAGACAGTCCAAGAGATTGCACACATCACAACAGGTCAAGACCCACGTAATTGTGTCTCCTTGATGCAAATCGACGACACCTACGTACTCCAAGAAAGTTGTACTGATTCAACAGGGTCATACGTGATTTATGCCTCTATCAGTCAGTCAACGGTCCAGAAGTTATTAGGTGGTTGTGAGTTAGGTACAATTGTATTCCTAACTTCAGGTTTCTCGATCCTACCTGATATGCCTACTGCTGGAAGGACAGAAGGGGTCTCAGACAATCCGTACATTGGTTGTCTAGTAACAGTAGCAACACAGATCTCTACTGAGTTGCTGAAGAATAAGAAAGGGTCAGTGGATCAAGTCTGTCGTTTGATCCAGGGTACGGTTGAGAGAGTTAGGAATGTAGCCATGTAAGACTACCGTATAAGGAATTGTAATTTGTACTTTATATTCTTAACAACACAACAGCACTGAAGAGCACATGATGGGGATCCGCCGCGGTCGGGCCATCACTCGATAAATACTGTGCGTAATTAAGCATACGAAGTAACCATTACTTGAATGAATCTAAGAACCTAACGCCAAACCGTAAACCAATTCTAAGCTCTAACCCTAACTTCACTCCACAATTCTACAACTCGTTTCATTTCCGTAGAGCGTTCCATTGCTCAATCACTTCCTTAGAGCATTGTTTTGCTCTGATACCAATCTGTCACGCCCCGATTTTCAAATCAATTAATAAGGCATTTTGCCTTTAATTACAAATCAATTTCGGGAATGTGACTACATGGAATATCAAATACAAATATGCACTAGAATTTTTTTCTTTTAATTCGAGTACAACAATATACTCCATGCCCAATAAATGTAAATGCTGACCCGTTCTTTAGGGTTACATATTACAAGCCATAATTAAATAATAAATTGTTATTACAAAATATTAAATAATTAATCCATCAGAGTTTATTACATAAACAGCGGAAGTCTTATAAACCAATAATATGTATGCAGCCTTGCTTACTCCTGGTTATCCTAACCTGCAGGTATAACCACTACACCGTGGAATAGTGTACCGGGTTATATCAACAAACCCGGTCAGCTTACGAAGCTGGTATGAGTAATCTATGTTTTATTTTCAAAGAATCATTTAACTCAAAAGTTCCATTTCAAATCCGGAAGATTCGTATTATCTAATATACTGAACCTACGTGTCCCATACCACGTATTTTAACCTCACACGCCCCATAAACGTGTATGTTAATACCAGGGTAATCCAGTATATTAAATAATATAAACCCTCGATATTTACTCACACAAAATCATTTATAACTTAGCCTGATTAAAAGTGAGATGCATCTCACATTTAATACATCAAGTTATTTTTAACTTCGCCTGATTAAAAGTGAGAATACTATTTTTCTTCTCCTTTTAATACATCAAGTTAACCAAACAATATGCAGTCTAGAGCTCTAACTGAATGGGCTACCATTTTTCACCCATTTAACATTGTCCCCGGTCAGGACAGTCCGTTTGGACAAAAACATTCAAATAGGCAAACACAATATCTTATTTAGAATTATTGTGTTCCCACAAAATTCACAAATCAAAACAATAAAATGAATATTTTTCAAATATTGTTTTAACACCAAAATCACAAACAACACAATATGAATTAATATTCATATATAAAAACATCGTGAGATTCACTCACCTCTAATTCCTGCTGCGTCTTCAAATAGTAACCAGGAATCGACGAGTTCTAGCCAATTGCTTCATGATTTCAAAATTACCTATGAACATGCAATTTCCACTTAGCATATCATAGTTTCCAAAACATTTCATTATCCCTCAAATGTCACTTAGACATTAATAACCATAATTCGGGACAGTTTGACCAAAAGTCAACCGTCGGTCAACGTGGGTCTCACGTCTACTATTCATCAACGGGTCCCACACAAAATCCGAAACTTCCAAAATCTACCAACATGCTTATTTCTAGCATCCTAACATCATATCCAAAAATGGTGATGATCCAACGGTCGGATCATCACGGATCTAACGATCCATAATCATTCCATAATTGATCATTGATCAAACGATATAATTTCAACAATCCAACGGTCCAACATGCTTATAATCACAATATTAACCCCACGATCAAATTTCATGATCATCCAACGGTCGGATATCTCGAATCGTAAATCGTACGATCCGATTAATCGGGTTAATTGACCATCGGTCAAACGACCGAATTTGACAAAAGTCAAAACACGAAAGTTGTTCGTATCGACGAAACAAGTCAAACGGAGCAAAGAACTGCTCCTAGACCGGCCGGACGCGCCGCCCACGTGCCGCCGGCGGCGGTGGTCAGACGCCGGAGAAAAGTTCTCCGATTGACACCAAATTTTACCAGCAAGTACATCTCAACAATCCCAACAAGTTTGATAACTACCTCGAGGTCTGGATCGGAGTGGAAGTGGCCGGAATCGGTGTCGGTGGGTTTTAGATCCCAAAAAGTGCAAATCGTCGTTGCCGCCGATCTAGGCCGTACCGCCGTGATCCACCACCATGGGGAGGTTTCTGGAGAGGAGGGGACCAAAACCCGAGTCGTCCCGTCGTCGGAGGTGGCCGTAATCGTCGCCGGTGGCCGGGTCGACATTACCCGAAGGTTGTGGCTTCCGATCCGCCGTGTTCCGGCGAGAAGCAGCGGCGGGGGACACCACCGGTCGACCGGCGACGCCGGTCTGCGTCGGTCGGTGGCCGGCCCGTCGCCGGAGGTGGCCGGACGCGCTCCCACGCGCCGGGTCGGGTCGGCGGGTCGGCGGTTGGTCGTCGGGTCTGCTTGGGAGAATTCCGGAACTTTCCGGAATTTTCCGGTATTTTTCTGATTTTTATGAAAAATACCCCATATTTATAGACTTTCGACCAAACTTCCGAGGGCCATAACTTCTTCATACGATGTCCGTTTCCAGTGAATCAAATTCCTACGAACTCGATTCGACGAGGTCTACAACTTTCATGAAGGAAGTTTTCCCAAATTCTCAACGGATAAAAAGTTACCTTAATTAACCTTGTGTAACTTATAATTACCACCGTAATTATCGTTTTACGATGAAAACCCCTAAAAATATGAATTCACTCCATTTCACTTCAAATTTCACGAACTATTTTATAAAAATAATACGGAAATTTTCGGGGTATTACAGTCTACCCTCCTTAAAGAAATTTCGTCCCGAAATTAGGACGCAGAGTACACCCCAGGTTATCACACTTCAGTTCCAAAATCCAAAGTTTTATTCATTAATAACCTGGTAGTACACATCAAACCACAACATAAAAAACCACACTACAACTTGCACACACTCTTATTACAAATTCTAAAATGCCTCACAGGGCTTACACTACCAGAAGCCATCCTTAAACCTCCAATAGTGACTTCGTGGATAAGAGGCCGGATGTCTCGGAATTCCATACATCATCAGCTGGTAGAAATATGCTGCCTCTACGAAACACTTGCAAGTGTCGCAACATTCTCTAGCTGCATGCCTATCTCCATCCACATCCCACATGTCCTGGCCAAAAGGACGCCAAAAACTTGACTCACCGCAAGTAAGACATTTACCTGCGGGCAGGAAAGCTGTAGTCGACGGAAAATACAGCAGTAGATGCTCATGACAAAACTCGGCCTGATGCATCATCCGCTCGACTTCTTGTCTACAGTAGTAGATGTTCCATCCGCTTCTCCACCAGTCGAGGGCTTCACACAGTTGCTGCACCGTTTTCTGTTGCTCGGCTCGTGGTCCTAAAATCATCTTAATCATACATGCTGCATAAAATGCAACATGATGACCTACCACCGAACTGGGACGGGAACCATAGAATGTTCCTGGTTTGCATGCCGCATCGAAATACTCCAGGGCTAGGGATATATTCGCTGCCTCCACGAGTACTCGTATTCCCATTCGGAACAGAGACTCCGGATTCTTCGCTTCCCAGCATCGATTTGCGAAGATGCGCACCTGTCTGTCCGCTTCTATGGAACCAGTGGGTCTGGATCCACCATCGAACCCATCCATGTCGATCGCTGCAAGAGTGGACCAACTGTCAGCATACTCCTTGAAGTCTTTCGAGACACAACGGAGTTCCATTATGCTCTGCAGGGATGCGGTAGCCACTAACTGGAATATGTACTTCCAGATCTCCACCGGAAGTTCACTCCATTCCGCATTCCTTGATCGCTTGCTGCACTCTCCTTTGCTCACCATTTTTCAAGAGAAAAATTTTGAGATGTGTTTGATTGATAACAGATATGAGGTGAGTAACACAACTCCTTATCCCATGTATTTAAGACAAAATTTTCCACCGTAAGGAAAACATTCTTTAATGCGAGTGCGGTGCACTCAGCAACCACTAAGAATAATTATTGCTCATATCTGTCTCAATTACTCAAAAGTATCGTCCACGATACAAGATTCCGCGAGATTAAATCAACAAAAACTCAGTCTTCCACTAACACCGGTCATAATGACTCATTACTTTAACTTTCGCATAATTAATTCCTCAAAAGATGCGAGGTCTCACAAGAGTGGAACTGTATGTGGAAAATCAGTGCATCGGGGAAAGGAAATCTTCCACGATCTCCAAGGGCTCCGACAATTAGCTGTAATCAGCCGCTCACTTTTGCTTTTGAATTTTTCAAATCCTCCACCAACAATAAATATACCCCTTACGCATCCACTAACAGATACTTTCCATTAGTGTCATAACCTCCTTTCTCTTTCAAAGAGGACTTCTTCATTCCAGCTTCTCAGAAATTTACACCAACTCAAACATGTCACGTAAAGTGAATTCGTTCAGTGAATTACTTCAATCTGATCCCTCTGAAAGCCAATTTTTTGAGGGCTTAGATGAAATAATTTCACCAGCAATCGAATTCGACAACGATATCGACATGCTAGACATGCTTCTAGCAGAAGACGAAACCATTGAAGTAGCCCCAAGTCCACAAGTATCATCTCCACAAGCTGAACCTAGTTCATCCAAACGTATTCCACTGAGGAAGAGCTTCACCAAATACCAAGTCCAAGCATTGAAGGACTTCGTCGAGGCTTTCCCAAAGCCAACAGTTCAACAACGTCAAGAATTGGGTGACCAGATAAAGTTAACGTTTGCACAAGTCTCTGCCTGGGTGATAAAGCATCGACCCCAAGCGCCTGCCCAAACAACTCGTCAACAAAATTTTCTGCTGAGACAGAAAATCAATGGGCTTCAAGCTCAACTTAGTCAGTACCAAGCTGCATTCAGCCGAATCAACTGCAACCACTGCGGACAACGAGTTACTCCCAATAGTGAGCTACTAAAAGGGATTGAAGAGACTACCCCACAACCTCAGACTCTTCCAATTCCTGCAGTCGTCGGTCCAAGGGAAAAGTCTCGCATGAGGAAAGATGTGCAAAAGTGTATGTCGTCCACACCTCACTCTTCTTCTACACACCAACAACCAGACAACATCAACATCCACTCAGAACCTGAACAAGCATCTGTCGTGGCAGACACAGCCAAGATTTCTGAGATCATTGTGTCGGTCAGAGATGAGCTAATCATCATGGCATCTGCTGCTGCGCCACTGTGGATCTCTGCACTCAAATCCAGCTCTGCCACGCTTCATGAGTTCCTGAATGAAGCAGAGTACAAGAGAATCTTCACTAACGGTATAGATCTTACACCTACTAACTTCCAAACTGAAGCTTCACGCTACACAGCCACAATTCCTCTCAGTCCTGTCGTACTCTTGAATTTCTTCATGGATGTGGACCAATGGTCCACCATATTCAGTAGCATCATTTCAAGGGCGAGTATCCTTGATGTCTTGTCAACAGGGACTACTGAAAACTACCACGACACCATCCAAGTCATGACTGCCGAGTTCCAGGTAACCACTCCATCTGTCTCCACTCGTGTCACTCACTTTGTTCGTTATTGTCAACGACAAACAGAACAGAGTTGGGCCATAGTTGATGTCTCTGTGGAGGGGTTAAGTTCAAATTTGGGTCCACACCCCAGATCTCAATGCAAGAAGCGTCCATCCGGATGCTTAATCCAAGATTTGTTCAACGGCAGCTCTCGTGTCGTATGGGTGGAACATGTTGATGTACGAGATCAACTCATGCACCAAACATACAGAACGCTAGTGGAGTCAGGCTTAGCCTTTGGAGCAAGGCGATGGGTAGAAATACTTCAGAGACAAGCAGAACGGTTCAATTATTCTGCGGCTGTCACTCATCCACCTCAAGACTTTTGTGTCATACCATCGGTAGAAGGAAGAAGAAACTTGTTGCAGATGGCATGCAGATTAGTGACGGATTTCTGCACAGGCATCGGCAACTCTACTGCTCATGAATGGAAGGTAGCTGAACAAACCAAGTTCAGGGGTTCGGGGATAAGAGTCTCCACTAACAAAATCTGGAATAGGCTAAATAAGCCTCATGGTCTCACTCGAACTGCAACAGCAATATTCCAACATCATGTCTCTCACCGAAAGTTGTTTGACTTCTTCACTGACATACAAACTCGGAACCAGTGGGACCACCAAGCATTGGGCAAGACAGTCCAAGAGATTGCACACATCACAACAGGTCAAGACCCACGTAATTGTGTCTCCTTGATGCAAATCGACGACACCTACGTACTCCAAGAAAGTTGTACTGATTCAACAGGGTCATACGTGATTTATGCCTCTATCAGTCAGTCAACGGTCCAGAAGTTATTAGGTGGTTGTGAGTTAGGTACAATTGTATTCCTAACTTCAGGTTTCTCGATCCTACCTGATATGCCTACTGCTGGAAGGACAGAAGGGGTCTCAGACAATCCGTACATTGGTTGTCTAGTAACAGTAGCAACACAGATCTCTACTGAGTTGCTGAAGAATAAGAAAGGGTCAGTGGATCAAGTCTGTCGTTTGATCCAGGGTACGGTTGAGAGAGTTAGGAATGTAGCCATGTAAGACTACCGTATAAGGAATTGTAATTTGTACTTTATATTCTTAACAACACAACAGCACTGAAGAGCACATGATGGGGATCCGCCGCGGTCGGGCCATCACTCGATAAATACTGTGCGTAATTAAGCATACGAAGTAACCATTACTTGAATGAATCTAAGAACCTAACGCCAAACCGTAAACCAATTCTAAGCTCTAACCCTAACTTCACTCCACAATTCTACAACTCGTTTCATTTCCGTAGAGCGTTCCATTGCTCAATCACTTCCTTAGAGCATTGTTTTGCTCTGATACCAATCTGTCACGCCCCGATTTTCAAATCAATTAATAAGGCATTTTGCCTTTAATTACAAATCAATTTCGGGAATGTGACTACATGGAATATCAAATACAAATATGCACTAGAATTTTTTTCTTTTAATTCGAGTACAACAATATACTCCATGCCCAATAAATGTAAATGCTGACCCGTTCTTTAGGGTTACATATTACAAGCCATAATTAAATAATAAATTGTTATTACAAAATATTAAATAATTAATCCATCAGAGTTTATTACATAAACAGCGGAAGTCTTATAAACCAATAATATGTATGCAGCCTTGCTTACTCCTGGTTATCCTAACCTGCAGGTATAACCACTACACCGTGGAATAGTGTACCGGGTTATATCAACAAACCCGGTCAGCTTACGAAGCTGGTATGAGTAATCTATGTTTTATTTTCAAAGAATCATTTAACTCAAAAGTTCCATTTCAAATCCGGAAGATTCGTATTATCTAATATACTGAACCTACGTGTCCCATACCACGTATTTTAACCTCACACGCCCCATAAACGTGTATGTTAATACCAGGGTAATCCAGTATATTAAATAATATAAACCCTCGATATTTACTCACACAAAATCATTTATAACTTAGCCTGATTAAAAGTGAGATGCATCTCACATTTAATACATCAAGTTATTTTTAACTTCGCCTGATTAAAAGTGAGAATACTATTTTTCTTCTCCTTTTAATACATCAAGTTAACCAAACAATATGCAGTCTAGAGCTCTAACTGAATGGGCTACCATTTTTCACCCATTTAACATTGTCCCCGGTCAGGACAGTCCGTTTGGACAAAAACATTCAAATAGGCAAACACAATATCTTATTTAGAATTATTGTGTTCCCACAAAATTCACAAATCAAAACAATAAAATGAATATTTTTCAAATATTGTTTTAACACCAAAATCACAAACAACACAATATGAATTAATATTCATATATAAAAACATCGTGAGATTCACTCACCTCTAATTCCTGCTGCGTCTTCAAATAGTAACCAGGAATCGACGAGTTCTAGCCAATTGCTTCATGATTTCAAAATTACCTATGAACATGCAATTTCCACTTAGCATATCATAGTTTCCAAAACATTTCATTATCCCTCAAATGTCACTTAGACATTAATAACCATAATTCGGGACAGTTTGACCAAAAGTCAACCGTCGGTCAACGTGGGTCTCACGTCTACTATTCATCAACGGGTCCCACACAAAATCCGAAACTTCCAAAATCTACCAACATGCTTATTTCTAGCATCCTAACATCATATCCAAAAATGGTGATGATCCAACGGTCGGATCATCACGGATCTAACGATCCATAATCATTCCATAATTGATCATTGATCAAACGATATAATTTCAACAATCCAACGGTCCAACATGCTTATAATCACAATATTAACCCCACGATCAAATTTCATGATCATCCAACGGTCGGATATCTCGAATCGTAAATCGTACGATCCGATTAATCGGGTTAATTGACCATCGGTCAAACGACCGAATTTGACAAAAGTCAAAACACGAAAGTTGTTCGTATCGACGAAACAAGTCAAACGGAGCAAAGAACTGCTCCTAGACCGGCCGGACGCGCCGCCCACGTGCCGCCGGCGGCGGTGGTCAGACGCCGGAGAAAAGTTCTCCGATTGACACCAAATTTTACCAGCAAGTACATCTCAACAATCCCAACAAGTTTGATAACTACCTCGAGGTCTGGATCGGAGTGGAAGTGGCCGGAATCGGTGTCGGTGGGTTTTAGATCCCAAAAAGTGCAAATCGTCGTTGCCGCCGATCTAGGCCGTACCGCCGTGATCCACCACCATGGGGAGGTTTCTGGAGAGGAGGGGACCAAAACCCGAGTCGTCCCGTCGTCGGAGGTGGCCGTAATCGTCGCCGGTGGCCGGGTCGACATTACCCGAAGGTTGTGGCTTCCGATCCGCCGTGTTCCGGCGAGAAGCAGCGGCGGGGGACACCACCGGTCGACCGGCGACGCCGGTCTGCGTCGGTCGGTGGCCGGCCCGTCGCCGGAGGTGGCCGGACGCGCTCCCACGCGCCGGGTCGGGTCGGCGGGTCGGCGGTTGGTCGTCGGGTCTGCTTGGGAGAATTCCGGAACTTTCCGGAATTTTCCGGTATTTTTCTGATTTTTATGAAAAATACCCCATATTTATAGACTTTCGACCAAACTTCCGAGGGCCATAACTTCTTCATACGATGTCCGTTTCCAGTGAATCAAATTCCTACGAACTCGATTCGACGAGGTCTACAACTTTCATGAAGGAAGTTTTCCCAAATTCTCAACGGATAAAAAGTTACCTTAATTAACCTTGTGTAACTTATAATTACCACCGTAATTATCGTTTTACGATGAAAACCCCTAAAAATATGAATTCACTCCATTTCACTTCAAATTTCACGAACTATTTTATAAAAATAATACGGAAATTTTCGGGGTATTACACAAGGATTGAACTGATGAATTAGACGTGCAGGGACTGAACTGATGAATTAGAAGTACAGGGACTGAACTGATGAATTAGAAGTGCATGGACTGAATTGATGAATTAGAAGTACAGTTGAATTAGAAGTGCAGAGACTGAACTAATGAATTAGAAGTGCATGGACTGAACTGATTAGACCCCTAAAGTTCAGGGAAGTAACAAAAACTTAGTCAAAAAAAATGATTGAAGAAATTAAAAAACAAAATTTGAAACATCATATATTCCACACAAAAAAGAACACATCACATATTATATACAAAAAATATTTTGTATAATATAATATTGAGAACCAATGACAAGTTTCTTAGCTTAACTTAGTGGTTTGAGCACAAGTTTGCAAAAGTAAGGTCATGGGTTCGAAACCTAGTGGGGTTTTTGTTAAGAAAACTTATTGTTGATGGAGATATAAAAGGGTGGGACCATTTGCTTTAATCACGGAATAACACATAAGCAAATATGAGCCCCTTAATTTCATGTAAACCACCGAGTTGACTGGGCGTGACACATCATCGCCAAGTCATACTCCAGTGGGCCCCATTGAGTGCCACGTCAGTAAGTTAGAGGATTTAGATGAAGATTTTAATGGAAATCCAACTGTAGTTGAAGTTTATTCACTATGCACAGGCTCTTGGAACATGCTTCCTGATGTTGCTCCTTGATTTCAAATGGATGGACACACACTCCAGGCTTTTCATTCATTGGCAGACACGACGTTGGAGAGAGGTAGGGAACCCATTTTATTTTGACATTTGATGTGGGCAGTGAGTCATTTTCTGAGATAATTATGCCACAAATTTACGAATAGATACTGTCATTGAAATTACAGTTATCTGTTTCAGGAAACGGGAAATCTATTGCTTAATTAGCTCGTGAAGCGTTCTAGTTATTTCAATCTTTTTGTTGATATCTGAGAAATATATGGAAGAATATGGCATCCATGAGTCCTGGACTAATTTGTTTTTTAATTTCTTCATCATTTTTTTTAAATTTTGGACTAAATAATTGTTACTACCCTAAACTTTATGGGTCTAATCAGCTCAGTCATTGCACTTTCAATTTTTATCAAATAGGTCATTCCGAGTGCCACGTCAGCAACTTAACAGAGATATTGAACGGAGAGTTGACTGAAGAACCTATTTGATGAAAATTGAAAGTACAAGGACTGAACTGATGAAATTAGAAGTGCAGGGACTGAACTGATTAAACCCCTAAAGTTCAAGGTAGTAACAAAAATTTAGTTCTATATGGATTATAAGAAAAGATTGTTGAATCCACGAGGATTGGAACTTCCTAATCTCTAGCTAGGGTTAAACCTAAAGAAAAGCTAGAATGTGCAATATGTACAATCACAAACCTAGGCTAAAAAAGGAAGCATAAGCAAGTGGTGATTATTTGCAATATGGTGTAGTGAAATGGTTTGTTGGTTGGGTAATTGGTGATTTGCTGACAGGACCCGCCCCAGATTCCACCCTGGAATCCGAGGTGGCCCTGCGGGACCCACCTTAGAAGAGTCTCTACCGAAAATCCGGCATAAACTCTGCTAAAATGGACTACCCAAAACCTGTGAAAAATATTTAACACTTCAAATATCCAAGCTCCAACCAAACTCCCGAGCCTACTTGCTCGCCACAAGATTTCGGTCCTCCAAAATAAAACAAAAACAAGGACAAGGGTCACAACAAGGACAAGGGTCACAACCCAACCAATAGAAACTTCCAAATACATTTTCAAAACATGGAGTTTGATAAATCAGAGCATCTAATTAATTAAAGATCTAGAAAGATAACACAAAAGTAGGACGGACGAGAATCCTATTATCAAATCAAGGAAGCTGTGGGAACACTATTGTAACGCCCCAAATTGCACCTCTTCAATTTAAGCAAGCTACAGTGCCGCGAATCCTTAAAAATACAAGCTAGATTACTAACTTATACTTTAAAGAAACGCAAGGCATTTATGAGATTTGTTTTTAGAACGCGATGCGGAAACACATTTAATTTGAATAGAGGTGAAACAATTGGAAATCGTAAAACGATTTAAATCCAATTTTCAAATTAAATAACCGGATCGAAATATGAGTTCATGGATGAGTTTCATGTGGTAAAACACATTATTGACCATGAACAAGTTAAATGGTCAACGGGTTCCAAAATGAATGAAATGATACAATGAGAATAAATGGATAACTCCAGAACCTGATATTCGAAAAACGAATATCCGATTATAACAAGTACGCACACCCAGCTCGATCCCTCGTTGTCCCGTTTCCAGTGCACAGTACCTGCATCCAAAACTATTGTAGGGGTGAGCTTTCGTCCTCGCTGCTCAGTAGGGGAATTCACCCCGGCTAGGTTTGAAAACCATTAAATATATTTTATTGGGCTAGCCAGTATGTAAAATACATTAAGAAAACGGTAAATGAACTCAACTATAATCCGTAAGAAAATAATTAAATAAATACCCGCGGGTGATACATCAAACCTGATGACCGATCAATCCAGCCAACTACATCCTTACTGAAGATTAAAATCTTCGACAACTGGTAAGGAGTAGCGAGAGTGTCCATTTAATACCATACCGCCTAGATCTAGTGTCACATCTCAAAGGATGTCAGACACTATTAATTCCGTCCGTACAGCCCCTCCGGAGGTTTAGGGGATCGAAACCCAAGGTAGTCACTATGCACCACTCACTCTCAGGTCATCACATAAATCAAAGATAATTAAAACACGCATGGCACATAAAATATCAAATCATTTAAATCCATAAGGAAATAAATGTAGCCATGCAAATCTTATTTAACATATATAAGTGAAAATACTAACCGAGAGAGTCCCAAGTTTCCCTACCTGGAATCTCGGAGCTTGTTTTCGTTCATCACGTCAGGCCAACACCACCACCACCACAATTTACGTCTCGGGTTAACTGGAGTCCCTAGTCCGACAATAACAATGTCCGAGTGTTAAAATCAAATTCTCAATTGAATAACACTCGACAAATTATCGAATCCATTTGATTAACCATTTCCGAATACCAAATTTCATTTCTTATCGGGTGCTATTCTCATAATTACTATGGGCACCCAATATCATTTCTTTATAATCAAATATGGACACCAATCCATATTTCAACAATTAATCAAGTAATCTTTGCATCACAAAATGTCAATAAAGATCCAACTATATTCTGACCCTATGATCAATATATTGTATATTTACCAAACAATGACTAAGGCTCAACTTAGTCAACGGCTGACTCAATCTTAATTCCTTAGTTTACATTCATTCCACTTATAATTCCTTTTGGTCAAACAGTACAAACAACCTTAAGCTAAATCACAATCAAATGTTAACTTGCCAACTTCCAGACCAAATCCAAATCATTAATAAGCATCTCCACAAATTCCTTATTGTCCATTGCCATATATGAGACTCACTATCAATGTATTCAAGCTTAATTACTTCATCACTAACTCACCAACATGTTCCACAGAACATCAAACACTTTCCATAGTTTTCATATGATCCATTATTATTCTGACTCGAAGATTATACCTTCGTTAAGTTCTCAGTCAGAACAGAGAACACAAACAAGCAGCATTTCGACGAACTTGAAACAAAGCAAGAGCTGCACCTTTGTTCAGATTCACTCACCAAGACCCCATAGCCTCAAAGTCGTCTTTCAACTTCCTGGAGTTCAATTTCGAACCAAGTTACACAATAACAAGGCTAGAAAGCAAGAGGGTCAGCCGGAATCGCTACTGTTCACAGTAGCAGAACAGTAATCAAAATCCCAACTTTCTAAACACTGACCAATAACTCATTCCAAGTCCAGAAACTCGTAGAGCTCGATGAGCTAATCAAGTTTGATACCATAATCGAATGAAACTGTCGCCGGAGTCGCCGAAATTCGTCAAAAACCCGCCGGACAGCAAGAGCTTCTTTCTTTCGATTCTCCTTCCTCCTTGGTCTATTTGAGAAACCGAGATCACTGCTGTTCTCGCCTCATCAAGACGAAGCCAAGGCCACCGGTTTTAGCCGCCGTCGTGGCCGGAATCGGAATGTGCCATCGGAGCTACCGAAGCTTCAAGGCGTCGTTTCTCTCTCCACCGCCGTCTATTTGATGAACCGCAACCACCTTTGAACTCGTCACGTTGAGGCGAAGAAGAAAAGACCGGTCCGGCGCCGTGAAACGGCCGGACGGAGGAGGTGGTTCAGACGGTGTCGGGGCAGAGGAGAGGGAAGACGGTGAGAGAGGTCTGGGTTTTTCCTTATTTAAAACCAAACCGACTTAAAACCAACGGCCCAGATCAAATGGTGATTTGATCAACGGCTGAGATTAAACCGCCTCAATTTCCTTAATTCCAATCTTCTGAAAATCAAAACAAATAGCTCGGGTATCCGAAAAATACCCCGAAAATTCCCACGTACTCGTCATGACGTGTACTTCATTCTCGAGTCTTCAAATCGAAGTTACGGCAAAAAGGAAATTTCTGAAGAATTCCCGAACTCTTTGATAATTATCGAGATTAAGAATTTAATCCCGATTAATTCCAAATCAATTCTATTAATTTCTCCGGGGTCTTACAACTATGCCTCGACGCCGTGGTGCAGTCCGACCTCAACTAATCTGCAAACTGGGCAACGTAAAACCGAAAAGCCCAGGGAAAAGCATTTCAAAAAGAAAGCGTTAGCGTGAGTGGACGAAAATAATAAGTGAGAATAAAAATAACTTTTAAATATAACCTTGATGCTTTTCCAATTCTTTCTTTTCTAAAAACATGTAAGCAATTCGACTGAAATATAGTATGCCCTGTAAAACAAGTAAACACGGAAATTATCTGAAACACTAATACTAGGATCCATATCATACCAAGGTCCTCCGTTCCAAAAACTGTTGCTCAAAACATCACTTTAAATTCTACAAATCTCAAACTATAAGTTCAACAAATATTCTGAAAAATATTTGAAACTAGCTTGAGGACCCAAAGTTAAACTGGAAACTCGTGATGAATCCATACGCCGACTACCCCGGCCGTACGATACCTGATAAGACAGATCAATCGACACTCTGGGCGTGCTCCCACTCTCCCAGGGAAAGACTAAGACTGACGAAGAATCAAGATGAGTCCGTACACCGGCTACCCAGGTCGTACGGAGTCTGGGCTTGCTCCCACTCTCCCAGACGGATGAATATACATCAGATGAGGCCGTACGCCGGCTACCCTGGTCGTACGGTGTCTGGCGTGCTACCACCCTCTAGACATCCACATGTTAGTACTACCGACCGGGTCCCGAAGGCCGCACGCCGGATCAAGACGTACGGTGCCTGGGCGTGCTACCACTCTCCCAGACATCCTCAGCATCGATATACTAACCAGATCCTCAGATAGACACGTGCACGTAGAAATGAATACCGGAACACTGACAACTGGACGATTACTGATACTGGATATTGACATCCGAATACTGATGACTCAAGTAAGGACATATACAACTCTGTACTGACGAGTGGACATGAACCACTGAATACGACAATCTGAAAAACCTCTCCACAGATCCCTTAACCCTCAAATATAGCAAATAACAATTTTTTGAGCTTCCGCAAACAAGTCTTGTAACATTTAAATCCGAAAGGAAATCCATAGTTTAAATATCATCTGTACAGACTAACACAAATGCTCGAGATGCATAGATCATGTGATTCAATATATTTTAACTGAAAAGTAATGCGAGAAATAAATCTTTCTTGAAAATAAAATTGCATGCATATTTAATTTTTAAAACAAAAGTCCACTCACAGTTTGCTGGTTAGGCCTGACGTCCGTCAATGTTCTTCTCAAATCCCTCCTCGAAGATCAATTCAGTCTTGGTTGGCCGGAATTTGCCTCGAAAGCCAGTTGCACCCGAAACTTCAAATCGAAAATTCTCTTTCATCTGAAGTCCGATTGAGGTGATTCTTGCTGTGTTAGAAAGCTCTTGGCAAGGGCTACAAAGCCCAGTAAGTCTTGCTGGTCGATTTGGCCGGAATCGTGGTCGGAAATCGATGAACAGTTCCGCGCATTTTGGGTGTTTTTCTTTTCTAGATTTCTCTTCCTACACTACATATCGATGAAAGAAATTAATATAGACTTGAAGAGAATGAAGAGATGAAGATTTTGGAACTGGTTTCATGGCTTGGGGTGGTCGGAGGAGGGAGAAATCACGGTTTGAAACCGGCTGCTACAGTGACGCGGGGAGAGAGAAGGAGAGAGGCGCGGGTGAGGAGAGAGAGAAGGGTTTCCCGAAATAGAAACCCTAATTCCAGAAATTCCTTAAATAGAAACTTCCCTAAAATAGTGATCCGACTTTCGCTGACCACAACTTCTTCATACGAACTCCGATTTAAGCAAACTTCGTGCCCACGAACTCGATTTAAGATATTCTACAACTCTCGTGAAGGAAGTCTCATTGAATTCTATACAAAACAAAAAGTCAACTCGACGACCCCCTAAAAGTACTATTTAAGACTCGAAACCAAAACTTCCGACGATTCGTCGTGAAACACTGTAGAAAAGTGACAAGTTTTGGTCTGGGTCGTTACAGTTGCTTACACTAAATGCTTCGAAATTAAACTACGATTATACTAAACTAACTTGTGATTGATGAACTTAAGGCTCAGGTTGTTCACAATTAGCCCCCCTTGCATGCATTGATTACTCTAATTGTTCAATTAACCTCTTAGCATCCGGTTAAGAGTATTAAGGCTTAAACTCGTTTAATTTTATCAATTCAAACCGGTGAAGTCTAAAATTAACTATCCAAGATGAATAAAACTTTGAGTTTAGATAACCAAGCACAAACTAATCCTAGTTTTATGTGATTTTAACTCACTACCTTCATATTCACACATGTTGTGCATTCATGCTTTCTTTGTTCAAAGTTAACTACTCCTTAAACAAAATTCATGTTATGAGAAACACTTTATACTTAAGTTAGTTAAGTTCAAGTACAAGCATTCACTTCTTAAATTAGCATGTGAATGTGACAATAGAAAATTGCATCAAATATAATTCAAAGCATAGATTCATTACAAGTTTGGCTATGGCTTTCAACCCTATCCCCAATAATGAACTACTCACTCATAATTATTCAAATTAGCATCAAATCTAAGTTATACATCAATGAAAAATAAAGAGTTTAGAGAGAAGAGATGACTTAGTCAAGAGTTGCAACTGTTTTCCCAAGCTTGATTTGTCCTCCTTGTCTCCTTTGATCCTCTTTGATGGTGAAGTTGATGGATGGATGAACTTCTTGATGATGATGAATGGAATGGTGATGAAGCTGTGATGCTTCTTTGGCTAATTAGAGTGATAGATAATGGAGTTATGGTGGTGGAGATGTACGTGGTGGTGGCGATAAATGATGCTTGGATTTGTGAGAGATATGAAGTTTATGGAATGAAGAAAGAATGAAATACCACGTGGTAGTTCAAGAGTAATTATTGTGTGGTCCTGGATTACCACGTGTCCGTAATTCCAACCGCTATGGCTGTGACACATTGATATATGGGGCAACATAAAAAGAGGGAAAATAGACCAACCACTATCAAAATAAGGCTTACATGAACCAATCAGGTTGTATGAGACCATGAACACGTGTTAGTCCGAAACTACATAATAATTTCCTATAATCCGAAACTATTGAATAATTACTCATCATAAGACAAACTCCCATAATAATTTGAGACTACATAATAATTTTTCGTAGTCCGAAACCATAGAATAATTATTCACTAGAAGACAACCTCCCGCATTTTACCGTCCTCGGAAATTGCAGTACTTTTTTGAAATTTGGCAAAGCTTTAAATTGCTTTCACGCGACACAATGACGCGTTGACGCACTTTCTTGTCGAAGCTTTCTAGCAGAGATGAGGTGTCAAACTCAGCCATCGCCACGCGCATGTATAATACGTGGCTCCTCAGTAAACTAAACAATCCTATTCATCGTCCACATTGAAGAGGGATTTTTCCATGTGCCGGGTACTCCACGTGTCCCTGTACCCGGCCACAGTGATTGGCCACTGTGAATATTATATAATTTGTTCATTCTATATTTTAATCCGGAAAAATTATTTTATTGGCTGGTGGCCAATCACTGTGGCCGGGTACAGTGGCCACGTGGCGTACCCGTCCCATTCAAAAATTTTTCCACATTGAACTCTCTCTCTCTCTCTCTCTCTCTCTCTCTCTTTCTGAATACAAAAAGCTCTTTAGAAACTGAAGAAGGAAACTGCAAAGCAAAACTGAGAATACTCACTGCTATCAAATGGCGAATCTGACCTAATCTCTTGCTGCATGTACTCACCGTTTGGAGGTCCGACCGGTTCTAGCCCTAGTGCCGCAGGGGCCCAGCCCGAACCCGAAATGGCGTCAGCGGAGCACTTGGTGCTCGAACTCAGCAACCCTGAGCTTCGCGAAAATGCCCTCCTTGAACTCTCCAAGGTATAAATCCTTTATCTATTCAAAAAATCCTTTCCCTTGGATTGGTTGAAGTTAGGGTTTTTAATTGTTTAGGGTTTTGAGCTTGAGGTTTAATAGAGTGTAAAATAGGGTTTCGGTAGTAATTTGAATTCTACTGAGTCTTAATCTTGTTGTAGAATCATGTCTTTGCTCTCTGATTGTGTTAATTTGCTGAGAAAACTAACTAAAGAGCAAGTTTTGGATAGTGATGTGTTTTATGGGCGGATGGTTCTTTGATTTTTTTTTCCCTCAAATGTACAAGTTAGCATTTTTACCATCGCAACATTCATGTGGAGCCACCTTGATGTTTCCTAAACAGGATCCTACTTGCATTTTGTTTATATTTGTTTTATGTTAGGTATGTATACATTAACTAGGTGCAAGGACCTTTTTGAGAAAGAACTGCTAAGATGGTTCTTGTAAAAGTGGAAAACTGGAATCTATTTTGCGTATTGGGGTTTGATCAATATTGGTATTCAGAGCGCTTAAGACACTCTTTTGTGTCTCACAAGGACAGGCGTAAGCCTTTTGGGACTTGAATTTTAATGATAAAAAAAACAATTAACCGGCAATTAATGGGAGAAGAATAACGGATAACTAAGACGACGATGACTATTCGACATATAGGATTACAATTGTAGCTACTTGCTAAGTATTCAATGTCTTGGAGGCTGGAAGAAAACGATAAACAGAGAACAGAGAAAACAATTGAGAAAAATACAGGCCCCTGGTACTTAGAAGCTTGGAGGTTTAGGCTACTGCCCCTCTTCAAGCTGAAACAGAGAAGAGAGGGAGAGAGAGGTTTCTAGGAGGTATTCAACTGGAGGTTGAAGGCTGGGAGGTGTCGCATTTGGGGAGGGATTATTTTGGTTTTTTATCAGGCGAAAGGGGGAGACGAAGGGCCTGTACAACTTTTTAATTTCAAAAAGATCTATCTATACACAAAACTGTTCTTTCATCACGACTTAAAAAGTTTTAAATAAAGACAAAACGATGTGTTGTCTGAACTCTTTTGAAAAAAACAAAAAATACAGCCCGACAGAGGCCGACCCTTCACTCTTTTTCGTGTTGCCTCTGTAATACCATTTATGAAAGTGCTAGCCTTGTCCGAAAATGGGTCACCTCGTATGAAAGGCGAATACTTCCCAGACGATGCTAAATAGAGCCATGCCTTGAGCATTTCTCCTCCGCTTTATACCTTATCTGGAAAGATAGTTGGTTTCTACATGTAGAACCACTATGGAAGACAGATCACCAAATGTTTATCATTCTCACCTAGTGTAAAACAGCTAGATGGTGCCTTGGAGCATTTATCCCAAAATTTTTGACCCTGTTTTTCTTTTAATTATTATTCTTTTAAGGGGAAAATGAAAATCTTTACTATATATAAAAAAAGAGATCTTCCCAGTAGTTTATATAGGAGCTATAGCCGTTTTCTTTGCCTACCTCTTTTGTCAAAAACTTCCAATTCTACCTTTTAACTTGGATAATCTTTATTGTATTAAGGCTATTGAATTAATTCCATAGTATGCATATTTTCTCGCTCTGCAGGTAACTTCCTTCTACATTATTTTATCTCCCCTCTTTCTCACATGCATAGCATGTGGGAAATTTCTAGTGTCGTTTGATTAGAAGATTGTCTGTTAGGTGTGTGATGTAATTGAAAAGTTGACATATCGCACATGTATGATAGACTTGGGTAAATTTTAAGATGTTACTGTTAATTCTTATTGTGCTGCAAGTAGACTGGTGTCTGCCTTTGGTTTCAATTTTAATTTTCATATGGATCCTTTTGCGTACATTATGCACTGTAAAGGTATTCCTAGTTAACCTTCTTTTTTCCTTTTTGATTTCAATTTTTAGAAGAGAGAACTGTTTCAAGATTTGGCTCCATTGTTGTGGAATTCTTTCGGCACTGTTGCTGCTCTGTTGCAGGTATGTTGGTAGTACTATATTAGGCTATGCGTGTCACAATTTACTTGTTTTGCAAATTTGTCTATCCACAAGGTTGACATTTTGGCACATGCTTCAACCATGTTTTCAATTATTTTTTTGTGTGTAGAATTTACCTTCTGTGTCAGGCATGGGCATTTGCATCATCGATGTAGACTAATGTAGACTGCTCCTGCTTGAGAATCAGCATTACTGACACTTGTTTGTCTTGCTCCCTGATGATGTTCTCACTCTATTTGTGTCTCTATGTGCAGGAAATAGTTTCAATATACCCTGTTCTATCACCACCAAATCTAACTCCTGCCCAATCAAATCGAGTTTGCAATGCCCTTGCTCTTCTCCAGGTCCAATGCTGTCACCCCTTCAATTAATACCTCTTCTTGTTATCTATGCACTTGTATGCTGAAGTGCAAGTTATTTTCCATTCAATGGAATTTTGTCCTATATTTTATACATCCGTTATTATTGTATGCTTGGTGTTAATTTTTATTTTCTTGTAGTGTGTTGCTTCTCACCCAGACACAAGGATGTATTTCCTTAATGGTAATAACCTTCATCTTGTGTAAATGCAAAGGGTTCAAATTTCCTTCCTACCATGCTTGTATATAGAATCACTATTTGTCGAGCACTGAAGCTGACATTCTCATGAATTTTTAAAATTCCAAGAAAGGATTCTTTCATCCTAGATTTTTTTTCTTGGCAGCTCATATACCTTTATATTTGTACCCTTTTCTTAATACAACAAGCAAGTCAAGACCTTTCGAGTACTTGAGGCTTACCAGCTTAGGTGTCATTGGCGCCTTGGTGAAGGTATGCTGTTCTTGTTGCACAAACTGATACATATATATATTTTTTTTTTTCTGTGATAAGTGTGATATATGATGCATGTAATTGGCGCCTTGGTGAAGGTATGCTGTTCTTGTTGCACAAACTGATACATATATATATATTTTTTTTCTGTGATAAGTGTGATATATGATGCATGTAATTGTTTAAATTGACGAGCTGATGTAGAAGTATAACTTGATAGGCTGAATGGCCCAGATTTTGAGACTTGTGTATAATATAAGTTCAAACAGAAGAACATGTTGTATGCCTTGAGTAAACACACTATTACTGTTTTTGCATGCATAGGTTGATCTAAGAATGAATCTATTTTTGTTACTATCTAATGAAATGGAGGGGGTAAAAAAGGTGGATAGAAAGATGTTACTTATTTAGGTTTTTACATTTATGAGTGGAAATTGTGGGTAGCACACTTTCCCACTATACTAAAGCCACCTAGTCAGATATGCTTTCTAGTTCTGGCGACAGAGTTCTTTACTGAGTGTGAACACCCGAGTACGAACATATTTGATTCTTTAATGGATCTGTATTTGCCTTCGTATTAGATGCTCTTCCATTTGTTTTTTGTTTTTTTTCTATTGAATGTTCACATGATCACTTATCGCTTGTTGCCCCATACACCATTATGGTGCAGCTCTTCCTCTCATCTTTGTTACACAGGCACATCTGATACCTCAAGAGGTGAATAGTGTTACTGTTACTTGGTGCACTTTGTAGCAGAAATTTTTGTTGGGCCTTGGTATATTTTTTTTCTCCTGAAAGGAAATGATGTTGGTTGCTTTGCTTCTTTACTAGGTTGATGACACAGAAGTGATTAGCTTCCTTCTCTCAACGGAAATAATTCCCTTGTGCCTGCGCACTATGGAAATGGGCAGTGAGCTGTCAAAAACAGTTGAGTGTGCTCTTTTATCTTTTCACTTTTCATTCCTTCTGCTGTAAATGCATTGTTAGAATGCATTGTTAGATCCTGGTACAGCTTAATGTATACGGGGAATTTTTGCATTTGCCCGAGTTCTGTCATAAGATATATAATTACTGACAAAAGATTTTCTTCTGGCAGGTTGCGACATTTATTGTGCAAAAGATTTTGTTGGATGATGTGGGCTTGGATTATATTTGTACTACAGCAGAGCGGTTTTTTGCAGTAGGTCGAGTCTTGGGGAATATGGTTGCATCACTTGCTGACCAACATTCATCGCGTTTATTAAAACATATTATCCGTTGTTACCTTCGATTATCAGAAAACCCAAGGTAGCTTGATTGTAGAAGTTACTTTTTTCTTTCCAGGAAATTTCCAGGAATCTCTCTTGTTAATGATCTTGTTAATGAGACTTCTTCATTGTATGTTATCATGCAGGGCTTGTGATGCTTTAAGAAGTTGTCTTCCTGACATGTTAAGAGATGCTACCTTCAGTGTTTGCCTTCGTGTAAGAGCTTCTTTAATACATTTTTTGTTCATTTCATACATAATCTTAAAGAAGAGAATAAAATTAGCCTGTTTCATCTTCAGATGAGCCTTGTTGGTTTGCATATGTTCTCTAGCATTATGGTATTCGTATTTCCCAAGTCATGTTCTTATATTTCATGAGTCTGAGAATTGGAATGTGATAACTCTGTTCAATGCCTCTTTTTTGTGCAAGTGTGGGACTATGTTCCACTTGATTTTCAGTTTTAAAGTTTTCTACTTGGTGATTGTCAAATGCCTACATACCAGTGACCCTAAGCTTTTATTGAATAATTTATATGGTGTTCAAGTTCCAGTTGTTGGATTTCACAAAAATTGCTGGTCTATCTTCGATTTCTATTTTCATGGACCAACTGTATTTTGTGATATGTAGGAAAAACGTACCATTTTGGTTTTCAGTTTTGAATTTTTGTACTTGGTGATTGTCAAATGCCACCTAACAATGACCCTAATCTTTTACTGAACAATATATATGGTGTTCAAGTTCCAGTGATTGGATTTCACAAAAATCGCTGGTCCATTTTCTATTTCTGTTTTCATGGACCAGATAAAAATGTACCATCTTCAGTTACATGAACTCTTTGCTGTCTATATCGTCTACTTTTATTTGGGCCAATTTTTTAAGTTAATAGTTTGACTAATGATTTCAGGAAGATCAAACTACAAGGAGATGGCTGCAGCAGTTGCTTCACAATGTTGGAGTTAGTCGGGTTCCTGGGCTTCAGGCTGGGGCTGGGTTTGATCATATGATGGTGAACCAGTAGCATAAATAAGTCAACATTGATTTCGGCTGGTGCTTATGCGTCAGAGAGGGCTGCATACGTGTTGTTTATCTAGCAAAATGCTAATTGGCAAATTCTATCCTTGTAATTACAAAATGTTACTTTTGTCACTCGGCCTATAAGGTTTGTTCTTCCATGTATTGACATTTCTGGAAGTCTGTTTGTTCCTAGAAGAAATCAGTCCTCACCATTCTAAAACGATCATCGTGTATTAACTTTTCGAATTGTTCAGTTTACTTGATAAATCCAAAGGCAAAATGATGATCATCGTTTGGAAGGTGAAATGATGATGACCGTAAGCTTGTATTCTGTAACATAAGATTACAAGTTAAGTCTCAACAATCTATTGCCTCGATGACCAAATTGTGAATCAGTAGACGGTAGTCTTTATCGATTTGTTTTTTTGAGATCGATGATGAGTGGTTGTTGTGGAGGCCGGCGATATGAGATCGATGATGAGTGGTGGTTGGGGGTGGTGGGCAGAGGTAGTGTGGTGGAGCGTTTGTTGCCTTTATTATTAAAAAAAAGGACAGGTGTTGGACTCTTACTTGGCCACGTCACCCAGCTGGCTGCTCATGGTATCGTCCTTAGACTCGGAATTAACCCAGATGCCAAAGCCGGACCGACACCGACTTGGGTACTGGCCCAATTCGAATTCGGAAGCGGACCGGATCCAAAACCTAGGACCAAAATTGACCCCCATCAACTTCGGACCAGATCTTGAGGAGAAATTAAGTGCCACACTATAATGCACTACCACCACCATGATGGTCATTGACGGGAGAGTTTTTAGTGAAGACCTTATAATAAAGACTTGGTGATGACTTTCAAATTAATGGTTGGATGAGTAGTATGTTTAAAAAATAATATTTCAAATAAACTTTAAAACACTTATCCAACTATTGATTTGAAAGTCATCACCAAGTCCTTATTATAAGGTCCTCACTAGAGACTCTGTCGGTCATTGACTCTCAACAAGCGAAACCCACGACTCCCATTTCCATATGAGGTCGGAAGGTGAGTGCACGCGCAATTAAAAGCCTGCAACATTGAAGCCAGTGTTCTAAAAATTCCCACCTAGGCGCTAGGCGGAGGCTAACCACTTCAATTAGTTGCAAATTCACCTAGGCAGGCTGGGTGGGTTTTAAAAAATTGGAATTTTTTCTCCAATGTTTTCAATCAACTATAATATAGTTTTTGTTTTAAGTAAAGCACTTATTTAGTTGTTTATATGTTGTATAATAAAATTAAAGTAAAATAAAAAAACTGTCTAGGCGCCTAGTCCTTACCTGGGCGCTAGGCCCCTTTCTGCCGCCAAATTACCGCCTAATGTTTTTTAGAACATTGGTCAAAGCCCTTTTTTTAGAACATTGGTCAAAGCCCCAACACGTAGCTTGCAAACCCGCCACCAAAATTAGTTGATTGACCACTGTCACAAACAAACCATGAGGCTCGCATGCATCATCATTGATGCTTAACCACTGGATCTTGAGAGAACAAAGACCCAAGAGACACAGTGCGTAAGATACCGCTACACGAATTTGCCGAGATCGCTCACGTAGCGAAAAGAACATACATAAACACGACATCAGTATCAAATCGGGATGATGAGCTTTATGTTTTGGAGCCATACTAACTTCAAAGTGCTGGAGGCGAAACGCTAACGCTAGGGTTTGCCTACCCTTATTCTCTCACAATCTATGCTATTATTTAAGAGAAGACCTTTTATCAGTCATAACCGAATTGTTTTATTTTAATAACTCTCAAATATTAAATAATCTTGAATAAAATATAAACTGTCAGGGACAAAAAGGTATAAAAAAAAAATTTATTAAAAAAATGAAGGAAAAAAAAAACCAACTACTCACTACTTTTAAGAAAAACTGCCAACTCTCACCTACAAGTGTGTTGCCGTTTCTAGTCTATTATGATGTGAACTCAAATATTTTAAATACCACTGATTAACCAAGATTTCTTGTAATACCACTGATTTTGAATTTACAACCTTGCCACATGGAATGTTTGCTCCCACCAATCATTTTTCAGAACTAGAAATTTCATACTCAAAACTTCTCATTTTCATGTAAAGTTCAAAATGTTCTTGCTTCATTTAAACTTGAGTAATTCTCATGAATGGTACCTGAACTTTACCTCCATTTTATCGATGGTACCTGAATTTTAATTTTCGTCACAGCCAGTACCTGAACTTTTTGATTTATGCTAAAGTGGTACTGTAAGGGCAAAATATTTGCTATTGGCTATTTCCTATTTGACAAAACCTCTTCCCTTGTATTAGCATTTGTTTTGTATTCAATGCTAGATTGTTTAGGGATTAGAAGTCGTGGCTTAGGTTGTTCTTACTCGAGATGGTTCGTGAAGACGCCTTTCTTATCCGGTCTTTTCTCCGGACTTCGATCATTGGTCATCGAAGGTTTCGTTCAAGCACCTCAAGGTATGACTCATGCATATGCACATGCATTTCATTCACATTATGTCTTCCTTGTTGTCCTAGGTTTATCTAGGTTGTTTTCCTTTCACTTATGATGTGAATCACATAAGTATAGGATGCTTGATTGCCACACTTGTGTCTTGTATCACAAGTTTCGAGTGCTTATTTTATAAGCACCCGGTCGCAACGCGACCGGCTCAAATTTTGTATGCACTTGTTCATACATTTGAGTTTATGATGTTAGGATTGCTAGATCTTCTTATAGATTTGTTTTGATTAGCATTCCTTTATGTTTAAGGCTGTTTTATGCCTTGCGATCGATCGTCACTGTTCATACGATCGATCGCACCACGTGGCAAATTTGTCCGTTGGATTTATGACCGTTGCAGTTCGAAAATATGTCCGTTGGGACTTTTTTCGTGCGATCGATCGCAACTTTCCGCGATCGATCGCAAATGAGGGTTTCGCATTTCCAGACGTTTCTGTCTCTTCATTTTACACTGTGCGATCGATCGCATAATGTCGTGCGATCGATCGCAAATATCCCTGGGATGTTTTCTATAAATAGAACCCTTGTGTTTCATTTCGGTCAACTCTTTCCCCATAGTCGAAAATACACTTTGAGAGAGTTCTTTGGTATTGTGAGTGATCCTAGTTCCATGTTGTAGGTTGCTCACCTTAATCTCCATCTATAATCCATTGCTAAACACTTTGATTTGCATATATATGCTAGTTTAGCCTATGTTTAGGATTTAGGAGATTCTATTCGATTCTAGCAATTGTTCCATGTTGAATTGCTGAATTGAATGATTGAATCTATATTCAATCTTCTTAGTTGTTTGTTTGTTTAGCTAATGATCCTTGTGATTAGTTAAACAAACCCTTGAATCATATTCAAGGCTTTTCAATTCGGTTTGGTTAATGCAAGCAATTGTTCCTTGTTGAATTGCTTGTGTTAATCGAATTGAATTCATATTCATTCATACACACACACACTTGCATAGTCGGTGTCTTGCAGTTGGAGGATTCACGCCGGTGAAGTTCGATCAATTGGAGAAGCTTGAGGTGGGAGCACTTGAAGAAGCAAATGGAAGCTACACAAGGTTAGAGCTGCCACTAGTCATAGGGTTGATAGTGTAGAGTTTGGGACGGAGTTCCCCCTTGTACGTGTTTGCCGATTTGGCGTTTTTCATAGTGTTACACAAGAGCGTGGGGTACGGCTCCCCTCCGGTTTTCCTCTAGTGGTAGAGGTTCCGGGTGACCATTGTTGTGTTGTTTGTGTGATTGTTGATATCTATTGTATTGTGCTTAATTGATTAGCATATTGTGTGCTTGTTCATACATAGATATATATAGTCCGTGGTGTGCTAGTTTGATGCACACTTTGGGATTCTAGGTTGTACAATTGATTGTGCTTGTTGCATATATATTTGTTATCAATTGTGTATTGCTTGTGCAATAGTTAAAACCTAGGTTATTCATTGTGAAGCATATTTGTATTGCTTCCTATTGTTGTTTGTAGGAGAGTTAAGTTTTAATTTGTTGAAAGTTGTGTATACTTTTCGATTAGTGTTTAAGACGACTACCGTTATTGGGACAATCCGGGTACACCGGAATTTCAGGTACCTAAGGCCACCTTCGATCAATATTCCGGCAAAAGATACGCATGAGTCACTATTCACGCTAAAATGACCATGTCACCATCAAATCACAGTTCAAAAGAAAACTGAAAAAAAATTAATTAATCTTTTCTTCTTCAAGTTATTCCTTTCTTTCCTCTTTCTTATTCATCCTTCCTCTTCCATTCTATTATGGGTAATTCTCACTGTTTCAGCAATCATATTCTGGGCAAATAATTTAGTCCACTAGTTTTAGCAATCATATTCTGGGCAAATACAATTTCATCGTCCACTAGTTTTACACTTGCATCGGCCAACCCAGCTCGAATTGTGAGTAATTTAGTCCAAGAACATTCCTTCATCACCCATATCTCCTGCTGATCGGCAGAGAAGTTGTAAACACGCACGCACAAGTTCCCTCTTGAAGCCCTCAATCTCATTAGAGAAGTGTCATTATGCCCATAATTAGGTTCTGGCAATTCCATGTATGTCTCGCTAGTTAAATTAAAGAGAAACAATTACCCTTCTACTACCATATCCCGGCCAATTAAAGCTCCTCTTACAAATATTGCAGGCTCTTCTTCTCTTCTTGCCTCGATAGAATTATCGAAAGGATAGTTCGAATCAAGCCTTCTCCAAGAATTTGTTCCCATTGCAACTTCTTTACCTCAGAATCCACCAGCGCAAGACCCAAAGGGCCAGCATTGAATTTCATTGCAGTACCCACACATTTTCCATTCTTGGAAAAAGCAATGGAAGCCAAGGGATTTTCTTCATGATTGACAGCACAAACAATGGTATCTCCAAGCCCAAACTTTTCACCATAGTCCGAAAACTTACTACCAGTCGAGAATTTTCCAGTGCCCCCATACCCAAAGCTGTGACTTGTTTCCCCAAGGCTTCCCACCACATCGCCCCCTCTAGAAATCCCAACCCGGCAAAGATTTTGCTGGTCAGGGCCATGCCAGTGTCCTCCATTTCAACATGTTGAAACGAGACGACTTTGCAACCGAAACAGTACTTCCCACCGGTAATTCCCACATTGGCTCGAGCACCGGACCAGCAATAAGCAAATCCCTGCTCGTAGAGTGAAGAATCCTGAAGCCCAATGCCTTCAATGTTGAAAAAATTCGAATCTCCATGGCTAATTCATAGTGATCTCTGAGCTCTTGCCAGAGAAAGAGAAGCCTGAGAAGAGAAAGAATTGGTTTGAGGAGGGACAGAGGAGATGAAGAGAAAATGAATTGATTTCATTTGGGAGAGGATCCAACCAGATCGATAAACAAAAAAGGATTTTCTTATTACATTTTTTTAATAAAATTCTCTCAATATCGATCATTCTGAAATAAAATAAAATAATGGAATTGACTATGAAATGTCCAAAATGTCCTTAGAAATTGAGTTGAAATGTTAGTTTTAACCTTCATAATGAGTCACATGCGTCTCACATGCCATTTTTTGCCGGAATACTTATCGAAGGTGGCATTCGGTACCAATTCAAATGAAATCGAAAAGTTCAGGTACTGGTTGTGACGAAAAATGAAGTTAAGGTAACATCGATAAAATGGAGGTAAAGTTCAGTGTTCAGGTACCATTTATGAGAATTACTATTTAAACTTATATATGTGTCAATTTTCTATTAGTTGGTTGGAGAAATCTGCTGGTATTTGACTGAAGAATCTCCATAAGAGCATCTCCATGTGAATTATCAAATGACATGTGGAGTGTTCAACAGTAATAATCAACATTTGACAGTTTAGGACAAAACAGCCAGAGAAGTGTTCAACGGTAATAATTCATTTGAAATGTTTGGGCATTTTGCCAAATTTGCCAAATTTTGTCACAGAGTATCCTTAAATGGTACCTGAATTATCACGAAATGCACTTTTTAGTAAGTACAAATATTTAGGGAGTCTGGTGGTACCTGGACTATTGCGCCGTTAGCCATTTTGGTACTTCTGTCAATTTCTCAGTTAAAAACTGGGGTAAATATGTCAACTAACATAAAAACAAAAATGTATTATTCTTAGTTATTTTATTCTTCTATAATTAATATTATTTTAATTTCATAAAATTGTAAAATTTTATTCTTCTTCGTTACACTAAAAATAAATTTTTTAATTATTTTCCGTAATTTTTTAATTTTTTTTTACAATTCATTTACAATTTTTTTAGATTACACTAAAATTACACTAAACGAAATGAGCCTTATGGTTATAAAAGATGAGATTACTTAGGTAACAACTCTTTTTGACAGCTCCACCGGGACGAGTTGTTATGTGTAACCTCATTGAACTATAAATTGATTGACTATTTCTCTCAAAAAAATATTACACTAAACGAAATTTAATGAAAATAAAATTAGTCATTAACCATTTATTTTAGAATTCTTATAAAAATGATTAAAAAAAAGACTAAGAAAAGTTAGGAAAAAAAATTGAGAATGAATGATTTGACCAAAATGCCCCTGACAATAAGGACCACTTATGCGCTACGTATACAATTTTGACAGAATATTGGACGAATGTACCATAATGGCTAATAGCGCAATAGTTCAGGTACTACCAGACTCCTTAAACATTTGTAAGTACCAAAAAATGTATTTTATGATAGTTTAGGTATCATTTAGAGATTTTACTTTGTCATAACCTATCAAATTTTTTGTTTTGTTTTTTGTTTTTTGTTTAGAATGAGAGATATGTGCTGGAGTGGCCGAGTGGGTTAAGCTTTTTTATTTTTATTTTTGATTTTTCTGAATAAATCATACCACAAGAGATATACATGACTAATTTAACATTAATTCATATTGGGATATTTTAATAATTAATATAGTAAAATAATATCAGTTTGGACATACTGGATGGAGGGTAATTTTTTACAAGATAGCATATTGATCCACAGTAGTTTTGATGGCTTGAAAACAATAAAAACAAAATGAGGCGACTTGTAACACTTGAAAAAAGACATATCAAACAAGAAAAAGTTGTAACAAAAAAAAGGGAAAAAGTTACAAAAAGTACCCAAATTTAAGCCCAGTCGATTCTTTGGTACCTCATGTTTAAAAATTATCACTTTGGTATCTGAAGTTGTATTTCTATATAACATTAGTACCCGCCATCTATAACAAAGTTACACTCAAGTACACGTGGCTTTTTCTCATTGCTTTTCGTCTCTTAGGTTTAACTCCGTTATAAACGACGGATACTAATGCTATGTAAAAATGCAACTTCGGGTACCAAAGTGATAGTTTTTAAATATGAGGTACTAAAGTATCGATCAATTGAGCTTAAGTTTGGATACTGTTTGTAACTTTTTCTAAAAAATAAAATAAAAAATTATTGATAAGGTCACTTTTGATGACCTTGTTGTTTTTTAAGCCACCAAATATTTTTATCCCTCATAAAACCACTAATATTTACAAAAATGCCACCGCGTTTTTAATTTTCATTATTTACGAAAATGCCACTGAATACGAAAAACTACTACTAGAGACAATAACGCTACTGTCGAAGAACAATAAAGCTACTGTCGAAGAACAATAAAGCTACTATCGAAGAACAATAAAGCTACTGACGAGCAACAAGAAATGTACTCCAAAAAATAATAAAGCTACTGTCGAAGAACAAGAAAACTACTGTAGAAGAACAATAAAACTGCTATCAAAGAACAATAAAGCTACTGCCAAAGAACAATAAAACTACTATCAAAGAACAATAAAGCTACTGCCAAAGAACAATAAAGCTACTGGCGAGGAACAAGAAATGTACTCCCAAAGAATAATAAAGCTACTGTCGAAGAACAATAAAACTACTGTCAAAGAACAATAAAACTACTGCCAAAAATCAATGTAGTAGCTTTTTGTAGGCAGTGATATTTTTGTAAATAATGAGAAAAAAACGCGGTGGCATTTTTGTAAATATTAAAATTTGTAATATTTTGGTGGTTTTATGAGGAATAAAAATATTAGGTGGCTTTTTGAAGAATATAAGTTATGTAAATAACCTTATGAGTAATTGACTAAAAAAAAAAAGAACGAAAAAAAGTCCTAAGAAAAAAGAAACAAATTATTTCGCAAAAAAGAAAAAGAAAAAAAAAATGAAAAACGCACAAAGCATAAGCCAACCGGTTACTTACAAGAAAAAGAAGTAAAACATGCTTTTCCGTACTGATCATCCAACTCGCTGTAGGAATCGATAAGGACCAGAAAGAACATCAACAAACAAAAAAACGCGGGCAATGGAGACCGTTCTTTCATCCCTTTTCTTTTCTTTTTGTTAACAAAAAAAATTCTCCCACTTCCTAAAACCTTGTAGAGTTGTAGTAGTTCTATACTACTAAAAAAGTTCGAAAGAACCCTCTCATTCTCCAAATCTTCAAGAATCTCCGATTTGATTTTCAGATACATAACCTTCAAACTCTTCAGAACCACCATTTTGTGTTGTTGCAAAATGAACCCCCGATTGAACATGAAAATCTTCACCCAAACACCATTTGACTTCCACGCGCCGCCGCCATCACCGGAAATGAAACAGTCCGTGGAAGCCGTGGAGATGATCGTAGGCTACGCATTCAAGAACAAGAGGCTTCTAGAAGAAGCTCTCACTCACCCCTCCCACTCCGACGCCGTGTCGTATCAGCGGCTCGAGTTCGTCGGCGACGCCGTTCTAAGCCTCGCTATTAGTAACTACCTCTTTCTTGCTTACCCCAGAATTGACCAAGGCAACCTCTCTCTGCTACGCTCCGCTAACGTCAGCACCGAGAAGCTCGCACGTGTCGCCGTACGACATGGGCTTTTCCGCTATCTTCGTCACTCTGCACCTGCTCTCCATCATAAGGTCAATATCTTACTATGTGATGTTTATTTTTGGAAGTACAACCGTTTCATAAATATTTTTGTTCGCATCTTTAAAAGAGAAACTTTTTTCTGCAGCATTTTTGTTTTTGGGTAAAATTTGTGCTCAATTTGTATTAGATCTTAGGTTAGGGAGTTTACTGGAGTTGTCAGTGGAGAAGAGGAGACGCCAGTTGTATATCGAGGGTCTGTAAAAGCCCCTAAAGTTCTTGCAGATATTGTGGAGTCTCTGGCAGCTGCTATTTATGTTGACTTGAATTTGGATCTGGAAAAACTTTGGATGGTATGTACTTGAGCTTCTTTAAACTTGATATAAGAAGTTTAAGAACCTTTTTCTAAGTGTTTTGGATTATAACCTGTTAGTTCTAGTTATTTCTGTACATTTGCAGATCTTTAGGCATGTTTTGGAGCCTATAGTTACTCTTGAAGACTTGCAGCAACAACCTCAACCCGTGACCAAGTTGTTTGAGGTTTGCCAAATGCACGGGAAGCATGTCGACATCAAGTATTGGAGAGATGAGACGAAAAGTATTGCGAGTGTGTATGTTGATGGCAAGTTTGTTGCCTCAAGTTCTTCTGAACAGAAAGAAGTTGCTAAGGTCAATGCTGCTGAGATAGCTCTCTGTAAGTTGTCGCGATTCATGTGCATAAATGATGCGTCGGTTGAAGTTATTGCTGGAATTGATGGGTCATTTCATATTGAAGGAGCAAAACATAAGCTGCATGAGCTTTGTGGCAAGAAGAAGTGGCCTAAACCAATCTACAAGTATGAATCTTTACTTTAACGAATTGAGTTTTGTTTTATGCTTTCTACTTTGTTTTGTTCTCTCTCCTGTTAGATACTATTTCCGAACCTCATAGAACCCCTAAATTGCTTCGTCTCAAAGATATGTGGTGAAGCTAATTTACAGTAGATTTTATTGGTTGTTGAAGAGGGTTGGAATAAACACAGGGGACTAATAGCTTGGAGATTGGGGGTTCTCGATATGGTTTCAAAAAACCAAGAATAAAAGTAGAGTGCCAATGGTGCTACTTTTCTTCTTCAGAAGCTGTTTGATATTTCTTCTTTTTTATTTTCTTTGTGACCTTCAATTCATTCCTGATTCAATTCCTCTGCCTCTTATAGAGCCCGTTGCTATTCTAGGTATGAAGAAAGGTTTTTCCTGTTTTGTAGTTTGGGTCGGTACGTGCTAGTGTAATTCTACTTTGTACATGACTACTTGGTTCCATTGGATCTGTTTCACTAATCTGCTTAAATCCTCCTGCATTGGTTTGGTTATGTAAAGAACTTACTTTGCTAACATAGGTGTAAACAAATCCTTATATATTTGTCTATTGTAGCATCAAGCAAGATGAAGGTTCTTCACATGAGAAGAAGTTTGTATCGACGGTTCAAATTGCAACTATTAATGGTGTGCTTTGTATGACGGGAGATGAAAAGTCGAGAGTAAAAGATGCGGAGAATTCTGCAGCTTCATTGATGATCCGTGCTTTGCAAGAGTCTGATTATGTGTGATACACACCTATGTGCATGAAACACAACCATTTCCTACAGTACATCGCCTTTTTAGCCTGTTACATCTAAAATTAGTCTTACAGTTCAAACCCATCAGAAAGGTGTGCTAATGAACTCCACCAGTCCAACATGGAAAGTTTACCCTAACATCCCTTGAGCTCTTTGCGCCATGGCCATCACCTGAATTGGTGTTTCATTTCCAGTGATGCGGTGGCACACAGAGGTCGAGGAGTGTTGAGGTGAAGAATTTCATCTTGAACAGATGGGGTTCATTATTTGAGAGAGTACTTGTGTTCTTGAATCCTATACACAGGACTGCTGCTCTAACTTTTGCATGCAACAGACAAACAATCTTACAAGAACAGCTATGGATTATAGTGGGAAATTTTGTGCTTCATGCACATGAGTGCTTAGGTTTTGGGCCTGTAAGTTTGTAACATTTGGTTTGTGCGTCTGATCTAGAGATGGTCTGGGGCCTATTTGACATGTTTGCGTCATAATTCCGATATGTATGAATCGAGTATCGGATTAGTCTCATTTTCTTCATTTATCTCTTTAACTGAAAGTGGCAATCGAAAATGACCATTGAATAACATCAATGAGTTGATTATGCCATGCCTATCAGCCTATGTCCTTTTCACGCTTTTTAGACTCTAGCAAAGTCTGTTAAAAATAGGATGCCTGTAGCGAAACTGAATTTTTAATCTAGGCGACTTCATCCTTCATCATATTATTGGTTTTTGCAAATTAAAGATGATCTTGGTTTTAGCCATGATAACCATAATTCTATTGCTAATGTGTTTGTGGCTTCTTTTTTCCCAAGCAGACAATAATGCCTTATTACTTCCTGTGAACATTGATGAAGTTTATGAAGTTCTCAATAGCACTGGGAAAATATTCAGGTCCAAACCAGTTCAGACCTATGTCCGAACCCATTCTTATGTGCATGCATTCGGCATTGTACTTTCATGATCTGAATCATTCTTCGTTTAAATTAACCTTTAAAGATCATTTATGCAAAAAATAATTCAAATAAAAGATCGTTAATTCATCTAATTATATCAAACAAATAGACGGTTTTTGTGAAAGTTAACATTCTCATGACTAACCCTCCATTTGTTTGATGCAATTGCATGAATAAACGATTTCTGTTTACGTTATTTTTTGCAGAGATGATCTTTAAAGGTTGATTTAAATGATGAATGATTCAGATCATAGAACTACACTACCGAATGTATGCAAATAAGATTAGGATTTTTTGCAATAATTAACTATTATAGGATTTTAGCAATAAATAACTATTATAGGATTTTTTTTGGAGAACTACACTACCGAATGGGTCAATCATTATTGACCGATTAGTTTATGCAATGTAGTTTACAAGATTATTGCTAAAATCCTAGTTAAACGGCAGAGTGTCTTTGGTCCACCAAGTGGAGTTCCACGAACGGCCCAGAATTAACAATAACTTCTCTTTTTATTTTTTTCCCCGGAATGAACGGCCCAGATCTACCAGGTGGACTTCCACCTGGTGGAGGCTAGAATTTCCGGTTAAACGGTTAAGACCTTTGGTAGATAAATGTATATCCCCAAACCAAGGTACGTGCTTTTGCACCTGAAAAATCTATTTTTAACAATATTCTTATAGCTCATGAACTGTTCTCAACTTTTAACAAAAAAAAGGAAAATCAAGAGCTATGGCTATCAAACTTGATTTAGAGAAGGCTTATGATTATTTGAATTGAGATTACATTAAGCATTGCTTTATGTATTTTGGCTTTATCTCTCATTGGGATACATCTTTTTTTTTTTTTTTCTTTTCCAGAAAGGTGTTCTTTATTGGAGAAAAGCAAAGATACAAGAGGAAGAGAGTGGGGGACTAGGCCAAGACCAAACTCTCAAGGTAACAAAAACGAACCATACAAAGTGGAACTCAAAGTCTTGAGTCCAACCATAACAAACAATAAAAATTGGATTCAGACCGTGTACTTTTTTATAAATATTAATGGTTATGTTGAATGGTGGTTTTCTCCTACAAGAGATATTCGTCAAGGTGATCCATTTTTCTTATATTTTGATTTTGTGTATGGAGCCTTTAATTCGCCATTTTATGTACTTAACTAGAATACAAAAACTCAAGTTGGTATTTTATCTTCTCCTCATGGTTTAAGAATTTAAAATTCAGTTTTTGCGAATGATTGCTTAATTTTTTGGAAAGTTACTAGTACTGCTGCCTGTAACATTAAAAAGAGTTTTGGATAATTTTTCTTCTACTTCAGTCCGGCGAATTAATTTTTATGTGAATTTGTTATTTTTCTACTAATGTGCCTTACTTGGTATTCCTTATAGGATAATTCTTAAGTTTACCCCCGGGTGAACTCACCCGTTCACCCCTTCTTCTATTAGCCAATCAGTCTTTAACACATATATTTTTATTAACAATGTAAAAACTTTATGAATTATTTATATAATAAAAATAAATTAAAAATACAAAAATGTGAATTAATAATATCTTTTTTTTAAATTTTTTAATAAAAATATATGTGTCAGAGCATGATTGACTAATATAGAAGGGGGTGAACGGATGGGTTCACCCAGGAAGTGAACCTAAGAATTATCCATCCTTATAAACTGAATATTGGTAAGTATTTAGGAATTCATAATAGTCTCTTTTAGAAATACCCTTGCATGCTTCAAAACTTCTTCTTAAAATCCAAAAGCAGTTGGCAGGTTCAGGGGCAAAACCGTCATTGGGTATGACGGGGTCTAGACCCCCCCCTCACTTCTTCCCATATATACATTTATTATGTATGCTATAAGCCTATAATTGAAACTTATCCAAATTTTTTTGTACTAGACCCTCCTCACACCTCACGTGATATGTGAATATGGATATGTGTATATATAAAAAAAATCAATAGTAATACACTTTAATTATTGATAGATTTGATTAGTTAAAAAATAATAATATAATAAAAGAATAAAATTCAAAATAATAATTAACTATTATTATCTCCATCCCAAATCCTATTAGGTTGACTCTCCAAAAAAAAAAATCCTATTAAGTTTTGACAAGTATATCAATGTTTGAAAAATTTTTGAATGGGACGGGTACGCCACGTGGCCACTGTACCCGGCCACAGTGATTGGCCACCAGCCAATAAAATAATTTTTCCGGATTAAAATATAGAATGAACAAATTATATAATATTCACAGTGGCCAATCACTGTGGCCGGGTACAGGGACACGTGGAGTACCCGGCACATGGAAAAATCCCTCTCAATGTTTGCTAGAGGTACAAGTCTGTAACTTAGTTTAATTTCTTCCTCTTTCAATTGGCAACCGCAGCAAGCCAACAAAAGGTATGGCCGTATGGTTTCAAAAATATAATATCTAATTATCTATTAACTTACTACCATAACAATATTATTTTTAGCAGCAACATACTTTTTTTTTTCTTTGTTTGTATTTTTTCATCGATTGAATTTGTATTATCTTTGTTTGTTTATAATAGCTTTTATCTTGCCAAATTATGTTATAGTAATTTGGATGTATGATTTATACTTTATGTTTGGACTTTGGACCCCCCCTAAAGTTTAAATCCTGGTTCCGCCCCTGGGCAAGTTGGAAGGCTTCTACCCTGTCCAGAGGTGGTAAACTTACTTTTCTAAAATTAAATATGTCTGGTATGCCTAATCATGTTCTTTCTTACTTTAAATGTCCAGCTACTCTTACTAGTTAATAAGTTAGATTTTGAATGTAGAAAATTTTTCTGGGGTGCTTCTGCTGGTCATCCTCCTATTGCTTGGAAACAATTGTGCTACCCAAAACCGAAAGGAGGTCTTGGAATCAAACCTGCGGCTTGGTTCAATCAAGCTGCTTTGGCTAAGTGAGCCTGAAAAATACTTACTGAGCCTAATAATTGGTGGGTCAAATTGGTTAAGTTAAAATACCTTAGATTAGAGAATTTTTTCTCACCACCAAAAAGTCTCATGATTCTTTAGCCCGGAAAGGCATCCTCGATGCTAGCTAGGCCTTTAATCCTTTAATCCTAGTATGGCCGGTCTGAGATTAATTTTTGGACTTTTAATTGGTGTTATCCCCCTTTTTCTTTGTACAATTTAGTTCTTAATCATCAGAGATCTTTGTTGGATCTTCGTTTAATTGTTGATAGAGTTATTTTTTGTTTTTGTCAAATTGATAGAGTTATTTCAAATAATGCTTGGAATTTATCTGTTGTGACTCCATTCCTAGCTCTCTGCTGATATTATTAATCATATTAGCTTTATGTCTTTTTTTTTTTGGACAATTGTCTTGGTCGTTCCATATGGTCCGCGGTACATTTGCTTTTCTTTTAAAGCAGCCAAGAAGGAATCGACGAGAAGAACAAAATAACTTTAACGAAACAAAAGAGTACGGGGGCAATGAAGACGACCACTGTAAAATATGATCAATCAACGAATGAAATACAGATTTCCGCTACATCACTTCTTTTTCCCTTTTTATTTTTGTTATCAAAAGAAAAGAACGTTGAAAAAGCACTAGCCAGTACACTCATCCTCCAAAATATCTCAAATTTTCTGAGTCTTTTTTTTTTGGTCTGGAAAAAAACCCACCATTTTTTTTTTCTGCAAAATGAACCCCCGATTGAACTTGAAAGTCTCCACCGTAACACCTATCGACCTCCACGCGCCGTCACCGGAAATGAAAGAATCAGTGAAAGCCGTGGAGCGGATCATACACTACAAGTTCAAGAAGAAGAACAAGAGTCTTCTAGAGGAAGCTCTCACCCACTCCTCCTGCACAAACGCCGTTTCGAATCTGCGGCTTGCGTTCATGGGTGACGCCGTTCTTGGCCTCGCTGTAACCAAATACCTCTTTCATGAGTACCCTGAAATTGACCAAGGCTACCTCACTCGGCTACTTTCCGCTAACGTCAGCAACGAGAAGTTGGCACGTGTCGCAGTGCGACAGAAGCTTTATACCTACCTTCGCCGCACTGCACCTGATGTCGATGATCTGGTTAATCTTATATTCCTAATCTAAAAAGAAAAATAAGGTTTAAAATTTGATTTTTTTTTTTTCGGATTAAACCTTTGTTCAATTTGTGTTTCATGTCAGGTTAGAGAGTTTACTGAAGTAGTCAATGGAGAAGATCAGGAGAAGGCGCTTGTATATCGAGGGTCTATGGAAGCTCCTAAAGTTCTTGCAGATATTGTGAAGTCTGTAGCGGCTGCTATTTATGTTGACTTGAATTTTGATCTGGAAGAATTTTGGATGGTATGTACGTACTTGAACTTGCTTTACTTAATGTAAGAAATATAAAGCCATGCATTAAGTTTCTGAGTCTTAATATATGGGCACGTAGAAACTTTTTGGCTTGCACCTATTAGTTGTTGTTGTTGCTGTACATTTGCAGAAATTTAGGCATGTTTTGGAGCCTATAGTCACTCTTGAAGACTTGCAAGAAGAACCTGAACCCATAAAAAAGTTGTTAGACGTTTGCCAGAAACAGGGGAAGCTTCTCAATATCTCGTTTTTGAGAGAGGAGACGAAAAGTATTGCGAGTGTGTATGTTGATGGCAAGTTTGTTGCCTCGTGTTCTTCTGAAAACCAAGTAATTGCAAAGGTTAATGCTGCTGAGATAGCTCTATGTAAGTTGACGCAATTGATGTGCATAAATGATCCGTCAGTTGAAGTTATTGCTGGAATGGATTTAGGGGCAAAACAGGAGTTGCATCAGCTTTGTGTCAAGAAGAAATGGCCTGAACCAATTTACATGTATGAAACTTTACTTGAACGAAGTTGATTTTATGATATGCTTACTTCTTTCGATCTTTTGCGGCGTCTCCTATTAGATTTTATTTGCGAGCCTCATTTATCCCCTATATCTATTGCTTAATTAGACTTGAAGATATGTGGTGTATGTGATGCACACTAGAACAATACTGGAAACATTATAAAAAGAATTAATTGAGGGTTGTGTTGTACACTTGTACTATAACTGAAACTAGAAATCATTGGGAAATTGGTTTTGCACTCTGCATGTATAAATTGCAAGTTGGTGGTTAATGGCTGCTTCTTGTTTCAAGCTATTAGATGCAAAAAGTTTCTGCTCTGTCCTCTTAAGAATTCTAAGGGTGTTGAGAGATTTGATTTGTGTGAAATGCAACATTCCCCATATTTTGTGTGAAATCTTTATACTTTAACAGCAGAAGATTTGATTTAGTCATAATTAGGTTCACTATATAATGTTGGTTCTTGCATTTCTCGGTATAACATGGTTAGCTCCAAAATTTTCAGATTTTCTGAGTTGTTGAGAGGGTTGGAAACTTGGAATGGGCATAGGGGATTAGTAGTTTGCAGGCTGGGGAATTTTTCTCGATATAGTTTTCGAAAAACGCAAGTAGAGTGCTGATGTTGTGACTTCATTTTCTTCTGATAAGCTGAAGATAGTCTGTTTGATCTTTCTTCTTTTTTCTTTTCTTTATGGCCTTCAATTTCTTTCTAGCTAGTTCTGTAATTTGATTCAGGGCTATTGTAATGCTTGTGGGTACTTGATTACTGGTCAGATTGGATCTGTTTCACCAACCTGCTTATAAAATCTTCCATGTAAAGAAATTACTTTGCTGATTTACAGGTGTTTTGTCGAATAAGTCCATATTTATCTTTCTGTTGTAGGATCGAGCATGAATCAGGTCCTCCACATGTGAAGAAGTTTGTATCGACTGTTCAGATTGCAACTATAGATAGTGTGCTATGTATGACAGGAGATGAAAAGTCAAGAAATAAACAGGCAGAGAATTCTGCAGCTTCTTTGATGATCCGCGCTCTGCAAAACTCTGATTATGTATGAAACACCCATGTGCATGAAACGCAGCAAATTCCTATTGTACATCGCCTTTTTAGTCTGTTACATCTAAAGTTGTCTTCTCGTCCAAACCCATCAGAAAGGCATGCAAATGAACACTGCCAATTCAACATGGAAATTTTACCCTAACAGCCCTTGAGCTCTACGCGCCACAGCCATCAACTGAACTGAGTGTTTCCTTTCCAGTAATGGCGGTGATATGCAGAGGCTGAGGGGTGTTGAGTTGAAGACATTCATGTTGAATTTACTGGGTTAGTGGGTTTATTAGCAAAAATCGAGAAAGTATTTGTATTTGTGTTCGGGAATCTTATACACATGACTGGTGGTCTAACTTTAGATGTAACGGACAAACTATATACAAGAACATCCAGGGATTATAGAGGGAAATTGTTGTGTTTCATGCATATGGGTGCTTACGTTTTGAGCTTGTAAGTTTGAAACATATGGTTTGTGCTTCTAATTTATGGATGGTCTGGACCTATTTGACATGTTGATCCTAAATTCCTAATTGGAAGCAATGATAATTCAAAATTTGGATATGTTTGTTATTGATTCGGGTATCCAATTAGTCTCATTAATTTTCTTTATTTGTTTGGGTCTTTAGCTAAAAATGGAAATTGAAAATGGCCATTGAAGAACAACGAGTTGATTATGCCTTGCCTATTTCCTTTTCAATCCCTTAGCAATGTCTCTTTGGCGTCCCGCACATTAAGCATAGCAGCGTCTCCTCGGGTGTTGCATTCTATCTTTCATGGTTATGAAGAAGCCTTAGGGAAGCAAATCAATTTTCAAAACACAGCGCTCTCATTTAGTACTAATGCATGTGACCGGTGAATTTCAAGATTGCATAAGTTCTCTCTGGAATTTCAATTGTTGATTTGATAAAGCCAAAAACTAAAATGTTTTGGATTATAACCTAGGGTTTTTATCACCCACGGGCCCTGAACTTTCGCCCACCAGACTCATTGATGCCCAAACTTCAAAATCGATTTCAGAGGTGCCTAGACTTTTAAAACCGTTCCTTTGTGATGCCTCCGTCAACATTCTGTTAACATTCCGTCAATTAAGAGGGGCAATATGTCATTTCACACTATTTTAACTAAATGACCTTTAAGGCCTTAATGAAATTCAGAAATAAGGGGCAAAATGGACTTTTCCTCTCGGTTTGCACCCTCTCTTTCTCCTCTCCACACCCAGCTCATCTTCATCAGCTGCTGCCGTGCACCCATTCACCACCGCACCATCACAGCCGGCTTCCCAAGCCTGGGCCCAGACCACCGCCGCATCTCCATCACAGCCGCGCCCCTGCGCTGCTCCACCACACCTGCTGCTGCTGCAGCCTTGTCACGCTGCAGCTCACCAAACACAGCCAAGCCCATCACGGGCATAATTCAAGTTCACAATTACCTGCAATCAACAATCACAGACACTCAAAGCTCACAATCCACAAGCAATCATCAAGCTGCCGCCGTGCCCACCCATCACTGCCACAGTGTCAACGCCATCATCAATCACCATTCCGGCATCCCCAGATCGACCCTTGGGTCTCTTGGACTGCCCAAAACCAAGCTCCACCTGCAATCACAATTCGGAGCATCACAAGCTCACCACCATGAGGTCAGACTTCAATTAATTGCACAGTAAACCTCCGCCGTCGCTGTCCTCTGCTCGTTCCGCCGCAAAGCCCAGCTTTGCCGTGCCACTGCTACTGCTTTGGACACCCAAATCTGGGCACCCAAGTAGTCCGCCCACCGCCGAGCAGTAAGAATAGATGAAACAAAGGCTAACGGGGAAATAAGAACCAACACCAGCTCCGTCGAGCCGTGTTCCTCCATTCTTCATAGCGTGCCTCCATCACAACCCAGACCACGCTCTCTCTCTCTCTCTCACCTCACGCTCTATGTTCATCTCTGTCACTGCGCCTCCACGCCGCGACCAATTTCACACTGGGCACCTGCGTTCCCAGTCCACGCCGCCGTTGCAGAGCCATCACCCAGCCCAATCTCTAGACCGCCGGAACCATTGAGCTTCTCTCCTTCGATTCGCCGCCGTCACCGGTCGGCTAACCCGAGAACTGGGTTTTCTTTCCCCAGCCGAGACGAACACGCCACCACCAGTCCGGCGACCAGGGTGGCCGCACCGAGGGAGGTGCCACTGGCTTCTGAGAAAGGAAGGAGGAAAGCAAAAAAAAAAACCAGAAATGAAGGAAGGAAGGAAGGAGAGGGCTTCAAGGTCATTTCATACACAAAAATAGTGTGAAATGACATATTGCCCCTCTTAATAGACGGAATGTTAACGGAATGTTGACGGAGGCATCACAAATGAACGGTTTTAAAAGTCTAGGCACCTCTGAGATTGATTTTGAAGTTTGGGCACCAATGAGTCTGGTGAGCGAAAGTTCAGGGCCCGTGGGTGATAAAAACCCTATAACCTATAACCTATGGGATACTACCTTACAATAAAAACTTAGTGAAGAAGTTCAAATGAATGGTTAGATGACTTGTATGTTGAGTATTTCCTACATGTCATCAAATTAATTAATTTCTTATAAAGAAAAATAGTTGACCAGAATTAATTATTTTGTCATTCACCACAGCAACCACCCAATGTATCAATCCCACCACCACCTAACCTTTCTCTTCCCCCAGAAAATTCATGAATCAAATTGTACCCATTATTGTTTCAACTTTCAAATATAAGAATGAAAGAAAATCTATGATCATCCTCTCTTATTTTTTTCCTTTGCGTCAGTATATATATGTATGTATTCCATCCTTTACTTATTCATTTTGGAATTCATCTCAAGATCTAGGGAAGCAGCACATATCTTTCTCCCCTACGAAACCCTTAATTGAGAACGATGAATGATGAATGATTAATTTCATTAGTTTTGTTTAATGAAATGATTTTACAAACTCATAGTTTTATATCAATCAACATATTTTTTTTATCCAAGAACCAACAATTTTATGGGAAATATTTTCGAATTCAGTTGGGACCTCCATTGGTTGAAAATTTAAGGTCTGATTTCATTTCAAACAATATTTTTGATTGAGAAAGGGTGCACCTTGACTTCTGATTCTTCTGGAATTAATTAGTTCAAATTGCTCAAGTTTTTTTATTAGATGAAATTAATGATTCGTTTTCCTTAAAGAAAAAACAACAATTTCTTATTTGGCAATTACATCAGCTCAAATTGATGAGGTGGCAGACACCACATCATTTGGGATGAAATTTTGGTATAAATTTTTGGGATCCCTAACACTACTCTTAGGGTAAAAGCCGAACCGATTCAAATCGAACCGCAAGAAAATACTTTGGTAATCTCTAATCATATTTAGTACATGATCTTAATTTTCAATAAAATAGGCCCGGCCCGCAAGGTTCGGTGGGGTGAACTAAGTTTGAAATTTAAAATTTTGATTAAAGTCTATCCGAGCCCGGCCAAAAAATATCTTTACATGTTGTGAGGCTTGGCCTGGCCCAATCCAACTCCACTAAAAATGGGCCGGCCCGGCCCATTGACGACCCTATCTAAAAATGGGATGAGGTAATCAAGTATCGAACCAATTTACTTTAGGATTTTTATCATGGGTGGGGTCTGGACTTTTTGTAACCGGACAAAATAGGGTCTGAACTTACAAAACAATCAATTAGGTGCCTGTACTTAAAAACACATACCATTTAGGTACTTCCGTTACATTTTCGTCAAAAACAAGGGCAAATCAGACATTTCACTATATTTTTAATAAGGAAAAAAATTTCTCATCAGTTTTGTACTAGTTGAGATTCGAACTTCCCTTCTCATAAGGGAAACCTTACACCTTAACCACCATGACATATATTCATCTCGTAAATTTATATGCAAACATTTTATTTAATTACTATAAAGTAAGCTCATAACACTCTCATTTAATTCTCTCTCTCTCATTTTTTTCCTTTCCATCTCTGTTTGTTTCGTTTCCTCCAGTTCTCTTCTTTTCAATTTTTTTTTCTTTTCCTTCTCTCTTCTTTGTTCCTTTTCCTCTAGTTCTCTCTCTTTTTTTCTTTTCCTTCTCTCTTCTTTGTTCCTCTTCCTCCAGTACGTTCTCTTCTTTTTAATTTTTTTTTTCTTTCCTTCTCTCCTCTTTGTTCCTCTGTAAGTCCTATATTCCCTCCTTCCTCTTTCTTCTTCTTTAGCTACCAAATCCCCAATTCCACAATGAACTGGAGGAAAAGAGATGAGCCGATCGAGAGCAAGCGAGAGTGGACAGAGGAGAATTTGAACTTGGTGTTGTGATTGTGATAATGTGAGGTGCGCTGGAAATTGCAGAGGAGGCCGGTGTGGCAGAGACAGAAGAAGACATAGATGCGATGGCGGAGGACTGGGTGCCCAGAACAGCGGTGTCACTCGTCGGTGGGCGGAGGCCATGGTTACCGGCGGTGATTGCTTAGTTAGAGAGAGAGAGAGAGCGAGAGAGAGAGGAATGGGGAGAGAGTAGGATCGGAAAAGAAAAAAAAAGTAATTAATTTACAAAAAAAATAAAGAACAAATAAAAATTAGAAATAAGGCCATAAAAGTCATTTTCTTATAAAAAAATATAGTAAAATGTCTTATTTGCCCTTATTTTTGACGGAGATTAGACGGAAATGTAACGGAAGTACCTAAATGACTTGTGTTTTTAAGTACAGACACCTAATTGATTGTTTTGTAAGTTCAGACCCTATTTTGTCCGGTCACGAAAAGTCCAGACTCCATCCATAATAAAAACCCTTTACTTTATACTCGGTTGAAATGAGATTGACTTGGATGTCAGAGTTCTTTTGTTTTGCAGGTTCACCTTCATGATCTCCTCTTTAATCGTGCATCCGTGCTTCTTAAATAATTGAGAGTAGATAATAGATCGTTGGGTAGTAAATCTCCCTCTCTCTCAAAATTTCATGATCAAACATTCATCTGTGCTTTTTAAGGGGTGCGGCTAGTTTGCACCTAGCTTTTATTGTACCCTGCCATGAAATTTCTTTTTTGCCCTTAACGATTTTTTTTGTTTGCTCTTCCTCTCTCTCCTCACTGTTGCCGGCCACCACTATCACCGGCCGCCGCCGTCAACTTTCTCCGATAGCTTCGAAATTTATGCCATCATGTTCATTACAACAAACCCAACAAGTTTAGTAACTATGCTAAGATGAGATTCGAATTAGATCATGAGATATCGACGCCGAAAGTTTTCGAAATCCATAACTTTCCGACTTCAATCCGCCTCCTACGGTGGTCGAAATGGAAATCTGAAAACACCACTAGCTTTCTGGGATTGAGGGCTTCAAATATCAGTGGGTTTTGAAGTTGGAGGTGGTCGGAGATGACCAGACCACAAGCTTGAAGATTACAACAATTTTTCGCGATGCGTGCGGCTTTTTTCCGGCAAGGTTTCGTCTGAAACTTGGTGGGTAAGGTCGCCGGAAGATGCCGCTACGTTTTGGTGGGAGCGGTGACGTGCGGGGGTGACCGGTTGTGGTGGCAGCGCCGGCAACAATGCGAGAGAGAGGAGGAAGTCGCAGGGAGAGAGAGAGGAAGAAAGAGAGACAAACAAAAGGCTAAGGACATAAATGACAATTTACTCAATCAATTTATATAATTATAAACTCTAATAATCAAATGGACGGACAAGATTTGTCCACATCCCCCAGGTATAACAAAACTCTGGTGCAATCCAGAATTTGCCCTTTTTAAGATTATTTGGTAATCTCTGTTTAAATATAAAATCCAACAGTACAGTACTTATATTCCGATTTAAAGTAGCCAAGAAAGGAATCGACGAGACGTACAAAAGAACTTTTGAAAAGAACAAAAGAATAAAAGAACCAAAGAACTTTAAAAAACAAGATAAAATATGATCAATCAACAATGAAATGCAGATTCCCGCTACATTACTTCTTTTTTCTTTTTCTTTCTGGTTTTCGGTCTGAAAAAAAATTTCAGAGTCTTAACCTTAAATAAAACCCACAATTTTTTTTCTGCATAATGAACCCCCCATTGAACTTGAAAATCTCCACCGTAACACCACTCGACCTCCACGCGCCGTCACCGGAAATGAAAGAATCAGTGGAAGCCGTGGAGCGGATCATAGACTACAAGTTCAAGAAGAACCAGAGGCTTCTAGAGGAAGCTCTCACCCACCCCTCCTACACAAACGCCGTCAACGTTGATTCGTATAAGCGGCTCGCATTCATGGGCGACGCCGTTCTTGGCCTCGCTGTAAGCAAATACCTCTTTCATGCTTACCCAGGAATTGACCAAGGCGACCTCACTCTGCTACGCGACGCTAACGTCAGCACCGACAAGTTCGCACGTGTCGCAGTGCGACATAAGCTTTATACCTACCTTCGCCGCACTGCACCTGATATGGATAATCAGGTCAATCTTATTCTTAATCTAATTAAAAAGGAAAAAAGGTTTAGAATTTGATTTTTTTTTTCTGGATAAAACCTTTGTTTTCACTTGTGTTAAATTTTAGGTTAGAAAGTTTATTGAAGTTGTCAATCGAGAAGATCAGGAGAAGGCGCTTGTATATCGAGGGTCTATGAAAGCCCCTAAAGTTCTTGCAGATATTGTGGAGTCTGTAGCTGCTGCTATTTATGTTGACTTGAATTTTGATCTGGAAGAATTTTGGAAGGTATGTACGTACTTGATCGAACTTGCTTTACTTATTGTAAGAAATATAAAACCATATTTCTAAGTCTTAATATTTGGGCACGTAGAAACTTTTTGGCTAGCACCTATTTTAGTTCCTGTTGTTGCTGTACGTACATTTGCAGAACTTTAGGCATGTTTTGGAGCCTATAGTCACTCGTGAAAACGTGCAAGAAGAACCTGAACCCATAACAGAGTTGTTCCACGTTTGCCAGAAAAAGGGGATGCGTCTCGGTATCAGGGTTTTGAGACATGAGACGGAAAGTATTGTGAGAGTGTATGTTGATGACCAGTTTGTTGCCTCGGGTTCTTCTGAAAACCAAGTCATTGCAAAGGTTAATGCTGCTGAGATAGCTCTGCGTAAGTTGACGCAATTGATGTGCATAAATGATCCGTCGGTTGAAGTTATTGCTAGAATTGATGGGTCATTTCACATTGAAGGAGCAAAACATAAGTTGCATAATCTTTGTGCCAAGATGAAATGGCCTAAACTAATCTACAAGTATGAATCTTTACTTTAACGAATTTAGTTTTTTTTATATGCTTTCTACTTTGTTTTGCTCTCTCTCCTGTTAGATATATAGTATTTGCGAACCTCATAGAACCCCTACATTGCTTCGACCCAAAGATATGTGGTGTAGCTAATTAATCAACAGTAGATTTTATTGGTTGTTGAAGAGAGTTGGAATATCAATAAACACCGGGGACTAGTGGCTTGGAGCTGGAGGTTGAGGGTTCTCAATATGGTTTCAAAAACAAAGAATAAAAGTTGAAATTAATTACAAAAGACCACCCGAACTATAAAGTCATTTTCAATTTTATGTTAAAGTATCAAATTTTGTCATTTGCATACCTTACGTTTGATTCAGTTAACGGACAGGTGTGAATTTATTAAAGAAGTCAAATGTGAGGTATGAAGATGACAAAATTTAATATTTGGATATGAAATTGAAAATGAATCTATAGTCTGAGGGGTCGGTCTTTTATAATTAATCCTAAAAGTAGAGTGCTTATGGTGCTACTTTCTAGCTTCTTCGGAAGCAGTTTGATATTTCTTCTTTTTTATTTTCTTTGTGGTCTTCAATTCATTCCTTATTCAATTCTTCTGCCTCTTACAGAGCCTATTGATATTCTAGTGAAATTTTACTTTGTTCTTGTGAAATTAATCCTAAAAGTATAGTGCCTATGGAGCTACAATAGATATATTGGACTTGTTTCACCAATCTGCTTAAATCTTCTTGCATTGTTTTGGTTATGTAAAGAACTGACTTTGCTGGCATAGGTGTAAACAAATCCTTATATATTTTTTTTCTATTGTAGCATCGAGCAAGTTGAAGGTTCTTCACATGAGAAGATGTTTGTATCGAGGGTTCAAATTGAAACTATTGATGGTGTGCTTTGTATTACGGGAGGTGAAAAGTCGAGAGTAAAAGATGCGGAGAATTCTGCAGCTTCTTTGATGATCGGTGCTTTGCAAGAGTCTGATTATATATGATACATACCTTTGTGCATGAAAGTATGAAACACAACCATTTCCTACGGGTACATCACCGTTTTATTCTGTTACGTCTAAATTTAGTCTTGCAGTTCAAACCCATCAGAAAGGTGTGCCAATGAACTCCACCAGTTCAACATGGAAAGTTTACCTTAACAGCCCTTAAGCTCTATGCGCCATGGCCATCACCTGAATTGGTGTTTCATTTCCAGTGATGGTGGTAGCACACAGAGGTTGAGGTTTGTTGAGGTGAAGAATTTCATCTTCAACAGATGGGGTTCATTATTTGAGAGAGTACTTGTGTTCTTGAATCCTATATATATATATATATATATATAGGACTAGTAACAGACAAACAATCTTACAAGAACAGATATGGATTATAGTGAAAAATTTTGTGCTTCATGCACATGAGTGCCTAGGTTAATTTTGGGCCTGTAAGTTTGTAACATTTGGTTTGTGCTTTTGATCTACAGATGGTTTGGAGTATTTGACATCTTTGCATGATAATTCTGATATGTATGAATCGAGTATCGGATTAGTCTCATTTTCTTCATGTATCTCTTTAATTGAAAGTGGAAATCGAAAATGACCATTGAATAACAACAATGAGTTGATTATGCTATGCCTATCAGCTTATGTCCTCTTAACGCCTTTTAGACTAGTTAGCAAAGTCTATTCCATGTGGAAGCACACAAAGGATAGCAACGTCTCCTCAAATGTTGCCCTACTAGAAATAGGATGCCTGTGGTGAAGCTGAATCTTTAATCCTAGGCGACTTCATCCTTTGCAAAATTGTTCATCTTGTGATCGAAAAATCGTCACGACAACTCACCCTCGAGAAGGGAAGTTAACCGTAAAATCGTTATGGCTATAATTCTTTTCACTCCAACTCATATATCCCCAATGGAATCATGGCTAATACATCTCATAGACCTCCTCAGAGGGTTTGGAAATATGTTTGGAAAACAAAGGTGCCTCCCAAGGTCAAGAATTTTATCTGGAGAGCCCTAAGTAATGCTTGTCCAAATTTCCTCAACCTTCGCAAGAGGAAAATATCTCCTCCTATTTGTCCAGTGTGGAATAAACAATGAATTTGTGGAGCACTCTCTACTCATTTGCAATGTTGCTCAATGTGTGTGGTTTGTGTCATCTTTCAACTACAAGGTCAATACACAGTCAATTAAAAAGTTTGATAGCTGGTATGATACTATGATGGCGTCTACAACATTGCAGGAAATGATAATATTTTCAGGGAATTATGCCTTACAAGAGTTGCTTTCCTGTGCTGGGAAATCTGGTAGGCAAGGTGCATATATGCAACCTGGTGTACCAATAAACTCCTTCTGAATATGAAGAAATTGCCCATTATATGCTAAGTCTGCATTATCTGTGTTCCTGCAAATCAACATTAACAAGTCAGCTCCATCTCACAGTGAGTACATTTCCCCTCAAACCTTTCAAACCACTCCTGATATCCAAAACAAGCACGTCGTTTGGAATCCCCCTCCTGATGGGAGGTTAAAAAATAATTTTGATGTTGCATTTCATAAGGAGTCTCACTAGATGGGCCTATGTGCCATTGCTTGAGACTCTTTTGCTCGAGTAATTAACGGCATCTCCAGTATTGGAGTCACCTCTTCAGCCCTTAAAGCTGAAGCCCAGGCTGCTGATCTTGCTTTTAACCTTGCAAACCTGTCTTCTCCAATTCCTTGGAGAATTCATCCAATTGTCAAGACGATCAAGCTTACGTCCCATTTGCAGGATCCATCAATTTGGCGATGGATTCCCGATATAGCGAGCTGTGCAGTTGACCATGTTGCTTCGCTAATGGTGAGGAAGACGTGCTCTGAGGTTTGGGTCTTGCGCCCTCTGTCTTCCCTGGTTCATATTTTGTATCGCGACGGCTTGCCCTGCCCTCTGCCTTCAGAATCTATTTGAATGCACCTCCGGGTGCTCCAAGTCGGGTCTTCTCCTAGCGGGTTGACTGCTCTGATGTGATTTTGTTAGCAGCCTCCAACGATTTACTTAAAGCTTCTACTGACTTGGTTATCTTTTCTTTCCTGATGTGTACGTATTTTTTTACGTACACAAACTGCATTTAATCACTTGAATCCTGAAAACAGAGTCTACCTGTGCAGAACAGTCAATTTGAAAAATTACTGGGAATATTTCACAACGATATATATAATGTACCTTATATGGATGGAAAACTACGGATGTCTAGTATCTGTATAATTTTACAGTTCATGAAAATCTATTTTACAGAGTGAGATATCCCAGTTTGAATGAACAAAGGTCAGTCTGCCAGAAAGCAGTGAACGTTCCAGCAGTCAGTCAACTTTGGAAGGCTGCCGTTTTTGATCCAGTGGGAACTGTGTGGGCTTCCAACTCTCCAATGTAAGCCCTATGAGTCTAGTTTCCGATGCTTCTGACCTCATCTGCTGAACTATTTTAATGAGGGAGATAGACCAGTTTGAATGGACTGAGGTCAGATCAGAAAAAAAAAATCAGCTTTCTTAGGATTCTCTTAGGATTCTTCTCTTTTCTCTTGGATCCTTTTTCCTCTCATTTTTTTCTGCTTACATAGGGTTCATTCTGCTCCGCATCTTCTGTTGAATAATCTTTATTTTCATTTGTTATTGTTTCTCTTTATTTATTTTAATATCTTTTTCCTCACCTTTTGTCCCCTCTTCCTCCCTATAATTCTATAAATACCATGCCTCTCCTTCTTCACAAATCACCCCAAGGGGGGACAAACCCTCCCATTCTCTCCTTCTCCCTCTCATTTTTCACTTATTATGTAGTTAGTTTAATTTCAGTTTTTATTTATGTTGTAATATATGTTTATCTAAATAATCAACCACCTATATGGAGGGTTTTATGTTTTTATATATGTCATTGTAGTATATATTTGTGAATAATCACCATCCAAGTGACCGGTTTTATATTTTTGTGTGTAATAATTTGGGAATTGTTCTAAGCCCTAGACATGTGTAATTTGCAATATTGGCGTTAATTTACGATTTCTTGGATAATTGAATGATTATCTTTTCACCGTTTATTTATTGATGAATTCTTGTACGTATTTCTTTCAGTGCATACTTAGATACATGTATTAGCTAGGGTTCTATTGCTAGGATTATATGTGGATCACCATATCATCATATAATTCCAAGTAGCAAGTGAATGAATTAAAACTTATTTATGTGATTAGATTTCTCGGTTGCATAAGATACATGCCATGCCTTATGGTCAATGTGATGTTCGTTCTCTTCAATCGTAATGATTCTTTAGTATTGAATCTATGAACATGTCATTCTAGGTTGCATCTTAAGAACTAAGTTATGGAGTACATGTCATGCACCTAACATACCAACTATGTGAGAACAATAGGATATGATCATTGATTTATCTTGAACATCGTCATTCAATTTGAAAAGAAGTGTGTAGGTTAACGTACCTATCAAGAATGAAACATTGTCTAGTGGTGAATAACAGTTTCTGGTTATTTGTAACTTTTATTTCTTGGTTTGTTTTCTATTTGTATATATTGTTCATTTTTACAAATAGAATAATTACGGCAATTAGACACAATCCTCTGCGGGTAATGACCCTTACTTCCCATTAATTGTACTACTCACAACAACATTTGTAGGAAGTTAAAGAATTTATTTTGATGTGCTTATGGAGCTTGTCATTTCCTGTTCTTGTTTCTATTTTTCTGCAGTTTCTTTTTTAGCTTTAGCTGTTGTTCTTGCTGTTTTCCGTTGGTCCCCTTTAGTCTCTACACAAAAAAAAAATTTGCATTAACCACGCGCGGCAACAAACCGTCGCTAAAAGCTCTTTTGCAATCACAAATGACTTTTCGCTACGGCAAAGCTTCGGTTGCAAATGGTGGCATCGCCAATGCTATTCGCTACGGCAAGATAATAATGTTGCAATTGCAAAAAGCCAGTGCCAATAGCAATAGCGACGCCACTTACAACGACGGAAACTATGCCGTCGCAAAGTGTGAATTATTTATATAAAAAAAAATTTGCATGTTGTTTTAGGGTTTGTGAATTGAGAGAGAATGCAAGAGAGAATTGGAGAATAATAACTGTCTCTTATTCATAGAATAAAGCCTCTATATAAAGAGGTTACAAATATACAAAAGGTAAGTACATTGAGTTATAATACATCTCTAATATTGTAATCTAAGAGAATAACTTTCTTTACGGTATTTGAGTCCTAGTTTGACAAGACACATAATATTGAATATCTTTAAACACTCCCCTTTGTGCCTGTCAAAACTAGATGGCGTTATCCGTGTTCTCTCATTAAAAACCTTGTCAAATAACAATAAAAATCCAGTGAAAAAAATAACCTTGGTCGTAGGGAAAATGACAGGACCCGCCCCATATTCCACCCTGAAATCCAAGGTGGCCCTGCGGGGCCCACCTTAGAAAAGATCATACCAAAAAATTCAGCATAAGCTCCCCTAAAATGGACTACCCAAAACCTGCGAAAAACCATTTTACACTTCTACTGACAAAATCCAACCAACTATTCGGAGCCTACTTGCTCCCCACAATATTACCAGTATTCAAAAAAATAAATAAATTCAAATACATTTATAAAACATTTGGTTGGTAAATCAAAGCAATTCTAATTGTTTCACAATAGATACAAATAGATGAGAAAATCTATTATGATGATAGGAAAACGTGTGAACTATGCCTCAACTCAATGGATGGCTCGACCTCAACTAATCTGCAAACTGGGCAGGTAAAACCGAAGGGCCCAGAGAAAAACATTTTCGAAAACTGTTAGAATGAGTGGACAAAAATCAAGAAATAACTATAATTAACTTCAACAATGTCTTAAATGCTTTCCCAAAATTTGTTTCTCTAAAACCATGCATACAATTAATTTAAATCAGATAAACAATAACGACTCTAACTCCATGAAGCTTTCTCTAAACTTAAGAAATTGATCTGCCTGAACAGCTGAAATCTGATCTGAAGAACTACACATTGTACAATTATGCTAAAAGGATACTATTGTCCTAGCTGGAGATAGTCTGGAGGGGACTGCCGACCAGACGAACTATGTCACCGTCATAACTGGAGATAGTCTGGAGGGGGTTGCCGACCAGACATAATATGTCACCTAGAGGGGACTGCCGACCAGGTGACATGCATCTAGAGGGGTCTGCCGACTAGATGTTGCATGCATGCACAAACTAATCTCCATACTGATAAACTGATCTCCAACTAAATAACTGAGTACTGACGATTGAATACTAAGTACTGGGAATACTGATGACTGTATACTGAACACTGGAAATACTGAATACGAAATGCTGAATACTGATTACTGAATACGCTAGAAACTGTGTGCTGATGACTGGAAATACTGATGACCGGGTATACTAAGGACTGGAGATACTGATGACTGGAAATACTGATGATAACTACTAACTAAACTGATACATAATTCTTCAAATCTCAAAATAACCATTTATTCTAAAACCACAAATATCTATGAATATTACTAAAAATAGATTGCATGCATAATTAAATTTAGAAACAAATGTCCACTCACAGATTGCCGACTAGGCCTGACGTCCGTCAAGGTCCTTCTCAACGTCCTCTTGAATGACACGAATCAAAACTGTTTATTACTTGACGGACGAAACAACAATTCGCAATCTATTTGAATAACCCAAATAGGGTTCTCGATAACTCTCGTAATACAAGTCCAATGATATATCTCGAATCTCAACTCCACTATTAAATTCCACCTCGATAAATCTAATTATCAAACACCCTCGGCGACGAATTCAACTGTCTGATTGTCGCGGTTCGATAAATCGAACGAACGTAGCTAATTTAATCGATCTTACAAACTGTAACTATCCCTTAAATAACCAATTGAGCTAATTCCCATAATCCAACCGTTCAATACTCTCCAAATAATTACATTAACGTCGCAAACAATTTCGGTGACCATCTAATGGCCACATGTAGGTAACTCGTAAATAAACGAACCTAAAATTAATCGACTAAATTCTCAACTTAGATAACCTCCTTCAAACTTTATACTAACAAGCTCGTAAAGAAAAAAGTGAGCCAATGGGCTCAAATGCTTCACTAAAGGAGGTTGGAAGCGCCACCACGCGCCACCACAAGCGACTGCGCGTGGGCCACACGCGCCGCCGGGTCAACTATCTCCGATGACCACCAAATTTTACCATAATGTTCTCCACAACACCAGAAACAACTTTCATACCTGTCATGAAGTCTGGATCGGACCAGAACTTGTCGAATTTGGCTTGGAAGTTCCCGGTGGCCGGATATTCAATCCTTCGATCCGCCGCTGTCCAGCGGCCAATGGAGGTGAGACCGGTGGCGTTGGACTCGTGGAGATGAGGGCTACAAAGCCCAATGAGTGGTCATGGCCGGAACGGCAGAAATCGTCGCCGGCAAGCATGGCAGTTTGACGCGAAAACTGGGCTTTTTCTCTCCTAGATTTCTCCTTCTACACTTCGATTCGTAGCTAGAAGTGGGTATAAACTTGAAGAGGGTGAAGAGACGAAGAAAATGGTACTGGTTTCATGGCTTGGAGTGGCCGGATGGCCAAGAAAATGACCGGAGAAGAGGCCGGGTACTGTAGCGGTCGATAGAGATCGGGGCAAAGGAGAGAGAAACGGGTTTCCCAAAAATGGAAACCCCAAATTTGGAAATTCCCTTAAATAGCAAAATCCCCAAAATAGTAACTTCATTTCCGATGACCAAAACTTTCTCATACGAACACCGATTAAAGCGTACTTCGTGTTTACGAACTCGGTATATCTAAATTCTAAACCCAACAAAAAGTCAACATGACGACCCCCTTAAAAGCACTATTTGAAGCTTGAAACTGAAACTTTCGACGATTCACCGTGAATCACAAAGGCAAGAGGATAACTGTTGGTCTGGGTCGTCACAAAAAAAGAGTATAACACACCCTTCACATTTAGAAATGACATGCATGTGCCAAACTCCCCCTAATGTTTGCACCTCCCCCTGATCCTAGTAATCATGAGAGCTCGGATAACTTAAGCATGCCAATGTTTTTAACATGTTTTTCAAATGTGGCCTTGGACAATGATTTAGTAAATAAATCTGGCACATTTTCCTTAGATCGAATTTGATTCACTTTAATTTTGAGGAGAGTTTGTTGTTGCTGATTGTAAAAGAACTTTGGCGATATGTTCTTGGTATTGTCACCCTTAATGAAACCTTGCTTCATCTACTCGATGCAAGCAGCATTATCTTCATAAATGTAAGTAGGTTCCTCAGTGGTAAACTTCAAACCACTTGCTCCTAATACATTGAGTCCTAATACATCTATAATCTTGTAATCTAAGAGAATAACTTCCTTTACGGTATTTGAGTCCTAGTTTGACAAGACACATAATATTGAATATCCTTAACCACATGCCAAATTTTTTTTCCCCTTGCAAAAGAAGCTATACAAATGGGATAATTGTATTTCTTTTACATTGATTTCATAGATCTTCACCAATATTCAAAATACAAATTAACAAAATCAAAATACATAAAGCTAGTTAATGTTCAATAGGCAAAATATAACATCGTGCAAACTGTGAGCTACTAAGGCAATTAGGACGCTTCTTTTCCTCCATCTTCTTGTTTGAATCCATAGCCACAATCCAACGTAGACTTGCTAGACGCTTGGAGATTATTCCCTCCTGAGAGAATGGGTAATCTGATGTATACATGCAAGGGATTAACTTACTCCACTGAATAAGTAATAGAATTAATTACAAAAGACCCCTCGAATTATAGGGTCATTTTCAATTTCATACTCATGTATCAAATTTTGTCATTTTCATACCTCATATTTGATTCCGTTAACGAATTCATACATTGGAGGTATTAATTCGTTAACTATTTTGTTAACATATTCATACTTTGGAAGTATTAATTTGTTAACGAAATCAAACATGAGCCATGAGGTATGATTGACAAAATTTTATACATGGATATGAAATTGAAAATGACCATATAGTTTAGGGAGTCTTTTGTAATTAATCTTAAGTAATAAAACAAGAGCTTAAGAACTGTACTGATGCAAGATTGACGAATACCTATTGCATGTCATTGTTAGGTTGCAAAATACCTTTTGTCATTTTTCCCATTTGTGACCTTTGTGACTGCATCGATCACTCTCACATACTTGAAGAGATGTCGAAACCTCTATTCACGCAACCAAGAAGAAAAAAAATGCAATCAAGAAACCATGTCCCAAAAGATAAGACATTTAAAAGATATCTCCATTTTTGTTTCCAAGCAACCCTATTCATTTTCTTGTACAAACAAACATTTTGTTTCAAGACAACCTTATTGTTTCCAGACAACCTTATTAAATTCAGCTAATCCAACCACCCAAATAGGAGAGGGAGGGAGAGAGTTATTAATCTTGGGGAGTGAAAATGGCACTCCCAATATTGCAAACCACACTCCCATTAGATATTTGTATATTATTTTATGTGCATCAGTTTTTTGTTTCCTAAAACGCCCCTGCAGACGTTCTTCCATCTCTCTTCCCTACCACGACAACTCACTTTCTTCTTTTTTCCAGTCCATCATTTTCTCCTCTCTCCTCTCTTTCTCTACAGCACCATCAGGTCTTCCTCTGATTTGAGGCCGGAGAGAGCAACACCGGCATCAATTATGGGTGTCCAGAGAGAAATTGCAGGTGGTGGTTGCTGGGCTTGATGATCGGCGGCGGCATCTGTGTTGGTGTTGAAGCACGGCAGTGATTGTGACTAGGCTCTGTGGTGGTGTTGGTGTTGACTGTTGCAGCTGCGGTGTGGTGGAGCAGAAGAAGAGCAAAGACACTGGGTCTGCTGAATTGGTTGAGCAGAAGAATAGGTAAGAGCACGGGCTCGATGTGAACTGTGATTGGGGCAATCCGAGAAACGAAAGTCGATCTGGGGAAGCCATGATGATGATGATGAATTGAAGCTGGGCTTCTTGTTGTGATGCTGGAAAAAAGAATAGTTGTCATGGAAGGGAAGAGAGATGGAAGAATGTCTGCAGGGGCATTTTAGGAAACAAAAAAACTGATGCATATAAAATAATATAAAAAATCTAATGGGAGTGTGGTTTGCAATTCTGGGAGTGCCATTTTCACTCCCCTTAATCTTTTACAACTTCAACTATCCATCTGGTACTAAACCAGGTAATGAAAAATAATTATAATTATTTTCAATCAATCAAATCATTTTAAGAGAGAAGCAAACAAACTATGTTTTTCTCCCACACTCTTACCTCCTAATTATTAAATCAGCAAGCATATGTAGAATATATATATATATATATATATATATATATGTATATATATACATATATAAATATATAAAGAAATACAAGTCAATTATTTTGATGGGAGAAATGTTTACCAAACTCATTGAATTATCATCCGGCCTTCTCTTTAAAACGCTTTACATTCTTCTTTTCTCTCTTCTTTGAACTTGCTTGTCGCACCTAAAATTATCCATATTGATTCACCTTGACATTTTATCAGTAATCTAGTGGGGATCGATAAGCAGTGTTATTGATAAGTAAGAATAACAATATCATAAGCAAAAGTTGGAGTTTAAGCTAAGCAGTAGTAGGACTGTAATTGACCTACAAAGCAATAACACTTCCTTCACTAATACTCTCATTTTGTTTCCGTCGCTAGATTTTTCGGGGTTTGGCTATGGCTATTGTTTTGCGATTGCTACTTTTTTAACTCAATTCTTTGATTTCTCAGTTTCTTGGTTTCAGATCTCACCGTCGCTATGCACTGCATTGCTAATGCAATCAGCCCAAAAGGGTTGTACATTGTGGGCTTTTGACTAATTGGACCTGCTATCCTTTGGGCTCCTATATGTTGTATTGGTTTGTCCTTGTGCCTTCTATCGAAGTATTTGTTTGTCAAAAAAACAAAAAAACTAGCCCTCGAGAAGAGAAGTTGATCGAAAATGATTACAGCAACTAACCCTCGAGAAGTTGCATTGGTCTAATGAGTTACCCCTGTCCTCTAGTGCCGCCTTCCAATTTGATTTTTTGGGGGCGGATGTTCTAGAGGTTTTTCTTTGTAATTGTTTTTTCCTTTCTTCATCAAAAAAAAAAAAAAAACTAACCCTCGAGAAGGGAAGTTGACTGGAACATGACAACTAACCCTTGAGAAGGAAAGTTGACTAGAAGAAAATAGGTACAAAGGCCTACTCTGGAGAAGGAAGGCAGAAATTCGCCTCGAGCACAAGCAAGAGGAATAATTCACCTCTAGAATAATTTATCGACCACAACAAGTAATTCGCTCTTCTAGTAGGTTTGTTTTCCCTCTGAGGACCTAGAAGGCAACGTGAAATTTAAGAAGGCAACATCTAGCTTCGAGCTTGGGAATATCTCAAGTCACAACAAAAGTTCGGCATATGCGGCTTGTTTTCTCGATATTACCACTACAATAATTCTGGGCAAAGGACACCATTTATCAGCCACTAATGTCTTTTGTCTTTTTCTCATTAGCCATTAATGTCGTTTGTCCTTTTCCCAAAACCATTTTATTAGCCATCAATGTCATAACCTATTTATTAGTCACCAATGTCATTTGTCTTTTCTCATGGCCACAATAATATTAGTCACTAATGTCATTTGTCATTTTCCCAAAACACCTTTAATATCAACCAATGTTTTTTGTCTTTTTTCCCAAAACCCCTTTATTTGTCACCAATGTCAACCAATGGCCACCCCTCTATTGGACACCAACCATTGGTATCCTTTGCCCCCCATTGTTGTAGTGTACGTACTGAATGTGCTTTAGTGTTTGATGGAATTTTCTTTCAGCTTTATTCCTTGTTGGGGCATGTGAATATAGCAAAGTTAAGTTATTTATGAGAATTGTGACATGCTAATGAATTTCTGGTAAGTGACTTGAATATCACATGTTGATGAAAGTGATCGTTTTTCCCTTCCTGTGCTCAAGCGGGCGGCAAGGAAAAAATGGGGCATTGTGGGAGTGAAGATTTTCTACTTAAACATTTACCTATTGGCATGTTTACTTACTTGGAATGGGTATGAGAATGAATCGGAATTCATTCCGATGGAATCCATTCCAAATACATACCTCCCCTTGGTAATCAAACTCCGAATATTCGGGAATGAATTTCCTTTTTTTAGTCACTTTTTTGTGGGACCCACAACCATTCCAATTCATGTATATGTTAGTAAACACAAGAAAACTCAGGAATGGAAATCAATTCCTTCATTCTCATACCCATTCCAAGTAAGTAAACATGCCATATATACCTAGGATTTATGTAAATGGTCGGAATGAAATAAGCCCAGACGATGAAACTCAATGGCCAAGCAACAAGAATTCGCAAGCACCGGGCTCGAGGGGACATAGCCTTGATGAGTTATAAGCTCGAGGGATATAGGCTCGAGGAGATATAGTCTCGAGGAGATATAGTCTCGAGGGGACATAACCTCGAGGAGACATATATAGTCTCTAGCAGTTAATCAACTCTCCAAAGCATGCGCCATAAGTACCAGCCTCGAGTAGCTATACGAACCTCTGAAACATGAACCCCCCATTGAACTTGAAAATCTCCACCGTAACACCACTCGACCTCCACACGCCGTCACCGGAAATGAAAGAATCAGTGGAAGCCGTGGAGCGGATCGTAGACTACAAGTTCAAGAAGAACAAGAGGCTTCTGGAGGAAGCTCTCACCCACTCCTCCTGCACAAACGCCGTTTCGTATAAGCGGCTCGCATTCATGGGCGACGCCCTTCTTGGCCTCGCTGTAAGCAAATACCTCTTTCATGCTTACCCAGGAATTGACCGAGGCAACCTCACTCTGCTACGCCACGCTAACGTCAGCACCGAGAAGCTCGCACGTGTCGCAGTGCGACATAAGCTTTATACCTACCTTCGCCGCACTGCACCTGATATGGATAATCAGGTCAATCTTATTCTTAATCTAATTAAAAAGAAAAATAAGGTTTAGAATTTGATTTTTTTTTTTCTGGATAAAACCTTTGTTTTCACTTGTGTTAAATGTTAGGTTAGAAAGTTTATTGAAGTTGTCAATCGAGAAGATCAGGAGGAGAGATTTTTCCATGGTACCGTCACTCCACGTGGCATATGTGACGGTGCCATGTAATTGGTTCATTGAATATTGGCTTAATAGCCAAAATGCCTCCTAAATTTGGCCATAATTGTCAATTTACACCCCGAATTTGTAATTGAGGAAATTAACCCCCTGAACTTGGTAACAATTGCCGATTTGCACCCTATCTGTTAAATCTAACGGTTTCCATTTAAAAATATTTTTTTTTTGGTAAAAATAAATTTTTTTATCAACTCTCTCCGATCACCTCACTCCCACTCTCTCCCTCTACAGCTCTTCTCAAGCCTCCTTTTGCGGCTCACACAGTCGTGCCTTCTGTCCTTGTCCCTCTCACCTCTATGGTTACCCACTGTAATCATTTTCTATTGCCAAGAAAACTCACTCTCTCTGGTCTCAGACCTCCTTCTCTCTCTACCGAGACCACAACTCTTCCTCTCCCTCACGGTTCCTCTCAAATTCTCTCTATTGTTCTCTGTTCCCCAGCTCACAACAATCAAAGTTCACAACACTTCTCAATTCACAATCACATCAATCACCACCACGTCAATTCATCTACACAACCACCAATCCACTGCACAAACTCGGCGTTCCGAGATAGACTCTTGAGTCTCTCAGACTACCATTACACCTGCATAATCAAACAAACCCAAGCAATTCAAGTTCAATTGCAATGATCACAACAACAACTACAACAGCCCTCTGCAATTCAGACCAAGCCGTGCACCCATGCCATGGTCAATTGTTGCTCCGCCGCAATTCGCAGCACCCAATTCTGGCCACGATCAGCGAATCAACCCGTGAGCCCAGCCTTGCGTCTCCGTCGATCCCAAACCCGCGCCACCAGCTGTTGCACCGCTCGTAATCCGCAAAGCCCAGTTCCTTCGCTCTTCTCAGAGCCGCGCCGTCGAGCCCGGTCTTCCTCTGCTCGACTCACTCTGTGCTGCACCACGGCGTCCCTGCCGTCGTCAACAAATCTAGCCGAGGTCGAGAACAGAGAGAGAGGTCGAGAGCAGAGAGAGGTCGAGAGGAGAGTTTTTTTTTCTCCCTCTCCCTCTGGAGAAAGCTTCGGGGAGAGAGAGGAGACAAATTTTTTTATTTTTTCATTATATTTATTTTTATTAAAAAAAATTATAAAAAGACTATTTTACCCCTCATTTGGATGGAAACCGTTGGATTTGACAAATAGGGTGCAAATCGGCAATTGTTACCAAGTTCAGGGGGTTAATTTCCTCAATTACAAATTCGGGGTGTAAATTGACAATTATGGCCAAGTTTAGGGGGCATTTTGGCTATTAAGCCTTGAATATTTTATATTTTATGTACTAACTGTTTAATTAATATTTTATATACATTAACCAATCAAAGTGGCCCGTCACATATCCACATGGAGTGACGGACTCACTTAAAAAATTTTCGATCAGGAGAAGGCGCTTGTATATTGAGGGTCTATGAAAGCCCCTAAAGTTCTTGCAGATATTGTGGAGTGTGTAGCTGCTGCTATTTATGTTGACTTGAATTTTGATCTGGAAGAATTTTGGACGGTATGCACGTACTTGATCGAACTTGCTTTACTTATTGTAAGAAATATAAAACCATATTTCTAAGTCTTAATATTTGGGCACGTAGAAATTTTTTGGCTAGCACCTATTAGTTCTTGTTGTTGCTGTACATTTGCAGGAATTTAGGCATGTTTTGGAGCCTATAGTCACTCGTGAACACGTGCAAGAAGAACCTGAACCCATAACAGAGTTGTTCCACGTTTGCCATAAAAAGGGGATGCATCTCGATATCAGGGTTTTGAGACATGAGACGGAAAGTATTGTGATGACCAGTTTGTTGCCTCGGGTTCTTCTGAAAACCAAGTCATTGCAAAGGTTGATGCTGCTGAGATAGCTCTATGTAAGTTGACGCAATCGATGTGAAGTTGTTGCTGGAATGGTTGATGGGTCATTTCCTATTGAAGGGGCAAAACAGGAGTTGCATCAGCTTTGTGTCAAGAAGAAATGGCCTAAACTAATTTACATGTATGAATCTTTACTTGAACGAAGTTGAGTTTATGATATGCTTACTACTTTTGATCTTTTGCTGCGTCTCCTATTAGATTTAATTTGCGAGCCCCATATAACCCCTATATATATATTGCTTTAGTCTTGAAGATATGTGGTGTATGTGATGCACACTAGAACAATACTGGAAACATTATATAAAGAATTGAGGGTTGTGTTGTACACTTGTACTAGAACTGAAACTAGAAATCATTGGGAAATTGGTTTTGCACTCTGCATGTATAAATTGCAAGTTGGTGGTTAATGGCTGCTTCTTGTTTCAAGCTATGAGATGCAAAAAGTTTCTGCTCTGTCCTCTGAAGAATTCTAAGGGCGTCGAGAGATTTGATTTGTGTGAAATGCAACATTCCCCATGATTTGTGTGAAAGCTTTATACTTTAACAGAAGAAGATTTGATTTAGTCATAATTAGATTCACTATATAATGTTGGTTCTTGCATTTCTCGGTATAACATGGTTAGCTCCAAAAATTTCAGATTTTCTGAGTTGTTGAGAGGGTTAGAAACTTGGAACGGACATAGGGGATTAGTAGTTTGCAGGCTGGGGAATTGTTCTCGATATAGTTTTCGAAAAACGCAAGTAGAGTGCTACTGTTGTTACTTCATTTTCTTCTGGTAAGCTGAAGATAGTATGTTTGATCTTTCTTCTTTTTTCTTTTCTTTATGGCCTTCAATTTCTTTCTAGCTAGTTCTGTAATTTGATTCAGGGCTATTGTAATGCTTGTGGGTACTTGATTACTAGGTCAGATTGGATCTGTTTCACCAACCAGCTTATAAAATCTTCCATGTAAAGAAATTACTTTGCTGATTTACAGGTGTTTTGTCGAATAAGTCCATATTTATCTTTCTATTGTAGAATCGAGCATTAATCAGGTCCTCCACATGTGAAGAAGTTTGTATCGACGGTTCAGATTGCAACTTTAGATAGTGTGCTATGTAAGAAGGGAGATGAAAAGTCAAGAAAAAAACAGGCAGAGAATTCTTCAGCTTCTTCGATGATCCGCACTTTGCAAGACTTTGGTTTTGTATGAAACACGCATGTGCATGAAACGCAGCAAATTCCTATTGTACATCGCCTTTTTAGTCTGTTACATCTGAAGTTGTCTTCTCGTCCAAACCCATCAGAAAGGCATGCAAATGAACACTGCCAATTCAACATGGAAATTTTACCCTAGCAGCCCTTGAGCTCTACGCGCCACGGCCATCACCTGAACTGAGTGTTTCCTTTCCGGTAATGGCGGTGATACACAGAGGGTGAGGGGTGTTGAGTTGAAGACATTCATGTTGAATTGACTGGGTTTATTATCAAAAATCGAGAAAGTATTTGTATTTGTGTTCTGGAATCTTATACATATGACTGGTGGTCTAACTTTAGATGTAACGGACAAACTATATACAAGAACATGCAGGGATTATAGAGGGAAATTGTTGTGTTTCATGCATATGGGAGCTTACGTTTTGAGCTTGTAAGTTTGAAACATTTGGTTTGTGCTTCTAATTTATGGATGGTCTGGACCTATTTGACATGTTGATCCTAAATTCCTAATTGGAAGCAATGATAATTCAAAATTTGGATATGTTTGTTATTGATTTGGGTATCCAATTAGTCTCATTAATTTTCTTTATTTGTTTGGGTCTTTAGCTAAAAATGGAAATTGAAAATGGCCTTTGAAGAACAACGATCGAGTTGATTATGCGATGCCTATTTCCTTTTCAAGCCCTTAGTAATGTCTCTTTGGCGTCCCGCACATTAAGCATAGCAGTGTCTCCTCGGGTGTTGCATTCTATCTTTCATGTTTATGAAGAAGCCTTGGGGCAGCAAATCAATTTTCAAAACACAGCGCTCTCATTTAGTACTAATGCATGTGACTGGTGAATTTCAAGATTGCATAAGTTCTCTCTCCAGAATTTCAATTGTTGATTTGATAAAGCCAAAAAGTAAGATGTTGAGTTTCGAGAAAATTTTGACGGTATAACAAATGGAAATTTCGAAGAAATATTAATATTGATAAATGTTTAAGAGAAATGATAGAAATTTTGAGAAAAACATGAAACTTTTAAAATAAAACTTTAGGAGTGTTGTAGAATAACGTAAATAAAGAAATAGAGAAATTGCTCTGGAATATAATGTATTTCATTGATGAATAGGAGCATCTATTTATAGAGGAATACAAGATACATTTTTTATTGTATAAGGAATCCTATTATAAATATAATTCATATTCTAGAAGGATTTACATTCTATATTCAATCTGAAATAGATTTTTCCTAGATTGACAAGGCACACACAAATTGAGTTTCCTTCAACACTCCCCCTTGTGCCGTTAACTCTAGGTGGTGCTTCTCACGTTGTCTCGTTAAAAACCTTGCCAAGTAACAAAAACCCAGTGGAACAAAAATAACCTTGATCGAAGGGAAAAAGAGTACAACACACCCTTCACATTTGGAAACTTAGCAAGTGAGCGCCAAACGTACTCCTCCTGAAGTTTGCGTCTTCCACTGATTCTTACAATCATGGGATCTCAATAATTTAAGCAAACCAATGCTTTTAACATGCTTCTAAAATGTAGATTTAGGCAATGATTTAGTAAATAAATCTGCCGCATTATCCTCAGATCAAACTTGATTCACTCTGATCTTAAGGAACTTATGTTGTTGCTGATTATAGAAGAATTTAGGCAATATATGCTTGGTGTTGACGCCTTTGATGAAACCTTGCTTCATTTGCTCAATGCAAGCATTAGTATCCTCATAAATGCATGTAGGTTCATCTGTGGTTGACCTCAAACCACATGTACTTCTAATATGTGTAAGTATGAACCTTAACTATATACACTCTCAAACAGTTTCATGGAGAGCAATAATCTCTGCATGGTTTGAAGAAGTAGCGACAAAGGTCTTTTTAGTAGACCTCCAAGATATCGCGGTGTTCCCTATGGTAAAGACATAACCAGTCTCGGAACGACCTTTGTGCGGGTCAGAGAGATACCCAGCATCAGTAAAACCAACCAAAACATCACAAAAGTTTTGGGAATAGGGGACAATGGCGACACCATGGCTGGCGGCGGCGGCCTCGCTATGGGCGGCGACACTTCCTGCTATTACGGCAGGCATGGGTCCCATACCCATCTTGCCATATTTTCTCGACTCTTTGTAGGGAAAGAACAACCCCATATCAATCGTACCTTTTAAGTAACGAAAGATAGTATTTATGCCAGTTCAATGACGTTGCGTGGGTGCAAAGCTATATCTAGCTAACAAGTTTACAGCAAAAGAGATATCGAGTCTTGTACACTGTGCCAAGTACCTCGGCCTCCAAAATGTCTTCACCATCATCCCTTGGGCGAAACAGATCTTTCCTTGGATATAAGCTGTGACCAATCATAAGAGTGCTAACAGGATGGACTTTATCCATATTAAAACGCTTGAGCATCTTTTGTGTATAAGCTGATTGAACAATCAGAATCCCACTATCACGGTGCTCAAGTTCCAAACTGAGACAAAACCGTGTTTTCCCAAGATCTATCATCTCAAACTCGGATTTCAAGTATTCAGTGATTTCTCTTAATTCATCAATAGTTCCAATAATATTCATGTCATCGACATAAACCGCGACTATTGCAAATCTGGAACTTGTTTTCTTAATAAACACGCAGTGGCATAATTCATTATTCACATATCCTTTTCCAATCAAGTAGCACTGCTACAAATATGCAATCAAACGACACTTATTAGACGACAGAACAGAAGTCGACTGTTGTCTGTTTATGTGAACTGATTTGTACAACACTACTAAGCAAGTTCTGTTGTGTGAGTGAGACCAAGTTTCTGGTTTTTTACTTAGAACTATATGACACAACACTACTAGGAAAGTTATGTCGTATGAAGGACGAAAAAAATAACGGCAAATTTCCCTCCTTCTCAACTCTTAATTCCCTCCCAAAACTCCTTCACAATTTTGGCATTTGTGCTATATTGTACAACAGTTTACTTAATTATGTTGTATGAGTGAAACATCATACAACATATTTTAGACATTCTATTGTCTAAATGAACAAGCAAGCGGCAAAACCCACCCATGTGGTTGAGTTGGCACGGATGCAAGGTTGGGAACCCCCCAACCTGAGTTCGATCCCCAACTTAGCACATATGGGCACATATTTATTATGTGAAGATTGGCCAGTTAGTTTGAGGGACCCGCTGTGAGTGGGTTCGTGCACTAGCGACCGAGAGATTAGTCTGGCATTAAGGCTTGGCCCCGCAATACCCCGGTAATGGGTGAGCGGGATGGGCTGCTGGGATACTCGTCGGAGGCTTCGGCCTAAATTGCATGTGTTCTTAGATGGGTGCTGGTTCCTGACCGGCCCATCTCCAATGGATCAAAAAACCCAAATTTTGGCCAAAGGCAATTTTGGATTCCCCCCCCTCCACCAACGATTGGCGCAAATTTTCCCTATGCTTCTAAAGCTAATTTATCTCAGACAACATATCTTTCAAACTATGTGTTGTCTGAGTCACTTGATTAATTAAACAAAGTCCAAATCTTTGAAAACCCTAATACTCTCCCATTTCCATCAGACTCTCTCTCTTCGTTTCTCGTCGCTCTCTCACTCTCTCTACTTCTCTAGCAACAATAGCCGATTAAGGCTTATTCTACCAAATTCTTTGTGATTTTGGTCAATCCGGTCACCAAATCAACATCTAGGCTTTGATTGTAAACCTGTACACCAAAAGTTCGAACCCGAAAATCCCTAGAATTGAAAACCACAATTCATGGTTGCCCGGTTCAGAGACTTATTTTGGGTTCATGCCTTGGGTGCAGAAAAAGGACTAGGCGAAGAGCCAAGCCGATATGCTCTTGCAGCTCTCCTCGATTCACTTCTGGCCCTGCCTTTGGTTCGCTCTATCTCTCTCTCTCTTTCTCTCTCTCTCTCTCTCTCTCTCTCTCTCTCTCTCTCTCTCTCTCGAATTCGAATTTTGAAAATCAGTTCCCGTATATTTGAATAGTGTGTGGATTTGTGCCCATGTGCGTGAATTCGAATTTTGAAAATCAGTTCCGCCGGATCTGTTCAGGCCGCGATGCAATGCCGCGCCGAAATCCAAAATCATACTTCCGATGAGCCAATTCCGACACAAGAGTTCATAAGGAGAGTCTTCGAGAACGGAGACGATGAAGATGACGATTTCGCCACCAATCCCTAGCTTTGTGCTCTTGATTTACTCAGGAAAGAAGGCGGTGATTCTCGAACCCCTTTGGGTTCCATCAAGAAAGGGCTTGACACTCACTGACTCACAGAGTAGTTAAGGTATTACTATTATGTCCATTAATTTTTTATGAATTGTAAATTGCATGACTCGAATTTGTTGGTGAAATCTTAGAAATGCAAACCCTTTTCTTTTTCTGTTTGGTTGCAGAGAAAGCATTGGAAACCCTTAATCATCACTATTAGCCATGTTAGGTTTTCAAGATTTAAGCTTGTTTACCCATTGAATAATACTGAGTCACTGATTGATTTTTTAAACCGTGTATACATACTGATGGCACAGGATTCATATTTGAGGATCTGGCTTTACTTTGTCCTGAGATAGTACGCAAAGAGCATATCAATAATGAACACATTGAGGTTTGTGATTCTGTTTTAGTGTGCTTTTAAGTTTATATATATATTTTGAAGCCATAATAACTAAGATCATAGTTGAATTATCATCATTATTGGTGTTTGACTTATGAAGATACTGGTTCAAGTGATTGCAAAAGATTTAGTCTTCAACTTAATGGATAATATTTGAAATTAGTAGGTTTTCAATATCTGTTGATTAGTGATTACTTAACAACAAAAGCTATTACGATGTGAAATTTGCTTATGTAGGTGTTGTGTGTCTGTAAATAAAATGTAGTTTTATGGCCCTGTAACTTCAAAAAATGTTATAGGTAAGAAGATTGAACTTGTGAAGTACTATGGCATATTTGGCTTTAGGTACATAGTTACATTTCTTTGAGAACCTTCTAGTTGATTGTGAAATAGGAGCAGGAGTTTGGGTAAATCTTAGAAACAATACAGCCTTACAACACCCCTCTTGAACTACCCTACCCTTCTTGGTTGAGCAATTTTGTTTACCAAATGAATTTTAGACAAAGAAAGAACTTGAGTAATTTTTCTGGTTTTCTGAATTTTCTGACCCAGCAGCATTTTCCCTAAAAACTGTACTAAACCGTGCTGAATCTGAAAATGATTTCTTCTTGACAATTGCAGTAGACAAACCAATGAATCATCCAGAACTGGAATCACCTTGAAAACATTTTTCTAGAATTAGTTATGTATTTTACAATTTAGGTTTCTGTTACAATGATTTCTGGAAAATTCACTGCACTATTCTTGCAGATAACAAATTTGTGTTTCAAGTCAAGTGGACTGTGGCATGAAGTGCCAGTTCTGCTACACTGGCAGGCAAGCTTTAATTCAACTCCTTCAAGCTATGAATTCTATTTACTTTCATGTTCCATTAGTCTAGATAGGGACAGTGTTGGTTCTAAACTTCTAATTAAGTCCTTTAATTTTGCAGGATGGGTCTAAGAAGACATTTGACTGCAGCTGAGATTGTAGAGCAGGGTACTTCAAAGACAAGGAAGCTGCGACTCAAATTGCTTTGAAAGTTATGGATTTTTTTTTTCTATGGATTTTTTTTGCTTGTAAGCAAATTTTATATGATGTACAATAAATATATGAATGAAGTTTATTTACTAACAAAAATACAGATACATGAAATAAATATACAAATTGTCAAGTTGTGTATTTTTTAATTTTTTTTAAATATTTTTTTAAAAGAACTTACGACGGCATCGTAGCAAACGCAATTTTTTTTAGTGATGCTTGCACAAAAAATGTTGTATGATGTCCACATATTTGTAAACTCATACAAGACTTCTAATAAAACCTGCAATAGTTGATTGAAAAATGTGTTGTCTAAGTTTTGCTTACACAATAGAACAGAAATAGTTTTGTTGTTCAAAACTAAATCATACAACAGTTACAATAAGAAACTTGTTGTCTGAAGGCTTAGAACACAACCACTGAAAACCTATTTCTATTGTCTGAAGGCTTAAGACACAACATGCGGAACACTATATATGTTGTCTGAAAACTCTGGGCTTGCCAGCGCTTAGCTGGGCTTGCCAATCTGCGCATGAATTGGGACAACAGTTCTAAGAAACTCTGTCGACCCTGTGATCGTCATACAACAGTGATTACCTGTTGTTGGAGCATGTCAATCACACAACACCTCTTAAGACGACAGTCAAGGTGCAAATGGGACAACAGTTTTGAACTGTTGTCTAAAGCATTTTTTGTACTAGTGTAGTCACTTAGACAGTTATACCACATCCATTCGGATTGTTTCAATCCATATAGTGAGCGTCGCAATCTTATTGCAAACAAGCTCCATGGTCTAAAGCCACTTGACTTGGGTAACTGAAGCCCATCTAGAACCTTCATATAAATTTCCATATCTCCCCATAGAGATACGTGGTGACCACATCCATAAGCTGCATATTCAGTTTTTTAGAAAATACCAAATTGACAAGGTAGCGGAACGTTATGACGTCCATTAAGGGAGAATATGTCTCCTCGTAGTCGATTCCAGGGCGTTATGAGAAGCCTTGCGCTACAAAGCGAGCTTTATATCTTATAATCTTGTTTCTCTCATTACGCTTTCTAAGAAAGACTCATTTATATCCAACATGTTTAATTCCAGAAAGTATTGGCACTACCGGCCCAAATACTGTTCTCTTTGTTAGTGAGTTCAACTCAGCCTGAATCGCATCTTTCCATTTAGGCCAATCAGCTTTACGTTGACATTCCTCAACGGAGCGAGGTTCGATATCATCGGTCTCAATTAACTCGCGTGCACAGGCATATGCAAACACATCGTCAACTACGATGAAGTTTCTATCCCAAGTCTCATGTACACTCGTGTAATTAATCGAGATCTTTATGTTCCCACGGATAGGTTCTAACGATAGAGCGTCATCCAAAGATGTCTCTTGGACATAACCATAATCTGGAACGTTCTCATGTAACAGATTTTGAGTATCGACGAGAAGGGGATTATTTTGTGTCATCGCAGCCCTTTTTCTAGGGTGAGTATCCTACGAACTTGGTAACCTCCTACGCTTCCTCAACGGAGCCACGGCCTGAGCCACGTCACCACCATTACTAGCGGCAACATCAGCGGCCGGCCCTCCCATAGGGACGGCTGTTGCTGCGACTTTGAGTCCAAGTCCTTTTTCATGCACTTGCATCCTTGCAGGCACGTTTACAGCTGGTATATGTGATATAGACACTTTAGCCAGATTTGAGAAAGCGTCTGGAAGAGAATATGTGACTTTTTAAAGATCTATAATTCTACACACTTCTATTTCTCTTTATGCAGTAAGGGGATCGTTATGAGACAGAGTGGGGACAGGCCACGACAATTCTTGTCATTCATGTTGAACGTTTACGTTCTTATCTCCTCCTAACGACGGGAAGACTGTCTCATCGAAGTGACAATCCACAAATCTTGTGGTAAATAGATCGCTTGCCAAGGGTTCTACATAGCGGATTATGGTTGGAGACTCAAATCCAACATAAATACTCATTCGTCGTTGAGGACCCATTTTAATACGCAGTGGCAACGTAATAGGCACATAAACAGCACACTCAAATATGCGTAAGTGTGAGATGTTTGGCTCGTACCCAGTCACTAGCTGTAATGCAAAAAAAAATTGGGTGGCGGTGGGCCTCAGACGAATAAGCATAACTGCATGCAATATTGTGTGCCCCCAGGCAGAGAGAGCAAGGTTAGTGCGCATTACCAATGTCCTCGTGACCATTTATGACCTTTTAATGATAGTCTCTGTGAGACCATTCTGGGTATGTACATGTGGGACTGGATGCTCAACATCCATCCTAATAGACATGCAGTAGTCATCGAAAGTTTTCGATGTAAATTCTCTAGCATTATCAAGCCTGATAGTTTTAATGGGATGATACGAGTAGTGAGCCTGCAGGCGAATTATCTGTGCTATGAGTTTAGCATAAGAAATATTACGAGTTGACAATAGCGTGACATGTGACCAGCATGTCGACGCATCAACCAACACCATAAAATACTTAAATGGCCCGCTTGGTGGTTGAATAGGTCCACATATATCCTCTTGGATTCTCTGTAAGAATGGAAGTAATTTAAAATCTTTTGCATAGAACGGTCTCGGTCCTAATTTCCCTAAGGAATAGGTTTTGCAAAACGGGCATTTGGTCATTGAGGCTTCAGAAGCATAGGAGGCATCCTGATTAAAACTTGAATCAGGGTTGGACCGTGAGGATTTGCCCACATTAGAGGGGGGGAGGACAATTTGCGACGGCATCCCTGCTGCGGCGGTCGATGTTTCTATCCGACCGGTCGACTACACTGTCTTTAAATTGGCGACAGGTCGACAAGTACTTCGATCGGTCGACGGAGTCCTATGGAAATTGGCGACCTGTCGGACGGCGGCGGCGATGCCTCTAGGCACGACGGCAACGCCAATCTTCTCTCCTCGAATCATCTTTTGATTCTTACTTCGATTAGCTCAATAGAATAGATGTCCGTGTGAGGTTTTCAATACACGGATCATCATATCACGACCAGGATGTCCTAATCTATCGTGCCAAAGCCAATATGTGTCAGAATCCAAAAGGTCATCCTGAATGACATTGTTGGATTCAATAGCTCTAATAGTGGTAGCATATAATCCACTAGAGAGACACACAACATTCTCTAAGATGTGCTTTCTTCCGCAGTCATTAGAGGTAATGCAAAGGAATTCTTTTCCATTCTCATTATGCGTCTCTGCATGGAATCCATTGACTCTTTAGTCAAGGCTTCATATCCAAAGTTCCATCTTGATCCCAAATCAAAACTAAATCCATAATGTCTTGGCAAACTTGCCTTATCATAATACAATGGAAAACATAAAGACTTAAGCAAAATCGGCTTCAAAGTCTTCAATCCTTTAACTCGACGTTTTGATCTTTGCAATTACATTCTCATATGTATTGCAAACACTGGCTCATTGATCAGACTCTCCATATCAGCAATAGACATCATGAAGAGGATTCTCCCTTGATTGAGGCATATAGGCGCAACGCACATAGTCCCTGGGATCGGCGTCGGTGTGGCGGTGACCGGCAGCGTCCCTCCCATAGGGACGACTGTCTTCTCTCTCTCATTCACAGAACCTATGCTCGTGTGTCGCCTATTCTCATGAAAATTACCATAGATCTTACATACCAAAATGTCCGGATTTGTCCCTAAATTTAGGGTTTTGCTCGCGACGTCCTCCCTTAAGGTCGCCATTATAATGAGTCTTCGGAACAGATCTAGTTCCCACGGGCCTCGCATTATAATACTTCACAAGTATCATCATCATGCATTTTCTCAAGAAAGAGATGGGGAAGGTAGTGAGAGGTTTCTCAATCAATTGTTCTTCTGTGATGATTTTCCACAGAGATGCATCAAGTCTCTGATGAGGAGAATTTCCGAATCATATCCCATGACTTTAGCAAAGTCAGAGAAGCGGAGATTAGTCCATTATACTTCTAATTCGGAATTTTGGAGTCACGAATATTACCATAACGTTCATGAAGCGCTTCAAAGTTTTCTTGCACTAACCTCTTCCATGAACTCAAACTGGAGTGCCATATCCATATGGCGTTTCATCAGGATAAGTACCCTAGCATTGTCAATCTCAGTTTGAGGGTCTTGAGTGGTTCCTTCAAAACAACGCTCGTGGATTCGAGCTAGAAGTTCTTGCGCGGATAGGTGCATTAGGATATCATGAGCTCATCTCAGAAATCTAATGTCTGCAGAATCCAATGGAGTGAAATCGAGTCCGTTCATGTTCGACATCCAAAAATATGGAGAACAAGAATAGGGTAAGTTTCGGAGTTAAAACTCCCACGAAACAATAGAGGGTTTTTTAGCAATCTTTGCTCCCAAGAAACGTTGGATTTAGGCACCAAGATAAGTTTCGGAGTCAATACTCCCACGAAACAATATAGGGTTTCTGAGCAATCTTTGCTCCCAAGAAACGTTGGATTTAAGTTTCTGAGTCAATACTCCCACGAAATAATATAGGGTTTCTAAGCTATGGTCCCAAGAAATGTTGGATTTAAGTTTCGGAGTCAATACTCCTAGGAAACAATATAGGGTTTCTGAGCTATGCTCCTAAGAAACGTTTTCCACGTATTGGGTTTAGGTGAACATTTGATGCAGTATGGTCATTGCAAATCTCTTTTTTACGGACTCCTCATCCGAAGGTAATTAGATCAAGACCAAGATGGTGATTGGCCATAACTTAAACCGTTCGGTAACTCCAATTAAGCATGACTAGGAAAGTTAGAAAAGATGTCGATGGAGTGAGGCTCACTTAAATACTACTAATCTCAAAATACTTTCCTAGACATCATACTCAACTGGGTGAGCCTAGTTGTGAAAAATTTATGACCCAAATTGGTCGTGTTTGATCTCTTCTCTCAACGGAGTCCTCGTCCGGAGTATCTCTTCTCTTAACGGAGTCCTCGTCCGAAGTTTTAGCACGAACCCCCACAGTTCGGCTTAAGATTCAAGAATCTCACATTATAGAAAAGTGGGAGGTAAAAGATCGAGGGGAGGTTGCAAGTCCCCGGAGAAAAAGAAAGGTTGAATTGAAATTTGAAAAGCATAAACTTTTATAAAAACTTACTTGGAGTTCTTTTTCTTTGTTTTTTTTAATTCTTGAACTAAAAGAGATTGCGCGGGGGAGCACGGTGGCGGTTATTGTTCACGGAGGTTACTGTTCATGCGGTTACTGTTCACGGCTACCGGTGGTGCACGGTGGTGGAGGACGGCAAGACCTAGGAGATTTGGATTCTAGGGTTTTGGCGCTAGCAGGATGCTATGCTCAAGAGTTTTGGTTTTTGATTCAGGGTTAGGGCTCGTGCTAATAACGTGCTGTAGAATAACATAAATAAAGAAATAGAAGAATTGCTCTAGAATAGAATGTATTTCATTGATGAATAGGAGCCTGTATTTATAGAGGAATACAAGATACAATCTTTATTGTATAAGGAATCTTATTCTAAATATAATCCATATTCTAGAAGGATTTACATTCCATATTCAATCTGAAATAGATTTCTCCTAGATTGACAAGACATACACAAATTGAGTTTCCTTTAACAAGGAGATGTTTATTTGATTAATTATCTACTATATTTTAATAGAAAATGTCGAACAAATTAAGATTATTACATAATGAGTTGTAGTAATTTAAAATGAATTAGTATACGCTGAGTTGCTAACACTTCATGAAATTTGACTTAATACATCTCAATAGGAGGCTACGTTATCGTGCCTTATATACACTTATTTCACATATGATACATTGCATGGTAAACTACATGAGTACCTTAGAACCACATAGAAGACATATGAGATTCAAAATTTTCACTGTCTTCATCATCTCTCTGTGTATGGTTGTTGATACCTAAAAAGGCACGAAACATGTCTTTTATACATTTTAGACTTAATGAAAAAATACGTATGCGATGACACCCAAAAAGGGCAATAAAGTTATATATTTTATTGTAACCTAAATTCACTACGTCAAATTATCATATCACATATGTGGACCCAAGCCACAACCATGCTTTTGGGGCTTACAGAAGTGGGTGTGGTGTGAAAAAGAGTTAGGATAGAGGGAAAAAGATCCGGTGACAAATTAGAAAGGAAGGACTGTGAAGATGGAGGACTGAAGAGGTGAAGAGGAGATGATGGTGGTAAAGAGGAGAACTCTCCCCACTAGGGAAGTGAAAGGGGGAAATAGGGGAAGGGTGGAATGGAGATCTGGAAGAAAAAAGGAGGCTCAATCGAGGTGGTGGGGGTGGGAGGGGTGGTGGTGGTGGTGGTGGTGGTTAGAAGACTCAAAATGGTGAGAAGATTTCTAGAGAGAAGGAGGACTCTCTCTCTAGAAATATTCTCATGGGTCTTTTTTGAAGGAATATGGAGTACTTGATGTTTGGTCCCTCTCCGCATGCAGTGAAAAAGTTGAGTTTTCTCTAAAAGCATGTTAGCTGCTTACTAAAATCGCAGTTATAAGGTCATTGTTATTTTAAAACACGGTTTTTATTCCTTTACCAAACGGCACTTTCATTAAAAATGTTTAAGATACGTGATTTTTGGCTCAAAACCACAACGCCAAACGGAACCTATATATATATTCATTTAAGTGCTTCCAAACTGGCAACTTGAGTGTAGCTTGACAGCCTTATACTTTGAGATACAATCAACTAATTAAGTGGATATATCCATCCCAATAATAATTGAACAACAACATATCTCCAAGTTTTGAATTTGAATGATAACAGATTGCAACGATGTATCCCACATGAACTTTGTCAGCTAGAAAACCTAGGTGACTATTGTCCAAAAAAAAAAAACCAAGGTGACTTTCTTCCCGGTTCCCACATACTCTTAGACTGATTGTACGTAATTAAGATAGGTCTAAGCACAATGTATAGTAGATGCAATGAAATCAAACAGAAATTTAAAGCGTTTTTATGATCGAGATGGTCTCACAATCAACTCCTCCTTCAGATTATGTCTTGTTGCTCTACCTGCTGCCTTCTCCATTCAAAGCTAACTTAAAGGCCATATCCCTTCGTGACCCATTAGATTAACGGGTCATGTTTGCTATCCAAGTACCAGTTACTAATTTTTTTAGCAAAATTTTTAGAGAAAAATTAAAACTTTTTACCCAAAAAAGAAGGAAAAATTAAAACTCAAGATGAAAAAAAATAGTTAGAAAAGTTTACACCTGAGAAACTAGAGCACAACAATTCAAAACAAAAGTAAGCAAAAGTCTTTGTAGTCGCACTTGCTTTCAGGACAATGCCAAAAGGTAGGAAGCTAGAAATGCATGTCAATCCATGTATCTGTGTGCTAGCTTGTCAAGTCTTTGGACGTCTTGTTAGGTTTAAAATACATGCGTGCTGAAAAGTTAGGCAGACAGCACTGCACTAATTTTCTCGACTAGACCCATCGCATCAATCTATCCTCTCAACTCTCAATTTATATCAACATTAATTTCCACACAATGGTTCTTTCTGGTCTACTATGGCGGCTAGCTTAATTATGGCAGAACACAGTAATGTATGTTTTGGAACAACAGAAATCAAAATAGAAATAGAGGCAAGACCAACATGAATCATCTTTCAAGTTATTTAGGTAATGTATGTTTTGAAAAATTGAATAATTATATTTAATAAATACGATAAAAGTAAAATAAAAGATTTACAAACTAGAAATTGATCTTACTCGAAATCAATTGGTTAAGAGCAAGGTTAATTATTAAGGGGGTGTATTGTATTTGGATTTCTATGATATTTTAATGATTGATGTGAAATTCAGAAGTCTATAGGTATTCAATTAGAACTGTTAAAAAATCTCTACAAGTCTAAGTGTATTCAATTTGGATTTTTAAAAAAGGATTTCAATTCCATTAAATTTTGTAGGCATTCAATAGTGACTTGAAATGACTTTTAATGAGTCTATGAGGGAGACACTTAGTCCAATGGTAATTACCCTTTTGAGGGAGAAAATAAGTTCAATGATAATTATTGGAAGTAATTGATCTTTCGTGAATAAAAGTGGCTTCTTCGCTCTACTCTATGATATTTTTTTAATGAGATTTTTTTTCTGATTTGGTACATACGGAACTATGAAGTTAAAAAGTTTCCATGGTAAGCCTTTTATTGGGCTTCTACCATATATATGTTTTCGTCGATAAAATGATGAGTATAAAAAGTTTATCTAATTTTACCAGAGTTCATACAAGTCTATCTTTTATTTTAACAAATTCATACATATGTCTATCTTAATTTTAAAATCTATAGAATTTTAAAATTTTTATAAATTTGATGATTTGAATTCTATGGAATTTGGAAATCCAAGAATTCTTTTTAAATCCATCACTTAAAAAATGTCCGCATAAATTTAAATACAATACATCCCCCTAAGTTTGTATTCCTAACCTACTAAGAAAACTAATTCTTTTTATCAATGTTAATTTAATATTGTAACCTACTAAGAAAACTAATTCTAATAATTATTAAGTTTTAATTATTAAAAATTTGCTAAATTTTGAGATCTAATTAATGAAAAGGGTTGATTAAACTATTTTTCTAATTATCACAAGAGTTCAGTGCAATAACATTTATTGGGAAGGGGGGGGGGGGGAGAGAGTAATTTAAAGCTTAATTATTTCAGTTTCCAAAATTATTAACCATTAATTAGAGGACTAATTATATATTTAGAGAAATTATATATAGGCGGTCTTTGCCCCTACTAATTATATCAACTTCCATTTATTTTAGTTATTTATTTAGTTTTTCATGTTTTGTATGATTCGGAAGCAAATGAGAGGAAATTGGCTTAATTCGTGGTTAAGAAGAGGAATTCCAACGACTTAAGGAAGCCTTGACGAACAAGGAAGACTAGAGCATTTATGATTCTATCTCTTGGAGTTTTCTTTGGACTTAAAGAGTTCAAGACCTAAAAGGAAGCGTCTAGAGTTGAGAGATCAATATAAAAGGAACCATATTTCTCATGAAAAGGGACTTTTGCCTCGTGAGAACTCTTTCTTTATGTTTTCATACCTAGCCATGTTTGGCTAAATTTTCAGTAGTTAGGGCTAGATTGAAACCCTAGACATGATTATTTGATGTTATGATTGTTTGGATTTAATAAAGCTTTGTTTTCCGGATGATAATGGTTTCATTGATCATAAACCTAAATTCTTTTCTATGTTTCTTTGAATGATCACTTTACGAGCATGTATTAGGATTGATTAGCCATAAGCATATGTGTGACTACCCATATCAACATGTGTTTAATTTGTGGTATGTCAAACATTGTGAGTGTTTGTATGAAATCATTTCTAGGATGCTTAGGATACATACCATGTTCTAAGATTCTTGCTATGCTTATAATCTCTTTATGCTTAATGATCTTTTTTGTGTTAACTTGAGCATATACCAAGCTATGTTGCATATTAAGTAGTGAGTTATGACATTCATACCAAATGCTTAACATACAAGTAAGAGAGAATTGTATGTTAAGCATTTGGTGGTAAAGAAAATTCGTATACTCTGGATGCAATTGGTGGTTTCCCTTGTATACCAAATTTGGTGGCTTCCCTTTTAACTCTGCCATTCACTTAGTATATATCTTTACATTATTAAAAACCCTTTCAAGTAGTAAATTTACCAAAAAAGAAAATAAAAATTCATTTTTGTTGACCGAGACTTTGAGATCAACTCTCTCTTTCGTTTCACTTTGTCCATAAATGAAGGTCTAGGTCTACCACAAGTTTTAGTGATCACCTTCTCTTTCACTTTACTTTGTTCACAATATGCTACATGCGCTTCCACAAGCGCGGGACCGGCCATGGCCAGTTTGCAAAGTCCTTAATTGAGAGGTACAAAAGGAGCTTTTGAATTAACACCTGCATATGATACTGCTAAACGTAGCTAGCTACTTTTTGTTTCTTGTATTCATTTAGGTTCCAATTAATTAACAATGATATCCACACAATTAATTTGCAAATCCATCGATCTCCAGCAAGAATGAGCTTCTGATTCAAATTAACCACCATCTCTACTGCAAAACCTATACAAAACTACAATATATTGATCAGTTTAAACCTAGTTAATATCAGCATCAACGTACCTATCTGTTTACTAGCTAGCATGTATGCAAGTCAAGTCTTTGGACGTCTTGTTAGGTTTAATAATATGCTGGAAAGTCGATCGATGGGGCCAGACAGCACAACGTGTACGTTCCAATTGCAACGACAACCATATATATATCTCTAGCCAGTTCCTTGTAACAATTCCACACAGACATTTTGCATATTCATTTCCATCTCTTCTCCATCTCCAGCCACATATATATAATTCACACAATCACAATAATGGAGATCAGAATTACTTGGTTCTTCCTGGTAGTCTACTACTGTTGGTGTTGTATGGCGGCTAGCTTAACTATGGCAGCAGCACATTCCAACAGTAATCTCACTACAGACCAGTCTGCTCTTCTTGCTCTCAAAGCCCGTATCACCAGAGACCCTCATAACATGATCTTCACCAACTGGTCAACCACCAACCTTGTTTGCAACTGGGTTGGCGTTACTTGTGGTTCACGCCACTTTAGAGTCACAATCTTGAACCTCTCTTACATGGGACTCACAAGTACCATTCCTCCGGAACTTGGCAACCTATCATTTCTTGTTGGGCTAAGCTTAAAAAATAACAGTTTTCACGGTACCTTGCCTTGGGAATTGGGTCGTTTGCGCCGATTGAAGTTCATTAGTTTCAGATTCAACCATTTTATGGGAGCCATTCCATCATGGTTCGGGTCCTTATCCAAACTTGAAACTTTCGATTTGTATGGTAATCAATTTTCAGGTTCCATACCTGCTGCCATCTTCAACTTATCAGCTCTCCAAGTAATTCTTCTGGGCTATAACCAGCTATCAGGTAAGAAGTAATTAACATACCTTCCAACAAAGTTATCTTGGTTCTTTATGTACACTTTAACACCAAGAGAAATTATTAAGTGCAGGTAGCATACCAAGAGAAATTGGAAACCTAACAAAGTTGAAGGAGATATACCTTGATGGTAATAATTTCAAAGGTATGACATGTTGGTTTTTATTAATTTATTTATTAAGATTCAAAGCTATTATTATTATTATTATTATTATTATTATTATTATTATTATTATTATTATTTGTTATTTGAAATAATATATCCTTTGGTTTAAAAACTCAATAGTCGATCATAACCTTTGAAAGAGATATGATGAGTTCTATAAATATTTATACTCTTCAGACAAAGGATGTCTTTGACTGCTCTCTTTTCCTCCTTTCTTCATCTTTCTCCTTAATTTCCATTCCTATATATAATCTATTCTTTGGGCAATCGATAAACACATGACACCCCATCTACCATGAACGTGCAAAGTGGATTAGAAACTATTTGAGATTTCAAGGGTTGTATCTCAGAGTTGTAGACGACCGTCAAACCTACACGGAGGGAAGTGTCTACGACTTTAGGATAACGAATGTTGTACCTCTCTTGTACTCACAGGCTAGACCTCTCCAATTCATTCTCCTTCATATTATTTATGATTATATTGTGTGATTATATATTTAATTGATTGATTTTATTTATTGTGTGATTATTGGTACTATTTATCTAACATGACATATATCGATTTTGTTCATTTGTTGAATTAAATGGATAGTACGAAGTATCAATGAGACAAGTACGGAGTATCGATCGATCAAACATTTTGAAGATGAGTTTAATACATATACGTGTTGATGATTTTTCAGAAATTCCAAATGAGATTGGCGGCTTGGATCAACTGAAGAGGTTGTTTGTGCAGTTCAATGCCTTAAAAGGGCATGTTCCTCTTGCCCTCTTCAACATGTCTTCTTTGACTACTTTGACCCTATGGCAGAACAATTTGAATGGTAGTCTTCCAGACAATATATGTCAACGTCTTCCGAGCATTCAACACTTGTATTTCTCTTATAACCAGCTTGACGGTCCACTTCCATCCAAATTATGGCAATGCAAACAACTTGTTGATTTTCAATTGCGGAATAACAGTTTGAGTGGAAGCATACCTATAAATATTGGCAACTTAAACCAGATAAAGACGATTGACCTTGCTTCAAACTATTTAACAGGTATTAATCGTAATGTCAACTGCATGTCTGCATATAATTAATATTCAATAATTGAATTATATTAATGTTACTATCATGATTTATTTCTTAAGTGTAAAGAAACTAATATTTTGATATATTTGGCCAAAATAGGCTAGTTTCCCAAGTATTCATATCAACAGATTATAATTATATGAAGAAACTCTAAAGGAATGAAAATAAATAACTGGTGGATAGATTCCACCGATTCATACAACATATATAACACAAATGATTTGAAACATCTATATATATATATAACCCAAGGATCTTCCAAATTTAAAAATTATTATTTTTTGGTCGGAAAGTTCCAAATTTAGAGATATTGGATCTCACTATTGATAATCTCAATGCCCCCATCCCAACAAATTATATGGGACCCTGATCTATATATTAATTAGTTGGTGATAATTAGCGAAAATTCTTGCACACACCAAAGTGCATATGCATTTAGGGGATTTTAACCGTTGGATCGGCCAACTCTTCATCCAACCACACATACTCCCTGCATGCACACCGTTGGATCGCCCATCCCTGCATGACAACCGTTGGATCGCTCCAGTGCATATGCACTTCGGTGTGTGCAAGACTCTCTCGATAATTAGTTCATTATGTACACTTTAACATCGATCATAATTTGTTAATTAAGGTATAAGATACTCTTATGGCTTAATAGCCAAAATACCCCCTGAACTTGGTCATAATTGTCAATTTATACTCTAAATTTGTAATTAAGGAAATTAACCCCCTGAACTTGGTAACAATTGCCGATTTGCACCATATCTGTCAAATCCAACGGTTTCCATCCAAATGAGGGGTAAAATAGTCTTTTTATATTTTTTTTAATAAAAACAAATATAATTAAAAATAACAAAATGGAAAAATAAAAAAATTTGTCTCCTCTCTCTCCCCGGAGCTTTCTCCGGCGATTGCTTCGTCGTTTCCGGTCCGACTCCGAGCTAATAAGCTTGGCATGGCCATCGCTGTTGATGACCCGACCAGAGCTGGTGCGGTGGAGATGGATCTGGGATTTGCTGCGGTTGCAAACGCCCAAAGGTCGCTTACATTTCATGGAAGTTCGATTTGCTTCCATGGAAGCTTCACAGAGAGAGAGAGAGAGAGAGAGAGAGAGAGAGAGAGTGGAAAGTGGAAAATAGGATATTCATTGGTCTGGGTATTGATATTTAGAAGTATTGATTGGTTTTTCAACTTGTATTGATATTTGGAAGTAAATGGTCTGGGTATTGATTGGTTTATGAATTGGTTTGAGTTTTTGTTGGAATTCTTCATACATCTGGGTTTGCTTTGATTAATGGTTTGGGACTTTGGGTTTGCTTTGAGAAGGGAAGGAGAATGGTTTCTGGGTTTATTCATGTTTCTTCATTCTGGGTTTGTTCATGTTTCTTCGTTCTGGGTTTCTGGGTTTCCTCATGCTCACAACTCACCCTTCTTTGATTTTTCTCCTTTTTGTTTGTTCGAAGCATATTTTTGCTTCGATTTGTTTTTTTTGTTTTTTTTCTCAACATGAAATGAGGAAGTAGCAGGAAAAAATATTTTATTTTATTTTATTTTTTTGACCAAAAAATATTTTTGGATGAAAACCGTTGGATTTGACAGATAGCAAATCGGCAATTGTTACCAAGTTTAGGGAGTTAATTTCCTCAATTACAAATTCGGGGTGTAAATTGACAATTATGACCAAGTTTAAGGGGCATTTTGGTTATCAAGCCTACTCTTATATCTAATTAATAATTATTAACTACAGGTAGCATACCAAAAGAAATTGGAAACCTAACAAAGCTGAAGGAGATATACCTTGATAGTAATCATTTCAAAGGTAACCGTACATGTGCCCATATTTGAAACTTCAATTAAACATGCAGTATGTAAACGATCAAGTTTAATATATATATATATATGAGAAAAAATTACCTTTAGTCCCTCAACTTTAACTCGTTCGACATTTTCGTCCATGAACTTTGAAAAATATCACTTTCGTCTCTCAACTTCAACACCGACTATTACTTTGGTCTTCCGACTTATTTTTTCAATAAAATAAATCACGTGACGCATCATGTACCCTTTTATCAAGGTTAAATCCGTCCCTTCCAACTAATGCTTGAAAGGGCACATGATGCGTCCCGTGATTTATTTTATCGAAAAAATAGATCGGAAGACCAAAGTGATAGTCGGTGTTGAAGCTGAGGGACGAAAGTGTCAAATGGGTTAAAATGGAGGGACTAAGAGTGATTTTTTCCATATATATATATATATATATATATATATATGACCATATGTGTATGTTGATTTTTCAGAAGAAATTCCAAATGAGATTGGCGCTTTAGATCAACTAGAGACGTTGAGTGTGCAATTCAATGCCTTAAAAGGGCATATTCCAATGGCTGTCTGATTCGTATGCGATTTGCATACAAATTAGGCCTCTAATCACTTTAGTAATGCTAATCCAAAGGCTATTTAGTGTCTCTAATCCTTGATTTGCACCATTGTAGGTGAATTGAGCATCGGACGGATATCGGGAGCGAAAGGATGCAATTTGGGAGCTTTTGTGGATTTCCGGCAAAAGGACGAAAAGTCAACCCGAGGACCAAAAGTCAACTCGTGGTCAACCCCGACTTGAGAGCGTCAACGAGTCAACATGAAGTCCCGGAAGTGAGCCGCGAAAGAATTCCGGAGGTTTGGTCAAAGTCAACCCTTGGTCAAGCTCCGAAGGTTAAAGTCAAAGTCAAGGCAAAGTCAACCGCGTGACTCACCCTCACAAGCCTCCAAATCAGCAAAGGACCACACTAGATATGGTGAGGTCACCCCTTGATTATTCCTCCCCTTTATTCCTTTGGAAGTTACCCCCTTGCCCTTCATTTAATCTATCTAGCCCTTGGATCAAACCCTAGCCCATCCTAGCCCTCCATTTCCCCCCTCCTTTGCCTATATATAGCCTTCTTTACCTGAATTAGGTCATTCCCATCATCAGCCCCAAAATCCCTCAAATTCCTTTCCCTTTTCTCTCTTCCTTCCTTCCCCTCACCCTACATCCGGAACGTCAGTCGACCGGTCGACAACTTCCCGTCGAACGGTCGACGGTCGACGAGCTCCGCCACCTCCGCCACTTCCGCCGCTTCTACCACCATTCCGGGCAGCTGGGGATCCTCACAACCATCAAGGACGACGTCTAGATCAAAGGAGAAGAAGGGGGCACCACTTATTGAGATTTCTTTAACCCTTTTCTCTTTTGTATTCATGCTTATATCTTACATTTGCTATATGATGTTGTATACCTTAATGGCTAGTGAGTAGTCACTTTGTTGGGGACTAGGGTTGTGTGCCCTAGTCCAATGTGATGTATTGATGGATTGATTATGTATGAATGCTATGTGATGAATGAGTATGTCTTTTATCCATTTCAATTTGTGTTGAATGCATGTGTAGGAAATTTAGTCACTTTCTTGAGCATGTGTGCAACCTATTTTGATTGAGATTGTTGGGGTGACTCCTAGCTTTCTCTAGGCAATTGATATTAGATGTGATGAGGTTCCCTTGTTTGAACTTCTAAGTCTTTGTACCCTTCGCCTCTCAAACCAATTTGAGAGAGTTCTAGTGATCCATAATCCGGCACTAGAATACATATGATAAGATGGTCTTAGATCCATAACATGGCTAAGATACGAAGTTTGATTCATTCATTGCACAAGCATGAGTACTAATTAGTTTGTTATGCATCGCATTCGGACTTGGGTTAACCCGAAACCCCAACACCTTTATATTTTGTGCACACACTTTACATTTACTTGCTTTGTTTACTTACATTCTCTTGTTTGATTGATTGGCATCCCACCATTGCGTAAACCACACCTCACTACACACTTTGCACATTGTTCATACACATTCACTCACTCTATTCACTTCTTGCCACCTCATATAGCTAGAGCACTCGCACACACGCTACCGAGAAGTCGGGGAGCCGTCAATCCTCCGTGGAACGACAACCCCCTTCTCTTCTATCACTTACCATCTATTTTTGCATTTGTCAAAATGGCGCCGCTGCCGGGGATTGAGGTTAAATCCTTGATTTCTTGGTAGTTAGTCGAGTCTTTAGCTTTCTTTTTGTTTAACTCTCTTTGTCTATATTGTGTTTGTTGTTTCACATGTGCTATTCACTCTTGAGTGAGACACATTAGGGGAGTGACGGGCCTTATATCCTAGTGATATATGTAAGACATGAGCACCCCTAATGCTATCACTTGCTAGTTGAAGTTTCTAATAAGTGTGCACATTTTATTTCTTGCTTTAAGTTGTTTTACGCTTGTCTATATTGAATTCTTGTGTTTGTTTGCGTGTTAGTTGCTTGTTAGTACTTGTTTTATGTTGATTTGGGTTCCCTAGCACTTCTAGGAACCTTGTTTGTTTAGGTTTATAAAGAGAAAAAACCAAAAATTTTTGTTTCAGGGCATTTCCCGAACGGTCGACCCTGTTTCTCGACCGTTCGACGGGAACTCCCTGGACGTGGCTCGATCGGTCGACGCCACTAGTCGAACGGTCGACTGGGAGCAAACCTGCTTCCCTTGATTTGTTTCTCTCACTCTTCGCTTTCTATTGCTTATCTAACCATTTTCTTTGTATTTCTTGCCTCGATTGTGATACTTAACCACTGTCTATTGTGTTGTGAAGGTGTATGAACCTTGCTTCAACCTCTCACACACCGATTCAACTTAGAAGTGGAAGAGTCTTCAGCGAGAATACAAGAGGACGTCCAAGAAGAAGGCGACGTACTCCAAGGATTGTGTGTGAGAGCGCGCCTCCTACACTTGAGAGCCGAGAAGTACCTTTACAAGACCCTATTTCAGAACCAACAATGGAAGAAGAAGGGCCACATGACAATCCACCTCCACCACCCGTGAGGCGCATGAGGGAATACACTCTCCCTCATGTAGTGGATCACCCATCATGCATCGTTCTTCCACCGTGCAACACTCATTACGAGATTAAGTCCTCCACTTTGAGCATTATGCCTAATTTCCACGCCTTGAAGGATGAGAGCCCCTATGACCACCTTATGGAATTCGAACAAGCATGCACAACGGTTCAACTACATGGACTACCGGAGGATGGTTTGAAGCTTCGTTTGTTCCCCTTCACCTTGAAGGATGGAGCAAGGAAATGGCTACTCAAGATTCCACCAAGGTCCATACATTCATGGTTCGAGTTGCAAGAGGCTTTCTTATCCAAGTTCTTCCCACCAAGTAAGGCGGCAAAGGTTCGTGATTCCATTGTCAACTTCAAGCACCAATCGGGTGATGCTTTCTACGAAACATGGGAGAGATTCAAGGATTTGGTGATGAGTTGTCCACACCATGGCTTGGAACAATGGTTTCTTGTTGATGTGTTTTACCGAGGCTTATCTTCCGGTCAACGACAAAGGGTGGATACATTTAGAGGAAGTACCATAGCGAGCATGTCTCCCGATGAAGCATGGGACACCTTTGAGGACTTAGCCGCAAACTCCGAGCTATGGGATGACTTTGGGCCTAGGAAATTTCCTCCCACACAACCGACAACTCAAGTGTCAAAGGTCCACAATGTCTCAAGTGAGCCAACGGGTGATGATTTGTTGAGCACTCAATTTGATAGGTTGGAAGCGGCTTTTAACAAGAAGATGGACATGCTCCTACAAGCACAATTGAAGGCTACCCCATCTCAAGTGAATAGTGTGGTATCTTCGCCACCTTGCTTTTATTGTGGATCTCATGGTCATGAGACGGAGGAGTGTTCTTATCACATTGACAAGGAGAAGGAAGAAAGGCAACAAGTGAACCAAGTGAGCTCCTACCAACAAGGTTCTTATCAAGCACCTCCGAAGTCATACAACAACTATCCACCCCGGAATGATCAAGGGAGAACTCAAGGGTACCAACCAAGGCCTTATGGGAGCAACACTCAAGGATACCAAGAGAAGACTCAAGGGAGTGGAGCATACGGAGGACACAAGAGCTCAACTTATGGAGCACCTCCCGGGTTTTCTAACCAAGGAGGAAGCACTTACAATCAAGGAGTCTCTACATCCTACGCTGCCCCAAGTGTTCCCCAAGCGCAAGATTCAACGGACCCAACTATGAAGGACATGATGGCCACCCTTGTCCAAAGCCAAGTGAAGAGCGATCAAGCAATTTCGACACTTCAACAAGGGTACCACAATTTGCAACAAGGCTTGTCAAAGATTGAGTTTCAAATGGGCCAATTGGCTAAGGAGATTGGTGAAAGACCAAAAGGTGCATTGCCTTCTAAAGTGGAGCCAAACCTCAAGTTCAAGTCAAAGGAGGAGTGCAATGCTATATCTACATCCTATTCCGGTATCTCTCCTACTCCCCCAATTTTTAATTACTATATCCCTTCTCCCTCCATACCCATTCATGTGGCCTTTGATCATATGCATTGCATGGAGGATGGGGCTAAGGAGGAAGAAAATGTACTCCTTAGCAATTATGGATTGGATGAGGAGATGCCTAGTATGGAGGAAGGAGTTGTGCTTGGCAAGGGACTTGGGTACTTGTCTTTTGAGAATGATGTTACCTCTTATGGTGGAGTGACAACACAAGAAGGAGCATTGTGTGAGGAGACTCCTAGGCATGAGAGTGTCATGGTTTCTAACCTTGGTGGTGAGGCCGTGATGGCTATGGATCCACCAAGAACCATGAGCACCTCTAGGGAGCTCCTTGATGATGACATCGCTGTCCATGAAGTGAAGAAAGTCACCCCCAATGAGAGGAAGAACAAAAAGACGGCGTTGATGAATGAGCTACGAGAAGTGTTCAACAAGGTGGAGATTAACATCCCATTGCTAGAGCTCATTTGCCAAGTGCCGGTCTATGCAAAGTTTCTCAAAGACTTGTGTACCAAGAAGAAGAAATTTGAGGAGCATGAAGTCTACAAGATTGAAGGGCATGTGAGCTCAATGATACAACACAACATGCCACCAAAGAGGAAGGATCCCGGAAGCTTCACTATTGGATGTCAAATCGGTGCAACTCACCTTGATGGAGCGCTCATGGATCTAGGGGCGAGTGTCAATGTGATGCCTCTATCTCTCTACAAGAGGTTGAGCATTGGTGCTTTGCATCCTACCCCTATTACACTCACTTTTGCGGATGGAAGCAAACGAAGACCGGCGGGTGTTGTGGAAGATGTGTTAGTAAGAGTTGACAAATTTATTCTTCCCGCCGACTTTGTTGTGCTTGATATGGGTGAAGACCCCAATGGAGACAATGGATTTCCCCTTATCTTTGGACGCCCTTTCATGGCTACGGCGGGTGTGAAGATTAATGTTCTAAAGGGCACCATTAGTTTCAAGGTGTTGGGTGAGAAAGTGAAGTTTGAAATGTTCAAGCCCATTCATCCACCGGAGGTAGTTGAGGAGGTGTTTTCTATTAACTTGGTGAAGGGAAATAGCGCCAAAAGCGAAAGGATCTTTGGTCCTTTGAACCCACCGAAGCCTACACCACGTGCTCATGATCATTTCTCACCAATTTGGGGGTATGACAACCTTCCTTCCATTGAGCACACGAAGCCACCACCTTGGCCCCATGAAGACATGCTTGCGAAGGATCCATTCCTTGAAGGAGCTACAAAGGAGAGCCCTCCCATGAATGCGGTACAAAAAGAGACAATAAAGGTCATGAGGGAGATGGTTGGTGAAGTTAAGAAGAAGAAGTATGCATGGCCACGAACTTCAATTTCGATTTTCAAAGGCATCAAGGGCTGCTTTGTAGGAAGCCATGGAGATGGTGAGACCAGCCATGCATTGAGTGAGAAGAAGCTTTGCTTTGAGCCACCATAATTTCATCAAGGGAGAACCAAGACCGGCTTGTAGGTCTATAAACCGAAGCGCTTGTGGGGAGGCAACCCCATTTGGAGAAACACATTTATTTTCAGCACTATTTAGTAATGAATAAAAGAATCTAGGGAGGTTGGGAGGTGTTAAGGATAGGAGTCTTGGAGGAAGAAACCCAAGAAGTGTTCGTTTGCATTTGTCTATGAGAGGCCTGGGCAGATCAGTGACTTTGGAGGACGTTTTCTCTACATCCGACCGTTGGAATTCATTGAAACCAGTTGGCGATGCTTCTTCTATGAGTGCTCTGTTCCCAGTTAAAATTTCTCTCTGAATAGACCGTTGGATCTACTGCAATGTTTGTTTGAAGGAGGAGTGCTCACTGCAGTTTGACTTTCTGGAGGGTCACTTTGACCGGTTCTTCATTGCATGCCCGGAAGGTGATTTCTGAGTTTCTAGTGGCCAAACTAAAGCTCTTTGAGTCTACTTTCCAATGCCACTGGAATCACTCAACTTGGAGGCCTATTCTTGGAGCTATGCCCAAATCTTTGGGAGAAGGTCACTGCTGTGTTGCTGCTGTCCCCTGTTTTGAATGATCCCGATGCAATCGCACTTTCTAATTCATTTGGCACCCGAGGAGCTAACGTATGGAAGTCAGGGCCTTGTGCCCTGAGGTTGGTGTCTATTTGTGGTTTCTCGGCTCGCTAGGGGAGTCTACAAAGGGGGTTTTTCTTACTGTATCATCCGTATGCTATATTTTGTATGTGTGCATTCGCCCGACTTTGCTTCTTCACTTTTACCAATTTGCTTTGCACTTTTTAACACCTCACAACATTGAGGACAATGTTGGTTTTAAGTGTGGGGATGAGGTTGGGCCAAACTAAAATGATTTCACATTTTCAAACCACCAAAATTTTTCAAATTTTTCAAAGTTTTCACGAACGGTCGACCCTTACCGTCGACCGGTCGACAGGTGCATAAGGTTAAAACTTTGTAATTTTGGAACTTTGAAGGTTTTGTGTGTGTTTTGATTGTCCTTTTCAACCCCGATGATGATTGTGAGCCTACTAAGTTGCTAATTAGGAGGATATTGAGCATGTGCTTAGAAATCATTGAGTTGCCTTGTGGTTAATATGTGTAATTGATGATTGCTTGACACTTTATGCACTTTGCCATGTTGATTAGTCACTAGCAATTAGAAAAGCATATCTAGACGATGTATTGACATGCATATACCCCTATATGGTGAGATTTTGAGCCTCATTGATATATATGCATCATTCATACATCCTTGTTCTTCATGTGTGTGCATTCCACTAGTTTACGAGACCTAGAACTTGCTCAAAGACCGCTTGAGACTACGTGTTAATTTGCGATGAATTGGAAATGATTAAGGCACTAGATAAGCACCATGGCCAAACTAATCTCGAATCCCGTAAACACTAATCCATTAGGACTAACCCATTTTGAGCCTCATTCATCATTAGCTTTTTCTTTGTTAACCACTAAAATCTAACCCATGTTTTTAGCTTAAACACTAACCATCCCTTGTTCCAAGTATTAGCGAGACGACGATTGTGACTTCTCATGTTCTTTGTGTTCTATGGGTTTGTGTAAAGCAAGTGTGGGGGTAGAGTACTTTTTAGGTGTTTGTAAAGGAGAAAAAGGTTGGAAAGAAAGCAAAATACAAAAGAAGAAAAGGAGTTGAGAAAATCAAAAAGAAGTTGTGTACAAAAATAAAGTTTCAAAAAGAAAGTCCCAAAAGAAAAGAAAAATACAAAATGGGAAAAAGGAAAGTTATGAGAAAAAGAAAGAGAAAAGTAGAAATAGAAAGAAAGAAAATCCAAAAAGAGAGTTTGTTTTTAGAATAAAAAGTAGAGGAGAATAAAAGGTTAGGATTGTTTGCAAAAGAAAATGAGTTTCAAAGTCCTTGAGTTGTCTTGTGAAATGCTTGGAACACTTGTATATCCATTCCTTCGTTTCATGCTAACCCTAAACCTTTGGCCCCATTACAACCATGTGAAAGCCCTTTTGATCTAATGAGTTGCGAGTTAATTAGTGGAGAGTTGGTCAATGAGCAAGCTTATGGGGACGTTGCTTTTGGTAATGTCTTGAGAGTAAACACTTAACCCTAAACACAAGAGCGGAAATATTTAGCGAATCATGTGAGTTTAGCGGTTAATCTTGTCGATATATGCCAATTTGATTGCTCTTGATTGATTATTCCATGGCTAGCACACACTACACCGAGCATGCATTGGATACATATCTTAATCACTTGGCAAATCATGAGGTTTGAGTATATGCTTGATTGAATCTTGACGTGTGGCTTAGTGGGCTCTCTTTGAGGATATGGTTGTTAAGGCAAAATTAAATGTGATATGGATTGTTGATTCTTTATTTGCTTGAGGACAAGCAAAGCTTAAGTGTGGGGGTGTGATTCGTATGCGATTTGCATACAAATTAGGCCTCTAATCACTTTAGTAATGCTAATCCAAAGGCTATTTAGTGTCTCTAATCCTTGATTTGCACCATTGTAGGTGAATTGAGCATCGGACGGATATCGGGAGCGAAAGGATGCAATTTGGGAGCTTTTGTGGATTTCCGGCAAAAGGACGAAAAGTCAACCCGAGGACCAAAAGTCAACTCGTGGTCAACCCCGACTTGAGAGCGTCAACGAGTCAACATGAAGTCCCGGAAGTGAGCCGCGAAAGAATTCCGGAGGTTTGGTCAAAGTCAACCCTTGGTCAAGCTCCGAAGGTTAAAGTCAAAGTCAAGGCAAAGTCAACCGCGTGACTCACCCTCACAAGCCTCCAAATCAGCAAAGGACCACACTAGATATGGTGAGGTCACCCCTTGATTATTCCTCCCCTTTATTCCTTTGGAAGTTACCCCCTTGCCCTTCATTTAATCTATCTAGCCCTTGGATCAAACCCTAGCCCATCCTAGCCCTCCATTTCCCCCCTCCTTTGCCTATATATAGCCTTCTTTACCTGAATTAGGTCATTCCCATCATCAGCCCCAAAATCCCTCAAATTCCTTTCCCTTTTCTCTCTTCCTTCCTTCCCCTCACCCTACATCCGGAACGTCAGTCGACCGGTCGACAACTTCCCGTCGAACGGTCGACGGTCGACGAGCTCCGCCACCTCCGCCACTTCCGCCGCTTCTACCACCATTCCGGGCAGCTGGGGATCCTCACAACCATCAAGGACGACGTCTAGATCAAAGGAGAAGAAGGGGGCACCACTTATTGAGATTTCTTTAACCCTTTTCTCTTTTGTATTCATGCTTATATCTTACATTTGCTATATGATGTTGTATACCTTAATGGCTAGTGAGTAGTCACTTTGTTGGGGACTAGGGTTGTGTGCCCTAGTCCAATGTGATGTATTGATGGATTGATTATGTATGAATGCTATGTGATGAATGAGTATGTCTTTTATCCATTTCAATTTGTGTTGAATGCATGTGTAGGAAATTTAGTCACTTTCTTGAGCATGTGTGCAACCTATTTTGATTGAGATTGTTGGGGTGACTCCTAGCTTTCTCTAGGCAATTGATATTAGATGTGATGAGGTTCCCTTGTTTGAACTTCTAAGTCTTTGTACCCTTCGCCTCTCAAACCAATTTGAGAGAGTTCTAGTGATCCATAATCCGGCACTAGAATACATATGATAAGATGGTCTTAGATCCATAACATGGCTAAGATACGAAGTTTGATTCATTCATTGCACAAGCATGAGTACTAATTAGTTTGTTATGCATCGCATTCGGACTTGGGTTAACCCGAAACCCCAACACCTTTATATTTTGTGCACACACTTTACATTTACTTGCTTTGTTTACTTACATTCTCTTGTTTGATTGATTGGCATCCCACCATTGCGTAAACCACACCTCACTACACACTTTGCACATTGTTCATACACATTCACTCACTCTATTCACTTCTTGCCACCTCATATAGCTAGAGCACTCGCACACACGCTACCGAGAAGTCGGGGAGCCGTCAATCCTCCGTGGAACGACAACCCCCTTCTCTTCTATCACTTACCATCTATTTTTGCATTTGTCACTGTCTTCAACATGTCTTCTTTGACCACTTTAACTTTCTATGGAAACAGCTTGACTGGTAGTCTTCCAGACAATATATGTCAACATCTTCCGAGCATTCAACAGTTGAATTTGGCTTACAACCAACTTGACGGTCCACTTCCATCCAAATGGTCGCAATGCAAACAACTTCTTTTATTGCAATTGCGGAATAACACTTTGAGTGGAAGCATACCCACCAATATTGGCAACTTAACCCAGATAAAGATGATTGACCTTGCTTCGAATTATTTGACAGGTATATATTAATCGATCGTAATGTCAACTGCATGCATATAATATTCAATAATTAAATTATATCATGATTTCTATATTTCTTAAGTGTAAAGAAACTAATCTTTAAATTATATTTGGCCAAATCCGGGTAGTTTTCCAAGTATACATATAATAAGATTATAATTATATGAAGAAACCCTAAAGAAATAAAAATACATGGTGGTTAGATTCCACCAATTCATGCAATATATTGCACAAATAATTTGAAATATATATATATAGGGAATTATTATTAACACACCCCAAATTGTTATTAACACACATTTGTATTTTTAAAGACAATTTTTCCAAATAATATGTAAGGACATTATGAATTATTTATATAATAAAATAAAAAAAAAAAAAAAAATGTGTGCTAATAACAATTTTAGATGTGTTAATAACAACACCATATATATATATATATATATATATATATATATATATATATATAACTTAAGAAAATATATTTAAGAGAAAAAATCACCTTTAGTCCCTCAATTTTGACACATTTGACGCTTTCATCCCTGAAGTTTGAAAAATATCACTTTCGTCTCTCAACTTCAACATTGACTATCACTTTGGTCACTGCCGTCTATTCTCTTATTAATTATTACAAGCCGTTAAGTTGAGGATATTTTTGTCAAATTATTATTTTAATGTAAGAAAAAAATTATTTGAACAAAAAAAAATTCATCACCTAATAAAAATGACAATAAATAAAACAAAAATAAAAAAGTTTTGTCAATTAATAAAAGTTTTTTTTTTCAATAAATAAAAAAATAAAAAGATAAACAATATATTTTTTTAAATCATTATAAAATATTGGTAAAAATATAAAAAAATAAAAATTCTTATATGCTATTTGACGAAAATATCCTTGAAAGAATGTGTTATTTACAAAAATACCTTGATTTAAAAGAAATTTTAAAGATAAATTTAGCGGAGGGACCAAAGTGATAGTCAATGTTAAAGTTGAGGGACGAAAGTGATATTTTTCAAAGTTCAAGAACAAAAGTGTCGAACAAGTGAAAGTTGAGAGACTAAACGTGATTTTTATATTTAATAGTGTCAATTAAGGTGTTGATATTAATTGTATGTGGCAGGTATGATTCCAAATGAGATTGGTCATCTTCCAAATTTGGAGATATTGTACCTCGGTATTAATAACCTGAATGGCCTCATCCCAACCTCAATTTTCAATATGTCCACCATAACAATAATATCGCTTGACAACAACCAACTCTCAGGTAGCCTCCCCAATGATATAGGCCTTGGGCTTCCAAAACTACGAGAGCTCTATGTCGGAGATAATAAACTCACAGGAGTAATCCCCAAATCCATCTCCAATGCTTCCAAGCTCACCATCCTAGACATGAGTCCTAACTTATTTTATGGCTTTATTCCTAGCACGCTATGTGCCTTAACAAACCTCGAGTGGCTTTCCATGATCTCGAATAATCTAACCCTTGATACTTCTATTCCACAAGTAAATATCCTCTCTTGTTTGTCAAATCTTAGAAATTTGAGGGTTTTCGCCCTCTCAAGCAATCCTTTAAATGCCAAGCTTCCCATTTCCTTTAGTAATCTCTCTGCATCACTTGAATACATTTATTTAGGCAACTGCAACATGAGAGGTAACATCCCCAATGATATAGGCAACTTGAGCAGCTTGACAGCCTTATCCCTGTTTCAGAACAAACTAAGTGGATCAATTCCAACCTCAATGGGAAGACTACAAAATCTCCAAGTTTTGTCTTTGTATGATAACAAATTGCGAGGACACATCCCGGATGAACTTTGTCAACTAAAGAGCCTAAGTGAGTTATATTTGCATGGTAATCAACTTTCCAATCTCATACCTGCTTGCTTGGGTAATCTAACTGCAGCTTTAAGAAAACTATCATTAGCGTCCAATTTGTTGAATTCCACAATACCATCTACGTTGTGGGGACTCACAGATATCTTGGAATTAGACTTGTCATCCAATTATCTTATTGGACCGCTCTCACAAGGTGTTGGTAATTTGAAAGTTGTCACATATTTGGATTTATCAAACAACCAATTATCTGGTAGCATACCAAGCATCATTGGGAGTCTACAAAGTTTGGTCAATCTCGACTTGGCAAAAAATAATTTAGAAGGCCCAATTCCTAGTTCACTTGGCAACTCGCTAAGCCTGGAATTCTTGAATTTCTCTGAAAACAATTTGTCTGGTTTGATTCCAAAGTCTTTAGAAGCACTTTTATATCTCAAATATTTGAATGTGTCTTTCAACAGACTCCAAGGAGAAATTCCAATAGGTGGACCGTTCAAAAATTTATCTGCTCAATCATTTGTTTCAAACCATGGACTTTGTGGTGCATCCCAGTTTCATGTTCCACCATGCAAAAGGAAAACAAGTACATCTATCTTGAAATATGTCATTCCAGGGATCTTGTCAGCAATGCTTCTAGTGACCTCTATAATTTGGATGTTGATGTCACGCAGAAAAAAGAATGTGGAAGCTGCAACACAGACCACCTTCATGCCTCCAACTCTTTGGAGAAGAGTTTCATACCAAGAGCTTGTGAGTGCAACAAATGGATTCAATGTAAGCAATTTACTGGGCATTGGGGGTTTTGGCTCAGTGTATAAAGGAACATTGTCGGATGGGATACAAGTTGCCATAAAGGTTTTTAATTTAGAAACTGAAGGGGCTTTCACAAGTTTTGAGGTTGAATGTGAAATGCTAAGCAATATTCGACACCGAAATCTTATCAAAGTCATAAGTTGCTGCAGTCAAACTGATTTCAAAGCTATCGTATTAGACTACATGCCTAATGGGAGCCTTGACAAGTGGTTGTACTCTCCAAACTTTTCTTTTAATATCTTGCAGAGGTTGAACATAATGATAGATGTTGTGTCGGCATTGGAGTACCTTCATCATGGTTATGAAACACCTATTGTCCATTGCGATTTGAAGCCTAGCAACATACTACTAGATGATGATATGATTGCACATGTTTCTGATTTTGGTATTGCAAAACTCTTGGGCGAAGGGGATTCTGTGACTCACACTATGACCCTAGCCACAATTGGTTATATGGCTCCAGGTGATGTACTGTTCCTGTTTTATCTTTCAATTTTCTATATGCATGTTGTCCTTAATTATGGAAGTTGTTTGCAATTTTATGTATGCAGAGTATGGACTGGAAGGAATAGTCACCAGAAGAGGGGATGTGTACAGTCTTGGTATTGTGCTTGTGGAAACATTCACACAAAAGAAGCCAACAAATGACATGTTTGATGGGGAAATGAGTTTAATCCAATGGGTTGCAAATTCACTATTTGCAGATGAAATAGTTGAAGTTGTGGATACCAATTTACTTGGGATTGAGGAAGATTATGCTTTCGTGAGCAAGAGGGAGTGTTTATCATCCATTATAAAATTAGCTCTTGCTTGTTGTGCAGAATCACCAGAAGAGAGGATAAATATGCAAGAGGCTCTAGTCACACTAAACAAAATCAAGATCAAATTTTTGACAGATACTTCAGGAGGTGTGGTGGCGCAGCGTCGTCTTGTTCTGCAGCCCTTCAATTAATTGATGGATATATTCTACTACTACAATAGTGCATTTTCTTGGCTTGGCATTTGAGTCGGTCCTTAATTATGTAATTGTATGATTTTGTGGCTCTGACTATGTTTTGCATTTATATTATGTATTCAAAATAACTTCCATATATCTAGCTCTTTCCACTTTGTAGTTTGTATGTTTTTTTGCTTTGAGGCTAGCTGCTTGAAAATACTATTTTCTCAATTTCTTCTACCCTCCTACTTTTGTACTCATCATGGTGGAGTATATATATAACCTTAATTGGATCGGATTTCATTACAGAGCTTGTCATGGCATGCAACCCACCAACGACCAACACAAGTACTAAATATTGTATTTAAACACATGCAATGGTAGAGGGAATGAAATAAATGAAACAGAAATTTCCGAACTATAAGGTTGTTTTCACTTTCATACTTAATTATCTAATTTTGGTTCGTTCAAAAAACAAAAGAAATTATCATAACTATAAGGTCGTTTTCACTTTCATACTTAATTATCAAATTTTGGTTCGTTCAAAAAACAAATGAAACTATCAGATTTTGGCGTTTCACGTACTTCCATTAGCATGCCATACCTCGGATGTTAAAACTATTAAATGTCTTCGTTAAATAACATTAATGTATGTTTGTATGGTTTTTAGGTTGAATAAGTGAGCGGAAGTAATTTGGAACAAAACGATGCAATTTGGGAGCTTATGGAGCATTTTTGCGAAAAGGACGAAAAGTCAACCATGACTTTTGAGATTCAAGAATCATTCAGGTCAAGCATCGGGAGTCAAACACCTCGAAGATTCGGACTCATGACCAAGAAACCGAAAAATAAACTCTCGGCCCCGTAAATTCAATGAAAGTCAAACCGGGCCCATCCATGGTTAACTCCAAGCACAAGACCGAAGACTTCGAGACTTCCCTTATCCCATTTTTGTCTCCTCACCTCCCAAATCTTATTTTCGATGTCTCATAGTACATTACCATCTTATCGTTTCTTTATTCTTCACTCTCCCACCTACCTTAGCTCTCTAGGTAATTTCATTTCCATATAATCTTAGTTATTGGCCTTAGGATTATTTCCCTTTGATCTTAGCCGTCCATTTCTCTTCCATCATCATATATGTTCTTAGGATTTTCCATTTTCAGTATTGAACCAACCTAGACACCACAAGTCCAAAAAGTTCTCTTTAGTTTCCATTTCTTTCCCTTCCATTTTCCCTCACATAGGTAGTCTGTCCAACCGGTCGAACCACCGGTCAAACCGCCTTCCTCCACTTTGTTTCCTTCATTTTTCACCACTTCCTCACCTCATCTCACTTCACTTCCTTCATCAAACTTACTCCACACACACTCCATTACATCTCTAAACACTTTTCCCTTCCATTCTCCCCCATCTACTCACCATCATCATAGATCTCATTAAGAACTTCAAGATCTAGAAGGCTTGGAGCAAACGGGAGTTAGAAGAGAATAAGGAGAGCAAAAGGGGAGGCTAGCAACCACTTGGTGATAGCAAGGAGCAGCTGGCTATTCTTCTTGAGCATTCCTCAATCCCTTTTTACTCTCTACTTGTCTTTGAATTATATAGATTTGAGATTATGATGTATCCTAGGATGAGTAGTGAGTAATTGCCTAAGATTGGGGACTAGGGTTGTGTGCCCTAGTCCAATGATGGTGGATTGAGCAAATAATGATGTATATGTATGTTGGTTGATGAATGAATATTCATGTTGCCTATTTTAATATGTGTTAGATGCATGTCTTGGGATTTGACCAATTCTAAAGCATGTGTTTAATCTATTTTGATATGAGAGTGTGAAGTTGGTCCCTTCATTCTCTATAAGACAATTGATAGCAAGTGTGATGAGTTTATCTTGTTTGATTTCCTTGGTCTTTGAAAAACGTCAAAATATGATGGAAGTATAGATTGTTAACTGAGGTTGTCATACCGCGGGGATTGCTGGCCCAAGATCCCCTAGGTAACAAGGTAACTAGATAAACTAGCACTAAATGGTAAGGAATGAAATGGAATATCTATGCAATATGAAGTGATATATGTGCAATGTGAAGTGTAGTTTGTGAATCAATAGATTTAAGTGAGTGAATGAGTGAAAGACGAACAAAGCAAGCAATCGAAGTAAACTAAGGTAAACGAGCAATGTAATGTAAATAAGGAAAATGCTCAAATGACGAAGTGATTGGGGGTTTCGGGTCACTCTAGTCCATATCCGATGGACAAGCAAGCAAATGCACACACATGTTAACAGTTTGTGAGATAAATTCCACATTTCACCCATGCAATGGTTATAGAATGTGAATGTTATCTAAGGTGTTCTTGTACCATGCTAATCTCTCCATTACAAGGGAATGAAGGCAAAGCACAAATGCATCAAGGTATTCTAAAGTCTAGTGATGGATTATGAGAACTCTTCATCTCAATGGTGAGTGAAGATGAGGCACAAGCATTAAGGATGCACTTTAAAGATTTTCTTCATGGAGACTCTCCCCACAAGAGTCAATGAACGTAAAAGGCACATGCATCATGAAATTTACACACCAAACCAAGTTGATTAATGAATCAATTTTCGTATCCTAGCCATGCAATGGCTCTAGGATTGAGTCTTCTAAGTTATTGTTGTGCCATGCAATGGTTCATCTTTGCGTTTCAGTACATCATCGTGTTCCAGTACAACATCTTGTTCCTCTTCGGCAACGACTAAGCCATTAGCAGTAGCATGTATTGCATCTTTCCCAATCACTGCAATAGTTATCGATCATTTGCACCTGCATGAAATGAAACACAATTAAGATATCTAAAACCACACCCAGCCAAGCATGGTAAACAAGAAACTCAGATCACATGTAATTAGACAATCTGGAAACATATAACAAACATACATCTGTTTAGTAAGATTAATTTCCCTATTTGTGATGTTTCCAGTTTGTTGCAACACAATGAGATTTTGATCAGCTTCAACGTCAGCCTTTACAAATAAATCATCTGACAAGGAGTACAACCAAAGAAACGATTTATTTATTAGAACTGAAATCCCAAAAGATTTACTCATTGCCAAGCTGAAAACCACCCATACCAAGAACTTCGGTCCTTACTCTACCCCCTGTATATTTGTTACTGTACAGAGGTATATTTGTTATATGTTTCTAGTTTGTCTAATTACATGTGATCTGAGTTTCTTGTCTTGCATCTTTGGGTAGGTGTGGTTTTAGATATCTTAAGTGTGCTTCATTTCATGTAGGTGTAAAGATCTACAACTATGGCAGCGATTGGGAACGATGCAATACACATTGTCGCTGATGGCCGAGTTGTTGCTGAAGAGGAATAAGATGTTGTATTGGAACTCGATGTTGTACTAAAACACAAAGTTGAGTTACTAGTTGGTAAAGATTGGATAAAGATTAGGAAGATATTTGACCTGATAGTCTTAACTACTACGGGTAATGTTTAACTTAATTTGCAAAATGATGGTAAACATTGCAAAAAATTTGGCGAAGATTACAAAAGATACATATTCTGAGAAGATGTTCAAGTTGAAGGAAACTTTAATAAACTTTAGGAGGAAATGAAAGCGGCAGCCTCCGGAGCAACGTTTCCCAAGTAGAATTTATGCTCAGTGGTGTTTATGGGGTAGAGAACAAAATTTGTAATTAGAAATGGTGAAACCAAAAGAATTCAAGATATAACTAAATGTGTGGCAACTCGCACTGGCCAAGTCTTTGCTAAAAAACATGTGGAGTTCAAGGCCAAAGATTACTGTGCTCTAGAGACTTATGTTCAACTAGCACAAGCCAAGTCTTTGCTAAAATGTATGTGGAGTTAAAGGCCAAAGATCACTCTACTACGGAGAATTATGTTCAGTTGCCGCTCATTTAGTTATGCCTTGAATTCTTTCGGTCTCACCATGTCTAATTACAAATATTGCTCTCTGCACCACAAACTTACCACAGAGCATCAATTCTGCTGGGAAACGTTTCTCTGGATACTACCGCTTCTATTTCCTTCTAAAGTTTATTAAAGTTCCTTTAACTTGAACATCTTCTCATAATATGTAACTTGAGTAATCTTAACCAAATTTTTTGAAATGTCTACTATTTTTTTTGCAAAGTTGAATATTGCCCGCAGTAGTTAAGAATATTAGGTCAGATATCTTCCTAATCTTTATCCAATCTCCTCCAACTATTAACTCAGCGTTGCATTTCAGTACAACATCGCGTTCTAGTATAACATCATATTCATCTTCAGCAAAGAGTAGGTTCATCTTCAAGAAAGACTCCTTCCTAGCTTGTGCTCCGAATATTGAGGCAGGACCTAGCCGACTACATCATCAAAGCTTCAGCTTGGACAGATCTGGAGGATTTGAGACTAATTGAATTTGAGTTCTGTGTGAGGAGCCTTTTATTCTGCAGGATTCCATTGAGCAAGTGAGGGATGAAATTCAAGACCTGAGACGAGCTGCAAAGATCAAAGGAACTCGCTCACCATCTCACTGCTAAGCTTCGGAACTGCTATCTCAATAAGTAGTTTGTTAAGCATGTTCGTTCCATGAGCCTTGAGTCAGGTTTTCGCGACAGAGTTGTGGTGTACCGGAAGAAGATGTTGAAGATCTTTGAGGGTATTGACCAGTCTTGTCTACAATGTAGGGATTGATGGTGACCCTCAATTTTAGATGCTTAAATTTTCTGGTGGTTTTCATTTTACTCAATAATAAAATTGTGCCTAAAGCACAACTATATCAATTGGGTGAGTCTATTTTTCTAATATATTTTAATTTTCTTCATGGGTTAGTTTCAATTCTTACTCCCACACTTATACATACATAGGGTATGACTACTATGACTCCTTTAGTTTCTTCTTTTTTTTCTTTCATGGAGAGTCTTGTTAATTTGTTAGAATATTTATCCAAAATGGGGTTCGCATTCTAATTCAATTCAAAGTCTTAATCATCTAAACTCTATAAATATTGTAAGATTTTTATCACAATAACTATAATGCATGTTTTTTTTTTATCATAATTTGCACTTACCTAGAGAAAATATCCTGCACGTACTTATCTTACACCTCATGGCCAAGGATGGTCATTTTGAAGGATGACCTTGATACAGCCATGCTCACGGGTTTGCCAATCTAACTCATGTTCACTCGAACCTTTAATCCTCCAGGGAACCCGGCCAACTCGCCAACTCATTGGGGTAAGGCCAGTCCACATGTCACACCAATCTCTTTTGATTCAATTCCTTTGGGATTCCAATTTATTTCTTGACCTAATTCCGTCTATTGGTGAGGGAAAATTGGTTTGACTTTGACTCCCCACAAATTTCGGACTGGAGTGGGAGTAGACCAATCATGATCAAGATGCTTCGTCTGACCATGGAGTTCTTCGTTTAACCGTTGACTCGTCGACTCGCTGACTCGTCAACTCGTAAGAGGAAATGGGGGCACTAGCAGAAAACCAATTGATGCCTAAGTCAGTATATTTCTTAGTTGAGTAAAGTGAACAAGTATAGATGAGATTATGTACCAGGAAGGGCTGAGACCTCCACCGAATCAGGAATAGCGTATTTCTCTATCAGTTTATGGATATGGAGTTTCTTTGGCGACCAAAAATTGGGTTCCCCGATAGGGTTAGAAGCTTTTCTTTGGTGTCTCAGTGGAGAAAGTTGTTGGAATTTTCTTTTCCACTGAGACACCAAAGAAAAGCTTCTAACCCTATCGGGGAACCCGATTTTTGGTCGCCAAAGAAACTCCATATCCATAAACTGATAGAGAAATACGCTATTCCTGATTCGGTGGAGGTCTCAGCCCTTCCTGCTAATGCCATTATTTACACCGGCGAGGGTATTCCCAACAATGCCCTTGTCTTATCTCCTTAGCATCTCCAATATATAAGATTTCTTATTCATCTCGTATTCCAACTAATGTGGGCAACACTTGGACTTCATTAGTTCCAACTCAATCCGGGCTTGCATCTACTTTTGTCCGCCTTCCTTACCATAGGTTGGAGGTGGGGAGTTTCCCTTGGATTGACCGCCTTTTTTTTCATTCACAACTGTGTTAGGATATGTAAACTAGACCACTATTTAAATTTCTCACCGCATCCAAAGAAAAAATTATTTGCAGGGAAACCAACCAACTACCAGGAATGGAAGTCCAAACCATTAATGATTTCGGGCAATTGGATGTGTCTCGAGCTGCATCTCCCTCTGCCCATAGTTTTCGCTAATAGCTAGGTACAACTCCTTCCTTATAGTGCAACCTCTTTTATGTCACAGCATGCAAACCCTCCGACATTTGTTCTTCCTTTGACGCCGATCGTATTAACTGGTTGGAAGATCGTCTCATTGGACCTCGAAGACATGAAAGTTATCGCCACTACCCGTCCGTCGTCCTTGTTTTCTTGTTACTGCCAATGCACTGATCCTTCGCTCATAGGAAAAAAGCTAGCTCGCACTTCACATTGCTCAACTTGAAGTTGATTTTCACCAATCTGAATATTCTGATTCTTTGTTTTCAGACTACCTCGCAGCGAAGGATTCCTTCCGAGAAGTTTCTCCTTGCTCAGACATTTTCGTTATTGAAGGGGAAGACGAACAACTTCTCGAAGAAAAAGAAGCCATGGATTAAGGGAACTACCCCAACCACTACCACCCCCAAGGAAGACTAAGTGGCCAAGGATCGAGCGACCTATTAGCAGTAGTGACCCATTGGTATCTAAGGTCTCGGAGTGTCCGCCTAGAGACGAAACCCAAATCCCTGCGGCCACTCCTTCATCTCCTCTTCCAAAAGATCCGCCCCAACCTACGAAGGTTACTCCGCAAAGTGTTCCGTGTCAAACTCTTCAAACAACATCTTCCTCGTTGACAATGTCTCCTCCATCCAAAATGTTAAATTTAATGTTCAGGAAACAAGATGGCTCCTACGTTACTTCAGACGAATCTTTGTTGTCCAATGGACCCGCGACTAGTGCCAAAACCCGCGCTCTTGCTCTTCACAAACCACCCCCAAACATGGCTCAACGAGACCATGCCGACCTCTACAACGACTTTTGGGCCTCACAGCTCGACGTAAGCACTGTTTTTGTCCTGTTTCATCATTACCTGCTATTTTTTACGTATATTCTAATAAGTCACCACATTTTGTTTCATATTTAGGCCCTTCTGAATTCTTTCTACCTAGCTCATGCGCAACTTTAACAGCGTGAATTCCAAGCAATAACAACATCTAGATACTGTCAAGCTCCTTGTATAGGAACAAGAACAGGCGTGCAAAGCTCAAGAAAAAGAACTTGATGAGAAAGCTATAATGCTGAAAGAAATTACTCTTCTACTCGGAGAACGAAATCACGAAATTTTGTGATTGAAATCCGACCTTGATATGGCTATTCAGAAGAAGGATGAGGAATTCGAAAAAGGCGCAGCCAAGATGGCCAGTGTGTCTGCTCAAAATTTTCGACTTGGATGGAACCAGGCTTAAATGAAAGAGGAACACAGATGCTTTGAGGGCCGGGATTCGCTTGATGCTTATTACAGATTCACTCCCATGGGTTATCCGCTCATCAAAGGCATGCTTCCAAGTGACGTCCCTTTCCCAGATGCTAGTGCCTCCGTAGAACCAAACAAAGGAAAAGCTCGAGGGGGGTCATCTCGGGGGGAGATGTTTTTCTTGAATGAGACCTTCCGCCTTGCCGCTCTTGTCTCATTGATTATTTTATCCTAGTTTACCTTCTCGTTGTCGCAGATTCTCGTCATCACATATTTTATCGTTACAAGTTTTCCTCTTTTTAATAAAATTAAAGTAGTCGACCTTTTAATGAGAAGCAGCTCATGATGCATTTAAATTTATGACTTTTAACAAATTCAAGTTTGAACGCTGATTATACAAAAACAAATCTCTAACCCATTTGCGTCAAACATCAAGAAGCGTAATAAGTTCATACGAAACATATTAATTGCACGCTTAATTCAAAAGGGTATCCCGAACTACTAGGGCTATCTCAGATTGCCATTTGTCCAACAACAATTACTTAGTGAAAGTGGAATTCCGTATCTAGAACAAATATTTTAATCCTTTTGAGTTCTATTTAAATTAAAAGGTAAAATACCAATAAGTACACATTTTCATCTTATATTTCCCAACCAGTTTGGAGATTTTTGAAAAATTCCAAGCAGATCTGAGTTGGGCTTAGTCTACTCCCTACAAGGACAAAAATAATTAAAGCCTGATCTATTATGAATTTTTCTGACGATTTTGCCCTTGAGAAAAGATGTTAAGCGCTGGACTGTGGCTTCTGACTCCGAGGTCGTCTCTCAGTCCCTCACCCCAAAGTCTCCGTCCCTCACCATCTTTGCTCCACCGGACTCTGCTCCAATTCCACTTCGCCCCTCCCGCTCTGCCCCTCCAAACCCTAAAATGGCTCCCCGCCGGCACCAAGATCCCGACTCTGTTGTCCGGACACTCCCTCGTCGTCACCGCGCAGTTGTCGGATTCCGCAATTTCGCTCCACAACGTCAAGATTACAACCGGGTCGCCGATCTACGATGACAGGTTTCTGATCATTCTCGGAGTCGAGAACTTCTTCGAACCGAATTACCAGGTTCCCGCCCCGATTCGGGTGGCATTTCCAGATCCGAGTTGTAAGATTTGGTTAAAAGCTTCGGTCTTGAAGCTTAAGAGATTTGAATTCAATTTGTGCAGATTGATCTGAACTTAATCAAACTTTGGAACATGCCAATTGCTGCTTAGTATGAGACTGCAGAAATTGGCTTTGGATAATGAGATTGGTCTGTGGTGAATGGGCATCACGCCCAGAAATTAAAACAAAACTTAGCCTCCTCTTTTAAGATTGGTATTTTTTTTTTGTGTGTGTTGTATGACTAGTATCTAATCTTTCTCTCAGTCTAGTGGTAGTGGAACTGGAAGCGAAAGTGGCACACAGACTCAAAAGTCAGTAAGATCAAATAGTGTTGACAAGTCTGAGAACAACAGTGGAAGCAATGATGAGGAACATAATGAGAGTATTGGTTTGAATGTTGGAGATGGAAGTGACAATGGAAGTGGCACTCAGGTAGTTATTATATACCAGCAAGATCTTGGATGGTACTTTCGCACTATTGAAACTTTCACATTAGTTTGTTGAAGGGAAGTTATATATATACGCACACACCCAGACACACATAGGCAGTAACAGCAGAACCAAAAGTTTTAGACTTTGGTAAGCCTATTAAAGTGAATATTTAGCCAACCGCCAACCAGGCCTGTGCATGCAGAGATACAATCAATTATCAATTGTACACATTACTTGATCCAAGCCCAGGCAATCCAAAGCATTTACAGATCTACTTAAGTGATTGCTATTACAAAAAGAAAACAAACAAATAAACTGCTGCACATTTTGTTACAGTATGCCAATAGCAATTAAATAATCATCTCCTATAAGAAAACAAGAAATTAAGTTCATGTAAAACCTGGACTCATAGATATGCACAATGTAATGATCACTGTGTTTCATTTTGCAGAGTTCTTGGACAAAACAAGCTGTAGAAGTTGACAGTCCGCGACAAGTGTTTTCATGGCATCCTGATAGTACTTGTGCCCAAGTAGTTCACTCCAATGCTGAAACATTTGGTAACCAATTGGTTACTGCTACTGCAGAAAGGGAGTGCCAGCCAAAAAAGGAACAACTTGGTATATTTCGAATTTTCTACACCCTTGTGGTTCTGTGCTGATGTTATCATGTATTTCCCTTGTATATGTAGTAGACGTGTGAGTGTGCACACCTATACTTATTTTACTTTCATGATGATTAGGCTGTGTTTTCTTTTTCTAGAAAACTTTACAATGGGGAAAGATCTGGAGATTGGCATGACCAGCAAGAGAGATCTGCAGCTTGAGCATGGTAATGACTTTCTAACAAAACCAGCAGGCACAAGACAGAATAGTCTGCTCAAGATAGGTTCCAGTAAATATGACAAGCAGATTAAAAAGGGGCAGCTGAACTTCAGTTGTGAGAGTCCTTCCAGCAAGTTAAACTATGATGGTGCTACTATAACAGGTGCTATCACTAATACCACTGATCCCCAGATGGAGAGCACACAATTTGAAGCTTCTAACAGACATTTTTTGGCCTCAGACGTTAGCAATACAGCCAATAATAATGCTGATGAACTACCATCCCTAGAGCTCAGTTTGAAATGTATGTTGACTGTCTTTGCTCCTCTTGACCAAGCAATGGAGAATCCTGTACAACACCCCTCAATCTCTCTTAGTTTATCTCTTAGTTTCTGGGAATGAGCATCATTCCCGGCTATATGTTCGCGGATCCATCCTTTCCATTTGGTTAATCGGTTTTCTTTGTTTCTAAGTTTCTCTCTTACTTTATGGGAATGAGCATCTACTATTCTTGAAAGTTAGTTTCTACTAAATATTGTTAAGCTTATGTCTCATATTGTAAATATCAAACCAAGGATATGAAATCTTGTGAATATCAAACCAAGAGTCCAAGAATATGAAATCCTAGATACGGCACATGTTAAGCTTATGTTAATTCGAGACCGATACGGCGTCATTGCTGCACAAGCGTTCTCGTTGTCGACTTTAATAAAATTTTATTGACCTCAATAAAACAGTTTATTAACCCCAATAAAACAGTTTATTGATCTCAATAAAACAGCTTATTGACCTCAATAAAATTTTATTGAGGTCAATAAAATACAAAAAGGTGATGCTCCTTTATTTTTTGCTGATTGAGACCCAGAAACTAAAATTTCACTGATTTTATAAAATTTTATTGACATCAATAAAACAGTTTATTGACCTCAATAAAATACACAAAAGTGATGCTCATTTGTTCTTTCTCTCCTAAGTTCTACCACGGAAAGTATTGATTCCTTAAAATTTTTTATTGAGGTCAATAAAAAAGACTTGGCATTTTTGGAGTTGATTTCGGATCAAAGGTTGATTTTCGAAAACTTCGATTTGGACCCAAAACGCGTCCTAGAACACCGATTTATTACAACTTGCTAATTTACCTACAAAACACACAAATATACATTAATACTATTATTTAGCCTTTAGAGAAACATTATTCAAGCAATTAAAGGCACTTTGTGTACGTAAAATACGTACACATTACTCAGGTTCGTTGATTGGCTGAAGAGAAGAGCTTTGCATTATATTACAAGACAAAGCAAAATACATTTGCCACTTCCCTCCGTCCAAAAAATCAAGAAGCTTGCTTGTTCTTCGTCTTCTTCATTTACCAGAATGTATATATCTCTATCTTTATACTAAAGAAAGAAAGTTTTATTGACCTCAATAAAAAAATTTATTGACCTCAATAAAATTTTATTGAGGTCAATAAAATTCACAAAGGTGATGCTCCTTTGTTCTTTGTTGATTGAGACCCAGAAACTAAAATTTCACTGATCTTATAAAATTTATTGACGTCAATAAAATTTTATTGAGGTCAATAAAATACACAAAGGTGATGCTCCTTTGTTCTTTGTTAATTGAGACCCAAAAACTAAAATTTCACTAATCTTATAAAATTTTATTGACCTCAATAAAATTTGTTTGGCAACTTGAAGTCCTGTACATAATCAAATCAAGGAAATACACAAGAATTATTGACCTCAATAAAAGTTTATTGACCTTAATAAAAGTTTATTGACCTCAATAAAATTTTATTGACCTCAAGAAAACAGTTTATTGACCTCAATAAAATTTTATTGTGGTCAATAAAATACTCAAATGTGATGCTCATTTGTTCTTTCCCTCCTACCACGGAAAATATCGACAGTTTATTGACCTCAATAAAATTTTATTGAGGTCAATAAAATACACAAAAGTGATGCTTCTTTGTTCTTTCTCTCCTACCACTGAAAATATCGTTTTCTCAAAAAAAATTATTGTGGTCAATAAAATCTGTCAGTGGCAGTTTCGTAATTTTTGTAAAATGTATAATACATAAACGTAAATTGGTCAATTAATGGACCGGGAGGGCACCGTGTTTTTGCCTAGTCCTTGATGGTAAATATTTGTCAAAATTTGTCCTTATGGGTCAAGAACCCTAAATTAAACTTGTGACCACACAAATCTTTCACATAGGAAAATTTTGCGAATGAATCAAGTTCAAATTAATGTCCACATGTGTATGTTTTCCAAAACTTCAAACTCACATGCCCACATGGATAAATTTACTAATAATGATAAGCTCAAATCCCTACGCGGATAACTTACCAAGGTTTAAATTCAATTGAATTCCTACAGTACCTTTACCAAAGTGAATCCAAACTCTCAACAGATTCAAACTTCAGAGAAACTTTACCTTTGTCTTATCCCTGTTGTTGTTTAATTCTTATGTGAAATTCAAACATTTCAAAATTCAAATGGAGCCTTATCAATTACCTGTGCGGCTCGCCTTTTGGTTCCTATAAATATGTTTTCCACGCTCTCTATTAATTTGCCAGAGCCTTGCCTTTTTTAAACGCCTCACGCCTACTGTCACGCGTCACTAAAAGTTTTTGTAAACTTACTTATGCGATGTTGTACTCGAATCTAAGAATACGAATACTAACCTGTAGCTGACATGGTTGTTCTTGGTAATCTCCTCTGATCTATTGATTAGCTATCTCTTATGGCAAAGATTTCTGAAAGCTTGTGATAGAGCAGGGACCAAGACAACATATATATAGCCTTAAGATCTAGGTACCTTACCATAAAGGTTTCTATTGAAGTATGCTAGTAGGAGTCCGGACGGTTCGTGGAGTCCGGATAGATTGGACGGGTTGTGGAGCCTGGAAGTATCAACAGCCCTTCGGAGTCCGGACGGTGTATAGAGTCTGGACAGATTGGACGGGTTATGGAGTCTGGAAGTATCATCTGCCCTTCGGAGTCCGGATGGTGTATAGTGTCCGGACAGATTTGTGCTTCTCCTCTTTCCTTGTTTTCTGGAACCTTTGTTTTTTCTTTGTCTGAGGGAACCTCTATTCCCAGTTGTATGGCGTTTTTTAGGAGTAAATTCTGGATTAGTGGCTCAAGCTGATTAGTGGCTAAAGCTTGTTTTGTATCTTCCTATATATTTGTTGTTCCTTGTACAAACATCACTATGAATGAATACACATAGACATTATATTCAAATCAGTTCATCTTTCTATTCAACAGTTTCCTAGTCCTATATTGAATAGGCTTAATTCTTGATTCCATGTACTAAGTGGATTCCTAATGATACAAGTTATGGCCAATAGAAGCTTGCATCCCTAATCAAAATAGGAAAGATATTGAATATCACTTGACATAGTTCGATCACTTCATCTGTCTGAATGTAAACAAGTTGTTGTTGACCAAAAGCATATGAATGAGTTCACAAAACCTTACAGTTTTTTCATTCGACCAACGTGATGGCGCCTTAATACCCCTGTACCAAGACCAGCCAACCCCTCTTACACTCTTGTCTAAGTGTTTCTTTGCCTTACTAAGCGAGCCTAACTCTCTTAGTGTGGTGCACTCACACTCTTTCTTGTCTTTCTCTAGATAACGCACGCCACGTGTAAAGCACCCTTGTGCTTCTCTCACACTCAAGTGTTTATTATTCTCACTCACTCTTAATGTTTCTAACTAACGTACACTTAGTGTTTCTCCAACCTTGCAGCCACTGCTTGGTTCACATGAAATATAAAGTAATCACACACAATGTACGGGAAATCCCAACCTTTATTTTTTAACTCAAACAAAGGACTTGTGTTGGATCTTTACACTTCATATCTCATCATCGAAGTCTCAATAGTTTGGCTATTTATAGAGTAGCCTACTCTTGGAAGTTAACAACCCTAACTTCCCTAGGCACACACTTGGCAAGCTAAGCATGATTTATGCTTGCAGTTGACACCCTAACCGCTTAGAATCAGATTGGCCTAGCCAATCTTATCTATTTCATTTGTAGTTAACACCCCCAACTACCTAGGGTTGTGTTAGCAGCACGCATGCTTGCCAAGTCTCGCAAAACAACTTCCCTTAACCATTTGGTGTTATCCTTGCATGGCCAACCGCTTGGGAGGTTATTGCTCCCCCAAAACCTCCATTGAACTGCCAATGCCAACTTCCCTCATGTGCCTTGCAGTTGCCAGCAACTTCTTTTGCTTGCCCACACTTGCCTTGTGCGCCGCGCATGTCAGCCTTGCCCTTGCATGCCATGCCCTTGTAGGCCTTGCACATTGCCAACGCCCTTGCCAGCCCTTGCTTGCTGCCAGAGTCCTTCCCAGCCCTTACTTACTGTCAGCGCCCTTGCCAAGCACGCTTCTATGTACCCTTGCATGAATGCCAGTGTCCAACGCTGCACCTTTGCTTCCCATTGTGCACTGCCTACTCAAGCATGCCGCACCTTTGCTTCTAATGTGCTTCTAATATCCCGGTTTCTAAAATTTCCTTTTAAGTTAATTTTTAAATTCGTCTTAAAGACAATCATTAGTCTATTAAAGAATGCCTAAAATAACTTGGACTTTTAATTTTATTTTAGCGTGGGTTGATAGTGTGCGATGTTACGAAAATATGGGCGCAGACAGTGCCTAAATCGGAGTTTTTTTTTTTTTTTTGATAAGAAAAGGAAAATTACAACCTAAAGCCTCTAATACAACCAGAATTGAATAAATCAAAATTATGCGCTTGCAAGACTTGGAAAGGTAAACCGTTGAACCAAAGCATCAAATCTTGGTAGGAGTGGCCAAGAGAAGCGGCCGAATCAGCTGCAAAGTTAGCTTCACGGTAAATATGAGGGAAAGAAATTGACTCAAATTGCTTGGCAAGAGAAATAACATCCATCACAAGACTTTTGAGCCGCCAAGGAATAGGAATGCAACCACGAACACAGTCGATAACCAGCTTAGAATCACCTTCAACTTGGATCTTCGCAAGGCCTTTTTGAAGAGCAGTAGAAAGCCCTTCACGTAGAGCAAGAGCTTCCGTAACCGGAACATTAAGTGAGTAAGACTTCTTTGCACCCACAATAAGAGGGTTGCCAACATCATCTCGAATTATAAAACCAATGGCAGCACTATCAGGACGAGATACCGAACCATCAAAGTTTAATTTAGTAAAACTTGAGTCAGGAGGTTTCCATTTAATTGGAGACATAACATGACTCTTATGAAATTGAGAAGGAGGATTGGCAATCCAAAATTCACAACCAATTGAGTAAGCAACATGTATCACTTTAGAAGGGTGAGGAATAACCTGTTTGAAAATCCATTTGTTTCTTGAATCCCAAATTTGCCAACAAATGAGTAAAATATGAGAGAACAATTGTTTATCATTGTCTAAAGAAAATAGATTATCCATCCAACTAATCAAGTTGGGAGCATTGTCAGGAGTGGAGGAAAGACCACTCATAGTCCAGACTTCCTTTGCAAAAGGACATTGACAAAACAGATGATCCATGCTTTCAACATTGTTCTGGCATAGAGCACAGTTAGGATCCAAATTATGCATAAAACGACTCAATCTATCTCTAGTTCTTAACCTACCTCTGAGAAGTAACCAGCTGAAAATCTTCACTTTAGGAGGAATGTTAAGTTTCCATATCATATTTAAAAGCTTTGTTTTAGGATGAGGGGATAGATCATTGTATTGTAACCAAGTAGCAGACTTAATAGAGAACTGACCATTGGCTGTAGGTCCCCAAATGAAATCATCCTCTTGATCAGATATAGGAATGGGAATAGACAAAATATGCCTGACCGTGTCTTGATCAAGTAAGGATAAGAGTTTATCTCTATCCCAACAATTATTTGTTATAAAATCAGAGACATTAGCATTCCAATCCAGATTAGTCCTTAAATTCTCAGGAATTAAGTTTGCTAGAGGAAAGGGGAAGACCCAATTAAAAGTCCAAAAATTAATGGATTTTCCATTGCCTACAATCCATCTTAAGCCTTTAGTCACAATTTCCCTGCTGTCAAGAATACTATTCCAAGCTTTTGAATTATGTTGCTTTTTTCTAGCAGAAAATAAATTACAATTCCTAAGGTATTTTTTCCTAACTAAGTCAACCCACCAGTTATCCGGTTCCTTAATAGTTTTCCAAGCAAGTTTAGCAAGGGCAGCAATGTTGAAAAAACTAGCAGGTCTAACTCCTAATCCACCAACAAATTTGGGCTTACAGATTTCCCGCCAAGCAACAGCAGGGGTAGAAGCATCTGAGCCCCAGAAAAAAGATCTATTGGCTTTATCCAAAGCAGAGGTCACCTTAGGTGAACATTTGAAGCACGACATTACATGGTTTGGCATTCCAGATAAATTTGATTTGATCAAGGTGAGTTTTCCAGCTCTAGACAGCGTATTGCTCTTCCAACCAGCTAACTTTTTAGAGATTCTTAATAAAAGTTCCTGGGTATTGATGGGATCTTTCCAAAAGATAATATTATGTATTCCTAGATATTTTCCAATAGTTGTCTTATGTTGAATGCCAAGGATGTTGGAAATCAAGTTTCTGTCCTGATTATTGACATTTTTTGAGAAATAAAGAGAAGATTTATGAAAGTTGATTTTCTGACCTGAAGCAGTGGAAAAATCATCAAGAATTTTCAAGATCTTCCTGGCTCCAGTTCTTGAAGCTTTGCCAAAAATCAAACAATCATCTGCAAACATGAGATTTGAAATTCTCAGACCATGTGGAGAAGAAAGGAGACCAATATGATTTTTCGTTTTAAGAGCAGTCCTATTCAAAGTTCTAATGAGAGGTTCCATGCAAAGAATAAAAATATAAGGAGAAAGAGGGTCTCCCTGTCTAATTCCTCTAAGCGGTTTAACATTTCCTTCAGGTTTACCATTAATTAAGATAGAAAAGGAAACAGATGTAATGCATTCCATGATGAGGTTAATCCATGAACTACAGAAACCAAATTTAGATAAAACTGCATTAATGTAATTCCAATCTAAAAAATCATAAGCCTTCTCCAAATCAAGTTTGACAGCCATCGCACCAAGATGGCCTTGCTTCCTGTTAAAATCTGAAAATAGTTCATGAGCAATAAGAATATTATCAATTATGGATCTCCCAGGTGCAAAGGCTCCTTGGTTTTGAGAAATACACATCATCAGAATAGGTCTTAATCTATTCACAATAATTTTAGAAATGATCTTATAAATAACATTGCAAAGACTGATGGGGCGAAAATGAGAAACAGTTTCCGGGTTTTCCACCTTAGGGATCAAGGCAATATTTGTTCTATTAATTTCCTGCAAGGAAGACTTGTTAGTAAAGAAATCTTGTACCACATTTATCACAGACGATTTAATTTCATTCCAATAGGTTTGATAAAACATAGCATGCAGTCCATCCGGACCAGGTGCTTTAAGGGCACCAATAGAACAGACAGCTGCAAAAATTTCATCAGCAGTAGTAGGTGCAGTGAGGATTAAGTTCATATCATTTGAAATACAGGGCTCAATAATGTCAAGAAAGTCATTCATGTTTTGAGCTCCAGGAGGGGAACTAGGGGTAAATCTTTTTTTAAAGTCTTGTACAAAAGTTTTGATCAAGTCATTCTCATTTAAAATCCAAACACCGGAATCATTTTTAATTTTATTAATATGATTTCTCTTCCTTCTAATAGAGGCTTGCATTTGGAAGTATTTAGTATTTTTGTCACCAAGCTTAAGCCAATTGGCTCTTGCTTTTTGAGCCCAAAAGATTTCTTCATTTTTGTGCAGATCATAGCTTGCTCTTGAAAGTTCCATGTTTCTATTCCTGAGGTAGTCAGAAAGATGGTCAGACATGAGCTGAGATTGAATAAGACTCAGTTGTTCATGATTATCTTTTATTTTAGTGAATAAATCACCAAACACATTCTTATTCCAATTCCTAGCCAATAATTTAAAACTATTACTCAAAGAAATAAACTTTTCCATTGCATTTCCAGTGACCTGGTTACTCCAAGCATTTTTAACAATATTAATGAAATCATCATGAGTAGTCCACATTGCTTCAAACTTGAAATTTCTGGCAGAGGAAGGTTTAGAATGATTTAGGGTTAAACAAATAGGACCGTGATCAGATCCAACAATTGGTAGATTTTCTAAAGAAACAAAAGGAAAAGCACTCATCCAAGCAGGGTTAGCAAGAGCTCTATCAAGCCGTTCATAAATAATAGTATCATCTCTATGATTATTAGTCCAGGTATAAGGAATACCAGAAGCAGGTAAGGAAAAGAGTTGTCCATTGTTTAAAAAATTTTGGAACCGATTCATGTAAATGTTGGTTGTAGAAATGCCACCTAGTTTTTCATTTGTATGCAAAATATTATTGAAGTCTCCAGCCACCAACCAAGGTTCATTGTTGCTAGGTTTATAATGAAGAATTTCCTGGAATAAACTAGGTTGTCTAGATTTTTGAGGGTACATATAAACAAAGGTCACAAACCACGAAAAGGACTTGGACAAATCAGAAAATAAACAATGCAAAAACCTCTCATGCTTAAAGACAATATTTATATTAATAGTTCTAGATTTCCAACATAACAAAAGACCCCCACACTGCCCAGTGGCTGGAACACAATCAAAATTATCAAAATACAGCCTAGAGGCTATAGACCTAGACTGTTCTTTATCTGCTCGGGTATCTAAGATACAAAATAAGTCTAGTTGCAAAAGATTGGAATAGTAATTAGCTTGGGAGCCAAAACCATCCCGTGAACAGCCACGGGCATTCCAAATTAGCATCTTCATGGGGTGGGGTTAACAGAGTTGGAACCCATGTCCAAATCATCATCAGTGTTATACATATCCCTGGACCTCTTCCTTATTATCTTAATCTCCATAGCTTCCTCATAGTTCATTGGGTCCTCTGGTTCCTCAAAGAAACCATCACCACCATCAGTATCATCAATCAGGACATCATCATTAATTTCTGCATCAGGATTGGCATAAACAGCCGTATCATTCTGGACTACCTCAGTAGCATCCTGGAAGGCTTCCTGATAATCAATATCATAATCTTTAGCTACTGGAGCAAGAGATGACCAATGGTTGGAAATATTTGTAATAATTTTATTAAAACAGACAGGATCAAGGTTATAACAGAATTCATGTAAAGAGAGGGGACTAAAAATAGGAGCATCAATATTAAAGTCAGGCCAAGTGTTTGCATCAGATTTATCATAAGAAAAAAGAGATAGAGTTACCTCTTCAATAGAATCAGGGAGAATGATAATGTTATTATCATCAACTTGTCTCTCACTGAGACTGATCCTGGTTCTAGCTCCATTGCCTCCATTACCAGCATTGAGTGGAGAGGCAGGGACACTTAGGGCACGGGTACCAACAGTAGGCCTTGTACCACCACGACCATTGTAGTTCCTAGTAACACCACGGTTACGAGCTCTACTTACAGCAGTCCAGTTCGGGGAAGATTGCTCCGAATCTTCAGCATCACGAGTTGCTTGAGTACCATGACCACCATTGACTGCATTTGCATAGGTTGTAACAGGTTGAGGGAAGAAAACCATAGCATCATTGGATGCAAATAAATGAACTCCTTCAACTCCCTGCATCTCAGGAGGATAAATGGCAGGTTCATCTTGTAAGCGATCGACCATCAAGAAGTGTCGCTCCATGACACGGGCAGGGCAAGCTTCAAACCTGTGAGTAAAATTTCCACAGAGAAAGCATATCTCGAATAAAGCTTCATAGCTAACCCGAACAGTGGAGGGTTCCTCACTAGCATCATATGGGTGAAGCACCAGAATGCGCTTGAGGGGCAGCCTGAGATCAATTTCAATGCAGACACGAGCAAAGATACAATGCTCGCCTCGGATAGTTGCATCATCAACTCGAATGAAGCGCCCCAAAACTTGGACAATACTTGCAAGCATATCAGCATCCTAGTAGTGCAAGGGGAGGAAAGGCAACCTGACCCAGATAGCCAGTTTTTCAATCTTGGCAAAAGTTGCAGAGAAAGTTGGTGTCCAACGTCTGAGGTGGAAAATTCTTCCCTTGACAAACCAGGGGCGATTGTCAAGGACATAGCCCAAATCATCCTCATTGGTGAACTCAATGCGGAACCATTGATTTCCCAATCTGTCGATAGTAACTGTACCTTGCAGGCCAGTCCAGTTGGCCAGGCATTTAGCCTTAACCACAGCAGCTGGAACAGGCCTACCAAAAACTTTTCCAACTAAGCAGAACTGTTGGTAATGGTTTAGGAATTGCACAGGAGGATTGGGGATTCTGATATGTGTTTCATCACGCTCAACAGTAATAGAAACACCATTAGCATTTACAACCCTTGGTGGTTCATTAACTGCAGGATGCAAGAACGGGCTAGGCCATTGGAAGTTGGGAGGGTTTCTGGATGAGCTAGCTTGAGCTCTAGCATTGGGTGAGAAAGCCATTTCAGAAAGAAGGAGGGGTACAATGAAGGAGAAAGAGAGCAACTGTAGATGGATTTGAGCCTGGAAAAACCACCAATATATAGGCAAAGTGAAGATCAAGGAAACTTGGAGAAGAGGGAATTGATAATAGTGTAAGTGAATTGGATTGGATGGGAGTAATAATTGTGAAAAGGCGTGGTGCAGGAGTAAATGCAGAGACAAAGGTAAAGAGATCATAAAATGCAAAAGGAATTGGAAACGATTCTCTGGAGAAGAGGAAAAAAAGATCAGAAGACTCATATCACGCCAGATGTCACAAGGTAGGTGATCAAAAGCAGCAAGTTGAACAACCAGACCATTACTATCAAACCCAGACCAAGCGAGGTCTAAGGAGCCTAAGGGGACCTGCAAAAAGCAGAAAACGAGAGAAGCAAGAGCAAGGCAAAGGATTTCGCTGAAAAACGAGGACGAGGCAAAGACGAAGAGAGCATAAACGTCACTAATACACCAATTAGGCCAGACCAAGTAGTAGGAAATAATCATGAGAAGGAGATGGGAAAACTGGGGAAGCCCCAAAAGCATCCAGAAACAATGAGTGTAATTATGGATTAAGCAAGTAATCATGGATAACACCACCACAGGAAGATCAATTGAAGAAAACAAGATTCTAGCTAATAATTTACTGCGAAACCAAGGCATAATCCACCTAACAACCCACGCAATCCAGAGAATCGGCTCAAGGAACCCCAGAAGAACAAGAAACCCTAGAGTTCGCAGAATCCCAATTTGGGCGCGTGAGGCGCGTTCCAGTTTTTTCACGGGTTGGGCCATGTATACTCTGCCTAAATCGGAGTTGAAATGAAGATTTTACGAAAGTTTTAGTGTAAGTAAAAAAAAAAAAAAAAAAGGGTCTGCACCGACATTAGAATCAGCACCAACCCCTAAGGGGTTAAAAATTAGGATGTTGAACTAGGAAGGTTCACGAACCAAACAAAAAAAACCCGCTGCCATTTTTCTCCACCGACGCCGCTTCCATTTTCGGCCACCTCCGGCTAAACTTTTTACACCAATCTCTTCGTCTCGTTCCCAGATTTCTAACCATATAAGTTTCCCAACCTATAATTCATTATGTGTGACGAATCGAAGTAAAGAAGTTTTGGGTTTTCCGGCGATTTTTCACGAATTCCGGCCAAACGATCAACTTTCCGAGGAAACCTCAAGGTATAAACTTGTTCTATTTCTCTTGGACTTTCATTTGATTATAGTTTTGCCATTAGTTTTAGAAAATTTGAAGATTGGTGAAAAACCCCCACGGGTTTGCCGTGTATGGCGACTTGTGAGGCCATTTTTGGTCTCCCTGAACCTCAAAGGACCATTTAGGATGAGTGGGCATTATATAAAATCTTAAATTAGCTAATTTGGATGGAAAGTTGATTATTAGGTTACTACCTTTGATGGCTGCCACCAGTTTTGAGGCTGTTATTTAGTAATTTAGCCATTGGTTTGTTGAATATAGGTATCTAGTTATGAACTTTTTGGAATTTCAGATTAGTAGAGCTTAAGAATAAACAGAAAATTATGTCGTCGATAAGATTATCAATCATAAGGATATACTCAAGCTCAAGTTTATTTAAATATCTAAATTGTGGGACTAAGAAACTCCATTAACCTGTTGTGGTGGGGTGTCCAGAGTAATTTAAAATGGAATATAAAAAGGCCTGGTTGTGGTTGAAAGTAAGGAAGTTTTCATGGAGCAGGATGTAGTTAAACGAAATTGAAGTCGATTGTGAATTAAGAGAGATTTCGGGACGTTGTTACGTCAATTAATATTATTCGCCGTTGGGACGAATTCACTTTACATTTTAATTGAGTAAATTGTTGTCAAGCCGAAAATAACTATTAAATATTGGTTTAGGTGAAATTGTCGAGCCTGCATCCGGAGACAATTCCGAGAATGACCGTGCTTAGAGCCTAGCTGCCATATACACAGTTAGTGGACTTTGTTTTTAAGTAAATGCATGCAATCTTTCTTTTAATCATTTAATTAATTATTTTGATTAAGTCGATTCTTTTTATATTCAAGAAATTCAAGTTTTATTGATAATCCGAGATTTCTAGTTTGAATGATTATTTGAAATCAAGCATATTTTTCATAAGCAAAAAGAAGAATTTGAATTTGATATATACATGTTTGTTTATTGAGATCGATGAAAATCTTGGATGCATTATGAATAGAAAGAAAGTTTTAAATTATCTTATGAGTACCCAGATATAATGCATGATTACTTAGGTTACGTGCACTAGACCGACATATATTACTACCTGTGTGATGAGGGAATTCCGCATTGGGCCTATACAATGAGAAATTTTCGTGTAGGTTACCAACTCCCCACTTATACGATGAGAAAATTTTGTGTAGGTGTGACCAATTTATCCCCCACCCCCTTTGCAATGAGAAAATTCCGCATAGTTATACGTCATGGGTACAAATTTGGTAATTGTCTATATATGGACTTTCAGATTATCTTTAAGTTAAAATTACCTGATGCATATTTATGAGATTTAAGTAGTTTGATATTGTTTATAATTTCGTACCGAAACATCATTTTTCTTAGCCATTAGCATATTTGAGTTACACCCAGTTTTCAAGGTTAAATTGCATTAGTTTCAGCTTACTAGTTTTGACATGTTATAAGTTTGATTGCATGCCAAGGGTTTGCGAAAGAGAAATGATTTTCCAAAAGAAAAAGGATTTTAAAGAAAGGTTTAAATTAAATTTATTTTTGTCCACTCACTGAGCTTGTCTCACATTTTTAATGGTTTTCTTTTGGCCCTTTCGTTTTTCCATTTTGCCCAAGTATAGTCGAGGTCGGACCAGCGAACGTCGAGGCAAATTTTGTGTACATATTCAGCGTCGTCGGACTCGTAGGACCCCTCTTCTTTTGTGTTTGGTTTCTTTTCATCGTAGAATATGTAATCTATGCTCTGAATACTAAAAGTGAAACTACTTAATGTATATGGTTTTGGGGTCTAATACCCTTTTTGCTTAATGGTGATTGTTTATATTTAGTGGGGACAAGATGTCCTATGGAGTTCGGGTGGTGTTTTGGATATTTTAGAAGTGTTATTTGAAATATTTAGGTTTTGGGTTGTCTATTTTCAGGGGAAGTTATGCCGAATTTTTGGTAGAATTTCTCCTATGATGGAACCCACATGGCCACCTTGGATTTCAGGGTGAAATCTAGGGCGGGTCCTCCGAGTTGCCCACACAAGCATGCCGCACATGCCATGCGCTGCCTACTCTCAGCGCATGGGCTTCCTTCGCTTGCTACCATGCCTTGTTTCCTTTGCTTGGTGGGTTCTGCCCCCACCAACACTTGGGCTTGGCACAAGGTCCATCCATGCCTAATGTTTCTCCCCGCTTGATTAACAAGGGGATAACAAACCTCCCCTACTTGAACCTGACGATGCCCTCTTCGTTTGCTCATTCGGGGCCTGATTTGTTGACTCCGCATCCTCTTCGCCTTCTCTTTAGCACTTTGCAATCCCTGAAAATTCTTCCCAAAGTTCATCCACTCTAGCTTGATCACCTTAGCCAGATCTAAACCGCAGTTCACCACACACTTTTTCCACAAGGTCGTCCAACCTAGCTTATCTTTCGACTTCTGCCGGGTTGTACCAACCTTGTTCCATTCGTTCTGTACTCTCCGAGTCCTCATCGTTGCTTTCTTCCTTGGCATCATCACTACCCATATCATTGTCATCATCACTGATAACAATGACTTCCTCTTCAATTTCAGCGGCATCCTCGCCCTTAATCACCAAGACTCCATCATCAGAAGTCTGATCAGCAACTATGTTCTTCGTTTCATCATCGAGCACGATGATTTCCTACATGTCCAGGCCATAGTTCATCTCATCATGCTTTCCAACCTGCAACTTCCAGTCATATTCATAGACTGCAAGTGCTCTCTTGTAATGCTCGTACTGTTGGCTAAAAGATTTGAATGGAGCAAACATCTCTCTCACCCAAAACCAGGGTTGTGTAGAGATCGAACTTGCTTCCCAGCAACAATCTTGCCCATATACTCACTGTCAAGTGGGCTGCTGCAATTTCTGCCTCCTCTAGAGAATGGGCATGGTTGTTCATGAATGGCATCATCTCTTTGTCCATCTAGAAAATGGCTCTAGCGTCCACAACTGATGAGAAGACTCTGATGTCTCGGCTGGAATGGACATACATGTCCACGAAAACTTTTAGGGCATTGGGGTCATTAGTCACGAATTCCCCAATCATTTTCGCATCTGCCTCAGCACTCATGGCGTTTAGCAACACCATGGTGTTCACTTATGCTTGGGCATCTTCATTGTGGATTTCTTCAATTGTCATCATGGCTGCTGCACACTCTTTGTTTGGGCAATTTCATGCAAAATGGGAACCTTTGCAAATGAAGCAGCCTGCAAACTACTTTTTATCATTTGCAATTGCAGCAAGGGCAGTTACCAGGTTTTTGTAACCGCCCTTAACTGCTCATGTCTGCAGAAAACTGCATCCAGCATGTCCAAAATGGACAACTGCTTTACCTTTTCTGTTTGCATTCTCCTTTTTCTTGTCCAAACGCACGGCAGCTGCCTTGTAATGTAGCAATCTTTCCTCCACAACCAACGCAGAGGTAAGGTCACGCACATCTTGCCTCCTTAACTCCATCTGCGCCCATGGTTGCAATCCTGCCATGAAATTAAATAGTTTGTCCTCCTTGGACATGTTGCTTATATCAAGCATTAGGGAGCAAAAGTCTTTGCAATACTCCCTAATCTAGATTCCCATCTTAAGCTCCTTCAAGGACTCGCGCGCCAGCCAAGCCGAGTTGCAAGGCAAGAATTGCGCCCTGAGTTCCTTCTTTAGCATCTCCCACTCCTCTATGGCAGATCTATCACCATTCTGGTCCTCTTGGACACTCGTTCGCCACCAAAGTTTTGTATATCCCGTGAGACACATGCTTGCCATGGTCACCATCTTATCTTCGGCAATATGGGCAGCCTTGAAATACTGCTCCATATCCCACAAGAAGTTCTCTAACTCCTTGGCGTTCCTCGAGCCTTGGAATGGCTCCGGTTCTGGAATCTTGATCTTTTGAACGACACCTCTTTCGCTCTTTCCCCCGACATTGATGATTGGCCTCTTCACCAATGTCACCTCTCCATCAAGATCATCCAGCCTTGTTTTTATCAAATCTGATAGAGCAATAGTATCGAGGACAGAAGTCTCCGTCCTTTCCTCCATCTATTGAGCATGTTGAATGAATGCCTCTCGCAAACCAGTCAACTCTACCCTTAACTGCTCCTCTTAAACAACAAGGTTCACAACATTGTCTGTTACCAGCGCACCAATAAAGTCTTCGAAGTGTGTTATCCAGTCCTTCAATGTGTCATTCCCGCTAGCCATCCTCTGTGACTTCTGGCAGTATCGGAGTAAACAACTCTTTCTTTTATGCTTCGTAAGCGTGTTTAGTACAAGCTAACCCAACCAGGCTTGCTCTAATACCAAATTGTTACGCATCACTGAACTTTTTTCGTTCGACCAACGTGATGGCGCCTTGATACCCCTATACCAAGACTAGCTAACCCCTCTCACACTCTTGTCTAAGAATTTCTTTGCCTTACTAAGCGAGGCTAACACTCTTATTGTGGTGCACTCACACTATTTCTTGTCTTTCTCTAGACAACACACGCCATGTGCAAAACACCCTTGTGATTCTCTCTGTTGAGGGGGTTCTTTGATTATTGCATGACTAGGCCCGAAATCAAAGATTTCGATAAGTGATTCTACATGAAATGGGCTTGACAGCGTGAGCATGGTGTGGGAGCTGGAAATACACAGCAGTGAGAGAATTTGGATGGTTTGGGAATTGGGTATTGCTGGAGGAGGATGATGAAGTTGATGGACGAGGGGTGGCTTATGTTTGGTGGTGCTTTATTGCTTGTGCTGGGAGATGGAGATATTGCATGAGAGAGGGATGAAATTGGGTTTATGTGAGGATGAGCATGAGATTAGAGAGTGAGCATGAGAGAATGAGGGTGAGTCTGAATTGTATTGTGCTTGTTCGGGTGTTGTTGAATGAGGAAGAGAGTGAGAGTGAGGCTCTATTTATAGAGGTGTGAGGGTATTGGGATAATAATATAAAAATGAATAATACTATAAAATGGGATAGTGGATCATGTATTGGAATTGGGTTTCTGATATGGGCTTTGGGCCTATTAAGGGTTGATCCAATTCTCTTGTTCACCATTTCATTCATAGTTTAAACTATTAGGCATGGATTTCGGACCCAAGATCGAAATCACCAATAGTTTAAATCAAGAATGAGCATAATGTATTTCCGTTACCTCCCACACCACACCTACTTCTGTAAGCCCCAGAAGCATGATTGTGGCTTGGGTCCACATGTGTAGCATGACGGTTTGGCATGGTGAATTTGACTGATGATAGAATATATAGCTTTATTGCCTTTTTCAGGTCTCGTTGCATGTATATTTTCTCATTGGGCCAAAAATGTGTAAAAGGCATGTCTCGTGCTTTTTGGGGTATCAACACTCTCACACTCAAGTGTTTATTGTTCTCACTCACTCTTAGTGTTTCTGACTACCACTTGGTGTTTCCCCAACCTTGCAGCCACTGCTTGGTTCACATGAAATATAAAGCAATCACACACAATGTACGAGAAATCCCAACCTTTATTTCTTAACTCAAACAAAGGATTTGTGTTGGATCTTCACACTTCATATCTCATCATTGAAGTCTCAACACTTTGGTTATTTATATAGTAGCCTACTCTTGGAAGTTAACAGCCCTAACTTCCCTAGGCACACACTTGGCAAGCCAAGCATGATTTGTGCTTGAAATTAACATCCCTAACCAGCTAGGATCACATTGGCCTAGCGCATCTTATCTATTTCATTTGTACTTGACACCCCCAACTACCTAGGGTTGTGTTGGCAACACGCATGGTTGCCAAGTCTCGCAAAGCAACTTCCCTTAACCACTTGGTATTATCCTTGCATGGCCAACCGCTTGGGAGGTTATTGCTGCCCCAAAACCTCCATTGAACTGTCAATGCCAACTTCCCTCGTGTGCCTTACACTTGCCAACATCTTGTCTTCCTTGCTCACAATTGCCATACGCGCACGTGCATGTCAACCTTGCCCTTGTAGGCCTTGTACACTGTTAGCACCCTTGCCAGCCCTTGCTTGCTGCTAGCGCCCTTGCCAAGCTCGCATCTGCCGTTGCGCGCGTGCCAGCGCCTTGCGCTGCACCTTTGCTTCCCAATGTGTGTTGTCTACTCAAGCATGCCGCACCTTTGCTTCTAATGTGCGCTGTCCACACAAGCATGTCGCACATGCAATGCGCTGCCAATAAGTAGCGCATGGGCTTCCTTCGCTCACTGCCACAGCTTGCTCCCACGCCTTGTTTCCTTTGCTTAGTGGGTTCTGCTCCTTCAACACTTAAGCTTAGCATAAGGTCCAACCATGCCTAGTATTTCTCGACGCTTGATTAACAAGGGGGTAACACCTACCAATCCTCCTAAAGATAGGCAAGTTCATCTGAACCTGAATATCAAAGCTGACATTCCCAACGACAATCGAGCCAACACCGCTCCAAACAATCCTGATGTGTATCACCGTTATGGTACTGCCACAAGCAGCCATGTTCCAGTTGGCCCTGTTCCACCTCCGTGCTGCATAGTCATCCGTGCTTTGGTTAATCCTCAGCACCAGGAAAACAACTTCCCGCCGTCGATGAGCAGACTCCGGACCTATCTGAGAAACCTATTTTGATTCCTTCGGATGACTCCTCAGAGCGGTTTGTACTTTCACTTTAGAAAATACATATCATTACGTTTTCTTTCAAGGAAATGTTACCTCATGGCTCACTTTAACTACATTCTTTCTTCGTAGGTAAAGGTCCCGTTCAGGGAAATTTAGCCTCAATGATAGCACTTACTAACGACTCGATGAGATGATGGAGCGCTACGAGCGAAAGCACTGTGGGAGAAAGACCAGTCCCAGCACTAGCAGACTTTGAAGACACTTGAGTTTTGATAGTCTAGGGTGCCCAGACTGCCCGTTATCGTGTTGTTCGCGATTATTCATTTATTCTGCAAGATGCCCTTGAGCATGCGAGGGCAGAGATTCGTAACTTGCGGTCCGAGAATCGAGACTTCAGAAGTGAAGTTCGTCGCTTGCATAGTCACGTCGATCGATTCAAAAGCGATCTTCGAGAGTGCTATCGTCGAGAGCGGCTTGTCGAAGAGGTTCGTGCTCTGAGCCGCAAAGAGGTGTATCGTAATGGGGTGACCGAGTATCTGTAGCAGATGATTCAAATGTTACCGAAAATTGATCAAATATTCCTTCCGTACTGTTTATCCTAATGTTGTTACAAGTAGAGGCCCCTCGCCGACGGGCTATGTTTTTGAACCTTCAAATGCTGTTAAGGGTACCCTACTAGGTTTTACCAGTATCTTGTCCACCTTGAGTTGTTGTAACGCTTCCCAAAATATGTCATCAGCACTGCTCCCCACGTCGATCATCATCCTCCTTACGAGGATGTTTGCCACTTGAGTTGATATCACTAGGGCACCACAGTGAGGGAACTGGATGCCATTGACATCCTGCCTTGAGAAGCTTATAACTGGGTCAATGGAGCATGTTGCTTGTTCCGTCGCAATTCGTTTTTCGATCTGGCATACTTTCCCGAGCTTCTCCATTTGTCGAGTTTCGGATCGGAGTTGGACTTCTTCCTCAACCCTTGTGTATGGTGCCCTGTGTATGGCTAAGATTTACCTAATGATTAGTTCCTGGATTTCGAATCGGAGTCTTCTTCGATCCTTATGTATGGTTCCCCGTGTATAGTTAAGATTTCCGAATGATTGGTTCCGCATTGACTGTTGTAGGCCTTCTGACAGTTTCATTGTTTGCTCTGGCCTCATCAGTTCGGTATTGTCGAAGTGTCCCTTCCTTCATCAGTTACAATATCACGGACTTCAACACTTTGTACTTGTGTAAGCTATGTCCGCGCACTTCATGTAGGGGGCAATATCTCTCTCTATCTTCCCTGTTTGACGATTCTCGTTGAGGAGGTGGTTTCTTGAAGATACCCTCGTCTTGATGCCTTTTATAGATGTTGGTGGGGTTCATAGAGAACCACTACTCCAGCGGGATTATTTCGGGGCCTAGTTTCGTCTCGATATCTTCCTCCATTCTCTCGTTACGATCATTTCTTCTAGGATTACCCTTCCTCTGTCTCTAAGATACGACAACGGTGACTCAAGCCTCTTGAGCTTCCTTGGCTTTCTCGATGCGAATTTCTCCTTCTACCTTTGTGACGATATCATCCATATCTTTTGGCGGATTACGTATCAGGTTCTCGTACAGGGCCGTACCCGAGAGTAGGCCTTCGCGGATCGTTATTGCGCTACGTATTGGGGCTCGTAGTTGACATATCGTATCTCTGCCTTAAACCTTTCAAAAAATGCCTCTATCTTCTCTTCTGCCCTTTGCTTGGTGCTGAACAGGGCCGCTATGTCTCTTTTATGTTTTCGACTACAGAAGTATTGGGAGATGAAAACTCGACTTAATATGTCGAAGTTTGCGATCGATTGGCGCTTTAGATCTTGGAACCATGTCGACGTGCGCCAGGTGAGGCTTGAAGGGAAAAGTTTGCACAATAACTTCTCGTTGGTTGCTTCAGCGGACATCAGCTATTCATCCCTTGATATGATCCACTGAATCAGTAGTTCCTTCATACTTTTGGAATGTTGGGGTGGCGAATCTCCTCGGCTTCTCTGCCGCCAAAATGTCGTCGGTAAATGGAGATTTTACCATGTTCCTTGCTATCTATGCAGCGATCTCCCGAGGTCCCACTTGTGTGCTCTGCTCAATCATTCTCTCTATCTTCTCTCGCCACTCATAATTTCTTGACTTCTCTGTTCGACTCGAACCAGCCCCGTTGGCGTCACTGCTTTTCACTCCATCGTTGGTCTGTCGGCCCCTCTCGCGCTCGTCTCCAGATGAGTCGATGTCAGTCTCATAGTTGTTCTCATTTCGCTTCTTTCGTCGAGCCTCCCTGTGTTGCTTCTCCTCTTTAAGTTGTTCGAGCTCGTCTAAAATTTTGTGGATGTTGATGGGGGGTTTGTTCAAATTGATAGTGGAAGGCGAGCCGTGGTTAGGTCGCGTTCCTTGATTGTGGCGAACATTCCCATTGGGTTGACTGCCTTGATTGGGTTGCGTGCCTTGGTTGGGTTAGGCGCCCTGATTAAGGCCCAGTTTGGCATTGCTGTGCTGTTGGGGGAATTGCTTTTGAAATTGTTGTGGGGGAAATTGCTTTTGAAATTGCTATTTATAGAATAAGCTGAGTGTTTGGTAAATTGAATTTAGAAGTGTTGTGGATACGAAAAACAGTTTTAGGGTGTTTGGTAAACTATCATCGAAAAGTGCTGTGACTGTATATAATTACCAAAATAGACATAGATGCTGAAAATGTTTCTAAATTAAATATTTAAGCATATTTACCCTTCAAAGTTTTTTTTTTCTTCTTCTTCCTCTTTTCATGTTGAGAAAAAAAGAAGAAAAAAAACAAATCAAAGCAAAAATATTCTTCGTACAAACAGAAAGGAGAAAAATCAATGAAGGGTGAGCTGTGAGCATGAGGATGCTGCTGATTGTTTAGATTTAGATTTACAATGAAATAAATATTTATAATTTGGAGCAACATGAACAAACCCAGAACAAAGAAATATGAACAAACCTAGAAACCAATCCCCTTCCCTTCTCAAAGCAAACCGAAAGTCCCAAACCCAGATGAATGAAGAATTCCAACAAAATCTCAATACCAATTCATAAACCAATCAATACCCAGACCATTTACTTCCAAATATCAATACACGTTGAAAAACCAATCAATACCCAGACCATCCTCCATCATCTTGCTCTTCTGAAACTGCCTCGAAACCTTAATTGAAGTATCCAAACCCAGCTCGTGGCCCGCAACCCTCATCTCCTCAACCACCCTCCAAAACTCCCTAATTGAATCAGCCCTTATCCAGCTCATCGTTTTGGGATTTTTGTTTAAATTGAAGAATAGATTCCGATTTTAATTTTCTCTTTTGTCTGGTCTAGATTTGAGACCATGAAGAACTGCTTGGGAAGATACCAATACACCTTTACTTACAGAGAACGAAGCCGAAGAACAATGAAGGCAGCCAAGAACATAGAGCACGAAGGATAAGGGAAATAGGGTTTAGGTTTTACTGTAAATTTTAGAAAAGATGTAGGACAAAATGGGCAGTTTATTAAAATTCATTAAACTCTCCGTGTTTTCTATATTGGTTCCGCAGAAGCAGCTTTAAAAGCTACAATTTGTAGCTTCTCAAAACCTGCTGTTGGGAGAAGCAATAAAGGCCAAAAGCACTTTTCAAGGAGTTTTACCAAACACCTTAGTTTATGCCTAGAAGCTGTTTTGGTCCCAAAAGCACCCCAGGAAGCAATACCAAACTGGGCCTAAGTTGATTTCGGATTCGTCACTTCCAGTCCTCAGTGACAAGAATCATAATTCTCTTGATTATGCTCCCGCCATTTTTAGGAAAAACATTTTCCACAGACCGCTACTACTTGTTGGTGAGGCAAAAATCGATTTGACTTTGACTCGCCACAAATTTCGGACTGGAGCAGGAGTATACCAATCACGATCGAGATGCTTCGTCTGACCTTGGAGTTCTTCGTTTGACCATAAACTCTTCGACTCGCTGACTCGTCAACTAGTAGGAGGAAGGCAGGGTGCTTGCAGAAAACCCTCCGATGTCTAAGTTAGTCTATTTCTTAGTTGAGTGAAGTGAACAAGTGTAGATTAGATTATTTACCTGGACTCTAAACCTTCCTTTTATAGATGAAAGTAGTACTTGGGCTTCAAGAAACATTTCCTAAACTTAAGCTCCAAGTTTACTTTGTTTGCAAGCAACCACTTCGTGTCTTGGCTTGCAAGTAATCCCCTCACAACTTGATCGGCAAGTTTATCATTCTTTTGGGCTTCAATGAACTAGGACTTGCAAACCCGACCCATATCTCAAAAACACCTAATTCTCCTCATGGGCCAGGTCTATTTAATTCCATACTCCCACACCGTCACATGCTTTTGTCCCCACCTCCGCAACCTTACCTCGTGAAGCTGCTTACGATCTGAAGACTATAACGTGCTTTGACTTGTGATGCTGATCAAAATCTCAGCTATTTTAGGGCAAGCATTAGACTGTATGCCCATTAAAATGAACCTGAAATATTTATAACACATGTTATTATAAAATGTATAAAGTTTTCTCACACTACAACAAAATACGTAATAAGATTGTATAAAGTTTTATAAAATGTATAAGATTGATTATATGAAATTATGAACCGACATGTACTTGAAAACGATAAAACTAAATGGTTAGATAAAGGATTCCAAATCGTTTCAAATACCACACAAAAAAAAAGGTCATTAAGCAGCACACACAAATTTTTTTTTTTTTTTTTTTTTTGGACAATAGCAGCACACACAAATGAATTGTCATGTCATTTGTTCGTTTTCCTTTTTCTTTTTCTTTTTAAATAGAGTACTCACTGAGTCAATGTTCATATTATAATTAAACTTCTGATCTTATATAATTTCCAAAAAATAAAAAACCTTCTGATCTTATATAAAGCATACCTAAACATGAGAACTGCCAACCTTGTAGAGTCCATTCGCAGTAGACCTTGTAAGCTAAAAGACATGCGCGCGCAATTATCATATTAATTTTGAGAGATTTTGATGAGCTTCATGTCTCGAATCCTGGGTATCAAAACATCCAGTTCCAGATAAAAGTAACGAAACCAGAGAGAGAGAGGGAGAGAGGTGAAAATAATGAATTAGGCATATATAAAAGCGTACTAAAGTTCTTTGCAAACCCTAAACGTACGAAAAGAGATTGAGGTTACCTATCTTTTACGAGCCGATTTGGAATGCATGCATTTATATCACTATATCGATCTGCCTCCATGAGACACCGAGGATGAAGGAGAGGAAGATTAGAGAAAGCAGGAGAGATCCTAAACGAGTATTCTCTGAAGTTGGGATTCTTATATATATATATAAGCCGCTGAGGTTTGCTAGGGATGGGTTACAACTATTCGGATATATACCAGGCTTTATATTAGGGGGGTAAATTAAAAGATTTGTAATTTGAAAAATGAGAATAGATACCAATCCCTAAATTTAGCGGATGATTACGATCAATCTCTGTGAGAGAGTCCTATTAGGAAATCTATTCGGATAAGTTAATGGGATATTTTGAAATCCTTGATATCGTGTAAATCCACGCACATTTACATTCGATCACTTGAAGATGCAAACTGTTCCAATCCTACTAGAATTTTTTTTTTTTTAAATGGTATTAAGAAACATGGTGGATATGACTTTGTTGGTCGTGAATCTTGATTGGTTGAATCCCCAACCCCAAGAGAAGCTTCCTTTCAACCTAATCTTCGAGATCTAGACTTGGTTAACTGAGAACCAGACACTATTTTTGTCGAAAATTATAAGTGTTTGGCCGGTTCTGCTAGCTTGTTTTTGGAGATGAGTCTTACTTCTCCACTTTGCCTCATCAGAAATCCAGCAACCCCCCAAGTACTTAACTTGCCTTATGCACATGACGATACTTGGATGGTAGACATTGCTTGTGATCTCTCCACTTGTATTTGTAAAGTGGTGAGTTTCTACGTACCATGGAGGCGATAATGATGAAGTAGCTAGGTTGTGAACTCATGACTATTGGAGAGTATGAGCATTGGAGGCCCTTAGAGTATCCAAACAAGGATTTGTTGAAACACGCAAAGTGTTTGCCAGGAAAGGAAGTTACTTGCGAGCAGGATATCCTGAAGGGGTTGGCCTTTGTGTAGAATTTATCAAGCTAGAAGTTCACTCTCTTGATATGTGGAGTGAAAGTTTCACCACTGCCACTCTGCCCTGAGGAGTTTTCGGAGATTAATTTGATGAAAGTTTTGTGTGTCCATTGCAATTAGCGTGTGGCTGTTGGCCTGTTGCTGGGATATGAGAGGATGATTTAATGCTTTGGTGTTGAGGCATACATGCAGCAGAGTCGAAACTGTTGGAAAGTTTAGCAGAGAATCTGTTAGAATAGCAGTCAATATCAATTAGCATCATTCTGTTTCAATCAGCATCAATTACTTAGGATAGTTTTCCTTTTCTGTCTCCTTACTTTGTGGAGACTCTTTACTGTAATTGCTATATATATTACATACTGATGAATAGAAGATATTATTCCAGCAAACCCTATTCCCATTCATTCTTTTCATGGTATCAGAGCAGGACTAAGATCCTGACTCTTCCCTAATCTACCGTGTAACACATCTCTGATTCTCAGCCATCATGGCCAACGATGATGTTCCTCCATCACCTCATGGTTCCGGCAAGACAGTTGTCTCCTCTCATTCATCTAAGTCAGAGACTTCTAAATCTGACATCTCAAATCCTATTTCACTCATCATTCAGACCATCCCGGATTGGTCCTAGTCTCCAAATCCTTGAATGGAGATAACTACTCCGGTTGGAAAAGGGCTATGACCCTAGCTTTAAACTCCAAGAACAAGCTTGGATTTGTCAACCGCTCAATCAAGGCTCCCTCAGATGAAGCTGATCCTGAAGGTTATGCGTCCTGGTCTCGGTGTAACGACATGGTTCACTCCTGGATAGTCAATACTCTCAATCCAAAAATTGCAGACATCGTTATATATTACTCTATGGCTCATGAAGTATGGGAGGACCTTCGTGAGCGATTCTCTCAAAGAAATGCACCTCGCATCTTTGAGATTTAGCGAGATATTGCTTGTCTTCGACAAGAGCAACTCTCTGTTTCGGCCTACTATACAAAATTGAAAAGCTTATGGGATGAATTATCCACATATTCAGACGCAGCACATGGAGCACAGGCCGATCAACAGAAATTGATGCAATTCTTAATGGGTTTGAATGAAACTTACAGTGCAACTCGGGGACAAATTCTTCTGATGAATCCTCTTCCAAGTGTTCGTCAAGCATATGCCGCTGTTTCTCAAGATGAAAAACAACGACTTCTCAGTGTTTCACAGACCTCATTGGAATCCGGCTCTAGCGCAGCCATGGCAGTAAGGAACGGTAACAAGCACAATTCCAGTTTAGCTAGAGGAGGAAAATTCGAGCGTCCGGATCACTCCTGTTCGCAGCAGGATGCTCGCCCAGATCGATCCTTCCCGTCGAACGACAGACGTTGTTTTGACACTGATCGGCGTCGCGGAACAGGTAGAGGCATGCCTGAATGAACCTATTGTGGAGATATGGGCCATTGGGTCCAAACTTGCTATAAGCTGATTGGGTACCCACCAGGCCATCCTAAGGCCAAGCAGAATTCTGGCTCAAATTCGAACAGTTTTAGAGGAACCCCTTCGGCTAATCAAGTATCTGAGGTGTTAGACAATGATGAAGGGAGATCCATTTCATTATCGGAGGCCCAACTCAAGCAATTCTTTTCACTTCTTACCAAACAAAATGATGGCTCTACCTCCAAAGCAAATGCGGTAACCAAACCAGGTTTGTTTAAAGTGGCTTCCCGTAATTGGATTATTGACAGTAGGGCGACGGATCATATTACTTCATCATCTCAATTATTGCATAAGCATAAAAATTGCTCGTTATCGTCTGTATTGTTGCCTAGTGGAGAAAGAGTGAATATTGTTGCGAAAGGATCTTTGCCTCTAAATACCATTTATTATCTCCACGATGTGTTATCTGTGCCTACATTCAAAGTTAATTTAATGTCAGTTAGTCGTCTGACAAGAGGTCTAAATTGTTCAGTGACATTTTTCCCTTACTGGTGCATTTTGCAGGATCTGGCTACGAGGAGGACGATTGGTTTGGGTAAACAACGTGACGGGCTATACTATTTAGTGGCATTAGCGTCGGAGAAGTCCATAATCAACCCTTCCTCATCCATAAATTGACCAGCCTGCAATCTCACCATCTCATCCACCGACCTATGGCATAATCGTTTAGGCCATGTATCATCCTCTTGTTTAAGTTTCATTGCTAAGAACTTTTTGAATTTTTCCATTCAGTCTAATAAAGCTTGCCACATATGTCCTTTGGCTAAGCAGAGTCGTTTACCATTCAATCCTAGTACTATTTCTTCTACAAGACCTTTTGAGATTATTCATTGTGATATTTGGGGTCGATATCGACATCCTTCTCTTTCTGGTGCCCATTATTTTCTTACTATTGTTGATGATTATTCACGTTTCACTTGGATTTTTTTGATGCGACACAAAGATGAAGCACAACCTCTTCTAAAACGCTTTTTTAGCTACGCTTTCACTCAATTTGAATCTCGCATTAAAACTTTTCGAAGTGACAATGGTGGCGAATTTCTCTCACTTCGTTCTTTTTTTCAAGATAATGGCATCATTTTTCAACATTCTTGTGTTTACACGCCTCAACAAAATGGGGTTGTGGAACGAAAACATCGCCATATACTCCAAGTGGCTCGCTCTTTAAAATTTCAAGCTCATCTCCCTACCCAATTTTGGGGAGAGTGTGCTCTCACTGCTGTCCACATCATCAATCGGTTGCCTACCCCCATACTTTCTTTCAAAACTCCGTTCGAACTTCTTTATTCAAAACTACCTTTTTTTTCTCATCTACGGGTTTTTGGGTGTTTAGCCTATGCCACCAATGTTCACACTTCTCACAAATTCGACCACCGTGCTATACCTTCTATCTTCCTTGGTTATCCCGTTGGTCAAAAGGCTTACAAATTGTTTAATTTATCGACCAAAAAGGTTTTTACTAGCCGGGATGTCAAATTCCATGAAAACCTTTTTCCCTATGCCTCTCTCCAGCCCAACTCCATCATGCCCAGCAGTACATCGGCCCACAACTCAGGCCCAATACCTGTGCTGACCCAGAACCCAGAACCCGATCTTAACTTTAACAATCGTCAAAGCACTACAGCCTCTTCTCCTCCTGCACACCCAGAACCTGATCTATCCAACTCTTCGTCTCCTCTTTCCACGCCGCCACAGCCTCCCCGCCCTACCACTCTTCGCACCTACTCCCGCTGCCCAACCACCACAGCACCACCGGCCCCCTCGCCTTCACCTTCCCTCCCTGTCGCTCTAACAACTTCTGCGCCTTTGTCTTCCGTACCAGATCCCTCACCAGACCAGATTCCCGATTCGCCTCTCCCTTTACCACCGCCTCCCATTTTTCCAGCTGACCTCGAACTTGCTCCCGAACCCGCACCCGTTCCCGACCCTGCTCCCCTTCGTCGCTCCAGCCGCCCGACTGGTCCACCGGCCAAGCTCAATGATTATGTCTGCTCTAATGTTTGCTCCGACCAATCGTCTTCTCTCCTACTAGGTCCAACCAAAGGTACAGGCTATCCACTAGACCATTATGTTTCCTATCACAAATACAAGCCTGCATATCGATCTTTTATTGCTCAAGTTAGTGCTGTCACAAAACCCCGGTCTTATTCGAAGGCTGCTGAACTTCCTGAATGGCGTGATGCTATGCAATTTGAATTAGAGGCACTGCAGGCTAATGGCACTTGGTCCCTCACCCCTCTTCTTGCCGGCAAGACCCCCATTGGTTGTCGTTGGGTCTACAAAATCAAGCACAAGTCAGATGGCTCTATCGAGCGGTATAAAGCCCGGTTAGTGGCGAAGGGTTTCACCCAATTGGAGGGTGTTGATTATCAAGACACCTTCTCCCCTACTGCCAAGATCATTTCATTTCGCTGCCTGCTTGCTTTGGCTGCTTCTCGTGGTTGGCCCCTTCATCAGTTAGACGTCAATAATGCCTTCCTTCATGGCGACCTCGATGAAGAAATTTATATGTCTCCTCCGCCAGGGCTTCGGAGACAGGGGGAGGAGTATTTGGTTTGCTGACTACATAAATCACTGTACGGTTTGAAACAGGCTTCACGGTAGTGGTTTTCTAAATTCTCAGAAGCTATTCGTTCAGCTGGTTTTGTGCAATCCCGAGCTGACTAATCACTCTTCATCAGAAAGCAAGGCAAGTCTTTTACTGCCCTCTTAATATATGTTGATGACATTTTAATTACTGGCAATGATCCCATGAGTATAACTGATATCAAGAAGTTCTGCATAATAAATTTCGCCTTAAAGACCTTGGTAGCTTGAAATATTTTCTTGGCATTGAGATTTCTGCATCTAGGAAAGGCATTTTTATTTCTCAACGCAAATATGCTTTGGAAATCATTAAGGATGCAGGGTTACTAGGGGCAGCACCCATCGATACACCCATGGAACGTGGTTTAAAATTATTTGAGAAGAGTGAGCCACTCAAAGATCCAGGGAAATATAGGCGGTTAGTTGGAAGATTGATATATCTCACAGTTTCAAGGCCGGACATTACGTATTCTGTTCATATATTGAGTAGGTTTATGCACCAACCTCGAAAAGCTCATTGGGAGGCAGCTTTACGGGTTGTGCGTTATCTAAAATCTGCTCCTGGCCAAGGCTTATTTTTCTCTTCAACCAGTGATCTACGGCTGCGAGCATTCAGTGACTCGGATTGGGCAGGATGCCCACTTACGAGAAGGTCTACTACAGGGTACTGTGTGTTCTTAGGCCCTTCTTTGATTTCATGGAAAACAGTCTCCCTTTCTTCAGCTAAAGCAGAGTATCGTGCAATGACAGGAGCTTGTTGTGAATTGACATGGCTTCGTTATTTACTTAGAGACTTGGGGGTTTTGCATCAAGAGTCTGCATTGTTATATTGTGACAATAAGGCTGCATTACACATCGCAGCAAATCCTGTGTTTCATGAATGTACAAGGCATATAGAGATGGATTGTCATTATATCAGAGACAAGATTCAAGATGGTTCGGTGGAGACAAGGTTTGTGAGTTCTGCAAATCAACTAGCTGACGTTTTGACCAAAGCTCTTGGCAGGGAGATTTTTATACCTATGATTCGCAAGTTGGGAGTACAAGACATCCACTCTCCAACTTGAGGGGGAGTGTTGGAAAGTTTAGCAGAGAATCTGTTAGAATAGCAGTCAATATCAATTAGCATCATTCTGTTTCAATCAGCATCAATTACTTAGGATAGTTTTCCTTTTCTGTCTCCTTACTTTGTGGAGACTCTTTACTGTAATTGCTGTATATATTACATACTGATGAATATAAGATATTATTCCAGCAAACTCTCTTCCCATTCATTCTTTTCAGAAACAAGCTGATGGTCATGCCTTTGGAAATGTTAAAGGAATGGAATTTGAAGGATGCAGTTGTCGTTGCTGCCACAGTTGATTGTGATGAACTGAAGTTGGCAGGATACTGATACGGAAATCATTTGCTATAATTTTGAGTCTGAGATAATTAATCGAGAGAGTAGATGATATATCAGTAATTTTGAAACTGAATATTTTTCAAGCCGAATAGCTCTTAAGCGAATGAAATCAGAAGAGGAGGGAGAAGTATAGGCTTAATTAGGTGATGCATAGATTAATTTATATATATAACAGCCTGCAACAATAGCCACAGTTAGTTAATTTTCTTCGTAGCCGGTAACATGTAGTTTGTGTATGTAGTTTATAGATGGTACTGGCCCTTTTCAAATTTTGACATTATTGGAAGGAATGTCAACTGCAAATTTGTTATATGTTTGCTTTGATTCTTGTTTGCTCATTTGCTCATTTGCTTCTTTGCTTAGGGTCTTTACCTAAATGAGAAATCCAAAATGGTCATTCAATGAAGATACATATCCAATTAGGGCTAGTTTGGGATTGCTGTGACTTAAAAAAAAAGTCACTTTTAGAAAAATCAACTGTGAATTAAAGCAGCTTTTAGAAGTAACCTTTGGGTTGCTTCTATAATCTGCTTCCACTGACCCGTAATTTTTAATTAAACCTGTTTTTTACTAATTTACCAAACATTTTAAGACTTTAAATTTTACGAAAAAGCTGATTTTTATAAAAGCGAAGCAATACCAAACTAGCCCTTAGTTGATGATACCCTGTATATATCCTTTTCAAGCTTAGCAGGAAGCAAGTAGTGATATTAAATGATTATTGACATTTGACATATATGAAAGAATAGCTCATAGTATGATCTACATGGTTCTTCGATTTTCAGGAGTGGAATCTCCGAGAAGTTTCATGGCTTCAACAAGAGTTTTTCTGAACCTGTCCAAGTTAATCTTGAGATTCTGGCCGTCAACATGCACAGCCCTGGTAGCCTGATAGCCCTTCAGGAATATAGACATGGGATCAGTAATGACTGGGTGATCTGGACCGTACATCAATGAGTGAACTCTCCTCTGCTTTAATCTTGTAATCCAAGTATTGCAACCTCATTCCACTAACCGTTTCACCATAATAGGAAGCCGAAACCCAATCTAACCCAAGAGGCACCACTTGCACCATCACTGCCTTGTCTGGCAAGAAAACTGCACTGGTAAGACCAGCACCATGAGCTCCAACGATGACACTGCACCTATACGAACCCAATCCTGCACGAGTTCACCTATCCTGAAAATGTGTCCAAATTTGATGTCTGATTGGGTGTTGCAGCAATGACTTGGAAGCCTAATGCTTCCCATTTTATCTTCCTTCAGAAACTTCCTTGTTTCGCGACGAGATAGAAGCATTAGCACATGCCTTTGCCTTTTCATCTCCGATACATGTTTCATTTTTAGCATATACGACTCTCTTAGGAATTTCTTGAAGTCAAACATGGAGTAGCCTCCTGGAATTTCTGTAGAATTCAGAGCTTAGTTATCATGAAACCTAAGCCCTATGACAGCTCCAGGAAAGCAGTGAACACTTGCATTCTCAACTGGATTTTTAACATCATAACTGGACAAATGGGATAGAACTCTGTTGTACTTTTCCACCCACCAAGGCTTAGAGTCAGTTATGACAAATTGAATGTGGGATTGAAAGTGGTGGCAACTGAGGAACAAGGGGATGATGATCTCATTGAACTCATGAAATAGGTTGCCTGTGAAGCCACCAGAAGAAAAGATCACAGCTGGAACATTGTGGTTAAAATGGCAAACTGGTGGAGTAATGTTCCCATGTAGTATTCGTACTGGCGTGAGTGCGTGACAGCTTTCATTGCGGTCTCATCCTCTTTTCTTGCGTATGGCTTAACCTTGTATTCAGATTTGGCTTCATTGGAAGGTACGTAAACTGTTGATGCATTCTTGTCAATGATGACTGGTTTGTTAGCCAAACACAGTTCAAAGTGAAGGTCAGAGTGGCAAGATTAATTGGTTCATTAAATTTCACATATGGACTTTGGCTAACCCGAAACCCCAATCGATTTCCATATCTTGTTTACACTCTTGCTCATTATTCACTTTATCTTTACTTGCTTGAATTGTCTACTTGTTTGTTTCATTTCCTTTGCATCATTGTTTTCCAAAACCAAACTCACCATACTCACACTTCACACATTGTTTAAATCACACTCACTCACTCTTCCATTTCTCGTCACTCCATAGTAGCTTTAGTACCCAGATTTATGCACTCCCTAAGCATCTTGGGCCATCGATCCCTGTGAACACGACACTCCCGGATCTTAAAAATACAAACCAAACTTTTGCTTCGTCAAAATGGCGCCGTTGCCGGGGATTGAGGTTTAACCTTGATCCTTAGGTAGTCGTAGTCGGGTCTATAGCATTCTCTTTGTTTTTCATTTAGTTAACTAGTTGTGTTGTTTATATTGTGTTTGTTTGTTTCATATGTGCTATTCACTCTTGAGTGAGACACATTAGGGGAGTGACGGGCCTTATATCCCAGTGATATATGTAAGACATGAGCACCCCTAATGCTATCACTTTCTAGTTGAACTTTCTAATAAGTGCACAATTCGTTGTTTAGTTTGTTAATCATCTAGTTTCGTTTCATTCCATTTCTTGCATTAAGCGTGTCTCTTCGTGTTAGTTTGCTTACTTGTTGCTTTGAATTGCTTGTTTAGTTGTCAATTGGGTTCCCTTGCACCTTTAGGAACCTTGTTTTTTAGGTATAAAAGGAGAAAAGCACAAAAATATTGTTTCAGGGCATTTGTCGAACGGTCGACCCTGTTTCTCGAACGTTCGACAACAACTCTCTGGATGACTCTCAACCGGTCGACGGAAAGTGTCGAACGGTCGACGAGGGGCAGTTTTGTTTCCTTTGCTTTCTTTCTCTCACTCTTTGTTTCCATTGCTTCCTTAACCTCTTATTCTTGTATTTTCAGCTTCAATTGTGGTACTTAATCATTGTTTATTGTGTTGTGAAGGTGCATGAGCCAACCCTCAACCTCTCACACACCTATACAACTTCGAAGCGGGAAAGTTTTGAGTGAGAACACAAGAGGAAGACGAAGGAGAAGACGACGTATTCCACGGATTGTGTGTGAGAGCGCGCCTCCTACACTTGAGAGCCGAGAAGTACCTTTGGAAGACCGCATTCCACCAGCACCAATGGAGGAACCACACCACCATGATCATCATGATAAAGGGCCACATAACAACAACAATCCGCCACCTCCCGTGAGGCGCATGAGGGAGTACACTCTCCCTCATGTGGTGGATCACCCATCATGCATCGTTCTCCCGCCGTGCAACACTCATTACGAGATTAAGTCCTCAACGTTGAGCATTATGCCTAACTTCCACGCCTTGAAGGATGAAAGCCCATATGACCATCTTATGGAATTCGAACAAGCGTGTACTACCGTGCAATTACATGGACTACCGGATGATGGTTTGAAGCTTCGCTTGTTCCCCTTCACTTTGAAGAATGGGGCAAGGAAATGGCTACTCAAGCTACCGCCAAGGTCCATACACTCATGGTTCGAGTTGCAAGAGGCTTTCCTTGCCAAGTTCTTTCCACCAAGTAAGGCAGCCAAGGTTCGAGATTCAATTGTCAATTTCAAGCACCAATCGGGCGATGCTTTCTATGAAACATGGGAAAGATTCAAGGATTTGGTGATGAGTTGCCCACACCATGGATTGGAGCAATGGTTTCTTGTTGATGTGTTCTACCGAGGCTTATCTTCTAATCAACGACAAAGGGTGGATACATTTAGAGGAAATACCATAGCAAGTATGTCTCCCGATGAAGCTTGGGATACCTTTGAGGACTTAGCAACCAACTCCGAGCTATGGGATGACTTTGGACCTCGGAAATTTCCTCCCACACAACCGGCAACTCAAGTGCCAAAGGCCTTCAATGTTTCAAGTGAACCAACGGGTGATGATTTAGTGAGCATTAAGTTTGAAAGGATGGAAGCTTCATTGAACAAGAAGATTGACATGCTCATACAAGCACAAGCGAAGGCTACCTCTACACAAGTCAATAGTGTTGTCTCTTCACCATCTTGCTTCTATTGTGGTTCTCTTGGTCATGAAACGGAGGAGTGCTCTTATCTTGTCGACAAGGAGAAAGAAGAAAGGCAACATGTGAACCAAGTGAGCTCATACCAACAAGGTTCTTATCAAGCGCCTCCGAAGTCATACAACAACTATGCACCCCGAAATGATCAAGGAAAGACTCAAGGGTACCAACCAAAGCCTTATGGGAGCAACGCTCAAGGGTACCAAGAGAGATCTCAAGGTTACAACACTTACCAAGGAGGAGAGAAGTCCCATGGGAGTGGTACTTATGGAGGATACAAGAGCTCAACTTATGGAGCACCTCCCGGGTTTTCTAACCAAGGAGGAAGCACTTACAATCAAGGTGTCTCATCATCTTTTGCTGCCCCAAGTACCTCTCAAGCGCAAGATTCAACGGACCCAACTATGAAGGACATGATGGCCACCCTTGTTCAAAGCCAAGTGAAGTGTGATCAAGCAATTTCGGCACTTCAACAAGGGTACCACAATATGCAACAAGGCATGGCTAAGATCGAATTTCAAATGGGCCAAATGGCCAAGGATCTCAATGAGAGGCCAAAAGGTGCTTTGCCATCGTAAGTGGAGAAAAATCCGAGGCATGAGCAAGCGAAGGTGATCACCACCCTTCGATCCGGTAAAGTTTACAATAATCAAGTTCACTATGATCCCTCTTTATATTTGAATCCCCCCTCTTCCTATACTCCCATTCATGAGAACCTTGATTATGATTATATTTATGAGGAGGATGGGAACCAAGGGGAAGAAAATGTACCCTTGGAAAATGGATTGGAAGATGTTGTGACTTTGCCTAGAAATGGAAGAAATAAGGGGGTGGATAAGGGAGCCGGTGGTGAAGAAAATGTAACCACCGGAGGAGTTTCAAAGCCACACAAGCCATGTTCTCAAGTTCAAGCACCTTCGACAAGTTCGGGCACTCAAGCACTACATTCTTCTTCACCTACTTTGGGCAACGAGCAAGGCATCCCGTTGGGCAAGGGTTTTGGCCAATTGTCCGTGGATGATGAGTTTGATAAGAGAGACTATGCCAAGAGAAAGAAGCCCACAGTGACCTTTGAGGAGATACGTGAAGAGATGGATCCTAAGAGCTCTAGGGATGGGTCACATTCAGGTGGAAATCTAATGGGTGAGGCCATGAAGGCTAGGGACCCCGTTACCCCCGAGAAGGACCTTAGGAACTCAAAGGATACATCAACTCCATCATCATTAGTTTCCGGACAGCGAAAGGGTCCTACTTGTGTGCCTCCTTTGGATTTGTCAAACTATCAAGTACCTCTTCCTTTTCCGCAAGCATTAAGAAAGGAGGAAGCCAAGAAGAAGCAAGACAAGCACCGGAGGGAGTTCGTTGAGCTATTTAAAAGAGTTAACATCAATGTACCACTTCTTGATGTCATTAAGCAATTTCCTTCATATGCCAAGTTTCTCAAGGAGTTGTGCACAAACAAGCGGAAGTTCAAACCGGATGAACAAGTGCTCTTAAGTGAGGAGGTGTCGGCTATTCTTACGGGAAAGTTGCCTCCAAAGCTTAAAGACCCCGGTTCCTTTACGGTCCCATGTACCATTGGAGCTAAAGGGTTTGACCGAGCCATATTAGATTTGGGAGCTTCAATTAATCTCATGCCTCTTGATGTGTACAAGTCACTTGGGCTCGGAGATATCAAACCTATCAAGATTTCACTTAAGATGGCGGACCGGAGCCTTGTGTTTCCAAAAGGAGTTGTTGAGGATGTCTTGGTAAAGATTGATGAGTTATTAGTACCGGCGGATTTTGTGATACTTGACATGGAGGGTACTAGTGACGAGGAGGAGCTTCCTATCATCTTAGGAAAGGCATTCATGGCTACCGCCGGGACGAAAATTGATGTTAAAAAAGGAATCCTCACAATGACCGTTTTTGACACCACCGTGGGTTTCCACATATTTGATGCCATGAGGAGTCCCATGCATTTGGGAGATTGTTTCCGTATTGATGTTGTTGATGACTTGGTGAAATCCTCTTTTATAGAGTCTAGTTCCAAAGATTCTTTGGAGACATTGATAGCACACCATGGCATGGAATTTCATGATGAAGTGATCTTAAAAGAAGCTAGTGCATTGTCGGTTGCACCTAGTACATATCATATTAGACCACCGAGTGTTTTGGATACATCACTTTCTATGGAGCCAACAATGTTGCCATCTATTGTCTCACCCCCTACACTTGAGTTGAAACCGTTGCCTTCTACATTGAAGTATGCCTTTTTGGGTGATGGTGACACATTGCCGGTGGTTCTCTCATCTAAGCTCACCACACGTGAAGAAGAGAAGTTATTGAAGACGTTGAGAGAGCACAAAGGTGCCATAGAATGGACAATTGCCGACATTAAGGGGATTAGTGCAAGTGTTTGTATGCACAATATCTATATGGAGGAGGATAGCAAACCGGTGAGAGATGCACAACGGAGACTTAATCCACCCATGATGGAGGTAGTAAAGAAGGAAGTCACTAAGTTGCTAGACCATGGGATTATCTTTCCCATTTCCGATTCCAAGTGGGTCTCCCCCGTTCAAGTAGTACCAAAGAAAGGTGGGATGACCGTGGTGACGAATGATAAAGGGGAGGAGGTTCCACAACGTGTTCAAAGTGGGTGGCGAGTATGCATTGATTATCGGAAGTTGAACTCCGCCACTAGAAAGGATCATTTCCCTCTTCCTTTCATCGACCACATGCTTGAGCGGTTGGCGGGACATTCACACTTTTGCTTCCTAGATGGCTATAGTGGGTATAACCAAATAGTCATTGCTCCCGAAGATCAAGAAAAGACTACCTTCACATGTCCGTTCGGTACTTTTGCTTATAGGCGGATGCCCTTTGGTCTTTGTAATGCTCCCGCTACTTTTCAAAGATGTATGATGGCCTTGTTCCATGACATGACGGAGAAATTTATGGAGATCTGCATGGATGACTTCTCGGTGCATGGAAATTCTTTTGATGAATGTTTGACACATTTGACTTTAGTTCTTAAGAGATGTGAGGAGTCGAATCTCATTTTGAATTGGGAGAAGTGCCACTTCATGGTGGATGAAGGGATCGTCCTCGGTCATGTGGTTTCCATACGAGGTATAGAAGTGGATAAAGCAAAAGTGGAGTTGATAGAGAGATTGCCACCACCAATTAATGTCAAGGGAGTGAGAAGCTTTATGGGTCACGCTGGATTTTATCGCCGGTTTATCAAGGATTTCTCTAAAATCTCAAAACCCCTTTGTGATCTTCTTGCCAAGGATGCTCCTTGGAATTTTGATGGAGCTTGTGTGGAGGCTTTTGAGATGATTAAGACACTTTTGACTACCGCACCAATCATGAGTGCGCCGAATTGGACACTTCCCTTCGAATTGATGTGTGACGCTTCAGACTATGCAATGGGCGCCGTCTTGGGTCAAAGGAAGGAAAAACTCATGCATGCTATCTACTACACCTCAAGGACTCTTAATGATGCACAAATGAATTACACTACCACCGAGAAAGAGCTTTTGGCCATTGTCTTTGCTCTTGAAAAGTTTCGGAGTTACCTCATTGGTTCTAAAGTTATTGTACACACCGATCACTCGGCATTGCGGTACCTCATGACGAAAAAAGACTCTAAGCCTAGGCTCATCCGATGGATTCTACTTCTCCAAGAGTTTGACATTGAAGTGCATGATAAGCCGGGAAAGGAAAATGTGGTGGCCGATCATCTCTCAAGGATTATGGAAGGAGGTGACTCTTGTGCTATTCCCCTCACCGAGACCTTTCCGGATGAGCATTTACTTGCTATTTCTATCCAAGGGCTACCATGGTTTTCACACATTGTGAATTATCTTGCTAGCAATGGTATTTATGCACCGGAGAGTATGGATTTCTATGAGTTAAGGAAGTTAAAACGGGATGCTCGTCATTACATTTGGGATGACCCTTACTTGTGGAAGGAGGGGAAGGACCAAGTATTGAGACGATGTGTTCCAAATGTGGAGATTCCTAGTATTTTGGAACATTGCCACACTCACACGTGTGGAGGTCATTTTGGTGGCCAGAAGACGGCTTTTAAGATCTTGCAAGCCGGATTCTATTGGCCATCTCTTTTCAAGGACTCTAATGACTTTGCTCTACAATGTGATCGATGCCAACGAGTGGGTACCATTTCAAAAAGGGACCAAATGCCGCTCACCAACATTTTCGAGCTTGAGATATTCGACACTTGGGGCATTGATTTTATGGGTCCTTTTCCTAATTCATTTGGCTTTGAGTACATCTTGGTCGCGGTTGATTACGTATCTAAATGGGTGGAAGCAAAAGCTACAAGTACTAATGATGCAAAGGTGGTGACAAAATTCTTACAAGAGCACATTTTTACCCGTTTTGGTACACCTCGTTTCATTATTAGTGACGGCGGTTCTCACTTTATCAACCAAACTTTTGCCGCCCTTCTTCACAAGTACGGGGTAAAGCACAAGGTGGCCACTCCATACCATCCTCAAACGAGCGGCCAAGTGGAGGTTTCTAATCGGGAGATCAAGTCCATCTTGGAGAAGGTTGTTAATGCTACACGGAAGGATTGGAGTGTGCGCCTCCATGATGTGCTTTGGGCATATAGGACTGCATTTAAGACTCCCTTGGGGGGCTTCAAATCCTCTGTCCCCGATACCCTGTCTCCATTCCTGTCTCCCTATAAAAGTTTGTCATCTGTCATTTGCTATCTAGTCAGCCTAACACCCCTTAACCAGAATACTAACCCCGTTAACTCTAACTAAACCCAAGCTTGTGGTCCCAACTTAATATCTAAATAATAAAATCAACTTTGAGCCTTTAATCTCTTTCCTCTTTCTTCACCGAAATCAGCTTCAAGACTTCAAACTTCGACCAAAAAAACAAGGCCTTCAACGTTCATTGTTTTTAAACTTTAGAACCCAACTTCAAGTCTCTTTATCCTTTGAATACTCAGATCCAGAAAAATTCATGGCCGGATCGAAGAGTGAGTTTTTCTGCCTTCGTTGGGTCCTGCTGAGGTCGGTGGGTTTTGTTGATCGAAGTGTGGTTCGACGGTGCTGCGGGAAGTTCTGGCTCCGATGGGTCGTTCTGGGGTTGGTGGATCGGAGAGGTGCTGCTGGAGGGTTGGTGGATCGGAGAGGTGCTGGTAGTGGTGAGGATTGGGTTGGGGAGACTGAGTGACCGGATTGAAGAAGAGGAAGATAAGAGAGATGTGATCTGGGTATAGAGAGAAACAGGAGAGAGAGAGAGAGAGAGAGAGAGGGCCTGAAGAATTCTAACCAATCCGTTGGAGTGAAATTGAACCGGAATGTCAAAATGACATGTAAGGCTGTAAGCTGCCAAATTTGAATTTGACATGCTCTTAGCAGCCAATGGTAGACCAAGAGATTGATCCTTTAATTTCATTCTCAGTCTTCTCCATACCAATTTTCACCAATTGCAATGTTTAAAATTTCATCAAGAATCAAGAATTTTTTGCTGGGTTTGGGTTTGGGTATTTCTGGGTTTCGTGTTTCCTTCGAAAGGTGAGTTCTCAATTCAGACAATTCACATAAAAAACAATTAAAAAAATTCAAACAGTAGAGAGAGAATTGATCTGTAATACGCAGGTGAGTTCTTCCCATGATCCTAATGTTGTACTGCTCATTAAGAAAGAAGAAGAAGAATAATACAATGGAGAGAGAGAGAGAGATGCGGCAAGTTTTTATTTATTTTTAAATAAGACTGGGTTAAGTTAGAGATGAACGGAGTTAGTATGCTGGTTAAGGGGTGTTAGGCTGATTAGATAGCAAATGACAGATGGCAAAATTTTATAGGGAGACAGGAATGGAGACAGGGTATCGGGGACAGAGGATTTGAAGCCCCCTTGGGGATGTCTCCATTCCGCCTTGTCTATGGGAAAGCATGCCACTTGCCGGTGGAGATTGAGCATAAGTCTTTTTGGGCAGTCAAGGCACTAAACCATGATGTGATGAAGGCCGGAGAGCAAAGAAAGCTAGACTTGAACGAGCTTGAGGAGATAAGACAAGATGCTTATGAGAATGCCGCCTTATTTAAGGCCAAAACTAAATTTTGGCATGACAAGAAGCTTAAGGCCAAGAAGTTTGTTCCCGGACAAAGAGTGTTGCTCTATAATTCAAGATTGAAATTGTTCCCGGGCAAACTACGTTCAAGGTGGAGCGGTCCTTACGAAGTCATTCATGTCTTTGACCATGGAGCATTGGAGATCAAGAACTTGCACGATGGAGGTACCTTTAAGGTCAATGGACATAGAGTGAAGTTATACCATGGAAGTGATTTTGAGACACACGAGGAGGTGTTTCACCTTGCGGATGTCTTTTGAGTTTCCAATGGAACAAAGACCGGCTTTGAGGTCTCTAAACCGAAGCGCTTGTGGGGAGGCAACCCCATACGGTAGTTATATAGTAATGAATAAAAAGAGGCAAGGGTGGTTGGGAGGTGATTGGTAAGGAATTTTGGAGGAAGCAACCGGACCCAAGAAGAGTAGCAATCTTTGGAGGAATTTCTAGCCATCTCAAAGACGCGTGGAGCTTACGTATGGAAGTCAAGGCCTTGTGCCTTGAGGTTGGTGTCTAATGGCGTTTTTGCGGAGCATGGGAGTCTACTATGAGGGAGTTTTTCTGTTCTTATTCTTCATGTGTTTTCTTGTGGTTGTTTTGCATGAGTTGTCATTCGTGTTTCCCCCTCCCATGTTTGGTCTCTTTCAAATTGACGCGCTTACGGACTACTTTTTCATTGGGACAATGAAAAGTCCAAGTGTGGGGGGGGAGGATTATTTTGAAAACCAAATAAAAATTGAAAATTTTTAAACCCCAAAAAAATGTTTTTCCCTTGTGCCCAGTCGAACGGTCGACAGTTGGTCGAACGGTCGATGGCAGCTCCCTGGACATGTGTCGAACGGTCGACGAATAGCGTCGAACGGTCGACGGACGAAATGTCGTTTTTTTTTTTAAGGGGGCCGGCTTTCTTTCTTTCCCCCATTCTCTCATCTTCCCTCTTTCGAAAACAACCCTAGAACAGCCCCTCCGCCCCCCTCCGCCTCCTCTTCACCATTTTTGGCCAAATTTCACTTAAATTTTTCAATTTTGGAGCCAAAACGTGAAGATTTCAAGGATTTCTCTTCTTTTCTTGGTGTTTTCGGAGGATTTGATTGGGTTTCTTCAAGAGGTTCGAATTTTACACTTTTCTCTACAACTTTTCGATTTGATGAATTCCTAGCATGTTTGTGTTAGATTGTTGTGATTTCTAGCTAGGATGTGGGTATTGTGATTGTTACACTTAATTGCATCATTGTGCTTGTTTTTGTTGAAATTCCAAATGTGGTGATTTGTGTTCTTGATGAATTTTACCCACATTGGATAAAATTGATGCTTGATAGAATTTGGGCTAAATGTTGGGTTTTTTTTTAATGATGTTGGCTACCATATGGATGGATTATGTCGATTTTGTCATACCATGAACTTTTGATTGATTGTTATAATTGTTGGTTATGATGAAATTGCATCTTGTTCGAAATTTTGTAAAGCTACTTTGTTCAATAGCCTAGTTGTCATGTTGAACTCTATTTCGTAAGTTGTACATGATTGCATCCCCATGCCATGAATTGTTGAGTTGCCAACAATCGCAATTTAGTTCGATATTTTACTTATGCATTGTGATTGCGTTTCATTGGGAAGAGAATTGTGGATACCTTGAGGCATGATGATGGTTTGATTATGATAATGCACCATGTGTTTCTTTCATTGATTTGTGTTGGCACTATTGCTTTGTTCATGTAGGTGCTACCATTTGTCATCATGACCCGAGTAGGAAAACGTGCGGGTGAGGGGACGTCATCGGCCGCCCCATCCAAGAAGGGAAAATCGCCAAGTGAGGAGGGTCCTATCCGGGGTTTTATTCCCGAGCGTAACATTTCCTTCATTGAAACCGGCATCATTCCTAGTCTTACCCAACTTAGGGAGTACATCACCTCACATGACCTCTGCGGGCTTGGAACCTTAAACACCAAATATAAGGAGGAGGTGGTGAGAGAGTTTTACCAAAACTTCCCTAGGTCCACCGCTAGTACCGCCACCGAAGTGAGTGTGAGAGTGAGGGGAAGGAATGTGAGGGTATCCATAGATGTCATAGAGGAGGTTCTTGGCTTACCACATGTCACAGAAGAGGAAGAAGATGCTTATTTTGAAGCTATTGTGGGCATGTCAGTTGGGGATATAGCCGAGACTACCTATGTGGATCCCGCATCTCTTGCCTCCCAAAGGGCACAACGCATCCAAAGTGGGGCGTTTCAGCATGTTTACCGAGTGTATTGGACATTGGTGAGGAATAACATCCTCCCAACGTCTCAACACTCGGAGGTGCCGGAGGAGAGTTGTAGGTTGATGACTATGATGGTGAGTGATGAGATGCCGATCCCTGTCGCTAGGCTCATATTTAGTGTCATTGTCTCTTGTGGCATTTGTGCTAGAAATGTTAAATTGGTGTTCCCTTGCTTGATCACCAAGTTGTGTGCTAGGTCTAGAGTGCCTAGGATGGATGAGGAGCCTTGGATAGAGGGCACGGCTATTTTGGATGAGAGATCCGTTGGGAGGAGCACCTCCCAAGTTAGTGTTGTTAGTCATGCTCCACGTTCTTCCTCCTCATCACAAGGAGCGGCAACTTCTCGCCCTACATCATCACATACCGCCGCACCCCTCCCATTCGACCCGTCACAGGTTGACCCACACACGTTGGCGATGTTCCAACACTTCCAGGGACATGTTGATGGGCGGCTCAACACTATGGACACCCGGCTTGAGGAGATTTACGGACTTGTTAGGCAGATGTCTCGCACGGGCTTTGCTCCCGGAGGTGGTGCTAGTGGTAGCGGCTTTGGAGGAGACACTCATGATGGTGGACATGGCACTAGTGGTGATGGCTACTAGATGATGGTCGTTAGATGATGTTTCTTTGTTTTTAGTTTAACCTTTGATCATTTGTGGCATGTCCTATTTTTTCCCCCTTGGGGCCCTCTTTAGCACATTTGACTTGGTTAAGGATTGTTTCTAATGACTATCATTTTTATCGGTTGTTTAATGTTTAATGATTTCCTTGAACTAATTTGTGAGGTTGACGAATGTTGGAAATCTACTTTGTTATAATGGTTGTTGGTTTCATTTTGTGTTTCTCATTGTGTGTTGAAAGACATAGAACTTCACCCTTATCACCGGATCAAGGGGGAGAGCGATCTTATCGATGATGAACACACATTCAATGAAGGGGGTTTCCTTAACTTTATCATCCGATAACTATTTTGTATGTCTGTGTGCGTTCGCCCGACCTCACTCTCATCACTTGAACCCACTTAATCTTTCATTTTCAAACACCTCATCACATTGAGGACAATGTTGGTTTTAAGTGTGGGGGTGAGAGAGAGGGCCAAATTAAAGTATCTCACATTAGTTTTTCCCAAAAAAAAATTTCAAAGTTTTCAAGGTTCAAAGGCTGATGATCAGATCGAACGGTCGACCCTGATAGTCGAACGGTCGACACTGGTCCAGAGAACGATGGTCGAACGGTCGACATGAGCAAGATCCTAAAATTGGTATTTTGAAACTTTGAAGTTTTGGTGGTGTTTTGTTGGTCCTTTTCAACCCCGATGATGATTTTGAGCCCATTAGGTTGTGGATTAGGAGGATAAAGAGCATGTGCTTATAGATCATTGAGTGCCTTGTGATTAATTTGTGTAATTGATGAATGCTTGACACTATATGCACATTAGCCACGTTGATTAGTCACTTGCAATTAGAGGAGCATATATAGACAATGTATTGACATGCATATACCCCTATATGGTGAGATTTTGAGCCCCATTGATTTGTATGCATCATTCATACATTATTGTTCTTCATGTGCGTGCATCCCACTAGTTTACAAGACCTAGAACTTGCTCAAAGACCGCTTGAGACTACGTGTTAATTTGCGATGAATTGGAGATGATTAAGGCACTAGATAAGCACCATGGCCAAATTAACTTTCATCCCTCTAAACACTTTTCATTAGAATTAACCCATTTCGAGCCTCATTCGTCATTAGCTTTTTCTTCGTTTAACCCACAAAAGTCTAACCCATGTTACTAGCTTAAACACTAACCGTCCCTTGTTCCAAGTATTAACGAGACAACAATTGTGACCTCTCATGTTCTTTATGTCAATGGGATTGTGAAAAGCAAATGTGGGGGTAGATTAGTTAGAGTCTTGTAAAGGAGAAAAAGGTTGGAAAGAAAACAAAATACAAAAGGAAGAAAAGAAGTTGAGAAAATCAAAAAGAAGTTGTGTAGAAAAATAAAGTTCAAAAAGGAAGTTCCCAAAAGAAAAGCAAATACAAAATGGGAAAAGAAAGTAGTGAGAAAAAGGAAGAGAAAAATAGAAAAAAAAAAGTACGAAAATCCAAAAATAGAGTTTGTTTTAGAATAAAAGGTTGAGGAGAATAAAAGTTAGGATTGCTTGTTAGAGAAAATGAGTTTCAAAGTCCTTGAGTTGTTTTGTGAAATGCTTGGAACACTTGTATATCCATCCCTTCATTTCATACTAACCCTTAACCTTTGGCCCCATTACAACCAAATGTAAAGTCTTTTTGATCCAATTAAGTTGTGAATTAATTAGTGGAGAGTTGGTCAATGAGCAAGCTTATGGGGATGTTACTTGTGGTGATGTCTTGAGAGTAAACACTTAGCCCTAAACACAAGAGCGGAAATATTTAGTGAATCGTGTGAGTTTAGCGGTTAATCTTGTTGATATATGCTAATTTGATTGTTTTTGATTGATTATTCCGTGGCTAGCACACACTTCACCAAGCATGCATTAGTTACACATCTTAATCACTTGGCAATTCTTAAAGTTTGAGTGTGTGCTTGAAATAATCTTGATTTGTGGCTTAGTGGGCTCTCTGAGGATATGGTTGGTACGGCAAAATATAATGTGATGTTGGATTTTTGATTCTATATTTGCTTGAGGACAAGCAAAACTCAAGTGTGGGGGTGTGATTTGTATGTGATTTACATACAAATTAGGCCCCTAATAATTTGATAATGCTAATCCAATAGCCGTTTAGTGTCTCTAATCCTTGTTTTGCACAATTGTAGGAATCACGAGCATCGGATGATATCGGGAGCAAAATGGCGTGTTTTGGAGCTTTTAGTGGATTTCCGACAAAATGACGAAAAGTCAACCCGAGGACCGTCGGTCAACTCGCGGTCAACCCCGACTTGAGAGCGTCAACGAGTCAAGATGAAGTCCTGGAAGTGAGCCGCGAGAGAATTCCGGAGGTTTGATCAAAAGTCAACCCTTGGTCAAACTCCGAATGTCAAAGTCAAGGTCAACGAAAAGTCAACCGCGTGACTCACCCTCACAAGCCCCCAAATCAGCAAAGGACCACACTAGATATGGTGAGGTCACCCCTTGATTATTCCTCCCCTTTATTCCTTTGGAAATTCCCCCATTACCCTTCATTAAATCCTAATAGCCCTTGGATCAAACCCTACCTCATCCTAGCCCTCTATTCTCTCCCCCCTTGCCTATACAAATACCTAGTACTTCCCCAATTAGGTCATCACTTTTCAGCTAGCCCTATTCCCTTCACTTTTCCCTTCCTTCCTCTCCCATTTCCCTTTCCCGTTTTCCCAAGCATCTAGCCGCCTGTCAACCGGTCGACGACCAGGTGTCGAACGGTCGACGATCGAACGTGAAGCCTACATCTTGCATCAACCAGCTAGGGACGACTCATTGAGAGCAAGTAGAGGAAGGAGAAGGAAGAAGTGGCCTCCAGGACATCTTCATTGAGCATTTCTTTCCCTATTCTTCTTTTATTTGTAATCAATTTCATATAATGTCCATTATGGTTAGTTGTGAGTAGTTCAATAAGGTTGGGGACTAGGGTTGTGTGCCCTAGTCCATTGTGATGTGATGATGAATTGATTATGTATGAGTGTTTTGGGATGAATGAATATGTCTATTATCCAATTTAATTTGTGTTGAATGCATGTTTAAGGAATTAAGTCATCTCTTTGAGCATGTGTGCAATCTAATTTGATTGAAGATTGATAGGGTGACTCCTACTTTCTCTAGGCATTTGATATTAGATGTGATGAGGTCTCCTTGTTTGAGTTTCTAAGTCTTTGTGTTCATTGCCTCTCAAGCCAATTTGAGAGAGTTCTAGTGACCCATAACATGGCACTAGAAATACATAAGATAGGATGGTCTTAGACCCATAATATGGCTAAGATACGAAGCTTGATTCATTCATTGCACAAACACAAGTACTAAATTGGTTCATTAAATTTCACATATGGACTTTGGCTAACCCGAAACCCCAATCGATTTCCATATCTTGTTTACACTCTTGCTCATTATTCACTTTATCTTTACTTGCTTGAATTGTCTACTTGTTTGTTTCATTTCCTTTGCATCATTGTTTTCCAAAACCAAACTCACCATACTCACACTTCACACATTGTTTAAATCACACTCACTCACTCTTCCATTTCTCGTCACTCCATAGTAGCTTTAGTACCCCGATTTATGCACTCCCTAAGCATCTTGGGCCATCGATCCCTGTGAACACGACACTCCCGGATCTTAAAAATACAAACCAAACTTTTGCTTCGTCAGTTTGCTTAGGATTTGAAAAAAAAAAATGGGGCAAATGTTTTTCCCGACTAATTAATCGTCAGAAAAAGTCATTCATAGGCATTTTAATTTTTTATTAATTTAAGTATTTTCCAAAAATCAAGGTCGCTTTCTGGGGATAAAAGATAAATAAATTTGAGTCACCAATGTTCCATGAGCACCCACTCGATGAATCTCGTCAATAGTTGAAAATATTCTTTTACATAAAAATATGGACAATAGCAAGGCATTTTCAAACCTTTATAGAAGCCAAGAGAGTTTTCAAAATCAGGTCAGTCTTTTTTAATTTATTTCGGAGAGTTAGAATACCTCTCGACCATCTAAAATTTAGAGGTTTGCGTAGGATTTTAAAAAATAAAAATGGTGCAAAAGCCTTTCATGGCGAATTATTCGTGGGAAAAGTCATTCATAGACATTTTAATTTTTTATTAAATTATTTTCCTAAAATCAAGGTCACGTCCAGGGGATAAAAGATAAAGAAATTTGAGTCACCAATATTCCATGACCACCCAATCGAAGAATCTCGTCAATATTTGAAAATATTCTTTTACATAAAAATTGTGGACTATATAGCAAGGCATTTTAAAAATAAAAAATAAAAGAAATAAAATGGGGAAAGACCGTTCCCGACAAATAATTCGTTAGGCAAATTTATTCATAAGCATTTAAAAAAATTAAAATTATTTTTCTAAAATCAAACTCATGTCCGGAACAAGAAAGATAAAGAAATTTGAATCACCAATGTTCCATATGTACCCAATTGAAGCATCTTGTCAGTATTTGAAAATACTCTTTTACATAAAAAACGTGGATTGTAGCAAGGCATTTTCAAAATTTTATAAAAACCGACAAGGTTTTCAAAATCGAGTGAGGTTTCCTAAATTTGTTTAGGATAGTTAGAATATCTCTGGACCATCTAAAATCTTGAGGTTTGCGTAAGATTTGAAAAAAAAAAAAAAAACTAGATATAGAAAATGGAGCAAGGACCTTTGCCAACAAATTGTTCATCCGGAAAAGTCATTCATATGTATTTTTTTTTAATTATTATCCTAAAATCAAGGTCACGTTCGGGGATAAAATATATAGAAATTTGAGTTACCAATGTTCCATGAGCACCTAATAGAAGAATCTCGTCAATATTTGAAAATACTATTTTACATAAAAAAACATGGACTATAGCAAGCAGGCATTTTCAAAGATTTATAAAAGCCGACAAGGTTTTCAAAATCCGGTCAGGTTTCTTTAATTTCTTTGGGACAATTAGAAAATCTCTCGACCATCTAGAATTTAGAGGTTTGTATAGGATTTGAAAAAAAAAAGAAAAAAAATTGTGCAAAGGCCTTTCCCGACAAATTATTCGTTAGGAAAAGTTATTCATAAGGATTTTAATTTTTTATTAAATTATTTTTTCTAAATTCAAGGTCACGTTCGGGTGAAAAAAGATACAGATAGTTTGAGTCACCAATGTTCCATGAGCATTGAATCGAAAATTTTCGTCAATAGTTGAAAATACTCTTTTACATCAAACACATGGATAGCAAGGCATTTCCAAAGTTTTATAGAAGCCGACAAGATGTTTAAAATTGGGTTAGGTTTCTTAAATTTGTTTGGGATAGTTAGAAGATCATTCAACCATCTAGAATCTTGAGGCTTGCGTAGGATTTGAGAAAAAGACCTCAAGATTCAAAAACCTACGCAAAAAAAAAATTAAGATTTAAAAAATGGGACAAAGACCTTCCCCGATGACCTTTTTTTTTTTTATGAAGGGTGTCAATCCATTAATAGTGAGAGGCAAAAATACACAAGGACCCACCCAAATCAGGCCGTAGAGTCACCGCTTAAGTTCAATCACCTTTGATAGCGCTATAGCTCAAGTAACCATATAACCTGACGCAACTAGGACTCGAAGGCAATAAACTAATAACTTGAGACCTAAACAAGCCCAACAAGCCGGAAAAGTTATTCATAGGCATTTTAATTTTTTTTTCAAATTTTTTTTCTAAATTCAAGGTCATGTCTGAGGGATAAAAGAGGAAAAAAATTTAGTCACCATTATTCCATGAGCACCCAATCAAAGAATCTAGTAAATATTTGAAAATACTCTTTGACATAAAAAACGTGGACTACAGTAAGGCATTTTCAAAGTTTTATGGAAGCCGACAAGGTTTTTAGAATCAGGTGAGGTTTCTTTAATTTATTTGGGAGCATTAGAAGACCTCTCGACCATCTAGAATTTAGAGGTTTGCGTAGGATTTGAAAAAAAAATGGTGAAAATACCTTTCGCGACGAATTGTTCGTCGAGAAAAGTCATTACTAGGCATTTTAATTATTATTTTTTATTATTTTCCTAAAATCAAGGTCACATCCGGGGGATAAAAAGATTAAAAATTTGAGTCACCAATATTCTATGAGCACCCAATCGAAGAATCACGTCAATATTTGAAAATACTCTTTTACATCATAAACGTGGACTATAGCAAGTCATTTTCAAAGTTTTATAGAAGCCGACAAGGTTTTCTTTTCAAAATCGGGTGAGGTTTCTTTAATTTATTTGGGAGAGTTAGAAGATCTCTCAACCATCTAGAATTTAGAGGTTTGCGTAGGATTTGAAAAAAAAAAAAATGGGGCAAAGACCTTTTGCGACGAATTGTTCGTCAGGAAAAGTCATTCCTAGGCATTTTATTTTTTTTAAAATTATTTTTCTAAAATCAAGGTCACGTCCGGGGAATAAAAGATAAAGAAATTTAAGTCATCAATTTTCAATGAGCACCCAATGGAAGAATCTCATCAATATTTGAAATTACTTTTCGACATAAAAAACGTGGACTATGGCAAGGTATTTTCAAAAGTTATATAGAAGCCAACAAGGTGAACGACGAGTGTGAGACTTCCATCACGTAGCCCCTTCTTCTTGAAGAGTATTGTTTACTCTGTTGTGTTAATGTCGAGTCCACTCTACACTTGGGGCGAGATTTTTTTTTTTCAGTAGCACAATATTAAATGTCTCTTGTCTTCATGCTTCACTTCCTCAGGCTACCTTAAATTATAAAGAATGGATGATCTCTTGCTCACATGCTTTATCAACAGTACAATTTAAATTCTTGATGATGTTGTTTTGGTCTATTTGGAGAGCTAGGAATGACAAGCTTTGGCATAACCTTCAATGCTCTCATCTAGATGTGATTTTTGAAGGGACTGCAGTTGTCCAAGTGTTCCATAGTTGGGCTCCTCCTTCTCTGGGTTGGCTTAAAGTAAATGTTTACAGGGCCTTTAATGTTGACTTAATGAGAGGGGGTGTAAGGGTAGTCCTCCGCGATTTTAATGGGCAGTTTGTTGTTGGTTTTGCTACTCAAGTGACTCAGGTAAATTTTGCAGAACATGTAGAGACTATGATTGTTTTATTAGCCTTGCAGTTTATGCTAAATCATGGATTCCAACCTAACACATTGGAATCAGATTCTCTTATTCTGGTCAAGGCTTATCAGTCTACTTCACCAAACTTGTCTCTGCTTGGACATATTTATGATGATATTGCTGCTGTTCTTCTTAGGCTACCAAGTACTTTGGTTCACCTTTAATGCAGTAGATCACCGCATGGCTCGCCAAGGTCTTTTTTCTTCTGGCACTTTATCCTGGATAACTCATTCTTCTAATATTCTAGTGGATGTCTTATTTAGTGATTGTAATCATTCTTCAATCCAATAAAACTTGTCGTGTCCTCTTCAAAAAAAAAAAACAAAATAATCTAACTTCAAAAATAAACGAAAAATGAAAAACCTAAAATAGAACATACACACCCGTCCAAAAATCATATCGATAGTTAAAATGAAAACTTTCTTTCACTTGCCCAAATTTCTTATTATTAAATATAAATGTTTAATTCATTTTCTCTCACCTAGATTCATGGTAACGGGTTGGACAGGTTATTTTTGCTTTCAGAGAAGATCTAGAACCCCGAACAAAATTTGGACAATCACCTTTGGCATCCACATAAGAGGTAAATACTCTATAACATGTGGGTCCCACGCATAACACATCATTACTTAATAGTTATTTGGACTGAAAATTTAATGGTCGAACAACATTGAAATGTTTTAGATAGTTTGAGGTAATAAGATGTCAAAATTGAAAACATAGGGAGTGAAATGTCATCAAGAGCAAACTACAGGGTAGTAAAACGTAGTTTGTCCAAAATTGGGTAAATTTCTTCTATGGTACCTGACGTATTGTTACTTGGACAATTTGATACCTAGTCAATAAAAGAGGATAACTTGGTACTTTTTCCATTAAATGTAAGGGCATAATTGTCATTTCAAGCTTATTTTAAGAAGAAAAAAAAGTATTATTTAATTTTCTAGGTAATATAGAGTATTAATTAAAGTTTTATTATAATTAGTTCATATTTTTATAATTAACAATTAGTTCATATTTTTATAATTAACAAGAGAATTAATTAAATTTTTATTCTTTTTTGATAGAATCAAATTTTTATTTAGTATTATGGGGAACATTTTTATTTATTATTTTGAGGAACATTTTTATTTTAAAATGAGTGGAAAACCAAGAGAGCATTGTTTTTTGGACAATAAAGTCAAGGGAAAATAGTATGTATACACTTTAGAGGAAATAAAATAAAAAGTGCTCATACTAAATATGATTTTTTGCTGAGAATAACAATTTTGTTTTTTAGAATGAATAAGAAATAACAATTTTACCCTTGTATTTAACGGAAAAACGGATGGAAGTACTAAATGGTCTAACGGATGATAACTTCAAGTTAGGGGTGGGTTTGGTTTTTACCCAAAACCAAACTCAGAACCGAAGTAGAACTTTCGGTTCGGTTCGGTTTTTTCATTTTCAAACACGAAACCGCAGTTGTTCAGTTCGGTTATTTTCTGTACGGTTTTCGGTTTTTTTGGAAAATTATTTTTAAAAAAACTTGGCAAAAGTTTATTGGGCAACAATAAACATTCTCAAAGTTTGTTTACTTATTCTCAATAGAGGATTACATAAAATGTAGACCTCATAAGCGATATTTTTTTAAGTGGGAGAAAAGTCCCTTTTATAAGTATGAGAGACCCTCTATTCCTCTCAAAATTTCAATGTGAGATACTAGTAAACATTTCCAAAAGTTTTTTCTTTGATCTCAATAACATCCCACATTGAAAATATGTGAGGAAGAAAGAGTCTCTCATACTTATAAAATGAATATTTCTCTCACTTAAAAATAATATCTCTCTTAAGAGGTATACATTTCATGTAATCTCTTCTATTAAGATCAAATAAAAAAAATAGAAAGGCATGTACCCTAAACGACGTCGTTTTGGCTAACTTCGGTTTTTTTGGTGCGGTTCGGTTTTTGACAGCCAAAATTGAAACCGAACCGAATAGGAACGGTTCGGTTCGGTTTTTCATGTTCGGTTTCAGTTTTTTTTCGATTCGGTTTTTTTCGGCCACGGCTCGGTTGGCGGTTTTTAGTTTTGCGAACTCACCCCTACTTCAAGTACCAAGTTGTCCTATTTTATTTACTAGGTATCAAATTGTCCAAGTAGCAATACGTCAGGTACCATAGAAGGAATTTACCCATTAAATTTTGATAGCTAGATACCTATATGAATTACAGTGCTGCTGACCTATTAACCAAAAACCTATCCATACAGCCATACCCTTTATATAAGTATACCCATACAATCCTATATATAGGAATTTACCCACATGATACGTAATTACCCATTGACCAATAAACTACCCATAATCTTTGTATAATCCTAAATATAGGACATTTTTTGTGAATAGAACAAGTTGTTTTTGTGTATATTATGTTGGACAAACCACGAAGCATAATATATTATAGGTTTCCCATAAACATGACCATATATCATCTTATCTTAGTATTCCCTACAATTATAATACATCTTGCTTTACATACCTAATTTTGTCATCTATATAACGTGTAATGATTGTGCATGGTCAAATCTATAACCTAGGATGAGGACTATACGTACATTCATGCATGTTAGGTAGCAGCTTGACGTAATACTAATTTGGTAAATTCTCAAGAAGAAGAAAAGAAGGATTCATGTATCCAATGACCAATCCAAAGGTTTTCAGATGCAAATGAATCTTTGGTTTATTTTTTTAGTTTTGAGTGTGCATTTAGACATTTGATTTTTCCATATGTTGCTAGTGAAAAAAGTTCAAAAGGCTCGAGTGTGATGATATCATATGGTCCATTCTCTGCGTATATATGAAGAGAGGTGATAATTAGGACCATATATGATCAGAAACATATTCAATGGACGAATAATGTTCTTGTTCTCTCACTTAACACCACATATAAAAAGAGAAAAGGAGAATTCAATCAACTTTTCTTATTTGGTTTCAAAAAAGCGGTTCAACTTTTATAAGCAGAATGTGAAAGGATGAAAACACAAAAAGGATATATACAATCTTGAACGTACAACTTGGACAGCAAGATATGTGTATATATCATTCCAGTAACACATCACTCCAAGAGTAGGTGGAGAGAAACTACTTGTTTTTCGAGACATAACTTGCTTAATTACTAGTTTTGCAAATGTTACTTTCTTTAGGGAAGGAAGAGTAAGCGTGTTTAATTACTTTTGGTTGCTATTTGTCACCTAATTATGATTCCTCCAATAAAACATGAATTCTAAACTAGTAACAACGATCTATTTTAAGTCTTGTTTTAATGAACAAAAAATGTCCTCCTATTCACTTTATACAATTATTACTGATCAATTTAGAGTATTTATTATTTAGCGATCTCAAGTTTAAATCTCTCTTTTCCAAGGACGAGCATAACGACCAAGGTGCTCGCCGGTGTTCTCTGTACTAGTTTACACTGCTCCCTCGATTGCGGTTACCCTATGTCTAGTGCGGTAAAGGATCAGCTTGATCTAGTGATTGAAGAACCCACATCTAGTTACGGGTCATGATGGGCGTGAGGCGCCCAAGGAAGTAACTGCAACATGATAGTCCCGCCGGTCTTGTTAAACCAATAAGATGGGTGCCAAGGAATAAGCGTTCTTGGTTAGTTCACAACCGATCGAAGAATAATCCTATATATATATCCTAAGGATTAGGGCATTCTTACGCCTTAGTCTGATAGCGTTCTGAGGCCTCGCATTTTCCTCTGAAGCTGCAATATATTCTTCCCTTATATGGTTAGTACAGATTAATTTGGTAATCGTTTTGAATGCATGTGAGCCGATCATTAATCTTTAATTTGGCTTTTTGTTTTTTATTTTTGTTTGATCATCGTGCTTCATTGTGTAATGGAGATTTTTTGTTGGTGTAAACCCTAAGTGGGATGTTATTACTTGCATATTGTCCTTGTGAATTATATCAATGATTACAATTCACACAAATATATATCTTTTCTTTTTTTTTTCTTTTTTTTCAGAAGCGACATAAGGGGGAACTCCTTGCTCTTATTCGAAAATTTATTTCACTCAGAAAAGATACAAGATGGCTGGAGGTCCCAATAGAAAATTTGTTGTCCTAATTAAGCTGTCATTTTCATAGAGGATAAATGTAATTTAATTACTTAAAAATGGGAGGTAAGATGAGCAATAGTGGAGATCCCAATAGAAAATTTTATCTTTTAATTTAATTTCTCCTCGTAAAAAATATCTGTTCCACAATATTAAAATAAGAAAGGACAAACTTCACCCATAAATTCTAAAGATTGTATTAACAAATCTATGTCGTTTCACATCTATCAATCAGATTATAGTAACTTATTTGTTGGGTTATGTTAAACTAATTAACTTGAACTTTCGTGTATAATTACTCATTGAATATTGTCACTTCAACTGATCGACTAGCCTAACTGCCTAAGATTTCTAGTCAACATTTTTTTTCTGATGTGAACCAATATAAAAATACCATCATTAGAATATCAAAAAATTTCATCTCAATGGCTAATCAAAATGAGTTATGTAAACAATGGAGAAAGTTAGGGAACTATATGTTTTTTTTTTTTTTAAAAGGGAACTATATGTATATATATTCTTCCAAAAGGAATTCAAATTTTTCACTTTTTCATTTAATTTTTCACTATATGTATAGATATTAGATAATCCCCAAATCAGATATTTATCATCTGTGCCTGTTTGGCATCCATTACAAAAACACCTTTACAGATGGTGAAATAATGCCAATACCCTAATTGCCTTTAATATTGAAAATAAACTAGTATTTATTGAACTGCTCTTGGATTGCAGATCAGGCAAACATTACGTAACTGAAGTTTCTAGCGTACGTGTCAAAAAGAAAGCTTAAAAAATTTGTAATATTATTCACCTAGGATCCAAGAACAATAAAAGGATGACATCAATCATAACTTACATTCATATTGTGATAATTAAGGTGAATGATGATCAATTCAGTACAAGAAATTTTATATGTATCCAATATCCCCTTTTTTTATTGACAAACTAGAGTACTAGTAGACCAGTCCCCCTGTTGTGAAAACAGGAATTAATTAGCATAACCCCTACAAATGACAGTAACCTTAATTCTGTACAAAGTTACAAACCAATTGAAAAGAACCATGATAATTGAATGATATGGTTCCCCACTGACCAATGATAACCCAAAAACCAATGATCCTAAAAAGAAAGAAAAAAATAAGTATCATATAACTATTATAAGATATATATGAATAGCTAGCTAGCTAGCAGCAGAAAGAGCAAAGCTTTTAGTTATTAGAAGGCTTTGTGATAAAACCCATGAATCCTTTTCCACGACTCTTCCCTCTGCATCTTCAACTGCTTGTAGAAGTTCCCGATAAAAGTCTCAGCTTTGATTAAAAGCTCTTGCCCACTAAGGTCTGCTACCTCCTCATCCTCCACTATTTGATGGTAGTCCTCAACCTCAAGCTCATAATCATGATCATGACCTCCTTCAGTCTCAGTCTCATTCTCACCACCACCTATGAAGAAAAGGCTAGGCATGGAAGGGCACTTTTTCACACTCTCCATTTTCACAGTGCCAGTAATTTTCTGAGACTTTGTTTTTCCGACAGCCTTACTAGTACCCTTCTTTTCGGAACATTCCGAAGCAACCTTTTGACCTTCATCATTTTGGGCAACAACCCATTTCTCAGAAGAGGTTAATTCTGAGGGAACCAACAGAGGTTTTTGATAAGGAACAGAAACTGGGTTCTTCTTGTCATGATCTAAAGTCTTGGAAAAGGCTCTGAAAAGGCCGGCCTGTGCTCCGAGGGCGATGATGAGGAGGTTAGTGATGATGTAGAGATAGGTAGTCCTTACTGATGAGGATAAAAGAGGTGTGATGATGAGAAGAATAGCTATGAGAGAAAGCATTAGGATTTGAGATTTCTCACATATCTTCATGGTTTCTGTGGCTGATGAGGGACTGAAAAGGTGGTGGGGTAGAAGGTAGGGAATAAGAGTGAGAGAAATGAGAGGAATGGAGTAGAATGAAATGGAGCCTGTGGACATATTTATAGTGAGAGAGAGACGTAACTTGTTTTGGATTAAGGATGTAGGGCTGCAATATAGTATATAATATTCCCTCAATATCAGTCAACACAAGTACAAAGAAATTCATTGGAAATAGGTTCCTTAATCACACTACAATTTCATCTCTTCCTACGTGTCATTTTCATGATCAATTAGATTAAGCCAAAGTCAAGAAAATTATGGTGATGCAGGTTCGTAGCAAAGGGAAAGAAAAAAACAAGGCTCTCTAAGACACTAAATGAAGAGAATTCTTTGTGCTTTCTATCACATACTTAGAGAAACAAACTTTGTAGCTGATAGTTTAACTGACTTGGGCCATGTTGCTTCTCCTATTCTAGTTTGGCATAATCAATTGCCTCTATTCTAGAGTTCTGCCTTTCAATTTGATCAATTTAGGGGTGGTTGTTCTAGAGGGTTTTGTTTGTGATTAACTATTTTCATCATCGAAAAAAATGAAAAAAAAATCTTTTTATTTTTTTAAGAAATGGAAAGAGTTTTCTAAGGCACTACGTGTCACTCTTTTGTTAATTCTAGATTAAAAAGGACTTAGATAATCATAAATATGATATCAATATTGTTTGCTCTATTACGTTTTTTTTTTTGGCACTCGATCGCTAATCACCTTCGCTATGACTTTGCCAAACCTTAGCCATCCATTTGTGGTTGCTACTTGCCCTCGACCTCTACATCTTCTTCGACATTCTCCTCGTGTTGTTTTCTTGCAACATTGCCCTTTCCTTTTCCTTGTTAGTTTTAACCCAGTCTTCTTGGTCGCTGGGGGATTGGCTATGGTCGTTCTAGTCTTCTTGTTTTGATTAGTGTCTTTTACTCTGCCTCGTTGCTAGTGCATGCATTGTCAACCTTCGTGTTAGGACTGATGGGTTGTATCACCGCTCTATTAACTCTTGTGAGGCATCTATTGATGTTCAGGGTTATTGCTGGTGCAATGAAAGTTTATTATTTGCACATTAGCTTATTGTCTTTGCCTCTTTGGCAACCATTTTTCTTTACTTTTTTTTGTTCTTGCTTTTGGTCAACAAATTCTTCAGGCTTTGTCTGTGAAACTTTGTTGGCTGATGTACTTTGACTCTATCTTAATAAATAATCTTCCATTCAAAAAAAAATTGATATCGGTACAATAAAAACATAAGCAGAGAATTTAGTAGCTGTAATTCTCATGAATCGTTAGATATAGATATGACATGTTTACTCACACGATAGAATGAGTATGAAAAGAAGGGAGTGAGTTCTGATTTAAGAGCTTCCTTATGTTTACTAGCACAAAGAACATCAAAAGTGTAAGTGAGTCTCATATAAAAAAAAAGTAAGTGAATTTTTTTCTTTCGTTCAACTATTAGATTACCAATAAGCAATATTATGAAAATATGTAATTTATTATAACTTTTTTAAACTCATTCCAAGCAAGTAAACATACCGTAATCTTTGCGATTTACAAAATGACAAACCCAATACTGTATAAAACAATCAAACCATTATACTATACAAGTCATTTCAGTTTTTTTTGCCATACATTATTTTAGTTATCCTAAAGCAAATGGTTCAAGAAAACTTACGTTACAATAAGAAAGAGATGTAGTAGATCAAGGTAAGACCGTTAGAAGACTAAAGACAACAGAACATAATCAGAATCAGAATATATATGCAAGAGGGGCAGAAAGATTTGAATACAATTGGACAGTGCTTTGATAGGGTCGGTGGAAAGCATAATATTATCTAATTGTTTTGGAGGGCAAAATAAATTAGCTCTAATTGTTTCCCACCAGAGAGGTCTTTGATTTTTTTTGGGGGTCAGACCCCTTGAGAATCTTTTAAGTCCATCACCAACTTCGATTCCACTTGTTCTTGTACTAGTGCGCCTGTGGTGTGGTCCTCGTTACACACACATAAGGGTCCTCGAACTTTTTTCAAAAAAAAAAAGGGTCCTCGAACTTTTTTCTTTTTGTCTAATCTATACAAAGTAATTGCTAGGTATCAACAAACCAGTTTACGTGTCCTATTGTTGATCATATATGATGCATCATCTCGTATAGGTGAAACCTACTTGTATAGATGGATTTTCAAGAATGTGACCCGTAAATATGATACGTAGAATGTCGGCATTGTTTTTAGGTATTATGCTTTCAAACACTAATGAATTTATAAGTTTAATTGCGTTCAATTGCTCTCACTTTAAATTTTGTTTATTCATTTAAACACTCAATTATTATGTAAATTGTTCAACAAATTGACTCAAAAAAAAATTATGACAAATAATTGGACAAACAAAACAAACTAGCATTGTTAGCTTCTACATCTTTCTCCCAAGAAGAAAATTGTTTGGATTTGCCACTGCATTGGAAATAAAACCCCCATGTTTTTTTTGGGGGCTTATCAATCCTTTTCTCTTCTATATCCTCCGATTGCATTGAAAGAAAAATAAATTCAAAGGCTCCTAGAAAGAAAAGGTGGATAATGAAAAGGATGTTTGCACATGATTTTACTCCTTTTCCATCTTCAGGTTGAGTTTATCCACGATTTGTCAAAACTCAAAAGTAAGAACTATCTGCAACTATCTGTAAATCACATCCCATCGAAAAAAAAAAAGGTTCTTAAATCACTAATGAAGCCAATTATACTGTACAGACAGATAAAGGGACCAAGATCAGATAGCCTTAGGGGTGGGATCGGTTCGGTACGGCTCGGTATTGGGCCTAAACCGATACCGTACCGAAAATTTATTCGGTATCGGTTCGGTTCGGTAATCCTATTTTTCACTTTGCATACCGAACCGTACCAAACCTTTTCGGTTCGGTACAATTCGGTACCATTCGGTCAATATTCAAAAACCTGCAATTTTTCCAGTTTTCCTCCATATTTGAATACTTGATAGTTAGCTCCAACCTCCATGAACGCACAAATAGTTAGCTCAAACTAGTAGGGAGAGATCGATGAGAGAGATACAAAACCAGATCTAAAATCTTTGTTTTCCGGCAAGAATCTCCTTCACACTTTCTTTACTTAGCCTTCTCTCTGTTGCACGAAGTCGAGTATAGAAAAGGAAAGTAAGAGAGAGAGGTATTGGCTGTCTGGCTGAGATAGAAAAGAATGAGATGAGAAGAGGAGATGATCATGGACTCATAGATCAGTTCAAAAAAGGAAGAGAAAAGATCAGATAAAAAAAAGGGAAGAGAGACACGTGAGACTGTGAGAGAGAGTTATAATATTAACCTATTAAGGAGATAGAATCATTTTTTTTTTGGTCTGAAAGGAGATAGAATCATAGAAAGGAGGGAGAATTTTCCAAAAAAGAAAAAGAAAAAAGGCTACAGACTGAGAGTCTGAGAGAGCCCACGTGAAAGGGAGAGAGAAATAGAGTGAAAGTATTATAATATTAAGAAAAGAAGTATAAAAAATGATTAATTTAATGTTTCGGTTCGGTTCGGTAATTTCGGTATGGGAGAATCATATCCCGAATCCGAACCGAAATAGAGGACATCGGTACGGTTCGGCTCGGTATGGAGAGTCGGTTGGATTCGGTTCGGGATGATCGGTTTCGGTTCGGTACGGTCGGGTTTCGGTTCGGTTTTTCGGTTCCATTTTCCCAGCCCTAGATAGCCTCTCTAATGCAGACAAAGCATCCAACCAAAAAATAACTAAAACAAAAGGATTCTCGCCCCCACCATGTTCCTTCTCCGAATGACCTTTGCCTAGTTCTGTATATGATTATGTCTTTCTCAGTCACTTTCTAGGTTATAGGATTCACTTTTGCTTGGAATGGATCGGAGGCTCGAGGATTTCACTTTTCTCCTAATAGATGCACGGCTTGAAATAGAAATATCGAAAAAGCAAAGCTCAACATGCACTGCACCATCAAATCTTTTGCCAACAAACTTCGATACTCCCTTATCCTTTTGATACACAACTAAGCACCAGATAATTGACAACCATAACTTGTACTAGCTGCAAATGCCTTTTGAGTTGAAAGCTTAGCGGAGATATATAGCTATACCGCATATAATTGGTCCCATTGTGACTAACCTAGCTCGCTTCAAGAGAGTTTACCCTTCAGTGCCTTCACACATTCAACAATTGACTAAACAAAAATGGTTAGAAGTTCTTGATAAACTAGACGCTTAGTTACAAAAAGTTTGATAGCTTGAGGCAAAATCGGATAAAAGGAAGCAACGTATGCGCCGAAACTGATATTTTATATCATACTGATAAGATTACGCAATGTTCAGCGGCATGCACGAAATATAGACAAATGCATGCAACAAAATATGCAAATCAAGGCGGCTAAAATAAGCTTACATTGCTTTCACAGATGCTGAACCCTGGCAACTTGCATATGGCAAAGACATGATACCTTCAAATATTTACATATCAAAATATACACTGCATCTTCGGCTATGATGAAGGCTGGACCACTCCATCGGATGAGTTTAAACGAGAAGGAAGATGAATGCTCAGGTCATCTAAGCTGGGGCAGTCATGTATGCTTAACCCATGCTCATTAGCCAAATGCAAAAGGCAGATGAAACACAAATGTGGCGAAATATCCTCAGGCATTGCAGCTTGGCAGTTGACAGGAAAGGTGGACAGCATACGTTTGAAAGATATAGTGTCTTTCAACTCCTATTGTAGTGAAATTATAACTCAGAATAGACTGAAAACTTCTTATAGTAGATATGAAAACACAGCATATGACACGAATGAAAGTTCACTAAGGAGCTTGCAAAGAGACACTAAAGTAACGAGGTTTAGCATATTAGTAGAAAGATGTGAGGTTTTTGAACATAGGTCTAAGACTAAACTTTATTGAATTATTAATTGAAAACTAATGAAAAAAAAAAAAAGATGAGGTAAAACAACATGCTCACCGGTTCAGGACCTTTAACAAATTCTTGCATGTGACCCCAAAGAGTTTTCTTCAATGCATGAAGATCAACTCGTTTTGAAGTTCTGTCATACTGAACTTCAATTCTGGCTACCTGAAATGTTAGAAGTCACAACTCAAGACGAGCTTGTAGATGCATGAACATCATTGAAACACTTCAAAATAAAAAAAAAATGCAACCCTCTTGTACTTTGAGATAACAAATAAAGTAAACCCAGGAAAAGCAATAAAAAGAGAAGATGACATTCAAGGTAGATCCTTCAACTCAAAGAAAAACGGCAGCTCTTTTTAGCGAAAATCTCTTCGTTTCTCTAACTAATTATTGCAGTTTACATGTTGGCATAGCATCCAGATTTTACATTACACCCAATCAATGGAAGACCTACTGCCTAATCCAAATGAGAAGAGGGATGGGATTATTAGTTCACCAAATACGGAAGAAAAACCAACCTGGCGAGGTTGAGAGACCAGTGTATCCAAATCTTCCACACTGCTATGAGCACATCCATCATTATATTGTTCACTAGCCACACTCTCATTGTCCCATGATGGCAATGCTTCATCAAGATTATTACTTTGTTCCCATGAGTTATCATCTGAAAAAATAATGCTATTAATGTTTACTTCCCAAATCTTCCTAGAGGTACTTTCTATGGTATCATAGAAGGGAAAGGGGAGGACAAATCAGCCTTTTCTTCTTGACAAAATAACAAAGACCATCAGAATAGTGGCACATCATGCCACGATAAATAAAGCCACAGGATGGAAGTTTAGAGAGAGAGAGAGAGAGAGACTCAGTATAATATGGAAGAATTTGATAAAGATCAACATCATTCTTAAGATATGAGAGGATACATTTAATTAGATATTATAAGGAACAGAAAAATATAGATCATCCACCAATAAATTAAGATGAGAGAACATATACAGAGAAAGAAGTTTATACCTATATGATTCCGTCTTCTCTTCCCAAGCAACTACAATCAAAACTTATAATTTAGCCACAACAAGCAATAGAGGGGTTCAATCACTTCTACAAAATCTATGCAAAATCATGAGAAAAATTGCAAAAGCCAAATATTCAACCTGCAGCTTGGGCAGACTAAGCATTTGGGTGTCTTTTCAACTGAACAATATGATTTTACCCCTAATAATAAGTTCAAGATCATCTTAGCCTAACCTATGCTTGGCTAATACCAAAACCAGGGCTTATTTCTATGAAATTAAGCATGTACAAAATACAGTACATGGAATTGTACAAGTATACATATTTTAACAGTATCATGTTAAGGTACATATTATTATTCAATTCATTTCTTTAACTAGAAAACCATAGTTTTGTGGGTACTTATGCTGCGGCCATCACAAACTGAACCCATTGCTTATCTAGTGTGCTTAACATAGACCTCAGATAGGGATCCTATAATCAGAATGCCCATGTTAATATGCAAATTTTGTCATGGATAAGTATACATTTTATGGGTAGAACATGAAGAAGTTTACATTACCAGAACATTAGGAAGAAGAAACAACTTGACAAGACCATCAGGTGGATAATGGCAATCTTCTGGAAGCCTGTGACTTGGTACTCTATTTGCAGGTAGGAGTAAGGACTTCAAACTTTGTGGGGAAGAAAATATATCTGGAAATTCTTTGTCTATAGATGTTGTGAAAACAAGGTCAACTTGTGTATGGTTTTTGTTCTTTGATCTCTTATTAGTTGGCCTGCTTGGAGTGGCAGGAGCATCCTCTGAACCTACAGAACAAATGCCAAAGACAGAAAAATCAAGGCTTACCACAACAGAGCAAACTGATAAAGGCATTTTTCTTTGACTACCAACCCTTAGGCCTCCAAAATTTCCAGTGATCAGGACCAGCCCATGCATTTTTCTTTGAAGCGATTGCCAACCCTTGAAACAAAAACGTGGAAACCTTCTCAAATCTGTCATCCATATCAGCTTCATGTGATGCATGGGAGTTATTGTCCTACACAAATTAGCAAACTTATTCCAATATATGTTTTCCCCTTTCAGCAGGCATCCATAAAGAAAATTAGAGAATTGTTGAAGCATGTTATATATAACAAGCAAATAATCAAGGTCCAAATGAATTCAGCATATAGCTATAGAAAATACCTCCAGATGACTTTGAAATGTTTCTCCAAAAATTACATCCTCATGACTGACATTTATATCATCATGATGATCAATGGTCGTTGTGTCATATCGAGATGAAATGTCTAACCCAACTTCGTTATCATCAAAGGCACCTGTATGAAGATCTGAGTTCTGGCATATATTAAAAGCTTGTGCTGATTGCTGATTATCTTCATCAATATGGCAAAGTATCTCCTTTAGAGTAGGAGAAATTTCATTCTTTGCAAGCATGTTCATCACCATCTGCTCAATAGATTCTACAAAGAAACCAAAAACAGTGGGGGCATAAGGTTGTGTTTTGGGCTCATAAAACCAGAGAGATTTTACTGTCAAAATCAGAAATGTCACACACCTTTCTCAAAAGATAAATCAATCAAATCCAAGGCATTATTTTGCAATGAACATGATCTGCACTTCCCTGGAACTTCGGAAGAATCAAAAAGCACCTGACATCCTCCATATATTCCAAGATTATTCAATAGCAGACCCTTGGCTCCACCTTCATCAAACTGTGCAGATGTCTGATGATATAGAGGATCTACCACGAAAGCAACTAAAATCCAGGAAATAAAAATAAATCAGAATTTATAAGGCAGAAAAAATGATGAGTAAATGACCAGAATAGATAAGCTATCTTGTGATTCAAATACCATCAAACTTCTTCAAGTTTAGAGCTTCAAAGGAGGCTTCCAAGGTCGATAGTGGTGATATCTTCAAAAACCACATCCATTAGTTTGCACTTGCGGTTCAATTTTATTATGCAATCTAATCGAAAATGCATACCTTCCGCTCCGGCTCTTTCTTACACCGACTCTTATCCTGCCCATCGTTGACATTGCCATCCTCCATAATAGTTTCTGCCACTAAAGCACCATATTAGGGTACTTACCAAAGCAAAAGAAGCATTGAACCTCCAGGTAATGAAATGCTAAAACTAAGTGCGATAGACCAAACCCACAACCCAAAAATACCTATAGACCTAAACCAATGAGTAAAGGCAGATACCTTGGTCATCTTCAAGACCAGCTCGATTTATCCTACCCAGAACTTTATACGCTTCCGCGTGCACTGAATCAACCCTCACAGAGTAAATTTTCACCCCTGCTTCTAATGTGCAACTTGCCTGTCCACTCAAAACAATACAATAAATCCATCATTCCGAACAATATCTCCCACACCAACTAATATGTATAATAAATGCTCCAAACCTTTTGGAAATTTGTCTCTGAGTCATTTCCTGCTTCGACTTTAATAATGTCGCTGAGATGATCTATAAGCTTAAGCTCCCAACTGTTCTTCTGGTTTATTTTCTAGAATCCAAAAAAAGAACAGGAGAAAAACAAAAAAGTAACTCAGCATGAGAGTGTGAAGTTTTGTCTGGAAAATAGAAACACTGAGTTAAAGCTTAAATTAAGTGTTTCTTTCTCATTCCATGCCCTAAAGTATCACACATTGAATAATCTCACTTTCATTACTTTCCTTTTCCAGAATTTTCTCAGAAACCAAACGAAGCCTTATAAATTCAATCAGTCAATAGCAGCAACCCTAAATTAAAACTTTGCATTATCGAAAACAAAATTCAATAAATTACTAAGCATAATTATGCATACTACTAATCTAAAAGAGAGAATGTGTACGGACATTTTCGCTGGCGAGTTTGATGCAGCGTTGGAAGAGTTCGATAACCTGTTCTTCACTGAGGCAAGTATCGCCGGGCGGAGAAGGAAGACCGGTGAGTTCGACAACCGTAGCAGCTTTGCGACGATTGGCGGCCGCGCGTGCGGCGCGTGCCTGAGCGCGTTCAAGCTGGTCGTTGTTGGAGCTCAACATGAATAACGTCGGTGATTGGATATCGTTCGCCATAGAAGCTCTGCCGTCGACGGTTTCGGACTCGAGGCCTCAGAGAGTGTGGGAAAGTTCAGGGTCGGACATAATTTGAAAACAAATGGGAAAGTGGTGGTTTCCTTCTGGGGTTTTGTAACCTCATAAACGGCGTCGTAAGGCTCTAAAAGTTAAAAATTAGTACCACTTCCGATTGACGACGTGGCGTTTTCTCTCACGTGCGAGGAACGTGCGAGCACTAACCCCTTTCTCACGCATTTCTTGCCTATATCTTCTTCTTGGGCCTTGACGCATTTTACTCTCTTTTTGATCATAAACCCTAAACCCTTCCCTGTACTGTTCAGTGTTGGCGACTATCGGATTCTGGTATTGTGATCTTCCTTCGCTCCTTTTATTTTTCGATTTTCCGTATTTTAGGGTTGCAATGTCTCTGTTCGTTATTGATTTCTGCATTTTTTTGGTACTTCTTTAGCAAACAAAACAAATTAAAGGCAATTTGGATCAATTATTTCAATTTGTGACTGTGTTCTCTATCTGGGTTTAGCGTCTGGGTGGTAAAAAACGATATTTTTGAAGTTGGGTTAGTTTTCTTTATTCCATTTTCCTCCAATTTTTTTGTTTATACACTACTGGATTCAGTGGGTTGTATTTTTGAGGTTAACATTTCTGGAATAGTAAGAATGAGAATCCGTTTTCTATCAAATTTAGTTTAATTTCTTGAAACCCATCTATGAGATTCATAATTTGGGCTCATTTCTTCTTTCGGTGTTTTCACTTTTGTATTTGGTGTTCTTTTTGGTTGCACAGAAAGTTGTGGAAAAACAGAACTAGAGATGTTTACCTACATAATTTCACTACTGAGCTTTGTTTACTGTGTTGATAATTCTATTCTTAAGCTTACTTGACTTTTGGTTATCTATTTGTGGAAGTTGAAACAATTGTAATCACCAATTTCTTTTGTTTTCCTCTTTTTTAGCAACCCAAAAGGAAAGAGTTATATTTTGTTCACTTTTTTAATCATCTTGGTTTTTCTCATGGTTATAGTAATATTTTTAATGTGATTTTTCAACAAAATTGGCATTTAACTTGGAGATTCTCAGCATTCACAAACATGGATTTCAAGAATATGAAAGCTCCAAAAGTGCCAGTTCGTGGGATTGCTACTTTGCTTAGTGTGGGAGTTATTGGTGGCCTTGGTGTTTATGGACTTAACAATGGTCTCTACAATGTCGAAGGAGGGAGCCAGGCTATTGTGTTCAACCGTATTACTGGTCTCAAAAACAAGGTTATGCTTTCCTCAGATTCTTGTACTAAAGTTGTTAGCAATTCTTTTCTTTTGTAGGTGATCATGTCTGTTGGTAAAATTTATGTAGACACATGAAAGAACCTATCTATTATCTTAAACATATGCTTGTAAATATCATGACCATTTGGTCTCAATTGAGGCTCGAAATACAAAAATATAAAATAAAATAAAATAAAAAAACTACTTACTGTATCACTTACCAGAGAATGGATTTTTTTTCTGTTTTGGTACGTTGTTGATGAATAGTTTTATCACAAACTAAGGATGTGTTCGGCGCAACACATTACCTTGAAAGGAATTATGAGATTCCTGGTAATATCTTCTGTAACCGAGATCGGCTTAGTACGCAAGCAATGTGGGACTCCACAAATGCTCGTACATCACATGTTTAACAATTTGCTCTCGTGTCCTCGCATATTTGGATACCTTGCTATTCCGTAGTTATTTATATAGAAGTTCTTTGTTTTCTAAATTCTGTATCTATTATGTCGATATAATATACTGACATCTAAAATTGTAGGTTTATCCAGAAGGGACACATCTAATAATTCCATGGTTTGAGAGGCCAATCATCTATGATGTCCGCGCACGACCCCATCTAGTGGAGAGTACTTCTGGAAGCCGTGACCTCCAGATGGTATGTATATACCTTTTTCTGGAAAAACTGAAAAAAAAAATTGCAACTCTATAATAAGGTTTGACCATTTAATGTTTTAAATACTTTGAGTCTGAAATTAGAGCATTACTACGTCTTTGTACTTTTATCAGCTAGGTTCCGTTAGAAATGAAAAATAAGTAGTTACTCTTTTATAGGTTCTGTTAAGATACATGTACAGCTCCCATGAGAGCTAGGTACGTGCATATAGAATTCTATGCCATATGAATCTTCTGATATGAAATGGTGATGGTAGCTAATACCTATAGTGATCTTTAATTGGCACATCTCTTTGTCAAGACCAATGAGCAATTGACATGGAGGCCTTTATGTTGCAATATGATTGGCGCTTAAACATTACCTATCAGTTACCTCAAAAATCTTCTGATATGAAATGTTGGTATTCTTATCACCCTATCCTCACCTTAAGTAAAAAGATTTATTTATATATATAGCGACTAATATTAAATGTGTATCTTGGTTTTGCATTACAGGTGAAAATAGGGCTTCGAGTTCTGGCCCGTCCTGTACCTGACCAATTACCTACAATTTATCGTACTCTCGGTGAGAATTATCTTGACAGGGTCCTGCCTTCAATCATTCATGAAACTTTGAAAGCTGTAGTTGCACAGTATAATGCCAGCCAACTCATTACTCAGAGAGAGGTAAGCAGTAAGGTCTATTGGTTTCTTTTAACTATAGGACTGTTTTTGTTCGGTTTTAAATCACCCAATTTTTTTCAGACTTTTTACTTCTGTTGTTACCGTTTTTTTTAACAAACCAAAACAACTGTAATTTAGTGAAAGTGTTTGGTATAAGTTCAGTTACTTAGCACATAACAAAATCAAAATTTACAAATTACCAGTTAGAGTTTCACCAAAAACAAAAGTCAATTTAAAGAATTAACCATATCTTAGTATTGTACAACACATTATATATCTAGTGGACAAAAAGGAAATCAAAATTCAAAGCTATAACAACAGTTGAAGAAACTATGAACGAGATACTTGATTGGTTTAGTTTTAGATTGAGTTTACCAAATAGAAATGACTAGAAATCTGTCCTAGCTATAATTGAAATCCATGTAAATTTTGAATACTCAATGTGTGATAATTACTAATGCTTTGGGTTTGAGGTGCAAGTTCTATGCTTGTGGTTGCAGTTAAAGAGAGTTAAGAATTCAGTAGCTAGAGGGAAGTGCTTGCTGGAATTTGCTTCTTTATAGATAACCCTGTTTTCTAAAACCATGATTTATATCATCCAAGTCATTTATATGCATACCAATGATCAAGGGTCTTTGTATTTTCTATGTTTAGCTTTGTTTATTGTCCGAGGGATAAGTTGAAGATTGTAACATATACAGGTGTCATTGATTGTTGATTTGTTTGTATTCTTTCTATTTTTCAGACTGTTAGTAGGGAAATTCGGAAGATTCTGACAGAGAGGGCAGCCAAGTTCAATATTGCAATGGATGATGTATCTATTACCAACCTGACTTTTGGGAAGGAGTTTATGACTGCAATTGAAGCCAAACAGGTAGCTGCTCAAGAAGCTGAGAGGGCCAAGTTTGTTGTGGAGAAAGCTGAACAAGACAAGAAAAGTGCTATTATCAGAGCCCAGGTGAGATAGAGGAATGCTAATCCTCAAATATGGACATTGATTTATATTTGGTTCAGGTTTCTGCTATTTCGATCTTTAGTTCTCCTTACTGTTCATCGAATTGAAAGAAAGCATGGTAATTGTTGCGATTAATCCATTGCCCTTTCATTACATGGTAAACTGGTAAAAAGAAACTGCTAGTGTTTGAGTAGTAAATACATGATTAATGAACCAGTGGAATCCTTTCACCTCCTGATCAATTGTTAACCCCTTCTCTCATTTGCTTGTTAGTGAACTTAGTTGGTCAAGTCATAGCTGCTCCCAGGACTTCACTCTGTACTGGTGCTAGTTAGTGGCTTTTTCTTTCTATTTGCTAGTTTGGTGAGGAAGATAGTGAGTGTGTCTAATAATCTCATTCCCCATATAGAGGTTGTCTTCAAAATGCATTAAGTTTTGTTAAGTTTGAACAGTTTCTTGTTGAGGAAGAGTGTTTTTGATGATCTCATTCCCCATATGGAGGTTATCTTCAAAATGTATTAAGTTTTGCTAAGTTTGAACAGTTTCCTCCTTTGAATCTAATGTCTCCCTATTTTCTGTGCCCTTACTTTCCAGGGTGAAGCCACAAGTGCCCAGCTGCTAGGTGAAGCCATTGCCAAGAATCCAGCATTTGTCACTCTAAGGAAGATTGAAGCTGCAAGAGATATTGCACAAGTCGTCTCCGATGCAGCCAACAAAGTTTACCTAAACTCTGATAGTCTTTTGCTAAACCTTCAGGACATAAATTTGAGTTAAGCTGGGAAAAGATGAACATATCAGGTTGAACTAATAATCGTCCATCTTAAAGTAGTTCAATTTTTGTGGAGATACTTCTGCAAGAAAAAACTCAGCAGTAAACAAATTAGATGGTTTTGTTTGTCATTGATGGAATTATGAAACAATGAAATTCCGAAGTCATAGGGCACTTTGACCTCTTGGAACTTAAAATGCACCAGTTGGAGCACATCTGTTAATATTATCTGTGAATGCTTGTTTTCCTTTCCCTTGATAAATTTAGCTACTGGATGCTGTGTCTAGTATTCTTTCTGTTTGATGCTTTATGCCTGCATAAGTAGCTATTTGTATGCCTGCATAAGTCGCTATTGTGCGTGTTTTAGATAAAAGTTCTACAGTGGCCGGACGAGAGCTACGGAGAGTTAACAGCTCACCGGTGAAGCAAGTCATTCTACATGAATTCAGGTCATTTAAAGAATTTGTAGCAGTGGTAGTAAAAATGACTGATCGTGGCAGTAACCGAGAAGTCTGCCGAAGTTGTTTCAGTCTTCGACAACCACTCTATTCTATACCTAGATGAAATTTTAGAATTACGCTAGTGCCAATGTACTTGCTATTTAGAATGCAACTGTCTGCAGGTATTGGACTGGTTTTGTGCCGCCGCCATGTATCTTCACAATGTTGGTTGGATGACCTTTCTCAGGATTAAAAATAAAAAGAACAACGATAACAAACAGCCTATAAATGCAGCCTTTGGATAAACCCTCACATTACTGGGTCAGAAAAAGAGAGTAGCAAATGACACTTTATGAGGCCAAAGGGAGACGGAGATTCAAATTATGGCTATTGCTGATTTGCTGTAGGGATCAAACTCACACATTTGAATTACAAAAACATAAACAACTCTTGGTCAAAAAAAAAAAACATAAACAACTAGCCCTTAAAATAATTTGCAAGTCACTCAGAAAGTGTCCACAACCAGATGATCCATAATGGGGGAGTTTTCAGGAATTATCAACGAGTTAGAATGTATGGCACTGGTAATGCATTCACGATCTTAAAAAGGCAGTCATTGCTAACTTTCTAACTTTTCTACAGTCGAATTCTGAGTACAAACTTAACATACTTTTTGCTCAATCCTTTTCACTATTTGACAGAAAAATAGACGTTGGGAAGTCTCTGGTGGAAAGCTTGCACTGACCTCTACAGCCTGTTGAACTTACACTTGTACTCCAAGAATAATCACTAAAATTACCCACTGCTAACTGGAACTCATAAGGTACGCTACTAAACATCCCAACACTGCACCTGCGAGAACCTGCAACCATATGAATGGAACAAAAATTACAGAAATATTAGAAATATACAGTCTCTGCGTGTGTTCTAGAGATATAAGTTATGATCGTTCATAGTCAAATTTCTGACCATTAGTCATTTCCATTTAATATCAAGTGTATAAATGAACATGAACATGTAAAATGCAACAAACCTGCAATGGAGTATGACCAAGTGAATCCCGTAGAGGTCTAACACTAGAAACAGGGTGTTCTGGAGGTAGCTCACAAACTATTTGATTTAATAACTGCAATACGCAAATATATTGTACTAAATTAAGAAAAAAATATATAATAAAACAAGCATAGCCACAAAGAACACATCAAGACATACAGAAACATTCTCCACATGTTACATGAAACTAGTACACCTTTAACAACAAACCCAATATACTCATCAAACAAAACAAAAGGAACGATATTTGGATGAAAAATGAAGATTTATATGTTCAACATGAAAAAGATTACCTACAACCGCATGAAAATTGGACATGCATCCAGCATCCCCTGGGTTTATCCAGAATTTGTGATAAAGCACACACATCAATGAAGAGCATATTGCTAGTAAGAATATAATGCAGACTTCAACGAAAATTGCACATCCTCTCCATCCTAAATTGCATATATACATATACTTATATTTTAGGGCACTCCAATACTAGTCATTATTCCCTTCTAGTTGATGTGTTTACATCACGAGATTGATACAACTACAATTGCAGCGGTGCCTCTAAACTTTGGCCATTACAATACATGCATACTTTTCATCCTTAGATTCAGGCAGAACATGTGCATTGTCTTATTGCTGGATTTGAATCTAAGGCTCCAATTATACTGTAATATTAATAAAGATGCTGCCAAAAGTCAAACTTGACGAGCTTTAAAAAGATCAGTAAGTTCAAAGCAAATGTTAGATCCAATAGTTATGTATGCTTCAGTCTTACAACTAGGTATGTATGTTGGCATAGTGAACGACAAAGGTGTTGCCAAATGTCCAACTTGACATATCACAAATAGCAAATATCTCAAAGCCATTGTTGCAGAAAACAAAACATAATAAACCATCAATAGCACTGACATAGAAATGAATATGTTGAAGCCGAGATATAAAGAGAACAATAATCACATAAAATTTACGAAAAAGAAATGAGTAGAAACTATAAAACAACTTATTTGGGAGGGACATATTTGCTCAGTATGGTCCAACTATCCCCAAGCTTATTTAACAAACAGTACTACCCCTATACTTGAGAGTTTAGATACTGCAATTTGTGCAAACTATCAACAGAGTATGTTGAGGGTGGAAAAATAATCTTACTTCAGCTTGACGACCAGCATGGAGTCTTACACCAGTAGCATCGTACATGACCTGCAAGAAACAGTAATATAAAAACATGCAACCAACTCCTCAAGAAATTGTGGATGGTTCATTAAGTTTGGAGTAATACGAATGAGATTGATGTAATACAAATGATACCATGACTACTAGCCATCATGTTTGGAGTGACAAAAAATGGAAACTGTAGGATATAGGTATGGTCTCTTAAAATATAATTACTCGAGATGTTTGTGGCCGCCATGGCTCATCTTTCTTTGAGGTCACTCACTTCACTTCACCCTACCAAGTAGAGTTAACTTCTGTATCAAGGGTTTCTAGTCTACAAATAACTCCTCAAGCATCACCTTATGAAGTAGAAAACATCTATTTTCACAAGGAAAAAGATAAAAATAAAAATAAAACAACTGAGAGCGCATTTAGATTATGATATACAGATAGCTAAATTATAACCAATAACAATTTGATACCAGTAAAAGGCTTAGTTGAATCCGACCTTTACGTTATACATTTGACAGTGAACAAGAAGATTTTTGGTGCAAGACGGGACAAAATACCACTCAAGTCCAATCAAACACCCCCAAGTAGCAGCTGATTAGTTTCACGGAACTAATCACAAATAGACACTCCAATATAAATGACTTCTACTTATTTATAGACACTCCAATCACAAATAGAAAGTAGATGCTGCACAACACAGAGACATAATCCTCTACAGGAGCAAGAACAATGACCTTATAGTGAAAACACGCAATTGAAGTTTGATTGTATGACATTGACAAGATGAATCCATGATTTTATTAATAGAGCCCAGAAGTACACAAGAAACTTAAAAATAAGAAACCGAATGGAATTTTTAGATTATGTTGAACATTTTACATACCAAATGGAATTTTGAGATTATATTGAGCATTTCACAATCCAAAACCAAATGCTTTAAACATGAGAATGCATGCCTACACAAAAAGAATGAACAAGACCTGGTTAAGAGTTACATACAACACATGCCAAAACCACTGCAATGGCAAATGTCGATCCTCCAGTTCCATCCTGAAAACCAATAGCAACTGCAAGAGCTGTCACAGTGGATGAATGCGATGACGGCATTCCTCCAGATCCAAGCATCCTTCTAGAGTCCCATCTCTTCTCTTTGTACCTGCAAGGGTACAAGGAAATGATTAAACAACTGTACATAAAAACCCAAAAGGATTCCCAAGCATAGCCAAAAATGGTGAACAAAAATGACAGACATCTCAGGCCTCATCATCGAATTCACTCAAATCATCACATAATTTCAGAAAATCAAAAGGACCCATCATGACCCAACAAGAAAATTGCCCGAAATTGAGTGAAAATAATAAGGAGAAGTCACAAATTATAAGCTTAAGCTTAAGTTTGAGCCAGAGAGTGGCTGATATTAAATTACAAGTTAGGTGAGGAAGAGTTACCAGGTGGTGAAAAGCTTGAGGAACTGAGCGAGAGCGCAAGAGAGGAAGGCAGAGAGGAGAGGCAGATTGTAGGGAATGAAAGACGACTTAGATCCATTAACTGAGGAGGCATCAGCTGCCGTGATCACCTCGTCCATGGGGAGCCCCAATTATCTGAGAAACAGAGAGATTCAAAAAATAAAATGAAACCGCGTGGTAGCGTAGCTAAATTGCATTCTGACTCCATATTTATTTATTTCTTTTCTTTTATTTACTTTTATTTTCTTTTTGCTCTCTATCCTTCTATAGTAGTGTTGGTTGTCTTTGACGGACTTGGTGGGAAGTTTGCGTTGGATTTTTGGAAGTGATATACTTGCCATGGGATATAGCTACTTTATTTTTTAATTTTGTTAGGGTTTCATTTTTTTTTGGTTAGTTCAAATAAGTTCCTATTTTATGGACCTAGGGTTTCGAGGTTTGTATTCATATGGTTTTCTAGTGGGGGGGATTGGGGTCTCAATTTGAATCATGGTCGTGATTCCTGCTATGCCATGATTATGGCATTGTTCCTAGAGACAAACTGATTTATCATCGATGTCTTTTCGTTGTCAATTAATGTGCTGGTGAGCCACCCTTGCACATGGTCTGGTATGTTTGGAATACGGTGCGAAAGATTGTGCAATTCTTCTTAATGTTAACTATGAGAATTCATATAAATAACAAATGCATACTTAAAACAAATTTAAAGTTAAGTATATTTAAATTTCTCGCGATTATTTGTTCTCTGTAGCATGTGGGAATGTGTAATTATTGTGATTAAAGTTTGGGTCTATTTAGCTCATGCCTCATGGTTTCTATAATCGCTAATTCTCTCAGAGTTTTGGTTCTTGTTCTTATGTTCCCTTATGTATAATTCTAGAGTGGTTAAAATGAAATCATTATCATTCTCAAAAAAATTACACACTAACTATTTCTAGTCATGCTAATTTTTCTATATTTATCAATTTAATAGAGTTTCATCCAAGTATATCAATAAAATGTCCATACATGACAATTAAGTGCAAGTTAATGATGAAACTTTATAAATTGACAAAGCTCATTTGGGAAATTGATAATTATCAATATTCTAGAAATCACTACGCGGTAAGCGGGCAGAGGAAAAGGGCCTAGCGCTTAAGCGAGGCCTAGGCTTTTTTTTTTTTATTGTACAACATATAAATAACAAATGCATACTTAAAACAAAAAAAAAACTATACTTGTATTGAGAAATTTAAATATACAAAATGAAAGTATATATAAAGTACTATAATTGATTGAAAACATAGAAAAAAAAACTATAAAAGTTAAGCATATAATAGGTATTTATAAAGAAAAAACATATATATTTAAGTGTTTGACCCAAAAAAAATCCGATTTTTTAAAACCTCTCAGCCCACCCACTGATTTGCAACTAATTAAGGCATCTGGCTTCCGCCTTTAGGCCGATTTTTAGAACACTGCAATATTGTAATCGAAAAGTGCTTCCACATAGTCGATAAGAAACTTGGATTTGAGACAAAGTACATACCATGGAAATCTATAGGCAATAATAGAAACACACACAAATATAGGCAATAATCAGTTCCATCCAACCATGCAAACATGATAAACAGGTCCAGACCAATTGCAAACTTAAAGCATGAAACAGCAAATTAATGTCACAGATTCAGATTCTAAGCACCCATGCATGGACATAAAACACAATAGTCCTTATTCATGATCTGCGGCTATTCTTGCAGAGAAGAAGTTCACCTCCCCTTGAGAATTACCTTACTATTCTAGTTTCATCCCCTTGAGAGCCATAAGGCTTGGCCTAAGCCAAGTGAACGCTTCACCTTCGTCTTCGGATTGCTTATCATATTCAGTTAAAACCTTCTGCCTTGTCATATCATAGTAAATTCTTTCACTCTCAGTTTCCAACGTGAGTTCATAAGAATCAGCACATATATTAACAATCTCCTCCTTCAATTCCGGCTCATCCTTCAAAATTTGCAACGGAACCACGATCTTTCTCTCGCTCCATTTGCTCACCTTGTAGTCTTCCAGCACCATAACACCGAGATCTTCGTCTCCAATCTCCGCAATAGCAACACCACCATTCCATTGGATGAACCGAACTTCTGTCAAGTCTTCGAATACTCCTCGGGGCAGAGGGGAAGTACTGGTGAAGCATTCCTTCCATAAATCCAGAGAGTGAACTTCCAGTTGCAAATAGTCTCCATCTAGAACCAAGTCAGAAAAATAGCCCATCCCATTTCCTGTTCCGATAAACATACCTTCATCACCGCAAAGTATGCCTTCATCTAACAAGTCTTGGTTTGGATGTGTCAATGACCTCCACTGCTCATCAACTCCAACAGTAATGACTTGAAACCCTGCTTCACTTTCACCACTGTGATAGTAACATACCACTTTACACTCACCTGTGAATTTATTGAGAGCAAAGTCGAATGAGTTCAGACCCTCATGCGCATCAGGCAAATACACTACTTGCCGGGTGACCGGGTTTCTGATGCGGCATGATCGATTATCGGTGAGACTCATCTCCAAAAACAAGCCAAAAGAACTTGCAAACTTCTTGTAGCTTTTGTTGACATTAATAGACTCTGTCTTGCCATTGATTTGCTTTTTTATTATATCCGGAATTTTCCGAAGACTACTAGCCCGATCATACTGCTTTACAATGAACTCGGGGTTTCGAATCAAGGCGTACCAATCCTTGCAAACACATTGGAATCTGAGTAGATGCTCAATGGTCACCCAACTCAGGATCTCAAATATCACTTCAAATGGAAGCCCAGAATCCGTTCTCCTCCTTTGATTGTCATGCGCCATCTGCTGTACGTGTACGTGTACATGCCAGAAATATAGTTGAGAAATCATCTTCATGAGATAAAATTTATATTCATTAATTAATTACAAATAGATGGTTTTTTTTTTGAAAAGTTACAAATAGATGGTTGCTACTAACAAGGGTTGCATTATATTGAGGGCCTTGACCCAAAAGGACAAAATTCTAATTTGTATTTCCAATCAGTTTTTTTTTATTCCCAATTAGTCCAATTAGGATGAAAATTATCTTTCCGTTTTTCTAAACACAATATACTAAAAGAAAAGGTCGAGGAGTATCGTGCAGTTTTATTAATCAAGACTTTAGGACAGCCGCACCAGCCATTTTCTTTCAAAAAAAAAAAGTCGAGGAGTATTGGAGAGAAAATTATTTTATTTATTTTTTAATTTTCCTGTTATTTTATTGAATTTTTTTTTTGGGTCTTTGACCATGATGTCCAAATTTGGATAAATATTTACCATTAAGGGAAAGGCAAAAACACGGAGCCCACCCGGACTATTAATTGACGAATTTACGCTTCTATTTTATACATTTCACACAAATTATGAAACTGTTACTGGCTGATTTTATTGAGGGGTCGATAAAAAAATTTAAGTTGTAGATAAAAAATTTTATTGACTTTTATTGAGGGGTCAATAAAAATGTTAGATGTTTTATTGAGAACATTGACAAATTTTATTAAGCGGTCAATACAGTTTTAAATGTTTTATTCTGGGCTATTGACCAATTTTATTGAGTGGTCAATAAAAGTTATAAATGTTTTATCGAGGGTCATTGACACATTTTATTGAAGGGTCAATAAACATTTATTTAGGGGTCAATAAAAGTTTTCTTCAACCAAAATCTACAATTTGAGGACTAGAACTAAATTTCGCGTCACAACGAGTTCGCAAGAATTTTTGGGGAATTTATCGGACTTCCGAGCTATTTTTAATGATTTTCAAACATTTGGAAATAAAAAAATAATAATTAAAAGAAAATAGAAACGGTGTGATCTGGACCATTAATCTCAGCACCTTTTGATATAGATCGTTAGATTGGATATAGCCCAAATACATTCAAACCACCCAGGCCTCTCGACCCGGTCGAGAACCGCGAACCCGCTAGCTGACCTGACGGTTTCTCCGTCGTCCGATCACATCTCGGCGTCTATTCTCTTACTCTCGGTGTGGTGAAGCAAACCCAGTCCACGGATTGTCAAATGGATGACGGAATACGGTGGTTCGAAGGAAGAAAGAGTTTCGGGTTCTGACGGTTTCTAGGACATTTTCCTTTCGACTCCGATCATTGTTGTTGACGAGGGAGGTATGAAACTTAACCCTCTTGTCAAGTTCTACGTGTTTTCAACCTTTGATTTAACATTTGATCGATATTTGTAGAAGTTGGAATTTGAACATAGTAATTTTTGTCGTGCAGCTCGACCACGATGAAGCAAAGGGGAAAAATGTCAAAAAAAAACATAAAAAATCTGGCCTTAATAATTTTTTCCTTGGTGGGAATAAAACAGGCCCAACCCATGCCTGTTGGAAAAAATTAAAAATCCCCTATCTTGATGGGGAATGTAAGGTGAAATCCCCTTCTTCTTTTTTTGATCCCTACTCCTACCCACTCCACCCCACCCATGATGTGGAAATGTGAGTGAGAATTGAACATATGATCTCCTTAATGTTAGTGCCCGTTCGGTAGCGTTTTCAACGGCCTTTTTTCATTTTGAAAAATGAAAACAACCCAAAATCATGTTTGGTAGTGCATTTTTGAAAACAATGAAAATACAAATTGAAAACGTTTTCAAATTTTACTCTAAGAATAAAACATGAAATTTGCGTTTTCAATATTTTCTAAAAATCATTTTTCATCTTCACATCATAACCTCAACTTCATCCCAACACCTACAATCCTTGCATCTCCAACACCTCCAGCTATGTGTTCTCGCCGGATTCTGACCAAACCCACTGCCATGATGAACCCATCGCCATGCCGAGTTTACAGAGAAGAGAAGAGGAAGAGGCCGGAGAGAGGGGAGAGAGAAAAAGATTGAATCTGTGAGGGAGAGAGATTGAATTCGTGAGGGAGAAATGGAAGAGATGGGAAGAAGAAAGAGGAAGATCGGCTGGGCTAGGCACGGTGGAGATGAAGAAGAAGAAGGAGAAGCCCAGCCCTGGTGGCGCTAGGTAGAGCACGGCGAAGAGAAAGAAGAATAAGAATCCGAGTTGGGCTCGGCAGTAATTGGCTGAGCAAAAGAGGAGGATGGAGGAAAGGAGGAAGGGTGAAGTACATAAGAGAGGAAGAAGAAGAAATAGAAGGGGCAAAGAGAGGGGAATAGAGAGAGAGATGCTCAATAGTGAATACTGATGATAAGGTGTGTTTTTGGAATAAAATTTTCACTCTCTTTATTAATCTTTTTCCTCTTGGTGACTATTGGCTAGGCTTTAGAGCATCAGCAGTGGAGACTCATTTTTTCGACTTATATTTGGGTCTAAATTAGCTGGAATAATGATATGAGTCTATCTGAATAGTGTACCGAATGACTTACTTTTATTGGGTGATGCAGTGGTTTATTCCGACCCAAATTCGCCTGAGATCTATATATAAGTCTAGTTCTGGCCAAATATAGACCAAAGCTGGACTCAAATTTTTTTGGACTCATTTTGTGAGGTCCACCACGTGCAAGTTGAAAAGAAGAGAGAGAGTTGGTTAATTAATGCACATACGTCCAAAAAAAGATTAATTGATGCAGCAGACAAAGTCTGCAAGCAATGCAGATGCATTGGCCCCACACCCATATATGTATAATTGAAGAGAATGCATGACTGAAGGTAATGAACAGTAAAAATTAAAAAATATGCAACGGTAATATTTAAGTATGAGTCCAAAATATGAGTAAAAAAATGAGTCATTCACATCATTTTGGACTCAATTTTTGGTTTTAGACCCAAATATAGGTCTCCATTGTAGATGCTCTTAGAGCATCAGCAGTGGGGACTCATTTTTTGGATCCAAATATGGGTCCAAATTGACCGTAATCCAAATTTGAGTCCATCGGAATAGTGAATAAAAGGGCTTACTTTTTTGGGTGCCACAGTGGTGCAGGACTCATTTTTGGATTCATATTTTTGGACTTATATTTTAGGACTCAAATTTGAGTCCTAAATTTGAGTCATCTCCACTGTGGCATATAGATATTGGACCCAAAAACCCCACTTGTTCTCTCTCATTGATGAATCATCAATTTCTCTCTCCAAAATCCTCTCAAATTAGTTGCACATGGGGGGACCCACAAATATAGGTCCAAAATTTTTGAGTCCAAACTGGACCTATATTTGGGTCCAAAATTTAGGTCTCCGGCAACTATAAGTCCTACTCCTCCGATCCACTGTGGGTGTTTTTGGACCCAAATATAGGTTTTGGACCCAAATTTGGGTCCCCATTGTGGATGCTCTTAGGGCAGCCCTTTTGGCTCCTAAAAATTGTTTGTTTGTTGTTGTACTTTTGGGTTAGAGACTTGGAGTTTAATGAATTTTCACTTTGTAAAAAAAAATTTTAATTAAAATTCAATTGATCAACTGTTTGCATTTTCAAACGGTACTACCAGACACGTTTTTTCATTCTCGTTCTTGAAAATTATTTTCGGACAAAACTACCAGACACATTCTCGAAACTCGAAAATACAATTTCGTTTTCTCGTTTTTATTTTTAAAAATTATTTTCAAAAATCATTTTTGAAAACGTTACAGGACAAACCTTTAGTTATTCCAAATAACCAACAAGCCACAGCATACCGGCTTGTTATTTTGTTGATTGCTATAACTATCTTCATTTCTTCATTTAATAAAGGGTCTGGATCATGGGGCACACTATTTGACACATATTTTTACTCCTCTTATGAGCCTTTAGATCTAAATGCATTTAATGGTCCAGATCAACTGTGTGCATGAAGTGGCAAATGACATGGTATTAAATTATTTTTAAACAAAAGAGTAATTAAATTTAGAAATCTTGTTTTTAGAATTAAAAAAATTAAACTAAAAAAGGTTTAAGAATGCAATTCAACCAAAAGAAAACTGTAAGCAAAAAATAAAGCACAGAAGAACGAGGACGCCATCTTCGCAAAAAATAAAAAACCTTATCGTCTTCCTCAAACTCCTTCTGCATCAGTCATCCCAAGCTCATATCCATTGGAGTTTGGATGATTTGAGATACTGTCAACACTAAATTGTTAAGCAAGAGTTTAAATTTCCAATATAACTCCCTCTCATATTTTGAGCTAGGTAACATGATTCATGGTTGCAATCATCTGATACATAAATTTCCAATTCATACAACGCCAGAAACGTGAGCCCTTCTTTTTTCCTTTTGAAATCATTTCAATCGGTGTTCCTAAATTTCTATTCTGGAATTAAAGACCTTGATCCTATTATAGATCTATAATCTTTCTTTTATAGATCCAATGTCCTCAAGGTGGTTTTCAGGGTTTGTCCCTCACATACGATTTGTTTATGTAATCTTTTTGCAAGAATTGTTTGGCTCCAATCAGCAAAAAATTTGGGAAGCTGAAGATGGAGCTTGGGGAATGACGATGATGTTCTTCGTATTCTTCTAATCGTATTCTAAAAGCTTTTATTTTGATTTTTAATTACAAAAAAAAGAATTTAGATTTATGAAAAATAATTTAATGTCATGTTAGTTGTCGCTTCATACACACAATTGATTCAGACCATTAAATGCTTTTAGATCTAAAGACTCATAAAAAAAGTAAAAATATGTGTCAAATTGTGTGTTCTATGATTCGGATCTTTTAATAACTATTCTTTTAAACTAACCAATAGTCTAATAATATTCATGTCTTTAAGCGCCCACTCTAGTTGACAAAGTAAATTCTCTTTATTATAGTACTAGATGTCTCCACACATCCGATGAGTGTGGAGTCAAGCTAGATTTTTATTTTATTTTTCATGTTTTGTAATTTGAATTTATTGCCTTTTTTACTATATTGCTTTCTAATGTACTTTAACATATGAGCAGTATCCTATTATAAAGGATGTTCTTTATGAGGATTTGTGTAATTGTGCTCGGGGTGTAGGTTTTTCGTCCCCCTCAAGTTACATTCTAATCAATAGTACTGACCAAAAAACTTATGAGGGGTGTTTATGTTAAAATATCATGTTATGGTTAACAATCTCTTTTCTCTTAAATAATAGTACAGACAAATATAGATGAGTTTAGACTTTAAAACTCCTATCAAAGAAATTAACCTGGTTCTTTAACCTCTATGACAATATAACCCATGTGCTTTCAATTAGAAATTAATCACTTCAAAATGTCCGAAGACTTTCAATGTTTCCCACAATTGGATTCTCCTTCATAGTTTTCATTAAATGATGTTGTGTGCTCAATCGACCCACAACTAGCAACTAACTCTGGGCCAATTCAAAAGACAAGCCCCGATTGAGAGCAATAGAATAAAAGAGTTAAGCACTGCAACAAATCTAGAGCACCCAACTTTATTTCTTGGTGTCAAACTAAAAAATCAAATTGAAGTAGGGGAATGACATATATATTTGTCCTAGGTAGGCTTCTTGTCTTTTCAATTGAGTTGAAATTGGTAGCCACATGTGGGGGATAACAAGGAATTGGAATTGGATAAAAATCTGAATGAAAAATCTGAGGTGGGCAACATTGAAAAGTTTGGAATTGGAATTGATCAAAATGAAAACACATGGGGATAGATTGTCATAGAGGCTAAAACATGATACAACCATATGACAATCATTGAAATTGTAACATATATTAAGATGTTTCTTAATCTTTCATTCAATTATGAATTTTTTTTCCATTATATACATAAAAATTAAAATAAAGGTTCCAACTCATATAATTGAAGCCAGTTAACAAAAAATAGAAATAAGACCAATTTTGCAACAAATAAAATGTATAACACTAATTAAACTATATTCAAACATATATTTTCTAACACAAAATAAATATCAATAAATCTAAAATTATAGAATCACTCAGTTAACTATTGTAATTATATCTAATAAAAAAAATCTATTATAATTATTTGTGAATTTAAGTAAGAGGTTTACCTCTGGATTTGACTGAGATTGAGATTGTGAATGTGTGGAGGTCGAAAGGATTTAAGGTGCGATAGAGCCACTAGTATGAAATCACAAAGGGAGAATATCTAGAAGGAAACTATATCGAAACAACGGCGGATCTCAGCAGTAGACCAATTTATAGAAATTTAAAGAGAAGATGAGGACCTTTAGGGATTTTGAGGGTAATTTTGTAATTTTAAAAATTATTTTTTAAAGGAAAGCTTAGGTTAATACTTCTGTTTTTTTCTTAAACTTTAAAAAGAAAGATGAGGAGAGCGACTTTAGTGCTCCAGGTACCCTAATACATCAAGTTTTAGTGTGTCTTGCACATGATCTATATTTAAACTTAAAATTATAAAATAAGGGATAAGTAATTAACAGGTTACACCAAAAATATAATATTTGATTAAAAAATTATAATTAATATCTCATATCCGTTAACTATTGGTTAAACTCAAAGTAATAAAAGGAAAAAAAAATACAACTAAAAATTCCTAATTTTCGCTTTGTTCTTTTTTTTTAATAAAGGTTTCTTTGTGTTAATCCCTATAAAGAAATGAATTCTAGATCAACGATTAGATCGATTGAGCCTGATAAATATCATCAGATTATCGAATATTGCTACCACGCCAAATTAGGCGATTATGATAAACTTTAACTACCAGATCGTTAAGCGATGATATTTAGGGTTTATGGAAAAACAAGTGATCTAGAAGGCGAAAATAAGTTAGACAATTTTTTTAAAAAATATATAAAGGTTTCTTTGTGTTGATCCCTATGAGAAAGTAATATCTAGATTAAGGATTAGATCGATCGAGCCTGATAACAAGTGATCTAGAATGCGAAAATAAGTTACACAATTTATATATATATATATATATATATATATATATATATATATATATATATGTCACGCCCCGATTTTCCAATCAATTAATAAGACATTTTGCCCTTAATTACAAACCATTCGGGAACGTGACGACATGGAATATCAAATACAAATATGCACAAGAATTTTTTTCCTTTTAATTCAAGTACAACAACACATACTCCATGCCCAACGTATGTAAATGTTGACCCGTTCTTTAGAGTCAAATATTACATACCAATAAATTACATAATAAATTGATATTACAAAATATTAAGTACTTAATCCAACAGAGTTTATCACAAACAGCGGAAGTCTATAAACCAACAAAATGTATGCAGCCTTGCTTACTCCTGGTTATCCTTACCTGCAGGTATAACCCCTACACCGTGGAATAGTGTACCGGGTTATATCAACAAACCCGGTCAGCTTATGAAGCCGGTATGAGTGATCTAAGTTTACTCACCCTAAAACGTTTAACAAAAATATACATATATATATTTTGTTTAAAACAATATATATGTAATTTATATTCTTCAAATATAATTCTAATCCCGAAAATTCATATTATAGAATATACTGAACCTACGCGTCCCATACCACGTATTTTAACCCCACACGTCCCATAAACGTGTATGTTAATCCCAGGGTAATTCAGAATATTAAACAATATAAACCTTCCCCAAAATCGTTTCCCAAAATTATGATTTCTTTCTTTTTAAGAAAAGTAAATCATCATAATAATTACTTCAATTTTTAAAGAAGTAAAAACTTCTAAATACAATTCAATAATTCTCCAAGAATTGTAATTCAATAAATCAATGCTTCAATTATTTAAGAAGCAAATTCATATCATACTCACACAAAACCACAATCAACTTCAAATGATTAAAAGCGAGAATACCATTTTTCTTCTCCTTTATTACATAAAGTATTCATCTTTGTTTTCAATGAATACATGGCTACACAGTCTAGAACTCTAACCTTCACCTTCTGGCTACACAGTCTAAAGCTCTAACCTTCACCATTGGCTACACAGTCTAGAGCTCTAACCTTCACCCATTGGCTACACAGTCTAAAGCTCTAACCTTCACCCATTGGCTACAAAAACATTCGAGTAGGCAAACACAATATCATAATTTTTGAAATATTGTTCCCACAAAATCCACCAATTAAAACAATAAAATGAATACTTTCAAATATTGTTTTAACACAAAATCACACATGCTGATATATCAAATTAAAACTGTATTTAATTTATATATCGCAAAATCATTTAAATAAATATAATTATTTATTTTCGCAAACAACACAATATGAATTAATATTCATATATAAAATATCGTGAGATTCACTCACCTCTAATTCCTGCTGCGTCTTCAAATAATACCCGGGAATCGACAAAGCTAGCCAAATGCTTCATGATTCCAAAATACCTATGAACATGCAATTTTCCACTTAGCATATCATAGTTTCCAAATTGATGATTCTAAAATCCAATCACTTCAGATATTCCTCAAATGTCTCTTAGACATCAATAACCATAATTCGGGACAGTTTGACCAAAAGTCAACCGTCGGTCAACGTGGGTCCCACGTCTACTATTCATCAACGGGTCCCACACAAAATCCGAAACTTCCAAAATCCATCAACATGCTTATTTCTAGCATCCTAACATCATATCCAAAATTGGTGATGATCCAACGGTCGGATCATCACGGATCTAACGATCCATAACTATCGCTTAATTGATCATTGATCAAACGACCGAATTTGACAAAAGTCAAAACACGAAAGTTGTTCGTATCGACGAACCAAGCCAAACGGAGCAAAGAACTGCTCCTGGACCGGCCGGACGCGCCGCCGACGCGCCGCCACCGACGGTGGCCAGCCGCCGGACAAAAGTTGTCTGATTGCTATGAAATTTTAACAGCATGTTCTACACATTACCAGAAACAACTTTCATAACTACCACAAGGGCCAATTCAAAGTAAAAAGTCTCGAATTTACCTCGATAGTTCCAAAACCCTAGGATTTCAAATCCAAAATTCTCCTTCGTCCGAACTCCGATTGAAGCGTACTTTATGTTGTTAGAAAGCCCCAAGCAAGGCCTACAAAGCTCAGTAGGTAAGGTGACTCGATTTGGCCGAAAACTTGCCCAGAAACGGATGAACAGTTCGGCTGCGTTTTTCCCCTTTTTCTTTTCTTGATTTCTCCTTCTATACTAAGAATTGATCAAGGAAATTTATATAGGGTTGAAGAGAATTGAGTGGTGAACAATTTGGGACAAGTTTCATGGCCGGAGATGGCCGGAATTGGGAGAAATCGCCGGTCAAAGTGGTCGGTTACTGTAGCACGGGTGAACAGTAATTTTCTGGGGGAAATTCTGATTTTTGGTGAATAGTAAAACCCAAAATCATTTTTATAGAAATTCGTCAAACTTTCGAGGTCCATAACTTCTTCATACGATGTCCGTTTCCGGTGAACCGAAATCCTACGAACTCGATTCGACGAGGTCTACAAATCTCGTGAAGAAAGTTTTCCCAAATTCTCAACGGATACAAAGTTACCTTAATTAACCTTATGTAACTTATAATTACCACCGTAATTATCGTTTTACGACGAAAACCCCTAAAAATACGAAATCACACCATTTCACTTCAAATTTCACGACCTATTTTATAAAAATAGTATCGAAATTTTCGGGGTATTACAATATATATATATATATAAAGGTTTCTTTGTGTTGATCTCTATGAAAAAGTAATATCTAAATTAACGATTAGATCAATCAAGCCTGATAAATATCGTCAGATTATCGGTTATTGCTACTACGCCAAAATTTGCCCGATTATGATAAAGTTTCACTACTTGATCATTAAGCAATGATATTTAGGGTTTATGGAAAAACAAGTGAATTAGCAAGCGAAAATAAGTTGGACAATTTTTTTTTTTAAATATATAAAGGTTTCTTTGTATTGATCCCTATGAGGAAGTAATATTTAGATTAATGATTAGATCGATCGAGCCTGATAAATATCGTCAAATTATCAGTTATTATTACCAAGTCAAAATTTGGCCGATTATGATAAAGTTTAACCACACGATTGTTAAGTAATGATATTTCGTCTTCTGCGTTGATCGAGTTCAACAGTTTTTTTCTTGTTTGAAATAGTTTAGCTTAACCAGGGTTTAATTTTACATATTGATTGTAATTAATTAATTTTTTTCTTTTTTATACTTTTCTTTTTTCCTATCATTATAAATGGAAAATTTTAAATTTAATAATATGATTAATACTTACTATTTAGGTAATAAGTCATGAATTTTTAACCCTAAGATTATATCTATGGCTAATATCTTGCTACATAACATGAAGCACCCATATATCGAGTGCATTACAAAATTTCTGAAAGATGAGGACCTTTAGGGATTTTGAGGGTATTTGTGGGGCCAATGCTTATGTTTTTTTCTTAAACTTTCAGTTTCTTTTTAAGGTCACAGATGGAAAATGTCTAGGAGAAAATTATATTGAAACAACGGCGCATCTCAGTATTAGACCAATTTCAAGAATTTTAAAGAGAAGATGAGGGGAACTTTAGGGATTTTAGTGGTTTTGTTATCTTTCTTTATACAAATTCTTAGAAAGGGAAAGCTTAGTTTTTCCTTTTTGTGGGGCAAATATTTTAGTTTGTGGGAGAAAATATTTGATTTTTTCATTAAACTTCTATTATAGTGTCCATTAAATACTTAAGATTTTCTTTTTTGAGTTAATTAATATGAATTAATATTATATAAACATTCTCAATATTGCGAGTTCCAAAGTGAACATGTGTTGTGCCCATGGTCAAATTTTTCATAAGTGTGTGCAATGTCTAATTGAAACACTAGACCCACCATTATGGTTGCAGCCTTGAAAGAGTAATCAAACTATACTGTATCCAAAGAACTCGGTATCCACAAACCATTTCGAGTAAAGCTGTCAAACGGGCCAACCCAGCTAGGTCTGTGTCGGGTCCCTTAATCGTGTTTGGATTGTGTCGGGCCGCCCTTAAGTGGGTTGGGGTCGTGACTTAAATCATATACTCGCAAGCATATGGTTCGTTGTCAAGATAAGAAAAGTATTTAAAGTTCAGGGTTGTCGTGCCATAGGGATTGTTAAGCTACCAAAATCCTTGGCAATTTCGGGCTAAGTCACCAAACATATGAAACTAACTAAGGCACCAATCCTTAGTAATGCTCGGCCTTGGATTGTTCCAAGGCCTAATTACTATTAGGAACCTAGTGATGGCTATAAACAAGTGAAAACATAGTGCCGAAAGTGTGATAAATGTGATTCAAAAATATTGTGCTATGAAATGAAAATTAATCTAAAACGTTAAAGTAAATAAAAGTGATATTCGGAAAATAACAAGCGGAGGATAATTGGGTAGTTACGGTTCACTTTAATCCACGTCAATGGACAATCGCAATGAAATGCTTACATGCAACTATGTTTCATGATTCCTATCAAGAATGTATCACTCCTGCCAACTAAGGTCAAGGTGAACTCTCTATTGTCAATTCAAGTCATGTTATGGTCCTTGGAATAACACTTTGAGGCTATGAGCTCCAATAATCACAAGAATGTATGATCATGTCAACCAAGGCTAAGATCAACAAAAGTGTGCATGCTAGAGCTATACCAAGGGTCACTAACATACATCACAAGGCTATGATGATTTCAAATGTATTCTAAGGTTTGTATCTTCGGTCCAAGGGCCGAGACAACTCAATGGGCATAACTAGAACCTAACCAAAGGTCTCTAATTACATCCAAAGGCTACTAGCACATTGAAATGGTCGATATAATATATCCTATTATGTACCAAGGGTCATAGAAATTCAATGACATAACTAGAGCCTATCTAAAGGTCACTAGTTATATCCAAAGACTATGAGTACTATCGAAAACCATCTAAAAAGTATGGTTATGCCGGTTAAGGCTACAACCAATTCAATTGGCAGTAGAGCCCAACCAAGGGTCTATTGAGAATCGGTCATAATGGAAAATTTACAATAACCAATATGGCACAACACAACAAGATAATCATACACAGAAATACGAACACAAGAACACAGATATAACGTAGTTAAGCGAATTGCTTACGTCCACGGGGCAGAAAACAATCTTTTGCTATATTAATAATGGTACACCAATCTTACCAAGCCTCTAAGAGACTTGATGAACAACCAGAAAGAATAAGAAAACAAAGACTCTCTCTCACTCTTCTTTTCTCGATCTCTCTTCTTTGCCCTTACTCACTCTCTTTGCCGAGAATGGAATACACTTTGCTCTCCATCTCTGTACGTCTAATTTATTATCTCGCTCTGATACCTAAAACGGTATTCTCTCACCCTGATAGGGGTGGAACTCCCTCGTGCTAGCCATCACTCTATACCTAAGTGTGGTATACCATCACTCCAATTGGAGGGGCATCCTAGCAGCCACCTGCTGCTCACGTTGCTAGCCCACACTGTTTGAGCCCAAAATATTTTGGCCCGGATCCCTGTTGGTGCTGGCACGCCTGCAACACACCACGAGCCAAAAGGGACGGGTTTGATTCCGCGTCAAACACACACACTAAAACAAAGACCCGAACACCTCTTTATATGGGCACAAGGATATCAGATTTCTTCACCAATTAGGAAACTACTTCCTATTAACAGTAAACAATTATATCTTCTCCTTCTCTATAACCAACAAGGATTACAGGTAATCATTAATCAATATGGACAAGGAATAATATATTCCTTCCATATCGGCATTCATCCATCAATAGGAATCCAAACCTTACCGGTAAACCACTTCTTGTCATCTAAGGCAACAAATACTAATTGCTTCAGGAAAAACTCATGGGTTGAACCCTAACAAGGTCTCTAGTGCATCAAACGATTGAACACAAAACAATTACGATATAGAAAGTATGACTATGTCAACCAAGGTCATAATCAACTAAATTGACACACATAGAGTCCAACCAACGATTTTTAGTGGATTAAAATGCTATGATTTGTACGTATTTTACACGCGAATCGTATTCCTAACTACGAGAATTTGGCTACTCTGAAGGCAGTTTGTTGCATTTAACTTGTGCTTTAATGTTTTAGGTCATTCACGTGAGTTGAGGTAATTCGGCACAAAAAGATGCATTTCGGGATCAATTGGAGCACTTTCGAGAAAAAGACAAAAGTCAACTGTGACTTTCGAGCATCAAGAATCATTCAAGTCAAGCATCAGAAGTGAAGCACCTCAAAAATTCAGAGTTTTGACCAAGAAACTGAAAAGTCAACTTTCGGTCCTAGAAAGTTAACCAAAATCAACCGGGCCCACACATGGTCAACTCCGAGGTCAAACTCGAAGGCATCACATTCTAATCCATCCACGAGTTTCCCAAGCACACAAGGAAAGCCCTTTTAATTGGTTGAGATATTTTGGTGGTGAATTCAAATTTAAATTCAAATTGGAGACAAAACATTTAATGCTCAAAACATCATTTGTCTCCTAGCCTTCCCATCCTCATATTTTGCCTCCCTATGGTCCCAAATCTGATTTGAGTCATTGACCCTTGGATCATTTCCCCTCAATCATGGTCCTTCGTTTCCTCATATATTTATACTTAGGACTCCCCATTTTCAACCATCAACCAACCCTAGACATTCACCAAGAACACTCTAAAAAACTGTCCAGTTTTGTTCTTCCATTTTCACCACCTTCCACCACTCAAATCACTTTTATTCCTTCACGAAAGTTGTTCCTAAGGCATCCATTTATCTTAGCAACTAACTTTCACCACCATTCTACCATCATTCCACCACGTTTCAAGCTCCACAGCTGGAAATTCGTCAAGAACACAAATAGTTCGGAAACTTGGAGAAGAAGAAGCTTGGGAGTGAAGAGGAGTTCAAGAGGGGGCTGTCATCTATACTTGGAGTCACCAAGGAGCTGCTGGCCACCATCCCTTGAGAATTTCTTAACCCTACTCTAGTTATTCTTTGTATTCATGTTTCCATTCTTGACAATATTGATGTATTTCATAAACATGTGTGAGTAGTCCTTTAGATTGGCGGCTAGGGTTGTGTGCCCTAGCCCATGATGATGTATTGATGAACCTTAATGTTTATGTTTGTTGATTGAAAGATGAACATATTCTTTATCAATTTATTCATGTTTAATGTTTGTTATTGAATAAGACTAATTCTTGAGCATGTGTTGAACTTGTGTTGTATGAGATTATTTAGATTAGTCACCTTAACAATCTTGGACAATTGAGATTTGAGCATGATGAGTATGAGCATGAAGCTTTCCTTGTTTGAATCTCTAGTCTTAAAGTCCTTTGTCTTATTTGATTAACTTGGGGACCTTAACACAGCTTAGGTTAATTGAGTAGGAGTTCAAGTTGTTGTGAATAACACAATTTAGCACGAGAGGATGATTGAGACTCGGTCTTAGAACCATAACATGGCTAAGATATGGAATTTGGTTCGTTAATTATTCAACATTGCATATTCATTAGGTTTGAGATTCATCGGAGTGGGTTAGAGTTAACCCGAAATCCCAATCGTCTTCCACATTTGATGACAACCACATCTTAATTTGTTGGGCTTGTCACCTCAATATACTTGCAATCTATTAAAACACATTCATTTGTGCCTTTACTTGTTTGCCTAGATTAGTATTGTCACTTTAGGGTAATGTTGGATACTTGTCACTCAAGAGTGACACCTCTTTGAATACTACACCATGTTGCACATACTCCACTTCTAAGTACATAGTCCATTTCTTGTCACACCACTTCTAGTGCTATTATTCCTTGGTTACATTGCATTACCAGAGGCATCTTAGGCCTTCTAATCCCTTTGGTACAACATTCCCCCGGTCTTAATCTATACATCCACAATCTTTTATATAGGGGCATTCGCCTATGCGAAACTATACGACACGTCAGGCTATAAGCACAAATCAAACACACTACACTTGCCTCCATATTCCATTGCCTATGAAACTAGAGGCCCCCCCAACCAATTCCACATCAAGATAATGTTAGAAACATATCTAGAAAGTGGTGAATTCCCTAACCCATACATTTAACATATGAAATTTCAATATAAGCCTACTGAAAAATCAATATTGCATCACATATCAAAATAAGAGGTTCAATACATACTATAACAAGAACCCAAAGAGAAAGAAAATGGTAAGATAATGTTCAAGATGATGTCAAGCTTTCTCTACTCCAAACTAAGCTCCTCCTTGCTTCTTAGCCTTGAACCCTTGCTCTTCTTGATAAATCATGTAATCTTGGTGGAGAAAACTAGATGGAAACGTAAGAAACTAGTGAAAATGGTGGGAATAGAGATGGCATGGATGAGTTAACTCAATGAAGGAAGTGAGTTAACTCACAAGGACAATGGGTGGGTGAGTGAAAAAGGAAGAGAGAAATGAAGTGGGATGTGTTTGGCCAGATTACTTGTTGCATTGTGAGGAGTGTGTGCAGTTTTTGTAGCTTGGGATGAGAAAATGAAGGGCTAAGATGGATCTTAGTGATCAAAGGGTGAAAAACTAAGATACCTAGGAAGGTAAGGACATAAATACCCTAAGTTAGGTATGGAATAGTGAAGAGATATAAGGGATAGAGCGGTAATGTGTGTGTGTGTTGTGCCAAAGATACAAAATCATAAATTTGGATGTATTGGGGGACAAAAATGCACATAAAGGAAGGCTAAGGTCCAATAGTGTTGGTGTGTGAAAGTGACATGTTCTAATTTTGAATTAAAATTAAAATGTGTCACCAATATCACAAAATCACCTAGAGGAAGGCAAAGGGCAGATTTGTGGTGCCTTGAGCTTGTGTCGCATGTTGGCTTTTCGGTGTTTGCTTCGGAGTTGACTTTCGATTGACCCGATTGACTTTTCGGGTCAACAGTTAGGTTTTTCATCTTCTTGTGCCTTCATATTTTTTAATATATGCTCCATCTCCGAGAGTTGATTTTCTTTATCATATCCGAGTCTCGGTTGACCACAAGTTTACTTTTTGTCCTTTTCTCTGAATGACTCGAAATGCTCCCAAATCGCATCATTTAATCTCAAGACTAGCTGAATTCAAGCATTAAGAGCATACTTTGTATGTAAAATGCGTAAAAATTAATCACATCCCCACACTTGAACTTTGCTTATCCTCAAGCAAACAAGTCAAAACATAATCCGAAAATATCCTAACTCATGCACGCAAATATAAGAAAGTGTGGTGCTAGACTTTCCAACCATACCCTCCACAGAATCACAAATGTCAGAGACTAAGAATCGATCAAACATACGCAAAGGCTTCATAAATTTGTTAAGCGTTTAACCATTCACATCTAATTTATGTTTGAGTGCGTGTGTGGAAGCCATATGTAAAATCGATCAATTGCAACCCAGTAGTGTCACACCCCCAAACCCGAGACCGATATTATAAGGAAATATGATACCCGAATTTGTGGTGTTAATCGAAATAATAAAAACACAATAAAATAAATCAAATGAAGCAAATGTCTGAATAATACTTTTATTTGAAAACATAGTCGTTACTATCTTACAATATCAGAGTTTTAGCGAAATAAAAAACATTATATTTATTTAAGTACATATTAGTAGAAAAACATTAATTTATAGGTTCATCATATTTTTTTCCCAAGCATCGTTACCTGAAAATAAGAAGGTGTAGCATCATAAGCAACACAAACCCAGTAATTATAGCTTACATTCTCATATTAATGTGTCTTATAAGACATCAAAACTGAACAACCAATCAAAAATGTAATGAGAACATTTTTATATTTGTTCATACCAATTATTACGCATTTAATTCACATATATATCAACAACGTCTTTGACCCAAATAATTCAGTCTCAAATATAATCTCACTTTTCACCGAATCGACTAATAATGCATCATAACATAACACACTATCAATATATCATAAGTAGATATTGATTATCTCCAAACAATGTATGCAACATGACATATTATCAATATATCAGAAATAGATATTGATTATCTCTAAACAATGTATGCAACATAGCATATTGTTAATATGTCACAAATAAATATTCGATTAACTCAAAACAATGCATGCTCAATAACATATATAACATAACATATCACAAATAGATATTCAACAATATTTATATTTTCTGATAATAACTCAAAAATCAATATAAATCCCAAGCCAAGGTCCCTAAAACCAAGCATGAGTAAATTCGTGTACTAGGGTCCCTAAAACCCAAAGCATGGAATAAGAATCGGTATGTCAAAGTATATACACTCAGGGTCCCTAAAACCTTTATACACTGCAAGGTCCCTAAAATCATTGAGTATAAATTCGCGTACTAGGGTCCCTAAAATCCAAAGCATGGAATAATAAGCCGCAACATACCAAGGTCCCTAAAACACAAGTATGTACACTCAAGGTCCCTAAAACCATTGAGTATAATAGTACACTATCTATATGGACTAGGGCCCTGCACTTAACTCTCTCAAAACATAATTAGAATTCACAAATACTGTCTTGTTGCAAGACAAGTTATAAATTTTGTCATATGTATACACATGCTTAAGTCTTCCATATGAATGCACATGTAATATAGATGAAAGACATAAGTAGGTAAATCATATAATCAAGTAAATTACCAAGCTAAGCAAGTTAAGCATTTGATATCACAAATATCCTCTTAACAACACTTCCACATATACATATCAAAATATATGTATAATACTAAGTTGATCACGTATTCACTTAGTAAACAAAATCATGCACCAATATAAGATTATAAGTAGATAATCAAATTCAAGTGAAGGCATATAAAGAAGAAGCAAAAACATATGTAAAACAAGATATACATATGTACATAAACATAGAATATAAATATAAGTTTGGTAAGTAAATAGCATAATCAAGTAATTTATTGTAGTACTAAGACTGCAAGGAAATAAAGTCATGCACAAAATATAGAAATCATATTAGAGTTTCATTAGTAGTCATTTAGTTCAAGTCCATAAAAGTTCATCAATTATATTAATCATGTTTCTCCAATTATAGTCTTCGAAGTTCAAAACCCAATAACTTATCCATCGTAAGTCCGATTTAATCAAGTGAGTACCTTGTTCCGAAGGGTTTCTGGTACGGAATCCAATGGTATAGTATAAGTAAACATGTCCATAATGTCTAAATCCAAAAATCAAGATTTAATCAAAACAGTCCATAAATGGTTATGCTATGTTTTAACCCTTTTTACCTAAATTATAATGTTTTTGTAATCTTAACCATTAATTGTGATATTCTCCAGATTTAATATACAGGTTATAAACTTCGTATTGATATAAAGATCATCAAATTTGGTTTAGAAATTAGTGGGATATGATTATTTGAAGTTATGAACAACACATGAGATTTCCAGTGAGTATACTGGTCAAAGACTTTGATGCATAACAATTGCATTGTTGGATGGATGTGATATTTTAGCACATAATAGAAGACACAATTATGAACAACTTTTATGAAGAAGTTAGGACGATAAAAGTAGGAGGAGTCTATAACTGCAGAAGTTGGATGACAGAAATAATTCCAGAAAAGAAGATATAAATTTTCTATAAAACTTATTAATTCTTTTCCATTTCCTTTTTGATTATGCACTTCAATAAATCTTAAAGGCAAAAGAGTATCAAAAGGTATTCTGTACTTGCTTGATAATTACAGAAAAGAAGTGAAGTGAAGTGAAGTGAAGAATTTGAAGCTTTGTCTAGGATTAAGCTGAATAAGTTTTGGGTGAAGAGTTTCAATTGAGATTTCAGCTAGGAAAGCTTTCAATGATCAGCTAAGAACTTCTAATGATCTGAGTGTTGAGTTGTGAGGGAAATGTGCAAAGAAATGCCTTAGAAACAATCACTAAAAACTGATTTTCCGTTGGCATTTTCTTGAGAGGAAACTTCCCTTAATATTCCTTTCTTAAGGAAATTTCCCATGATTTGTATCTTAGTTTAGGGTAATCAATCAAAGCAATAATTTTGATTTAGAAATCAGCTACCCTAGTTAAACCTATTGGTATACTGAATATATATATATATATATATATATATATATATATATATATATATATAACATAGTTTAATGGTCTGACATAACCCTGCCAACTGAGTGGACCTTAATTAGTGAAAGTCGACCAGTAAATATACAACATAGTTTAACAAACCTAGACTATATACAACAAGACCTTAATGGCACAGTAAATATTAATTTTGGTAATCCTAGACCAAGACCAGTCTTACGAATTCAAGAACTAAGTCAATCTTGAAGACATTCTTTTGCAGATTCTGCCTCTGCCGAAAATATATCAAGAAGAGATTTTGACCTAGACAAAGAAATTAAAAATATTAGAATAAAAGAATTAGAAGACGAGTTAAAAAAACTGAAAATAAAAAAAATAAAAACAGCCTCACAGGTTAGCTACCCTATGTATGCAACAAATGCAACAACTTCAAACACACAAGAAGAAGAAGAAGAACAAACCTCACCTATAGCTATAGATTTTCAAGTCTTTCCCCCAGAAAATCCCCAATTTAATACACTCAGTCAACCATTTCTAATCAATTGGGAAAAACTAGATAGAAATCTTGAATCTGTTGAAAATATTGATCGAAGAAATATTTACAGAAAAAATTATCCCCAAAGAGACCAAAGAGAAAAACTTTTTCAAAATTGGAAAAAATTTATGCTAACAAACCAGTCAGAAATATTCTTTCTAGATTTTGTTAATCAACAAGAAAACGAGTAAGGCCATGGTATGTTGACATTTCTCATACATCATGAAGAGAGAAAGTCCTTGTTAAGGTAAATAATGTCCTCATTAGAGTAAATTAGGTTCTCGTTTGAGTAACTAAGTCCTAAAAGTAGTAATTATAATATTTTACGACTTGACGACACATATTACAACTTCGACAACTCATGTGGTAACTATGAAAAAGCCCTCGTTAAGGTAAATAAGGTCCTTATTTGTGTAAATAGGTTCTCATTTAAGTAATTAAGTCCTAAAAGTTGTAATTGTACGTATGAGATACGTTAACATACACTAGACTTTTCCCAAGAAAACAGTGTCAAAACTCTAAAAAAAGAAAAATGGAAAAAATTGGATAATACCACTGTCTCTTCTAGTCAACCCCCTCTGGAAAGTATAATTATCAACCACCAAGGAACTCCAATCCCAGCCAGCCCTTTTAAAAAAATAGGTGAAGATGCTGAATTTAAAAAAGTAATTGAACAAAATAATTATACTAATCAAAGTCTAGTCACCATAGGAAACCAACTTGATAAAATTGAAACTACAATTGAAAAAATTGAAACCAAAATCAATCACCTCCCACAACAAGAACAAAAACAAAGGGAAAAACCTTTAACCTACTTTGGAGAAACTAGTAAAAATTCTGGCCTCAAAATATCAAATACAGTAGAAAAAATAGAACGCATGATTACCAACGTTAAAAAAGAGGTCTCTTCCTCCACCGGACAAAGATTGTCAGTCATTAACATACAAAATTCAAGTTCAGACCTAGAAACATCTAAAAGTGACTCCAGCAATATTTCAAAAATTGAAAACGCTTTCAAAGAACTTCAAGTCAAAAGAGTTGTTAAAAATACATTCCCTACTACACGAACTTGGAATACAAAACCTTTACCTCCAGATATCCAGCCTAGTGAATATAACAATAATCAATTTTTTGTCTCTTCCGACAAAACATATGAATGGAATATCGATAATCTATCTGAACAAGAAATTCTGAATAAATTACACCACATGTCCATGGTAGCCAATAGTTATATCACAAATCATAATCTCAGTCAAATTGAAATCATTGACATATTAGAAACTGGCTTTACTGGAACACTTTGTTCTTGGTGGGAAAAACATCTCACACCAGATACTAGATCTACCATTAAACATGCAGTAAAACATGATGAAGATGGTATCCCAATATTTGATGAAACTATCAATATGGGAATCCCTGATGGAGTCAGTACTTTATTTTTTACAATTATGAACATTTTTTAGGAACACCAAGTAATGTTACATCAAGAATTCATGATCAACTTAATTAGTAACCTTAGGTGTCCAACCCTTAGTGATTTCAAATGGTACAAAGATGTTTTCATCTCCAGAGTCATGCTTAGAGACAATAGTAACCAACCTTTGGAAAGAAAAATTTATTAATGGTCTGCCAAATTTATTTGCTCACAAAATTAGACAAGTTTTAAGCAATGAAAATGGTCAAATAAACTATGATAGTTTAACTTATGGAAATATCATTACAACCATCCAAAAGGAAGGATTAAAAATGTGTATTGATATGAAAATAAGTAAACAAATTAAAAATAAAAAGAAAACAGCAAAATACGAGTTAGATAACTTTTGTGAACAATACGGTCTACCTTCGATTGCATCATCACAAAAACACAAACCTAAAAATAGAAATTTTAGTCATAAATATCGAAAACATTATAAGGAGAAAAGAAGTTTTGAACCAACTGAATATTATTCCAAAAGAAAACTTAGAAGAACTTGGCCTAAAAAATCTAGTAAACCTCATAAAAAACGATTTACAGACAAAAGCAAAATTAAGTGTTTTAAATGTAATAAATATGGTCACTTTGCAAATGATTGTAAAATAAAAAATACCATTAAACAATTAAAAATCAGTAATGAAGAACAAGAAAATCTTATCAGAATACTAGAACTAAGATACACTGACTCAGAAAATTACGAACAAAGTGATATTTCGATAACAAGCTCTTCTACCCTTACTGATTCTGAAAATGATTCTTCCCCAGACATAAATTTTGATTGTAAAGATTATTGTTGTAAAACGGTCAATACCCTCAACAGAAAAACAGTCAATGTTCTTTCTAAACAAGAAGAACATGAAGAATTATTAATGGACTTAATCACAAAGATAGAGAATCCCGAATTAAAATACGAATATTTAAAGAAATTCCGAAAACTTACTATACAATAAAATTCTAGTAGTAATTCTAAACAAAAAATATGTCTAAACACAACTTTAGAAAAATTCAAAAAACCCAAGACAGAAATCACAATACAAGACTTACAACATGAAATAAAAAACATTAAAACAGATATCACTTTACTAAAAGAACAGAATTCAGAATTAAAAATTGAAAATCAGGAAATTAGACAAGACCTGCATAGTTTTAAAACTGACAGTCAATCCCACAAATCTATTGAAAATTCGCTTTTTCAAGAACAAAATAGTGAAAAATCTAGTCAAGACAAGACCTTGAACTTAATTAATTACATCCGACTCAAAAAATGGTATACTAAGGTAAAAATCACAACAGAAGATTTTGAACTAATCACAACTGCCCTTGTTGACTCAGGAGCAGATTTAAATTGTATTCAGGAAGGATTAATACCCACAAAATACTATAGAAAAACTAGAGAAGTTTTAACATCAGCAAATGGCGGAAAAATGATATGAAATATGAAATTCCAAAAGCCCATGTTTGCCAAAATAGTGTCTGTTTCAAAACATCATTTGTTTTAATAAGAAATCTGACATATCGAGTAATTTTGGGTATCCCATTTATCACATTACTATACCCATTCACAACAGAATATAATGGAATAATTACCTACCCTTTTGGTGAACCAGTAAAATTTGAATTTTTATCTAACCCGGAACTTCATACCCTTAAAGCATTCAAAGAAGATTCAATTTCAAAAACACTCAATCTTATTAATTGCAAAAACAATCAAATTAATTTTCTCAAAGAAGAAATCAATTACAAAAGAATTGAAAATCAACTTGAAGACCCTCTCCTTAAACAAAAAATTGAAACTTTCGAAGAAAAACTTAAAAAGGAAATTTGCTCTGACATTACTAATGCCTTCTGGCATAGAAAAAAACATATAGTCAAACTACCTTACATCAAAGATTTTGATGAGAAAAATATTCCCACGAAAGCACGTCCAATCCAAATGAGTCAAGAAGTCATGGAATTTTGTAAAACCGAAATTACAGAATTACTTAGTAAATGAATAATTCAGAAAAGTAAATCTCCATGGTCTTTCCCTCCTTTTTATGTCCAGAAAAACGCTGAACTTGAAAGAGGAGCCCCACGATTAGTGATAAATTATAAACCATTAAACTCTGTCTTAGAATGGATAAGGTATCCTATTCCTAACAAAAGAGACTTAATAAACAGATTAAATAGTTCAGTTATTTTTTCAAAATTCGATATGAAATCAGGATTATGGCAAATCCAAATTAGTGAAGAAGACAAGTATAAAACTGCCTTTGTCACCCCTTTTGGTCATTACGAATGGAATGTAATGTCATTCGGTCTTAAAAATGCCCCTAGTGAATTCCAAAATATTATGAATGATATTTTTAACCAATATAGTGAATTCGCCATAGTTTACATAGGCGATGTTCTCATTTATTATAAGTCAATAGATCAACACTGGAAACACCTGAACCAGTTTTTAACCATAGTAAAAAATAACGACTTAGTAGTTTCTGCATCTAAAGTCAAATTATTCCAAACAAATGTTAGATTTTTAGGATTTAATATCCACCACTCAAAAATTACTCCTATAGACAGAGTCATTCAATTTGCCAATAAATTCTCAGATGAAATCCTAGACAAAAATCAACTCCAAAGATTTATAGGATCCCTCAATTATATAGCTGATTTCTATAAAAATCTCAGAAAAAAGTGTAAACCTCTTTTTGATCGTCTCCAGAGTAATCCCTCACCTTGGAGATCAATCCACACCTCTCTAGTCAAAGAAATTAAACAATACGTTCAAACACTTCCATGCCTTGGCATTCCTTCAGTCAATTCTTTCAAAATTGTTGAAACTGACGCCTCTGAAATTGGTTACGGAGGTATTCTTAAGCAGCAAACTTCTCCAGATCAACCTGAAGAAATTGTTCGTTTCCATTCAGGAGTCTGGACTCAGTCACAAAGTAATTATAGTACTATTAAAAAAGAAATTTTATCTATAGTTTTATGTATTTCAAAATTTCAAGATGATTTATTAAATCAAAAAATTTTAATCAGAGTTGATTGTAAAAGCGCAAAACATGTTTTAGAAAAAGATGTTCAAAACATTGCTAGTAAACAAATATTTGTCAGATGGCAAGCGATTTTAAGCATTTTTGATTTTGAAATTGCATTCATTAAAGGCAGTGACAATCATATACCAGATTTTCTAACCAGAGAATTCCTACAGGGAGCAAAATGTCAGGCCCAAGGCCAAACATGAAGTCAAACACTACATCATCTGGAAGACAGCTTCCAGCATCATTCAACCCAGTCAAAAAAGAAGAACCAAAAATTAAAAAAGAGTCACCCTCTTCTAGTATTGTCCCTTACCCAGGACATTCACCACTCCCAATTAGTAACCGATTTACTACTATAGGTAGTATTCGTCCCAATTACCAGTCAGCCTTAGTCACCCAGTACGACCCATTCAAGTCTGATTCTCAAGTATTTTCTCAAAATTTAGTCAATTATAGTAAGACTTCCCCTTATGCTCCAAAAACTAGTATTAAGCTTTTTTATATTGAACCAGACGTCAGTCACTTAAAGTCTCCCCAAACAATAGTCAAAGCCTTTTTTCCCCCTGGATTTCATTTCCAGCCAAGTCATCCCTCTTACAACCTAAAATTCTATACAGAAATCCTTTTTAGAACAGGATCAGTCACTATAAAAGCAATTTCTGACCAAAGTGTAAGGGCAAAATATTTGCTATTGGCTATTTCCTATTTGACAAAACCTCTTCCCTTGTATTAGCAATTCTTTTGTATCATTGCTAGTCTGTTTTAGGGATTAGAAGTCGTGGCTTAGGTTGTTCTTACTCGAGATGGTTCGTGAAGACGCCTTTCTTATCCGGTCTTTTCTCCGGACTTCGATCATTGGTCATCGAAGGTTTCGTTCAAGCATCTAAAGGTATGACTCATGCATATGCACATGCACTTCATTGACATTTAGTCTTCCTTGTTGTCCTAGGTTTATCTAGGTTGTTTTCCTTTCACTTATGATGTGAATCACATAAGTATAGGATGCTTGTTTGCCACACTTGTGTCTTGTATCACAAGTTTCGAGTGCTTATTTTATAAGCACCCGGTCGCAACGCGACCGGCTCAAATTTTGTATGCATAGTTTCATACATTTGAGTTTATGATGTTAGGATTGCTAGATCTTCTTATAGATTTGTTTTGATTAGCATTCCTTTATGTTTAAGGCTGTTTTATGCCTTGCGATCGATCGTCACTGTTCATGCGATCGATCGTACCACGTGGCAAATTTGTCCGTTGGATTTATGACCGTTGCAGTTCGAAAATATGTCCGTTGGGACTTTTTCGTACGATCGATCGCAACTTTCCGCGATCGATCGCAAATGAGGGTTTCGCATTTCCAGACGTTTCTGTCTCTTCATTTTACACTGTGCGATCGATCGCATAATGTCGTGCGATCGATCGCAAATATCCCTGGGATGTTTTCTATAAATAGAACCCTTGTGTTTCATTTCGGTCAACTCTTTCCCCATAGTCGAAAATACACTTTGAGAGAGTTCTTTGGTATTGTGAGTGATCCTAGTTCCATGTTGTAGGTTCCTCACCTTAATCTCCATCTATAATCCATTGCTAAACACTTTGATTTGCATTTATATGCTAGTTTAGCCTATGTATAGGATTTAGGAGATTCTATTCAACTCTAGCAATTGTTCCTTGTTGAATTGCTGAGTTGAAGGATTGAATCATTTGTTTCAATCTTCTTTGTTGTTTGTTTGTTTAGCTAATGATCCTTGTGATTAGTTAAACAAACCCTTGAATCATATTCAAGGCTTTTCAATTCGGTTTGGTTAATGCAAGCAATTGTTCCTTGTTGAATTGCTTGTGTTAATTGAATTGAATTCATTCATTCATACACACACACACACTTTCATAGTCGGTGTCTTGCGGTTGGAGGATTCACGCGGTGAAGTTCGATCAATCGGAGAAGCTTGAGGTGGGATCACTTGAAGAGCATTCGGGGCTACACAAGGTTAGAGCTGCCACTAGTCATAGGGTTGATAGTGTAGAGTTTGGGACGGAGTTCCCCCTTGTACGTGTTGCCGTTTGGCGTTTTCATAGTGTTACACAAGAGCGTGGGGTACGGCTCCCCTCCGGTTTTCCTCTAGTGGTAGAGGTTCCGGGTGACCATATTGTGTGTTGCTTGTGTGATTGTTGATATATATTGTATTGTGCTTAATTGATTAGCATATTGTGTGCTTGTTCATACATAGATATATATAGTCCGTGGTGTGCTAGTTTGATGCACACTTTGGGATTCTAGGTTGTACAATTGATTGTGCTTGTTGCATATATATTTGTTATCAATTGTGTATTGCTTGTGCAATAGTTAAAACCTAGGTTGTTCATTGTGAAGCATATTTGTATTGCTTCCTATTGTTGTTTGTAGGAGAGTTAAGTTTTAAAGTGTTTGAAAGTTGTGTATACTCTCCGATTAGTGTTTAGGACGACTATACCGTTGTTGGGACAATCCGGTGTACCGGAATTTCACAAAGAAACCCATCAAAAATCCTTTATCATTCCCTTCACATAGTTAAAATCATTAGTCAAGCCCAATGGGGAGATCCTCCTTTTGTTCGCTACAGTATGGAAGACCTCTCCTTTTCTTATTATGATTATAAAGAAGCCTGGTCAAAAGTCTTTCTCCACCAGACGGAAGATTTTAGTCACTCATGGTTCATTAATTTTGATAAGTTTTTTAAAGGGCTAATTTCAGTTTATTACCCTATACCTTACACTCAAAATCAGTTCAGTCCCTATACTTTCAATTTCATCAGTTATACCCTTATACTCTATTAATTTGATCAATCTCATCCAACCATCAGATTTGGGCTTGTTTTGGAGGGTATTTTTGTCATTTCATATTTATTATTAGTAGATATAATTAAATAATTTATTAATAGTAGAAAGAAAATAAAATAATTTATTATATTGTAAGTTAGCATTGAAAAAAAAATTATTATTATTAGTAGAAATAAAATAAAATAATTTGTTAGTATAATTAAAATAAAAAAATTTCATAAATTGTAAGTTAGCATTATTTTCTTAATGCTAACTTTCAATTTATGAAATTATTTTATTTTGTTTCTACTAATAATATATTATTTTATTATATCTAATAATAATAAATATTTTATTTTATTGTATTCTTATTTATTTTAGTAGTAATAATAATAAATATTTTATTAGTACGAGAGTACAAATAAAATATTTATATAGGGTCATATACGATACGACAATGAAATAAAATAAATAATTTATTATTAGTAGAAATAAAATAAAATATTTTATTTCAATTATATATAGAGTTATGTACCATAATAAAATAAAATAAATAATTTATTATTAATAGAAAAAAAAAATTCATAAATTGAAAGTTAGCATGAAAAAAATAAAATAATGCTAAGTTTCAAGGTATGAAATTATTTTATTTTATTTCTAATAATATAATAAATAGAGTTATTTTGTTTAGGGTTTATGAAGAAAATGACAAAAATGCCCTCATCAGAAATCCCAAATTTAACAATTGGATGACATTGATCAAATCTATAGAGTATAAGGGTGTTTTTGATGAAATTGAAAGTACATGGACTGAATTGATTTTGAGTGTAAAGTATAGGGTAGTAAATTGAATTTAGCCCTTTTTTAAATTAGAATTCCCCATATGGTTTCTAGGATGGTGGACATGTGATGGTATGTCCTTTAATCTCCTCCCTGAACCCCTCCAAAAATCAATAGAATTCTATGCCCAAGTCCAGTCATTTACTCAGTACCAATCCACGTTACCAGCCATGATGATGTTCTTAGTCAAGTATAAAGTCCCCTAGATTTTAAAATGGCATTATGAAGTCAAAGACAATCTTGTATCTAGACATTTCTCAGTAAAATGGTGGGACAAATTCAAAGTGGACAGAATCACTGACCAAGTCAATCATGAATTCGGAAGAAGCACTCCTCAATCTCCAATTCAACAGTCACAACCAATCACTCAAACACCAACTGGACACTCTGCTCCAGTCACCCAGTCGCCAACATCTTCCCACTCCTCTAAATCCAAAGGGAAGACCAAAGTATCTATCTCCAAGTCAGCAGAGTTAAAAGAATTAGCCAATCAGCTTCTTGAGCAAGCAACTAGGGTAATCAATGATGAAGATGAAGAAGATGATATTGGTTCGTCCTCCTCCTCAGCATTATCTGGTGACACTCCTCCTCCTCCCGGAAAGAAAAAATGGGCGGACTATGCTGATGAATCGCAGGGAGAATACTTCCAAGACAGTCAAAATCCTTATTCTCCATATGAGTAATCATTCTCTAGACAAGTTACTATCTTTTTTACTGTTCACTCACGAGACAAAAGTAAAAACAGTTGCTCTTCACTATTCAAGCACGGGTCAAAAATAAAACAGTCATTCCCTCATTTTTCGGATCTCATTTGCAACAGTTAGATGCCTTCCAAGGCCTATAAATGCAAGCCTTCACCAAGCATTCGGGCAGGCTTCATTTTTTCATTTTCTCTCATTAGTTCCCAGTTCTTTCTCTAGTTTATAGGAGCTCATGAGCTGAGCATCTTGTAATAGTAAAACCATATATATATATATATATATATATATATATATATATAGGGGTAGGCTACGGTACAGTGATGTATGTCAAACCTCCATTTACAATTTTTTTGAACAAAAAATTACATCTAATTGAACCAAAATTACTACATTGACAACAAAGTTATCACATTCGTTTTACACTATTTACATATAATTGAACCAAAATTACAACTTTGACAACAAATTGTTCATAAACTTATAACAAGGTCATAGATGAAGTAATTACCTCTAATAGAACAAAGATTACACAAAAAAGACTCTCGTTACCATAATGACAACACATTTTGTTGTTATATTTGTAAGTGGAGGTATGACATGCATCTCAGTATTGTAGAACTTCCCTATATATATATATATTTACACACACACACATGCACACACACAATTGTAGCCCCTCCCAATTGGAGATGGCCTTAACCCTCAAATGAACTCTTGTTGGAGATGAATTTTTGCCAAAAAAAAGGCCAAATTGTGGTTTTTAGCCCTATAGCATCCACTGCTGGAGATGGCCTAGCTGTTTGAAATCATGGACAATAGCAAGGAAGGAACCACATGCAACGTACTAGATCAATAGAGAATGGTTGTATGTGGATTTTTTTTCTTCTTGATAAAATATCTTAGCTTCCCTCCAAATTAACATTTACCTACCATCTGATGTTGTTGGGTTGGTAACTACAATTTTTTTATTCTTTCTAAGAAAATGCTTCTGGATATATCTTGCACGATCATATCGTGATCGTAAAGTCATTAAGTTCCCACAGCCAAAAAGAGTGAGGAGATTTCCCCAAAAGAAAAACAAAGTGAGGAAATTTCCCCAAAAGAAAAACAGAGTGAGGAAAGTGGCTACGTACTATCAAAGATGGACCATGCATTATTTCACTAGCCGTACGTACTATGCTAGGATTATAAATTTTCATCCGATATGACCTCTGCATATTGCTAGTTTGTTTAGATATCATGGCAATGGCAGCAGCAGCTATGAAAGAAGAGAAGGTCATCCTTCCAATTGAAGAAAACAAAATCATCCTCAAAAGCCCAGCCCTTCTCAAGGTTCATGATTTTCATCTACCCACTCTCTTTATTAGTCGATCTCCTCAATGAAATAAAAAATTAATTAGTTCTCTAGCTCATGGCCTTAATTTGTTGTATGGCTTGCAGTACATCCTAGAAACAAGCTGCTACCCAAGAGAACATGAACAATTGAAGCAACTAAGGGAAGCCACTGCCGAGAAATACAACTGGTGGTAGGTTTAATTAATATATTCGATCTGATTATGATCAAATAGATATGTTATATATGAGGAAGTTGTACAATACTGAGATGTATGTTATACCTCCACTTACAGATATAAGAACAAAATGTATTGTCATTGTGGTAACGAAGATCTTTTTTTGTAACTTTGTTGTCAATGTAATAATTTTGGTTCAATTACATGTAACTTTTTGTTCAAAAAAATTGTAAATAGAGGTATGACATACATCACCTAACCACAGCCTACCTCATATATATTTTGCTAAATTGTCAATTAATTACTCAATATATCAGAGAATTAGTTCAACAAAAGCTACAGTTTATTTTGAAATTGTGAAATTTAATTAAACGAATATATCAAATATTTAATATGTGTGTGTGTGTGTGCGCGCAGGAGTATTATGAATGTGCCTGTTGATGAAGGGCTGCTTATCTCGATGCTTCTGAAGATAATGAATGCAAAGAAGACATTGGAGCTTGGAGTATTTACTGGTTATTCTCTTCTTGCTACTGCTCTTGCACTACCTGATGATGGCAAAGTACGTACATAATTCTTTTTAGGGTTATTATGACATGTAGTACATGAACTATTTCTCAATTATATACTTGGTACATGAACTTTAATTTTTGTCACAAGTAGTATCCAAAGTTTTCGATTTTATCTCTTATGATACCTGAACTTCAATTTTTGTCACAAGTAGTACACAAAGTTTTCAATTTTTGTCACAAGTAGTACCCAAATTTTTTTTTTTTACCTCTGTTTTTTTTAGAACATTCGCCCTCACGCGCATATATTTTTGGCAAAAATGGCATTAGGTACCACAAGAGATGAAATCAAAAACTTTGGGTACTACTTGTGACAAAAATTGAAGTTCCGGTACCAAATATATAATTGAGAAATAGTTCAGGTACTATATGCGAGAAAAACCATTCTTTTTACTTAATGTCCCCATATATGCCTTAATTTGAATTAGTATTAATTAGTTAAGATCGAGTAGTCGATCTTATTGGTAATTAAGGCCACGTAATTGATTGAGTTGCACTTTTCCAGATAACAGCAATAGATCCAGATAAAAAAGCCTATGAGGTTGGATTGCCATTCATTCAGAAGGCTGGGGTGAAGCATAAGATTGACTTCTTTGAGTCAAATGCCTTTTCAGTCCTAACTGATCTCATTAACGATGTAAGTTTGTACAATTATGCGTATGTACATCTTTGATTCCATTCAAGTAATCAATTCAATCAACGTTATAATTAAACATGTATATATATATATTTTTATATATATATGCAGGGCAAACAAGAAGGTAGCTTTGATTTTGCGTTTGTGGATGCTGACAAAAACAACTACATCAATTATCATGAGCTGATAATAAAGCTAGTTAGGGTTGGCGGAATAATAGCTTATGACAACACCTTGTGGTTTGGCTCAGTAGCAGAAGCTGAGGAGAAGCTGGATGGACTTTTCAGGGAAAGCAGAACTCATGTGAAGGAATTGAACACTTTTCAAGCCGTCGATCCCCGTATCGAATTAGTTCATGTCTCCATCGGAGATGGACTCACCCTCTGCAGGCGCCTCTATTAGCATATATATGCATTAGCTTAAAATAAATTTTAACCTAAGTCAGATTTGATTATTTGATTTGAGTCATTTTAATTTCTTATTTAAGAATAAGCATGATTAGTTGTGCAAGTTTCAACAGTGGGTTTTACTTTCTTTTTTCATGGGTTTTCCTTGAACTAGATTGGATTTATGGGCAATACTTGCCGGAATTTTTATGTTGGTTGTTAACAGTCGTGATGCACGGTGTATGTATTGTTCTAGGTTTCGAATCATCCATTAGAGTTCTAGGTTTAGACTCATCGATTAAGCCACTTGTGTGGTCTGTACTGCTCCTTTTTAGGATGCTCATATTAAGAATTGTAATCTTCTATTGATTAATAAAGTTTCCGCTCTTTTAAAAAAAAAATGTTAAACATCTTTTGTTAAAGTTCGAATATTTATGTCCATGATCTATTGTAATACCCCAAAATTTCATAAATTATTTCTTAGAAATTTTTGAAATTAAGTAATGTTTGTTTGGAGGATTTTTGGATTGTTAGTGAAGTAGAATTGTCGATGGACGAACATTAACTTGGAAAATCTTATTTTCCAAATGGTCAAAATGTTGATTTTTTATTCGTTGAGTTTCTCACGAAACTTCCTTCACGAGAGTTGTAGAGCATATCGATATGAGTTCATAGACATGTGGAGCGCGAAAATCGGAGATCGTATGAAAGAGTTACGGTCTGCAGAAGTTTGGTTACTATTTAGGGAAACTACTATCAATAGCAGTTTCTGAAAATAGCTGCGCTATTCTCTTTAGAAATCCGAAAACTTCTGGAAATTCTCCCAAAGATGCCCCAGACCCGACCCGTTTAGCCTTGATCCAACCCAGATTCATCTTCCTCCTCCAGCTCCAACAACGAGACCACCGATTTTCTCTTCCTCTTCCTTTCGCCTACTGCCCTATGGTGGTGGTGTGACTCGAATCGAGCCACAACGAACGCAGCAAGAGCCGCATAAACCACGAGATCCGACCCATTCGGCTGTTCCGATTCTGGCGACACCATGACGTCAAACCACTTGGGTTTTGTAACCCTCCTTCCCAGCAACAAGTATGTACGTAGTGGTGGATCATCAATTGAACCACCATAGAAGGCGGATCGAAGGAGGGAAGTTTTCTAGCTTTGGAGCTTTCAGAGTTGATATCTCTCAATCCGTTGGGAATCAATCTTCGAGGTGATTTCAGAGCAGAGTAGCTCTAGTGTATTTTGTCGATTTTCGAATAAGTTTAGAAGACGTAGTGGGAATTAGAGGTGAGTGACTTTCACGATATTTTAGATGAGAATTATGGATTCGTATCTAGGTTATTTCTGAAATTAAATTATTATTTTTATTTAAATAATTTTTGTGATATATAAATTAAATTGTGATTTAAATTTAATATATTAGCATTTGAAAACTACAGTTGGTATTTGAGGCGTTCCTGAGAGGATGTCCACGAACATATATATTTACGTGAAATATATATATATCTTGTTGGAAAACAATATATTTAAAAAATAATTGTTATATTATTTTTTTGGGTTGATTTGAATTGAGAAAACGATATTTTGTGGTTTATACAATTTTTATCGTTTTATAAATTTGTGGCATATTTGTGGAAATGATTTTTGTAAAGGTGTACAATTTGAATGGTTTTAAAAATGACCTTAGAATAAAGCATTTTTAGATTTAAAGGTTGGAATAGCTTAAATTTATTTTGGTCGGTTGGAGACCTTGACAATTATATTGGTCGGGAAATGACCAAACAATAGAGCTCTAGTCTGTCGCCAATTGTACGCATTTGTGGTTGAAACTTTTGGGTGCAGTATTCATAGAGTGGTTGGAACTCTTATGGATACGATTTAAAGGGAACGTCTTGAGTGCTTTAGGCACTAGTGCTCCGAATTTTTTTAAGACCTTACTTATAAAAACCAAGATGGAGATTTACAGATCCAACGATCCAGATTATTGCTGACATGTCTGAGCACAAGTGTTTTGGACATTGTAGAAATTTTCATGATTTAAAAGGGGAAAGAGTATTCTCGCTTTTAATTGTCTGAAATTGACATTGAGATTTATTGCATTTTTGATGGGTCATCAATTATATTTTGAGTTATCACAAGCGGATTTGTGATTTTCTTTTAGAATAAAAGAATTGGATTTATATGAGTTTTTTGTGGCGTGAGTATTACTTCTTGGTGATTATATTTATTAGTCATATGTTTGTTTATTAGACTTCCGTTGTTGTGCATATTATGCTCTGAAGACGAATTTACGTAATATTTTGATTTATCAATTTATTATGTAAATTTGTGGTATGTAATATTCGACTCTAAAGAATAAGTCAGTATTTACATTGTATAGCATGGAGAGTTTCTTTGGTGGTACTACTACAAAAAATTTAAAAGAAACCTCTCTCTCTCTCTCTCTCTCCCCCTCTCTTCATGGATCTTCACTTAATTATTCTCTTGCATAGAATTAAGCATCATCCCAAACCACCTGGACCATTTATAGCGTTTACCCTAATATTTGACAACATGTATCTTTTTTTTAATTTTTAAGAAACAACAATTTTTATCTTCATCCTATCCATTCCTAAATACTAGTGAGATTCGAACGTACATGTGACTTCCACAGTGTTGGTTTTACCAATAATCAATATAACACAGCTCACGGGCATGAGTCTTAAACATTAATAGTGACCTTTAGAGAAAAATTAGTAAAGTAGAAATTGATCGATTATATACGTCAATTATATCGATCAAGAAGGTAGTTTCCATAATTATATTTATGGGAAAAAATCACCTTTAGTCCCTGAACTATGACCCGTTCGACACTTTCGTCCCTGAAGTTTGAAATATATCACTTTCGTCCCTGAACTTTAACATTCAATATCACTTTCGTCCCTGCCGAGGGTTTTCACTGAATAAACCTCCGATTCCGGCCAAATCGGAGGACAACACATATTGGGCTTTGAAGCCCTCCTTGAGGCGAGTTCAACGCCACCAACCTCGCCTCAAACCGTCGCCGGACGGCGGAGAATTTAAGAGTTAAAGTTCCCGCCACCGTACCTGTCACGCCCCGATTTTCCAATCAATTAATAAGGCATTTTGCCCTTAATTACAAACCATTCGGGAACGTGACGACATGGAATATCAAATACAAATATGCACAAGAATTTTTTTTTCCTTTTAATTCAAGTACAACAACACATACTCCATGCCCAACGTATGTAAATGTTGACCCGTTCTTTAGAGTCAAACATTACATACCATAAATTACATAATAAATTGATGTTACAAAATATTAAGTAATTAATCCAACAGAGTTTATCACAAACAGCGGAAGTCTATAAACCAACAAATGTATGCAGCCTTGCTTACTCCTGGTTATCCTAACCTGCAGGTATAACCCCTACACCGTGGAATAGTGTACCGGGTTATATCAACAAACCCGGTCAGCTTATGAAGCCGGTATGAGTGATCTAAGTTTACTCACCCTAAAACGTTTAACAAAAATATACATATATATATTTTGTTTAAAACAATATATATGTAATTTATATTCTTCAAATATAATTCCAATCCCGAAAATTCATATTATAGAATATACTGAACCTACGCGTCCCATACCACGTATTTTAACCCCACACGTCCCATAAACGTGTATGTTAATCCCAGGGTAATTCAGAATATTAAACAATATAAACCTTCCCCAAAATCGTTTCCCAAAATTATGATTTCTTTCTTTTTAAGAAAAGTAAATCCTCATAATAATTACTTCAATTTTTAAAGAAGTAAAAACTTCTAAATACAATTCAATAATTCTCCAAGAATTGTAATTCAATAAATCAATGCTTCAATTATTTAAGAAGCAAATTCATATCATACTCACACAAAACCACAATCAACTTCAAATGATTAAAAGCGAGAAAAAAATTCTTGTGCATATTTGTATTTGATATTCCATGTCGTCACGTTCCCGAATGGTTTGTAATTAAGGGCAAAATGCCTTATTAATTGATTGGAAAATCGGGGCGTGACAGATTGGTATCAGAGCAAAACAATGCTCTAAGGAAGTGATTGAGCAATGGAACGCTCTACGGTGATGAAACGAGTTTTGGTTTTGTGAAGTGAAGTTAGGGTTTAGAGCTTAGAATTGGTTTACGGTTTGGCGTTAGGTTCTTAGATTCATTCAAGTGATGGTTACTTCGTATGCTTAATAGCACACAGTATTTATCGAGTGATGGCCCGACCGCGGCGGATCCCCATCATTTGCTCTTCAGTGCTGTTGTGTTGTTAAGAATATAAAGTACAAATTACAATTCCGAAATTGATAGTCTTACATGGCTACATTTCTAATTCTCTCAACCGTACCCTGGATCAAACGACAGACTTGATCCACTGACCCTTTCTTGTTCTTCAGTAACTCAGTAGAGATCTGTGTTGCTACCGTTACTAGACAACCAATGTATGGATTGTCTGAGACCCCTTCTGTTCTTCCAGCAGTAGGCATATCTGGTAGAATTGAAAAACCCGAAGTTAGGAATACAATTGTACCTAACTCACAACCACCTAATAACTTTTGGACCGTTGACTGACTGATAGAGGAATAAATCACGTATGACCCTGTTGAATCAGTACAACTTTCTTGGAGTATATAGGTGTTGTGCATTTGCAACAAGGAGACACAATTGCGTGGATCATGACCAGTTGTGATGTGTGCAATCTCTTGTACTTCTTTTTCCAATGCCAAGTAGACCCACTGGTTCCGAGTTTGTACGTCAGTGAAGAAGTCAAACAGCTTTCGGTGAGAGACATGATGCTGGAATATTGCAGTTGCAGTTCGAGTAAGACCATGAGGCTTATTCAGCCTGTTCCAAATTTTGTTGGTGGAGACTCTTATCCCTGAACCCCTGAACTTGGTTTGTTCAGCTACCTTCCATAAGTGTCAGCCGCGAAATAATTTAACCTTTCCGCTTGCCTCTGAAGTATTTCTACCCATCGCCTTGCTCCAAAGGCTAAGCCTGACTCCACTAGTGTTCGGTATGTTTGGTGCATGATTTGATCCTGTATATCAACATGTTCCACCCATACGACACGAGAGCTGCCGTTGAACAAATCTTGGATTAAGCATCCGGATGGACGTTTCTTGCATTGAGATCTTGGGTGTGGACCCAGATTTGAGCTTAAACCGTCCACAGAGACGTCAATTATTGCCCAACTTTGTTCTGTTTGTCGTTGGCAATAACGAACAAAGTGAGTTACACGAGTGGAGACAGATGGACTGGTCACCTGGAATTCAGCGGTCATGACTTGGATGGTTTCGTTGTAGCTTCCAGTTGTCCCTGTTGACAACACGTCAAGGATCGTTGCCCTCGAGATGATGCTACCGAATATGGTGGACCATTGGTCCACATCCATGAAGAGATTCACGAGTACGACAGGACTGAGGGGAATAGTGGCTGTGTAGCGAGAAGCTTCAGTTTGGAAGTTAGTGGGAGTAAGATCTATGCCGTTAGTGAAGATTCTCTTGTACTCTGCTTCATTCAGGAACTCATGAAGCGTGGCAGAGCTAGATTTGAGTGCAGAGATCCACAGTGGCGCATCAGCAGATGCCATGATGATTAGCTCATCTCTGACCGACACAATGACTTCAGAAATCTTAGTTGTGTCTGCCACGACAGATGCTTCTTCAGGTTCTGAACGGTTGACGTTGTCTGATGGTTGTTGTGTAGAAGAAGAGTGAGGTGTGGACGACATACACTTTTGCACGTCTTTCCTCATGCGAGACTTTTCCCTTGGACCGACGACTGCAGGAATTGGAAGAGTCTGAGGTTGTGGGGTAGTCTCTTCAATCCCTTTTAGTAGCTCACTATTGGGAGTAACTCGTTGTCCGCAGTGGTTGCAGTTGATTCGGCTGAATGCAGCTTGGTACTGACTAAGTTGAGCTTGAAGCTCATTGATTTTCTGTCTCAGCAGAAAATTTTGTTGACGAGTTGTTTGGGCAGGCGTTCGGGGTCGATGCTTTATCACCCAGGCAGAGACTTGTGCAAACGTTAACCTTATTTGGTCACCCAAATCTTGTCGCTGTTGAACAGTTGGCTGTGGAAAAGCCTCGACGAAGTCCTTCAACGCTTGGACTTGGTATTTGGTGAAGCTCTTCCTCAGTGGAATACGTTTGGATGAACTAGGTTCAGCTTGTGGAGATGATACTTGTGGACTTGGGGCTACTTCAATGGCGTCGTCTTCTGCTAGAAGCATGTCTAGCATGTCGATATCGTTGTCGAATTCGATTGCTGGTGAAATTATTTCATCTAAGCCCTCAAAGAATTGGCTTTCTGAGGGATCAGATTGAAGTAATTCACTGAACGAATTCACTTTACGTGACATGTTGAGTTGGTGTATTTTTTGAGAAGTGGGGTGAAGAAGTCCTCTTTGAAAGAGAAAGGAGTTTATGGCACTAATGGAAAGTATCTGTTAGTGGATGCATAAGGTGTATATTTATGGTTGGTGGAGGATTTGAAAATTCAAAAGCAAAAGTGAGCGGCTGATTACAGCTAATTGTCGGAGCCTTGGAGATCGTGGAAGATTTTCTTTCCCCGATGCACTGATTTTCCACATACAGTTCCACTCTTGTGAGACCTCGCATCTTTTGAGGAATTAATTATGCGAAAGTTAAAGTAAAGCGTCATTATGACCGGTGTTAGTGGAAGACTGAATTTTTGTTGGTTAAATGTTGTGGAATCTTGTATCGTGGGCGATACTTTTGAGTAATTGAGACAGATATTAGCAATAATTACTCTTAGTGGGTTGCTGAGTGCACCGCACTCGCATTAAAGAAAGTTTTCCCTTACAGTGGAAAGTTTGGTTTAAATACATGGGATAAGAGTTGTGTTGCTTAACTCATATCTGTTATCAATCAATCTTCTCAAAAATTTCTCTTGCAAAATGGTGAGCAAAGGAGAGTGCAGCAAACGTTCCAAGAGTACGGAATGGAGTGAACTTCCGGTGGAGATCTGGAAGTACATATTCCAGTTGGTGGCTACCGCATCCCTGCAGAGCACAATGGAACTCCGTTGTGTCTCGAAAGACTTCAAGGAGTATGCTGACAGTTGGTCCACTCTTGCGGCGATCGACATGGATGGGTTCGATGGTGGATCCAGACCCACTGGTTCCATAGAAGCGGATCGGCAAGTGCGCATCTTCGCAAATCGTTGCTGGGAAGCGAAGAACCCGGAGTCTCTATTCCGAATGGGAATACGAGTACTTGTGGAAGCGGCCAACATACCCTTAGCCCTGGAGTACTTCGATGCAGCATGCAAACCAGGAACTCTGTATGGTGCACGTCCAAGTTCGGTGGTAGGTCATCATGTTGCGTTTTATGCAGCATGTATGATTAAGATGATATTGGGACCACGAGCCAAGCAGCAGGAAGTGGTGCAGCAACTGTGTGAAGCCCTCGACTGGTGGAGAAGCGGATGGAACATCTACTACTGTAGACAAGAAGTCGAGCGGATGATGCATCAGGCCGAGTTTTGTCATGAGCATCTACTGCTGTATTTTCCGTCGACTACAGCTTTCCTGCCCGCAGGTAAATGTCTTACTTGCGGTGAGTCAAGTTTTTGGCGTCCTTTTGGCCAGGACATGTGGGATGTGGATGGAGATAGGCATGCAGCTAGAGAATGTTGCGACACTTGCAAGTGTTTCGTAGAGGCAGCATATTTCTACCAGCTGATGATGTATGGAATTCCGAGACATCCGGCCTCTTATCCACGAAATCACTATTGGAGGTTTAAGGATGGCTTCTGGTAGTGTAAGCCCTGTGAGGCATTTTAGAATTTGTAATAAGAGTGTGTGCAAGTTGTAGTGTGGTTTTTTATGTTGTGGTTTGATGTGTACTACCAGGTTATTAATGAATAAACCTTTGGATTTTGGAATTGAAGTGTGATAACCTTGGGTGTACTCTGCGTCCTAATTTCGGGACGAAATTTCTTTAAGGAGGGTAGACTGTAATACCCCGAAAATTTCATTATTATTTTTATTAAATAGTTCGTGAAATTTGAAGTAAAATGGAGTGATGTCGTATTTTTAAGGGTTTTCGTCGTAAAACGATAATTACGGTGATAATTAAAAGTTACACAAGGTTATTTAAGGTAACTTTTTATCCGTTGAGAATCTGGGAAAACTTCCTTCATGAAAGTTGTAGACCTCGTCGAATCGAGTTCGTAGGAATTTGGTTCACCGGAAAGGGATATCTTATGAAGGAGTTATAGCCCTCGGAAAATTGCATGTTTTCTATAAAACAAAAGAAAATCATTTTTTTCTGGGCTTTTCTCTCTCCTCTCCCCCGATTCTCTCTCTCCTCTCACGGGTTCTCTCTCTCTCTCTCTCATCTGTGTTTTCCGGCGAACTGCACCGGCCACCACCACCTCTCACCGCCCCCTCCAAAGGGAGCAGCAAGCTCCGATGAAGAGAACCACCGGTTTTGGCCGCACGTCAGGTCGGTCCAGGAAAAGTTCTTTGCTCCGTTTGACTTGGTTCGTCGATACGAACAACTTTCGTGTTTTAAGTTTTGTCAAATTCGGTCGTTTGACCGATGGTCAATTAACACGATTATCGGATCGTACGATTTACGATTCGAGAGATCCGACCGTCCGATGATCATCAAATTTGATCGTGTGGTTAATATTGATGTTATAAGCATGTTGTACGGTTGGATTGTGGAATTTGAACCGTTTGATCAATGATCAATTAAGCGATAGTTATGGATCGTTAGATCCGTGATGATCCGACCGTTGGATCATCACCAATTTTGGATATGATGTTAGGATGCTAGAAATAAGCATGTTGATGGATTTTGGAAGTTTCGGATTTTGTGTGGGACCCGTTGATGAATAGTAGACGTGGGACCCACGTTGACCGACGGTTGACTTTTGGTCAAACTGTCCTGAATTTTGATTATTAATGTCTAAGTGACATTTGAGGATTAATGTATCGTTTAGGAATCTATGATATGCTAAGTGGACTATTGCATGTTCATAGGAAATTGTGGAATCATAGAAGCTTCCGGATAACATTGTCGATTCCTGGTTTCTATTTGAAGACGCAGCAGGAATTAGAGGTGAGTGAATCTCACGATGTTTTTATATATGAATATTAATTCATATTGTGTTGTTGTGATTTTGGTGTTAAAACAATATTTGAAAAATGTTCATCTTATTGTTTTAATTTGTGAATTTTGTGGGAACACAATAATTCTATTAAGATATTGTGTTTGCCTATTTGAATGATTTTGTACAAACGGATTGTCCTGGGGACACCGTTAAATGGGTGAAAAATGGTAGCCCATCAGTTAGAGCTCTAGACTGCATATTGTTTGGTTAACTTGATGTATTAAAAGGAGAAGAAAAATAGTATTCTCACTTTTAATCAGGCGAAGTTAAAAATAACTTGATGTATTAAATGTGAGATGCATCTCACTTTTAATCAGGCTAAGTTATAAATGATTTTGTGTGAGTAAAGATCGAGGGTTTATATTATTTAATATACTGGATTACCCTGGTATTAACATACACGTTTATGGGGCGTGTGGGGTTAAAATACGTGGTATGGGACACGTAGGTTCAGTATATTAGATAATACGAATCTTCCGGATTTGAAATGGAACTTTTGAGTTAAATGATTCTTTGAAAATAAAACATAGATTACTCATACCAGCTTCGTAAGCTGACCGGGTTTGTTGATATAACCCGGTACACTATTCCACGGTGTAGTGGTTATACCTGCAGGTTAGGATAACCAGGAGTAAGCAAGGCTGCATACATATTATTGGTTTATAAGACTTCCGCTGTTTATGTAATAAACTCTGATGGATTAATTATTTAATATTTTGTAATAACAATTTATTATTTAATTATGGCTTGTAATATGTAACCCTAAAGAACGGGTCAGCATTTACATTTATTGGGCATGGAGTATATTGTTGTACTCGAATTAAAAGAAAAAAATTCTAGTGCATATTTGTATTTGATATTCCATGTAGTCACATTCCCGAAATTGATTTGTAATTAAAGGCAAAATGCCTTATTAATTGATTTGAAAATCGGGGCGTGACAGTACCTTTCGGGCTAAATTCCGGCCATTCTAGGCCGAATCGAGCTTAGCTCCAGTTATAAAAGTTACTCCTCTCATCCTTGCAAACATTTTGGCATAGGTTTTGTACCATTTTGTTCCAGTCAGGGACGAAAGTGATTGTTGGTGTTGAAGTTCAGGGACGAAAGTGATATATTTCAAACTTCAGGGACGAAAGTGTCGAACGAGTTAAAGTTCAGGGACTAAAAGTATTATTTTCCCTATATTTATTTGGCAACTTATTATTTCAACGTACTCATTAGCATTTTTTTAATCCTAAAACCTAATTACCTCTAAAATGAAATTGTTTTAGGTTTCGAGGGTTTGTCTTTTCAATTTAGGGTTATAGTATTTAATAAGGAAAAATTATAAAAACCCTGTAATTTTAAATATAAACCCAAATTGTCATTGAAAAATCGATCAATATATAGAAGATCTGCATCCAGTATGTATGTAGGCATATCAATATTACCAAAGTGGTAGTGTTAAACTTTTTATATGTATCTTTGTTAAGTATACAAACAAATATGACACTTGTTGTCCTCTTTGTTTGACACCCAAGGAATGTGAGGTAGTAAAGAGTGAAAAATAGCAGCAAAGATAGCTAGATACGGTGGTTGGTCGGCTCCTCTAGCCTGTAGGAAATTCTATACTCTCATCGGGAAAAAGGATGATGAGCTTATGCTTGTAAATGACCCTTTCTACATATCTATGGTCTTTCCTAAAAGACTATACTGTTTTCATATTGAATTAATATATAATCTAATACCTTTCTTTACTACATGTTCTATGTATGTTTGTGTTCATATTATAGGCATCGTCATTTTCTTTATTGGGGATTATCATTAGATATTTTTTTTAAGGAAATTGTTTTTTTTTTTAGGAAAATGAAGATTACAATACGTAGATGCAACAAGACATCGAATAATAAAAAAAACATAATAATATGCACAAAAGCATCTATATTTAAAAGTAACCAGCACATGACAAAATGCTAAAAGGCATTGAATAATACAGTGGATAAGTCAGTTGAACAATGGAGATTGTAACTGTAAATAGCATGAGACACTCAATAATTTCAGTGTAGAAAAAGATAACTTCCAGCACCAAAATGAGATGTTTCTACCACCGAGAGATGCTCGACACCAACAATGGCGTCACTAGGGTTCTCTCTAGTGAGAGATATTAAGAGAAATGGTTCTTAAAATAAATAAAAACACCTTAAACTGGCTCTAAAAGAAATTGTTATTAACACAATTATTTTTATATCTTTAAATTGTCTCTTTTTTTTATATCTACCATTTAGGGTTTGGGTTCATCAACTCTCAATTTATTGACGAAACCCGTTTCCAAGCCCCATAAATCATTAAGTCTCAATCCAACAAACCGGTATTTGATCCTGAAAGTCTAAATCGTGAAGTGTTGATAAAGAATCGAAACACCCAACTCGTTTGAGTTGCACACCCCTAAGAGACAGGACCATCAATTAATTTATATTTTTTTTACCAAAACATAAATTCAATTCAGTCTAAATGAACCTGGCTGCAAAATTAGAGAGGCTAAGGAAAAACCTCTACGTTACACTTACACTGATGGTAGATATGAAAGTAGTTTTTTTTCTTAATATTAAACTCCTGATCTCGACAACAGATCGTCAGATCGGGATTCACCACCTCACAAAACAACCTAGCCAACCCAAGCCAAGCTCGGATCTAGTCCCCATGACAACATAAGTCTGATATGCAACGACCTTTTCTTTCTTCCTTCCGAAAAGCACCAACCCGTGACTGAAATCAAACTCGAGAGCAGAAAGAAAGCGGTTGTAACCCAGAACTTTCCTCTCCCGGCCGGTAGAGATAACTCTCTCTCTCTCTCTGAGTTTTCTCTCCCTTCTTTCTTCATGCATCTGGCACGTTCTATATCATTCTCATAAACTTTTGAGATTTGTGTGGGTGCATGATCAATGACGAGGTGTATACTCAGGCCCGGCGTTGCCACTGGGTAGGGATGGCAATGGGGCGGGTAGGGTACGAAGATTAAAATACCATCCCCATCCCCGAAGTCATTCTTCGTCTCCATCCCCGCCCCAATCCCCATAATAAGATACTGGGGATTCCTCGTCCCCGTCCCTGTTGGGGATTAGGTCCCCATACCCGTCCTGATCCCCGTTAACAAATATTAAAATTTATTATACAAAAATTCTTATAGGTTTAAAAATATGAAGTTAAAATCAAAACATCAAAATAATATAAGTTCTTTATTTCAATCAAAAATAAATAAATAAAGTATTGCTTAAAAAGAACAGCAATTTTTTATTTTTTTAAGTTTCTGTGTTGGGTAAAAAAATTCACAATTGGCTACTGAATAGAATTTCTTTTATATGAGTCAAGGAAAAATTGACGTTCATAAATGATAAAATATAATTTTATAAATATTTATCGTATTAAAATAAATAAATAATTATTATCATATATATATCTTTTTTAAATAATTCTTATTGGGTGGGGATGGGGATGGGGATCAAAATATCATCCCCGCCCCGTACCCGATTTCATAAATCGAATACTAGGGATCCCCGTCCCCGTTACCCGATATCCCCCGAATTTGTCCCCGTTAGGGTCGAATACCCGATGGGTACCCTACCCGGTGGGGATTTTTGCCATCCCTACCACTGGGCAAACTGGGCGACTGCCCGGGGCCCAAATTTTTTTATCTAATATGTTTTATATATATATATATATATATATATATATATATATATATATATGACAAATTTTCACAAATCGTCACTCAACTGTGACAATTTCGACGCTTTGGTTACTATACTTTTAAAAATATCACTTTTGTCACTTAAAGTGAAAAATGTATTGAAATCCAGTGACCAAGGTGAAAAACGATATTGAAGTTGAGTGACCAAGGTGAAAGACGATATTGAAGTTGAGTGACCAAAGTGAAAACCATATTAAAGTTTAGTGACAAAAGTGAAAGACAGTATTGTCACGCCCCGATTTTCCAATCAATTAATAAGGCATTTTGCCCTTAATTACAAACCATTTCGGGAACGTGACGACATGGAATATCAAATACAAATATGCACTAGAATTTTTTTCTTTTTAATTCAAGTACACAACACCAACTCCATGCCCAACATTGTAATTTCAAACTCAATACAAGAGTCGAATATTACATACCAAATATTTATATAATAAATTGATACATCAAAATATTACATAAATAAATCTTCAGAGTGCGAAGCATAAAATAGCGGAAGTCTTATAACCCAACAAAAAGTATGCAGCCTTGCATTACTCCTGGTTATCCTAACCTGCAGGTATAACCCCTACACCGTGGAATAGTGTACCGGGTTATATCAACAAACCCGGTCAGCTTACGAAGCTGGTATGAGTTAACTCAGTTTTACTCACCCTAAACCGTTTAACAAAATATACATATATAGTTTGTTTTAAACAAATATATGTAACTTATACTTTTCAAAAACAATTCAAATCCCGAAAATTCATATTATAAAATATACTGAACCTACGCGCCCCATACCACGTATTTTAACCCCACACGTCCCATAAACGTGTATGTTAATCCCAGGGTAATTCAGAATATTAAACAATATAAACTTTTCCCAAAATCATTTCCCAAAATTATGATTCTTTCTTTTTAAGAATCGTAAATCATAATAATAATTACTTCAATTTTTAAAGAAGTAAAAACTTCAAAATACAATTCAATATTGTTCAAGAATTGTAATTCAATAAATCAATGCTTCAATTATTTAAGAAGCAAATTCATATCATACTCACACAAAACCACAATCAACTTCAAATGATTAAAAGCGAGAATACCATTTTTCTTCTCCTTTTAATACATCAAGATAAAGCGAGAATACCATTTTTCTTCTCCTTTATTACATAAAGTATTCATCTTTGTTTTCAATGAATACATGGCTACACAGTCTAGAACTCTAACCTTCACCTTCTGGCTACACAGTCTAAAGCTCTAACCTTCACCATTGGCTACACAGTCTAGAGCTCTAACCTTCACCCATTGGCTACACAGTCTAAAGCTCTAACCTTCACCCATTGGCTACACAGTCTAAAGCTCTAACCTTCACCCATTGGCTACAAAAACATTCGAGTAGGCAAACACAATATCATAATTTTTGAAATATTGTTCCCACAAAATCCACCAATTAAAACAATAAAATGAATACTTTCAAATATTGTTTTAACACAAAATCACACATGCTGATATATCAAATTAAAACTGTATTTAATTTATATATCGCAAAATCATTTAAATAAATATAATTATTTATTTTCGCAAACAACACAATATGAATTAATATCCATATATAAAATATCGTGAGATTCACTCACCTCTAATTCCTGCTGCGTCTTCAAATAGTAACCAGGAATCGACAAGCACGAGCTACACTTCTCGTAAACACCTATGATTATGCAATATCCAATTAGCATAATACATTTCCAAAATAATCCAAATGTTCCTCAAATGTCTCCTACGACATCGGAACATTTAATCGAGACCATTTGACCAAAAGTCAACCATCGGTCAACGTGGGTCCCACGTCTACTATTCATCAACGGGTCCCACACCAAATCTGAAACTTCCAAAATCCAACAGCATGCTTATTTCTAGCATCCTAACATCATATCCAAATATGGTGATGATCCAACGGTCGGATCATCACGGATCTAACGATCCATAACCATTGCTTAATTGATCATCGCTCAAACGACCGAATTTCACAAGACTGTAAACACGAAAGTTGTTCGTATCGACGAACCAAGTCAAACGGAGCAAAGAATTGCTCCAGGACCGACCTGACGCGCCGCCGACGCGCCGCCGGAGGTGGCTGCCGGCCGCCGGTCAAGGTGGTCCGATGGCTACCAAAATTTACCAGAATGTAGAACTCAACAAGCCCAACAAATTTAGTAACTACCTCAAAGTCTGGATCGAAGTGGAAGTGGCCGGAATCGGTGTCGGCAAGTTCTAGATCCAAAACTTCCCGAGCTCAATCCGCCGCCTACGGTGGTTTTCGGTGAAATCCAAGGGCACCATCGTGTTCATGGGGTTGAGGGCTTCAAAACCCGATACACGGATTGGTCCGGGGTGGCCGGAAAATGGCCGGAGCATGAGGAGGCCGTCGGCCTCTTCTTTGGCCGCCGCGTGCGGCGTCACGCCGGCGAGGCGGGCGGCAAGGCTGGGTGGGCTAGGTCTGTCGGCCCGAGCTGCACCTTTTGGTGGTGGCGGTGAGGCACACGATGGCCGGTCACGGCTCGCCGGAAAACAACCAGAAGAGAGAGAAAGGGAGAGCTGCGCGGGGAGAGAGAGAGAGGGAGGAGAGAGAAAGTTCCAGAAAAAAAATAAAATCTTTCTTTTATAGAAAAACGTGGAACTTCCGAGGGCTGTAACTCCTTCATACGATGTCCATTTCCGATGAACCAAATTCCTACGAACTCGATTCGACGAGGTCTACAACTTTCATGAAGGAAGTTTTCCCAAATTCTCAACGGGTAAAAAGTTACCTTAATTAACCTTGTGTAACTTATAATTACCACCGTAATTATCGTTTTACGACGAAAACCCCTAAAAATATGAAATCGTATCATTTCACTTCAAATTTCACGAACTATTTTATAAAAATAATACGGAAATTTTCGGGGTATTACAGTCTACCCTCCTTAAAGAAATTTCGTCCCGAAATTAGGACACAGAGTATACCCAAGGTCATCACACTTCAATTACAAAATCCAAATTTTATTGATGATAACTTAGGTAGTACACAACAAACCACAACATAACAACCACAACTTCCGAAATATTCCTATTACAAATTCTAAGATTGCCTCACAGGGCTTTAACTACCAGAAGCCATCCTTAAACCTCCAATAGTGACTTCGTGGATAAGAGGCCGGATGTCTCGGAATTCCATACATCATCAGCTGGTAGAAATATGCTGCCTCCACGAAACACTTGCAAGTGTCGCAACATTCTCTAGCTGCATGCCTATCTCCATCCACGTCCCACATGTCCTGGCCAAAAGGACGCCAAAAACTTGACTCACCGCAAGTAAGACATTTACCGGCGGGCAGGAAAGCAGTAGTCGACGGAAAATACAATAGTAGATGCTCATGACAAAACTCGGCCTGATGCATCATCCGCTCGACTTCTTGTCTACAGTAGTAGATGTTCCATCCGCTTCTCCACCAGTCGAGGGCTTCACACAGTCGCTGCACCGTTTTCTGCTGCTCGGCTCGTGGTCCTAAAATCATCTTAATCATACATGCTGCATAAAATGCAACATGATGACCTACCACTGAACTGGGACGCGAACCATAGAATGTTCCTGGTTTGCATGCCGCATCGAAATACTCCAGGGCTAGAGATATATTCGCTGCCTCCACGAGTACTCGTATTCCCATTCGGAACAGAGACTCCGGGTTCTTCGCTTCCCAGCATCGATTTGCGAAGATGCGCACCTGCCTGTCCGCTTCTATGGAACCAGTGGGTCTGGATCCACCATCGAAACCATCCATGTCGATCGCCGCCAAGGTAGACCAACTATCGGCATACTCCTTGAAGTCCTTCGAGACACAACGGAGTTCCATTGTGCTCTGCAGAGATGCGGTAGCCACCAACTGAAAAATATATTTCCAGATCTCCACCGGAAGTTCACTCCAATCAGTGTTCTTGGAACGCTTGCTGCACTCTCCTTTACTCACCATTTTGCAAATTCTAGTAGATGTGTTTGTTTGAAATCAGATATGAGTTAAGTAACACAGCTCCTTATCCTATGTATTTAAACACAACTTTCCACCGTAAGGGAAACCTTTCTTTAATGTAAGTGCGGTGCACTCAACAACCCACTAAGAATAATTATTGCTCATATCTGTCTCAATTACTCAAAAGTATCGCCCACGATACAAGATTCCACAAGATTTAATCAACAAAAACTTAGTCTTCCACTAACACCGGTCATAATGACTCTTTTCCTTTTGCTTTCGCATAATTAATTCCTCAAAAGATGCAAGGTCTCACAAGAGTGGAACTGTATGTGGAAAATCCATGCATCGGGGAAAAAAAAAATCTTCCACGATCTCCAAGGGCTCCGACAATTAGCTGTAATCAGCCGCTCACTTTTGCTTTTGAATTTTCAAATCCTCCACCAACAATAAATATACCCTTACGCATCCACTAACAGATACTTTCCATTAGTGCCATAACCTCCTTTCTCTTTCAAAGAGGACTTCTTCATTCCAGCTTCTCAGCAATTCCCACTAAACTCAAACATGTCACGTAAGGTAAATTCGTTCAGTGAATTACTTCAATCTGATCCCTCTGAAAGCCAATTCTTTGAGGGCTTAGATGAAATAATTTCACCAGTAATCGAATTCGACAACGATATCGACATGCTAGACATGCTTCTAGCAGAAGACGAAGCCATTGAAGTAGCCCCAAGTCCACAAGTATCATCTCCACAAGCTGAACCTAGTTCATCCAAACGTATTCCACTGAGGAAGAGCTTCACCAAATACCAAGTCCAAGCATTGAAGGACTTCGTCGAGGCTTTTCCACAGCCAACTGTTCAACAGCGACAAGATTTGGGTGACCAAATAAAGTTAACGTTTGCACAAGTCTCTGCCTGGGTGATAAAGCATCGACCCCGAACGCCTGCCCAAACAACTCGTCAACAAAATTTTCTGCTGAGACAGAAAATCAATGAGCTTCAAGCTCAACTTAGCCAGTACCAAGCAGCATTCAACCGAATCAACTGCAACCACTGTGGAAAACGAGTTACTCCCAATAGTGAGCTACTCAAAGGAATCGAAGAGACTACCCCACAACCTCAGACTCTTCCAATTCCTGCAGTCATCGGTCCAAGGGAAAAGTCTCACATGAGGAGGGATGTTCAAAAGTGTATGTCGATCCCACATCACTCTTCTTCTACACACCAACCAGACAACATCAACCGTTCAGAACCTGAACAAGCATCTGTCGTGGCAGACACAACTAAGATTTCTGAAATCATTGTGTCGGTCAGAGATGAGCTAATCATCATGGCATCTGCTGATGCGCCACTGTGGATCTCTGCACTCAAATCCAGCTCAGCCACGCTTCATGAGTTCCTGAATGAAGCAGAGTACAAGAGAATCTTCACTAACGGTATTGATCTCACTCCCACTAACTTCCAAACCGAAGCTTCTCGCTACACAGCCACTATTCCTCTCAGTCCTGTCGTACTCTTGAATTTCTTCATGGATGTGGACCAATGGTCCACCATATTCAGTAGCATCATTTCAAGGGCGAATATCTTTGATGTCTTATCAACAGGGACTGCTGAAAACTACCACGACACCATCCAAGTCATGACTGCTGAGTTCCAGGTAACCACTCCATCTGTTTCCACTCGTGTCACTCACTTTGTTCGTTATTGTCAACGACAAACAGAACAGAGTTGGGCCATAGTTGATGTCTCTGTGGAGGGGTTAAGTTCAAATCTGGGTCCACACCCCAGATCTCAATGCAAGAAGCGTCCATCCGGATGCTTAATCCAAGACTTGTTCAACGGCAGCTCTCGTGTCGTATGGGTGGAACATGTTGATGTACGAGATCAACTCATGCACCAAACATACAGAACGCTAGTGGAGTCAGGCTTAGCCTTTGGAGCAAGGCGATGGGTAGAAATATTGCAGAGGCAAGCAGAACGGTTCAACTATTCTGCGGCTGTCACTCATCCACCTCAAGACTTTTGTGTCATACCATCGGTAGAAGGAAGAAGAAACTTGTTGCAGATGACATGCAGATTAGTGACGGATTTCTGCACAGGCATCGGCAACTCTACTGCTCATGAATGGAAGGTAGCTGAACAAACCAAGTTCAGGGGTTCAGGGATAAGAGTCTCCACTAACAAAATTTGGAATAGGCCGAATAAGCCTCATGGTCTTACTCGAACTGCAACTGCAATATTCCAACATCATGTCTCTCACCGAAAGCTGTTTGACTTCTTCACTGACGTACAAACTCGGAACCAGTGGGACCACCAAGCATTGGGCAAGACAGTCCAAGAGATTGCACACATCACAACGGGTCAAGACCCACGCAACTGTGTCACCTTGATGCAAATCGACGACACCTACGTACTCCAAGAAAGTTGTACTGATTCAACAGGGTCATACGTGATTTATGCCTCTATCAGTCAGTCAACGGTCCAGAAGTTATTAGGTGGTTGTGAGTTAGGTACAATTGTATTCCTAACTTCAGGTTTTTCAATTCTACCAGATATGCCTACTGCTGGAAGAACAGAAGGGGTCTCAGACAATCCGTACATTGGTTGTCTAGTAACAGTAGCAACACAGATCTCTACTGAGTTGCTGAAGAATAAGAAAGGGTCAGTGGATCAAGTCTGTCGTTTGATCCAGGGTACGGTTGAGAGAGTTAAGAATGTAGCCATGTAAGACTACCGTATAAGGAATTGTAATTTGTACTTTATATTCTTAACAACACAACAGCACTGAAGAGCACATGATGGGGATCCGCCGCGGTCGGGCCATCACTCGATAAATACTGTGCGTAATTAAGCATACGAAGTAACCATTACTTGAATGAATCTAAGAACCTAACGTCAAACCCTAAACCGATCCTAAGCTCTAAACTCTAACTTCACTTCTCAATTCTACAACTCGTTTCATTTCCATAGAGCGTTCCATTGCTCAATCACTTCCTTAGAGCATTGTTTTGCTCTGATACCAATCTGTCACGCCCCGATTTTCCAATCAATTAATAAGGCATTTTGCCCTTAATTACAAACCATTTCGGGAACGTGACGACATGGAATATCAAATACAAATATGCACTAGAATTTTTTTCTTTTTAATTCAAGTACACAACACCAACTCCATGCCCAACATTGTAATTTCAAACTCAATACAAGAGTCGAATATTACATACCAAATATTTATATAATAAATTGATACATCAAAATATTACATAAATAAATCTTCAGAGTGCGAAGCATAAAATAGCGGAAGTCTTATAACCCAACAAAAAGTATGCAGCCTTGCATTACTCCTGGTTATCCTAACCTGCAGGTATAACCCCTACACCGTGGAATAGTGTACCGGGTTATATCAACAAACCCGGTCAGCTTACGAAGCTGGTATGAGTTAACTCAGTTTTACTCACCCTAAACCGTTTAACAAAATATACATATATAGTTTGTTTTAAACAAATATATGTAACTTATACTTTTCAAAAACAATTCAAATCCCGAAAATTCATATTATAAAATATACTGAACCTACGCGCCCCATACCACGTATTTTAACCCCACACGTCCCATAAACGTGTATGTTAATCCCAGGGTAATTCAGAATATTAAACAATATAAACTTTTCCCAAAATCATTTCCCAAAATTATGATTCTTTCTTTTTAAGAATCGTAAATCATAATAATAATTACTTCAATTTTTAAAGAAGTAAAAACTTCAAAATACAATTCAATATTGTTCAAGAATTGTAATTCAATAAATCAATGCTTCAATTATTTAAGAAGCAAATTCATATCATACTCACACAAAACCACAATCAACTTCAAATGATTAAAAGCGAGAATACCATTTTTCTTCTCCTTTTAATACATCAAGATAAAGCGAGAATACCATTTTTCTTCTCCTTTATTACATAAAGTATTCATCTTTGTTTTCAATGAATACATGGCTACACAGTCTAGAACTCTAACCTTCACCTTCTGGCTACACAGTCTAAAGCTCTAACCTTCACCATTGGCTACACAGTCTAGAGCTCTAACCTTCACCCATTGGCTACACAGTCTAAAGCTCTAACCTTCACCCATTGGCTACAAAAACATTCGAGTAGGCAAACACAATATCATAATTTTTGAAATATTGTTCCCACAAAATCCACCAATTAAAACAATAAAATGAATACTTTCAAATATTGTTTTAACACAAAATCACACATGCTGATATATCAAATTAAAACTGTATTTAATTTATATATCGCAAAATCATTTAAATAAATATAATTATTTATTTTCGCAAACAACACAATATGAATTAATATCCATATATAAAATATCGTGAGATTCACTCACCTCTAATTCCTGCTGCGTCTTCAAATAGTAACCAGGAATCGACAAGCACGAGCTACACTTCTCGTAAACACCTATGATTATGCAATATCCAATTAGCATAATACATTTCCAAAATAATCCAAATGTTCCTCAAATGTCTCCTACGACATCGGAACATTTAATCGAGACCATTTGACCAAAAGTCAACCATCGGTCAACGTGGGTCCCACGTCTACTATTCATCAACGGGTCCCACACCAAATCTGAAACTTCCAAAATCCAACAGCATGCTTATTTCTAGCATCCTAACATCATATCCAAATATGGTGATGATCCAACGGTCGGATCATCACGGATCTAACGATCCATAACCATTGCTTAATTGATCATCGCTCAAACGACCGAATTTCACAAGACTGTAAACACGAAAGTTGTTCGTATCGACGAACCAAGTCAAACGGAGCAAAGAATTGCTCCAGGACCGACCTGACGCGCCGCCGACGCGCCGCCGGAGGTGGCTGCCGGCCGCCGGTCAAGGTGGTCCGATGGCTACCAAAATTTACCAGAATGTAGAACTCAACAAGCCCAACAAATTTAGTAACTACCTCAAAGTCTGGATCGAAGTGGAAGTGGCCGGAATCGGTGTCGGCAAGTTCTAGATCCAAAACTTCCCGAGCTCAATCCGCCGCCTACGGTGGTTTTCGGTGAAATCCAAGGGCACCATCGTGTTCATGGGGTTGAGGGCTTCAAAACCCGATACACGGATTGGTCCGGGGTGGCCGGAAAATGGCCGGAGCATGAGGAGGCCGTCGGCCTCTTCTTTGGCCGCCGCGTGCGGCGTCACGCCGGCGAGGCGGGCGGCAAGGCTGGGTGGGCTAGGTCTGTCGGCCCGAGCTGCACCTTTTGGTGGTGGCGGTGAGGCACACGATGGCCGGTCACGGCTCGCCGGAAAACAACCAGAAGAGAGAGAAAGGGAGAGCTGCGCGGGGAGAGAGAGAGAGGGAGGAGAGAGAAAGTTCCAGAAAAAAAATAAAATCTTTCTTTTATAGAAAAACGTGGAACTTCCGAGGGCTGTAACTCCTTCATACGATGTCCATTTCCGATGAACCAAATTCCTACGAACTCGATTCGACGAGGTCTACAACTTTCATGAAGGAAGTTTTCCCAAATTCTCAACGGGTAAAAAGTTACCTTAATTAACCTTGTGTAACTTATAATTACCACCGTAATTATCGTTTTACGACGAAAACCCCTAAAAATATGAAATCGTATCATTTCACTTCAAATTTCACGAACTATTTTATAAAAATAATACGGAAATTTTCGGGGTATTACAAGTATTGAAGTTGAGTAACCAAAATGATATTTTTGAAAGAATAGTAACCAAAGTGTCGAAATTGTTATAGTTGAGTGACCAATTATGAAATTTATCCTATATAAATTGTATACTGTATAAAAAAATAACAAAAAAATTTCTAGCCTCAAAAAGCCATATTCGCGTGCGCATCGCTGCAATCGTACTATCTCAATAGCCGGTATGCCACTATCACGTGCGTATCACATTGTCTTTCTGTCTTCGTATATAAGGAATGTGAGCTAAACTTTAAAGATAGTGCATATTAATATGATATTATCCAACCATATTGTACTGTTTTGAATTACTTGGATTGACTTGATCGTCAGAAGGCATTTGCGTGACACCATGACGAGCTTTGATGTTGTTTTGCAGGTGCGCCAGAGCAGTAAACTATATCAGAGGATCTAACTCTCACAATTTGACCTTTTGGTATGAAAGTAGTTCTTAGCTATGTCCCTTCACATTATCTAGAGGTCTATCATCTAAGCCACATTCAAAAGTGTAGAATGATTCCTCCCTAGATTCTCCCAATACCTTTTCAAATCAACGTTTGGTCTGCTCTTTGGGACCCTCCACCTCCCATTTGGCATAAAAGAGCTGAAATTACTGTCGTCCAATTATCAAATGGCAAACGATGCAGCAATTCACGTGTTTGTTTGCAGGGACCAGGATATTCGGACTTTTGATGTGCGGGTCCCAAGTGGGAATTAAACAAAATTGTTATTATTCACTGCACCCATCACTACCAAAAAAGAAATAAAGAATATTTCACCAAAAACAAACAGAAAGAGAGAAAATAAACATGTTTTTTGGGGGAAGTTTCGTGGTAGACTAGGAGCCATGGGGCTCAATGGTTGGGATGGTGAGACTCGGCAGATGTTTTTGTCCATGCGGTTGGGAAATTTCCTAAGGTGGACGTCTGCAATTATGGTCCAAAAAGGAGATAGAAAAGCTGTATCAAAAAAGAAAAAAAATTATTAATGAAGGAAAATTCAACTAGAGTATCTTCAATTAGTGATAAAACTACTCACTTATATTCTATAATTTATTTTATTATTATTTCAATGTTTAAACATTTTTTTTCTTCAACACGTTCCCTTACCTGCGATCTTGTGAAAGGAGTTTGTGAGCACTAAAACAATGTAGATGGATAAAAGAGATAAGTCTAAAAAATGACGTGATTGAAATGATTGCACTTCAATGATATTACGTGATAAATAGAAGATAAGTGTGGCTCGCATAGCTAACTACTAAATGTACTTCAATGATATTGTCCTAACTTAACCACTTTAATATTAAGTATTGAGTTTTATATAAAATAGTCTCGGTATAATTAGTACTGAATTAACCATATATATTATGTAGTTTGTTTTGCCATTTTTCTTAAGAGAGTGAAATTCACACTACTCATTTTACAATTCACACTCATTTTTTTAGCCCTATAGCATCCACTTCTGGAGATGGCCTAGCTGTTTGAATCCATGGACAATAGCAAGGAAGGAACCACATGCAATGTACTAGATCAATAAGAATGGTTGTATGTGGATTTTTTTTCTTCTTGATAAAATATCCTAGCTTCCCTCCAAATTAACATTTACCTATCATCTGAAGTTGTTGGGTTGGTAACTACAATTTTTTGTTTCTTTCTAAGAAAATGCTTCTGGATATATCTTGCACGATCATGTCGTCATCGTAAAGTCATTAAGTTCCCACAGCCAAAAAGAGTGAGGAAATATCCCCAAAAGAAAAAACAAAGTGAGGAAATTTCCCCAAAAGAAAAACAAAGTGAGGAAATTTCCCCAAAAGAAAAACAGAGTGAGGAAAGTGGCTACGTACTATCAAAGATGGACCACGCATGCATTATTTCTCTAGCCGTACGTACTATGCTAGGATTATAAATTTTCATCCGATATGAACTCTGCATATTGCTAGTTTGTTTCGATATCATGGCAATGGCAGCAGCAGCTATGAAAGAAGAGAAGGTCATCCTTCCAATTGAAGAAAACAAAATCATCCTCAAAAGCCCAGCCCTTCTCAAGGTTCATGATTTTCATCTACCCACTCTCTTTATTAGTCGATCTCCTTAATGAAATCAGAAATTAATTAGTTCTCTATATCGTGGCCTTAATTTGTTGTATGGCTTGCAGTACATCCTAGAAACAAGTTGCTACCCAAGAGAACATGAGCAATTGAAGCAACTAAGGGAAGCCACTGCCGAGAAATACAACTGGTGGTAGGTTTAATTAAGGACTAATTTCTTGTTAATACCCTGAACTTTAGGGATCTAATCAGTTCAGTCCCTATATTTTTAATTTCATCAAAACGGTCCCTGAATTTTCAATTCTAACCCAATAGATCCCTCCGTCACTGTTCCGTCAAATTGGGACGTCAAATGCTGACGTGGCACACCAAAAAAAATGTGAAATGCTCATTTTACCCCTAACTTCTATTCAGTCTTTTTTTTTCTGTATTTTTTTTTATGCAGTCTTTTTTTTTTTCTTCTCTCTCCCCGACCCCTCTCATCTTCCTCCATTTCTTTTCTTTCTCTTCTTCTTCTTCCCCGTTTCTTTCATCTCTCTCTCTCTCTCTCCATTTCTTTTCTTCTTCCCGTGATGAATGGAGATGGAGACCGGAGGGGAGAGACGGGCTTGGAGCGGCGGTTGTGGGTGTCCAAAGTAATTTTGGGCACCAATTCGAAGGCGAATGACGGCGGCAGGAGGTGCGGCACAAGACACCTGGGCTCGGAGGAGCTCGGCTGGGCTGGGTTTGTGAGCGGCAGAGGGAGGAGCGGCGGAGAGGAAGAAGGAGGAGGAAGAGGAGAAGGAGAGAGAGAGAGATCAGAGATGAGAGGGGTCGGGGAGAGAGAGAGATCAGAGATGAGAGGGGTCGGGGAGAGGGAGAGATCAGAGTTGAGAGGAAGGAGGAGGAAGAGGAGAGGGAGAGAGGGGTCGGGGAGAAAGAGATCAGAGATGAGAGGAAGAAGAAGGAGGAGGAAGAGGAGAGGAGAGATCAGCGATGGGGTCGGGGAGAGAGAGAAGAAAAAAAAAATTGAAAAAGATCAGAGATGAGATGAGAGGGGTCGGGGAGAGAGAGAGATCAGAGATGAGAGGAAGGAGGAGGAAGAGGAGAGAGAGAGATCAGAGATGGGGATCGGGGAGAGAGAGAAGAAAACAAAAAACTGAAAAAAAAAAAAAAAAAAAAAAAGACTAAATAGAAATTAGGGGTAAAATGGGCATTTCACTTTTTTTTTGGGTGTGCCACGTCAACATTTGACGTCCCAATTGGACGGAACAGTGACGGAAGGATCTATTGGGTGAGAATTGAAAGTTCAGGGATCATTTTGATGAAATTAGAAATACAGAGACTGAACTGATTAGACCCCTAAAGTTCAGGGTATTAACAAGAAATTAGTCCTTTAATTAATATATTCAATCTGATTATGATCGAGTATATATGCTATATATATATATAGGGAAGTTGTACAATACTGAGATGTATGTTATACCTCCACTTACAGATATAACAACAAATTGTATTGTCATTCTGGTAACAAGAGTCTTTTTTATAACTTTGTTGTCAATGTAGTAATTTTGGTTCAATTACATGTAATTTTTTGTTCAAAAAATTTGTAAATAGGAGTATGACATACATCACCGTACCACAGCCTACCTCATATATATGTTGCTAAACTATCAATTAATTACTCAATATATCAGAAGAATTAATTAGTTCAGCAAAATCTACAGTTTAATTGTGAAATTTAATTAAACGAATATATCAAATATGCAATATATGTGTGTGTGTGTGTGTGCAGGAGTATTATGAATGTGCCTGTTGATGAAGGGCTGCTTATCTCGATGCTTCTAAAGATCATGAATGCAAAGAAGACATTGGAGGTTGGAGTATTTACTGGTTATTCTCTTCTCGCTACTGCTCTTGCACTACCTGATGATGGCAAAGTACGTACATAATTATTTTTAATTAATGTCCCCATATATGCCTTAATTTGGATTAGTATTAATTAGTTAAGATCGAGTAGTCGATCTTATTGGTAATTAAGGCCAACGTAATTGATTGAGTTGCACTTTTCCAGATAACAGCAATAGATCCAGACAAAAAAGCCTATGAGTTTGGATTGCCATTCATTCGGAAGGCTGGGGTGAAGCATAAGATTGACTTCTTTGAGTCAAATGCCTTTTTAGTCCTAACTGATCTCGTTAACGATGTAAGTTTATAGAATTATGTGTATGTACGTCTTTGATTCTATTCAAGTAATCAATTCGATCAACGTTATAATTAAACATGTAAATTAATATGCAGGGCAAACAAGAAGGTAGCTTTGATTTTGCGTTTGTGGATGCTGACAAAAACAACTACATCAATTATCATGAGCTGATAATAAAGCTAGTTAGGGTTGGCGGGATAATAGCTTATGACAACACCTTGTGGCATGGCTTGGCTCAGTAGCAGAACCTGAGGAGAAGGTGGATGAATTTTTCAGGGAAAGCAGAACTCATATCAAGGAATTGAACACCTTTCTAGCCGCCGATCCCCGTATCGAATTAGTTCATGTCTCCATCGGAGATGGACTCACCCTTTGCAGGCGCCTCTATTAGCATATATATGCATGAGCTTAAAATAAATTTTAACCTAAGTCAGATTTGGTTATTTGGTTTGAGTCTTTTTAATTTCTTGTTTAAGATTAAGCATGATTAGTTGTGTAAGTTTCGACTGTGAGTTTTACTTTCTTTTTTCATGGGTTCTCCTTGAGCTAGATTTGATTTATTGGCAATACTTGTCGGAATTTTTCTGTTGGTTGTTGACAGCAGTGATGCACGGTGTATATTGTTCTAGGTTTCAAATCATCCATTAGAGTTTTAGGTTTAGACTCATCGATTAAGCCACTTGTGTGGTCTGTACTGCTCCTTTTTAGAATGCTCATATTAAGAATTGTAATCTTCTATTGATTAATAAAGTTTCCGCTCTTTTAAAAAAAAAATGTTAAACATCTTTTGTTAAAGTTCGAATATTTATGTCCATGAGCTATTGTAATACCCCAAAATTTCTTAAATTATTTCTTAGAAATTTTTGAAATTAAGTAATGTTTGTTTGGAGGATTTTTGGATTGTTAGTGAAGTAGAATTGTCAATGGACGAATATTAACTTGGAAAATCTTATTTTTCGAATGGTCGAAATGTTGATTTTTTATTCGTTGAGTTTCTCACGAAACTTCCTTCACGAGAGTTGTAGAGCATATCGATATGAGTTCGTAGACATGTGGAGCGTGAAAATCGGAGATCGTATGAAAGAGTTACGGTCTGCAGAAGTTCGGTTACTATTTAGGGAAACTACTATAAATAGCAGTTTCTGAAAATAGCTGCGCTATTTTCTTTAGAAATCCGAAAACTTCTGTAAATTCTCCCAAAGAAGCCCCATACCTGACCCGTTTAGCCTTGATCCAACCCAGATTCATCTTCCTCCTCCGACTCCGACAACGAGACCACCGATGTTCTCTTCCTCTTCCCTTCGCCTACTGCCCTGTGGTGGTGGTGTGACTCGAATCGAGCCACAACTAACGCAGCAAGAGCCGCAAAAACCGCGAGATTCGACTCATTCGGTGGTGCCGATTCTGGCGACGCCCTGACCTCAAACCACTTGGGTTTTGTAACCCTCCTTCCCAGCAACAAGTATGTAGTGGTGGATCATCAATTCAACTACCATAGTAGGCAGATCGAATGAGGGAAGTTTTCTAGCTTTGGAGCTTTCAGAGTTGATATCTCTCAATCCGTTGGGAATCGATCTTCGAGGCGATTTCGGAGCAGAGTAACTCTAGTGTATTTTGTCGATTTTTGAATAAGTTTAGAAGACGCAGTGGGAATTAGAGGTGAGTGACTTTCACGATATTTTAGATGAGAATTGTGGATTCGCATCTGGGTTATTTGTGAAATTAAATTATTATTTTTATTTAAATAATTTTTGTGATATATAAATTAAATTGTGATTTAAATTTAATATATTAGCATTTGAAAACTACAGTTGGTATTTGAGGCGTTCCTGAGAGGATGTCCACGAACATATATATTTACGTGAAATATATATATATATATATATATATATATATATATATATATCTTGTTGGAAAAAATATATTTAAAAATTAATTGTTATATTATTTTTTTGGGGTGATTTGAAATGAGAAAACGATATTTTGTGGTTTATATAATTTTTATCGTTTTATAAATTTGTGGCGTATTTGTGGAAATGATTTTTGTAAAAGTGTACAATTTGAATCGTTTTAAAAATGACCTTAGAATAGGGCATTTTAGATTTAAAGGTTGGAATAGCTTAAATTTATTTTGGTCAGTTGGAGACCTTGACAATTATATTGGTCGGGAAATGACCAAGCAATAGAGCTCTAGTCTGTCGCCAATTGTACTCATTTGTGGTTGAAACTTTTGAGTGCAGTATTCATAGAGTGGTTGGAACTCTTATGGATATGATTTAAAGGGAACGTCTTGAGTGCTTTGGACACTAGTGCTCCGAATTTTTTGAAGACCTTACTTATAAAAGACAAGATGGAGATTTACAGATCCAACAATCCAAATTATTGCTGACATGTCTGAGCACTAGTGTTTTGGGCATTTAGAATTTTCCATGATTTAAAAGGGGAAAGAGTATTCTCGCTTTTAATTGTCTGAAATTGACATTGAGATTTATTGCATTTTTGATGGGTCATCAATTATATTTTGAGTTATCACATGCGGATTTGTGATTTTCTTTTGGAATAAAAGAATTGGATTTATATGAGTTTTTTGTGGCGTGAGTATTACTTCTTGGAAGACTACTTGGTGATTATATTTATTAGTCATATGTTTGTTTATTAGACTTCCGTTGTTTTGCATATTATGCTCTGAAGACGAATTTACGTAATATTTTGATTTGTCAATTTATTATATAAATTTGTGGTATGTAATATTCGACTCTAAAGAATGAGCCAATATTTACATTGTATAGCATGGAGAGTTTCTTTGGTGGTACTACTACAAAAAATTTAGGGGAGTGATTTTCGCACTCCCCTTTTCTCTCTCCTCCTTATTTTCGCACTTCACTTTATTAGTTTATTAATTGTTCCTATTTTAATTTTCATTTGTTTCCAAAATATCCCCAAGCTTCCCTTCTATCTCTCTTTGGTACCCGTGTAGTTCTTCTCAGTCATCTTGATCAAATCTTAGCAACCAATTCATCTCCATCAAATCTTAGCAACCAACTCATCCACCCTCGTCCACCGATCACTCCAAATCAGCAAGCCCATTCGAAATATTGCAAAAGAGAGAGATGCTCATTCGAGAGAGAGGGCTAGAGAGCAGAGGTCGATCCGAGATCGACGCCGTCACTGGGCAAGAAGAGATGATCCGAATTGGTGGAGGCGCAGGCTTAGGAAGCTGACGGTGGATTGGAGACGCCGGTGGTGCGTTGAGATAGCCAGTGAGATTTCGAGTTGAATTGGACGTGTTCGGAGCACTGGAGAAAGGCAGCGGCGGTGGTTTGGGTTTGATTCGATGCAGATGAAGGTGAGGTGGCGGTGTTCTTGCGGTCTTGTCTTCTGCGAATTGGTTGCGGCTGAGGAGCTTGATGTCGCGGCGGCAAGGCATGGCGGTGCAGATTTGGTGATGGGTGCCCGAAGTACCGTTTGTGTGTTGGGTTGTGAAATTGTAAGTGGTGGAGTGGGTTTGATCATGCAAAAGAAATTTTGGAGAGTGAGAAGTGGAATTTGTAGTCTAATTGTGTGTGTGTGTGTGTGTGTGAGAGAGAGAGAGAGAGAGAGAGAGAGAGAGAGAGAGAGAGAGAGAGAGAGAGGTGAGGTCGATGAAGGAAGGAAAGCTTGGGGATATTTTGGGAATAAATGAACATGAAGATAGGAAGAATGAATAAACAGAGAAAGGGGAGTGTGAAAATAAGGAGGAGAGAGAAACCTCTCATAATTTAAAAGAAACCTCTCTCTCTCTCTCATACTGTTTTCATATTAAATTAATATATAATCTAATATCTTTCTTTACTACATGTTATATGTATGTTTGTGTTCATATTATAGGCATCATCTTTTTCTTTATTGGGGATTATCATTAGATTTTTTTTTTAAGGAAATTGTTTTTTAAAAGGAAAATGAAGATTACAATACGTAGATGCAAGACATCGAATAATTAAAAAAAAACATAATAAGATGCACAAACGCATCTATGTTTAAAGGTAACCAGCATATGACCAAATGCTAAAAAGCATCGAATAATACATTGAATAAGTCAATTGAACAATAGTGAATGTAACTGTAAATAGCATGAGACCACTCAATAATTCCAGTACAGAAAAAGATAACTTCCAGCACCAAAATGAAGGGAAATGTTTCTACCACCGAGAGATCGAAACCAGCAAAGGGTGTCAGAAACTTGGCTAATGATAAACAACCTCTCATGAACAGGAACCAAGAAACCGGGTCCAGAAGATGACATGAATCCGTATCCATAATCAAAATCGACCGAATTTCAAATCCGGATATGAAATCGACCCGAATCCAGAACCTGGATCCAAACCAACTATCGCACTAGCCCTCCCAGCGGCACTGCCAGTAGCACTGCCGCAACACGCTAAAATGCACAAGCACCATGCCAATCCAAACCATTCGATCAGAAACCCGTCGAACTAAAATGGACTCGGAGTCCCACCTCCACCACTAGTGCTGATCCAACTCGACATGCCAGGATCCCAAGGTTTGGTCGAAAGGCAGCATCCACGTCTAGCCTTCCTTCCATCCCCACCGCCGACAAGTGTAAGGCCCTCCGAATTCCACCACGGATCCAAAGAATTTTGCCAGGCCAATAACAAGAAACAAAACCAACCTCAAATAATCAGATGATTCAGATCACCACGAAGATATCTACCTTTCTCTTTCGTCAGTAGGCAATGATACCCAGCGAAAAAACCAAGGCCGCGAGGCCTTCTCAAAGCCACAAAGTGGTTTGATGAACACGAGTACGAAAAACACTTGATATGGTTAGAGCGGCGGTTGCGCTCAAGATGCTCGACACCAACAATGGCGTCACTAGGGTTCTCTCTAGCGAGAGAAATTAAGAGAAGGGAGATTCTCTAGTGAGGACCACTTAAATGAGGACCACTTAAGTACCACTTGATTAATGGTTGTGATATCTATTTTTTGATTACATCTCAATAAATCAAACCGTTCAATATTAAGATATTCATGAGTAGATCACTTATACAAATTTTCAACAAAATTTGAAATCGTTAAGGTACCGAACTACACCAAATAAATGGACGAACCAAATCTGTCAATTTTGAACCATTCATATTCATAAATGGTAAATCACAATTATAGATGACTTAACGATTTTCGATTTCATTGAAAATTTGTAGAAGTGATCTACTCATAAATATGTAAATATTGAACGGTTGATTTGTTGAGATGTAATAAAAAAGTAGGTCTAATCGAGTGGTACTCAAGTGGTACTCATTATAATGGTCCTCACTAGAGAAGCTCCCGAGAAGAGAAATGGTTCTTAAAATAAATATAAATACCTTAAATTGGCTCTAAAAGAAATTGTTTTTTTTTTTTGTTACATGGAGGCCTAAAAAGACCCAGACAAAGAAAAACAAAAGAATCAGCCAGGATGGCTGCAGGGAACCCTTCGGACATATGCAACAGCATCAAGATCATTCAAATAGGCTTGGGAAGTAAAAGAAATTGTTATTAACACATTTTTTGTTTATATCTTTAAATTGACTCCTTTTTTTTTTACACATACACACACCCCACCCCAACCTAATATCCGAGGAGAGTCGAACCCAAGATCTCTCCTAAGACAACTTTGATGTCAAATCACTACACCAATCACCTCGGATAGTTCATAATACGCTCAGTGCAATAATAGATTTAGGGTATTATGGACATGATGCAATAAAGACAAACAAAAAGTGTGTTAATAATAAATTGAGATGTGTTAATAACAGCTCTTATTTTTTAATTATCTCAATAATTTTGTCTTGGATAACTATATATATTTCTCCCAATTTAGTTTTGGAAAATACTCTCATCCAAATGAGTTTGGATGAGCATGTCCAAACTATCCATTTTTGTGTATATTCGGCTTCGTATTTTCATAATCTAACCATTTATCTTTTAAATCACCCTCTAATTAAAGATCATCTATGCAAAAATTTAATCAAATTGGAGATCGTTTGATTATCCAATTATATCAAATAAATAGATGGTTTAGGTGAAAGTTAACATTCTCATTACAACCGTTCATTTGTTTGATATAGTTGGATGATCAAATGATCTCCAATTTGATTAAATTTTTGCATTTTAGAGGGTGATTTAAAAGATGAATTATTGGATTATAAAAATATAATGTGTAATGAGCTAAAATTAGATGAGTTTGGATGAGACTCATCTAAATGAGTTTTTTTTTTTTAGGAATCATCCAAATGAGTTTGGATGAGAGTATTTTCCTTTAGTTTTTATTTCACTTCAGTTAATTAATAAAGTATTCAATCCCTTGTTCAAAACCTTTTCATAAAAATCTCCCACCTAACACAAGCTAGCTAAAGTGCTAAACTTTAAGAAACCTAAAGCAAAAATCAAGAATTGATCTGAATTGATCTGAATGTGATATTTGGATTAAAGAAGATAAGGAGTACATTTCACTTTTCAGCCATGTGAAACCCCCACCCAATTCCATTTTCATGATACTGATCGACCACTGGAGTGAGTGAGTTGGATAAAGAAGATAAGGTATCGTCCTTGGAGAAATGGGTACATGTGTCCTTTATTTGTAGGCAATAGGCCTTCGATTTGATTTCTCTTAGAAGGAAAAGGACAGACAACATCGTGGCAATAATAGGACATGTCACATGACAACCCGTTTGGAACCAACAAGCAAAATAGCAAAGGGCACTCGGCTTTACGCCAGGGCATCAAACAAAGCAAGGATTTCTTTACCCTTCCCAAAATACTTGAAAACGTTTTGGTTTGTTTCATAAGTTTTAACTCGATCAAGTCATAGAGATTCTACATCCAAATCTCTAAAACGCCTTTCATTCCTTGTAAGCAAACGTTTTCGGTAAGCCTTGTATCCCAATTATATAACTCATTTCTCTTGGAATTTTTTTTATTTATAATATTGACCATTTGTGGTTCAAAAGAAATATTTTTTGTTGCTTCATATTGGTTCATTTTCGTTTTAATTATCTTTGACTTTTGTCAAATAAGATAATTCTTCTATGGACGAAGAAATAATGATAATGGCCCTTTCTTTATAAGTGTAATATATGTTTCTATCGTTTTTCGGGAGGTCCGGCATAACTGATCCTCCCCGTGCTCTGAATACATGCGAAGACAAAGATCACGGGCAAGGGGAGGATTCCTTGGTACCGAGTCACCCTATATTCGTCCGGCGGGACATGGAGTCAGGTTGGGGTCGGTACAACCGGTCTGGTCCATGCCAGCCCGATGGAGACGCGGAGGTTCCGTACTGAAGATACCGTCAGGACTTTCCAACTACCGAGGTGCTCGATTATGGGAAGGGGGAATTACTTGGCCCAGTGTGTCCCTGGACCAAGAGGTGGTCATGTCTATCGGTATAGAGCCGATTATGTCCGGGATAAGGTGTGGATACCGAGACAAAAAGAAAGTGGTAATAACAGTATATAATTAAATTGAATTAATTTTGATCTTATGAAGTCTATTTTGTTCACAATTGGAAAAAGAAAAATAATTTCGAGAGAAGGAAAATAAACCTATGAATAGGGGAGGAAATATTTTCTCCCTTTTCTGGGCGTTTATTTCTTGTGTGGGATATCATTTTCTTTTTTCAATGCTGCACTTGCTAAGGATAAGTCTATGAGGAAGGAAAAACAAATAAATTCTTAAATCTCTATTCTACAAACCAAATAAGACATAAAAGCAACTCCAACAAAGTGTTTATTTTAAGTTTTTAGCTATTATAGGGAGTATGTTAAAAAAAAATCAGTTTCCAGCAGTCTTAGACCGTGCATGAAAAAAATCTAGCCCAAATTAATTGAAAGCTAGGATTCTTCCTTTTATTTCAAAAAAAATCTACCATTTAGGGTTTGGGTTCATTAATCATTAGGTCTCGATCCAACAAACTGGTATCTGATCCCGAAAGTCTAAATCGTGAAGTGCGGATAAAGAATCGAAACACCCAACTCATTTGAGTTGCACACCCCTAAGAGACATGACCATCAATTAATTTAAATATTTTTTTTACCATAACAGAAATTCAATTCAGACTAAATGAACATGGGTGCAAAATTAGAGAGGCTAAGGAAAAACCTCTACATTACACTTACACTGATGGTAGATATGAAAGTAGTTTTTTTTTCTTAACATTAAACTCCCAATCTCGACAATAGATCTGAACAACAAGGCGCCCAAACTCATGATCTCGACAACAGATTGTCGAATCGGGATTTACCACCTCTCAAAACGACCTAGCCAACCTAAGTCGAGCTCGGGTCTATTCCCCATGACAGCTTAAGTCCGATCTGCAACGGTCCTATCTTTCTTCCTTCCGAAAAGCACCAACCCGTGACTGAAACCAAACTCGAGAGCAAAAAGTGAGCGATTGCGATGTAGAACGTTTGGCGGCTGAAATCGAAGAGCAAATGGACTGAAGCAAAGGCAAAATCGGTACTGTGCAGATTTGGCGATTTAGCTCCAAATGATTATTATAATATGTTTCCGAGAAGGGAATTGTGAGACGAAGCAAACTTAGTGTTATGCCTTGATTATGATTTTTTTCTGGCATCCGAGGTCATCTTGGGCCTCAAAACAGCATTTTAGTATTTTCGTAATTTTGGGAAGTTTTTAGTTTTTGATATTTTATTTTTCATTAAACCCATGAGCTTGATTATGCCTTTTGTTAGCGCCCTAGAGTTTCTTTTCTTCATATTTAAGCACCCTTAAACGGCTGCTAAACCAGGGGCGGAGCCAGAATTTTATGTTAGGGGGGGCCTAAACTAAAAGTAAAAAAAAAAAAAAAGCGAGACAATTGTTGTTCTTAAACTAATTTTCAATCATTTCCCCTTTTAGAGGTTTAAAATAGAGTTTCAAAAACTAATATCTTAGTATTAGAATTTAATAGTAATTAATTTTAGTGTTTTTGCTTCTAAAAACTCAAAATTGCAGATTTTTTTTTCTTATCTACATAGTAAAATACTATTTTTTTGAAACAATTTTCATGGTATGTATCAAAATCTAATTTTCGTCCAAAGAAGAAAAATATCAAAAATCAATAGAAAGAGACTTTTTTTTTAGTAACAATAGAAAGAGACTTTGGTGACTACTGATTAGGAAACAATAAAGTTCCTCAAAATTTGTATTAAATATATAATTAAAACTTGGCTAAAATAAGGCCATTGATGATATTCATTGGTTGGTGGAGAAAATGCACAAAATTATCAAATATTCATTAACTTAAAAACGGAAAGAAATAAATTAGGGTAATAAATAGAATTTATTGATAATATAATTACATACCTTATATGTTATTTTTTAAATTCCAGGGTGGGCCCGGGACCCCCCTGGTCCCTTAGTGGCTCCGCCCTTATGCTAAACCTATCTTGATTATTTATAAAACTTTGAGATTTTTCTCAACTTTCCTGGTGGATTCAGATTTCTCGTGGATTTGAGAAAACCCTAGTCTTGTGGATTCAAGGCTGTCGTTGGTGGATTCCATCGTAATAATTCCACTGCATCTGATTGCAACCAAGAACTTTCCTCTCTTTCCTCTCCCAGTCGAAAGAGACTACTCTCTCTCTCTCTCTCTCTCTCTCTCTCTCTCTCTCTCTCTCTCTCTCTCTCTCTCTCTCTCTCCATGCATCTGGCGCGTTCTATATCATTCTTTGAAACTTTTGAGATTTGTGTGGGTGCATGAAAAACGACGAGTGTACACTGAGCAGACTAGGCGACGGCCTGGGGCCCAAATTTTTTTTATCTAATATGTTATATATATATGAATGGCAAAATTTCACAAATCGTTACTCAACTATGACAATTTTGACACTTTGGTCACTATTCTTTTAAAAATATAACTTTTGTCACTCAAAGTGAAAAATATATTGACGTCCAGTTACCAAAGTGAAAGACGATATTGAAGTTGAGTGACCAAAGTGAAAATATTAAAGTTGAGTGACCAAAGTGAAAAACAGTATTGAAGTTGAGTGACCAAAGTGATATTTTTGAAAGAATAGTGATCAAAGTGTCAAAATTGTTATAGTTGAGTGACCATTTGTGAAATTTATACTATATAAATTATATAAAAAAAATAACAAAAAAATTTCCAGCCTAAAAAAGCCGTATCTGCGTGCACATCGCTGCAATCACACTATCTCGATAGCCGGTATGCCACTATAGCGTGCGTATCACATTGTCTTCCAGTCTTCGTATATAAGGAATGTGAAGCTAAACCTTGAAGATAATGCATACTATCCAATCATATCATACTGTTTTGAATTACTTGGATTGATTTGATCGTCAGAGGGTATTTGCCTGACACCACGACAAGCTCTAATGTTGTTTTGCAGGTGGGCCAGAGCAGTAAACTATATCGGAGGATCTAACTCTCACAATTTCTTTGCCAAAAAAAAAACTCTCACAATTTGACCTTTTGGTATGAAAGGAGTTAAGGTCCCTTCACATTATCTAGGGTCTATCATCTAAGCCACATTCAAAATTGGACAAAGCGTACGATCACCAGCCTTCAGCTGCATCATGTAGAATGATTCCTCCCTAGATTCCGAATCCTCCCAAAACCCTTTCAAAATCAACGTTTGTCTGCTCTTTGGGACCCTCCACCTCCCATTTGGCATAAAAGAGCTGAAATCACTGTCGTCCAATTATCAAACGGCTAACGATACAACAACTCATGTGTTTGTTTGCAGGGACCAGGATAATCAGACTTTTTGATGTGCGGGTCCCAAGTGGGAATTAAACTTAATTATTATTATTCACTGCACCCATCACTACCAAAAAGAAATAAAGAATATTTCACCCAAAAAAAGAAAGAAAATAAACATGTTTTTTGGGGGAAGTTTCGTGGTAGACTAGGAGCCGTGGGGTTCAGTGGTAGGGATGATGAGACTTGGCAGACAATTTTGTTCATGCGGTTGGGAAATTTCCTAAGGTGGACGTCTGCAATTATGGTCCAGAAGGGAGATAGAAAAGCTGTACCAAAACAGAAAAAAAAAAAACAATTATTATTGAAGTAAAATTCAACTAGAGTACCTTCAATTAGTGATAAAACAACTCACTTATATTATGTAATTTATTTTATTATTACTTTAATGTTTCCTTACGTAGAATCTTGTAAAAGGAGCGAGTGAGCACTAAAACAAGGTAGATGGGTAAAAGAGATAAGTCTAAGAAATGACGTGATTGAAATGATTGCACTTCAATCATTAATTGCACTTCAATGATATTGTTGTAACTTAACTACTTTAGTATTAGGTATTGAGCTTTATGTAAAATAGTCTCGGTATAATTAGTAATGAATTAACCATATATATTATGTAGTTTGTTTTGTCATTTTTCTTAAGAAAGTGAAATTCACACTCCTCATTTTACAATTCACACTCATTTTTTTTAGTATTTAATTATTTTTTTTTTGTAAGAATTTCAACCTAAAAGGGGAAGGAGTGTGGATTGTCAATTAGAGAGTGTGAATTTCAATCTCCTTTTCTTAGAGCAATTGCACCTACCTTGGAGGGTAATTGCCAATTTTTAGATCATGTCAATCCACTATTCATCATTTTTTGGCAATTGCCTTTTCGTTTGTCAATGCAACAATTAGAGGCAATTCTACTGCCAATACACTATTTAAACTTTTAAATTAGAATTATTAATTAATTTATGAATGAAAATTAAGTGACAGTCGTTAGATCCTTAAGGATTAGAAATACATAACCCGGATTAAAGGGCAGTTGAAGAGAGAGTGTATGTGCATGTGGGTGCAAGCAAGTAACAAATTAGCAATGTTAAGTGGTCCTCACAAATTGACAACATTAATTCGTACCGCTGCATTGCAGCAATTGTCAATTAATTACCTTTGACATTTAAATTGGTACGCCGGTGGAATTGCTCTTATGTGAGACTTTCACTTTTCCAAATGGAAAAAGGAAGTGTCTAATTCTTCATAATGCTAGAATGATATGAATGAAGAAACCCTTTTGTGTAGATCTTATAAGAGTAGCAAATAATTTAACACGTAGAAGATGCCGAGTAAAAGCATACCATTTGTATGTTGGAAGTTAAAAAACAATTGATTTAATAAAAAATAAACAACCACGACAAACAAAACGGTGGTAAAAAATTACATACATTTGAGAAATTCTTAAACACAATCGCTATAATAGAAATTCTTATACATAATCGTTGTACATTATCTCTTTTTTTCTTAAACCAATTGCGTAATTAGAAAGTGATTAGACAACTAGTCCGCTACTAATATAGCATGTGTGGCCATTGAATTGAAACAATGATTCTTTTTTTTTTATTTTTTTTTTATTTTTTTTTATTCGTTCAAAAAAAAAGAATCATTGTTAGCCAAAGATCTTTTATTAGATACCTCTTCCTAATTGCTAATTTCCCATTCGTCCAAAAAAAAAATTGCTAATTTCCCAATTAATTGGAGGCGGTTTGAGCCCTAATCTGTGAAAAAGAGGCTCCGCTTCGCCCCGTCCGTACGCCTAAAAGTGGTCCCTCTCCGGCAACCAATTGGGCCAAAAATCCCATCAATTCTCAGAAATCGATTTCAAATTGTCGTCTACATACATTATTACACAACAATATACGGAATTGTAATCGCACAAAACCAAGTCCACGAAACCCACGAGAGACCCCACGGCAAATCCTCAGCCACAACCACCACGTCCCCTCTAAACCCTCCTCATCTATATAACAATCCCTCATCTGGGTCTTTGAAATCAACACCACAAACACAAACCCACTTGCCCAATTCGCCTTTTCGATCCCCCTTTCGAATTCGGATTCCTGGTGCGATTCTCTTAGAAAAAGAAGGAAGATTTGTGTTGGGTTTCCGTTTGGGGGTAATACCCTGGTTTGACGAGTTGTAGACATCACGGCTATACACAGAGTTTCACGGCCACTCATTCATGTCCGGACTGTCCGACGTAAGGGTTGTGTAATTGAGAGCAACCCTTCGCCGCACGGCGGGCGTGGTGCTTTGCCGTCCGAAGGAGGAAGTCCTTCCGACCTCCTTTTCCTCGCCGGTGGTGGTTCTGTGTCTTCCAACCTCCTCCTCTTTTTTTAGCTTTTTCTTAGTTTCTGTATTTAGCTCAAAGATTGTTCAGAGATTTTTTCCATCTGTAAAGCGCAAGTAGATCCTATTTGTTGTCGTTGTGGGGCTGGAGTTTGGTGGTGTAGTTTGATATTTCTGAGAAAAAAGAAAAAAAGAATGATGCTGAAGATCAAGAGGGTTCCTACTGTGGTTTCCAATTACCAGAAAGATGAGGCGGATGAGGGTCGCCGAGTTGGGGGTTGTGGCCGCAATTGCCTTAACAAATGTTGCATTCCAGGTATTTCTTGACATAAACTCTTCTTTGATTGTGAATATTTGTGTTATTTTTTTTTGTCTGGATTTTTGTTTGAAGATGCTTCATAGTTTAATTTGTGCTTTTTGATTGGTTCTGGCATTATTATTATCTTGGGATTTGTGAATCTATTTTGGGTGGAGTAAGAGCAAAGCTCATTTTGTAGCATTTTAACATAATAAGGTAGATACTTGGTGCTTTTAGGCTCCAGCTCTGATGGGGTGGTCTTCTTTTTTGGGTTGTGTAGGAGCAAAACTTCCATTGTATGCTTTCAAGAAGCTAAACAACACACTTGGTGATAAGGGTTTTCCCGGACATGAGAAGCAAGAGGCTCCCGTTTCTTTTCTTGACTCATTAGTTCTTGGGGAGGTAAAATTATTTATAGAATTTGAAGAAATAATCACAAGCGTTGTCTACAGGCTCTTAACAAGTATTATGAGTTAAAATTGTTTATCACTTCATTGTAGTGGGAGGATCGCATGCAGAAAGGGCTATTTCGGTATGATGTCACTGCCTGTGAAACCAAGGTTACTATTTCCTCAGCTTTGTTGTTTGTTACCTTCCATTTAAGCTGCAGAATAATTTGTTTGTACCTACTTATTCAAGATATGGGTACCAATTTTTTTGATAATTTGGTGTAGGTGATCCCGGGCCAGTTTGGCTTCATAGCCCAGCTGAATGAGGGCCGCCACCTTAAGAAGAGACCAACGGAGTTTCGGGTTGATAAGGTTCTCCAACCCTTTGATAGCAACAAGTTCAACTTCACTAAAGTTGGGCAAGAGGAGGTTCTGTTCCAGTTTGAAGCGAGTGAAGATGGTGAAGTTCAGTTTCACCCTAACGCACCTATTGATGTTGAAAATTCTCCAAGCGTTGTTGCCATCAATGTATGTTCTTTGTTCTTGTGCATTGTTTGTTCTTAACAAGTTATTTGAGTGAAACTTTTCATCAATAACCATCCACCATTCAACAGGTCAGTCCAATTGAATATGGTCATGTGCTGTTGATTCCTCGTATTCTTGAGTCTTTGCCACAAAGGATTGATCGTGAAAGCTTCTTGCTTGCACTTCACATGGCGGCAGAAGCAGGGAATCCTTACTTCCGATTGGGTTACAACAGCTTGGGTGCATTTGCTACCATCAATCACCTTCACTTCCAGGTTTTTATCTGCACACCCTTCTAAAATACTGATATTAATTATTAGATTCAGCTTCTGATATGGTTCACTACTAATTATAGTTATCCGTCAACATTTTCAGTTTGCTGATTTTTATTTCTTGTACAGGCTTACTACTTGGCTGTAACCTTTCCCATTGAAAAGGCTCCTACCAAGAAAATAACCAATTTGGATGTTGGGGTGAAGATCTCTGAGCTTCTGAATTATCCTGTCAGAGGTCTAGTTTTTGAGGGTGGAAATACTCTGGAAGATTTGTCAAACTCTGTCTCTGATGCCTGCATTTGCCTTCAAGAGAACAACATTCCTTACAATGTCCTCATATCCGACTGTGGAAAGCGGATCTTTCTCTTGCCACAGGTATATAGTCAAGGCAACTCAAATATGTGATTACACATATTATGTTTATAATTCATTGGCTATTTCACTTACCTGCTCTTCTCAAATGCAGTGTTATGCTGAGAAACAAGCTCTTGGGGAAGTTAGAGCAGAGCTTCTGGATACTCAGGTGAATCCAGCTGTGTGGGAAATTAGTGGACATATGGTGTTAAAGAGGAAGAAGGACTATGATGAGGCATCTGATGAAAATGCTTGGAAGCTCCTTGCTGAGGTCTCCCTTTCTGAAGAGAGGTTCCAAGAAGTGAATGCTCTTATATTTGGAGCCATTGCTTGTGGTGGTGAGGATGGGAATGCAAATTTACTTGAGGATCCTGATGTGAAGCCTCGCTCTCATGAAGAAGTTGATGCCATTAACAAAAGCTCCCGTCATGCTATGGTGTCCGGGACACAGGAATGCCTTGTTCTGCAGTAATGAGCAGATTAGTGGTTTTATCCCTGTGAATCTAGTATTGCAGTTTGCCATTTGGGTTAATGTCTGTACCTTATTGGATGCTAGCCGATGCCTAAATAAGCAAAACTGGGTTTGCATAGCCAGCTCTACTTTTGCAATTTGTATGTTCTGCATAACGACTTTGATCTATTTGCTTAGGGTGCTTTACGAGTCCATGTAAAATACGCTGTAGTGATTGCTATTGTGGATGATCAATAAATGTTCTGTTTACTTCTATGAAGATTTCTTGGAGCAGCTTATGTTTTAACTATTGCTGAGCCCCCAAATATGAAATACCACCAAAATAGAACGCTGGAAAATCCGAAGTGAACTTAAACTCTCGTCGCAGTTTTGATAGAATGTTTGCGAGTATGCATTTTGTGACTTCATAATTTGCACATGAATGAGAGTCGACTGATAACCGCAGCCGCCTAGACGACCTATAAATTGAACAGTGGCCAATATCAGTGTGAAATCTCATCTTAGCCATTACAAGCGCGACCGTGTTCTTTTCATCAAATTACAGACAATGCTTGCAACAAGAGATCATAAGCTTCATGCTTAAGTAGATTGACAAGTAATTTGGAATCAGACTCCACGTTAAACTTGTTAACCTGCAAATCAGAAGCCATTTTCAAACCCAAGAGCCTCAGCTTCAAGCACATGCCCAGTTCCAAGGCATTCCTGATCACACCACCAGCCCCAATTCTCCCATTATGACCAACTATAGAACTATCTACATTGAGCTTATATCATCCCAAATCAGGTTTAGTACTCTAAGCAAAATACCTTATGGACCTAGGCACTTTACTGATACTAGAAACTTGAGCTAGCCTCAAACCATTCAGTAGCATCATCAAGTAGAACTAGAGCAGAGTTATGAGGCAACTGAAATCCCTCATAAATAATCTAGTGTCTGGTGATTATTTCCTGCTCCTAACATAAACTATTTATAGAGTTCGATCAGTAGAAACCACAAAACATTATAAAGAGCGCGCGTTAGAAGCCAACCATTGTATAGGGATGGAAATCATAAAGGTATATGAGAATCAAATGGTACGTACGTGTGAAGAGTATGCCATAAGCCGTTGTAAGGTGTAGAAAGTCTCTTTCAATGTTTCAACATTTTAATGGAGCTTGTAGCTATAGTAGATATTGAATTCTATCTTTAGCAAGCTTGTGTGGAAATGTGGATAATTAAGAGTACATATTCTATACCAAGGTCCCGAGTTTCAATAATCCTCTTCCAACTTTAATTGTTGGAATTTCTTTACTCAGAGGGAAGGAGTAGGTTCATTTTTATCTGTTTTGATTGGTTCGTGTTCTTAAAACTTTTATATTGGGACTGTTATGGGTTAAATGAGGCTACTGATCGATGAGCTTGATAAGTGTAGCTTACATAAGAGGGTTGTTAGAGAGGAAGACATGGTGGGAATATGACAATTTGGAGATACCAATCCATTTAGATGGAACATGGAAGGGTCTCCAAATGCAATCACTCTAGCCAATCCTACTTGAAATCCGTATATTATCATATACAAATCTATATATTTTGAATATATATCTCTTTAGTCTACGAATGATTAATGTTCACAGAGACTCTTTAGCTATACGTACAACGGAATTCTAAAGGTTGTTGTATCTTGGAAGAACGTTATTTAATTATGTACAACAGAGGAAAAATCTTCTTTTAAGATAATATTGTGCAAACCTCACTTCTGATATCATAAGATGTTTACTTAAGTTTGCTACCCTTTATTATCAAAGAGAATTAGGTGGCGTTCGGTATCATTTTGTACTGTTTTTTGTATTACAAATCACAAAACGCGCAAAATACGCTTTCGGCGCGCTGTATTTGAAATTTGACAAAAACGGTTTCTAAAATTCAGGAGTAGTGATGAAGTGTCAAAGTAGTAACTGTTACTAAAATAATACGTCAAAGTAATAAAATCCGAAAATTGCATATATAGGACTTAGAAATAGAGATGGCAACAGGTTGGATATGCCATATCCATCCCCAAACCCAAACCAAATACCCTACCCAAATTCAAACCAAACCCATTCTTTCGGGTATGGGTATTATCCAAACCCACATCCATTGAGTAACGGATATTCAATCTCGCTCAATTTATCCAAACCTGCAACTAACACATTAATCTTTATTCAAAATATTTAAACCAATTATGCTAGAAATGAAAATAAATCTACACAATAGGCTAATTACTCCACAACCTCACACATTACACATAGTTTTCAAAGTTCAAAATGAAAAATTACATAACCCAACCATAGGAAATAATCCAAATAAAAATTACACAATCTCAAAATAGATAACAATTCAAATAAATATTTTGGGGCAAGTTCGGGTCAGGGTACGTGTACGCATACCCTACCCAAACCCAAGTCCGGTTTTTAAAATATACCAAAATCCAAACTCGTTACTCATTTTTTGGATTTAAACCCAACCCGAACGGGTCAGATATCTAGAGATACCCAAACCCATAGGTATTATTGCTATCCCAACTTAGAAATATGACTTGGGCAGTATGGCAAGAAAATTTTGAACAGCTACCACAGTACGTACTATAACTATTATGAATTTATGATCACTCGGTGGACACAGAAGAGGTTAGTCTTCTTCAAGATTATTCTTGTGACTTCCAGAAGCCAGTACTGCCAAACAAAAGGGATAATAGGTGATATAACGAAGCACACGAGAAGTAGATGTAGTTGGGAAGAAGAGTGGAATGAAAAGTGCCAAGACAGTGAAAAGGAAAACTCCTCCCATGATCAACACAGCGTTAGCAAGCCAACAAAGACTGCTAACTACCACAAAAACGCCGGCCATGAATGCCAAGGACAACATTGTCAGTGCGATTCCCAACAACGGCAATGCTAAACGAAGAGCTGAATGCACCAAGCTTAGATCTCCCAATTGTGCCCAAATTAGGGTGACCGCAACAACGACAGAACTGTACATAGCTATGCCGTTACAAATCACGAATATCTGGAACCAATGTTTGTGTAGCAAGGTTGACATGCCTTCGTGAGGTCCGGAGTTATTGTAGCCACCCGGCATTGTGAAACCTGCTGCAAATGACACCGTCGCAATAAGTGTGGTCACCACCAAAAGAGTGTTGACTCTGTCCTTAATGCTTTCCTTGTTTGGCAACTCTAGTTGAATGGAACCTGTTGTACAAGAATTAATAACTGTGGCAATAAGATCTTCAGTTTTAGGTGCGGCTTCTCCAATGTGGCCTCTCACCTGTTTAGTCGCCGAAACTAATAACTCTTGCAGTGCATTCTGTCCATTTTTTCGTAGTAGAATATGTGAACTTTGAGCTCGTTGTGTACCAGCAGATTTTAGTGCTATCCATGTAAGCCTCTGATAGAATACGTACAAAAATTCAAGTACAATGTAATGTGTCAACAAAATGGCCGAGAAATCATATATCAAAAGGCATGTAATTAATTAACCACAATTAGTACTAAAAATTAGATCATATAATAAACTTATTGTAAGACTTACCCCATGAAATGATGCAATTGTTTCCAAAGTGCTCTCTGAAGCATCAAGAGCTGTCATGCCTCTAGCATTCAAAAGCTTCAAGTTGGTCCTTTTATCCCAAGTTAAGATGCTGACAACCGCCGGACGTCGGTAAATAGTTGCCAAATGTAAAGGAGTGTTTCCGGCTTTCTCTTTTTGGTTTATCAACATCTTAAATTCACTTTTCTTGAGAAGATACTTGACTAGATTATCTCTGCCACACTTTGCTGCAACATGGAGTATGTTTTCTCCACTCGAGTTCCTGAGTTCCTTTGAATCAGAACAATGTTCAAGAAACACCTTAACTATGTCAACATGACCTTTGCTTGACGCACAATGGATTGGAAAGGCACCACTATTATCCGCTTTATGAGAATCAGAGAGACATTTTTGTAATAGGAAGCGAACCCCTTCTAGATAACCTGTCGATGCTGCAATATGAAGTGGGTTCCTCCCCTTCTCATCTTCTGAGTTTAAGGTCAACTGCCTATTTGCATTTCTTAGAACACCTATAGCATCAACAATAAATTATTAAAAAAAAAATATAGTACATAATATTGAGTTATATAGTTTTTTTTTTAACAATGTTATATAGTACATAATATTGGGTTCACTCATTTTTTAATTTTCTCAGAATTTTAATTTTTAATTTTTTTTATAAGGAACTTACTTTAATCGTCTCTCACTGCATTAAACTTTAGGGTTCTTGACCCATAAGGACAAAATTGAACAAATATTTACCATTAAGGACAAGAAAAAAATGCGGCTCCCTCCCGGTCCATTAATTGACAAATTTACATTTTTGAATTATACATTTCACAAAAATTACGAAACTGCCACTGATAATTTTATTGACCTCAATAATTTTTTTAAGGAATCGTCACTAATAATTTTATTGACCTCAATAATTTTTTTTAAGGAATCGATTTCATGGTATGAGAGAAAGAATAAAGGAATATCATCTTTGTATATTTTATTGACCTCAATAAAATTTTATTGAGGTCAATAAACTGTTTTATTGAGGTCAATAAAATTTTATTAAAGTTGACAACGAGAACGCTAGTGCAGCAACGATGAAGCATCATTTTTGTCTATTTTATTGACCTCAATAAAATTTATTGTGGTCAATAAATTGTTTTATTGAAGTCGACAACGAGAACGTCAGTGCAGCAACGATGAAACATCACTTTTGTGTATTTTATTGACCTCAATAAAATTTTATTGAGGTCAATAAAATATTTTATTGAGGTTAATAAACTGTTTTATTGCGGTCAATAAAATTTTATTGAAATCGACAACGAGAACGCCAGTGCACCAACGATGAAGCATCACTTTTGTGTATTTTATTGACCTCAATAAAATTTATTGTGGTCAATAAACTGTTTTGTTGAGGTTAATAAAATTTTATAAGATCATTGAAATTTTAGTTTTTGGGTCTCAATCAGCAAAGAACAAAGGAGCATTACCTTTGTATATTTTATTGACCTCAATAAAATTTTATCGAAGTCAATAAACTGTTTTATTGAGGTCAATAAAATTTTATAAGATGAGTGAAATTTTAGTTTCTGGTTCTCAATTAACAAAGAACAAATGAGCATCATCTTTGTGTATTTTATTGACCTCAATAAACTCTTTTATTTTATTGAGGTCAATAAACTGTTTTATTGAGGTGACATTAGTATTGAGGTTAATAAAGTTTTATTGAGGTCAATAAACTGTTTTATTGAGGTGACATTAGTATTGAGGTCAATAAACTGTTTTATTAAGATTAATAAATTGTTTTATTCAGGTCAATAAAGTTTTATTGTGGTCAATAAAGTTTTATTGAGGTCAATAAAATTTTATTGATGTCGATAAAAAATTTCTATATAAGAAATTGAAATGATTCATTTATCTTTTCAATTCGTGACATTGGTCTTCTTAGCACACAGAATGAAGCAAATGAAAGCCTTTTCACGAACCCATACAAACCCAAATGGATAAAGAAGAAAATAGCTTGGGGGTATATAGGATGAGTATGATGAGGGGGAATGTGTTAATGCGAATGAAGTCGTTACAATTTACAGTGTTGCACACAAACTGTAAGGGCAAAATATTTGCTATTGGCTATTTCCTATTTGACAAAACCTCTTCCCTTGTATTAGCAATTCTTTTGTATCATTGCTAGTTTGTTTTAGGGATTAGAAGTCGTGGCTTAGGTTGTTCTTACTCGAGATGGTTCGTGAAGACGCCTTTCTTATCCGGTCTTTTCTCCGGACTTCGATCATTGGTCATCGAAGGTTTCATTCAAGCACCTCAAGGTATGACTCATGCATATGCACATGCATTTCATTCATATTATGTCTTCCTTGTTGTCCTAGGTTTATCTAGGTTGTTTTCCTTTCTCTTATGATGTGAATCACATAAGTATAGGATGCTTGATTGCCACACTTGTGTCTTGTATCACAAGTTTCGAGTGCTTATTTTATAAGCACCCGGTCGCAACGCGACCGGCTCAAATTTTGTATGCATAGTTTCATACATTTGAGTTTATGATGTTAGGATTGCTAGATCTTCTTATAGATTTGTTTTGTTTAGCATTCCTTTATGTTTAAGGCTGTTTTATGCCTTGCGATCGATCGTCACTGTTCATGCGATCGATCGCACCACGTGGCAAATTTGTCCGTTGGATTTATGACCGTTGCAGTTCGAAAATATGTCCGTTGGGACTTTTTCGTGCGATCGATCGCAACTTTCCGCGATCGATCGCAAACAAGGGTTTTCACTTCCAGACTTGATTTTACACTGTGCGATCGATCGCATAATATCGTGCGATCGATCGTAAATACTTCTGGGCTGTTTTCTATAAATAGAACCCTTGTGTTTCATTTCGGTCAACTCTTTCCCCATAGTCGAAAATACACTTTGAGAGAGTTCTTTGGTATTGTGAGTGATCCTAGTTCCATGTTGTAGGTTCCTCATCTTAATCTCCATCTATAATCCATTGCTAAACACTTTGATTTGCATTTATATGCTAGTTTAGCCTATGTTTAGGATTTAGGAGATTCTATTCGATTTTAGCAATTGTTCCATGTTGAATTGCTGAATTGAATGATTGAATCTATATTCAATATTCTTTGTTGTTTGTTTGTTTAGCTAATGATCCTTGTGATTAGTTAAACAAACCCTTGAATCATATTCAAGGCTTTTCAATTCGGTTTGGTTAATGCAAGCAATTGTTCCTTGTTGAATTGCTTGTGTTAATTGAATTGAATTCATTCATATACACACACACACACTTGCATAGTCGGTGTCTTGCGGTTGGAGGATTCACGCGGTGAAGTTCGATCAATCGGAGAAGCTTGAGGTGGGATCACTTGAAGAGCATTCGGGGCTACACAAGGTTAGAGCTGCCACTAGTCATAGGGTTGATAGTGTAGAGTTTGGGACGGAGTTCCCCCTTGTACGTGTTGCCGTTTGGCGTTTTCATAGTGTTACACAAGAGCGTGGGGTACGGCTCCCCTCCGGTTTTCCTCTAGAGGTAGAGGTTCCGGGTGACCATATTGTGTGTTGCTTGTGTGATTGTTTATATCTATTGTATTGTGCTTAATTGTTTAGCATATTGTGTGTTTGTTCATACATAGATATATATAGTCCGTGGTGTGCTAGTTTGATGCACACTTTGGGATTCTAGGTTGTACAATTGATTGTGCTTGTTGCATATTGTTTGTAATCAATTGTGTATTGCTTGTGCAATAGTTAGAACCTAAGTTGTGGAGAGTTTAAGTTTTAATTTGTTCAAAGTTGTGTATACTCTCCGATTAGTGTTTAGGACGACTATACCGTTGTTGGGACAATCCGGCATACCGGAATTTCACAAACATAAGCATACTCATGGCATGCTAGTTTTGGACTTTGTGATTTTGGTTCCTTTTGTGAGAATGGGTTGTCACGTTGCTATGTTCATGTTGTTTAATGGATTCAGAAATGCCTACAATATGGTGCTTCACAAATATGGTGAGAAGCTTTACTCGGGACTGGTTACAACTATGACTTCTCATCTTAAGGAAATATCAAAGTCTATTGAAGCTGCTCAGGGAGGAATGTTTCTGGAAGAATGAATAAGAAATGGACGGATCACAACAAGGCGTTGCAGATGATTCGAGACATACTGATGTACATGGATAGGACTTACGAGGCTTGTATCCAGAAAACTCATGTTCACGAGCTTGGGCTGAACCTTAATTTGAAGAGACATCATTATCCACTCGAACAAGATCCATACGAGGCTTCTAAACACACTTCTTGAACTAGTACATAGAGAACGGCCTGGTGAACTTAACAACCGGGGGTTAATGAGAAATATAATTAAGATGCTAATGGAGTTAGGTCCTTCAGTTTACCAGGAAGACTTTGAGAATCATTTTCTTGAGGTTTCAGCCGAATTTTACAAGGGTAACAAATCAGAATTCAACCCACTATTAATCTCAATGAGATTAGCTAATTACAAGGACAGTGACCAAAACGGCAAAACCTCTGTGTGGATGATCAAGAAATCCAGCAGGAGCAGTAACTGCACATAGAGCAATATCAGTATACACAAACAATGCCATTACACTCATGAAGAAACAGAGGAAAACATAGAGTTACGTACCCACCTGAGAACTCATCCAGAACAAGAAAAGGATCAAAGTATTTCAGCTCAAACCTGCACAAATGCCATTATGCCACAATAACACAAATTTGTCCAAAGAGTCCGTACACTTCTCCGATGAAATTGAAGCTTTCTTGGCCAATTTGTCACTCTTGCTCTTCTCAGAGGTTCCAGAACTTTCTTTCGATTCAGTTGACTTAACACTCGAAATCACACCTTCATTCTTGGAGGAATCAGAATCTTTCTCCGTCGTCGTCTTTGTCTCGGCTTCTTCAGAAACCAGAATCGCAAGCCGTTGAAGATCGAAAGACGAGTCCGAGTCAGCAGTGAAATTTGAAGCCTGCAACGATCTCCCAACAGCCACTGGCGTCTCTAACTCACCACCGCCGGAGCTCAACAGCCGCTACCAGCCAACATAGAACCCAGATCTGCCATCTTCTCTGAGCACCCACGCCACAGTGCTACGTACTCACCCGCGCCGCTCTCGAGCTCTCTGCTCTTTTCTCTCCAACCCATCACAGCAAGGGCAACCTTGTAATAAAAAAATATAATAGATCCGGGCTATATAATTTTGTCCTTATTGGGAGTAAAACAGGCTCAAACCAGACCTATTGGGAAAAATTAAAAATTCTCAAACTTAATGGGAAATATTATGTGAAAATTAGGACCTATTGGATATTTCCCTATAAACGTTATTCATATGCATGCATTTCATGGTGTCATTGGTTGCTAAATTATGAAAAGATTAGTGAAGTTACTAACACGAAAAGAAAAGGAAAAAAAAAACCAAAGATTAGTGAAGTTATTTGAGTAAATGAAAATACCTATGTTCCGGCCAAGAATTGCAGCATGCAACAGGGACTTGCCTTCAAGCACCAACTCTACCGAGTTGCTAGTCGATGCGCCTTGATCACCCACGTTATTCTGAAGTAGTGCAGTTCTCGCAATCATTAGCATCGCAATTCCATCAAGCCCTGCCTCAGTGGCCAGATACAAAGGGGACTTGTTCTCCTTGTTAGCGTTAAAGCAAACAGAAGGATCGGCCTCGATCAAAAGCTGTGCCTCTAATTCATGACCATTTATCACGGCCTCATGCAAGGCAGTGTTGTCCTCATCATTCTTCATCCTCAACAATGACCTATCCGCATTTTCAATGTCTTGGTTCCCATAGCGTTTCGCTAGCTGGATAAGATCCTCCACTACACAGCCTATATTTTCATTCCACTTCGCTCCAAGTTTGGCCGCAATGTGGAGTGCAGTGTCGCCTTCAAAGTTTTTCATTGCCAGAAGCGGCGCGTGAAGTTCCACGACTTTGAAGGCTATGTTTCTGTGGCCGAAACAGACAGCTGTGTGTAGAAATGTGTTTTGGAGGGGGCTGAGTCGGGAGAGAAGCTGAGTGCAAGCATTTTCGTCGTCATGATATGTCTTGAATTTCTCGATAGCGGCCGTAAAAGCAGCTTCCCGTCCCTCGCTGGTATACCTGTACAGCTGATGGTACAATTTTGAGTCATCAGTTAGCAGCTCATGATCATCGGAGTCCGGGATTCGAACTTCATCATCTCTCTTTGATCGACGATCCATTAGCAAGTTATCAACTGCATTCTTTGACACTACCACCAACGCCGTAGCGCCCAATGTGACTAAGAGGAACGGCGAGGCCAAAGCAAGGAGGATTTTCTCAGCAAGGTTCAGATCTAAGTTACCCATGATCAATGTGATGATATATATGTTCTCAGCTTGATCTTTACACAGCAAGTAATCAACATTATTATTTATTAAGGTCCTCTCTGATCTATACTACTCAAGTCAACGTCAACGACTGTGGATCCATTGAATGAATTGCGAATTATAGTAAAAAAAATACATTAGCTCTGATCTACGAATTGACCAGTTTCAGATCTAGGAACCGGTAGCACATGCAACTGGCGTGTTGAGCAAATTTTTTTTTTTGAGAAAGAACCAACGTTATTCCATTAGATAACAAAATTACATAGATGAGATTGACTATATCTAGTCTCAAGCACTTCATAAGACGACTGAGAGCTACTCATATCCCTAGTAGAACCAACGGTTACAGGCATATCATCCAAGATGATCGACAGACATGAGCCAAGAAGGTCCAACTCTAACCAAGAAAAACGCCCTTGTTCCATTGAACATAAAGAAAATGGCTAATTTCAGTTTACTGCCTTGTGGTTTACACTCCACATCAGTTTTGTACCTCGACTTCCATCCTTCCCAGGCCAGTAAGAGATAGAAGTTGGCTCTTATACTTGTTCTTCACATGTGAACCATCCACGAACAAAAAAGGTATGCAAGGCTTAAAATCCTTTGCGCATGGGAATTGGTCTCCAACTTAAGCCTTGCATACCTTTTTTGTTCGTGGATGGTTCACATGTGAAGAACAAGTATAAGAGCCAACTTCTATCTCTTACTGGGAAGGATGGAAGTCGAGGTACAATTCTACTTTCACTTAATTTACTTTTTAACTTATAGTGTTTGTATTTTTTTTTTAAGGAAATAAGCATATATTAGATATAATCACGATTACAATCGTTAATAAGAGCATCTTGAATAGCAGCATAAACTATAATTAACCTAGCAAGGCAGAACAAACTATAAGTTGTCTAACTGATTGTTCATTTATATAGGTAAAGCTCACTTCTTGGAAATAGAAAAACAATACTACTACAAACTGATGTAGATTATCCTCGTCCCAAAAAAAATAGGTTGTGCTGCTCTCCAATGCACTCAATTGTGATGCTCACAGGACAGTAGTCCAACTGAAACTCATTGAAACAATAGAGAATGACTTCTATCAATTTGCAGGGAATGAAAAATAAAAAAAATACTAGACGACGAACAGAGCTATCTGCGGCCCAAAGTTTTTGCCTCCAAACGCACTCAGTCTCCGTAATTATTGAGCTAGCCACAAGATAGGGTCTTCGAAAAATAAAGAACCCCAAATCTCCAAGCTTACCACCTGGATCCCATACAAACCTAAACCAGATTTCATAACAAATGAAGGATAATCCCTTTGCACCTGGCACTCGAAGTGGAGGATAAACCCGAGAACCGAAATTAATCCAAACACCCCAGACGACCAAGATCAAAGAAAGACCAACACCCCTTATGATAACAATGAAAACTGAAGTGAAAGACCTGGACAGACGAAAGAGCCCGTTAGGATACTGATGTCTGGCGAAGCAAGTCATGACCGGTGCTGGTTGCGACACCAAAAAGACATCAATAGGCACCCAAGCCATGACGGCTAGGGTTTGGAGAAGAGAGAGCTCTCTCTCTTGTTTTTAATATTTACACATTGATCTCTTATAGTGTTTGTATTATTTACTGTGTTTCAGTAGATTTTCATGTTTTTAAAGGAATGAATTTTGTTGTAGATATCATATGTGTGTTCGATTATTGTATTAGTTTAATGTAACACTATAAATGTGATATGGTGTAGTGGGACTCTCTGAGTCTCTGCTGCATTATGATTTTAATAAGATTTTTGGTGTTGTATTAATGCTATTGTGGTACAGTAATGTAGCTGTGTTGTTTCCTTTTTGCCTTTTTATTGTCTGTTAAATTATATCTTATTTTTGTTTAGAATTATGGAATTGAGTTGTTTTTTGTGCAACGGCACATTATCGTTGGGGTGCAGTGGCACGCTCCATAATTATACTACGAAAGCATATTATATATCTTTTTTAGTTTGTTATAAGTAGCTTTTCTTTCTAGTCGCGCTATTTGCCCTTTGTAGTTTTGTTTTGATGTAGTACTATGTTTCATTCTTAAGAATTTTTTCCCTTTTGTATGCAGCAGCACGGTGCATAATGATTTTATGAAACCAAGTTAAACCTCTTTTGTTTGTTACTGAGGTTCAATAGGTTTTCTTTCTATTTGTGCTTTATATTTTTGTTTAATTTGATGTAGTGCTTTCTTTTTTTCTTCAGGGTTTTTCTTTTGCCATTGTCGTTGTTGATGCTGAAATTGATGAATCCACAGGGGAGGATTATTACGTCTGTTTCAGATCTCCACACATGGTTGATGAATTCATTGGCGAAAGATTTTTTTGAATCTCCCAATTCCTTTTATCTATTTTATATATATGAAGAACAATCTTTTGTAATTATTTTCGAGTAATAATGTACCTCCGGGAAGACCTAAGACTAAGCGTATCAATTATGTTGGCAGTCTTCAAATGAGAGAGCATGTGGCCGTTGTGGCAAAAAAATGTATTGTTTTATCCATTATTTAAAGTTAGTGTCTTCTTACAAGTTTTGGTAGACATCTCAGTGATTATTTCAGAGTTTGAATCCCTTAAAATGAACTTTCTAGATTAAATTATGAATTTTCAAATTTAGGGGTTTGTTGCAGGAAGTTTTGTATAACCTACTGCACTGTCATTATGTTTCAATTTGTTTCACCATTATTTCTTTGTTCAAAGTTATTAGGGATACCAGAACCTTAAACTAGACATCTTAATGTTTCAAACAAGACCGGCCAACAACATCATTTTTGAAGTTTATACGAAAGAATTAGGTCACTGCGAAGTTAACCTTTCACATTAGTTTTTCTGCACTATAAATAAGTCATTTGATATATTATTTGGCACTTTATATGATATCTATCTAAATGGCCTAAGGTTTTAGCTTTTTAGGTGCTATTTATCTTCTTGTGATATGCCCTCAATAGTAAAGTGTGTTCCTAGCTAGGTCAAAAACAGAGCATTGTGTTGCATACGAATATGTGAACATTACTTAGATATTTACTTACTATATATGCTTGTCTAAGCAATAGCTCGGAATCCAGGTAGGGAAATTTGGGGAACCTCTACTCATTTGGATTGTATGCTTGTTTATTGAGTGATATGTTTGATTTGGAATGGTTGAATCTTTGATGCATTTAATTGATTAAGTTATGAATTTATTGTTTGGTGCATGATTAGTTAAATAGTCATGGGAGGATAAGGGTGGAGATTGGGGTATATGTGAGACTATGATTTGAGTAATCCTATTGGCATTGAAATTTTGAAATTAGAGAATATGGGAAAATTATCTTTTGTGTATAGTTGAGTCCATAACCTCAGCAGGTACCAGATCATATGTTAGCCCAATGTTAATGCGCAAATGATTAGTGAATGAGAAATTAAATGGGTAATTAGGGACTGGCGACAAGGGTATGGACAAGATAACTAACAAAACAAGGATAGGGGAAAGATTTGGGAGGGGGTTAATTCATATGGTAGTGTATTTTGTGTCACCCTTGTGGTAAAATATATAGTATGAGACATGTAAGTCTAGTATATTTTACTATATAAATTTTCGGGAACAGAAAATAGACATTCATGCATATTATATAAATTCTTGCTCGATTATCTGTTGTTTGAAGTAAAACACCTTCTTGTGGGGCTTTATACTCACCCCTTAACAATTCTGAAGGTTTTAGATACGAGAACTACCATGAAGGTTAATTAGAGAGTAGAGGTTATTGGGGTTAGTTAGAGTTCACACATGTAAGATCATTGTTCAAGAGTTTTGTACTCTTAGTAAACTTGAGTTTTATGAATTTTTATATTAAAATAAGAAATTGATTAAGAAAGTGTTTTATTTTTATTTTTCTCATACTTAAGATTTCAGAAAATGTTGAAAAATTTCAACCTGGGATCCGGGGTGTGACATGAATCCCCCATGTGGCAGAAATTATATATGGGGCAAGTGGCAATTTTTTTTGGATAATTTACATTATTTTTTGGAAATGTCAAAAATAATGATCATTCAATCATAACCAATTCAATATTTTGGTCACTTACCCAGGTACGGAGTACGAGATACGATATGATACGATACGTGGATATGACAAATTTTTAAAAAAGAAGATACGATACGTTTAAGATACGGCAATTAAAATAATATTTAATATATAAATATATTATATATATTATTTTAATATTAATTTCCCATGTTTGTTTAATTAAGCATGAAGTGGACACGGGGCTATCCTTTGTTTAATTGATTCCTTGCGAATCAATATGCCATGATTTCAATTCTATCCGCACCATTGATTGAGGAAAACCACTCATCCTGCAAATTGGTCGCGCCTAAAACTTTATCTCTTCCTCTCAAGCTCTCAGTCTCTAACTCACGCACAAGAGAAGACCGCTATTTCTCACTCTCTGACTCATCAGCCCCAAGGAAGACAGCAGCCGCACCTTCTCCTCTTCATCTCCCATCATTCTTCATCAATTTATTCATAAATATATATAAAAGTGGAGTGATTGGAGACCTGGAGTCTCAATCTTCAGGATGAACAGCTGCAGAAGGCAGAAGCATAGATCATCTATGATAGATGGCGTCTCGCCGAAGAGACTGAGAGCCGTACCCAACTTTTTCTAGCCAGATACGCGTATCCAGCCGTATCTCCTGCGTATCATACCCGTATCACGTATCGATACGGGATACGACACTATAATGACGTATCAATGCTATATAGTTGGTCACTATATTTTCAAAAATATTACTTTAGCACCATATTTTAGTTTATTTACTCCGTCCATTTTATCTGTAAAAAATACCATGAATTATACTTGATTTCAAAGACTACTCATGACTTGCAATAACTTTCCGCAACTATTTGCAATGTAATAAAATTCCATATATTCCAATCTTTCGAGCCAATAAGGACCATGCCTTTCCTAGTATTACTTATATTTTTATGGTTGCTCAAAATTGAGCTTCACTGCGGTACATGGGAACTTCCCATGCAATATTACTGTACTACAATAAATTAAACTACTACTTAACTAGGGTAGGGTGGCTTCCGTACGGTTACCGGATTTTTTTGGCTGGAACCGTTACCGAACTGACCACAGTCGGCTTCTAAAAATCACAACCGTTACCGAACCGGCCGTTGTCGGTCTCCGAGAATCGGTATACCTAGCAATTGACTCGGTTTTCGGTTGTCTTCGGTTAACTCCGGTGGAAGAAACTATGGCGAAAGATCTGCAGATCTAGATCTAAAGAACTGGAGAAGAAGAAAATTAACCAAGAAAAAAAATTGGCCGAGCCCAGGTTGATTCCTTCGTCTTCTGAACACGGGCAAGCAGATTTCTACATCCAGATGCAAATCTGGAGGAGTAAATAAGAAAAGCAAAATGGATATGAGAGGAAAAAAAGGAAGAAAGGAGGAAGAAGAGGGTCGTGTTTTGCAGCTGTGAGAATGAAAGAGATGGGTTGATTGGGAGAGAATGGAAGAGATGGGTTGATTAGGAGAGAATGAAAGAGATGGGTTGTGTCGAGAAACTAAGGAATAAAGAAAGAAGGGTAAAAACCAGATTTGGTACCTAAACTATTGCGAAATGTAATTTTTGGTACTTACAAATTTTTTTTACCCAAAATGGTACTTGAACTATTGCACCGTTACCTAAAATGGTACCTCCGTTAACTTGGTCGTTAAGTTCGCCTATGTGATGCATATTTGGATGAGAAATGCTATCTAATTGGACTAAGGTAAAAACCTAATTTAGTACCTGAACTATTGCGAAATGTACTTTTTGGCACGTACAAATTTTGTTTACCCAAAATGATACCTGAACTATTGTGTCATTACCTAAAATGGTACCTAATTGGACCATACTTAACGACCAAGTTAACGGAGGTACCATTTTGGGTAACGGTCCAACAGTTCAGGTATCATTTTGGGTAAAAAAAAATTGTAAGTACCAAAAAGTACATTTCGCAATAATTCATGTACCAAATTGGGGTTTTACCTAACAAAGAATGATCTGAGAAAAAAGTTGAGAGATTCTGAGATTGTTTTATTTACTTTTATAGGGTAGGAAGACAATAAATAAAAATTTTGTATAACACTAAAGCATGTGATGCAGTGGTTGAGATGTGCGTTTGTTGCAAGGGAGTTGAGGTTTTGAACCTCATAACCTACAAAAATGCTAACAGTTTTTGAATATGGGCTTAAATTCGAACTAACAAAGATATTTCGAACCTACCAGATTTGTCTTCCACTCCCGACCTGAACGGACTTCGTTAGTTCGGTTATCCCGAACTGAATCGATCGGTTCCGCCTTCCGTATGGCTCGGTTTTGGCTTCGTTCGGTTCGGTCGGTTTCGGTAGGCTCAGTAAAAAAAGTGAGGCAAATGGAGCTCTGCTAAGCCCTCAAGCCCACTACCCAGCCAAGCCCCTACCATCTTCTTATCAGTATCGTTCTTCCCTTTTCAAAAACATAGGCGTTCTAAAAACTCACAACTCTCGCCAAATAAAAAATACCCACAACTCACTCTGATCATTGGCTCGATTTGATTACAGAATCAACTAAAAACTGTTTTGGAAGTCTGGAGGTGTAGAAGAAAGCGTTCATTTCAGTTCAAATTCAAAGTAGGTTGTTATTATTATTTCTCTATTTTGTTGAATTCTTGTCATTGTTTGGTTTCTCCATCGACAAAAATCTTGGTGGCTGTCTTCCATGAAACGATGCTTGAGCTATGCTGGTTCATTTCGTAAATCTTGAAATTCATTATTTATGTATTTTGGGTTCTTGGTTTCGACTGCTTCCATTCCTTTATGATTTTTTTGTTTTTTTTTTTTTTCATTAAGATTTTTGACAATTTTTGTGTCCTTGATAATCATGAAAATAAATGGGCGTAGTATCTAGGGTTTTTGTTTCTTCATGTAATTGTATCTATTAAAACGAAAACAAGGCAATGAAATCTGGGAACTTTGAAATGAAAATGCATACCACCTGTTCGATAAAATGCTCAACTCAAGACGTGGCTATTGCTCTGACAAAATGGCGATTGTATTCGCATTATATTTGATATTGTTCACGATAGCCAGAGTAATTCTTCCACAATATCATTTCATTTTCTGTAACATTGGTCTGTGAAATTGCAGATTGTTAGGAGATGAAGAAAGGATTGCACCCTCAGATGCAATGGGTATCCTATGTGACACAGAGCGGGAGATTGATGCACGTTATGATGACCAAGATACACCATGTTGGCAAAGTCTACCACTTGAAGGCGAAACGCCAAATGGCTGAGAACCTCGGGCAGGTTGCCAAGTTCAGACAACGTTATGAGAAGGGGACTACTACTCAGAAAGAGGAACCTTGATTGGCACCTTGCTGTGGATTCCGATTTTGAAAATTATTGTTTCACAGTTCTTTGTTTTGTTTAACTTCGATGAAGGTTTTCATTTTGATTACCTGTTTTGGTGTTCATCATGCTTGACGTTTTGATTACCGAGTAAAACTCAGGAGTTAGAGTTGGTGCTACTCTATGGTTTATGTTCTACTTCTACCTTGATAGCAATAAGCGCATGGTACTACTGTACTTGATATGGTTTTGAAACCTTTATTGTTGATTCCAAATGGAATTTGCATACCATCACACATGGTTATATTCATTTCTTCGAAGATTTTCATCGACGATTTGGTTCCCATCACTGTTACGATTCATCAAGGCAGGCGAAAAAGTCACTGCTATGAAGGATTTCTGATTTTCTGACAATGGCATAGAGGATAGAGCCTCTTAACTATTTACTTTTGTAGTCTGATATTAACCAATGATCTCTCCCTCCTCAAGCAGTAATGTGGTAGAACTAAATCGCCGATGACCATTTGGTTTAGCCGTAAGGTCTTTAAATTAAAATGTGGTAGATCTAGTACACCAATGCTAAATTTATATATTTGGAGTACGTCTAACATCAGGAAGATGTTTGACCTTTACAAAAGTGTAATTTACATTATTATTATCCATGAGAAATACGTACTCAGTGCAGTTTACATGATCAAATGACCTCCGACTCATTCTGAATCTCCTAAAAAAATAATTCTGTTATTCTAATCATATGTAAGCAAGTTTAATGACAGCCGAAGTGAGACCAAAAACACAATTTCCAGATCAACTTTGATTGCTCCTTCTCTCAAAATGCATTAGATTCTCCTTCTATTGTCCACCCTTGCTTTCTTGGATGTATGTCCTTCTAGCAGATGCTGACTACTTGATTGAATCTAATAGAGAGAAGAGAATGTATTATACATCTAATACAAGCTTGTAGAAGCTTCAGAGAAAAAAAAAAATACATGCCATTGAGTTTCTCACCTTATCTAGCTTCTCCCTGACCATCTGGACCGTTTGGTTCATGGATGGGGAAGCAAAATACTCCTTCAATGAATTACAACAGGATCATATGTTAGCCATATGCAATACACAAGAAACTTCAGTACACAGTATTTCAAACTTTGAACATAGTTTTATTACTTTGAAGTTAAAAACCATATCCCATCCAAAACACATCCTTAATACAGAGACTAGTAACCTATTAAAAATTAACCCATAGATTTTCTTTATGTTAGCCTTCATTCCAACCCCATAGAAAACCACAGGTTACTTTACTGTCGCTAAAAAGCTGCCATGCTAAATTTCTCTAGAAGTGGAAGGGTTTTATTACAATAGCATAAGACTTATTAACATTTGAGAGCAACAACAAACCTTCTCAGAGGAAACCCTTGTAATGGGAGGATTATTAACGTGAGAAGTAAGTTGTGATTGTCCAGAGTCCCTAAATAGAAAGGAAAGGCAATCCATCAAGCTAAGCTTCAAATATGTTTTGCTGAGAAGAAAGTAAAATTTTAACATGCTTGGTACCTGCTCCAGTTTACAAGTTGGGAATCACTGTAAGTCTGAGAAGGGGTTCCATCAGTCAAAGCACCTGACTTGTTAACTCTGGACCCTTTAGATCTACAAGCTGATATCATAAATAAATCATATGTCTCAGATATGTAAAAGTTTGAATTTTGCACCAATTGGTAACAATACATGAGAGCTATTGTCACCATACACAGAACTTACGGTTCAATCGTGCTAGAACTTCTCTTCTCCTGCCTTCCAGCTTGTCCTTTGTGTCGGCAAGGCTCTCAAAATCAGGAGCATATGAAACCCCAAGTCGATTTCCAAGGAAAACATACTCATCCAATTTCCTCTTTGCAAACCTAAAATGTAAGAACCATTAGTCTGGTACTTAGCTCTATTTTAATTTCTTAGCAAGTTAGATATAATAATCACCTGGCATTGCTGACCAGACGAAACTTTATCCAGTACACATCAGTGAATTGCTCACAATCTTCTGCGTCCATTGGTTTACAACTGAATATGGGAGACGACCATTGATAAATAATACATGAAACTAGTTTGCTCACTAAAAATAAAATCTTAAAAAGTAAAGAAAGTAAATTACTCTTCTACATCTCCGTAGGATGAGAAAAGTTTTAACAGCTCATCACCGCATCCCAAAGATGGAACATTCCTCACTATCAAATACCTGCCACAAATAATAATTATATAAATAAAACATTGAACAAATTTATAAAAACTGGAACAGAAAGCAAGCACTGATAGAGACCTTGATTCGTCACAGACTGTGTAAACACGAACAGCAGGAGGCTCATCTTTGTATCGAGGCATTATGTACCACCAATATTACTCACATCTATGAATTGAAACAGAAAAGGCTGCAGTTAATGGGGCCTTGGCACGTAATTATTGGTTCTGCTCCTCAAACAGAACAAAAGATTGTATTACTTTCACATGCAAGCAGACGCACACAACAAAAAAAACAAAATATAGATCAGCAGATGCCTAGGACCTTTAAGCTTTGGTTCAAAATCAGACACTAAAAATCCTTGAGAAACCATTTATTTTTCTCTCCCTGAAATGAAATCAGCTAGTTTTTCTGGCATAGCTCAACAACTCTAAAATGCCCCAGCAAGCTGGAAAGATGCAACTTTCCTTTCTGACAGCACTTATCAAGTTCACTAAAAATCCATTTCAACATGTTTATGAGTAAATTCAGTTTCAAATCAATACCTGCGGAGTCTAGTTAATTATTGTAAAAATAAACAACAATCATGTGGAGGAGGTCAACTATATCAGCAAAACTATCCCCTAACAGTCATCAGACATGCCAACAAAAATTTTTGAGTTATGATTTCATACTTAGCTTTCAAGAATAGCACAACAAGAATATAGAACAGGGTATATTTTAAAGCAGATAATATAATCCAGAGATCATTTGTATGTGAGAAAACAATCAGTTTCATATTCAGCTCACACCTCTTTCATATCCCTAGTTTCCAACTCTATGAGGAAATTTCACAAACAGATGATAGGCAACCATTACAGAAGGTACCGCACCTAAATTTATAATCAAGTTGACCAGAGAAAAGAAGAAGAGAAACTCACCGCTATAGCTCTGTGTTTCATTTGCATAACCGCATGAAACCAAGTTTAATCCTCCATAACCAGCAAGCTTTGGATCGATAGAGGAGGAGAATAATCAGAGAGCGCAGAAGAGAGATAGAGAGAGCTTCCGGCGTTTTTTAATTTTAAGATAACGGCACCGTCAGTACCGTCACGGTCTGGCCGCATGTGAAATGACAAGACTACCCCTAATTAGTGAGCATTGACAAACAACCCCAAACCTTCGCGCTCTTGTTTCAGTTAGGGTTTCTCCAAACCTCGGCCCAGTTCAGCTCAGCTCAGCTCCCTCTCTGCAAATCCATGGACGCCGACGGTGGAGAAGTGAGTAGAATTCTTCGCGACCTCGAAAGCTTAAAGGCAAGTAAGAGCCAAATAGAGCTCCAAATCTCTGCCCTCGAAGCTCGGCTCCAAGAGATTAACCTTCAGCAGCCAAACGGTGCCGTTCCCGATGGCTCTTGTGCTCCTCTACTGTCGTCCGTTGATTCGGGCTACGGTCACGATTTGTCGCCTCAGATGATTTACCGTTACAGTCGCCACCTCTTGCTCCCTTCTTTCGGAGTCCAAGGTCTGTGTGTGCATGTTGAGTACTTATGAATTCTAGTTATGAAGTTATAACCTTTGATATAGAATTTGATTAACCTACTTCTAATTGTAATTCATGTATAATTTCTTTTACTATTTAGCAATAAATAAGAACTAATTATCTTGATTCTTGAAAAGAAGAAGAAGAAGGATTTGATGCATTGTAATGCATTCAATGTTTACTGAGCTATTGATTTCATGTTACTTCTGAAAAATATGTACTAAACTTAAAATGAAACTTTTCTTTAAATTCTGAAATGAGGGCATTTCTAATTGAAATTTCATATTCTAATTGGTTTAGCTCAGTCGAAGCTCTTAAAGTCTTCGATTTTGGTGGTTGGAGCCGGAGGGTTGGGCTCGCCTGCTCTGCTATATCTTGCAGCTTGTGGTGTTGGTAAGGTTTCAACCTAATTAGTTATGAATATTGTGTTCATCGTAATTGGATTCTTTTAGAAGTGAAATTGAATCCTTTTGGTTTTAGGCCGCTTGGGAATTGTTGATCATGATGTGGTTGAGCTCAATAATATGCACAGGCAGGTACGAGTTAGAAAACATGATTCCACTCTGATTCTTCATATCAGTGTTGTTATGTATGGAATGGTTTATGAGCTAGCAATGCTGATTGGTAAAACTCAGTATTTTTTTTTTTTAAAGAAACATAATTTATTAATAAAAAAGATGAATACAGACTCAGTGGATAAGGAATCCACAAAAAACAGATTGGAAAAAGCAGAGAACACAAACAGCAATATTCAATACAAACAGAAAACCCCCATTCGCAAGAAATCTCCCTCAAGATAAAACAAAAAATTCTCCTAAACTGCTGCTGCTCTCCAATCCCTTAGAATAGAAGAGAAACTATAATCTTTAAAGATCTCAGAGACCGAAGCCCAAAGAGCCACCCAAAATCTTACTCTTTCCCAAAGCACCTCAAACCCTACCCCCCCTCGTAGGCTTAAAAAATTCTTCTATTTCTTTCCATCCATAACACCCAAAAAATTGCAAGGATCCCACATCCCCATAACACTTTGGCTTTCTTCCCTTTCCCAAAACCATCAAGGTTTTGAACAAACAAAGCAGAAATCTGTAATGGAGATTCCCAAATTACCCCAGCCTCCCTAAAGAACTTCTGCCAAAGATAAGAGGCCACTTCACACTGCAAAAAAATATGATTTGCATTCTCTCCATTCTGTTTGCATAAAACACACCAATGAGGTGAGAAACAACTAAATGGCCTTCTCCGCTGAAGCATCTCACACGTAATCAATCTTCCATGCGCCACCAACCAGCCTAAAATCTTAATTTTTGTAGGCACTTTAGATTTCCAGAGAAAATTTGCAGGATCAAAACTTTGAACGGAACTATCATTGCTGATAAAATTTCGAAAAGATTTGCATGAAAAAAAACCGGACGCTTCCAGTTTCCACCTCCTCGTATCCTTTTTTGAATTTACCAAATTGACTTTTTCTACCAAAACCAGCAAAGCTGAAACTTCCAAAGCCTCCTCATCATTTAAATTCCTTCTAAACCCAAAGGTCTGTCCCCCACCCAAAATCTCACTCTTCTCCCATCACCCACTATTAACTGGAAACACTTTGAAAATTCGCACAAAACAGCCGAAATATCCTTCCAGGGGCTTCTACTTGAACCTCGAACCACCAAGTTGGAATCCCAACCGTTTTCTTGAAAACCATATTTGCTTCTGATTACACAATGCCACAATGATTCTTGCTCAATAGGAAATCTCCAGAGCCATTTCCCCATCAAAGATATATTTTTTCCAGCTAAATTACCGATCTCCAGCCCTCCTTTCTCCTTACTTTTGGAAACCAAATCCCACTTGATAAGATGATCTTTATGCCCTTCACCACTGCCTTCCCACAGAAAATTTCTCATAGTGACTGTGCTCATGGTTTTCATAGTGTTTTGTTATGTGGTGTTTGTGGACGCGTGTGTATATGTGGATATTTATTCACTTTGGAATAACCAAATAACTAAGAATCACTGTTGTCTGTCGATTTCAGATTATCCACACTGAAGGGTTTATTGGTCAGCCAAAAGTGAGATCTGCTGCGGCTGCTTGTCGATCGTACGTGTGTCTTTTGTAATTATATTTATATGTTTAGATTCAGGTGTTATGTCTGAGTGCATTGCAAAGAATAAAGTGAACTTTGCTGCAAAGTTTCTTAAAACTTTTTCTGTTTTAATTGCAGTATATTGCTTCTTTCTAACATGAATTTGTCCCCCTAGGATTAACTCCACTATCCAGGTTGTGGAATACCAAGAACCATTACGCACATCCAATGCTTTGGAAATCATGAGCAAGTATCCTTGAAATTTTGCATTTATATAATTTCCATTTTGTTTTCCCTTTACTTTGGAAATATAGTTCTAAAATCTTAAATCTCTTTTGGTTCACATTTGCTGAAACACTGTGTCATCCTTGACTATTGACGTGTTTAAGATATGATATAATAGTAGATGCCACAGACAATGCTCCTAGCCGTTACATGATTAGCGATTGCTGTGTGGTGCTAGGGAAGGTAATTTGGCCGTTACGATGATCTTGCAAAGTCTCTCTGTGTTTACATTTTTTTAATACTATGTGGACAGGATCAATGGGTATTGAAGAAATCAATCGTCTACTATAAATTTTAGACGACATCCATTGCACAGAGGAGGGAAGGGGGGTGTTGCAGATTAAGGTCTCCCAAGTGGAAGAACCCAAAATTGTGCACCCCTTGTTTTAATAAAAGCACAATAAGGAAAAAAAAAAAACAGGAAAAGAAAGATAATAAGAACCGAGGTGCATCTGAAATAGCTAGTGATATCTGAACTCCTCCCTTATACTTCCTTATTGTCTTCATGTTAAAAATTGTTTAGGCTAATAGAGAACTGTGTTTAAATTTGCGAGTTCAAAATGTGGATGCTTGATTGTGCCTCATGTCTTTATGTAGATATATATTTATTTATATAAATTTACAAGCTGTACTTGTTTATGTTTTAACCTGGAAAGAAAATCTTTTCATACCAATATATCTGTTATTTTCTTTTTCTTCACTGAAGCATTAATTGGTCCTATGTTTATTCTTGCAGCCTCTTGTATCTGGTGCTGCGCTGGGATTTGAAGGGCAGGTACATTGTGCAGAAACTTTAATAACCTGTCCTATCTTGAAGCATAACATTTTTTATATTTGAGTTGTACAATTTGTAATTTTCATCATTTTATCATGTTATACGATTCCAAGTACTTACTCCTTCGAATCTGTTGTATAGCTCACGGTTTACAATTATAACGGTGGTCCATGCTATCGATGCTTATTTCCAACTCCGCCACCTACAACAGCATGTCAAAGGTGTTCTGATAGTGGTGTACTAGGTGTAGGTAAGTTGATAAAATTGTCATCATACAAAAAACCATGGAATATAAATAGCAGCATCATATTCCCAGTCTGATGCAGTATGTAGATAGGCATACAAGTTTGATCATAGTAGTTAGGATGTGGGAAATTTTACGTAAATAGGAGTTTCTTTCCCATTAATTTATTGCTTGTTTTAATACATCTCACTTTCTATATTCTTCGCCTGCAAACCAGTCCTTGTTTCTTACATTCTACTTTATTATTTTCAGTTCCAGGTATCATCGGTTGTCTCCAAGCCCTGGAAGCTATTAAGATTGCAACTGAAGTTGGTGAACCACTCTCAGGACGGATGCTTTTACTTGATTCATTGTCAGCACGGATTCGAATTGTATGTTTCATTCTGAAACTAATGAAATTCAGTATCTAGTTGCTAAACGGAAGTTTACTTATGATATTATAAATAATGTCTTAAAATGCGAATTACTGAAGTCAGAGTGCTTTGGGTAGACATATTAGGTTTTACTTTCTTCCTCTTTTAAGTGACCCCAATCTGTTATACATTTAGTTTGTTGGTCAAATGTTGTGTCTACACAACCAGGGATTGCCCTCCCCCGAATACCTTTCCATCTTTAGGGATCTTTTTGTAATGCATCCTTTAGGGTTTGATTACTCACAGGGGACTTGTGGTATCTCTTTATGTTTTCTGGATGAGAAGTTCACTTGATAGTTGACATTTCACGTTAATCATATGTGGCCTTTTTCTGTAGATATTCAGTTCAGAAATGTTGTTTTGCATTGCAGGTTAAGATCCGAGGAAGGTCATTGCAATGTGTAGCTTGTGGTGAAAATACAACATTCTCTAAGCCGCAATTTCGGGAATTTGATTATGAAAACTTCACTCAGTCTCCACTATCTCCGGTACATATTGTCTCATATTGTACATAAATACGTTAGTTCACATTTCAATGCTATCGGCTTTTCTCATGTCGATCTGTCTTTCTAATGACATGCAGTCACCTTTGAAGTTAAACCTACTTCAGGCAGATTCCAGAATAAATAGTAAAGAATACAAGGAGAAAATTGTTAATGGGGAAGCACATGTTTTGATTGATGTTCGTCCAGAACACCACTTCAAGATTGTTTCTCTACCCAATTCATTAAACATTCCACTCCCAAGTTTGGACTCTCGGTTGCCCGAAATCTCTCTAGCTTTAAAGGAAAAGGAAGAGAACAGAGGTATTAATTCTGACTTATATGTGATATGTAGAAGGGGTAATGATTCTCAGAGGGCAGTTCAGAGTCTCCACAAGATGGGTTTCACCTCAGCCAGAGACATCATTGGAGGACTGGAGGCCTGGGCACATGATGTGGATCCAAACTTCCCTACTTATTAACAAGATTAAGTTCTGACATTTGTGTACTGTATACATTTTTTGGGTCAGTGTACGTTTACTTGGGATTTAGAATCTATTTGTTTTGGGTATTTGTAATACATAATACATACGAATTTACAATAGGCAAAAGAAATGGCATATCAGTATTTCCACAGGGGGTTATTATGTCATGGATGTATTGCACTGCTCGTTTTCATGGATTCTGGTTATTTTGAAGCACAAATTGAAAATTCAAAGAATTGGCCAAAAAGAAACCAAACTTCCCCTTTGAACTCAACAGTTGTAACTTTTCCAGACCATGCAAGGAAATAAAGTCTACTTATAAATTGGAAAAATGCTTCCCTCACCACCCTATGGGTACCACCTAGTATTTTGTAGCAAAAACTTCCAAAACAACCCAGGAAAATAGATGCCTCCCTCACCACCCTACAAGTAGGAGTTTCAAGAGAGCCATCCTAATATATAGGCCGTTCTTTGCTTGTCTGAAATAGGCAGCTCTCGGATCTGCATCAACTTCCACAGTAATCTGCATGAAATTCAGAGATGAAATAATCTAACAAATAGCTATTTCAATAAACACGACGCCTATTAAAGGGAAAAAGACATTTAGAAAGTTCTTACCTCATCAAGTCTAGGCAAAGGGTGCATGACCACAGCATGCTTCTGCATCACCTCTAACACACGACGGTCCACAATGTACTTGCCTCGAGCTTCTTCATAGAGGTCGATTCTTTCTCCAAATCGTTCACGCTGAATGCGAGTTTGATAGAGAATGTCACACTTAGAAGCAACTTCCATCAAATCAGCACTTTCTTCCCACTCAACTTTCTTTGACGTCAAATAATCTTTTATATCATTCTGGAAGGAAAAATAGAAAAAGTGAGACTCCGAATCTCCTAGATTTCGCATAACGTTCCAGACTTACCTCAAATGTGATGAAATCAGCAAAACTAAAAGATAGGCAAAATAAAGTGACACCGTGTTGGGAAATTTACCTTCATTTTTACCGCATCAGGAGAGACAAAATAGATCTTCACATCATTATACCTGGTAAGCAAGTATGCAAGTGAGCGTACTGTCCTTCCATTGGCAAGATCTCCAACAAGTGCAACTTTTATGCCATCCAGCTTTCCTATCTCTCTTTCAATAGTATAGACATCCAAAAGTGCCTGTGGAGATGAGCAAAGCTTCTAACTCAATAGGTTACAGAATTTACAACAACCAGATAAAAGGCACTGAAACTAACAAGACCTAATGCTAGCAGTATGCCTTAGTATGAGACACGACCATTACACTCGTACCCTCATCTGTAATGGACTTGTTGCTAACTACCATCTATATTATTATAGAAAAGGGGTTCCTTTTGTATCCACAGTTCCACACTTTCTTTCTTTTTTCCCGAAATTATCTCTCTTATAAACTAAATGAAGGACTGCTACACCCTTCATGGCTGTACAAAGGGATTTCTACCTACCATAAAGTGATAAAACATAACATTCACAGTTCCTCAGTCAATTGCAATGACACATTAAGGGATTTCTACATGCCATGAACCATTTCACTTTGCCTCAGTTAATTGCAATAAGGACAATTGTCTGTGTACCTGAGTTGGGTGTTGTCCGGGACCATCTCCTGCATTGATTACAGGAATGCCAGCAGTTGCTGCCGCTCTTTTGGCTGCACCACTCTCAAAGTGGCGCATCACAATTATATCTGAGTAACCCTCAACAGTTCTTATACTATCTGAAAACATCAAGCACCCATGTCACAACCAAATTATAGTAAAACCATCTCTAGAAAAATGATAAGTGGAAGAACATACCTTCAAGTGTTTCTCCTTTAGCTGCCGAAGAAAACTCCCTTGCATTTTCAGTAGTCAAAACTTCTCCACCTAACCGTTTCATGGCAGACTCAAAGGAAAGCCTAGTTCTAGTGGAGGGTTCATAAAAGAGAGTAGCCATCAGATAACCCTTGAGAATTTGGCTTCCTGGTGAATTTTTTTCAATCTTCTCCATACCACGTGCAACTTCAAATATAGCACCGAGAATATCTCTATCAAATTGTTGAGCTTCAATCACATCATCAAGTTGAAACTTCTTCCCCACCGAATAGGAGAGTGAATTTTCAATTTTCAATGCCCGGCACAAAGTCTCATTCTTTTGTGACAATTTCACAGCCGGTTCACATTTTGATAGTTTCTCATTGGGTAACAACCTTGAATGGGTTAGGTACATCGATTTAGAGTGACCAAATTGTTTACAGACAAGGTCTGAATAACTGCACTGGAACTCTTTATAGCATGTCTTTGTTTTCTGAAACGACATCACCCCTTGGATCGAACATGAAAACAGTGATGATGAAGCAGCCATTTCAGTGTGTAAATTCACTCAATGGGATCAACAACTTCGAAGCCTGTGCATATAACATAAAACTGAAATTGAATTGCATGATAAAATTCAAAACTATACATTGCTGGATAATTTGATAAACAGAACGAAAAATCTTATTATTAGTCTGCAAAGAACATTTAACAGTAAATAGCAGAATCCAAACCCATAAGGGCCATGCTTGTCTAATAATCCTTGCATATTCTACATACACCTAGTTACAAAATAGAGGAAAGTAAAACAAATGAGCTCAAGTTTTAAAGGAAACCCCATCAAATTCATAAAGCACATTCCGCACATCATTATTTCTACTGAATTTCCAGAGCCCAAAGGAAGATAATAGGTAAAGACGAAAGAGATTAAGCCGTTTAAAATTGCTTCAAATGAGCATTGAAAATGAGCAAAACCAAATGAACACTGAAAACCAAAAGATGATAAGAAATGTAGACGGTACAGTCACAAGGATGATAAACCTCTCTGAACAACTTAAACACACATCAAAAGGAGATTCAGTATTTCATTAGCCTACCAAAAGAAGAAATCCAAAATCACCAGTAAAAGCTAGAATGCAAACTCAAAGCACCTGTTTCTTTGTAAGTTGTAACTATGCAACTAGTTGATAGCAGAGCGATGAGCAAAATCATCATGATGCCCACATTCCATTATAGTAAAAGGGCCGCACAAACAAACACACAACTTGCAGCAATAAAAAAGAACCCACTTTCTTAAAGTTCAAAACTTTACCAGCTTTATAGTCTAGCATACAGTTTTTTAAGTAAAACGGAGGACATGAAAGACCGTCTCACCTGTTTGGCTGGTAAGAAAATTGAACACAAGTATGCCCAAAAAGAAGAAGTGGACGAACAAAGGCGGATGGGGGCTACTAGAATTGAATTGAAGAGACCGGCTGAAAACCAGAGAGAGTTGTCAGTTTGCCCAGAAAGGAAGAAAAACTTGGATTTTGTAAAACGGCACCACCACTACCCTCTAAGCTCTCCGAGACTTTCCTTGCCCAAAAAAAAAAAGCTCTCCGAGACTTTTGTTTTGTTTGTTTTTTGTTTTTGTTTGGTATGTTATAATTTTAGAGGAGGGGGCTTTGCATTACAATTACAGATTTGTTTAAGTAAATATAGATTACAACCATAAGACAGAAAGTAAATACAAAGTAAAATAGCACAGGAATAGAGAGTATCTTTATTAATGAATAGGTGCCTCTATATATAGAGAAACACAAGGGTACAATCCATATCCCAATAGGACTTCTATTCAATAAGTAATCCATATGCTAACCTAACTAAGATACTCCTAGGTTGACAAGGCACACACAAAGTAGGTTTCCTTCAACACTCCCCCTTGTGGCGTCAACACTAGGTGGTGCTCCTCGCGTTGTCTCATTAAAAACCTTGCCAAGTAACAAAAACCCAGTGGGAGAAAAATAACCTTGGTCGAAGGGAAAAAGAGTACAACACACCCTTCACATTTGGAAACTTTGCATGGACGCCAGACTCCCCCTGAAGTCTGCGTCTCCCCCTGATTTCCACAATCATGGGAGGTTAGATAACTTAAGCAAACCAATGCTTTTCACATGCTTCTCAAATGTGGAATTAGGCAGTGACTTAATAAATAAGTCAGCCACATCGTCCTCAGAACGGACTTGATTCACTTTAATCTTAAAGAACTTCTGCTATTGCTGATTACAAAAGAACTTAGGCGATATATGCTTGGTGTTGTCGGCTATGATGAAACCTTGCTTCATCTGCTCAATGCAGGCAGCATTATCCTCATAAATAGATGTAGGTTCATCAGTGGTTGACCTCAAACCACATGTACTTCTTATATGTGTATCAATGGACCTTAACCATATACACTCATGAACTTGCTTCATGGAGAACAATAATCTCAACATGGTTTAAAGAAGTAGCGACAAGAGTCTGTTCAGTAGACCTCCAAGATATCGCGGTGTTACCCATGGTAAAGACATAACCAGTTTGGGAACAACCTTTATATGGGTCAGAGAGATACCCAACATCAGCAAAACCCACCAAAACATCACAAAGATTTTCGGAATAATGGGCAGCAGCACTCGTGCGATCGATCGTGACATTCTGCGATCGATCGCTCGACGGCAGAAGCTCGGTACGATCGATCGTGGCATATCCTGCGATCGATCGCCCGATGGCGGTAGGCACGGGTTCTTCACCCATTTTGCCATATTTTCATGCCTCTCTGTAGGGAAAGAACAAGCCCATATCAATCGTACTCTTCAAGTAACGAAAGATAGTCTTTATGCCAATCCAATGGCGTTGCGTGGGCGCAGAGCTAAATCTAGCTAACAAGTTAACAACAAAGGAGATATCGGGTCTTGTACACTGTGCCAAGTACAATAATGCGCTATTGCACTTAGGTACGGTACCTCAGCCTCTAAAACGTCTTCACCATCATCCCTTGAGTGAAACGGATCCTTCTTGGATCTAGACTGTGACCAATCATGAGAGTGCTAACAGGATGGACTTTATCCATATTAAATCTCCTGAGCATCCTTTCCCAAGATCTTTCATCTCAAACACGGATTTCAAGTATTCACTGGCACTTGCAAATCCGGAACTTGTTTTCACGCAGGGGCATAATTTATTGTTCACATACCCTCTTCCAATCAAGTAGTCACTTAGACGGGTATACCACATCCGTCCGGATTGTTTCAATCCATATAGTGAACGTTGCAATCTTATTGCAAACGTGCTCTGTGGTCTAGAGCCACTTGACTTGGGTAAATGAAGCCCATCCGGGACCTTCATATAAATCTCCATATCTAGATCCCCTTAGAGATATGTTATAACCACATCCATAAGCTGCATGTTCAGTTTTTCGGAAACTACCACTGACAAGGTAGCAGAACGTTATGACGTCCTTTACGAGAGAGTATGTCTCATCGTAGTCGATTCCAGGGCGTTGTGAGAAGCCTTGCGCCACAAGGCGAGCTTTATATCTCGTTCTCTCACTACGCTCTCTAACAAAGACCTATTTATATCAACAGGTTTTATTCCAGAAGGTATTGGCACAACTGGCCCTAATACCGTTCTCTTTGTTAGTGAGTCCAACTCAACCTGGATCGCATATTTCCATTTAGGCCAATAAGCTTCTACGTCGGCATTCATCAACGGAGCGAGGTTCAATATCATCATTCTCAATGAACTCTTGTGCACAAGCATATGCAAACACATCATCAATTGTGATGGAGTTTCTATCCCACGTCTCATGTACACTAGTGTAATTAATCGAGATCTCTAGGTTCCCACGGATAGGTCTTAGCGACAGGGCGTCCCCCGAAGATGTCTTTTGGACATAACCATAATCCGGAACGTTTTCATGGACGGATTTTGAGTATCAATGATGAGAGGGTTATTTGGTGCCATCGCAGCCCATTGCCTAGGGCGCGAATCCCTCGAACCTGGTGGCCTCCAACGCTTCCTCAGCGGAGCCACGGCCTAAGCCACATCACCACCATTACTGGCAGTGGCGCCACCAGCTGTCCCTCCCATAGGGTTAGCTGCAATAGCGGCTTTGAGTCCAAGTCCTTGTTCAGGCACTTGCATCCTTGCAGGCATGTTTGCAGCTGGTATATATGATCTAGTCACTAAGATCTAAGAAAGCGTCAGGAAGAGAATCTCTGACTTTCTGAAGATCTATAATTCTATGCACTTTCTGCAGTAGGGGGATCGTTATGAGACAGAGTGGGGACAGGCCACGACAATTCCAGTCGTTCCTGTTGAACGTGTACGTTCTTATCTCCCCCTAACGACGGGAAGACTGTCTCATCGAAGTGACAAATAGATCACCTGCCAAGGGTTCTACATAGCGGATTATGGTTGGAGACTCAAATCCAACATAAATACTCATTCAGCTCTGAGGACCCATATTAATACGCTGTGGCGGCGTAATAGGCACATAAAAAACACACCCAAATATGCGTAAGTACGATATGTTTGGCTCGTACCCAGTCACTAGCTGTAACGCGGACAAAAATTGGGTGGTGATGGGCCTCAGACGAATAAGCAAAGCTGCATGCAATACTGCGTGTCCCCAGGCAGAGAGAGAAAGATTGGTGCGCATTACCAATGTCCTCGTGACCATTTGTATTCTATTAATGGCAATCTCTGCAAAACCATTCTGGGTTTGCACATGTGAGACTAGATGCCCAACATCTGTCCCATGCAGTAGTCATCGAAAGTTTTCGATGTAAACTCCCTAGCATTATCAAGCCTGATAGTTAATGGGATGATCCGGGTAGTGAGCCGGCAGGCGAATACTCTGTTCTAGGAGTTTAGCATAAGCAGCATAACGAATGGACAACATCATGACATGTGACCAGCATGTCGATGCATCAACCAACACCATAAAATGCATAAATGGCCCGCTTGGTGGTTGAATATGTCCACAGATATCCCCTTGGATTATCTGTAAGAATGGAAGAAGTACTTTAGAATCCTTTGCATAGGACGGTCTTAGTCCTTATTTCCCTTAGGAATACGCTTAGCATAATGAGCGTTTGGCTTTGGAAGCTTCAGAAGCATAGGAGGAATTGTCCACATCCGAGAGAGAGGATTTCGTTCTATGCGATCGATCGCAAGGGGGGTGCGATCGATCGCCCGTGCTCTCGGGTTCCTGAAACAATGCAGGATGGGACATGCGATCGATCGCAGGGGATGTGCGATCGATCGCCCGGGCTCTCTGGTTCCAGAAAACGTACAGGAAGGAACCTACGATCGATCGCAGGGGGATGCGATCGATCGCCCGAGCTCTCGGGTTTGTTAACGACGCAGCCTGGAAGGTTGCGATCGATCGCAGATATCGTGCGATCGATCGTACGGCGTCGGACAGTGGCAAATTTTCTCTTTCTCATAACTGTCTCATCTCCTTGAATCGCTCTTCGATTCATGCTTCAATTAGCTTGAAAGAATGGATGTCCGTGTGAGGTTTTCAATACACGGATCATCATATCACGACCAGGATGTCACAACCTGTCGTGCCAAAGCCAATATGTGTCTGAATCCAAGAGGTCATCCCTAATGACATTGTTTGATTCAATAGCTCGAATAGTGGTAACATATTACCCACTAGAGAGACACATAAGCTTCTCTAAGATGCGCTTTCTACCACAGTCATTAGAGGTAATGCAAAGGGATTCTTTTCCATTCTCATCATGCATCTTAGCATGGAAACCATTGGTTCTTATATCTTTAAAGCTCAACAGAGTTCTATTTCCTCTTGGAGCGTAGAGAGCATTTGTGACATCAATGTGAGTGCCATTAGGCAAGAGGAATTGGGCATATCCTCTTCCTTGCACAAGATTCGATGGTCCTGCCATCGTAGTCACAGATGTATATAAGCTCATCATTAAAATCGAGGCTACGAAGGCAACTCAGATTTTATTAAAGATATTAGCCAAGGCTTTACACTCAAAGTTCCATCTTGATCTTAAATCAAAACTAAATCCATTGTCTTGGCAATCTTGCCATATTACATCAACTTGGAAAAACATAAAGACTTAAGCAAAATTGCTTCCAAAGTCTTTAACCCTTAAACTCGACGTCTTGATCATTGCAGTTACATCTTCATATGTATTGCAAACTATGGCCCATAGATCAGACGCTCCATATCATTAATAGACATCATGAAGAGGATTCTCCATTGATTGAGGTATACAGGCTCAGTACTCACGGTCCCTAGGACGGTGGCAGATTACCTTGGCCGGTGGCGGTGCTGCCATAACTAGTGGCGCAACAACGCTGACCAGCGGTGACCGGCGGTGTCCTTCTTATAGGGATGGCGGTCTTCTCTCACTCTTTTGCGGCCCTATGCTCGCATGATCGCTTATTCTTATGGCGATCACCTTCATAAGCAAATAGATTCTACGGACCAAAATGTCCGGGATCGTCCCTAGATTTAGGGTTTTGCTCGTGGCTTCCTCCCATAGGGGCGCCATCATTGTCATGCCTTTCCTCAAGGCAGAGATGGAGAAGGTGGTGAGAGATTCCTCAATCAATTGTTCATCTGTGATGATTATCCACAGAGATGCATCAAGTCTTTGATGCGGAGAATTTCCGAATTATATCCCATGACTTCTTCAAAGTCAGAGAAGCGGAGATTAGTCCATTATGCTTCTAAATTCGGAATGATGAATGTTACCACAACATTCATGAAGCGCTTCTAGCGCTAACCTCTTTCATGAACTCAAACTGGAGTGCCATACCATATGGCGATTCATCAGGAAAAAATAACCTGGCATTGTACATCACAGTTTGAGGGTCTAGAGCGGTTTCTTCAAAACAACGCTCATGGATTCGAGCTAGAAGCTCTTGTGCGAATAGGTACATTAGGATATCATGAGCCCATCTCAGAATCTAATGTCCGCAGAATCCAATGGAGTAAAATCGAGTTCATTCATGTTCGACATCCAAGAATATGGAGAACAAGAATGTGGTGTGTTTCGGAGTCATTACTCCCACGAAACAATGAAGGGTAAGTTTCGGAGTTAATACTCCCACGAAACAATAGAGGGTTTCTGAGCAATATTTGCTCCCAAGAAACGTTTCCAAGGATTTTGGATTTAGGTGAAACTTTGGTGTCGTATGGTCATAACCTTAAACCTTTTTGGTAGCTCTACTCAGATATAACCAGGTAAGTTATAAGAGATGTCGGTGGAGCAAGCTCTCTTAATACCACTTATCTCAAACTCCTTACCTAGACATCATACCTAAGCAGGTGAGCCTAGTTGGGAATAAGTCATAAACCATAGGTCGTTTCTTCTCTACGGATTCCTCATCCGGAGGTAAATCATTCAATGAACTCCTCGTTCAAGGTCTCTTCTCTCTACGGATTCCTCATCCGGATTATTAGCTCGAACCCCCACAGTTCGGCTCTTGAGGTCATCACCAATAGCATGATGACATTAGAGGTGCTCATGACTTACACATACCGCAAGCGATATGAAGCTCGATCACTCCCCTAATGCTTCTCATAGTTTGGCGAGTCTCGTATATTATCCCACGTTATAAGAAAGGTGGGAGGTAGAAGAAGGGAGGTTGCAAGTCCCCGGAGAAAAAGAAGGTTGAATTAAATTCAGAAAGCAGCAACGTTTATAAAAGCTTACTTGGATTCTTTTCTCGGATTATCTTGAGTACCTCTTCTTCGAAGTTATATATCAGGAGATCCAACGGTCGGAATTGGCTGACTTTTTAACTGGGAGTATTAGACTCACGGAGGAAGCTCTCGTCCAAATTTCAGCTTAATCCAACGGTGGAGAAGGGAGAAAATCACTATCGAAGTTGACTGTTCTGTGCAGGCAGATTCTTGAACTAGAGGGGATTGCACGGAGGTACTATTCACGGGTACTGTTCATCCGATACTGTTCACGCGCACTGTTCACGACTACTGTTCACGACTACTGTTCATCCGGCACACCCTAGGGTTTTGAGGTTCTAGGGTTTTGGCGCTAGCAGGATGCTATGCTCAAGAGTTTTGGTTTTTGATTCAGGGTTAGAGGTTCGTGCTGATAACGTGTTTAAGTAAATATAGATTACAACCATAAGACAGAAAGTAAATACAAAGTAAAATAGCACAGGAATAGAGAGTATCTTTATTAATGAATAGGTGCCTCTATATATAGAGAAACACAAGGGTACAATCCATATCCCAATAGGACTTCTATTCAATAAGTAATCCATATGCTAACCTAACTAAGATACTCCTAGGTTGACAAGGCACACACAAAGTAGGTTTCCTTCAACAAGATTTACATCCTACATAAGGGAATTTTAATAAATGACACTACAAAAAGTTATCAAAAAATTAATCATACTTCTCTACAAAAAAAATAATAATCATATATGTTTTTTTTAAACAAAAAATATCAATTAACAAGCGAGAAGTACATGTTAAATTAAAGAATAAAGATATATGAGTTAAAAATTAGCAACTTTCTTATGAATTGTCTTGTGAAGATGCACACATGTAAGGATGTTTGACTAATATGATTTCTATAAGTACATGGATACATATGTCTTCACTATTGGTTCAATTATATGTAAATAGTGTAAAACGAATGTGGTAACTTTGTTGTTATTGTAGTAATTTTGGTTCAATTAAATATAATTTTTGGTTCAAAAAAATTGTAAATTGAGGTATGACATACATCACTGTACCACAACCTACCCTCATTTATTGTTTTTGTTGTTCTTTTTTTATTTACCATAGGTACATTTTTCTTTCATAATGAGTGTACGTACTTCTTGAATCTTGATGAATACATTTCTTTCTCATTATTAATTAATAAACTTCTTCCACCATGAGTTCATCCATGTTTGTTTGTTTGATTTTGATTTTTAAGTTTACATTATGTGTGAAATTTTATTTTCGCTACAACTAAATGCACCCCACATAGAACTCACTACACCCTATTATCAAATTTTTTTTATTTTTTAAATCTTGTTATGTCCTCTCTCTTCTCTACACAATCTTGGTTGTTTCTTGATTGGGGAAGGTACATGAACGATGGTTGTGTGTGCAAGTACTCAACCTCAGAAGCATTGAGCTTCCATGAATATATATTTTTTAAATGGATTATGGGACAATTTTAGATCATAATCGTCAATGAGATAGAAATTTTTTTAAACCTATATCTATCATCAATTATGCAGATACGTACATGAAGATAATTTTTAAAATAGAGTTATATTGATGAACACACAATATAGAGAAAAAAATATGCAAAAAGAGTTATATAACATGATAATTATGTGTAAAAATCATCATATGCTGTCAAGTAATTTATTTTGTGGGGGCTAATTTCTTTGTAAAATTGTATTTTGTAAAAAATTATACCTAAAAACATTTATTTATTTATTTCATCCTTGCCCCCTCTCGTCCTTAATTAGCTGCATCCGCCAATGGGTGTAGTGAAGCTGTAGCCTTTGTTTTTTAGAGAATTTAAATCTCATTATCAGTGAGTTCAAAATTATAAGATTTAATTTGAATCTCATAACTGTGGGATTTAAATTCCTTAAAAGATTAACATGGGTAGCTTTGGAAATCAAGAAAAATACAATATGATAGTGTTTTGTGAATAAAGAAATTTAATCAAAATTTAAAAAAACTATAATAGTTTCATCTAAACTCTAAATTAACTAAGGAGGTTTATGCATGTGAGCTATAACTTGTTGATTATTGACAAAACCAACAGTATGCAAGTTACATGTTTGAATCTCACTGACATTTAAGGATGGGTGGGGTGAGGATAAAAATTATTATTTCTCCTCCAAAAAAACTAAGGAGGTCTATATGTAGAAAGCCCTAAAAATTAGTTATCATGGAGTGCATGGGCGGAGCCATTAAGGGACCAGGAGGGTCCCAGGCCCCCTCTGAAATTTTCTACAAAAATACATATGTATGTAATTATAGTAAAATTAAAATAAATTTACTTGTTTTTTTAACTATAAGAACTAATATATAAATGGAAACTACGAAACCATCATCAATAAATATTAATTACATCAATTAATATATATTCAAAGACAATTACCACTAGTTAAATGGCCATTTTTCAATGCCCACCTTTTATTCCTAATCAAATTTTCTCTCTCTAAGATTATTATCTATTAATTTAATTTTGTTTTGGTTAGTGGAAATGGATGAAATTGATTTCCTTTTAGGTTTATGAAAAAGTCAAATGCTCTCCAAGATTTTGATGATTTTCTCTTAATATTTTTTGCTATAAATGCATGTGGTAAAGAATCGTTTATGCAAGCAAATGACTACTGATGTTCGATTGCTTAATTTAAATTTTTGTTAGTGGTGAGATACTCACATTAATAAGAAATAGTCTAAAAACATGATATATGATGGATATAAATTTCATTAATGACTAATATGGTTTAGTATGTTATTTTGAGTTCAATTTATGTTTTCGTCTAGACCCCTCCTCACATGAAATCCTGACTCCGCCCCTGATGGAGTGAAGTGATAAGGGATAGTAAACTAACTAATAAACTTGTGTGGCATATATTATTCTTCTTATATAGCAAACAAACTTTAACATGGTTAAATTTTTTAAACGCCGATAATACCCTTTATTGATTATAATTTTTGATAAATAAAAATCCTTCCAGAAGGACAAAACAGTTAAATAACAAAAAAAAAACTGCAAAACAGTTCACTACAATATAAAAAATGAAAAAAAAAAAACACTAATTGTTTTCTCAAATCGGTAGAAAAAACAGTTAGTTGAGTTTAGTGGTACTTGGACTTGTTTGGTCGGCTTGGTTGTTGGGCCTGTTAGTTTGTTTACTTTTGCATTTAGTTTGTGACTTCCCTTCTACGTATGGTGGAGTCACAGATCAATAAGTTGGGTCTCGAGTTTCAGTTTATTGCTTTCGAGTTTTAGTCGCGTCAGATTACTTTGTTACTTGAGCTAAATCGCTATCAAAGGCGATTGTACTTAGGTGGTGACTTTTTCTGACGTTGCCCTTTTTGAGTGGGTTACATTGTGTATTTTTGTCTCTCCCTATTAATGGATTGATGCCCCTTGATAAAAAAAAGGGTAAAAACCCAAATTAGTACCTAAACTATTGTGAAAAAGATTTTTTGGTACCTACAAATTTTTTTTACCCAAAATGGTACCTGAACTATTGTGTCATTACCCAAAATGGTACCTGAACTATTGTGTCATTACCCAAAATGGTACCTGAACTATTGTGTCATTACCCAAAATGGTACCTCCGTAGTTAAGTTGGGTACCATTTTGGGTAAATGCACAATAGTTCAGGTACTATTTTGGGTAATAGTGCAATAGTTCATGTACCATTTTGGATAATGACCAATAGTTCAGGTACCATTTTGGGTTACGGAGGTACCATTTTAGGTAAATGCACAATAGTTCAGGTACCATTTTGGGTAAAAAAAATTTGTAGGTACAAAAAAGTACCTTTGGCTATAATTCAGGTACCATTTTGAGTTTTTACCCTAAAAAAAATCTACAAAAAAAACAAACAGATAAAAATGCCTATTTTTTTTTCTTCCTAAAATAACTAATTTACAAATAGAAAAAGAAAATAATAAAGAAAATTGACAAGAAATGCATAGCACACAACACAGGCATATAGAGCAGCAATATGGTTACAAAAAATGCATGAACTATTTTCTCTTTCCCCTAGAAGAAATATGGTTACAAGCCCTTAAGTTTGGACTTTCTGGTTTCCATGCATGGAACTGCATGAACCAAGACTCTATAGATCGAATTAAGAGAAATTAGTGTAGTGGTAGCACCAAAGAGTTGTTCCCAGATCATATGATATTGGGTTCGATTCCGCTCGGATACCTGGGGTGGGAGGTCTGTTGGGTTTAAATTATTGTCGTGCTTTAGCAATAAAGTTCTGAAAAAAAAAAAAAAAAACTATATATGGAGGGTGTTGTTATTAACACACCCAAATGGAAAAATAAGAATTGAGAAAGAAAAAATTAATTACAACATGATATATGGAAGCAGGAGATCGAGTGACAAAGAAGTCGAACGATCTAGTCCATTGGGGGCGGCTGAGGGTGAGGCGGCCTCGATCGATCGGAGGAAAAGGGAAAGGAGCAGCGAGGACGAGGCTAAGGCTGAGCATACCCACACATCCCATAGAAGCAAAGTAGGCCGAAAGGGCACCTATGCCCACATCTCCCACAATTGAAAAGGCTGATATTCGTATTCACACAAAAACCACGACAACATTTCCATCCAAAGGGACATCTACGTCCACAAAACCTGCAATTGTTCACGTCCGAGCTCACGTCAACACATCGGTTTCCACAGCACCGCCATCTGCGGGGGAACTCCCGCGGCCGACGACATATCCATGGCCTGTTCCGGCACCCCGGGTCCCGCGGTTCCGACCACCCTATGGTTTTCTTCAGAAATGGCGACGTAGATGAGGTGCCATTGATCTTTTGCAGCACTACCGAAGAAATATCATCCCTTTCTGCCATCACAACTAGGGTTAGTGACAGTAGAAGTAGTGAGATGATAATCTCGACCTTGGCGAGCAGCATTGTTTTGATGAAAGAGGGGGGACGGCATTGCTGCGATATATAATTGTTATTTAAACCAAAAAGCTGGGAGATGGTTTCAATTTAATTGTTATTTAATCTCATGTTCATGCTTTTCTTGCATGGGTTTATGGCTGTGGACGGTGGAGCTGGTGTGGAGAAACAAACAAATACCGTGTTGATGAACGAGTTTTTCATTACTTGGGAAGAGGCTTTGATTGTAACTTTACGAAATCCAACTGATTAGAGTGGGACAAAGGGCGTGAGTAAATTTGGTAACCTCATCATATGTTCAGAATTAGACCTGAAGGCCGGCCGGCCGGCCATTAGTGGCTATTGAACGTACGTATTTATACTTTTTGCACATATTTTGGTCCAAAATATAATGCTTTCTATGGAGACTGGAGAGGAAATGAATTAAAAGCCCTCTTTTTAAAGTCTATAGTCCATTAAGCCCTCTTATTTTCTTGATTTCTTTTTAAGCCCTTTTTAGTTTGGTAGTGTATTTTTACCATCTTAACCTTCCTCTGTTCTAGTCACATCTTCAAGAGATTTTCATGGGGTTGGAGTACGTTGGAGAAGCCGATGCATTTGAAAACCCGACTCGATCTGCCTTATTGGAACCACAAATTCACGACTTCACCACTCTTTATTTTGTTTACTGTAGCCATTTGAACTTTGATTTTGAATCAGATAGTTTTGTTTAAAGGTTTTCTTTCTACTTTAATTTCGATCACTCTCTCTTAATTCTTATTATTCTAATCTATGTTATTCAAATTAATGATTGTGGATTGATCAATCCGCATAGTTCATGGTGGTAATTTTTTCATTTTTTATTTCTTAATGTTTTGTTGTAACTTCTGATTCAAAGTTTTTAAGAAGAAATTATATGCAATTTGAAATTATAAAGGGATGCCCAGACCTTGAATTGAGATTTATAGTTTGGTCACTGTACCTAGCTACGAAGAGTTTGAATTTGTGTTGTTCAGCTTTGTAAGTTACTTCGTACAAGTCTTTTCTTTGTTTCTAGTAATTCTTCGTACAAATTCCTTACTGGTCTCTTGGTATGCTCTACTTTAACCCTCCTCTAATCCTCCATGTTTGTGCTCTATTATTTGTTTGTGTTCAATTTAGAATTTAGATTGACATTTTGGAATTTATGCAAATACATTGGTGCCTTCTACGTATTTTAGTTCACAAGAATCTGATAATGCTTCCATTGTTTCATATCTCACTTGTGGTTTGGAGGCTTGGAACTCTGTTGACTTGACTGTATGGTCATGTAGTAAATTGTACAGTTGCTTATAATTAAGGGATTTCCATTGAGTGAATACACTTGATTATGAGAAAGTAAATTAATGTGATAGTGAGTTATTGAGTGTTAAAAACTCATTCAAACTGTTTTTTTTTTAATGAATTTGTGAATATATGATTAACCATTTTGATTTCTCTCACTTTATTCTTCACAGGATTCCACCAATCCAGATGGGGTTAACAAAACTTATCAGCAGTTGAAGACATTGTTGAGAACTACCAAAAGGCTCGAATTCCACTAGATGTCATTTGGAATGATGATGATCGTATGGACAGAAAATTAGGCTTCACCCTCAACCCCAAGAACTACCCTCGGACAAAGCTTTTGGCATTTGTAGACAAAGTAAATAGCATAGGCATGAAGTACATTGTCATCATTAGAATACACATTTGATGTTTTAATTAGTGACACAGTGGTGATACGTACACATGTGATACACATTTGATGTCTTAATTAGTGATACAATGGTGATACACATGTGATACAGTTTCTGATACACTAGTGAAGCTTCAAACTGATCTTAACTAGCTATCTACATGTGTGATACAATTAGTGATGCACATGTGATACAACAGTATTACGTGGCGAGCCTTGATACACCTTGTGAGTTGTGATACACTGGTGATATAATATTGATACACATGTAATACAGTATTACGTGGCGGGCTCTGATACACCTTATGATACAATGATGATACATAAGTGATACAATGATGATACTCATGTGATACAGTTGTGAACACATGTGATACAATGGTGATACACATGTGATACAGTATTACGTGGCAAGCCCTCATACACCTTATGATACACTTTGTGATACAATGTGACACAGTGGTGATAAGTTAAAATTCAAACAACCTCAGAGCATATGATCTAATTGATGGATCGCCGTAAATGAGCTTATAAGTTAAAATTCGGAGAAAAACTAAGAAAAATTACTCCAATCATATTCTTTACTATGCTTCTAGAGTAGCAAAATCACTATGAGCTCCTAAATCTGAAGAGAGAGAAAGTGTCTCATAATGCATTAAATAATCTTATTAATCAATTTTTAAATTAAAATATTTTCTTAGAATCTAATTTCTTTTATGTTAAATATTATTTTAAAGGAGAAAAATAAAGTATGTCTCCCTACAACTTTGAGGATGGTTAATTATATAAACATTTTTATGGCTCTCTAAATGTTAATCGATCATACTCTTAATTATGACAGGTTTACATACTTGGAATGATAATGGTAATGAAAGAATGGATTCTCATCCATAAGTTTTCATCCGTGTACGAACACATACATGAATTGTCCCATGTAGATGTGGGGAATCAATATTAAGAGGTCATTGACACGATATTATGTACTCCAGATCCTAAGCTCATGAAGTAACAAATTGCCACGCCTATTTGGCTTAATGGCGAGAAAATTCCTAACAAATAATAACCATTATTTTGATAGATCACAAATTTTTTTAATTCTTTTATTATTTATAAAAAACTTATGCGGACTTACGCTGAAAAGGTAAAGCAAACAAGGACTTGCAACTGACCAAATGCATAACTACAGACCTAGCTAATTAAACAAAGACTGCTTGGCCATGGCCGTAAAAACTTGCTGCAATAATTGAAGCATTTGAAACACATAAGAGCAATAGCAATGGTTTAAGAATAAATAGTTTAGAAAAGAATATAATCAAACTCAAAATTTATGAAGAAAATAGACTATCAAGCAGTAACCAAATAACCAAAATAGAACAAAACATCGATCAACTCTTCTAATCCCTAGCTAGCTTGAAGCAAATAAAATAATAAATGGGAGTGAAGTCCTTGGCTAATTCACTCCCTCAAATGCCCATTTGTTCTCGTCACGAATTTTGGCTTCTTCCTCGGGAGTGAAGTCATTGGTGATATTGAAAATCTTGCGAACCTGTTCAGGAGTTTTGTCCTTGATGTTGTCCGCCACAGTCTGGGTGGTCAAATCCAGAAGCCCCTTGATGTTGAGATAGTTTGCTGCCAACACGAGATCAAAGAGTCGGTCCTGGTCGATATCCATAACGTAGTCTTTGTCCCAAGCTTTGAGATCATCAGCATCATTCTCCTTCTTGGCGTGGTTGTTGCAGTACTCAAGAACCTTGCTTAGGGTGGCACCGTCCACGTTCGGCAAAGGAATCGCATTGTCGGCGCAGCCGTCCTCCACCATGTGCTTGATTGTCTCCGATTCAAGGGCCACTGCCTCTTCAATCTCGAATGTCTCTCCGTCACTGCTCTTCAGGGTTATCATCTTCTTCTCAGACGACATGGTTGGTTTTTTGGGTTTGAGAATTAATCTGAAAGTTTTGAGAGTTTGGGTGATTAGGGTTACAAAGTCTGAGAGAAAACCTAAAGGACCGGAGGTGCCCTATTTTTATATTGGATGGTAAATTACTGTGCAATACGGATTAGGACGTGCGGTCATAAACTCATTGTATGCTTTGGAAAATGACTCCCAAGATAATTGGTATTTAGCTGTTGTTTCCTTAATGGGATTGTGCCTATTTTTCTAATTATAAAGGGCCACATGTCTAATATCACATTCGACCAATGGTCTACAATTGATGAATTGTAAATTAAGTGCAAGATTTGATATAGATCGAACATGTGGGGCTTGATAATTAAATTAAAACCTTAGTACAAATCCACAAACACTTCATGTATGTAAATGAAAAAGAGAAAAAATGAACTTGCAAGCTCTTCCAAGGAAAAGAGAAAGAGAATAAGAGATTTTTATAAGTTCTATACTTCTATATATGTTGACGTTCGGAAAAAAGATAAATAAGATATATATCAAAGGCCATTAAACCAAAATCACTACTACTATAATTGGATACGTAGGGTTTTGGTGTCAAATGCTTCACAAAAAAAAAAATCTCCCTAAAATATCCATTTCAAAGAAAAAATCAGACTGCTCATAAAAAATAGACAAGGTTAGCATTGTAAATAGATCTGTCAACGGACCGGATTTTGATCCGGATCCGCTTCAGATCCGTTGCTATTTGACGGGTTTGGATTGAAAATTTGATCCGTTAATCCGTTAATGGTCTGGATCTGTTAACTCGTTTACTTAACGGATCGGATACGGATTTAGGTTGATCCGCTCCGTATTTATAATAATAAAATATTATTATATAAATTATAAAATAATAAATATATACAAATTATTTTGTTTTATAAAATATAAAATAATAAATATATACATATTATATAATATAAGTAATTCAACATTTGGCTTTATCATTTTGTTTCAATGTTTTATAAAAATTTTATCGGATATCAAGAAAAAAAATTAATATTTTTATTTAAAATTTAATAATACTGGATATAATAAACGGATCCAGATCGTGGACCGGGTATCCGTTAATTCATCGGATACGGATTTGGATCGGCTTATCAGTGATCCGCCGGGATAACGGATCGGATCGGGTTGAAAATTTGTTATTGCTAAATGGATCCGGATTTAGGTCGATCCACTCCAAACCCGCTCCATTTACAGGTCTAATTGTAAAACACAAAAAACAACAATATAAATAAAGGAAAATATGATCACGTCCGAGTTCTGACTCTAAAAGTCACGAACGGAAGAAAAAAAAACTGCTAAACTCCACAGGAAAAAAGAACCGGCAGGATGCACGATCTCAAAGAGGAACGAAGATTCTGGACAACTTGGGTGGTGATCAGAGTAGATATGGCTTCACCACTATCCCAATTATCAGAGTATACAAAAGGAGAAATGCAACCGTAAAAGAAAAAGAGAAATATCAAAATCGGTGAGTATGCAGTTTTAATATTAGAACGGTTGAATGCTAATTGTAATTGGGTAATTTTCGGGTTTCTTTTCCCACCTAAATACCTAATTGATATATGTTTAAGTGGGGGCATTTGTAGACATCGAAAATTTAGTGAAAATAAAAATCACTAATAATTAAGTCAATATTCGAAACTTTGACCAATCAAGCTTAGCTGGCACATGGGTCCCACAAACGGTACACATGGCTTGCACGTCACTAGAATTTGAAGAGCTCCGAGAGTGACACATGTCGAAACACGAGAGGACTCGTCAGTTAGATGATGTGGAAATGTCAATTTATTGTTGATTGACAATTACTCAAGTTAAGTATTAAGTCGGATAAATCAAATCAAATTGATTGATCTCCATTAAATGCTAAATATCAATCAGATTAAATTAATTAATCCTGATTGTAATCCGGCATTAAATCATGCCAATTAAATCATAATTAATTGGTAAATTCCTTAAATAATTATAATTAAGTCAATCAATTAAAACTAATTGATTTAATTACATAAATAAAGAATTTCATTAAATGCTCTGTCATAAATGCTTTCCAATTCAAGGGAGACGCAAACACTATAAATACCCCTCCTCAAAACAAGAGAGGGGACTTCAGACAGAGTAGAGAAATCATCCCGAAGCTCAGAAGTCTTCAAACTTGTGAAGAATCATCAAGCTCTCAAATAGCCGATTCCTTCACCAACAAGAGGTCGAAGAATATTGTCATGTGCCAAACCTCGTGATCTTCGCGTGATTCAAACCAAGTGTTCATCACCCTTGAGTCAAGCACGACCTTCAGAAATCACAAGCAAACCTCTAGAAAGAAGGCAAAAGCTCTCAGCTGCAAGGTCAAGCACCCAAATACTCAAGTTCTTCATCAAGCTCGTGGAGAATCAACAAGCACCAAACACACGTGCCGATTCATCCGCCACAAAAGTCGAAGAACACTCACCACTCGTGGTTCAAGTCCGATCAAGATCAAGCTTCCATAGCCCTTGATCAAGCCTCATCTTCAAAAATTTGCCAAAGCAAGACAAGTTGAAGATACAACCGTTCGATTCAAGATCAAGTGCTTGTCACCCTTGGATCAAATCAACATTGGAGATCGAATCAGAGGAAATTCTTGTAAAAGAATACCAACAAAGATTGTAACCCTAAATCCATAAATACAAATATATTATTTTGTACACGTGTCTTTGTCTTATTCGTTTGCAGGATTTTCGTGTTTACAGTTTTCCTTCAGTTTCAGTTCGATTCAATATAGGTGAAAGTTGGTGTTTGTGTTTGCTAATATTGGTTCCAGATATGTCTGGCTCTGCTCTTTTCTTTCTGTCTCAATTCGTGACCAAATTGGGTGGGAATTCAATTTCATGGTTCTTTTTGAGATTGCTATTAGGCAGTACCACTTCACCCAATAAGCAAATACACAGGCTTAACGAAGGCCCTCAGCCATGGTACCTTAAATTGGTGAATTTATGCACATAGCTTGCTCATCTTTTTAGCATTTACAATTTTTAGTATGTACACTGGTAACCAATCGACTCCTCATGAATTGTTTTGTATTGTTTTTTTTTTCTCACCAGGTTTGGTACAATACAATACCGGCGAGTTATGCTTTCATCTAATTGAAGGAGGAGTATCGTAGTGAAGAACACATGTACTTCAAAAAACAGTGAAGTTATCATAGTTTGGATGCTATTTTTCTTTTTCTTTTGGCAGTATTTAATTTTGTTTCACAACAATCAATTTTTGTGGATTTCTTGGTGTTGCCTCTCTTATAACACATCAAAAGTTACAAAATTACGCTCTCATGTTACATATACCAAAATAAGGTAAAATCTATCCCCAAGAGTGTTTTTCTGCTGCAACTATTTTCAGGTTGTGTTTCGGTATTTTATCATGTTGTACTATCAACTTTTCTTTTTGTTTTTCCAGAATTTAAAAATGCTTTTGTGTAACGATTTAGGCCTCTATGTGTTTGAGAATTTGGATGATAAAGTGCTGGAACAAAACCATCTCTCAAAGTCAATTAAGAATGATGTATGTTCTTTTCTGCATCGCTTCTATTTCTTAATTCTCAGATCGAAAGATTATATTTAAGATACATGTGCTTATCCTTTTTCATGTTTGATGAGGCTCATCTTTGTTAGATTCCATGTTCAGTGGGTAATTTCAGTAAAATAAAAAATTCGGATATGATCAAAGTTGGTTTACATTTAATGAACTTTTTACATTTGTTTTTTCGTTGTCTTTTTTAGTATCCATCATCACCATTCCTATGTGATCGATGTCTGATGTCTTCAATGATTCAAAGTTCAGTTTTTAACAAGCTTCCAATTTTATGTAAATGGAGTCCTGTAGTGTGTATTTTCTGGTAGTATCATATGGATATGGGTATGTGTTAAATTCAGTAGTATTATTTTGATTTTCATTAAGTGGTAAACGTACTTTAGTAAGTGGTGATTTCAAGAAGTAATTATTATTGTTGTGCCTTTTGGTTTCAGTTGTCGTTTTTTTGTAAATACTGTCAACTAAATTTGTAAATACCGTCAACTGAAGTGCGTGACTACTTTTATTATTGTAGATGACATTTACATTTATAATGCTCAATGCCATAGATTTGTAATGGTCAATTGAAACTTTTTGGTTTGATGTGTCTTTCTTATTTGTTTCATTGTAGAGATTGATGAAGGATATGTACGATCTGGATCTTGGGAAAAAATTTGCATTTACAATTGCTTAGAAACCTTCAAATTGGAGTAGCTCATTGGGGCAAACCCTTTTTTTTTTTGGGATGAGCCAATATAAAGTTGTTTACTGCTATGAATTTAATTAGCTCATTCTGCGTAATGAAACTATAAAACAATTATTGTTTTTGACCATTAAAGAAACAAGCGCATAACAATTTCTACTTAAAGTCTTGGAAAGATGAGGAATATTACGATATTTGATTTTTTTTTTTGTGGCTATAAGTACTATTTTTGAATAAAATTGTATAATACCACAAATTTAATTAGCTTATATAGGAACAATATACGCACGCGCGAGCGCGGCCATTCTGCACGCGCGAGCGCGGCCATTCCGCACGCGCATAGCACGTGTAGGAAGACTAGTAGAACATAATGATAGGCTTATATATGTTCGTTTGTTTTATCTTTCCAATTTTTTTTGTCTAAGCAATACAGTGAAAACATGAACGGTATTAGAAAATTCAGTTAACCATTAAAACAAAAACCAAGTATTCGACTAAACCCAACCTAAACTAATTGACATTTCCAAAATGATAAAAAAAGAAGAAAGTATTTAAGGCAAAATTCATTAAAGCACCGAGTGGAAAGAAAAAGTCAACTAATAATGCATTACCTAATTCGCAAGGTCAGGTGCATTATTATGGTCCCTTTGCACCAATCAGTCTCATTCATTTTAACTCATCAATATATAACAAAAAGAAAAAATACCAATAGGTACACAATTTCACCTAACATTTAACAAGGTTGGGGACACAATTTAACAACGTTGGGGATACAATTTAATTTTTAATTTTGTCCTTGATAGGAATAAACAGGCCCAACCTAGGCATGTTGAAAAAAAAATTAAAAATATCCAACCTTGTTAAATATTTTCAATAGGTACACAATTTCACCTAACATTTTCAATAGGTACACAATTTCACCTGTTGGGGATTTTTAATTTTTTTTTTCAACAGGCCTAGGTTGAGCCTGTTTACTCCCATCAAGGACAAAATGTCCTAATCTTTTTTAATTTTTTTTCGAACATTTTTACCCTTTGTTTCATCGAGGTCGAGCTACACGAACAAAATTCAATGTTGAAATGCCAACTTCTTCAAATATCGATCAAATGTCGAATCAAAACTTAAAAACATGTAGAGCTCGACAATAGGATCAAGTTTCATACCTCATTCGTCAACAATAATGATTGAATTTGCCGGAAATCATCTTGAAAACCAACGGAACCGGAAATATTTTTTCCTTCGAATCTCTATCCTCCACCGTCGGTTTGACAAACGTGGTCGGGGTTTGCCTCACGCCACCGAGACGAAGAGATCGACATGCATGAGCTGCCGGAAAGTGGCTGGATGGCGGAGAAATATCCGGGTCAGGTAGAGGCTTCGCGGTTCACGACCGGGTCGAGTGCCCTGTTGGTCTGGGCTATATTCAATCTAATGGTCCATATCAAAAGATGTCGAGATAAACGATCCAGATCGCCTCTTTTCTATTTTCTTGAAATTAAATAATTTTCACACCACCTCAATAAAATAGTTTGTTGACCTCAATAAAAATTTATTGAGGTCAATAAAATACACAAAGGTGATGCTCTTTTGTTCTTTCTCTCATACCACGGAAAATATCGATTTCTTAAATTTTTTTTATTGAGGTCAATAAAATTTGTCAGTGATAGTTTCATAATTTTTGTAAAATATGTATAGGATGGAAGCGTAAATTGGTCAATTAATGGACCGGATGGGTATCGTGTTTTTGCTTTGTCCTTGATGGTAAATATTTATCCAAATTTGAACCTTATGGTCAAGAGCCCATAACTAAAAGCAGAGTATATTAATGCGTATGAAACCATCGTTCAACCACAAAACATAAGCCATATTCTGCCCACAATATCAAAATCTCCAAGAGTGTTCACTTAAGGGATAGTTTGTAAGGGACTGTGAGTGACAAATAAATCTCAGCTACATATATGAAATTCAAAAGTTGAAATTATAACAATTTAAAATTGTGCATTTAATCTCAATTGTCAAATTCACTTGTCATTTACAGTCCCGCAAAAATTGTTCCTTAAGTGAGCAGGACTCCTAAAACCTCATATCACAGACTTAAAAGAAAGATATATAGTACATCAAGCTGACTCAGTTTGTAATTTTTTTTTTCTGAAACAAAAGATAATGACCTGCAAAACTAACCCACATCATGCAGGCAAATCATCACCAATGACAAAGAACAAAATTCAATTATCTGTTACAAAATTCTCCTCTAAAAAAACCCATAATGTTGAAGATGTTGAAGAAACTGTTAAATCGTGCTTCATGCAAAATACCCACTATATTCTGAGCAAAAAACTTCTTACTCGATCTCAAATCGTACTCTAATAAAGAAGGCATACTTGAAATCCTAAGAAAACAAAGAATAGAGGTCACAAACCTTGCACAACATATACAAAATTAACAAAGATTACTAGAAGGATATGTGAAAAAATTCAAAAAGATTGAAAAATTAAAAGAAATTAAGATTTGAGATTTTCTTTTTGTCTTTTTGAATTATTAAGCCAAACTTTGCAAGTTTGCAAGAGAGAGAACAATAGAGATAAGCATATGGTTGTGTATAACCTACATAGTACATACACTACCCATTTGAAATAAATAATTTAAAATGAAGTTAAGGGTTGTAGAGTTGTGCTTTTATTTTAATTGAATTACTTATTAATCCCCCTTGAATCATTCGCAAACTATTCTCATTCTTACCATGAATGTGGTTATTGCCAACACAATAGGCAAAAAGATGGAATGGGGGCAGTCCGTTGCTGGTTCTAATCAAAAGTTACAATGGCAGTTATAAGTGTAGAAGCAATGTGGATCTAAGGTTGGTTGTGAGTTAAGGTGATGGCAACCACTTTAATTTTTGCTCATACATTGAAGCGTTTGGCTCCACATGTTTTGTTAAAGGTGCGGAAATAAAATATTTGACGAATTTGCTCAAAGAATGAAAGAAATCAAAAGAATTTAAGCTAGACGGATAAAATATAACGAGAAATTAAGAGTGGAGAGTTTGGTTACCTTTATTAGTGTTTGTTAATGACCCTCTAGGGACACTCATTGCACTATCGTCAGTAGTCCGTCTGTGCAGCCATTCCTCGCTCCTTTGAGTCCTTTATCTAGTGACAAATTTGTCACATATTTCGTCCGCTACTCCTAAAGAACCTAATGCTATCTGGATCACCTTCCCAAAAAATATTACCAAAAGAAATACACTAGTTACACTTGCATGCCCGGATGAAATGGCAAATGCAGAGAGGACCACGTTAGTGTAATGCCCACCTGGCCCATATGACACGTGTACTGATGATTTCAGCTGTCACTATTACTACTACTAATCTCCTTGGCTCCTCCTGTATGACTATCTGGTACTGAAGTCCTTTAAATATCTGTATTTCGGCAACCTGATCAGATCAACCTTCAAGTTAAAAATTAAACCAGTCTTGAAATTCAAGATAGTAATGGGAAGCCATCTCATTCCCCTCTCATCATCCTCCAGGTCCTTGCTTTTCAAGTCCTTAACAGCAGCATCATCATCATCATCATGTAGTCTTTACCAGGTTAGTTTTTACTTTTCATTCATCAAGGTCCTCGCTTTTCAACTTGATGAAGATGCAGTTCAAATAAAATAGGGGGACGGGTGAGGGTTTTCTGAGAGCGGCAGTCATTTCTTCTTTCCTCGATCTCTTGTTTGATTTTTATAAAACATATTAAAAATAAATCAGAAACGTACTAGATGTGGTAACAACTATATAACAAATATGACTTGTGCTAATTATTATTTGTTGGTGTGAAGTTTGGGAGATGCTATAGCGGCAGCCATAGCCAGGAGGAGCAGGAGATGAGTAGAGCGCCATCGACAGCTGAAGTGTTCAAGAGAGTTGCAGAGGAGAAGCTGAGGGAAGCTGAGCAAGGTGTGGCCAGTACTCAGACCTTTGATAAGACTTGTGATGCCGCCGAGGAGGCTATTTTGGGCGACGGCAAACTTGATTCGGTCAAGGAAAGGTACGAGCAGCATGAACCGGGGGCTGACTACCGCCGGAGGCCAGATGATCACTAAGACACTAATTACTTGTCCATGAAATCAGCTAGACGTACTGATAATACTACCAAAGTAGAGACGGACATATAGTCTTCGAGATCCAGATTCTCAAATTCTGTAACTTGCTTTAATTTTCGGAGGAATAAGTAAAACCCTTTTGTAAAATGTACGCGCGTGTTGAAGAACAGGCTGGTTTCAATTAGAAATAGATCGAGTCTGTAATTTTGTGTAATATTTTGGTTATATGAAGGTGAAAATGTAACCCGAACAAACATGATAACCTTTCTGCAGGAAACTCCTCTTACGGATAAACTTGGCAAATATCTGTTAAAAGATTAATTGGTGTTCATTTTCATGCAAATAGGATAATGCAGTCAGTTTTGACTTGGGTTTTTGGGTATAAATATCGTTACAAGGCATTAAATAATGTTTGTGAGTGGATGGGAGAAATTTTTTCAGGGACTGTCAATAATGTTTGTGACAGTCCATAATTGGACTGACACGTGGCTAATGGAAAAATTTCCTCAAGTTCCTTAAGGTTCTGTTTGCGCTGTTTGCTTCTCCTCTTCCTCTCTATCTCTCCGCCCAGTTGATGAACCACAGTCTAGCACCACCTCCCATCGAGCTGGCACTTACGCCGCCGCACAAGCACGTACGCCGCCGCTTCTTTCCAACCCGTGGCACCCAGACCACCGCTGCACCCAACTTCCTGTCCCAATCCATTATCTTGATGGAGGGATGCAGCTTACTTGAATCATCACTGGCACAAACGAAAGAGAGAAACTTGCTTGACTAATCTTAAACCATCAAGATAAAGACCAGAAATTTCCAAACAACTAATGAAAAGAAAAATCTATTGTTTCAAAGTATAAGGTAGACAATATTTTCGGTTTCGAAATTTTATATTTTTTTCGACTCATCCATTAATTGTTTTAAAGCTGGAATGAATTATTGGGGAGGTTGTTTTAGGTTTTCGTTGTGCTTTCGTTTCTGGGTCTGATTGATTTTGTGGGATTCATTTCAATTCTGGGTTTTCGTTTTGCTTTGGTGCGTGATGAAGATTGCATCTCGGCTTTTTTTTTTTATGGAATGGTTTGCTTATCGGGGTGCAGCGGTGGTAGAGAAGAAGAATTAGAGAAAGAGGAAGAAGAGAACTGGACAGAGAAGAAGAAGAATAAAGAATCAAAGAGAGTGAGAGAAGAGGAAGGGGGGAGAAACAAACAAGGCCTTAACCCTTTTTTTCTCTTGGCCACGTGGCAGACATCTATTGGACTGTCACTAATCCTACGTAAATTGACTGTCTTTTGGATTGGAAAAATTTCTCGACTGGATAATTATAGATATAGCTACAATGAAAATTGTAGGTGAAAACGAGGAAGGAAGAAAAATGCTAAGGTTTTTTCACAAATATGATAGTTGCCTATGAATTGGTAGCATGAAGCCATGATCAAATTCATTTGATGCAAGCATCGGAAAAAATTGTGGTGGTTTGTGCATGAGAGAGAGATAAAAGTGCTGAGAGAGAAATTTTTTTAAGTGAGATACAAAAAAATTGGTGGTGGTTTGTGCATTAGAGCATCTTCAACCGTTTTTATAAAAAAATTTATATTATAGAGACACAAATGTAAAAATTATTATAATTGTTTGTAAAAAAATATTTCCAACAACTTCCTTATTTTTAATTGAATATGGTATTATTTATTATTTGAAAATATAATTAAATAATAATTTATAATGCAAATTAAAAGTGATTGGTACGTAGTGGTTTGACACCAAAGTTGACCCAATAGAGATCTTAGGTTTGATTCCCCTGGAATATCAGGGTGGAATGGGTGGGTATGTGTAAACTGATATTTTACGTCTTTTAAGTTTTAATAAAAATAAAATAATTTATGATACAAATGAATATAAATTTGAAGAGAGAGAAGTTAGAAGAGCATTAAAAATTTAAATATAGAAAAATTGTTCAAGATGCTCTTTTGTTTTTGGGGTATTCTATGAATGTTCCCAAGGTTTTGGATTTGGGTTATGTAATTAAACTCATGTATATATCTTGTACTAATTTTATTCTAAGAGTGGAGAGCAAATATTTTGGGTGGAGGTAGCAAGAAATTTGCCGAACTACGTTAATTTCGTGTGCACTATTTTTCATCATTGCTTGTTTATTCTATTTTATTTCGTGGTATGCCTATACTTGAATCTCGATTCGTTTGTGGGGTTGAAATCCTAATAATATCCTTATGGATCAGCTCATCAACATGCATGTATACTCTTCTCAAACAATCTTAGTGTGTTCATTCCCATATGATATTGAGTAATTTTGACATTGCGCATACTTGATCCACCTAAGGATGACAATGGGGTGAGTTGGGGCTGATGATTGTTCGTACTACATACCTCAAGCACAAACATACACCTTACCAAGGACCCACTCGGTCCACCTAAGACCTCAGCCGAGGGCCCGGCAGACAGTTGTGGACCCAGGCTATACTTCCCGAGTCGTGACAAGGCCATGCCTCACTCGGGAGTAACCCAACCGATGCCTCAAAGTACTTTGCCAAACTACTTATATGCCAAAGTCGGCGTATAAGTCCCACATCGAAAACATACAAGGAGAACCTCCTCTCTTCTCCTATATAAACGATCTTTACTCCTTATTAATGGTAAGCAATTACTTCTAAAACTACCGTTACTCTGCTAAAAGTTAAACACTTATCCTGACTTAATCTTCGGAGGAGTAAAGACTGGTCAACCCAGTCCAACTCTCGTGTTGTATTTCAGGTCCCGACTACGCCTTGCGTCAGATATCATCTTGCCATCAGATACCCCGTACCTCAGTCAACCCCGACAAACTCGACTGAAACAATGATTACAATACAGTCCCCATCTCCATGGCCACTCTCCATAGATCCTCTTTCCCTTCCCAATCACAGATATAAATTATTGGGGATTCTCCGTCTCCATCCCCATTGGAGATTTGGCCACCAAACCCGCCCCGAATTCGCGATAAAACTTCAATAGATCAAACAAATTTTCTCATATTATCTTTTTCAAAATCAAAATGCATAAAAATAAAACCAAAAACATATAAATTCATAATTCATAAAGAACAAAAAAATATTGAAGAAAAAGGTGGCAAATATATATATATATGTACATATATATATATATATATATATATATTTTTTTTTTTTAAATTAATTATCTACTATTGGGGTGGGTTTGAGGATGAGGATCCCAATACCATCCTCGGCCTGTATCGGATCTTAGTAAGCAGGGATCCCTATCCCCGTTCCCGAATTTGTACCCAAATTTTCTCCCGTTAGAGTCGGGGATCCAATGTGGTCCCGCCTTGTTGAGGATTTTTGTCATCCCTAGATTCACCCTGTAAACTCATAATAAGGGTAAACAAGACGCATCCCCTAACTATGGAATAATACTCTTGTCTAACCCAAGTTAGACCTTTGTATCCGAACTCTCTTTTATTGGCATACATTCAGAAGTGTAATTTCATAATTTGAACCGTTGATCTTGTAAAACAACATTTATAGATCAATTCTGCAAAAAATATTCAAATTAGGAGATCCCTCGGAATTAACTGAAGTGGTGAGGGAGAGATAGAGGGTGAGGAATTGAGTTACTAGGATAAATCAGAAATTCGATCCTTTTAAAAGTTTTAATGTATGAAAAAAAAACGGTTGAATTCAAGGATTTTTTTTATTTTATTTTTATTTTTCAATGATTTAGACTTTGGGATCTGTTTTTGGAGAAAGTGAAGCTTATGAACTCATCATGGAGGAAGCTGTACCGTTATCAGAAAGAAATTACATTTTTGTCATATAATTGGACTTCCTTTATTCATCATTCCCCTCTGTATATGTTTCTTTGCAAGAATATGAATGGCTTTACATTGGGTTAGTTGTATATATCATATATGGTGCTTGAGTCCCCAAATTCAAGATTTTCCTACATGCATATCCTATACTAGCTAGAAGCTATTAGAGATTGATGAAGAGACAGATCACCATCCCCTTCTAATCTATGCAATTTGGCAAAAACCCCAACCAATGTTGCAGTATTGTAAGTACATGCCTCTGTCTGCATGTAATTCCTCCTCTCATCCCTAAATCCATCATCCCCATCTGGTCCACCAACTAATGCTCCGACAACCACATTCGGGTTCGGATCCTTCCTCCCATACCAGTTATCATACCCCTGCGTGCACCCAATAAACCCCTTGCTCTTCTTATATGAATCAATGGATGCTCCTCTGTGGTGCAACCTCAGAGGGTACTTGGGACCGTACCCAACCAAGTAGCTCATGGACATTGGATTCGACCCCAGAATGTAATCAACCTGTGACTTGGCAAAAGCTAACATTTCTTGTGGGCCCACCTGCCCTTTGTCGCAGGTGAGTCTCTGATGAGTGGCCTGGAGATAATCAGAGTAAACCGTGACGAGAAATGCAGCAGTTGAAACGTATTGCATGTTGTTCCATTGGCGGATGTACAGTAAGCCTCCTGGGGTGCGTTGCACGTTAGTCTTGTTGTTCTTGCCAAGGCAAGCACACATGTAGTGCTCTGCTTTTGAAAGGTACTGTTCCAGTATGTGCTTGTGCTTCTTGTGCTTTGCTTCCTTGAGCAACTGGAAAAGAAAACGTATATGATAGTTAAGGAATTAAGAACAACTAAAACACTTGTAACAAAAGAGTAACAATCAAGTGGCAAAAAAGTACCGGAAATAAAACACAAAAGAGGTTTTTGCCTCAACCTATTTGAGGCATCTTATAGAATATATTGTCCCATATTAAGATAAGATATCGAACAATTAAAATTAGTAGTTGGATGATGTTAATAAAGAAGATTTAGTCATGTGAGCAGATAGATTGCAGTCACTTCTATATAGATTTATCAATAACAATATGTACCACAATTTTAAATTCAAGTATGTTTTATAATTAATACGAGTAAATAGCGCTCTCGCGTGTGTTAGAGATGTGATACAGAATGCGGTTCAAATCGTTTTAGGGTTTATTGATTACATCATACACAGTGTTTATTTTCGACATCATATATACTAGTGGTCAAGGTTGAGTTTATTTACCATGGAAGCAATGATTTGAACACCAGCATACTTGACATCCCAGCTAAACTCTGTTATGGACCAAGTGGTGCCTCCAAAAGCCTGAGCATTGTTCAAAGCATAGTCCAAATAATCTTCATTGTTTGTGGCTTTGTACAACCACAAAGCTGCCCAGAGCAACTCATCCATGTACCCACTCCAAGATGTATAGTGCCCTTTTACCACCTTAATGCTCTCATCATACTTCCCTCTATATTTGTCACCAAACTCAAACAACTGCCAACAACAAATCCAATTCCAAATTTATTTATCATATAAACAAATTTATGACTAATTAAGTATATATTGACCAAAACCATTATGTTTTGGTAACCCGTATACCAACCTTGTATATCTGTATCGAAAAAATACCAACCATGTATATTTCTATATATTACAATCTCATTGAGTAAGTTACCTGTTTTGCATGGTCTAAAAGTAGGCCAGAGTAATGTGGGTTTGTTTTCCTAAACACAATGGCAGCGGCTGCCATTGCGGCGGCAGTCTCCCCGGCGACATCTGATCCAGGGTTTTTCTCGTCTACCCTGTAGGCTTGTCGAGATGTCGTCATGTCTTCTGGCCTTTGCCAACAGTAGTGATCCGTGAATCCATCACCCACCTGAAAAAATCCGCGAGTGAGACACGTCCCAAACACTCTAAATTGTCTTGAATTGGACACTATTAATTGAAATCATAGAACTCAAAGCAGATTCATTGACCTAGTCAACTAATTTAACTCAAGCGTTACTAGACTATTCTTAATCCGTACCACATTGAAAACAAAATTCACTTAACATATCATACACGCACCTTCGTCAGACAACATAAATTTTATCGACAGTATTATTCCCGCTCCCCACAAAACATAATACTATCACATTTTCATTATGCACTACATAATAAACTAAAAACCACGTATATGTCAGACTTTTTGACAAGAGAAGCTTTTCGACAATGTATTAATTACCTCCGCCCACAATACGTTTGGATGAGTATGAGCTTTTATGAAATAGTCTGTCCCCCATTTAATTGCTTCAAGGGCATGATTGTACTCGCCGGAATCCACTATTTCTTTGCCGTATTCAATGACACCCCAAGAGAGCATTGTGATAGTAAACGCCATTGGCAGACCAAACTTCACATTATCACCAGCATCGTAGTACCCTCCCACCAAGTCCACCTGAAAAGTAAATCAAATTGAACAAACAATTAATCAACCATATATGTATATGATTGACGAATGATTTGTTATAAACATATATGGGGTAAATGGCAAAATGAATCAAGGGACTGACTCCTTGTTCTAGGCCATCATTGAGGCCAGAATGGTCACGCCAAATGACCCTCTGGTTGTACGGTAAGCGACCGGAGCGTTGAGATTCGAAGTAAAGGAGACTCTTGGACAAAGCTTCGCCGTAGTGGAAGGACTGAGATAAAGGAAAGAGAGCAAAAATGGAGAGTAGAGCACACCATTTCTGGAGGACAATACCTTGCTTCTTGTCCTCCATAGTATTAGTCTCTCTCTTTTCTCACATCCCTCGGACGATGCCTATTTATATTGCGCGACAATTCGGTGAAGTCAGGACCACGTGAGCTCAAATTGTGTGACCTGATTTGATTGGTTGACTTCAAGAGTCCGTCGTTGGAATTGGGCATGATTTGGAAATTCTGCTCTAATTAATATATTGACCGGAAATTATAGAAATTTATGGGCATAATTATAGCTCCAAATCCTTTCATTGACTGTGGGCCCAATATGAATATGGTTGATCCAAACGGCTTGGAGATTCACCAAGTGGCATAGCTTTTCTTGATATGGAATAGGGATGGCAAAAATCCCCACCGGGTAGGGTACCCATCGGGTATTCGACCCTAACGGGGGTTAAATTCGGAGGATATCGGGTAACGGAGACGGGGATCCCCAGTATTCGATTTTTGAAATCGGGTACGGGGCGGGGATGGTATTTTGATCCCCATCCCCAATTCCCCATACCCATCCAATAAGAATTATATATATATAAATATATATAATAATAATTATTATTATTTATATATTTTTTAATATAATAAATATTTAAGTAAACTTTTTATATAATCATATTTATGAACGTCAATTTTTCCCTATAAAAGAAAGGTATTGAACTAAACTCTAATTCTTTAACTTTAAGTCATATAAAAGAAATTCTATTAAGCGGCCAATTATGGACCTTTTTTTTTGCCAACATATAAACTTTTTTTCTTTTTAAATTTGCTGTTCTTTTTAAGCGAAATTTTATTTATTTATTTTTGATTGAAATAAGGAACTTATATTATTTTGATGTTTTGATTTTAACTTCATATTTTTTTAAACGTATAAGAATTTTTGTATAATAAATTAGTAATATTTGTTAATGGGGATCAGGGCGGGTATGGGGACCTAATCCCCAACGGGGACGGGGACGGGGAATCCCCAATATCTTATTATGGGGATTGGGGCGGGGATGGGGACGAAGAATGACTTCGGGGATGGGGATGGTATTTTAATCTTCGTACCCTATTCGCCCCATTGCCATCCCTAATATGGAATTGTATCGGAAGGTACTGCTGGTTTATAAACAAGTTGGTTGGGGCATTAAAATTTGAAATATGATTTCTCATAAGTATTTGGGAAAATTCTGCCATATACCGAGTATCAAGTGTTCGGGCACGTGGTAGGCTTCTAAATCTTTGGATCCCATTTGCCCCCACCCTCCCCCCTGCAAATGCATCTCTTCTGCCAGGTACTGTATGCCCTGGGCACTGAATCAACACCCAAGTATTTGTGGTTGGAAGATGTCTTAGGCCGCCAAAAATCTAATTTGGAAATTCAATTTCCTAGAAAAAAAATGGTACATATTTTTACTTAAAACGGATCATATTTTTATTTAGGGGTGAACTTGGTTCAATCGATTTGATTTTTTAGTATTAACAGCTAACCGATCCGATGACATTAATTCCATTGTTCAAAACCGAAACTGACTAGAAATTTCGGTTACGTTTGGTTTATGTTAGTTTCAACTGCATTGACTTTGATAAATTGACTTCTACTTCTAATGAAATTTTTTATTTCTTCATTTGTATTTACATGCTTAGTTCTAATCCAAATAATGTCATTATTTTGAGTTTTAGTTCGAACCGAAGAAATCATTAAAAAACTAAAAAAGCAAGAAAATATATTACAACCCAATCTACAATTTAAACATATCAGCACAAGGCACGGGAAAAAAAGGACACAAGCAAGGAGATAAAACAACAATTCAAAATTAAGTTACAACACAAAGATTTAACAAATAGCAATAAAAAATTAAATACTTATATGAATTAAAGTTGAATAAGAGTAAGGGGTGATGATCCAATAATAGTAATAAATTATATACTAGGCCATTTTAGAGAACTAGTTGATTTTATTTTTATTCTTTGAGAATCAGATAATATCATTAATATCAAAGTTATAACGGCACCATACATCAATTTCCTAGGCTCAATATCAATGATTATGAAGGTTAAGCAAACTAGCAAACTAACAAGTACCGATTATTCTGTCATAGTAGCTTGTTTTTTCAAAACGAGCCTACAAGGATTACATACATCAGGAAAACTCAATCCAACTAGAGAGATTTCAACTGCCTAAAGACACTCAATTGTGGTGCAATTGGAACCTCATAGGAAAAAAACTTTTGGTGACCTTGTTCTTTGTAAAGCCACCCATAATTTTTATTAGGACTAAATTCAGTTTACCTCCATAAGTTTTGGATCAAAAATCATGTTAATCCCTAAATCGAGTTCTAATTTCATCAGAAACACCCCTGCACTCTCAATTTTAATCAACTGTGTCCAAAATCAAACATTCCGTCCAAATGGATGTTAAATGTTGATGTGGACTTGCACAAATTTTTCTATTTTCCCAATCTAACCCTCTCTTCTTCCTGAATTTCTTTCTTCTCTCTTTCGACCTGCAACTCTCTTCTCCTACAAGAACCTTCATTTCCCCATAAGTGAATGCCTTCACTACCATTAAGACCCAAACCGCCACCAAATTGAATTTGTAACTAAATCCATCTTGAATTTCTAACTAAATCCATCTTGAATTTCTTTAAGACCAAAGCTTGATGACCACCACCAAACTCAGTTGCTCGGCACCGCCGCCGTAGAAACTCACACCTTCACTATCAAGACCCTGGTCACTTCCACCATCCACTTCACCAAAAAGGCGCGCAATTTCATCCCCAGAACCTCGCCCTTAACATCGCCGAGAAAGGCTTCCCCATCTTCGTCTACAACCGGACCATCTCCAAAGTCGATGAGACTGTCAATCGGGCCGTCAACGAAGGCCACCTCCCCCTCTCCTGACAGTACAACCGCAAAGACTTCGTCCTCTCGCTCCAGCGCCCCAGATCCGTCATCATCTCGGCAAGGGGCTGCTCTATGACATGGGGGTTTCCAGCGGCGAAGAGGGCGCTCGCCACGGGCCCAGTCTCATGCCTGACGGATCCTACTGTGCGTTACCTACATCGGAGAAGGCAGGTCCAGTAATTTCGTGAAGATGGTCAACAACGGAATCGAGTATGGCAATATGCAGCTGATTTTCGAGGCTTACGATGTAGGGAGCCTTGAGATGATTGGGAGGGGAGAGAGAGAGAGAAGAAATAAATTCAGGAAGAAGAAAGGGTTAGATTGGGAAAAGGGGAAAATTTGTACAATTCCATGTCAGCATTTAACGTCCGGAATGTTTGATTTTGGACACGGTTGATTAAAATTAAGAGTGTATGAGTGTTTCTGATAAAATTGGAACTTCAGAGACTAAATTTAGTCCTTTTTATTATTTCAAAAATGCCACTGCGTTTGAAAAGCATTGTGAGGGAAAAAAAACTTGGTGGCTTAAGAAATAACAAGGACCAAAAATGATTTTATCTATAATTTGTTAAAAAAAATTTCATACGACATACACCATCATTGTAGGCAAGAACTAAAATAAATTACATTTGTCCCTATACCCTTATAGCTAGGGCAATGAGTAACAAGAGCAACAAACAGTTTGTCATAGTCCAGATAGCCACCCAAAAGGTCCCCGATCAACTTGAAATTATCGGGTTCTTCATAGGAATGAGATATGTCTTTGATCTTGACCCAATAGCGCAGGTTGCGCATTGAGACCTAGCCTGAGCCACCGAAACAATCCCATCGTAACCCTCCAAACAAACAAGGGCTTTGTCAAAACTCCTCGCCCCACCTCGAAGGACTTTCTTCTTGTCTCGAAGATTGTCTAAGGAAAACAAGAAGCGGTCTCCTTTCTCTTGAATTTACACCTTCTTCTCCAACACCCAATTGCGTGGCTTTTGATGTTAGAGGGTTCATACGAGTGATGTGTTAGAACTTTTCCCAATGGGAAGACTTACAAACAGATCCACCTGCAAACTTTCCAAGACCCAAAGCACCACCGCCTCTAGTTAAATCTAGCGACGTTGCAAAGCTTGCGGTGATGTAATGACCCGATTTGCACCTCACCAAACCAATCGAGCACATTACAGTGTCGCAAATTCTTTAAAACATAAGCTAAGAGTAACTTAACTCACAGCTTAAGAACCCGCAAGGCAAATATAATGTATAGTACGTTCTATCTAATGGCTTTAATTATTTGGATTTAAACAAACTTTATCTTCCATTTGTGAGTTGTAACGTACAAATTTGCTGAAGCATGAAGCATCTTAATTAATGGTACAATCGGAGTCGCCTGCAACAGTAAGTACCATTAGTCCTTCCAGCACAATCTCTTAATTGTGCCTAGAAATGCAAGAAACACTCCATGTCCGCAGCAAATTGAACTTTATACAATGGCGGAGCCAGAAATTTCAAATAGAGTGAGCTAAAAAAAACAATTTAGGAATAACTCAATTTGCTTCATGTACGTCCGAAACAAATTAATTGAGCAATTCATACTTCATCTGCAGAATTTTAGTAATGGATTTTTCCTTCATTCCAAGTTGGACAGGTTTTGTTCACTACCTCTTTTGGTACTTTTGAAAACCAATGAATGGTATAATTAAGAAGAATGAACAAAGTAAAAATTCATTAAAAACTCATCCAACGGTTGAATTTGAAAGTTTTCAACAAGTTCTCATTATAAAGTACTCATTTTAGACTTTCCGAGTACTAATTAAGCACCATACTTGAAAATTAAAAATTGAACCTCTACAAATTCCATATATGTTGACTTAATGACATGTTTACTTACTTGGAATGAGAATGAGAATGAGAATGAAGGAGTTTATTCAAATTCATGAATTCTCATGCGTTTACTAACACGTACATAAATCGGAATGGTTGTGAGTCTCACATAGAAGTGAGAAATCAATTATTGAATTTCTGGAGTTTGATAACCAATGGGGGATAGATGTTAGGAATATTCTCATTCCAAATATTGACTTAGTGGTTGTCTGACATAATTGCAAAGTCACGCATAGAAAATTGGACCCAAGTAGCATACTAGCCAATAATGCTACTACAAGATAAGTATCAACTTGGAAGTGTCCAGGGAAATTGAAGTTTTTCAAATTTGGAAGTGGCCAAGTATTGACTCGACTTGAAATCTTGGATTATTGTCATAAATCTTCTAAATTGCATACTTCCATATTGAAATTAGGATCATACAATTTACACCCCCCGAACTATAGGGTGTTTTTTAGTTTTATAGTCAAACTTTTTATTGCCTCTTCTTAAACTTTTTATTGTCTTATAATTGCTTTAAATTTTTCGTTTCTTGCTTGTGTGAAAATTTGGTCTGTGTGCCAACCTGAGTTTGTGAGCACAACTTTCTTTGGATCTTGTCTACCTAATTAGGTTACATAATTGGTTAAATAATTGTAGGAACCTCAAGCTTTTTGTTGCTCATGTTGAGGCATGTCTTTCATAGGCTGTGTAAGATGTTGAGCTCGGTGCCGATACTAATGAAGTTGTATACTTGTGTACTTATATAGCATTGCCTTAATTATTTGAAGAAAATGTGTAAAACTTTTGGTGATGAAAAGTTTTCAGCACACAGTAAAATGGAGATGATAGTCTAATATTTAAAATTCAGCCATTCCTTTCTCCTGAATTAATTATTGCTCGGAATGCTCAGGGGGAGATGATTGTGGCGGCTGGTCAGTCACTTGGGTTGAGACTCTCACCGTTTGCAGCTGAACTCTTTGCAATTAAGCTTGCTTTAGAGCTTGCAGTGGAGAGGAGGATGGTTTCGGTGATTATAGAAACTGATTGTTTGGCTGCTGTTCAAATGATTAATGATGTGGAAGTGTGTGTGGCTACTGAGGGTGTTGTTGTGGAAGAAATCAAGGGGCTTATGAGATTGATGCAAATTTCTAATCTCAAGCATGATCCCCGGGATGCTAACAAGGCAGCCCATGAAATTGCACAGTTTGTAGCCCGAAGTGGTGGGCGTCTAAAGTGGTTCGAGATTGGGCCTCCTTGGCTCATGCAGATTGTGAAAAACGATTTTCTTGAAATCAATTCTAGTTCTCGGGATGTGCGTAGGACTCCTATCACTCGAGTTGTGGGTGAATGTGTTTCTACAACTTGTCGTTCCCTTATTTTGTAATCGTTGTCTTTGAATAAAATTTCTTTTCTAAAAAAAAAATTAACACAAAATACAAATCAGTTTTGTTAATATCATTTGGCTGGATTTCATGTCATAATTAGTTAGGAGCTGTTCAACATGGTGAAACAAAATCATGGCCATGGAAAATTGAATGTTGCATCTTTTCAAACAGGTCAAGTAATCTGAAAACGGATACAATTAATTACATTTTTGTCATGGGACAATTGAGTGTATATGTAGGCAATTGTGTAGTAAAATTCTACACTGAACAAACTCTTCAGGCCCGTACAGCACTGGGGTGAAAGTCATAGCAACACTGATTCAAGGTTGATATGGCTATCGTGAAGAAAACAAGGGTTACCAGAACACAAGACCTAAAAATTACACCAAGTGGAAAGCTAAGCCACTGGCCATATATGCAAGCATGGTTTCCCTAAACCTGAAACATGTTCCTCCACTGGTGTTCATATACCTCTTGCGAGTGTTGCTTTATGGGTATGGTACTTTTCCCCTCAGTCAATGATTTTAGTGTCGTTAAGCAGCAAGTGTTAGCCCCAAATATCATCAGAATAAGAGTATAGGGTGCAGAAGATTTCCCAAAGAAGCATAATCCCTAACACTGAAAGGTGAAACAGTTTTTTTTCACCAAGTTCACAAAAGAACTAAAACAGTCAAATTTAAATGATCCTAGTGACCCCTAGGGGGTGCAAGCAACACATAGATATGTGAAAGATGTAATCTATGCCTTAGACAAATGAGACGATGCAATAAAAAAAAGAAGAGGGAGGACAGGAAACATGAGACTAGACATAGCAGGTTATGTCTTAGATACCATCATAGACACCAGCAACGACCATCCCCTAGGTTCACCAGCTTGTATGTGTGTGTGTATATATATATATATATATTCTCCGCTCAACCTATAATCTCAATCAATCCCTTGTTCACAAAATAACAGTTGTGACATTTAGTGATGCTCATGTAGTTATCCAAGATAATTGACTTGCACTAACCTCCATTGATTTCTTAAACGGAAATCATGGTTCCTCTAATTAGTGGTTCACCACTAACTAATGGTATACCATTGTATTTCAAGTACATATATACAAATTTCCCCAATTTTGCTGTGGTCTTATCACTTGTAATTACCAGTATAACTTAAACTTAAAGAATGCGCTCAACTTGGTTTCCGTACTGCTTTAAGTATGAACTTAGTGAGTGAGGTAGGACACAACCTATGATTAAGTACAAAAAATGATGCTCATTAGAAAGCATACTAAAAAGGAAGCATGCAGAAAGAAAAAAAAATCACAAGACAATACAACTTGACAAGATAACTAACAGTGAAGGATATGTTGCCTAGCCATCTAAGCTATGAATATGTTTGAATGATCAAACTCTGACCTCGTTTTCAGAAGGGCGAATCACAACAACCAGACACAATATGAAGACAAAAAGAATATGCAAGAAGGAAACATCACCAAGAAACAATAACCCTCATAGTTCCAAACCATAGCAAGCATATTTCATACACATACAAATGTCTGGTATTGACACTCAAGAACTAGCAAAAAGTTCAGATACGACTAGCAGCATGACAGCTACTAATTTTAGACATGGTTTTCCAGATAGGCAAAGTCTATATGTACTCAACTACTACTAAACAACCTTCCAGAGTCATTGGCTAGACAAGAGCACCTCCAGTTTGGTGCAGCATTGCATCTATCTCGTCCCCGTCTTCCATCTCCAACTGCAACAACCAACACTGGGTCAGAATTCAAACACTGAACAGTCAAATCTGCAGAGATACAAATACAAAGATGAATAAAGAGGACCTCATCTGGAGTCTGCTCAGCCCTAAGACGACGGCCATCAAACAAGAATGCAATGGAGTTCATTTCCACTGACTGCCGATCACAGTAAGCATTCATGAGCTTCTTCAATTGTGTGTTTCGCTTGATCCTGAAGAACACTTCATTCCCATCCTAAAAGAATACACAACCAATCTAGCAGGTTAATCTCAATAATGTCCAAAACCAGTAATAAATTCACAAACAAAGCTCATTCAAAAATCATCCTTCAACAAACTTCATGGCCAATTTGACATACCCTAAAAACCCTCTTGCAACCATATCCCAGAGTCATGGTTCAACATTATAATAGGCTATTTCTCCCAAATGTTAAAGAAAATCAAATCAATTCAAGGTATTGAAAAAAAAAATTGACTTCTATGGGAAAAACAATTAGTGATAACCAAGCAGACACAGCATCCGAAAGTAAGACTGTTGAAAACAAAAAAGATTAGAGTAACTGAAGTCAAAATTAAAATTCCAACATGCACAAAATTTCTTTGGAAAGGAAATGGCAACATGGAAAACCCTGACTAATATATTTACAGGAATTTCATGATGGAGAATAAATCACAAGTACAAATTTTGGAGGAACAAAAACCAAAACCTAAGAGAGAGAAACCTGGCTCTTGACTTTGAGGTTGATGTGAGCGGTCTGGTCGGCGGGCTTCTTGTCCTCCTCCTGGTTTGTGACACCCGACATTTTCTCTCTCTGCGGTGGCGATCAGACTGACAGAGTTTGAGACCTCCAACACTTGTCCTTCTCAAGTCGACGGTTTGCTTTCTCTTCCTCTTTGCTGCAACCTTTTCAACTTTCAAGACAAGATATGGACCGGCATTCAGTGAATGACGTGTGCACATTAGTAGGCCCATGAAATATAGCTCCACATAATCAGTTGGGCTCGGCCCATTTGGATAATGTTACCATCACCTAATTCGTTCATATAATTTTGTGAACAATCATATGATGGATGATAAATGAATGTAACACATCTTTTTATTCTTGGAAATGTAAGAAAACGCTTTACTGTCAAGAGTTCAGGTTGTGTAGACTGAAATTCATAGCTAACTTTCATGGGAAAATAATTAGAGTAATACACTAGAGTTTTTACTGCTATTATTTGGAAAAATGAGGCGCTCTCATGAATTGTGTTTCTCTATGCCCATTTAATTCGAAAATGAAGATGCTTTGGCTATCAAAAAATTAAATTAAATTAAGAACCATAATTTTTTTTTTTTGAACTCAAGAACCATACTTTTTAAGGACAAATATTGTTGCTCATCACCATATCCTTCGGAGGACTACTGAAAAGTGAAAACATAATTCTGTATAAATTTTCTCTCGGCATCTAAGCTGGAAACTTTCATCAGCTTTTCTTGTAGACACAGAATTAGACAAAGAGTGACGATGCTCCATAGTCAATGATAGATATGTCGCTAAAAATATTTTCAACACTGAAACTCCTCCTCCTCTAAAACTAAAGGTAATGAGAAGAAGTGAATTCTAGCTCAACAACAATGCTAGCTTGATATACACTGTACCTTAACAACAACGGGAGTTGTTCAGTCATTACTTAAAACATGATATCAGACCCTTACTTGTGAGAGAATCAAGATGCCAAATCTTTCATAATGTGTCAGTTATACGATTTCCAACACAAATAGACAGATTGCCGTTTCATGCGGATTAAGAACCTACTACGAAAACATACTAACTAGTACTACCACTACTACTGTTTCATTGGGTTTCAAAGACAAATTCTAGAGTGCAACAACACCTGTCTACCCTTCACCTCGCCCTCGGACAACAATCACAATAGGGTTGGATCCGAAATGCATCAATTGCATCCCCATCTTCCATTCCCAACTGCAACAACATATATATTCAGTCAGAAATTGAGTACACATCTACATATGAATACACATGGAGTGAGAGGGAGAGAGGGAGGCACCTCATCTGGAGTCTGATTGCCTCTAAACATACGACCATTAAATATAATTGTAACACAGGTCACCTTCAATGACTCTCGATGACAGTAAGCAGTCAGAAGGTTCTTCAGTTGAGTGCTTTTCTGCATCCTGAAGGTTATTATTTCACCCTAAAAAAACATATCCAAGCTATTTCAGTAAACAAACTGAATTACAACATTCATTGCTAGAAAAACTTCATGGCTAACTCCAACTCTTAAATTTAACAAGAAAGAAAAACTAAAAGGTCGAGACTTGCTCTTGCACTTCAGAGCTGATGGTAAAGCCTGACATGGTAGATAACAATCCTTTTGTCTATCCAGTTAATAACATATAATACACATGAAGGTATTATGAATAGTTTATTTATTTATTATTATCGATTAACACAATGACCAATATCAAAGCAAATACAGCAATACAAAACACAGCATAAGTGCCCCAAATTCACCAAAAGAAAAAGGAAATACAGCATAAGTGATAGGAAATTTTTTAAAAATCATATATTTTCAACTGGATGCCAAAAACACCAAAAACACAAACCTCCATATGAATCCTAAAAATTAGGCAAAATAACAAATATAGATAAACTGAGCAATAGAGCAAAACTATCAAACAGACAAAACTGCAAAGCATCTCAGATTAAACATTCAAACAGAAACCCTATTCTCTGGATTAACTTTTCAAGAACATAACCAAAATCCTAAGAGTGAGAGACAGAGGTACCCGGCTGTTATTCCACACTTTGATGTTGATTGGGGCAGAGGGGCCGGTGGGCTGATTGTTGTCATCCAGGTTTATAACACCCTCTCGCTGGCCCGGCAATGCATCAATAACATCCCCATTTTTCATTTTCAACTGCCGAAATTTATACTAATCAGATTTTGAAAACTCAATGAGTCAATGGTAAAATTTGCATTCACACAGAATACACACAATCACATTTACATGGAGTGAGCAGGGAGGGGACCTGATCTGGAGTCTCCTCGGGCAAAACATGACGACCTTCAAACAAGAAATCAATATCATTGAGCTTCAATGAAAGTCGATCACATGAAACAATCATAACCCTCTTCAGCTGACTGCTTCTCGTTATATTGAAATATACTTCATCCCCTTCCTACCAAAAATACAAACAAACAAGCAAACAAAATTACATAGAAATGCATTAGAATAGGAATTGTCAGCAGACTTAATGGCGAACTTATGACTCCCAAACATTTGTAAGGTAAATAGAGAAGCAAAAGAATAAAGGCATTGCTTTTGCACTTCAAATGTGAGAGTGAATACTGCCATAGCATATGCCAATCATCTTGCATAACCAATAACATATCTTAGACATGGTAGCCATCAAAGCAAGTAAAGCTCCAAACGTGCCAAACCATGCCAAACCATGCCAACCCTAACGAATTATGAACAATTTTCTTTTCTGGGGAATATAATGACTGATATCAAAGCAGACACAGTATAACAAAAATGCAGGCAATTGGCACAGTGAAACATGCGAAAGATAAAAAAAAATCATTACAAAACTGAAAGCCCAAAACTCCAAACTCCGTATGAACTGTAAGCATTACACAAAGTGGCAAATCCTTATACATTGGAGATAAAATTCAGTAATGGAGCAAATAGATAAAATTGCAGAGCATCTTAGCTCAAACATTCAAAATCAAAATCATAAGAACAAACATATATTTCTGTTATTTTTCCCAAATTAACGTAAACCCCAAGAGAGAGTAAGAGAAAGGGCTGGTCTAATGAGTACCAGGGACTTGACTTTGAGGTTGACGTAGGTGGGCTTCTTGTTCTCCGCCCCGCTTGATCCGACTGAAGGTCTGAGAACTTCACCATCCCCCATTTTCAAGCCCCTCTTCAAACTTCAAACCATTTATGTTGGGAAATGCACTGAAATTTGAACGGCTATTCTTTTCAGACCATCAAAATGTGACTTAAATTTGAGACTCGGTTATCGAATCTACATATGTGGTTCAGTATTTACTATTTACCCATCTTTTTCAATTAACCTCGTTCACTGATTCATTTTTTTTCTATCCAATCTAACTTAACGGACCACGTTGACTGACAATACACAAGTTAGCATCAAATAACGGTTGAGATTGCCTTGAATGTATGAGCTTCCAATGAACGGCTCAGATCGCGTATTGGCTATTAAATTAATATGCGTCTCTCACGCTCGTTGTGGATCAAAGAATTTTTCAATGTAACCGTCACATTGTCACGTGGCTTGGCAGGGTACGTGGCAATGCGATGGTCACATCTAAAATTTTCTCGATTGGGAGTCGAGCAAGACTTTACACAGAGTAAGACAGAAGACAAGACTTCTCTTCTGTTTCACAAGTACGTGTACGTGTACGTGTACGTGTGTGGAGAAATTTATTCATAAAAAAACTATATTTTGTGAATTGACTTAAAAGCAATATCCGTAAAAAAAAAATCAATTATAATGAACAAACTCTCTTCTCTTAATAATAGTGTATAGATATTTTTTCTCTACCGTAAGAAGCAATCCAAAGCTCCATGAGTCCATTCACTCTCCCAAAAGGCCACAACACAAGGGAGAGAGACATTTTTTTTTCTTTTGGTTACAACTGAGAGAGAGACTTTGTCGTAGTTATACTTGCCCATTTCAAATTGATTGGTTTTGCTCAAAGCTTCTCTTATTTGTTCATCTCTTTTATCATGGGATTAGTTTAGGCAATGTGATCGATCGAAAAAGTGAATTCTAGCCCAAGAACAGTGTTACTCAACTTTACTAAAACACCATGATCCTAGATTCAAGATTCATGCATAATTGAGTCCACTCTTCTCACGAACAATTATGACCTTCCCTATTTCAAATTATTGGTTTTGCTCAAAGCTTCCCCTATTTGTTCTTCTCTTTTATCATGGGATTAGTTTAAGTAATGTGATCGATCGAACAAGTGAATTCTAGCCCAAGAACAATGCATAGCTTGATATCTATTGTTACTCAATTTTACCTAAACACCATGATCCTTGATTCAAGATACAAAATCTCTCGTACTGTGTCAATTATTGTACGATTAGCAACACAAATAGACAGATTTGGGATCGGCCTTTCATTACCATTAAAGAACTACTCCAAAAACACGGGTGCAAATACTCTCACTACTACTTGTTTCATTGGGTTTCAAAGCCTTGATTTTTGTCCAAATTCCAGAATGCAACAACATGATTCCAGAATTATAAATACATGCCTAAAGGGTACCATTCACTGCAGCTGGCGACAATTTTCACAGCACGGTAGGCGCGGCAACACATCAATTACTTCCCCATCTTCCATTTCCAACTGAAAAAAAACCATATATACAGTCAGAAATTGAACATGCACACCCATATACATATGAATATTTACACAGCTGGAGATAGAGGTGGGGGAATGGGACCTCATCTGGAGTCTGCTCGGGTCCAAGACGATGGCCATTCCACAAAAAATTAAAGCAGCGAACATGCACTGAATATCGATCACAGATAGCAGTCATAAGCCTATTCAATTGAGTGCTTTGCTTGATCTTGAAGTACACTGTGTGCGCATCACCCCGGAACTACAAAACATAAACCAAAACTATTTCCAGCATTGACAATCCATTACATAGAAAAAGCATTGCCAGGGAAAAATTTGGAAAGTAAACTGAGAAAAACTAAAGGCATCTTCAGAGGTGTAAAGCATCACATAGCAGGTAACAATCCTCCTATGAAAGCGGTAAGTTAGTAACAACATCGTCATACTCATATGGTAAACCATCATAAAACAATTAATCCATTTAGAAAGGTGAAAGTACTTGGCCAAAAAATAATAATAATAAAAAGAAAGGTGAAAGTACTTTAAAGCTATCATCATTACGTTTTTATTTTTTATTTTTTGGATTCACAAAGCATATTACATTTACAAAAGAAACCCTAATTTTTGGATTAGTTTTCAAGAACTAAAGCTAAATCCTAAGAGAAAGAAAGACAGATCGAGAGGGAAGGACCTGGCCATTGACTACAACATTGATCATGGCAGGATGGGCGGTGAGCTGATTGCGTGGTTGGACTGAAAATGCATCAATTACATCCCCATCTTTCATTCTCAACTAAACGAAAAAGCATTCAGTCAGATTTTACGAACTCCATACTTCCATAGTAAAAACTGCATTATTTTTTTTTAAAAGAGTAAAAACTGCATTCACAGAAATAGATACATGCCTGATCTGGAGTGTCCTCAGCCAAAACACAATGACCTTTATACACAAAACGAGTATCATTGAACTCCAATGACAGTCGTTCACAGGAAACAACCATAACCCTCCTCAGTTGACTGCTTCTCATTTCATTGAAGTATACTTCATGCCCGTCCTTAAAAAAAAAAAAATACAAATTACATTACAAAGTGCAAATGTGCAATAGAACATCCATTGTAAGCAAACTTCATGCCGAACAAAATTTTGTAAGGTAAATAGAGAAACAAAAGAGTAAAGGCATATATTGCTCATGAAACAGACAGTTCTTCTCTGATATTTAAGAAATTAAAATTTGTTTAAAGTTAATTTCTTTTCTGAGAAATCTGATGATAATTATTATCAAAATTAATGGAGCAATAATATGAAACGAATAATTGCAAAACATATTACATTAAACATTCAAAATCAAAACCACAAAGAGAAATTAACAATGTTTTGGATTATTGTTCCCGAAATTAACCAAAACCTAAACCCAGAGAGAGAAAGATAAAGGGCTGGTCTGATGAGTTTACCGGGGACTTGACCTTGAGGTTGATGTAGGTAGGTGCCCCTCTATGTGATCCCACTAAACGTCTGCAAGCCTCAGCATCCCCCATTTTCAAGTCTTCTTATCACTCTTCACTCTCCAGTGTTCACTTCCAACTTCGCTTTGGGTCTGAGCTTTCAAGTATAGGTGTGGAACCATTTATGTTGGGAATTAAACACCAGAATTAATTGGACCTATTGTGGGCTGTTGACTAATTGGACCTGCTCTCCTTTGGACTCCTGTTTGCCGTTTCGGTTTAGCCAAAAAAAATATTTATGTTGGAATTATCTTTTCGACCAAAAAAAAAACATATTTATGTTGGGATATGAACACCATAATTAAGGGGAATGTCTTCAAGGAACCTGGTGCCTCAAGCACCAGGTCTTTTTTTTCAATGATTACGTCATTTTTTCGTCTGCTGACGTCATCACACATCCAATGTAAACGTTATTCAGAATTTTTTTTTTTAACGGACTCATCCGTGAGCTTAGGTAAAAAACTACTCTTTACCAATACGACGTCACATAATTAAGGGCAATAATGTTACTTGACAGACTCAGTTGAAAAACTACAGTGACTTGATACGGTCACTTCTGAAGACTTGCATTTAAACTAGGTCTAGGTCTCCCCTTGCTCCCTTAGGGTTATGGATTGTAAATTTGTTATTGAAAAAATACATATATAAATTAGATTCGCCGATCCATCCGTATAAATCGATAATATGCATTATTTACTTTAAAACTAAAATTTTTGTTTTCGAAATTGAGTAATCAATCACTAACCAAAAATTATCACTTGTATCAACTTTAATATTTTTTATGATGTATAACTAGATGAGACTCGTATTATTAATGAGGACGTTTTGCATGCGAATTCTTGTAATGTTGCTTGAGGTTTTGGAACTACGTCTTCCTAGATGTACTTTTTAACCATCAATAAAATAACTCGGGCGTGGGGATAAGCCTCCCAACTTGGGAGTTCTAAACCCCTTTTAAATAAAATAAAATTCGACTTTGGTATTTCAATCTTTGGTATTATTGACTTTACAATAGGTGTTCTAAATAACAAAACATCTTTAAAATTAAAAAAAAAATAACAATTTTTGGCATGAAAAATGATTTTGTGCAAGAACATGAGTACATGACCATCTCCTAACTACACTTGAGAAGGTCACTCAACAATGGTATTGGAGGGGTGGTGCACAATGAACAAGGTCTTGTTTTGGGAGGCTTGGAGGTTCCGTTTGTGTGAAGAAGGTTATTGAGACATAAGCGTTACTTCAAGGTTTGAAGCTTGGTAACAATGTTACCAACTAAAGTTAGTCAACTAAGACATGAAAAGAATAGGACGAGCGTTTACGCTCTGACCCTCAAAAACATAGCGGCCCCAATGTTCGTGTCGAACACCTTGAGTGTGGTCGTGGCCATCAATATAACTTTCTCGATTGCCGGCCTCAAGCGATCTTGTTTCTCCGGCCTCTTGGTTAGGGCATTCAGGTGGAGGCATCGGGAATTCCTCTTCACCTTTGGTCGTTGGATCTTGGATCTGCTCAGAAGGACCTAATTGGTTTGCATGTCCGACCCTCCAAAGGTTTACAAGCCTAGCTTCCCTTATCTGGGTAAAGTGGCAATCACTGATGATCACAGAGCGCGAGATGCACCCTATTGCTTGTTCAGGATCGATGATTTTAGGCCTAAACGAGGTCGCCTGAAAGGTTTGAGAACAGTCACGTACATCGGCCATTTATTTCCAAAAAAAAAAAACAGTTGCAAAGTGTGTTATTGCCATTTAAAATTTCAAGGTAATTGATGTTTACATATGTTGAATTCACATGAAAAAATTAATAAGTATCTGTACCTTTTGCCTTCAGTTCAAGAACCTGTAATCAAATGAAAACTGCAATTTTAATTAAAATGCTTGATCAAGTTGTTTTCATAATTGTACCAATAGTACGTAGTATCTATATCTTGAACATGACTCATAGTTAATAAACATGCAATCTAGACCTCATGAGTAATCATACATAGATTCTGCCTTTATAAGATTTACTTCAGCACAAAAAAGATATAAAGGTTCTCACCTGCAGCTCTGATACCATGATGAAGTAATATGGGCATCACAACTAAAATCAATTGACAATGGTTGGATATGCCCAAATCCTTATTTACAAGGAATTGTACCATTAACATATCCCATCTTATTCAACCCACACAAATGGGATGTCATCATCTTCTTCCACAAACAATAATTATTGCCATTTAGTTTAGTACCACCAAATGAATTGGATGAAGAATCAGGATTAAGGGATACCTCAACCTTATGAATGCCAGATGCATCCACCTCTTTGTCCATGCTGGAGCCTGAGTCAGAAACCATCTCAGCCATTTTTAATGCAGCGGAGTTCAAGTTCAGAATACAGAACACAGCACCTTCTGATGTTGGCTGGATAACGGAAACTTAAACGGGCGGATCACGATAAAATTTTAACTGGAGATAATAGACACCCAGATTAACAGGTTCATAAAATTACAGCTTGATCCAACGGCTGCAGAGAGAGGAATTAGCCTTCAAAGTTGGCTATTCTGCTCAGAAAAAAACAGAACGAATTTGGAATGGATCAACGGAACAATTCCGTGCTGCCTCGACCAGTCCGTCCGGACGGATACTTGGCGTCCGATCGTCTGGGAGCTAAAGAACAAAGCTAACCTTCTTGTAAATGGGCTGGAAGAACTAAGAGATATAAACAATATGTTCACAATCAACAAGATCAAACAACCTTGTAACAACAAGATTGCAACAATAACAACAAACACACCAAAGAAGAACAATGAAAGATCAAAGAACCTTGCAACAACAGCAAGGAATCAAGCACTAAAGAACTGCTGGAAATGATCGAACAACAACAACCTTAACAATGGAAGACAATCCCAATTACTGGGATAAGAATTTCAAGAAAGGATAATCAAAGAGACAACATCTACTTGATCGATTGCTCGAATACCATGTCAAATTGAGCAATGAAAGAGAATGATTTCATTGATAATTTCTTTACAAAGAATGACCTATATAAACACTAAACAAAACATAAACAAAACAAAAACCATAAACAACAAAGCTAATGCTTTATGGGAGATCCCTCTCTATTCCTAAGTCAATATAAAACATGTCACACATTCCAACACTATTCCTATGTATCTTCATGCATCGCCTAAGAGACTACGAGAGCATAGACAAAAGTAGCAGCAAAAATTGCAAAATATTAGAACTATCAATAATGAGATCAATAACTCTTTGAAAAAAAAAAAAACAGAGTATTGAGTATGCCTTCTATGATGTTTGTACCCTAGCCTATATCATGCATCATAATTTCCATATTAACACAATATATATATATATATATATATATATATATATATATATATATATATCAAGATCACCTAAAGAAGGAGACTATGTTCCCCCTAAAGAAAAAATTAAAAAGTGATCAAATCCATGAGTACCTCAATTTGTTTCTTTAGCAGTTTGCTGTATCGATTCTGAAACAATTAAAACATATCTAAAAAAATAAATCGATAGATAACTACTTTGGAACTGGAGCAAGCAAATAAGAAAAAAAATTACTCACACATCTATGGGAATGCGCTGAATTTGAATATGAATTACCTGACAAAGGAAAAAAAAGATCATGAGTACAATTTGATAGATAATTCGAGGGAAGCCATATACAAACAATATGAAATCAAATCGCTCAGATACAAATTGGCAAATTGAAATAAAAATTCAAATAAATTGAAGAACCCATAGCAGAAGGAAGGAAGAATCGATACAGCTGATATAGGCATACAAAAGAGACCAAACCATTTATAGGCGAGGATTCTTCGAATTCATCAATGGTGGAGAAGGCAAAACGACCCAACAAACAATAACCAAGAAGACGCCATTAATCTCCTATGCCTCTACATCTTCTTGGTCTTTGGTTTTGTGTGTTTTTTTTTTCTTTAATACTTTCTTGGAGTTTATCGGTATACCGGCAAAATCAGTTGGACTCGGATCGGTAACGGGCTTAACCGAAACTTAATGGGCTTTGTTATTTCCATTTTCTGGTCCAACTAAGTAATGGGTCATTTGTGCTTCTAAACCAAAAATTGATGACATTTTCAATGTTTGGCATTTAGATCCCTAAAGTCCCAAAACCAATTAGTTAAAACTTCAAATTCTGAATAATACCTCTTGATCAAGCCTCAACTTAAGTTAACATGATCATTATGAGTTCATTGAGTTGAAACTTGACCATTTTCTTTCTTCTTACTTAAAGACTTAAAGTATATAACACAATATTACATGGAATGTTGGAAAGTTGGAAACCATCAAAGTATCAAACTGGCAAAGTGCAGAAATTAACAAAATACAAATCAAAGTGACAAACTAACAAAGTATTTCCATAAAAAAAAATTACAGCAGCAGCAACAGCTTCACATGTCTTAAATTTCATGCCACCTGAGTTGTTGATGAGTTCTCAGTCCCCAAGCTTAGTCTAGCAGTTTCTAAAAATAAACACAAACCAACAAACAGAAGTTAAAAACATAATAAAACAAAAGTGCAAAATAGAAGCACAGTTGAAATGAATTAAGCAAATAGGCTGTAGAAGTGTAGATTACCCCTCTCAATTTCTTCCAATGCTTTATACATCTTAAGCTCATCTTGAGTTGGCTCCTTGTAGAAATTTGGCTGCTATGCTCTAAGCCAATCACTAGTGCAGACTAGTGCTTCAACCATGTGAGGAGTCAATGAACTTCTAAAAGGATCAACTACCCTCTTTCCCAAGCTAAATGCATTCTCACTTACCACAGTTGAACAAGGGATTGCAAATATATCCTTTGCAAGATGGGCGAGAATAGGGTACTGATTTGCATTTACCCTCCACCATTATGCCACATCAAATCCCTTTGTCAAGGCATTGACATATTTGTCATTAAGGTATTTGTCTACCTCATTTGAAATCATTTCACGCTGCTCATCCAACCTCTCTTTTAACATGTCTGCCATTAAATCTGCATCTCCATCATCAATATCTTCAAATGCCAACCCTTCCATTGGTGCCACACCATTTGAGGTTACAGCTTGTGAAGGGCAACACTCATAACTTTTATATTCTTCTTACATCATCATCAGAATTTCCTTTATTTCAGTCTCAATCTGTACTACTAAATCAGGTGCAATTCCCACCTTGGCAAAGGCCATTCTTTGGTACTGTAACTTCCATCTAGGGTCTAAAATATTTGCAACAACTATAATGTGGTTCATCTGCTGAAAAGTACCCCAATATTTGTCAAACTTTAACTTCATGGAGGATGCAATCTTTTGCAAAACAGGGTCTGACCTATCCTTAATTTTCTTATCTATTTCAGTTTGGAGGTTGATCATTGTGGGAAAAAGAACATTTGCAGTTACTTTTTTTCAAGCACTTAACTTGAGTGTTGCTTCATAGAATTTTTCTAGAAAGTGCACAAATGCATGTGCATTCCTCCAATCTTGTTCAATCGGAGGGCCTACCCTCTGTTTTCCCTTGTTGTCTACATCATCAAAATACTACATAAATGACCGATCCTCATCAGCCATTCTGTCAAAAACCTTCTCGTACTTTAATGCTGCATCCAGCATTAAGTATGTGTTGTTCCACCTGGTTATAACATCCAGGGGAATATTAGCATTCTTGTTCAACTACTCGAGCACTGAAAACTCCCTAAACTTGTCTAATCTACTTGAAGAAGTGTCACGCCCCGATTTTCCAATCAATTAATAAGGCATTTTGCCCTTAATTACAAACCATTCGGGAACGTGACGACATGGAATATCAAATACAAATATGCACAAGAATTTTTTTTCCTTTTAATTCAAGTACAACAACACATACTCCATGCCCAACGTATGTAAATGTTGACCCGTTCTTTAGAGTCAAATATTACATACCAATAAATTACATAATAAATTGATATTACAAAATATTAAGTACTTAATCCAACAGAGTTTATCACAAACAGCGGAAGTCTATAAACCAACAAAATGTATGCAGCCTTGCTTACTCCTGGTTATCCTTACCTGCAGGTATAACCCCTACACCGTGGAATAGTGTACCGGGTTATATCAACAAACCCGGTCAGCTTATGAAGCCGGTATGAGTGATCTACGTTTACTCACCCTAAAACGTTTAACAAAAATATACATATATATATTTTGTTTAAAACAATATATATGTAATTTATATTCTTCAAATATAATTCTAATCCCGAAAATTCATATTATAGAATATACTGAACCTACGCGTCCCATACCACGTATTTTAACCCCACACGTCCCATAAACGTGTATGTTAATCCCAGGGTAATTCAGAATATTAAACAATATAAACCTTCCCCAAAATCGTTTCCCAAAATTATGATTTCTTTCTTTTTAAGAAAAGTAAATCATCATAATAATTACTTCAATTTTTAAAGAAGTAAAAACTTCTAAATACAATTCAATAATTCTCCAAGAATTGTAATTCAATAAATCAATGCTTCAATTATTTAAGAAGCAAATTCATATCATACTCACACAAAACCACAATCAACTTCAAATGATTAAAAGCGAGAATACCATTTTTCTTCTCCTTTTAATACATCAAATAAAGCGAGAATACCATTTTTCTTCTCCTTTATTACATAAAGTATTCATCTTTGTTTTCAATGAATACATGGCTACACAGTCTAGAACTCTAACCTTCACCTTCTGGCTACACAGTCTAAAGCTCTAACCTTCACCATTGGCTACACAGTCTAGAGCTCTAACCTTCACCCATTGGCTACACAGTCTAAAGCTCTAACCTTCACCCATTGGCTACAAAAACATTCGAGTAGGCAAACACAATATCATAATTTTTGAAATATTGTTCCCACAAAATCCACCAATTAAAACAATAAAATGAATACTTTCAAATATTGTTTTAACACAAAATCACACATGCTGATATATCAAATTAAAACTGTATTTAATTTATATATCGCAAAATCATTTAAATAAATATAATTATTTATTTTCGCAAACAACACAATATGAATTAATATTCATATATAAAATATCGTGAGATTCACTCACCTCTTATTCCTGCTGCGTCTTCAAATAGTAACCAGGAATCGACAAGCACGAGCTACACTTCTCGTAAACACCTATGATTATGCAATATCCAATTAGCATAATACATTTCCAAAATAATCCAAATGTTCCTCAAATGTCTCCTACGACATTGGAACTATTAATCGAGACCATTTGATCAAAAGTCAACCATCGGTCAACGTGGGTCCCACGTCTACTATTCATCAACGGGTCCCACACAAAATCCGAAACTTCCAAAATCCAACAGCATGCTTATTTCTAGCATCCTAACATCATATCCAAAATTGATGATGATCCAACGGTCGGATCATCACAGATCTAACGATCCATAACTATCGCTTAATTGATCATTGATCAAACGACCGAATTTGACAAAAGTCAAAACACGAAAGTTGTTCGTATCGACGAACCAAGTCAAACGGAGCAAATAACTGCTCCTGGACTGGCCGGACGCGCCGCCCACGCGCCGCCGCCGGCGGTGGTCAGACCGCCGGTCAAGGTGGTCCGATGGCTACCAAATTTTACCACAAGGGCCAATTCAAAGTAAAAAGTCTCGAATTTACCTCGATAGTTCCAAAACCCTAGGATTTTAAATCCAAAATTCTCCTTCGTCCGAACTCCGATTGAAGCGTACTTTATGTTGTTAGAAAGCCCCAAGCAAGGCCTACAAAGCCCAGTAGGTAAGGTGACTCGATTTGGCCGAAAACTTGCCCAGAAACGGATGAACAGTTCGGCTGCGTTTTTCCCCTTTTTCTTTTCTTGATTTCTCCTTCTATACTAAGAATTGATCAAGAAAATTTATATAGGGTTGAAGAGAATTGAGTGGTGAACAATTTGGGACAAGTTTCATGGCCGGAGATGGCCGGAATTGGGAGAAATCGCCGGTCAAAGTGGTCGGTTACTGTAGCACGGGTGAACAGTAATTTTCTGGGGGAAATTCTGATTTTTGGTGAATAGTAAAACCCAAAATCATTTTTATAGAAATTCGTCAAACTTTCGAGGTCCATAACTTCTTCATACGATGTCCGTTTCCGGTGAACCGAAATCCTACGAACTCGATTCGACGAGGTCTACAAATCTCGTGAAGAAAGTTTTCCCAAATTCTCAACGGATACAAAGTTACCTTAATTAACCTTGTGTAACTTATAATTACCACCGTAATTATCGTTTTACGACGAAAACCCCTAAAAATACGAAATCACACCATTTCACTTCAAATTTCACGACCTATTTTATAAAAATAGTATCGAAATTTTCGGGGTATTACAAGAAGACCTAACAAACTTTACACAGTTTCATATGGCCTCAATCCCATCATGTAACTCCTCAATTCCATCCTTTACAGTAAGGTTAATGATGTGACAAGCACATCTGAGATGCATAAAGTTACCCTTAAAACTTAACTGCCTCAGTCTTCTTTTCATGTAGGTTATAACTACATCATTTGAAGCTGCATTATCAACAGTAATTGTGAAAATTATGTTGAGACCCCCCTGCAGTAAACAATGCTCTAACACCCTCCCAATGTCTTCACCCTTGTGACTGGTAATTGAACAATTAAAAGTTTATTATTCTCTTGTGCAATTTCCAGTCACTGGCCAGGAAGTGGGCAGTGACCACCATGTAGTTAATGTTTTGAATGCTAGTCCATGTGTCAGTGGTTATGATCACTCTAGTATTGTGAGCAGTGAAGTGACTGAGAAGTTTGGCCTTCTCTGTTTGGTACATGTCCCAAACCCCTCTAGCAATAACCTTTCTGCTCGGTTGTTTGTACCTAGGTTGCAGCTCATACACAAACCCTCTGAATCTTGCTCCCTCTACATGTCTGAATGGTAACTCATCCCTAATAATCATCTTCACACACTGCTCATCACACCTACCTTGGTTGAATATGTGATAACCAACTCCCCTACTCACATTATCCCTATTAAGGGTGCTCTGACCCTTCTCTTCTGGTTTCTCATACAATGGACAAGGCTGACACTTCCTTCCATGTGCCCACATGGAGGATGTTCCATTAGTTTTTGAATTAGTTGGAACAATGGCACCACAAAAATTGCACTTTGCTGACACCTTATCCTTACTGCCATCAGCAAGTAATGGCCTAGTAAAACTATCCCAAACCTTACTTTTTCCTGGTTTTGTTTCTTTTTTTTTTCTTTCCCCTCCACCATGATTAGATTCTTGAGCACCCTGATCAGAATGATCCTCAACTGATGGAGGATTAGGGTTTGGGTTAGGGTTTGGATTTTGGTTAGTGTTTGGGACTTGGTTATCATTTGGGGTGGAACTTGGGTTTCCAGTAACCATTGCAGAGGTTATAGAAGGGATAGATGGACTGGTACTTTCACTTCCACTTCTACATGAAGTTGCTATATTTTTTACAAATAGAGAAAATGACTAACTCTTAGTTCACTGATTACTGACTTAGTTTACATTAAACATTACTAACTTACTAACTTAGTGTCTTAGTTTACTAATTAGTGATTACTGACTTACTAAATTACATGTCATCAATTGAAGTTTATGACTTTATGCCACTGTAAATTACTAAATTACATTGACTAATTCACATTTCAAAATTCAAACAAACTTACAAACATGTCATTAATTCATTAAAGGTTATTCATTTCACTGTTATACATCAATATCCCAACATCAGTGAAATGAATAACCTTTAATGTCATCACTCATCACAGCAAGTGAACTACTGATTTAGATATACAGATCACATACACATTAGAGGTACAAGCTACAGATCACTACTTATACCATATCACATACACATTATATGAGGTAGTGCAAACTTTTGATTATTCTGCCAACGTTACTCTTTAAAGTTTCCAATCACATACGAAGCTGATTTAGTGGTTTACTTAAAATCAAATCATTCAAATGTAATCAGATCACATCATCATATTAACATATCATGAATAATTTATCATCAAAACATCATATCATAATCGATCACATCATAATCTATTCATCCTATGTGCAGAAATTGGCTTACCTTTACTCCCAATCTTATGCTCCTAAACGTACGCTCCTAGCTTCGTAATGAAGAGCACATTCAGTCATTCACCTTCCTACTCTTTGAGTTTGCACTTTGCAGCTTTGCTAGGAATAAAAAAATAAAACAGATGTTAGTAAAAATTCATTGGATTAATTGCAAAAAAATTTAAAAAAAAAAATATATATATATATATATATTTAAACTAAATATGTCAATCCAACCTTCTTATATACTTGCTTGAAGAACTTGAACCCCAATATCAATCCATCGAAGCTTCTGTGCAAATTAACTCGAACTAGGGTTTCTGAAATTTGGGGTTTTTTTTGTAATCGGGGGATATCTTGTGTGAATGTCTGTTTCGGAGTATGGAATGGGATAGATTTGATGATTTGTGGGTTCGATTTGTTGAAGGAGTGTAGGATTTCTGGGTTCGATCTGTTTATGGCTTTATGGAGGATTTGGATGGATTTGATAATTCTCGGTTCAACTTGCTAGATTGGAGATAGACTAGGGTACATAGATGAATTTTATCTATTTGGTTTGAACAATCGACGTCGGAGACTGGAGTTTTGATGCTGGATTTAGGTTAGGGTTTCTGGGTTTGAGAGAGTAGAGAAAGAGGCGGTTTTGTTCAGAGTGAGATCGAGGGAATGAGTCACAAAAGACCCCTCGAGGGTTTGAAGAATATCTAATTAGATCAAGGCATCCAACAGTCCTGATTGATACACCTAATTAAAAATTAATAAAAAAAAAAAAAATATATATATATATATATATATATACAGTCGGCTCGGCTCAACCGAGCTAATATAAAACCCTAAACCGAAACCGAACCGTGCTTGGTATTTCAGCTCGGCATTACCGTACCGGAAAAGCAGTTTACCGAACTCGTCGGTACCGCATGATCGGCTCGGCTCGATAAATCGGTTATTTCTAGCCACCCCTAGGATTTCGTGATTTTTTTATATTTTATATATATCTTTCACTTTTACTTTTTTATCCTTTATATATATCTTTCCTGATCTATGTTTTGAAGAGCATTATTGAGTTATCAAAAATTTAACCAAAACTCATTTCGCACAATATTTACTACAAACTTTCCATTAAACCTCACATAAATTTATTGTTTCTTTAATACAAAGTTGAGAGGGAAGATACTTTCTCTATTTTCATTTCGATTTTTTAATTTTTTATCATACTCCTTAATAGATATAATTTTCCCATTTCAAATTTTCAATCTTATGTATGTCATAGTGAAAAGTATGCATAAAAAATGTCATAAGACAATTGGCCAAGAAAAAAAAATAATATAAGATAAAGAGTCGGCTAAAAGGCCAACAATCCCACCATCATTTTGCATACGTATGAATATACCTTTGCCATGTCAATGTTTAGAAGATGATAGTAAACATTATGCATTAAAAATGTCATAAGACAATTGGCCAAGAAAAAAGAAATATCATCAGATAAAGAGACTAAAAGGCCAACAGTCCCACCATCATTGCATACGTATGAATATACCTTTGCCATGTCAATGTTTAGAAGATGATGGTGAACATTATACATTAAAAATGTCATAAGATAAGACTAAAACGTGAACAATCCACCATCATTGTCACCATCAGCTACTCAAATTTTTTTCTTGGTCGTGAAAACAAACTTCATAGAAGGCACAAAGTCATCATCAGCTACTTAGATTAGTTCCCCCAATTAGTGCAATTACAATACCATATAATTTCTTTCATAAATTGCTCTCCTATATAAAGCACCTTGATCACAACTTAGAAACCAAGAAAAAAAAAAGAACTTCTACATTCTCCTACTTCAATCTTCTGTATCCACTTCTTGTTGTAATTCATTCCTAAGTTTGCAATGGCTCCTCAGAAAAGCAAGATTCTGGTAATTGGAGGCACCGGCTGCATCGGCAAGTTCATCGTTGAAGCGAGTGCAAAGGCTAACCATCCAACATTTGCTCTAGTTAGGGAGACCACAGTCAATGACCCAGCCAAGGGAAAACTCGTTCAGAATTTCAAAAACTTGGGTGTCACTTTGCTCTATGTACGGATATACAAACCACTATCCTTTTGTGGCTTAATTACTTTGTGCTTACATTCAGTTAATTATTCTACTTTAATTGTATAGGGAGATCTTCATGATGCGCATGAGAGTTTGGTGAAGGTGATCAAACAGGTCGACGTGGTGATATCAACTGTGGGCCGCATGCAGCTAGCAGATCAAACCAAGATCATTGCCGCCATTAAAGAAGCTGGTAATGTCAAGGTTAGTGTCTCACTGTCTCTAGCGTACACTCGAAGCTAATTACTGATTATCTCATTTAACATATTCATTGATGATCAGAGATTCCTTCCCTCGGAGTTCGGAAACGATGTGGATCGTGTACATGCAGTTGAGCCAGCCAAATCTGGAGCTGCGATCAAAGCCCGAATCCGGCGTGCTATAGAGGCCGAGGGGATACCCTACACATATGTCTCCAGCAACTGCTTTGCAGGCTGTTTTCTACCCACATTGGCACAGCCAGGTGCTACTTCTCCACCCAGAGAAAAAGTCATCATCTTAGGGGATGGAAATCCAAAGGGTAATTAACCAAATCTCTCATATAGTTTCTGAGAAGAAAAAGAAGCTAAGTTCATTGAGGCATTTTATCAAACACGTTGAGTGCAGAAATTTGGGTCCTCGATTGCTTTCTTTCTAATTTTGTTTACTAAATTTTGGTGTACAGCAATCTTTACCAAGGAAGAGGACATTGCCACTTATACAATCCGAGCGGTTGATGACCCAAGAACACTGAACAAGGTCCTCTACCTCAGGCCTCCCAAAAATATTTACTCCTTGAACGAACTGGTTGCCTTGTGGGAGAAGAAAATTGGCAAAGCCCTTGAGAAGGTCTATGATCCAGAGGACAAACTCCTCAACGATATTTTAGGTCGGTTAGTAAGATTTTAAGATTGAGTGAGAGAGAGAGAGAGAGACCTTTAAACAATGAAAATGAAGTTGTTGATGACATTGTTTGATTTGCAGAGGCCCCAATTCCACACAAGGTATTATTGGCAATCCACCACTCCGTGTTTGTGAAGGGAGATCAAACCAACTTTGAGATTGAACCATCGTTCGGAGTCGAAGCTTCCCAGCTATACCCGGATGTTAAGTACACCACAGTGGACGACTACCTCGACCACTTTGTTTGAGCACTACGTTGTTAATTAACATGTTTGTAGAGTATGTAGCTAAATAAAAGTACTTTTTTCTTTTTGAGAATAAAAATAAAAGTACTTGTGCGAGATCAAATTACTCTATATTAATAAAGTGTATGCGACTACACTGGGGTCGATAATTTGGTCTTCAAAATTAGGAAACCGCTTATTGGGAACGGACTTAGCAGGAATTCTGCCCAATTGCATGAAGGCCTTGATCGAAGGGCTCTGTCTTAGGCGTTGAAGCGCATCACCTTCTTTTTTGATAACCATCCAATTTTTCAGTTTGTGAGTTGCTGTCTGATCTTAGTTTTTTTTTTTTTTTAAGTAAATTAGTTGGAGTGGGTTTTGGAAATTCATTACTCTGCTCTTGTTCTCAAAATTGACATTAGTTATGGTGGAATAGCCTTTTGTCTGGTATGATAGGTAAATTGCATTTGCTTCTGATGATAAGTGAGGCAAAAGGTTCTGCACTTGTATGTTAGCTGGAAGATGCATATAAAAAGAAAAAAGAAACTTACGTTTCATATAATTAATCATTGAGGTCTTAACAAAGTCCATGAAAGAAAGGAAATTTCCTTTACTTTTTCTTTCTGCATTTAGTATATTGCATTTGGTGATGTGATTATATGATGCCTATCAAACTTAATTGAGGCTCGATTCAATGTACCTTGTATTTTGATTTGCAATAGGAGATGATTCAAATATTTGAGTTGTGTATGTGCATCTACAGGTTGAAGTCCCTTTAATTTGTCCAGTTGAAGATGTGTTTCTTTGTAGACGAACTAAGAGATTATGTAGAAGCTGACAACAATAATCAGATTTATCATTGGAGAAGTCCCTCATTGGATTTTACTATCATTTGTGTTCTGTGTGAAATCTCAATGTCGAGAAGAGTTCGATGGATCACTTGTAATCGATGAAGATACCCAACATTATATTATTTAGGGTTTTTATCACAAATGGTACTTGAACTTTACCTTAATTATATACATTGTACCTGAGCTTCACTTTTGCTCACAACGAGTACCCGAACTCTTCGAGTTCATCCTAAATGGTACCTGAACTTCAATTTTTGTCACAAGTAGTACCCAAAGTTTTCAATTTTTGTCACAAGTAGTACCTAAAGTTTTCAATTTTTGTCATAAGTAGTACCCAAAGTTTTTCATTTTAGCCCCTTTTTTTTAACACGCGCATATAATATCACAAAAATCGGCTTTAGGTACCAAAAGAGATGAAATCAAAAACTTTGGGTACTAGTTGTGACAAAAATTAAAGTTCAGGTACCAAGTATATAATTGAGAAATAGTTCAGATACTATATGCGATAAAAACTCTATTATTTACATATGTAGTGTATTTATTGATGTGTCCTATATTGATCTCAGTGTCATTAGATTGGTTTGACATGTTTTTATTTGATCATAGAGTAAATATGAGAATGAGAACTGATGTTGTTTTCCTATACAATTGCAGCTTTGAGAGTTTAAAGAGGAGGCATTAGTATTTTCTTACACACTTTTTAGTTCTTATTTGGTTTCCTCTTAAGATATATTTACCATAATTTTGTAAAGCAATGAATCATGAAATTTCTAGTTTTGTATAACTGAGACCTTATTTTATGTGTCTTGTACTCTATGATACAGTTAGTGATACAACTAGTGATACAATTATATTGTCAGTTTATAGTGTATAATTAGTGATACATCATGTGATACAATTAGTACGTGATACAACTAGTGATACAATTATATTGTCAGTTTATAATTAGTGATACATCATGTGATACAATTAGTACGTGACACATTATGTGATACACATGTAATACAACAGTATTACGTGGGGGGCCTTGATACACCGTGTGAGTTGTGATACACATGTGATATACTTGTGATACACATGTAATATACTTGTGATACACATGTGATACAATTTATGATACACTTGTGATACAGTTTCTAATACAGAAGTGACCTCCCAAATGTAATACGTACACCATTAGAATTTGTGATACACATGTGATACATTTGTGATACACTTATGATACAATATTATGTGGTGGGCCCTGATACACATGTGATACAGTGATACACATGTGATACAATTGTGATACACATATGACACAGTTGTGATACACATATGACACAGTTGTGATACAAATTGTGACACAGTTGTGACACACATTGTGACACAGTTGTGATATACATGTGATACAGTTGTGATACACGTACATGTGACACACAGTTGTGATACATATGTGATACAGTTATGATACACATGTGCAACACAGTTGTGATACACATGTGCAACACAGTTGTGATACACATGTGCAACACAGTTGTGATACACATGTGCAACACAGTTGTGATACACATTGTGACACAATTGTGATACAGTTGTGATACACATGTGATACACTTGTGATACACATGTGATACACTTGTGATACACATGTGATACACATGTGACCTCCCAAATGTAATGATTAGTTCACCATTAGAATTTGTGATACACATGTGATACACTTGTGATACACATGTGATACACTTGTGATACACATGTGATACACTTGTGATACAATATTATGTGGCGGGCCCTCATACACCTTGTGATACAGTGATACACATGTGATACAGTAGTGATACACATCTGATACAGTATTACATGGCTGGTCCTGATAGACCTTGTAATATAGTGTGATACAGTAGTGATACATATGTGATATAGTAGGGCTCGTCAACGGGCCGGGCCGGGCTTTAATTAAATAAATATATTTTCGGGCCGGGCGGGCCGGGCTTTAACGGGCTACTCTAATTGTCCGGGCCGGGCCGGGCCTAATTTCTTTTATTTTTATTAAATAATTTCATTTCTCCAAAATCCAAACTTCCGAAATTCAAAATAAATAACATGGGTATCCAAAAAATTCCATGAATATTTTGGATATGTATATTTTGAATTGTGGATATCTCAAAAAATAATTCGGCAAAAAAATCAATTCATCTATAATAATTTAATAACTAGTAATGTAATTCATATCATAGGCATTTCTTATCTAACGGTGGATCGAGGTCGAAAGAAAGACGAAAGCGGCTAATATTTTTACCATATGGTTATCTTATCCCAATATTCGCATCCAACGATCAATTTTTCCAATTAAGTCTTCCTTCACCTTGTTGATTTCGATAGGTATACATTTCTTTATAACGAATAAATATAGTAGACAATACTAGTAGACATATCGAGATTTGGTGCGATCTAAGACATCGAAAAATGTCTAATGGAAGATTTGGCTTCGCTCATGTATTTAACCCATAGTAATAGGCATCGTGTCAAAAAATTGGCCTTTTTTGTTATCGTTTCGGCCTTGGTCAATAAGGTCAACTCTTCTTTATTGTCATTTACCAAAATATCTTTTACGCTAATTTTGTCTTAACAACTCTTTCTGAAATCCGATTTTCGTGTAATTCGCGACCACACGCTCCCATGACTGTGATCCATATACTCATGTAAAAAGTTGTAACCCCGGATCCCATTTCAGTGCAGTTGCCCTTTGAGAACTCTAATTAATAAATATATGGGCACAAATGGTCATTGTTCTTAACCATGTGGATCGAGGTCGAAACGAAAACGAAAGTGCCAAATTTTTAACCGTATGCGTAAAATATCTCAATCATCGCATCCAATAGTTGATTTGGTAAATTTCATTTTTCTTAACGATATGATATGGTTTCTAAATATTTACATTTGTTTATAACCAACGAATTTATGAATACAGTTTATAAGTTGTAAATTTGTATAAGTTAATAAGTTGTATCAATAAATAAATATTTTTAAAAAAGAATAGTAATAATATTTTTCCATTTTGGACTATATATAATGCTATTAATAATAATTTTGTATCTAATGCTATTAATATTTTGTAAGAATAATATTTTGAACAATTCCAAATTATGAAAATATGGACTAGAAGTTAATAATATTTTTATTAATGAATAAATATTTTGTAAGAATAATATTAATAATATTTTGTTTGTACTCCTCATTAATAAATATTTTTGTATTATATGTTATAGTAATATAGTCTATAACTTAGAATACAAAATATTTATAATTTTATATTATAAATATTTAGGCGGGCTTTTACGGGCCGGGCCAGGGCTTTTTGCGGGCCGGGCTTTTGCGGGCTTACTACGGGTCCGGACCGGGCTTGGATGGTTCGGGCCGAGCGGGCCTCCATCGGCCCGCGGATCCGCGGGCCGAATGATGAGCCCTATGATATAGTATGACGTGGCGGGCCCGAGGTCCCGATGGTGATTTTTGAAAAAAATGGAGTAAAAAAGTATTTTGGTGATACTATGATACATATGTGATACAGTTTGACATGGCGGACCCAAGATCCCAATGGTGATTTTTGAGAAAAATGTAGTAAAAATGTGTTTTGGTGATACTGTGATACACATGTGATATACATCTGATACAGTTTGATGTGGCGGGCCCGGGATCCCAATAGTGATTTTTGGGAAAAATGAAGTAAAAATGTGTTTTGGTGATACTGTGATACACATGTGATACAGTTTGATGTGGTAGACCCGGGATTCCGATGGTGATTTTTGGAAAAAATGGAGTAAAAATGTGTTTTGATAATACTGTGATACACATGTGATACACGTGTGATACACATGTGATACAGTTTGACGTAGCGGGCCCGGGATCCTGATGGTGATTTTTGGAAAAAATAAAGTAAAAATGTGTTTTGGTGATACTGTGATACATGTGTAATACACATGTGATACAGTTTGACGTGGCGGGCTCAGGATTTCGATGATGATTTTTGGAAAAAATGTGTTTTGGTGATACTGTGATACAGTTTGACATGGCAGGCCCGGGATCCCGATGGTGATTTTTGGATAAAATAGAGTAAAAATGTGTTTTGGTGATACTATGATATACATGTGATACACGTGTGATACAATTTGACGTGGCGGGCCCGGAATCCCGATGGTGAGTTTTGGAAAAAATAGAGTAAAAATGTGTTTTGGTGATACTGTGATACACGTGTAACGTGGCTGGCCCAATGTTCAAGTGAGTAAACATGTTCCATAAGGGAAAGAGGTAATTTAGGCAAGTAGAATTTACATATAATGAATAAAGGGTTTAAAAAGAAATAATAAAAAAAAAGTTTAAGAGGAACAATCTTATTAGAAAGGGGCCTTATAGGAAGTGGAATGAAATCCTCTCCTCACCAAGAGGATCCGGATCCATAGGAAGTGGCCCTTGGTGGGCTCCTTGTTCTCTGCCCCGCTTGATCTGATTGAAGGTCTGAGAACTTCACCATCCCCCATTTTCAAGCCCCTTTTCAAAGTTCAAACCATTTATGTTGGGAAATGCACTAAAATTTGAATGGCTATTCTTTTCAGACTATCAAAAAAATGTGACTTAAATTTGAGACTCGGTTATCGAATCTACCGGGGGGGATTATATTTAGATTTATGAGGACTTTTTTTAAGTGATGGATTTAAAAAGAATCTATGGAATTAAAATCGTCAAATTTATCAAATCTTTAAAATTCTATAGATTTTTAAAAATAAACTTATATAGACTTGTAAGAACTCTCGTAGAATTTAGATAAACTTTTTATACTCATCATTTTATCAACGAAAATACCTGGTAAAAGTCCAATAAATAAATAAATTGCTTAACTTGTAAACTTTTTAACTTCAAAGTTTCATATGTACCAAAATTGGAAAAAAAAAAATTAAAAAAGTCTCATCAAGAACCGATCATGGAGGAATGAAGCCGCTCATATTCATGAGAGATCAATGACTTGCGATAATTACCACCAGACTTATTTTTTCCCTCTATTTCATTTCATGCTTTCAGTTTCTAGATTTATAAGTACATCAAGTTGTAGAAAATTGAAGTGTCAGATTTTTTTTGTACTCTAAAGAGAACTTTAATTTTTCTTTTATTCGTTTCGTTTGGTAATAGAAAAATATTAGAGAAAAATAAATTTATGAGAAATGTGAGTTAAAAAAAAATGTCTTGGGACATTTTTATTTGTTGCTTGTCATAAAAGTTTATGGGTAACATTTATTTCTGGTGTTGTATGTGACTACGTCCTTGAATAATATGGGTGGGTGTGTGTGAAAGCGAGAAATGACAAAAGATAAATGAAGAACAAGATGAGAGAGAGAGAGAGAGAGAGAGAGAGGTGATCATAGAAGAACAAGATGAAAGAGAGAGGTGATCATGGAAGAACAAGATGAAATAGACAAATGAAATAATAAAAGAAGAAAATTTTAAATTTCTTGGAAATCTCTAGGCTAGAGGTTGGATTGTTAAAAGCTTTTTGTCTTTACAATTAACACTAAACAATCCACACAATTCCATCATTTAATGAATTCTTTATAATTCCTTGATTTTTCGAATACACCTAAATTTTTACAAACTCATTAAAACTCTAAATTGAATACACCCAGACTTGTAGAGATTTTTTTAACAATCCTAATTGAATATCCCTAGACTTATGAATTCCATAACAATCTTTAAAACATCATAGAAATCCAAATACAATACACCCCTACATATGTTGTTCAATATTTACCCATCTTTTTCAATTAACCTCGTTGACTGATTCATTTTTTTTCTATCCAATCTAACTTAACGGACGGCGTTGACTGGCAATACACAAGTTAGCATCAAATTAAGAATGGTTGAGATTGCCTTGAATGTCTGAGCTTTCAATGAATGGCTCAGATCACGTATTGGCTCACTACAACAATGACTCTCATTTCCGAGGGACCTAATTGATCGGAAAAAGCTATATTCCCCTCGCAAATGACCATTTCCGAGGGCAAGTGGCCGTCGCTGGTCGTTGGAAATTGTTCCATCGGAAATAGTGTTTTTCCGACCAGCCGTCGAAACAAATTACAATTCCGACAGCAAAGACGGTCGTAAATAATTGTTTGCTCGTCGGAAAATAACTTTCCAGAACGGCGACCAATTTTATTTCAGATGGAAATGGTGGTCGGAAATAATGCATATCTTGTCGGAAAAATATGGTTGGTTTTAATCTGGATGACAAAAGATGATGATTTTTTTTTGTACAAATAAAAGCTGATGATTATATTGATGAGAGACATTTGCAACATGCCAACAAACAAACAAAATCAAGGCAAACAAAAGGCCTTTTCTTTTCTTTTATTGATAAATGCAAACAAAAACACAGAAAAAAAAACGAAAGAAAGAAAGAAGATGCAGTAGTAAATACAACAGAAACAGTTAAAACGGGTAGTTGAAGGTTTCTTCATGTAATCCTTGAGCTTTTTTACGTCTGACAACTTCACCGGCTTCAGTATGAAATCTTTTGCGCCTTCTTGCAAACACCTGATGAAAAAAACAAATTGAAATTGAAATTAAACAAATCTTAACCTCCGGAGAAAAGTAATTTTATTTTTTATGAATTGAACTTGAAATTTATACCTGTCTATGCGCTCCAAAACGTTCTCAGAGGACATAATCACAACCGGAATCTCTTTAAAATTCGAGGATTCCTTGATTTTCTTGAGCAATTCGTATCCGGTCATGTCAGGCATGCAGTAATCAGTGACAATCATATCCACCTTCAAGCCATCGACCCCTAGGAGTTGCAGAGCTCTGAGACCACTGTCCACAGCTGTCACTTTGCAAGAGGAACTTCTGAGCAAACGCTCAATGACCCTGCGATTGACGGAGCTGTCATCGACGACCAGCACGTGAGCTTCTTCGAAATTGGACATGGATTGGTTTTTGTTGTTTTTTCCTCCTCTTATTTTTAAGAAGCCTTGCACAACTTCAGAGCCGGCTTGGAAAGAAGAAACAACACTCCGACATCACATACATCAAAACCCAGAAACCCGAGCATTGACAGTACCCAAAAAACTGAGCTTCCCCCAAATTCGGGAGAAATTATTCACGCTTTTTCTCGTGGTCAAGAGTTGCTGTAGCCACGATGTAAGCATTGATCCCTTAGCTTAATTATGTCCCACAATTATGCTCTAAAATTAAATTATTCAGATTTGTCGGACCATATCGCACAAAACAGAAACTCACGCACAAAATAAAATAAAATAAAAACTAAAAAAAAGGAGAGAGAGATTTATCGAGGAGGGCAGAGGGAGATAGCTCAAGAGAGAGAGCTTCTGGTCTCTGGAATCATCGAGAGAGAGAGAGAGAGAAGGCCGGAGAGATCGACGCCGGGCATGGCTGGGATCGACGGAGGCGGCGCCGACATGGTTGGATCGATCACGGGCTTTGCCGGTGGAGGCTTGGCTTGGCTTGTGGGAGCTTGGGTGAAGCAGCGCCGGCGGCTGGGCTTGGTGAGGGTCGACGGCGCGCATCGGAGACGAGCACGAGCTCGGCGTGGTGTGACCGTGAGCGGAATTGGATGCCTAGGGAGGATCGGCGACGATTCTGTGCAGCTGTGGTGGCATTGATGATGATTTGATCTGGTCGTTCCTGAGTTCATGTATAGAGTGACAACTTTCTCGTCACCTCCCTGCAGGTTTTGATTTTGTGAAAGTGGACGGGATCTGGAGTGGTGGTGTTGGAGGAATTCCAAAGATAAAATTCAAGTTAAAGTGGAAGAGGAATAAAATACCCAAAAGAGAAATAGTGGAAACAAAAGGGAAAATTGGGCAGAGGGCAAAGTCAGGATGATGGAGCCAAGATGGGAGTGGCAGAGTGGCTTTTGACTCCAGCGTGAGAATTGACCAAGTTGAAAGAAAACCCACTATTTTTAGCAACAGTCCAACAACCTGGCTTTTTCATTTTTTCTCCGAATTTAATTCGAATTATTTCCGATAACGATTATTATTGGTCGGAAATACATCTATCATTACCGACGACAACAGATGCGGTCGAAAATGCTTATATTTTCGACGAAAATAAAGTCTTTTTCAGACGGCAATATGTCCGTCGTAAATAACTTGCAGTCCAACATGATAATTCCGACGACAATTTTCGTTTGTCGGAAAAGGTTGGTTTTTGCGAGGGGATTTGTTGGCCGTCGGAAATGTTGGTCGAAAATGACTAGTTTTGTTGTAGTGGCTATTAAATTAATACGTGCCTCTCATGCTCACTGTGGACTGAAAAAAAATTCAATGAGACCGTCACATTACCACGCGGCGTGACAGGATACTGTGATTGGACCACATCTTTACTTAGATAACAAATGGCCAATAGTTGATAGATTGGAGGAAAAGAAAGAAAATATGTGGTCCAATCACAATAGTCCGTCATGCCACGTGGCAATGTAACGGTCATATTAAAAAATTTCTCAGTCGGGAGTCAAGCAAGACTTTACACAGAGTAAGACAAAAGACTACTAACTACGTGGTGTACGTGTACATGTGTGGAGAAGTTTATTCATAGAAAAACTACTAACTACATTTTATTTTATTTTATATTTTGTGAATTGACTTAAAAGTTATATCCGTAAAAAAAAAATTCAATTATGGCGAACAAATCCTCTTCTCTTAATAATTGTATAGATACTTTGTCTCTGCAGCAAGAAGCAATCCAAAGCTCCATGAGTCCATTCCCTCTCCCAAAAGGCCACAACACAAGTGAGAGAGACATTTTTTTTCCTTTTGGTTACAACTGAGAGAGACTTTATCGTAGTTATACTTGCCCATCTTGGCCAATTATGACCTCCTTCCCTATTTCAAATTGATTGGTTTTGCTCAAAGCTTCTCTTATTTGTTCATCTCTTTTGTCATGGGAGTAGTTTAGGCAATGTGATCGATCGAAAAAGTGAATTCTAGCCCAAGAACAATGTTACTCAACTTTACTATAACACCATGATCCTAGATTCAAGATTCATAATTGAGTCCACTCTTCTCACGAATAATTATGACCTTCCCTATTTCAAATTATTGGTTTTGCTCAAAGCTTCCCTTATTTGTTCTTCTCCTTTATCATGGGATTAGTTTAAGTAATGTGATGGATTGAACAAGTGAATTCTAGCCCAAAAACAATGCTTAGCTTGATATCTATTGTTACTCAATTTTACCTAAGCACCATGATCCTTGATACAAGATACAAAATCTTTCGTACTGTGTCAATTATTGTACGATTAGCAACACAAATAGACAAATTTGGGATCGGCCTTTCATTCCCATTAAAGAACTACTCCAAAAACACGGGTACAAATACTCCCACTACTACTTGTTTCATTGGGTTTCAAAGCCTTGTTTTTTGTCCAAATTCCAGAATGCAACAACATGATTCCAGAATTATAAATACATGCCTAAAAGGTACCATTCACTGCAGCTGGCGACAATTTTCACAGCACGGTAGGCGCGGCAACACATCAATTACTTCCCCATCTTCCATTTCCAACTGCAAAAAACCATAGATACAGTCAGAAATTGAACATGCACACCCATATACATATGAATATTTACACAGATGGAGATAGAGGTGGGGGAATGGGACCTCATCTGGAGTCTGCTCGGGTCCAAGACGATGGCCATTCCACAAAAAATTAAAGCAGCGAACATGCACTGAATATCGATCACAAACAGCAGTCATAAGCCTATTCAGTTGAGTGCTTTGCTTGATCTTGAAGTACACTGTGTGCGCATCACCCCGGAACTACAAAACATAAACCAAAACTATTTCCAGCATTGACCATTACATAGAAAAAGCATTGCCAGGGAAAAATTTGGAAAGTAAACTGAGAAAAACTAAAGGCATCTTCAGAGGTGTAAAGCATCACATAGCAGGTAACAATCCTCCTATGAAAGCGGTAAGTTAGTAACAACATCATCATATGGTAAACCATCATAAAACAATTAATCCATTTAGAAAGGTGAAAGTACTTAGCCAAAAAAAATAATAATAAAAAGAAAGGTGAAAGTACTTTAAAGCTATCATCATTACGTTTTTATTTTTTATTTTTTGGATTCACAAAGCATATTAGGTTTTACATTCACAAAAGAAACCCTAATTTTTGGATTAGTTTTCAAGAACTAAAGCTAAATCCTAAGAGAAAGAAAGACAGAGAGGGAAGGACCTGGCCATTGACTACAACATTGATCATGGCAGGACGGGCAGTGAGCTGATTGCGTGGTTGGACTGAAAATGCATCAATTACATCCCCATCTTTCATTCTCAACTAAACGAAAAAGCATTCAGTCAGATTTTACGAACTCCATAGTAAAAACTGCATTATTTTTTTTTTAACAGAGTAAAAACTGCATTCACAGAAATAGATACATGCCTGATCTGGAGTGTCCTCAGCCAAAACACAATGACCTTTATACACGAAACCAATATCATTGAACTCCAATGACAGTCGTTCACAGGAAACAACCATAACCCTCCTCAGTTGACTGCTTCTCATTTCATTGAAGTATACTTCATGCCCGTCCTTTAAAAAAAAATACAAATTACATTACAAAGTGCAAATGTGCAATAGAACATCCATTGTAAGCAAACTTTATGCCGAACAAAATTTTGTAAGGTAAATAGAGAAACAAAAGAGTAAAGGCATATATTGCTCATGAAACAGACAGTTCTTCTCTGATATTTAAGAAATTAAAATTTGTTTAAAGTTAATTTCTTTTCTGAGAAATCTGATGATAATTATCAAAATTAATGGAGCAATAATATGAAACAAATAAATGCAAAACATATTACATTAAACATTCAAAATCAAAACCACAAAGAGAAATTAACAATGTTTTCGATTATTGTTCCCGAAATTAACCAAAACCTAAACCCAGAGAGAGAAAGATAAAGGGATGGTCTGATGAGTTTACCGGGGACTTGACCTTGAGGTTGATGTAGGTAGGTGCCCCTCTATGTGATCCCACTAAACGTCTGCAAGCCTCAGCGTCCCCCATTTTCAAGTCTTCTCATCACTCTCCACTCTCCAGTGTTCACTTCCAACTTCGCTTTGGGTCTGAGCTTTCAAGTCTAGGTGTGGAACCATTTATGTTGGGAATTAAACACCAGAATTAATTGGACCTATTGTGGGCTGTTGACTAATTGGACCTGCTCTCCTTTGGACTCCTGTTTGCTGTTTGCTGCTCTCATTTAGCCTTGTGCCTTCTATGGAATTATCTTTTCTTCCAAAAAAAAACCATATTTATGTTGGGAAATGAACACCATAAATAAGGGCAATAATGTTACTTGACAGACTCAGTTGAAAAAGCAATGATGGACTACAGTGACATGATACAGTCACTTCTGAAGACTCTTGCATTTAAACTAGGTCTAGGTAGGGGTGGCTTCGGTTAGGGAACCGAGTTTTTTTTGGCTTTCCCGATACCGAACCGAAATTTTCGGGATATTAATTTTTGTTTCCGAAACCATCCCGATTACCGATTTTACCGAAATCCCGGTATCCCGAACTTCATCGGTCAGTTCCGGTCGGTAATGGGCCTCCCGAAATTGAGTTTGGGCCTATAAATTTACCCAGTTTTTTAGCCCAATACGAATTTTTTTCCAACTCTTTTGGCTGTTACTTTTTAATGTACATTCAAAAAAATGAAATTCATACTATCAAGTATCAAACAATCATAGTTTCCTGAATAATACCTCAACATTAAGCCTCAACTCTCAAGTCTCAACTCAATGGTTAAGAACTTAAGAATTGAGACTTAATGATTCTTGCTTGTTCTTTCATTTAGGTCCCTAACAGTTAACATTAGAAAAATACAAATAGAATATTAAGTTATTAACCTACTAAGCAAGCTACTAAAACTTCAAAAGTAAAACCTAAGTGAATATTTAGTTATTACAAGTTACAACACCAAATGTCCAAATGGACCAAATCAAATAAATACATAATGATCAAAATGACAACATGAGCAGAAATTTTGAACTTAATGGCCAGCAGCCCTGCATACAGTCCCCAAGCTCATTGTCCTGCAGTTGTAGCTGAATTCAAAGGTGATGCCCCCAAGCTCATTGCAGCAGTTTCTTGAAATCAAAGAAAACCAAACAAGTTAGTAATATAATCTATAATTGCAATCACAAATTAAAAGTGAAAGGATAAAAAAACTGAACCCTAAAACAATACTTAATTTTACCTTTCTCCAATTCTTCACATGACTGGTACAATTCCAGCTCCTCCTTTGTTGGTTCTCTATAAAAGTTTGGTTGCTCAGCTCTTAGCCAATCACTTGTGCATACAAGTGCTTCCACCATTTGGGGAGTCAATGAGCTCCTAAATGGATCTACAACCCTCTTGCCCAAACTAAAAGCATTTTCACTTGCCACAGTGGAGCAAGGAATGGCGAAGATGTCCTTTGCAAGCTTGGACAGAATAGGGTATGCATTTGCATTCACCTTTCACCATTGTGCAATATCAAAACCCTTAGTTAAGGGATGAACATATTTATCTGCCAAATACTTGTCTACTTCATTACTTATCATATCATTTTGTTCCTCCATTCTTTCTTGCATCACATGTGCAAGAATGTCATTGACAGCTTCAAATTCTAAACCCTCCATTGCTACCACACCATCTCCGACAGTTGTTTGGGAGGAAGCTGATTCACAGCCCTTATACTCGTCATACATCTTCATCAAAATTCTTTTCAATTCTGCAGTAATTGCAGCAACCTTTGCAGGTAGCATTCCCACCGTCTCAAAGGCTACTTTTTGATAATGCAGCTTCCATCTAGGGTCTAGGATATTAGCAATGATTATTATTTTATTGATGCCCTCAAAACTACCCCAATATTTGTCAAATTTTTCTTTCATTCCAGTGGCAACCCTTTGCAAAACAAGGTCTCTCCTATCAGCAATTTTTTTGTTAATTTCAGTTTGCAGCAGAACCATTTCAGAAAACAGCAAGTGTGTTGTTACATGTTTCTAAGCACTCATTTTGAGTGTGGACTCATAGAACTTCCCCAAAAAATGCACAAATGCTTGTGCATTTCTCCAATCATCCTCACATGGAGGGCCTACCCTCTTCTTACCCTTGTGATCTTTCTCTTCAAAGTAAGCTCTAAACTGGAGATCGTCATAAGACATCCTATCAAACACCTTCTCATATTTTAATGCTGCATCTAGCATTAAATAAGTGATGTTCCACCTGGTTATGACATCCAAGGGAACATTTGCATTTTTGTTCATGTGTTCTAGGATAGAAAACTCCCTGAATTTATCCAATCTACTTGAACTAGACCTAATGAATTTGACACAGTGCCAAATTGCCTCAATTCCATCCTCTAATTCATCAATCCCATCCTTCACTATCAAATTTATGATGTGACATGCACATCTGAGGTGCAAAGAATCACCACCAAAGGTTAGAGTGTTCATGCTACTAAGTCTCCTTTTCATGTAAGTAACAGCTACATCATTTAAACTAGCATTATCCACTGTAATAGTGAATACCCTAGTGATGTCTGACGTGTCGTCAAAGTGTGGTGGTGAAAGTATAGATTAATGACCGGGGGAATGTCGTACCCAAGGGATTGGAAGGCCCAAAATCCCTATAGGCGATACAATGCAACCAAGATGTATTAGCACTAGAAGTGGTGTGACAAGAGATGGACTATGTACTTAGAAGTGGGTATGTGCAACATGCAAGTGTAGTGTTCAAAGGGGTGTCACTCTTGAGTGACTAGTGACCAAAGCAGTGACCTAAAGTAACCATACTAAACTAGACAAACAAGTAAAGGGCACAAGTGAGTGTGCTTGATAGTGCAAATGTTGTTGAGGTGACAAGCCCAACAAATGTGTGTTTGTGATCAAATGGTGAAGGTGATTGGGGATTCCGAGTTAACTCTAACCCACTCCGATGAATCTCAAACCTAATGAATATGCAATGTTGAATAATTAACGAACTAAATTCCGTATCTTAGCCATGTTATGGTTCCAAGACCAGACCGAGTCTTAATCATCATCTCGTGCCAAATTGTGCTATTCACAACAACTTGAACTCCTACTCAATTAACCTAAGCCGTATTAAGGTCCCCAAGTTAATCAAGTAAGGCAAAGGACTTTAAGACTAGGAATTCAAACAAGAAAAGCCTAAAGCTCATACTCATCATACTCAAATGTCAACTGTCCAAGATTATTAAGGTGACTAATCTAAACAATCTCACACAATACAAGTTCAACACATGCTCAAGAATTAGTCTTATTCAATAACAAGCATCAAACATGATTAGATTGACAAAGAACATGTTCATCTTTCAATCACCATACATAAACATTAAGGTTCATCAATACATCATCATGGGCTAGGGCACACAACCCTAGCCCCCAATCTAAAGAACTACTCACAACTCATTGTCAAATACATCAATAATCTCAAATATGAAAGCATAAATACAAAGTGTAAAGTAAAGAGGAGTTGAGAAATGCTCAAGGTGGTGATAGCCAGCAACCCCTTGGTGACTCCAAGTATGTAGCAAGCCTCCTTGTGCTCTTCTCTTCTTCTCCAAACTCGAACTTGTCTCCTTGCTTCCAAATCCTTGAACTCTCAATGGATTGCAGCTTGTAGTGATGAAAGTCCGTGGAATGGTGGTGAAAAGTGGATGGGTATAGTGTATGGGATGTGTGGAAGATATTTCGTGAAGGGATCGAAGTGATTTGGGTAGTGGAAGGTGGAGTAAACTGAAGAACAAAAACAGGTCAGAAGCCCCGGCGTCCGGTCGTAATTGTGGCGTCTGGTCGGCAGGCTCGGATTCTGGGTTCTCTCAAAGGTTTTGAGAGAGAGAAAAGGGGTCTAAACTCTAGGGTCTCCGACTCTTTTTTAAGGGAAGTGTTTAGACATATATATGAAGCTAATTCAAGGGTTTGGATTCAAGGGGAGTGATCCTAGGGTCCAAAAATAAGATGCTACACATGTTGAAGGAAGGCTAAGGGACAAAATGGAAGGCTAAGGGACAAAATTGTGTGTAAGACAATAAGGACAGGATTTGGGGACCATGAGATCAGATTTGGGGCCAAAGGCTAAGAGACAAAATGGTAGCTTGAGCATTAAATGCCTTGTCTCTACTTTGAATTTGATTTTCCCCCCAAAGTATCTCAACAATCAAAGTGGGCTCTCCTTGTGGGCTTGGGCAGCTCATGGATGGATTTGAAGTGTGATGCCTTCGGGTTTGACCTCGGAGTTGACTATGTGTGGGCCCGGTTGACTTTGGTTGGCTTTCGTCTTTTTCTCGGGAATGCTCTTTTTGGTCCCGAAAATGCATTTTTTGTGCCGAATTACCTCAACTCACTTGAATGACCTAAAAACATTAAAACACAAGTTAAATGCGACAAACGGCTTTTGGAGTAGCTTAATTCTCGTGATTAGGAAGACAATTTGCACTATAATTAAGTGCAAATCAATGTCCCACTGCCGTAAACAACTCTCTAACACCCTTCCTATATCCTCCCCTTTGTGACTAGTTATTGAACAAAAATTAATGATCCTCTTGTGCAAATTCCAGTCACTGTCCATTAAGTGGGCAGTGACCACCATATAATTTATATTCTGTATTGAGGTCCATGTATCAGTTGTCACAGATATCCTAGATGCATTACAGGCCAATGTACTCATCATCTTCGCCTTTTCTATCAAGTACATTTCCCAAACACCCCTAGCAACTACCTTCCTACTAGGTTGTTTCCACCTTGGCTGGGCCTCATAAAGGAATTCCTTGAAACCCACACCCTCCACATGTCTAAAAGGAAGCTCATCCCTTATAATCATCTTAAAACAGGCCTGATCAATCCTTCCCTGATTGAAGGAGTGATATTGAGGGGCCCCTGTGACATTATCCCTAGAGATTGTGGTCTGACCTCTATCTAATACTTTCTCAAACAGAGGACTTGGCCTACATTTTCTCCCATGAAGCCACATTGAAGTAATCCCATTTCTACTACTGTTTGCAGGTACTACAGCCTCACAGTAATTACACTTAGCTTGTTCCCTATCTAGAGAACCATCAGCTAAAGTGCACCTAGTGAAACACTCTCACACTTTACTTTTACCTTTACCCTTACCAGCCTGATCAATAGCTTTTCTTTTTCCAGCCCTAATATTTGTAGGTTGTGCATCCTGACCAGTGGGATTAGGATTAGGGTTTTCAGGTTCCACTACATTCTGTTCTGGGATGCGGGGTAATTGTGTATTGTGATCTAGGTTTGGGGTACAGTTAGGGTTTCCAGGTTGCTGTAGATTACCAGCACTAACTAGATTAGATGTTATGGATGGACAAGAGCTGCCATCACTTGCAGCTCTGCTTGAAGAAGCCATAACTACAATGCAAAAATTAAAACTACAATTACACATCCAATTTACAAAAAAGAAAGTCCTTTTACACATTACACAAGTTAAAATATCCCAACATATTTAAGCATGCTAAGTACAATTAGGGTTTGTCACATGACTTTAACGCTAAACGCGCCTTAAACGCAACCAAACGTGTCGTCAAGAGTATGGAAGATAATAGTAAAACCGGGGGTTTTGTCGTTCGGGAATTGGCGGGCCAAAGTCCTAAGGCAACTAGGTAACTAGCTACTTAACACTAATGGGGAGACAAGGGATGAATGACTATGCAATAGCTATGTGGGATATGTACAAAGTGAAGTGTAGTGAGAAAACATTTGGTTGTTTTGAAAGTGACTTGTGACAATAAAGTAAGCAAGCAAGTAAATACTTAAGTGAAATGCAAGGTAATGAAAGTTTGATTGATTAAGTGAAAGGGGGCTTTGGGCCTCCCTAGTCCAATTCCGATGATTGATTTACTTAACAAACATGCACGTAATAATGATTATGGGTCAAATCCCGTACCCTAGCCGTACAAGGGTTCTAGGGCCATGGTCTTTTCTTTTGTATCTTCGTGCCATGCAATCAGTGGCGGAGCCAGAAATGATAGGCAGGGGGGGCACAAAACAAGAGTAACAAATAGCTAAAAAAAAAATTTGAAACTCAATCATGCAAATTTTGGAGTTTTTATTTTTTATTTTTTGAATTATCATATGTATACTTTTATTTAATTGTTTAGACCAAACGATTATGAGAAGAAGAAGCCCCGAAGGTAAATTTTTTTGTTTATAACTTCTAAAACCCACACCCCAAATTATTTATTTAATATTTTTTTATAGTCTTCTATTCTACTTGGGTTTTTTTCACCAACAGTGTCTGAACTCTTCTGCCCCGGCCAGAATGATACCCAACTTTTGAAAAGAGTCAATATGGTACCTGAACTCGTATTTTCTTATCAACTTCATACCTCCGTTACATTTACTGTTAGTTCAGTTAAAAAAACCACGTGAGAGTCACGTGGTTCCGTTTTTTTTTTCTTTTTCTTTTTCTTTCTTTTTCTTTCTCTCTCTCTCCCTCTCCGGTCATCTTCTTTCTCTTTTTTTCTTCTTTCTTTTTCTTTCTCTCTCTCGCTCCCTCTCCGGTCATCTTCTCCTTCTTCTTCTTTCTTTTTCTTTCTCTCTCTCTCTCTCTCTCTCTCTCTCTCTCTCTCTCTCTCTCTCTCTCGTTCTGTTCTGGACACCCGAAAAGGGCACCCATCGTCACTCCCTCTCCCTCTTCTTCAACCAACAACCACCAATTCATCATCAACATGGCAGCCCTCTGCCAATTTCATAGCCTTCAATCAAACTCCCATTCTCTGCAATTCCAATCATGGCAATCACCATGGACCATCACTGTCCTCATCAACCAGCAATTTAAACCACTTCTAGCTCCACTATTTCGATCACAGACCACACCCATAGCACTCAATTGCTCCGATTTCCTCTGGGCATCCACCGAGCTCAGCCTTGCACGGATTTCTCTCCTCTGCACCACCACCCACTTGCTTTGTCGCTCATCACAACGACGTCCACCAACACAGACCATCCCTGCCGGCGCTCCAAATCAGTTCTCCGCTACCTAGAACCTAGCACCTGCAGCGCCGCTCCCCGCCGCCTTGACGATGGGTGCCCTTTTCGGGTGTCCAGAACAGAACGAGAGAGAGAGAGAGAGAGAGAGAGAGAGAGAGAGAGAGAGAGAGAGAGAGAGAGAGAGAGAAATGAAGAAGAAGGAGGAGAAGATGACCAGAGAGGGAGAGAGAGAGAAAGAAAAAGAAAGAAGAAGAAGGAGAAGATGACCAGAGAGGGAGAGAGAGAGAAAGAAAAAGAAAGAAGAAAAAAAGAGAAAGAAGATGACCGGAGAGGGAGAGAGAGAGAAAGAAAAAGAAAGAAGAAGAAGAAAAAAAAAGGACAGGGATTATTGGATTAATACTCACGTGACCCTCACGTGATTTTTTTAACTCAACTAACAATAAATGTAACGGAGGTATGAAGTTGATAAGCAAATACGAGTTCAGGTACCATATTGACTCTTTTCAAAAGTTGGGTATCATTCTGGCCGGGGCAGAAGAGTTCAGACACTGTTGGTGAAAAAAACCCATTCTACTTTGACTAAAGTACCCGGACTCTTTAGTCATTTCCTTCTTTCTTTTGGTTTCTTTCTTTCATTTCTCTCTCTACTGCATCTCTTTTCTTTCTCCTCTCTCTGTTGCCGTCTCTTTTCTTTCATTTCTCTCTCCCCTGTTGCCTGGTTTTGCCCCTCTTATGCCTGATTTTGCCCCATCTTTGCTGATCCAAGCTCTAATCTTCCATATTATATATGAGCAAGAATAATTTCAGGGGGGGCACTTGCCACCCCTCGTCCCAACGTGGCTCCGCCCCTGCATGCAATGGTTCACAAAGCCTCTTAATCTAGACAACCTAAGCCATGCAATGGTTCTCAAATTGCTAAACTAAGGCTATGAGCTTAAAGACCTAGAGATTCAAACAAGGCAAGCTCATCAAATTCATTGTCCATTGTCTAGAGATAGTGAGGTAATCAATCTCACTCTCTCAACCAACATAGATTAAACACATGCTTTTAGAATTGATAAAGTTCCTAGACATGCATCTAACACATAATGAAATTGACAATGAAAATACCCATATCACATCACAAGCACAAATGTGTACATTAATCAAAACATCATCCTTGGGCTAGGGCACACAACCCTAGCCCCCAATCTTCAAAGACTACTCACTACTCATAACAAAACACATCATATTCCCAAATCTATATAGCCTAAAGACAAATAAAGAGTAAGTAGAGGTGAAGAGATGCTCAAGAGTAGAGGCCAGCTGATCCCTGCTGTCACCAAGGGGTTGCAACCCTCTCCTTGTGCTCCTTAGTCTCCTCCTTGCTTCCTCAAGCTCCAAGCCTTCTAGATTTTAGGTCCTTGATGAATCCCAAAGTGAGGATGAGTAGATGGGTGAAAATGGAGAGGAAAAGTGTATGGGGATGTAGTGGAGGGTGTATAGAGTAGGTTTGATGAAGGGTGTGAGGTGAGTTGAGTGGAGGAGGTGGTGGAAAATGGAGGAAGTAGACCAAAACAGACCCTCGGCGACCGGTAGCCAAGTATCGGCGAACGGTAGCCAAAGTCCGGAAATGGGTGATTTTGGCAAAAGTGAAGGAAAGGGAAAAATGGAAGTAGAAAGAATTTTGGGAACTTAGAGTGTTTAGGGTTTGTTGTCTGCTGAAAATGGGAGGTTTTAGGTATATATGTGAGGGGATAAAGGGCCAAGATGAAAATGGGATGATCCTAAGGTCAAAAACATAGATCTAGCTCACATGAAAATACCTAAATGTCATGGGGTAGGTAGGAATGTGCAAAGGCATTAAGGGCAAAGTGGTAATGTGTGTCAAGCATGCAAAATCTGAATTGGGACCATAGGGAGACAAAATGTGTGAGATGGAAGGCTATGAGACAATGTATGTGTCTAAGCATTAAATGTTTTGTCCCCCCATTTTGAATTTGAATATTTTCTCACCACCAAAATGCCTCAACCAATAAAAGGGGCTCTCCTAGTGTCATTGGGAGAGTCATGCATGAGTTTGAGTGTGATGCCTTCGGGTTGACTTTTTGGAGTTGACTATGTGGGCCCAGTTGACATCGGTTGAATTTTCGGCCTCTTCATGGAAATGCCTCAAAAGCTCCCGAAATGCATCCGTTTTGTCCAAGTTTCTTTTCTCCCATATGAACCTACAAAATGAGATAAACAAGGGTAAGTGACATTATTGGGCTTATAGGAAAGCACAAAACAAGCACTTAGGAGCACTCTTTATACATAAAATATGTATAAATCATCAGAACTTTAACAGTTTATCATCATCAAATTAGCTTCATCATCCCATTCATCTTTAACAGTTTATCATCATCATTTATCATCATCAATTCAGCTTTAACAGTTCACATATTCAATTCCAGTTTATTAATACCAGTTCACATATTCAATTATAGTTTATTAGTACTAGTCATTAATACCATATTACCATTCAGGCAGTTCACAACTTCACATATTCAATTACAATTACAGTTACAGTTTACTAATACCAGTTCATTAATACCATTTAGGCAGTTCACATATTCAATTACAATTACAGTTTATTAATACCATTCACATGTTCAATTACAGTTTATTAATACCAGTTCACATATTCAATTACAATTGATTAATATCAGTTCTAGCAGTTCACATATTCAATTACAATACCAGTTTATTAATATCATTTAACTTTCACTTTAAGCATTCACATATTCACATAATCTCATTTTTTCAATACCAGTCACATATTCATACATTCACATATGCATCGATACCACATCAAATAAATTAAGGTTCGATGGACTTACGTAAAATTTCCAAAACGTTTGCTCCTAAAGACAAATCAAATCAACGTTTGCTCCGAGATCAGCCCCTTCTTAGCTTTTTCCTACCAACAAACAAATCACAAATCAAGTCAACAAATGCATAATCAAAATTGCATCAGTACCATATTGTTATTCACAAAAGCATTATCAATTATACTTTCATATTCATCATCAATTCACAAAAGCATCATCAATATCAATTCATCATCAGTACCATTATGCACTTTCATATTCACTAATTCATAGTTCATTATACTTTCTTTCTTTTTTATTAAAAACATAAAGTAAAAACCAAAGTAAAAACCAAGAGCCAAAAATTGTTTTCATGGTTTCATATTCACAGTTCACAGATCACAGATCACAGCTAATCACATTCATAATCACAAAGCCAAACAAAAACCCTTGCATTCCAACCCTATACACTCCACAAACCCTAGACAAAAACCATGTACCCTAGACGTCATTATGCACATTCACAGTTCACAGTTCAAATCTTCCTCATCAAATCACAACAATATAATCAATTCATCATCAGCCTCATATTATTTTTCACAAAAGCATCATCAATTCGACAATAGTACTAACAGACTAACCAATTATTTTTCGCAAAATCAGTGCCAAATCTTCCTTCGTGGATTCTTATACTTGTCGTCTTTTCCTACCAATGAACAAACCCAAATAAACAATAGTTAGAACTTAGAACTGTTAGTAAACAGAATTAACAAATAAAATTAACACATATCATGAAAACAAAAGAACTCAACAGAATCAAAAGGAAGCATATTTCACCTTTTTTATGCAAGAAATGAAGCCCTTGTTAACACCAGAACAAGAACTATCTCACTGTCCCAAATTTCGAAGAATTAGGGTTTCGAAATTTGGGGTTTTCAGAGATGGGAGAATCGAAGACCTACATGTCGAATCGAGGTCGGGTTTGTTGGATCGAAGGTTGATTACGGTTCGGGGAATTCATTTTTGTGAGTGGTTTGAGGATTTTTGGCCGGAAAATTCAGAGATGGGAGAATCGAAGACCTAGATGTCGAATCGAGGTCGGGTTTGTTGGATGGACGGTTGATTACGGTTCGGGGAGTTCATTTTTGTGAGTGGTTTGAGGATTTTTGGCCGGAAAATGAGCCGATCTATGGGTTCTATCGGAGGGTTAGAGAGAGAGAGGGGTCGAGCGTGGTTGAGGAGAGAGAGAAGGGTCGGGCGAAATGAGGGGAAAGCTCTAGGGTTCGACCGTTTCACCCGAAATCAACGGTCCATATTCCCCCCGTGTTTTTTACTTTTAATCCAATGGTCAGAAAACCTCAGAAACATATAAAAATTTAAATAAAAAATATAAATTGTAAATATGGTCGGTCGGTCGGGAATTCCCGACTATTTTGTTTTGGGAGTACCGGTACCGAACCGAACCTTGTATTTCGGTTCGGGAATACCGTACCGGAAGTTCGGGAGCCGATTTTTTGGTTTTTTCTCGGGACGGTTCGGTCGGGAATCGGTCGGTTCGGTAGTTTTCGGTAAAAAAAGCCAGCCCTAGGTCTAGGTCTCCCCTTACTCCCTTAGGTTTATGGATTGTAAATTTGTTATTGAAAAAATATAGAGGAAATGCTTTAAAACCCCCTGTTTTAGAGTTCATAATCCATTAAGCCCTTCTTTTTTCATGATTTCTTTTTAAGCCCTTTTCTTAAGTTTTTTAATACAATTTTACTGTTTTAACCTTATGAACACCAAAATCTCATCTTCATATTCATTCGCTTCAAGTCCTTATTGGCGTCGACTCATCGATCCTCCGTTGCCGCTCAGCTTGTCTTCCTCCACCACGCCGTTGACGTCCTCAGAGTTCTTCCTCTTCCGGTCACTCACAATCCTCGACTTTTGCTGCTTCCTCAGCTCAGCGATATCGCAGAGGAAATCATTCTCCGCTATTTCAAATCCTCTGTGATTCTTCAGGTAATTTTTTTAATTTTTTTTCCCAATCTCTGTTTCAATTTTCCTTCTGATCCGAACGACGTTGTGTCCAATCTCCGTCGCCGATCAGAATGGACTATTGTACACGGTGTCGTTACCTCAACAACTCGTTTTCGTTTTACTTGCTCTGTCCTTTGATTGCTTGGACTGGACTTGAATTGAAACGTTGTTGAGCTCACTCGTTTTGACGTCCGAGTTGAAACGAGTTGAAGCTCTTGAACCGGTGCTTTTGATTTTGATTCTTGGTTGATTGCTGCCAAAAAAAACAGATCTAGTGCGGGAAATGGGAATTGATCAATTGATTGATTTCTGAGTAGCCGACAACTTTATCAGGATTCTTTTGCTATGGTTTTGGGATCTAGTGCATGAAACTTTTTGCAAATTTTAGTTTTATTTTCCCCTCATTTTCTTTAATTCTTATGCTACCAGGTCCCAAGGATTCAATAATTTCAACCATATTCATCATATTCAATTTACAATTCTAAGGCTTTCTCAGCAACCAAACGGTGTGTTAGCCATTAACATATGCATCTACGGATATAGACATCAATGGCTTGTATATAAATTTTGTATCACAAGCAAATCTCATGTTCAGTTTTGTGTTGACTTAAGTGAATTAGAAAATTTCTTGTTTAGTTTGGTAGTTACTGGTAATGTATCTGCTAAGCTCAGTTTTGATTGATAAGCTATCTATTTTACTTGTATGCTAAGCTCAATTTGGATTTCCTCCTCTTCTAAATATGAGGATGGGAACTGATGTTTGATTTCCTATACAATTGCAGGTCATGCTAAAGACCAAGTGTGATAGAAGATGGGTGCATCAACTTTGAGAGTTTAAAGAGGAGGCAATAGTGTTTTGCTAAACACTTTTTAGTTCTTATTTGGTTTCCTCTTAAGATATATTTACCATAATTTTGTAAAACAATGAATCATGAAATTTCTAGTTTTGTATAACTAAGACCTTATTTTATGTGTCTTGTACTCTATGATACAGTTAGTGACACAACTAGTGATACAATTATATTATCAGTTTCTAGTGTACAATTAGTGATATATCATGTTATACAATTAATGATACACTGTGTGATACACATGTAATACAATAGTATTACGTGGAGGGCTCTGATACACATGTGATACAGTTGTGATACACATGTGATACAGTTGTGATACACATGTGATACAGTTGTGATACACATGTGATACACATGTGATACAATAGTATTACGTGGAGGGCACTGATACACATGTGATACAGTTGTGATACACATGTGATACAACAATATTACTTGGGGGGCCCTGATACACGTACACCTTGTAAGTTCTGATACACTTGTGATACAGTTTCTGATACACATGTGATACAGTTGTGATACATATGTGATACAGTTGTGATACACATGTGATACAGTTGTGATACACATGTGGTACAGTTGTGATACAATTGTGATACACTTGTGACACACATGTGATATACTTGTGATACAGTTTCTAATACACATGTGACCTCCTAAATGAAATGATCAGTTTACCATTAGAATTTGTGATACACCTATGACACAACTGTTATACACATGTGATACAGCTGTGATACACGTGATACAGTTGTGATACACGTGTGATACACATGTGATACACGTGTGACACACATGTGATACACTTGTGACACACATGTGATACATTTGTGATACAGTTTCTGATACACATGTGACCTCCCAAATGAAATGATCAGTTTACCATTAGAATTTGTGATACACCTGTGATACACCTGTGATACACATGTGATACACCTGTGATACACTTGTGATACAGTATTATGTGGCGGACCCTCATACACATTGTGATACTGTGATACACTTGTGATACACGTGTGATACACATGTGATACACGTGTGATACACATGTGATACAGTTTGATGTGGCGGGCCCTGGATCCCGATGGTGATTTTTGAAAGAAAAAAAAGGAGTAAAAATGTGTTTTGGTGATACTGTGATACACATGTGATACACATGTGATACACCTGTGATACACATGTGATACACCTGTGATACACATGTGATACACCTGTGATACAATATTATGTGGCGGACCCTCATACACCTTGTGATACTGTGATACACCTATGATACACGTGTGATACACATGTGATACAGTTTGACGTGGCGGGCCCTAGATCCCGATGGTGATTTTTGAAAAAAATGGAGTAAAAATGTGTTTTGGTCATACTGTGATACACATGTGATACACGTGTGATACACATGTGATACAGTTTGATGTGGCGGGCTCGAGATCCCAATGGTGATTTTTAAAAAAAATGGAGTGATACACATGTGATACACGTGTGATACAGTTTGACGTGGCGGGCCCAAGATTCCGATGGTGATTTTTGAAAAAAATGGAGTAAAAATGTGTTTTGGTGATACTGTGATACACACGTGATACAGTTTGACGTGGCGGGCCCGGGATCCCGTTGGTGATTTTTGGATAAAATGGAATAAAAATGTGTTTTGGTGATACTGTGATACACATGTGATACAGTTTGACGTAGCGGGCCCGGGATCCCGATGGTGATTTTTAGAAAAAATAGAGTAAAAATGTGTTTTGGTGATACTGTGATACACATGTGATACAGTTTGACGTGGTGGGCCTGAGATCCCGATGGTGATTTTTGAAAAAAATAGAGTAAAAATGTGTTTTGGTGATACTGTGATACACATGTGATACACGTGTGATACATATGTGATACAGTTTGACGTGGCGGGCCCGGGATCCCGATGGTGATTTTTGAAAAAAATGGAGTAAAAATGTGTTTTGGTGATACTGTGATACATGTTGACGTGGTGGGCCCGGGATCCCGATGGTGATTTTTGAAGAAAAAAAATAGAGTAAAAATGTGTTCTGGTGATATTGTGATACACATGTGATACACGTGTGACGTGGTGGACCCAGTGTTTAAGTGAGTAAACATGTTTCATAAGGGAAAAGGGTAATTTAGGTAAGTAAAATTTACATATAAGGAATAAAGGGTTTAAAAAGAAATGAAAAAAAAAAAGGGACTTAAGAGGAACAATCTTATTAGAAAGGGACCTTATAGGAAGTGGCCCAAAAATATATATATAAATTAGATTCGCCGATCCATCCGTATAAATTGATAATATGCATTATTTACTTTAAAACTAAAAATTATGTTTTTGAAATTGAGTAATCAATCACTAACCAAAAATTATCACTTGTATCAACTTTAACATTTTTTATGATGTATAGTTAGATGAGACTCGTATTTTTTAATGATGACGTTTTCCATGTGAATTATTGTAATGTTGCTTGAGGTTTTGGAACTACGTCTTCCTAGATGTACTCTTCAACCATCAATAAAATAACTCAGGCGTGAAGATAAGCCTCCCAACTTGGGAGTTCTAAACTTTGGTATTTCAATCTTTGGTATTACTGACTTTACAATAGGTGTTCTAAATAACAAAACATCTTTAAAAATTTTTAAAAAAAAATTAACAATTTTTGGCATGAAAAATGATTTTGTGCAAGAACATGAGTACATGACCATCTCTTAACTACACTTGAGAAGGTCACTCAACAATGGTATTGGAGGGGTGGTGCACAATAAACAAGGTCTTGTTTTGGGAGGCTTGGAGGTTCCGTTTGTGTGAAAAAGGTTTTTTTTTTTTTTGAGCAATGTGTGAAAAAGGTTATTGAGACATAAGCGTTACTTCAAGGTTTGAAGCTTGGTAACAATGTTACCAACTAAAGTTAGTCAACTAAGACATGAAAAGAATAGGACGAGCGTTTACGCTCTCACCCTCAAAAACATAGCGGCCCCAATGTTGGTGTCGAGCACCTTGAGTGTGGCCGTGGCCATCAATATAACTTTCTCGATCGCCTCATGAGATCTTGTTTCTCCGGCCTCTTGGCTGGGGCATTCAGGTGGAGGCATCGGGAATTCCTCTTCACCTTTGGTCGTTGGATCTTGGATCTGCTCGGGAGGACCTGATTGGTTTGCATGTCCGACCCTCCAAAGGTTTACAAGCCTAGCTTCCTTTCTCTGGGTAAAGTGGCAATCGCTGATGATAACAGAGCGCGAGATGCAACCTACTGTTTGTTCAGGATCGATGATTTAGGCCTAAACGAGGTCGCCTGAAAGGTTTGAGGACAGTCACACCGACCATTTATTTCCAAAAAAAAAAAGCAGTTGCAAAGTGTGTTATTGCCATTTAAAATTTCAAGGTAATTGCTGTTTGCATATGTTGAATTCACATGAAAAAATTAATAAGTATCTGTACCTTTTGCCTAATCAAATGAAAACTGCAATTTTAAATAAAATGCTTGATCAAGTTGTTTTCATAATTATACCAATAGTAGTATCTATATCTTGAACATGACTCATAGTTAATAAACATGCAATCTAGACCTCATGAGTAATCATACATAGATTCTGCCTGTGTAAGATTTACTTCAGCACAAAAAAGTTGTCTTTTTAAAGACCTTTTTTTTTGGCATGTTAATGATTAAAAAGAAACAGAAAAAGCAAAGTCGCATCCCAACTCAAGTTCTCATCATGAAACACTTACCCTGCTGGAAGACACAAGATATAGGTTCTCGAAAAAATCAGAGAGTTTCATAGCTGGTTCCAGAAGTACGATTATGACCTTGCCTACTCCACCCATGACTGTAAACTGTTAGGATTTGATGAGAATTAATTAAGAAAGGTATGTCCTAGTGGGACTTAATTGGTTAAACTTCCTAATTGGACATGGTGTAAGTGTCAAAATTTATTCCTTCCGGGAATAGTCTTTTCTCCTGTATGAGAAAGATTGCTTTTTCCTGCAACCAATTGGATTATAATTGGTACACATCAACTTGTAAGACCTTCTGCTATTTTCTTTCTCTGCTCGAATTTATTTGAAGTCACACTCCATTGCTTAACTTGTACGAAGTCTGTCACTCTGTCTTATTAACTGTCCTTATTATGTACTGAAGCATCAAGAGATTACATGTGCATTTGCAAATTCGGACTAAAACTTTCAATCGTATAAAATATAAATAAAACTTTTTAATTAAGATTTCTAGTTTCAATCCTAAGTAAAGTTTGATTGCTTTTGTTTGTTCGGAGATTGACTTGTTTAGTTTGTTTCAAACTAATAAAGATACAGATTCTTTATCTAACCGTCTTAGCATATCTATAATTTATGGTACGGTTTGCATCAAGCCATCAAGTCTATATATATGTATGAGCATATGAATTAAAGAATTAGCAGATAAAAAAATACATCTCTCTCTCTCTCCTAGGGTTAGGTTTCTCAAGCACCTTGTCAACGACTCAACGTACGGCTCCCTTAGGGTTTTCGGCGGAGAATTGGGCTCCTTCCTTGAATCCTTTACTCTTCTTGGCTGGATCTAGCATGGAGGGAATTATTTTTGGAATCTCAAACATTTTTGTATAGATATACAAGATTTACGATCCGAACATACTAGAGTTTAAGATCGGCTCGTTCTCCTAACGACCTTAATATTGAGTTCAAGGCTTGTTTCTAAAGGCATCAATAAGAGATAATTGACCATGGTTTAAGAGAGAAAAACAATAAAAAATAAATAATTATGTAGACTAATCAGAGTGATCCGTCACATATACTACGTGGCTTGATAGACTTATGGAAAAAAATTTCCTTCAATTGTGTAAAGGTAAATTGGGAATAAGAAGGAGAAAGGGACTTTTGGTAAATTGATGAATCAATTTGGGTGGCGTTGAATTGATGAACCAATGCAAAGGGGAACTAAGTCAAGAGTTTTAGCACTTTTCATAGCACAGATGGGGAACAACGAAGGGGTGGGTGGGATGCTCAAGGAAGAAGCTAGATTATGGTTTAAGTTTAGTTTTTGATTTTTTTATTTCATAAATTATATAAATTCCAGATCATCACTTTCTCCATAACAAGATTAATATGGCTTCGGTCATGTCATTTGGTACTTAAATTTAGTAATATCTCAAACATTTTCGTATAGATATACGAGTTTTACAATTCAAATATGCTAAGGTTCAAAACCGGCTTTAAGTTCAAGTGCTCTTTTCTTTTACGAATATGAGCCAAACGAGCTAAACAAAAGCCGAACTTGAACTGTATCGAGTCGATTTACAACTCTAGCTAGGGTTCTCTTTGCACTGTTCATTTTGAGTGGGCCGACTATTTATCCGGTTGGACATTCAGTTTGCTTGCTTTGATGACGATTTGCTTGCAAGTTCATATTCAAAATTGCTTAGGAGATGTTTTTGATCATAGTGAAAAAATAAAAACTACATTTTTTTTTTGGGGGTGGGGGGCGGCGGCGGTTCAAATCAACATACTTTAATTTGTTATGATGATCGATGAATGAGTAGTGTTTTGTTCCCACTGAAAGTCATCAATCGACAAAAGATCGAGAGCAATGCGCAGCATGCTAAAAATACTAGTACTGCTCGATCTTAATGTTTTATTAATTGGGTTAAATGTCAAACTTGAAAGCCTTGTTCACATATGCAACGTACCAAACCAAAACGAAATTAATATCTCCATGCCAATTTCTTAGTGGGGAAGACACCAAAGTCCCAAAAATACAAAGTGGGCAGATCGAGCTTAATTATCAAGGCAGCAAACTTACCAATATGCAGGCATGCATGTATCTTCTGATTAATTTGTTTTTGGTGAACAGATCGAAATTACAATCTACCGACCACCCTCATAAAGCCGTACATACTTGAGAACAACTAAGTTCACCTGTGCCCTAATTACAATGGCGGAGTTAAGAGTATACTTATCCAGTTACAGCCTTGTAAAATTTACACTCGAATAAAAATAACATATATATACTTTGTATCATTATGTCATATTGGCACAGTGGTACATAAGCTTGTTTAGCACTTGCTATGGTTGGGTACTTGGGTAAGCCCCCTTTTTTCTTTTATTTGGTTCTGGTGGACAAAAAAAAAAACACACATATTGTAGGCGCGCTACCCCAACAATACATTAATTGTTTATAAGGACAAAAGATAAATTTATATGTTACTTTTGAAAATTAGCTGTGAATTAATCAATTAAATAGCTATAGGTAAGGTGTCTTGCTCGATAAGTCTTGTGGGCATGCAATGATTCAATTCCCGGCCATTTCTTCCCAACTAAACTACCTACTTTACTTCTAACGTATTTAGAAAGGAAAGCAAATTAATGCCATATATATTGTTGTTTTGCTTGTAAAAACTGCATACTGAATTACTGATCATGACCTCAAGTAAGTGACCTAATTATCGATTAAATGAAAGACAATGACTACTACTAACTAACACATTCCGATCAGTGACCTAATGACACATTAACTGAAAGTCAATAATTACTAACCAACTCATTCCGATTCTATGACTCGTGGAAAATTGAAAATCGATCTACGGAACTATATTTGTAATCTTGGTTACTATGTACAACATACGTGTAAGCTAGGTAACAATTTTGGTTAATTACTATCGTGCATGATCAGTTAGAGAATAGATGCGAGAAGAAGAGAGCTTCTATCATACACCGAGTCATAGCACTTACAAGAAAATTGTTTTTTATTTTATTTTGCAAGACGTGTTCTTCAATTATTATTTTCTTTAGACTGCATTGTCATGTTTCATGATCTGTAGCTAGCCAACATATTCTATGATAATGATCGATGACTGACTTTGCACTGAGACCAAAAATACTTATGTAGGTGTCTGATTTTTTTTCAAACCAATTGTTGAAATTCATGACGTTGTAGATTGATTTTCTACTGTAATTTCAACTCTATCCGGCTATAAATGGGTAGGCTGTTGTAGCTAAAGACGAATGAGGTTTCTTGGTTTCAGATTACAGAGATGTTAACGTTCATTTTTCGACCAAGTTAAGCAATTTCACACAAATCGCCGTTATGCTATTTTAATATATAGTTCATGATGTAATATTAGAATTCCTCACACAACCGTACTCAAGTGTAGGAGTAAGGGAATGATTAATGGAATTAGGTGCTAGTTATGTTTTTTGTTTTTGTTTTTAGCTCCCTTCATGATTTGACTTTATAATTATATCTGTAATTTGAGTTTTGTACAAAAATTGAACCAAGCATTGTAAAACACTATTTTCATATATTTTAGGACTGGCGGGTGAGTGAGCTGTCAGTGCGAGTTTGGTGACGGTTATTGACCCGCTCGAGCATTGATTGGTGCTTCTTTTGGAGAGCTGGGTTTAAATCCAGGGTAGGGTTTGATGAGAGAGCTTCTGCTTCTTCATTCTCCATTGATGGCAACGATTGGGTTAAGAAACCTACGCAGAATGACAGTAAAAGAGCGAACTGGGAGATAGAGAAGACGTAAAAATTTAAAAATTTGTTATCGCTATAATTTTAGCGATTGTTGTAAACGTAGAGAATTTTGTTTTCTCTCTTGTCACTATTTCTAAAATAGAGATAGGTATAGGAAAACTGTTGGAGCAAAAATAAGCCCATTTTTTTCTAAAGTAGGGAAAAAATAAAATTTGGGGAATCTCTTGGAGTTGTTCTAACAGTACGTAATAGCGAGTCAGTTTTTTTTTTTTTTGAGAAGGTAATAGCTAGTCAGTTAAGCAACTAACGTTTTCGAAAAGAAAAAAAAACATATATGGAAACGGTGCATCTTGTATTGGATGGTAATGGAAACATGAATTACGTATGGAAATGAAATGAAAAGAAAGAAAGGTACGTGCCATTGATATGCCAACAAGAAGAACATGTATTGACAAAAAAAAACAAGAACAACATGTATAACAATGCACGCATGCCCTCAAACAGGCAAGAGCTAGCAGACAATCCAACGTTCACATTTAAACATGTAAGTACCAAATAATTATCAAACGTTCACATTTTAGGGCCAACAATTGAGCTCTCGCTGAGTTTCACCTAAAACATCATCATTCTAATACCTAAGGTAAATGTGGATTAGGTGGAAGTTTAGTTTTTTTCTGCTCTGTTTAGCCAGGTTTTAGCTATGTAGGTTTCCCTTTAATGAATTTCTCGTTGCCAAAAAAAGGTAAAGCAAGAAACTCATACCATGCAGCACCATATTCCCAACAGTGACAAGTCGGCCACCAAACTACAAACCCCTCAGAGGCTCAGATCAAAACACAACCGTCTGATCCTATAAAACGACACGTGTTACGCTTAAGAATAAGTAGAACCCACTGATTAGATGGGGTAGGAGAACCACAGTAGAATAATTAATTCACCCGGCAGAAAATTGAAAGAAAACGGTCATGTCTTTGTGGGCTTCCGGCCGTTGCGGGATGTGTACGAAGTAATGGAGGTGGGGAAAAATTTACAGGCTAGCTAGATAAGATAAGCTCTCCCATTTTCACTATTGCCACTCCTTCGTGGGCCCACGCCGCATTTTTCCCACTAACCCACTCCCTCCTCAATCCCCATAATTACTTTCTTCACTATATAAAACTTCGTCTACACAAACCAATCACCAAACCTTAATTAAAACCTCTCATCAGCTCTCTGCTTCTTTCACCAGAACCAGAGAAATCGAAAATGACCACCTTCACATTCCCAGTTTTAGCCTCACTGCTACTCTCAATCTTCTCCGTCTTCGCTTTTGCTGCTGGTATGTATACAATTCCATACATTTACATGCATGCAAATTTTGTACTGAATTAAGTGCATGGTTATATATATTGATTTGTATCTGTTTTTGATTTGCAGAAAAGGGTAGTATCGGAATTAACTACGGCCGAATAGCGAACGATCTACCAGCACCAACCAAGGTGGTGGAGCTACTCAAATCCCAAGGCATCACCAACGTCAAGCTCTACGACACCGACTCCTCCGTGCTCACAGCCTTGGCCAACTCCGACATACGCGTCGTCGTTTGTCTACCCAACGAGCTCCTCTCCTCCGCCGCAAACGACCAGTCGTTCGCCGACCAATGGGTCCAATCCAACATCTCCCACTACTACCCCAAAACCCAAATCGAAGCCATTGCCATCGGCAATGAAGTCTTCGCCGACCCCAATAACACAACCAACTTCCTCGTACCCGCCGTCAAAAACATCCACACTTCCCTCAAAAAGTACAACCTCGACTCTTCCATAAAGCTCTCTTCCCCAATTGCCCTCAGCGCTCTCCAAAATTCCTACCCGCCTTCTGCCGGATCCTTCAAACCCGACTTGGTCCAACCCGTCATCAAACCCCTTCTGGATTTTCTGAACCAAACCGGGTCGTATCTGATGGTTAATGCGTACCCGTTTTTCGCCTACGCCGATAACTCCGATAAAATCTCCTTGGACTACGCTCTGTTTAAGCAAAACCCGGGAAACGTGGACTCGGGTAACGGCCTGAATTACTTGAGTTTGTTTGAGGCCCAATTGGACGCTGTTTCCGCTGCCATGTCAGCAATCGGGTACCACGACGTAAAGATGGTGGTGACGGAGACGGGCTGGCCTTCGAACGGCGACGAGAAGGAGATTGGCGCAGGCAAGGCCAATGCGGCGTCGTATAATGGGAACTTGGTGCGGAGAGTGTTAACGGGAGCTGGAACGCCGTTAAAGCCTCAGGACCCACTCAACGTCTACTTGTTCGCTCTCTTCAACGAGAATCAGAAACCGGGCCCCACATCGGAGAGGAATTACGGGTTGTTTTACCCGGACGAGAAGAAAGTCTACGACATACCACTCACAGCAGCGGAGCTCACTGACGACCAGTCAACGCCGGCCAATGAAAGCAAGACTCAGGTGACGACGCAATCGGCGGGCAACACGTGGTGCGTGGCGAACGCGAATGCGGGAGAGGAGAAGCTTCAGGCCGCACTGGATTATGCTTGCGGAGAAGGAGGGGCGGATTGCCGTCCGATTACGGATGGGTCGACGTGTTTCAATCCCAACACGCTTGAGGCGCACGCTTCGTATGCGTTCAATAGCTATTATCAGAAGAATGCACGGGGAACTGGAACCTGCAATTTTGGGGGTGCAGCTTATGTTGTTACTCAACCTCCTAGTACGTTTTCTGTTCTCTCTTGCTCTTTAATTTTTTCCAACTTTTATCATGTTTCGGAGTAACACATAATATTATTCATTTGTTCTTTAGTCTAATAATTGGGGGCTGTTCTTTGTTGCAGGGTATGGGGTGTGTGAGTTCCCAACAGGTTACTGAAGGAAGAAGCATAGCTCTTTGGACAATAATTATTCAGATGGAGTTTCAGATTGTTTAGGGTTAGCTTAGGATTTTAGGGAAATTGAATTGAATTTTATTGCATTTGGAATTATTATTATTATTTTTATTAAAGAGATTAATTAGATATGGTGGTTATCAGTTTGTTTGACTTGTAATTACTATCATTTCCTATTAATTATATTGATTTCTGATCTCAATCATCTATGCGTTTGCTTCTTCCTTTTGTCTTCTACGATTATGTACTGGTAGTTAAATATTATATATGTTGGATGAGATAAACATCAATTAGCTAATGTGATCACGGTTGGGTTTTTTCCTTTGCGTATGGGATCGATTTGAATCATTTGATATCAAAGCTAGTGTTTACTCGATCAGATAAGAAAGACTGGTGAATTGGTGATGTTTGATTTTGTTTCAACCAAGTTGTCGTGCAAGTCTAGCTAATGAAAGTTTTAGTTGAATACTTGAGGGGTTGGACTCTGGTTTAGTAAAGGCTACTAGGCTAGAGCAAGTTTCGTTGAGATTACAAGTGGATTAGATTTTGGGTCTACACTCCTAATTTTCATCAGTTCACCCAATTTTTTTTCAAAAGTTTTGAAATTATTATAAGGAGTTGTTATTAACATACCCAAAATCTCAATGTTGGAAGAAACCCACTGTAGGTTACATCAAGTTGAACGTCGACGCGGCGTTGATCCAATCTCAATCTCGGGAAGGTTTGGGTGGAGTTTTTAGAGATGAAGAAGGTAAGTTTCTTGGGTGGTTTTCTTCATGCTCAAAACCATATTACTTCAGCTAGTCATGCAGAGATCCTAGCTTGTTTGCATGGTGTCCAAGAATTGCAATTAATCCCAAAAGGAATGGTTCCTTCGTTAATTGAGTCTGACTGTTTAGTGGTTGTTCAGTTAACTCATCAACAAAATATTGGTCTAGTTGGGTTTTCTTGTTGAAGATCTTTGTGACCTTCTTGCACAAGCTTTAGCAGCGAAACTTACACATGTGCGATGATCAGCTAACGAGGCAGCTCATCTTGTTGCTAGGTATGTTTTGCATTTAAATTTGTCTAATGTTTATATTACGACTGCCCCTATAACTGTGGAGGTTATTTTGCAATATGATTGTAACAATCCTTAATCAATGAATCCATTTTCCCTTAAAAAAAAAACATACCCAAAATCTCAATTCACACACTCTCTTATTTTAATTTTAATTTTTTTCAGTTCAACTTTCCATTGTAAATTGTCCTAATTACCCTCCTTTGCAATTCCCTTGAAGTTATTTCAGATCTCATGTCTTTTTTTTTTTGGGTGAAAACAAACAAACAAGAAGACCTAGCTTGCAGTAGAAGCTGCGCTGATCATGCGCGGTCTAGCAAGACCAGCCATGTCATCTAGGATAATAGGGGCAACAAACTCAGGCGCAGACTGCAACTTTCAAAGACCAATCTCCTGCTCAAAGCTCTTCTTGACAAGACAGTCAGCCGCCATATTCCTTTCCCGGTGGATGTGGTTAACAGTGCAAACCCTGAAGTTGCTCATGAGTTGCAGACAGTTGATCACCAAAGTTCCCAAAGGATGAAGCTTCACCTCAGAACAATAAATAAGACTAATAAGAACAACCGAATCTGATTCCACAATAATGTGATTGATTCCCATCTCCCTAACAAGTAGGAGATCAGAGAAGATGCCCCAAGCTTCAGCATGTAAAACCTCACCCTTGAGAATGTTTCTCATAAAACCATTGCACGAGTTGCCATTACAATCTCTAATGCGCACCTATCCTTCCATCTAGGGACTTGGTACCATCAATATTGAGTTTATAAGAGCCAGAATTAGGCTTTTGCCAACTAAGGAAGCAGACACTAGAAGTGGATGAGCGATCAACTTTCTTGGTGGCTTCTTCCCATTCAGAAATGTACTGCATAATGGTAGTAACAACATTATGAGGGCCCTGGAAGCTCTCATCAAAAATATATTTATTGCACCATTTCCAGATGAACCAACAAATAAAAATGAACATATGAGACCAGTAAACATTCTGAAATTTGCAGTTGGTTTGACTTGTAATTACTATCATTTCCTATCTATATATAGATTTCTTATCTCAATTATGAATCATCTATGCGTTTGCTTCTTCCTTTTGTCTTCTACGATTATGTACTAGTACGTAGTTAAATAGGCTACGGCTAAATGCACCTCACGTAGGACCCACTAGACCCCAAAATCAATTTTTTTTCTAAATATTTCTATTTTGCCTCATCTCTTCTCTCTACACCCCACAATCTTCATTTTCAGAGCATGTGCATCCATAAAGCCTAAAAATTAAAGTCTAAACTAAAATTTAAGCTCCAAAAGTGACACTATTCATCAATTTAGACTTCTCATCACTTTTGTATTTCCACCCATAAAGTCTAAAGTATAAGGTCTAATTTGTTAATTAGCCTTTGATCCCTATCACTATTCAATCATGACCGTTGGTTGAAAGTTTAGCCTAGCTTTTGAACATGTTCAGTTTAGCCTTGGAGAAAGGCTGGCCTGGATATAGCCCGGTCTAAATTAACACCAATAGAGATGATTTTTTTTGTAGTTTTGGGCTAAATTATAGTATAAGCTAGCCTATACACCTCTCATTGCACATGCTCTCATGATACTCAACTGACTAAAATAATGATACTCATATTGAATAGCAACCTTTACTCAAGATGTCGACTTTGATGAATTTCTAAAACTGAATCTTTCTCAAACTTCTGACATTTCTACATGATTTGAGTACTCCAACTCTTGCAATGACTATACGGCAATGTCAGGTGCATCAAATTTTGAAAAAAAAATTGAGATATCTAAGTATCGATCTTTACACATAATTTGAGTCCATTATTTTCTATCCAACCAATAGAATCAACTCAAATCCCTACGATACTGATAAAGCTACAACGAAGTTGAAAACATCATAACAACAAAAAGTTCAATCATATTAAAAATTTCTGGGAAAGTACCTAGAAGAACGGGGGCAAAGAAAATACTTTAGTTAGGGTCTTGATATCTTCATTGTGATCGAAAATCAAATGGACCAATCTAATGTTCCCAATGTCAGAACCAACACCAGTCATATCATTAAGCAAAGTTTGCACCAGATGAGCAGGAGGATGCATTAGGAAAGAGCGCTGTTCCTCTAGAACTGTTAATGATTTGACTGGTGTTGGTCAGGTTAGGATCATGGGCTCCCATAGCTCTGCTTAGTTAGTTTCTTTTTCCTTTGGTCCTATGGACTTCCTTGTAACCAAATATATATATTTGAAAAATGTGAATTTATTTACGTAGGAGCTCCTTTTGACATGTCTCCCCTAGGTTGGATTATTGTATGTTAAATTCATTGAATCAAAGAGTGCGTTTATTAAATTTGAATATGGTTGAAAGAAAATTAATGGGGAAGGATGAAAAAAGGGTAAACATGAATAATTCCTATTAAGATGTTACTAGCACTCAAAATATTCACGAATTATTAAAAAAACATGAAAGTAATGACGTTAACATAAAGCATACTCTTTTTTTTTGTTACATGGAGGCCTAAAAAGTAGAAAGAGAATAAAAATTAGCCAAATTGGCCGCTCCAATTTTTTGAGGTCTAGAAATTTCATCAATATCAGCAAAGTAAGCATGGATGGCATGAGCAGGAGGTGAATCAAAGATGATGATCAATGCTATTCTTGGCCAAAACATCTGCAGTCATATTCCATTCTTTGAAAATATTGGAGAAGCTCAACTCATCTCGAGTAGCCATTATTTTCTAACAAGCTGAAATAAGAGAACCAAGGGGATGGAGATCAGTACTATTTCACATAACCACATTGACTAGGATTGCAGAGTCAGACTCAATTTCCCGCTTCAAAATGTTGTTTACTTGATCGAGCCAATTTTAAACCATGAAACAGACCCAAGCCTCTACATCCAAGATCTAACCAATACCCAGATTAACATGAAAGCCAACAATTCAATTGCCACAATGATTTCTTATCACTCCTCCAGCACCAATTTTTCTAGAAACAGCAGATCTAGTTCCATCAATGTTCAATTAAAAAACATGCAAATTAGGTTTTTTCCAGGCTAACATAATAGTATGATATAATTTGCTACTAAAAGCCTTAACTTGAGCATTTTTCCATTCCTCGATCAGCAGCCTTTTTAGGATTAGTAGGCATGTGGGAACGCAGATAATTTTTTTTTCCCTCCATTTCTATAAGTGCCAGCATATAAAAACAAGGGTCATTGACCATAAGGTTCAAAACAGGTGCCCTCCTGGTGCCGTCAGCGATCGCTGGTGCGACTTCTTATGGTGAGAACGGTCTTGGCCTCTCTCACTCACAAGGACGGCTATGTCCGTCATACTCTTTTCAAGCATTTGGTGGTTATTCTCTTGCAGTGTGTGCCTCTCAGAGATGGTTGACGCCTCGATTAGAACTGGTTTCCTTTTGCATTTGGATCTGCTTGTCGTTGCCAGTTCTGTTGGGTATCAATCAAATCCAAGGATTCAAGGTCTGGCCGTCTGGGATCCGGGTGAATTTTGGGTGCTCGTTTTAGAGGCTCAGCAGTCTTGGTGTTCCAAGTCGGCGACCCTATTACTGGTGAGGCGCTGCTAAAACTTAACATAAGCCAGATTTGGTTCTTTGATTTTGGTCATTTTAATTTCTTGTTTAAGAATAAGCATGAACAGTTGTGCAAGTTTCGAATGTGGTTTTGCTTTCTATTTTCATGGGTTCTCCTTGAGTTAGATTGGATTTATTGGTCTCAATAGCAATATTTGCCGGGATTTTTCTGTTGGAGCTGGCGATTAATGACAACAGTGATGCACGTTGCATGTATTGTTCTAAGTTTCGAATCATCGATTAGAGTTTTACGTTTACACTCATCGATTAGGCCACTTGTGTGGTCTATAATGCTAATGATTGTAATCTTCTATTGATTAAGAAAGTTTATGTTTTTTTTCAAAAAAAATAAAATTTATTGAGGGGTCCATACAATTTTATTAAGGGATTAATAAAAATTTTAGATGCTTTATTAAGAGTCATTGACAAATTTTATTGAGAGGCCAATACACATTTTAGATGCTTTATTAAGAATCATTGACATATTTTATTGATGAATCAATAAAAGTTGTAGATGATTTATTGAGGGGACAAATTGTTTTGGGGTCCTGTAATGGTTTTTGCCTAAGAGACTAATGAAAAATGCCCCAATTGCCTAGTAAAAAGATATGTCTGCTCTTACTAACTCATCTACTTTTATTTTTATTGAGAGGTCAATAAAATTTTATTGAAATCTCACAACAATAGCAACTTAACTCTCTCAAACTTTCATTCAATATTAAATTTCAACTCCCTATTACAATAGCTAAGCTTTTGCTACCATCATGACCTTTCACCTTCCCTTCCTCAATCCGATTATTCAACCTATGGTCCGGCTCATATTCAAACTCAGACTCACTCAAGCTCTTCTTCTTCTTATTATTCGATCTGTTGGCGTTAATTTTCTGGCCACACACATCAGAAGCTCTATCTTCTTAGTCGGAATCGTTGTGTCCTCCTCCGTCTCTCTTAGTTTTCTTCTTCTCTAGGTAATTGATGCTCTGCGCCAATTGATGTTGACACATCGGCTTCTCAAACACTGTCGTCTTAGCGTCCTGCAGCACTACCACGTGCCGGCCTTGCGATTGCACCGTCTATCCTCCGACACCTCACTGTCTCTCTTGATTTTCTTATCCTGGTTCCTCTTGAGCTGCACCGTCTCGCTGTGCCACACCTCCACGACCTCCCCAAACCTCAAGGCAAAAGTGAAATTTCGGTACGCCGGATTGTCTCAATAACGGTAGTCGTCTTAAACACTAATCGGAGAGTATACACTATTTGAACAAATTAAAACTCAACTCTCCTACAATCAACAATTGTTCAATCAAAACAATTACTTATGCAATATACACAATTGATTGAAACAATCCTAAAACCCAAAGAGTGCGTCAAAGTAGCACTCCACGGTCTAGTGTTCACTATATGATGCAATTAATATGCACAACAATTATAATCACAATTCTACTAAGTAATGAACAACAATAGGAAGCAAGACAAATATGTTTCACAATAAACAACCTAGGTTCTAACTATTGCACAAGCAATTCACAATTGATTACAAATATATATGCAACAAGCACAATCAATTGTACAACCTAGAATCCCAAAGTGTGCATCAAACTAGCACACCACGGACTATATATATCTATGTATGAACAAGCACACAATATGCTAATCAATTAAGCACAATACAATAGATAATCAATCACACAACCAACACACAATATGGTCACCCGGAACCTCTACCTCTAGAGGAAAACCGGAGGGGAGCCGTACCCCACGCTCTTGTGTAACACTATGAAAACGCCAAACGGCAACACGTACAAGGGGGAAACTCCATCCAAAACTCTACACTATCAACCCTATGACTAGTGGCAGCTCTAACCTTGTGTAGCCCCGAATGCTCTTCAAGTGATCCCACCTCAAGCTTCTCCGATTGATCGAACTTCACCGCGTGAATCCTCCAACCGCAAGACACCGACTATGCAAGTGTGTGTGTGTGTGTATGAATGAATGAATTCAATTCAATTAACACAAGCAATTCAACAAGGAACAATTGCTTGCATTAACCAAACCGAATTGAAAAGCCTTGGATGTGATTCAAGGGTTTGTTTAACTAATCACAAGGATCATTAGCTAAACAAACAAACAAACAACAAAGAGATTGAAACTAATGATTCAATCCTTCAATTCAGCAATTCAACATGGAACAATTGCTAGAATCAAATAGAATCTCCTAAATCCTAAACATAGGCTAAACTAGCATATAAATGCAAATCAAAGTGTTTAGCAAAGAATTATATATGGAGATTAAGGTGAGGAACCTACAACATGGAACTAGGATCACTCACAATACCAAAGAACTCTCTCAAAGTGTATTTTCGGCTATGGGGAAAGAGTTGGCCGAAATGAAACAAAAGGATTCTATTTATAGAAAACAGCCCAACAGTATTTGCGATCGATCGCACGACATTATGCGATCGATCGCACAGTGTAAAATGAAGAGACAGAACCGTCTGGAAATGAAAACCCTTGTTTGCGATCGATCGCATAACATGTTGCGATCGATCGCACGAAAAGTTGCAACGGAAATATTGCGCACTAAATTTGAAATCCAACGGACAAATTTGTCATGTGGTGCGATCGATCACATGAACAGTGACGATCGATCGCAAGGCATAAAACAGCCTTAAACATAAAGGAATGCTAATAAAAACAAATCTATAAGAAGATCTAACAATCCTATCATCATAAACTCAAATGTATGAAACAATGCATACAAAATTTGAGCTGGTCGCGTTGCGATCGGGTGCTTATAAAATAAGCACTCGAAACTTGTGATACAAGACACAAGTGTGGCAATCAAACATCCTATACTTATGTGATTCACATCATAAGAGAAAGTAAAAACAACCTAGATAAACCTAGGACAACAAGGAAGACATAATGTGAATGAAGTGCATGTGCATATGCATGAGTCATACCTTGAGATGCTTGAATGAAACCTTCGATGACCAATGATTGAAGTCCGGAGAAAAGACCGGATAAGAAAGGCGTCTTCACGAACCATCTCGAGTAAGAACAACCTAAGCCACGACATCTAATCCCTAAACAATCTAGCATTGAATACATAAGAAATGCTAATATAAGGGAATAGGTTTTGTCAAATAAGAAATAGCCAATAGCAAATATTTTGCCCTTACAAAAAGTGTCACAAAAATCACCCTTCATAATTTTTGTTCTTATTGGGAGTACGTAAAATGAGTTTAAGTTATGCCTATTGGGAAAAATTAAAAATCTCCTATATTAATGAGAAATATAAGGTGAAATTATTTATCTACTGGATATTTCCCTTAAAAACAAATAGGTAGAACAATGCAGTTGAGCAGCAATCCAACCATGCTAATCGAGCAAGATAGAAATTCTGAATACTAATAGATTTAGTAATAGAACTCCAGATAGATTGGGATTTAGGACAGTCTCTGAACAAGTGGAGAAGAGTTTCATCATGGTATGGCAATTGAAGCAAGTAGCACAATTGGTTAGTTTTCTACCAACTCTCTGCACATTTGTCAATAATTTTCCAAGAAGGAGCACCCAGGCAAAAAGTATTCTGTTTGGGAGGAACATCAATCTTCCAAATAATCTTCCATTGAGGATTATTTTGATTAGAAGGCCAAAGAGGGAATTAAAAGCAGATTTTACACTAAAGCATCCATTTGGACAACATCCTCAGATCTGGATATCATCCCCACTATCACCAAAGCCAGTAGAGACATTTAAAATTTTATGTAAAATATCAGAAGGAACGGAAACAGACCATTTTCCCCTTTTTTCATCCCAAAAATCACAAACAATGGCATTGGGAGTACATGCTCACAAGAGTAGGTAAGGCAAACTCAATGATTGATTTAGAAAGGACCTAGTGATCATACCAAAATTTGATGGTTTTATACCATTGATCACCAATATGCCAAGTCAGACCGCCACTTCTGAGTAAAGAGGTCCCATGAGGAATACGTCTCCAAGTACTCGAGCGATCATGGTCATGATGGCTATTTTTCTTGCCTCATGGTGTACCGGAGATCTCGTTGATCCATTTGTGTTCTTTCAGACACTGGAAGTTATGTTCAAGTCTGTTGGTCTGACTTTTTGTTATAAGTAAGCTCAATTGTAGTTCTTATTTTCCATCGTTCATACTATTTGTAACGATTTCTTCTGTATTAATGCATCCATTTGAATATAAAAAAGTACCCGAGCAATCAAGAGGATTCTTATAATTGACATTGGTGAGGTTGCAATCATGAAGATATTTTGCTTGATAAATTGAAGACCAGAGGCCTTTATCATTCTGAATAATTCTCCATCCAACTTTGGCCAGCATACCTTTGATGTAGGCATGTATGTAGGTGCTATGTACCCATAATTCTAGTATGTACAAAAAATGTAAATGGTGACTATTCTTAAAAAAAAAATTACTGTAAAAGAAGAGAGGATAATTTCAGTATGAAAAGCTACTTTTTTGTATGACTAATGTATGAAAAGCTATTTATAAATAAGAGTCACCACCTACCTCTCATTGAAATGAAAATAAAGACTATTTGTTGGCCCCACAAAAAATAGATTTGTTCTTGGTGATAACACAAAGCTGAGAAAGAATGAGAGTGTTTTTTTATTTAGGGTTTAATTTATTAATCATATCTAAACTCTTTTATTCTGTTCAGTTTGATATCTTACCATTAAAAACGATTAATGTCTTACATGAATTCAACTTTTGTTATCAATATAATGTTTCCGTCCAGCTTCCTTTAATTAATGGTATGTTAAACCCTACAGTAACGTACTTTATTTTTTTTGTTAAATTTCTTTATCTTTACTCTTATTGTTGCTTTTTTTATTTCTTTATCAATGCGATTATCCGTGGGAAGGAGAGAGGGTGGTGGCCAGAAAACCAGAAGAATATTTTGTTGACTGGGAGTGGAAATTAAACGACAAAAACTAAAGCAAGTCAATTGAGAATTGAGTTGTAGACAAACCAAAAAAAATTGACATTCAAGAAGCGCTAGTGCTTGGTACAGATCAATTACCCATCAAATACGTATCCTTTGACTGCCTGTTGCTGTGTTTTTCTTCCTTGTTCTAATATTCTGTTAGATGAGTCAAAGTGGGCTCGCAACCTATCTCTATAATCCATCCATGTTGAGATTATTACTACTGAAACTGCTCCTATTTCTTTGCTTTATACTTATTACTAGTATCCCCCTAAATCTTTCTTTAGATCTAGAATTAGGATTGGGCTCTGATGATGGTAATGAGTTTAAAAGAGATGACTTCCCACCACCACCGGGCTTTGTGTTTGGTGCTTCCTCCTCTGCTTATCAGGTACTTAATTATGGTTGTATTTTTTATTAAATTTCCACTTTTGTTTTAATCCTATATATATGGATATATGTATATTTTCCCCGAAACACAAAGCCAACTAGAGATCGAAGAAGAAAATGGTAGATAGCTTTATGAATGAGATAATAGGACCGGCCGGGATTTGCTTGAACAGGTGGAAGGTGCTGCAGATGAAGACGGGAGAACCCCAAGCATCTTGGATTCCTATGCCCATGCTGGTTAGCTTCAACAATACTCCGTCCACCAACTTCTAATTTTTTTTTTTAGAATATTTATTTTGTTTTCTTCATAATTATTGTCCTACTTCGTAATATGCATTAAGTTCAACTATACTCTGGCCTACCCGTCCCCTTTAGTTTTATTAGTTTTTTTTTTTTTTTTTTAAAGTTTGTGAGCGAAATTGAATGAATCTAACGCTTCATCAGTGCAGACCGTGACACTATGCTTGACTACAAAATGGAATCGCTATGTTGCGGAAAAAAATCTAATCATCCTTAATTGGTCATCATTTTATTTATTTATATATTTAAATTTCCACGCATATTTAGTTGAAACTTGCAATCGACCATTTGACTAAAGTTGGCAATTTGTTAACTGCATCTGCATGCATATATATACCAAACGTGTGAAGATCATTACTACTTATTAGTTCAAAATTTTCAGGGAACTATCATGGAGCCACTGGAGATGTAGCGTGTGATGAGTATCATAAATACAAGGTATGTATGCATTTCCATGCATATATTAAAAATTGAGTTTCCCCTTGATCTTTAATTTCATATTTCGATCGACTAATAGTGCTTGTTATTGTTGCTTGGTCAAATTTTTAAAGAGTAATATATTAGGTGATACCTCGAATCCCACATTGGTGATGTGCTAGGAAGATTGATCTATGGTATTTATAGCAAGGTCTAAGAATCCAAAAATCACTTTAACTACTAATTTTGAATGAGCCCTTGAGCTGTTTCATTGTAGGTAATAGGCTTCCTTCCGGAAATATCATAGTTTGTGCATATATAATTGATGGCTTGTTGGTGGAAGTAAGCTAGTTTGAAATGGTTGAATTAATTTATTATTGTTGGGATCCATCCAAGCATCATATAATGATGATCTTATATTGTAGGAAGATGTGCAACTAATGGTGGATACTGGTTTAGAGGCGTATAGATTTTCCATCTCATGGTCAAGACTTATACCCAGTACGTAGTAGTTCATTACAGTGTGATCAATCCATCCGTACATATATATATATATATATATATATATATATATATATAAAAACTGATATATATATTATGTACGTGTGATTGCTTTAGATGGAAGAGGACCTGTGAATCCAAAAGGTCTACAATATTACAACAATCTCATTGACCAACTAATCAGCAAAGGTAACCATGCATATATATACATATATATATATATATGCCATAATTTATATATTTTTTGTTTAATTAAGCAATTAACTTGAAGCATGCATGTAGGAATCCAACCTCATGTTACTTTACACCACAGTGATCTCCCACAGGCACTTGAAGATGAGTATGGAGGATGGGTTAGTCCACAGATTGTGTACGTATAAATAATATTTAATATATATCTAATATAAGGTGGATGTGGATAAATATTAATTATTGGATTGTGATATTGCAGAAAAGACTTCACAGCATATGCAAATGTTTGTTTCGAACAGTTCGGCGATCGAGTCGAGCATTGGACTACTATGAATGAGCCAAATGTATTTGTACTCGGGGGTTATGATATTGGATTCCTTCCACCACAACGATGTTCAGCTCCATTTGGTGTAAATTGCTCGAGGGGCAACTCCTCAATTGAGCCATACATGGCAATTCATAACTTCTTGTTAGCTCATGCATCAGCTGCTACACTGTACAAGCAAACCTACCAGCACAAGCAGCGCGGGTTTATAGGCATCAATCTATTCGCCTTTTGGTTTATTCCTCTAACCCAAACCCATCAAGACCAAGTTGCTACTCAAAGAGCCCTCGACTTCTATTTTGGTTGGTAAGTACTGTTAATAAATCATCTTAATTCATTATTAAAATTAATATATTTAGTTGATGATCGATATCGGATCGATGTGATATATGCTGTCAGGGTTTTGAATCCTTTGGTGTTTGGAGAGTATCCTCAAGTAATGAAAAAGATAGCAGGCTCTAGAATTCCAACGTTCACCAGTGCTGAGTCTTCAAAGATCAAGGGTTCCTTCGACTTCATCGGACTCAATTACTATCAAACATTGTATGCTAAGGACAACTCTGCCGCCCTAGACATTCAAAACAGAGACTATGTAGCTGACGCGGCAATCCATACTTTTCGTATGTGATTTCTACATTCTGCTTCTTTTTCTTTGTCATTTTCGTTTTGTGTATAATTAATTAGGTATTCATGCAGCTCTGGAGAACGACACATCAATATTTGAGGTACGTACGAACAATTCATCAGTAATCAATTAGTTGTATTAGCTAAGCTATATATTGATTCATTTGAGTACGTATTGATTGGATTGGATGAATGAATCAGTATCCGATAACTCCTTGGGGTTTGGAAGGACTGCTGGAATATATCAAACAAAACTACGGCAATCCTCCCTTATACATCCATGAAAACGGTAACTAATTAATTAATATTTCTGTATCGATCTCTTCCCTCATAGTATGTATGAGTCCTGTTCAGGTCGACAATTAATTATTTACTCAGTTGTGATCAACTGCTGCTCTTAATTTAGATATAAAGGTCAAGAATAATGAGGAAGTTTGAATGAGTTTATCTGTCTCATTATTTTTCACACTTGGATTGAAATACAAGGCCAGTTGAACATAACCGAGTAAAAAATCAATTGACTATCTAAACGAAACTGAAGTATGTATTAATTGATTGATAATAGTATTTGATGAATGGATGGGGGCATGTGTAGGTCAACGAACTCGACGCAATTCCACAATGGAAGATTGGTCCAGAATCAAATTTTTGCATGGACACATTCACAGTTTGCTTCATGCTATAAGGTATGTACCTACCTACATCCTTCTCTAACTTTTAAGATATAAATTTTAATTATTCTATGTTTGTAAAGTTAAAACAGTACGTTGTTTCAAACCTTAAATGATCGAGATTACAATCGGTGTAACCTTCTGTTCAGTTTTATTAGATTTTTGGTTCATTAATTACTGATCTCGATCACCAAACAAATTTGATGGGCATGCAACTAGGAATGGATCAAACGCCAGAGGCTATTTTACTTGGTCTCTCTTGGATTCACTTGAGATTTTGGATGGCTATGAATCAAGCTACGGTCTTTACTACATCGATTTGGATGATCCTGATTTAAAAAGACAACCTAAACTCTCTGCTCATTGGTACTCAAAGTTTCTAAAAAACAAAAACTTCACTTCACATTCAGATGCAGATGGATTTATTACAGCCCTATGATTTACTGATCAACATTATTTCTTTCAGTCGATAATTTTGTTGTTGATTAGATCCATCTATGTGGTTTTCATTTTCTACATAGAAAATCATATATATATATATATATATATATTTGAAGTTAAACTTATTCATCTTTTCACTAAATGAAGAATGAACAACTTATTTTTCACTCTACAGTTTTACACTCGGGCTTAATTCCTTTTCGGCTCGTTCAATGTACAAATGTTTCCAATTTAGATCAGGATTTTTTTTGTAGGCGGTCCATTTAAACGTACGAACCGCACAGGGCTTTTTGAATTTTTATTGTAAGCACTGGACTTTTGCGTAGTAATTTTCTGCAATGAAATACAATCAGACTTTTTTTTTTTTTTTTTTAACCTCGAAAACGAGGCAAAATTTATTAAAATAAAAGAAAAAAATTGAGGGGAAGACAAATCCTTGCCCCAACAATAAAAACGGGGGAGAAGGACGGACAAACCCCGTCATTCTCAATACAAATAAAAAACCATTAGGTAGCAGAAACTCCAATGACCAAATCAAAGATCATCTAAAGCGAAAATTAGGAAGACCCAATTTATCTCTATTACAAAAGTGATTAATAAAACCTAGAGATGAGTCCCACCAAGTGAAGTCTGTTGACGAAGAACCAAAATTGGCCAAAGCATTAGCCACTTGATTCCCTTCTCTAAAGATATGTGAAGAACGGAAATGCATCATTGAAATTCGATGAATACAATTATTCCATGCAACCTGTAATTTCCAAGGCACCAAATGAGGAGATTGGAGGAAATTGAGAACTAGAGAGGAGTCGACTTCGAGCCAAATATACTTCCAATCACGAACCCAAGCAAGCTCAATTGCCTTAATCACCGCCATCACCTCAGCGGCAACCGAACTTGGAATATCTAGGGAAGATGAAAAGGCACCAACAACCTCCCCATGAAAATCGCGAAAAACTCCACCATAACCTGAATGGTCCTCACCTCGCTTCCAAGCACCATCGGTATTAACTTTGAACCAGCCAATAACAGGTGGGTGCCAATTAACCTCCAAAATTCTAGGAACACAACGGGGCCTGCAAGCAACACCAAACCTTTTCAACACACAAAGGTCTTGTGTGTTATTATACATGTGCCCAGAAGCTATGCGACTAGAAGCATTGACATGCCCATTAATTAATCTGCAAGCTTTAGCAACATTTGGGGTAATGCCATCATATCTCACCTTATTTCTTGTTTGCCAAATAAACCAAAGAATGGTACAGAAGCAAGCAACCCATAATTCCTTCAATTGAGGGCTACGACCATCCCTTAGACCCAATGAAAACAGCTCCAACAAAGAATGAGGAAATGAACCCAACTCAAATTTATCTAGCATGTGACACCAGATAGACTTGGCATACGTGCAGAGAAGAAAAATATGATCCAAGGACTCTGTCTCTTGACGACATAAGAGGCAAATTGAGCACAAAGAAACACCACGACGTTGTAAAAAATCCTCTGATAAGACCCTTCCCCTAAAAACTTTCCAAACCAAAATTGACATACGAGGAGGGACATGCTTGCACCAAACCAAATTTCCCCAATCAACTGAAGGAAGAGAAGGCCTCATGAAATGAAAAGCCTCCCTCGCCGTAAGAGTGCCAGAAGAAGAAGCACACCAAATTAATTTATCATTTTCCTGAGGATTAATAGAAACTGGTATATGAGAAATAATGTGGCTAAGATTCGGAAAATGAAGTTGGAGAAGAGGAGGAAGATCCCAATGACCATCAAGAACATAATCATTAACAAACCCCTCAAGCTGCTCCAACCTTCCCTCATAAACTCCAAAAAGATTTTTTAGAGGGACACCAACAAAGTTGTCTCTCCAAAAAGAAATTTGAGACCCTGCACCAATGAGCCACCTGCCGTGCAATAATATTTTAGGCCAGAATTTCTTCAAACCAGGCCAAATAGATGAAATTGCATAAGAACTCCGAGGCAAACCATTCCGAATAAACCGCAAATGAAGAAACTTGCAACCTTCCGAAGAAGAAGAGTAAACTCCCCAACACTTCTTAAGAAGAAAAGAACGATTTAGAAGGGTCAAACACTTGAGCCCCAAGCCACCCTCATCCAAAGGAGTGCAACAGGTCTTCCATGCTATCAAAGGCACACCCCTCTTATCAATTGATCCTGACCATAAAAAATTACGCGACCAAACCTCCAATTTCTTAAGTAAACTTGCAGGCCACTCATACACTTGAAAGCTGTACACTAGCATGCTAGAAATCACTGATTTAAGTAATTGAAGACGCCCTGCCATTGACAATAAAGACCCATGCCAACTCGAAAATCTTACCCGAATTTTGTCCATGATGGAACGAAAATAAACAGCTCGTGGCTTCCCCCGAAAAATGGGCACTCCTAAAAATACAATCATACTTTATAATTGTTCTCATTTGAATATATATGAAGCATATATATTCTCACAGAAAAATTATCCATGAGGTCATTATGTGTAGTAAAGTTGTATTGCACTATTACTACAAGACAGTAATAATCGGTGCAATATTATGGAGGGTAAATAATTAGATTATGATTAGGCTATCTCAGAGATTCGATCCTCTCCATGTAACAAAAATAAAAATAAATGATAGCTTAATTGAAATAAAAGTATCCGAGCTCACAAGTCATTTTGCGTGGTGTGGGGAGGGGGGGGGGAGCTAAAAGTTTAGTTCCACCAAAAGCACAATCAACGGGCAACAAGTTAATATCTGAAACTTGTTGCTCATTGCACGTATGCATCGCTTTGCTTCTCCTTAGTAATTCGTAGTCGGGTTTCTTGCACTATTCTTTTTGTTTTGTGTGATATATGCATCTTTTTTTTCGTTTGTTTTGTGATAAATAAAATGCTTATGGATGGTCGGGAGGAGTTATGAGAGTTTTGGTGAAAAGATTTCATTATTTAATTGTGTTGTTTTACTTGATTTCAGAATCTTCTTAGGCATAATAGTTGATTTTGGAACCATTTTCCTCTCAATCTAGCTGATTGGCATGAGCTGGTTTTTCACGAATATGTTCCTTTGTTTATCTTTTGTTTCCAATTCAATTTCACCCAGTTCAGACCGTTGGATATCTAGATAAGGGAAACATCAGATTTTGGAGATGAGGAGACACAAATGTGGGTGAATTAAGGCTAGGAGACAAATGGATTAAAAGCATTAACTATTTTGTCTCCTAATTTGAATTTTAATTTTAATTCACCAACAAATATCTAAATATCACAAAGGGGAGTATTCCTAGCTGAATTAGGAGACTTCTTGGATGAGTAACATCTCAACGATTTCGAGATTTCTTCGGAGTTGACTTTGGGTGGGCCCGGTTTCACTTTCGGAGACTTTACGGGGCCAAAAGTTGACATTTCAGTTTCTTGGCTAGAATTCCAAAATAATCTTGTGCTCCACTTGCAAGGGTTGATTCTTGTGATCTTAGTACTCAAAAGTCACAATTTATTTTTCGCTCTCTTCTCGGAAATGCTCCCAATTCAAAATACGTTGTTTTGTTTGGATTACTTCCGCTCACTTATTTAACCTATAAATCACACAAAAACATATTAATGATAACATTTAGCTCTTGGAGAAATATTATTCAATTATTTAGAAGTATCCTTTGTACGTAAAATACGTACAAATTACGCGCATAGACCTACTACTTTGTTCTCTGTTCGGAACTTTGTGAGGTGCTCTCTTTCTGATTCTGCTTGTTTGGAGGAACAAATTGCTTGTTGGAATTATGTTATTTCCTTATGTCCCGTGTCATCGTCATCATAATCCTCATCGCCACTATAATCTAGTTGGCCAATCACTTTTCCACGGAGCTCTGCTCGAATCCCTTGTATCATATTTGTTGTTTTTGCTTTGTCCTTTTGTTTAGTGATTAATGATGATGAGATCGATGAATTTTTTCACTTCTTTTGGAATGGATTCACATCGTTGCAGGCTATGCTTGAGATCCATCCTACTAAGATGGTATTTAAGTCGTGTTACTCGGCCGCTCTTTATCATAAAGCCATATACTTGCTTATGGTGCCATTCTTGTTACTGGGGATTAGATCCCCATGCTCCCAAACTGGATCACGTCTACTTCCGCCACTAGACATTACATTCGTTTCCAAGAATTCCTATATATATAATTTTAAAATGTTAAACCTAACAACATAATATTATAAGATATAATTAAATACCCTAAATTTGTGGTGGAAAATAGAAGTAATTTTGTAAAAAAAAATTATTTATAAGTCGATCCTATTCCTAAGTTTGCGTATAGAGATAACAGATTTGCAGGGACTTGAATTAACTTATGTTTTTTTTTTTCGTTTTCAATTTGGTCGGAGGGAGGCCGGACCAGAATTGCATCTTGAGCGGAGGACCTTGGTTCTACAGGAATGCGATGTTGGTTTTGGCTGAATATGACGGATTGGGTCTGGTGGAGAAAGTGCAGCTTTGGACTTTGGAGGTCTGGGTTTTCGGTCAAGGGATTGCCGCCATCACTTCGAAATTCGGTTTCTCTTTCTATAATTGGCTCTTGCATGAGGAAGGTGATCCATTTTGATCAACTTGCACCTCATCGGCGTGATGTGGAGCAGTGGATCCGACAGGCGATTAATACTCGACATTGGATCAGAGTTTTATCGAAGTGTCAAGAATGGAAATACATCAATATTGTCAAGAATAGAAACATGAATACAAAGAATAACTAGAATAGGGTTAAGAAATTCTCAAGGGATGATGGCCAACAGCTCCTTGATGACTCCAAGTGTAGATGACAGCTTCCTCTTGAACTCCTCTTCACTTCCAAGCTTCTTCTTCTCCAAGTTTCTGAAGTTCTTGTGTTCTTGACGAATTCCCAGCTGTGGAGCTTCAAATGTAGTGAAATGATGGTGGAATGATGGTGAAAGTTTGGTTCTTAAGATAAATAGATGTCTTAGGAACAACTTTCATGAAGGAACGAAAGTGATTTGAGTAGTGAAAGGTAGTGAAAATCGAAGAACAAAACTTGACAGTCTTTTTGAGTGTTCTTGGTGAATTGATTGTCCTCTCCGTCGTCTCCTCCCCTCCCTGCATTCAGCCCCCCCATAGGGATGGTTTAACAACAATATTAAATCCCCCCTTGATCTACAAAGTGATGGGGCAAGATAAAACAAAAGAAAAAAAATACAAAGAGTGGGAAAGTGAGGTGGAAAAGAGATAAAGCTAAGTAGAGTGAGATTAATGGAGGGATGGGCTTCTCTAATTGCAGCAGCTACACATGTGTGCAGATGGACTTATGTCTCTCCACCACGGGTGGTGGTAAGTGGTGATACTCCAGCGGTGCTGCCGCCTCTTGTGGTGGTGGTTCGCCGGAAAAGTCGTCGGAAAGGTAATATCTTCATTTTTCTTTCTCTTTTCGATTCTTCAAGGTAATCAATGGCATCATCATCCGAAGGCTGACTCGTATGATCTTTGATCTCCGAAAGCCACGGTTGACTTTCTGTCTTCTTCTAAAAAATACGCCAAAATGCACCTTTTAGTGCCAGATCACCTCAACTCACGTAAATGACCTGTGAACATAAAATCACACTTTAAATGCAACAAATGGCCTTCGAACCAACTTGATTCCCGTGATTAGAAATACAATTTGCACGACAAATATGTGCAAAAATCAAATGGGATGTTGATTCTCCGGCTAAGAAGAAGGTTGGTAGACTGCGAGGTGTCAAAAATAAACCTAAATCAGAGAGGGTTGCTGTCACGACCCGAAAATTTACAACAATAATAAGGCATTTTAGCCTTTAATTACATAACAAATTCGGGACGTGTAGCATGGAATACCAATTACAATTATGCACTAGAATTTTTTTTCTATTAATTCAGGTACAACACTCACCCATTCCATGCCCTCCAGTGTAAATATTGACTCAATCTTTAGAGTCGAATATTACATTTCATAAATTTACATAATAAATTGATAATTCAATAAATTAAGTAAACTACTTCCTCAGAGTCTAATATACACAAGCGGAAGACTATCACCAGCTCAAATGGTTGATACTAGAATTCTCAACCAGTTCTCCAGATGCTAAAACGCATACCTAACCTGCATGATTAACCCTACACCATTGAATAGTGTACCGGGTTATATTAACAAACCCGGTCAGCTTATGAAGCTGGTATGAGTAACCTCGATTTATTTTGTACTAACAAGTTATACAAACAAAATTATACAATTAAAATATTGCATAATTAACTTACCAAAAACAGATCGTATAAAAGACTTTTTAAGATAGTCCAAATACGAAAATATATTCTGAAATCAAAATCAATCTCCTTTTGTTTCTAATTGAAACAATTAATAACTGCATCATTAACAAATGATATATATACTCACATAATTATTCGATCAGAATAATATGGACCTTCCCCTTTTTAGTGAATATTTTAGGATGACTAGTAAAGAACAAATCAAATCAAGTCCCAAGTCCCAGGTAACAAAATACCTAGCATGGGTAAAAATCCGCGTACAATCTGTACGGGTAAGCAAACAGCATACCAAGGTCTCCTACCAAAGCATGTACACTCAAGGTTGGCTTCTCCTTCCTATGAGTCTAATAGTGCACTATCTGTAGGGACTTAAGCCCATTGCTTAACTACTCACCACCAAACTCAATTTACCAGTAATTCACTTTAGTACACAATAGTACTATTCTTTCAACTCCAATGTGTCTTATGCACAAATTTACTTAACAATAAAACAATAATAATGAATATTTCATTATATTGTTTGCCAAACACTCCACACTCATAAAACGATTAAATTTGCATTTTTCACAAAATATCGTTTCCACAAATCAAATATTCAAAAAAAACAATATAAATATTTTCATATATTGTTTTCCACTAAATCCCGCGTAAAACAATAATAATGAACATTTTCAAATGTATTGTTTTCCATACCAAACAAAATCACTCAACAATAATATAATTATTTTTACAAATATATTATTTTTCCACTTCATTACCATCATCAAAAATATATATATTTTTCATGTAAATATATATATACGTGGTCATCCTCGCAGGAATGCCACTAATACCAACTATAGTTCATATTTAAAATTCATTTATTTTGAAAATCAATTTTTCACTTACCGATGAACCGTTGTCGAACAAGTTCATTTGTTTAAAACCAAATATTTATTTTCAATAAATATTATTTCACAACCTAATAATTATTCTAATAAAATAATATGTGAATTTCATTCACCAACAAGTTGTCGGGAGAATTACTCACATTTAAACAATTAATTCAATCACCAAATTAGTATTGTGAACTTTATTCACCACAAATATCAAGTGAGTTTACTCACCTCTAATTCCAGCTGCGTCTTTAAATAGTAACCGGAAATCGATCAAAGCACGTACGCCTTACTTTTCGTAACCACCTATGATTATGCAATTTTAAATTAGCATAATACACTTCCAAAATATTATAAATATTCTGTAAATGTCACCTAGGACATCAGAACTATTTATCGGGACAAATTGACCAAAAGTCAACTGTCGGTCAACGTGGGGCCCACGTTAAATATTTATCGAACGGGTCCCACCGAAACTCCTCAACACCAAAATTTAACAGAAAGCTTATTTCTAGCATCCTAACAACATATCCGAAAATGGTGACGATCCGACGGTCGGATTATCACGGATCTAACGATCCTTAATCCTTCGATTAATTGATCATTAATCAAACGGTTGAAATTCAACGATCTCACCGTACAATATTTTTATAACTACAAGATTAACCGTACGATTAAATTTGATAACTACCTCAAAGTCCAGATTGGAACGGATTGGCCGGAAACGGCGTTGACTCGTTGTAGATCTAGAAATTTCAAAGCTCCGATCTCGTTGCTTCGAGTCGTCTTTGGATACTTCGGGTGTCCAAAACAATTTCTGAAATTGGGCTCATGTGGGCTGTGGGTGTCCAAAGTGATTTGGACTAAGCTAGGCTTTGGGCCTTGGGCTTGGTCAATGGGTCAAAAGGCCCATTAATCTTTGTTTTTTTTTTTTCTTTCTTTCTTCTCTTTGCACCCACGTTTCTTCTCTTTGCACCCACACCCATCATCTCTCCGTGACTTTCTCTTCTTTCTTCTCTTCTCCTCCTTCCCGTGTCTTCTTCTTCCTTTCTTCTCCATTTTCTTCTTCCTTCTTTCTCCATTTTCTTCTTCCTTCTTTCTCCTCTCCGCACCCAAATCACCTCCTCTCCACACCCAATCTCCACCACATCTTCTCTTCACCGCTGTCATCTCACCACCACCGCATTCCATCACCCCGGCTTCCTCTTTGCACCCATAGAACCGCCACCAAACCAGCACCACCCTTCAAGTGAGCAGCGGCTTTGTCCTTGTCAGTGAACACCCCAGTAGGCTCAACAACAATTTCGGCACCAGCCTCACCCCATGGGATCTCTTCTGGGTTCCTGATCCCGAAAACAGTGACAGGCTTCTCACCAAAGAGAAGGGTCTTTTCGGCGTTGACCTTGAGCTCGTGGTGCTTCCATGGTCCATGGACAGTATCATACTTGAACATGTATGTCATGTAGTCGGTGGTGATGAAGGGATCGTTAACAGCGACGAGCTCAACATCGTGCCTCTGGAGAGCGACCCTAGCAACCAAATGTCCGATCCTTCCGAAACCGTTGATTCCGATCTTGATCTTGGCCATTATGAATCGCGATGGTAGAGAGCAGAGACCCGGATAAAAATGGAGAAGCAGATGAGGGATGAGTTTGTTTAGAGAGAGAGAGAGAGTCGATGGAAGTTAAGCTAACACGAGTTGTTCAATTCAATTAATGATACAAAACAAAAATTGGCAAGAATTCAGAATGGTTTGATGGAGTTGCAGAGTGCATACTGCTAGTGTTTAATGATTCAATGGAAGAGTTGGGTTTATGTGATTATGATTGCTGGAAATGCAGGTGTGCCTTTGGCAGTGAAACCGTGAAAGAGAGAAAGAGAGGGAGAGAGGTCAGTACTGGGGAGGGTGAGTACCGAGGGAGGTGAGAGAGAAATGAGTTAATTAATCCCTCAATCATTGATTAGAAATGAACGGCTCAGATTGAATCTTTAAGATTCAACGGCCACGATCGTCCGAACAAAAGAAATATTATAAAATTATTTCTTTTCACTTCAATCTCCCGAAATTCATAACTCTCTCATACGATGTCCGTTTTTTGTGAACCAAATTCCTACGAACTCGATTCGACGAGCTCTACAACTTTCGTGAAGGAAGTTTTGCCAAAATCTCGACGAATAAAAAGTCAACTCTTTTGACCTCCCAAAACTTATATTTTTCCGAGTTAATATTTGTCCACCCACGATTCCACAAATATTACGAATAATCAATAATTAATTCCATAATTTTCCAAGAAATTAATATTGAAATTCCGGGGTATTACAGTTGCTAAGGCTAAACATAAGGTTGATACGCCTCGACCAAAAATCCATGGCAAGAAAAGTTGTTGCAGTTGATGGTCGAGGAAGCTACGGCTTCTTTTGTTTGAGAGGGGGTCGCAAAGGGTACTGGAACTTCGATATAACTTTATTTCTTTTCGAGGTTTGTAGGTACTTATTTGTAATAAGGACTAATTTCAAAAAAGGTGAGTGTATTCAGGATGTGCTCTAGTGGTGTACTCTAAGTAATGGCTTTTTCTGTTGGCCCCTCAGGACTTGATCATTATTGTACTGTTTACTGAATTTCATTAATGGATGACTTCTTTCTGTAAAAAAAAATACTTAATATCTTAATACTTTACTAAATCTCTCCTATGCAACATATGAGTTTACTAAAAGTATTAAGATACTAAGTACTTAAAATAGTAAATATGAGTAATTAGAACAAAAAAAAAACTATAAGAACCAAATACTTAGTAATATTGAGTAATCACATACCTAATTTTGTATTACAAATGAGAGCATAAGAAATATTTGGAGTGAAGAATAAAGTTGCAGAAGATGAATGGTGTGATGAATTCAATTAAAATGTTCCTATTTATAGAGTTTAATTTTTGAAAGGTTGTTGTAAATTTTTTGAGTTAGAATTCTTGGTAAATTTTAAAGATTGTAAGTTAGTTATTGATTAGATATTTACCAAAATTTCTGGATTCATAAAGAAAGTGGATCTAAAGAAACTAGTTGTAAGTATTAACCAAATGTTGTCTACCAAAGATGACCTACCGATTATCTTGAGTTACCTACTGATCCAGAAAACATGGAACAACGAGATGAATGAGGTGTATACAACCTCTCTCTCTCTCTCTCTCTCTCTCTCTCTCTCTCTCTCTCTCTCTCTCTCTCATTGCGCGTAGGATAAGACATTACAAATGAGCAGTAAGGCTTGGAGTTTTGTAGGAGCTCTTTCGATATGCCTCCCCTAGGGTGGATTACTATATGGTAATATTCATCGAATTATATAGAATTATATAGTGCGTTTACTAAATTTGAATTGGGTTGAGAAGGAGTTAGAGAGGAGGTAAGATGAAAAAGGGATAAATATGAATAATTCATATTAAGATGTTACTAGGATTTTTGAATTATTAAAAAATATGAAACTAAGGACGTTAACATAAAGCATACCTTTGATGTAGGTGGTTGGTGCTATGTTGTACCCACTAATGTACGGTATATATGTTACTGAACATAAATACGAAAGGGATCGAGGGGACCAGAAGAACATTTTGTTGAGTGGCAATTAAACGACAAAAAAAAAAAACAATCAATTGAGATTTGAAGAAGCGCTACTTCACGGTACAGATCAAATTACCACTCCTTTATATATCTATAGGAGGAGGAAATCGAATGGATGAGTAACGGTACAGATAGCACAACGGTAACCACTCAAATACTTATCCGTTCACCGCCTCTTACTGTGTTTTTCTTCAGTAATTGTTCTAATATTCTGATAGAAAAGTCTAAGAAGGGCTCGCAACATATCTCTATAATTAATCCATCCATGTTGAGGGTAGTACTACTCAAAATGTTCCTCTTTCTTTGCTTTGTACTTGTTAGTATCCCCCTAAATCTTTCCTTAGATATAGAATTAGGATTAGGCTCTGGTGAAGGTAATGAGTTTAAAAGAGATGACTTCCCACCACCACCGGGCTTTGTGTTTGGTGCTTCCTCCTCTGCTTATCAGGTACCTACGGTAGTTTTTTTTAATTAAATTTCCACCTTGTTTAATCCTATCCATGTATATATTTTCCCCAAAACACAAAGCCAACTAGAGATCGAAGAAGAAAATGGTAGATAGCTTTATGAATGAAATAATAGGGCCGGCCGGGATTTGCTTGAACAGGTGGAAGGTGCTGCAGATGAAGACGGGAGAACCCCAAGCATCTTGGACACCTATGCGCATGCTGGTTAGCTTCAACTATATTCCGGCCCACCTACTTTTAATTTTTTTTTTTTTTAGTATTTATTTTGTTTTCTTCATAATTATTGTCCTACTTCAAAATTAAAGCACCAAGATCTTGTAGCATGACAAAATTTAGGCATCCAACCTAAAATCAATTAGAAATAAGTGGAGAGACCAAGATTGTATGTGTTATTTTGCATTGCTTACATTTTTGGTTGTGTTTGCTGTCTTGCCCCATTGTTTCGTGGGTCTCACATGATAGGATATGATGAACAAGACCCCCATTTAAAAGCGATAAATGAACTACTAAATATAAGTGACAAATTAATTACAAGTAAAAATATACAGTTTAGTATTAATTGCACCGAGATCTTTGAATAAAAAAAAGACTACACAAAAAATGGTTTAAGTTGGTGATAAGATCGATCTTGTGCCAATTAGTAATTGTAATGTTTGTATGCAGTTTAACATCATCAATTAATAGTGACCAGGTCGTGCATGCTCGGCCAAACGCCATGGTGCAAAGCTATGCTTGACTGCAAAATGGCATCGCTATGTTGCGGCAAAAAATCGATCTAATCATCCTTACATTTAAAATCTAGCCTTAGTCATCATTTTATTTATTTAAAGTTCCATTTAGTTGAAACTTGCAATCGACCATTTGACTAAAGTTGGCAATTTGTTAACTGCTTGCATATATATACCAAACGGGTGAAGATCATTACTACTTATTAGTTCAAAATTTTCAGGGAACTTTGATGGAGCCACCGGAGATGTAGCGTGTGATGAGTATCATAAATACAAGGTATGTATGCATTTCCATATATATTCAATTGAGTTTTACAGTGATCTTTAATTTCATATACTTGTTATTGTTGCTTTGCAAATCTTATTATTGTTGCCTGGTCAAATTATAAAAGAGTATTATATCTCGAGTCCCACATTGGTAATGTGCAGGGAAGATTGATCTATGGTATTTATAGAATGGTCTAAGAATCCAAAAATCACTTTAACTAGTAATTTTGAATAAGCCCATTGTACGTAATAGGCTTCCTTCCGGAAATATATATCCTAGTTTGTGCATGTATAATTGATGGGTTGTTGGTGGAAGTAAGCTCGGTTTTGCTGCAACAAATCTAGTTTGAAATGGTTGAATTAATTTATTATTGTTGGGATCCATCATTATCATCATATAATGATGATCTTAATTGTAGGATGATGTGCAACTAATGGTGGATACTGGTTTAGAGGCGTATAGATTTTCCATCTCATGGTCAAGACTTATACCCAGTACGTAGTAGTTCATTCCAGTGTGATCAATCCATCCGTACATATATATATATATATATAGAATATATATAAACTGATATATATTATGTACGTGTGATTGTTTTAGATGGAAGAGGACCTGTGAATCCAAAGGGTCTACAATATTACAACAATCTCATTGACCAACTAATCAGCAAAGGTAACCATGCATATATATACATATATATATATATATATATATGCCATAATTTATATATTTTTTGTTTAATTAAGCAATTAACTTGAAGCGTGCATGTAGGAATCCAACCTCATGTTACTTTACACCACAGTGATCTCCCACAGGCACTTGAAGATGAGTATGGAGGATGGGTTAGTCCACAGATTGTGTACGTATAAATAATATTTAATATATATCTAATATAAGGTAGATGTGGATAAATATTAATGATTGGATTGTGATATTGCAGAAAAGACTTCACAGCATATGCAAATGTTTGTTTCGAACAGTTCGGCGATCGAGTCGGGCATTGGACTACTATGAATGAGCCAAATGTATTTGTACTCGGGGGTTATGATGTTGGATTCCTTCCACCACAACGATGTTCAGCTCCATTTGGTGTAAATTGCTCGAGGGGCAACTCGACAATTGAGCCATACATGGCAATTCATAACATCTTGTTAGCTCATGCATCAGCTGCTACACTGTACAAGCAAACCTACCAGCACAAGCAGCGTGGGTTTATAGGCATCAATGTATTCTCCTATTGGTTTATTCCTCAAACCCAAACCCATCAAGACCAAGTTGCTTCTCAAAGAGCCCTCGATTTCTATTTTGGTTGGTAAGTACGTACTGTTAATTAATCGTCTTAATGATCATTATTAATAATTTAATATATTATTAGTTAATGATCAATATCGGATCTGTCAGGGTTTTGAATCCTTTGGTGTTTGGAGAGTACCCTCAAGTAATGAAAAAGAATGCGGGCTCTAGAATTCCCACGTTCACCAGTGCTGAGTCTTCAAAGGTCAAGGGTTCCTTCGACTTCATCGGACTCAATTACTATGTCACATTGTATGCCAAGGACAACTCTGCCTCCCTAGACATTCAAAACAGAGACTATAATGCTGACTCGGCAGTCCGAATTTTTCGTATGTGATTTCTACATCCTGCTTCTTCTTCTTTTTCATTTTCGTTTTGTGTATATAGCATCTGTTTCTTATAAACTAATTAGATATTCGTGCACTTATGCAGCTCTGGATACATCAACGTTTGAGGTACGTATGAATGTATGATCAGTAATCAATTAGTAGTACTGTTAATTGATGCATATATCAGCTAAGCTATATATTAATTAATTTGAGTACGTATTGATTGGATTGGATGAATGAATCAGTATCCGATAACTCCCTGGGGTCTGGAAGGACTGTTGGACTATATCAAACAAAACTACGGCAATCCTCCCTTATATATCCATGAAAATGGTAACTAATTAATTAATTGTTTCTATCTCTTCTCTCATAGTATGTATGAGTCCTGTTCATGTAGCCAATTGATTCTTTCAGTAGTTGTGATCAACTTCTTTTAAATTTAGATTCAAGGGTGGAGAATAATGAGGAAGTTTGAATGATTTTATTTGCCTCATTATTCTTCACACTTAGATCGAAATGCAAGAATAGTTAAGCATAACTGAGTAAAAAATCAATTGACTATATATCTGAACGAAATTGTAGTATGTATTAAATATTGTTTGATAACAGTGTCTGATGAATGGATGGGTGCATGTGTAGGTCAACGAACTCGACGCAATTCCACATTGGAAGATTGGTCCAGAATCAAATATTTGCATGGACACATTCACAGTTTGCTTCATGCTATAAGGTATGTACCTACCTACATCCTTCTCTAACTTTTAAGATATAAATTTTAATTATTCTATGTTTGTAAAGTTAAAACAGTACGTTGTTTCAAACCTTAAATGATCGAGATTACAATCGGTGTAACCTTCTGTTCAGTTTTATTAGATTTTTGGTTCATTAATTACTGATCTCGATCACCAAACAAATTTGATGTACATGCAACTAGGAATGGATCAAACGCCAGAGGCTATTTTACGTGGTCTCTCTTGGATTCACTCGAGATTTTGGATGGCTATGAATCAAGCTACGGCCTTTACTACATCGATTTGGAGGATCCTGATTTAAAAAGACAACCTAAACTCTCTGCTCATTGGTACTCAAAGTTTCTAAAAAACAGAAACTTCACTTCACATTCAGATGCAGGTGCAGGTGCAGATGCGGATGGATTTATTACATCCCTATGATTTGCTGATCAACATTACTTCTTTCAGTAGATAATTGTGTTGTTAATTAGATCCATCTATGTGGTTTCATTTTCTACATAAAAATTCCTATATATTTGAAGTTAAACTTATTCATCGCTTCAAGCATTATCAAAACTAAATGAAGAATGAACAACTTGCGTGCTAAACCCTGGTATAAAAGAAGCACAGACCTAGCTTCCATGAGGATGGAATTTGGGCATTTTGGGTCTAAAATGGTGACCTTGGCCCAAGGTTGGAGATGGGCGTGTTTGTTTTTTCTTTTAGACCATTTTTTGCTTCGACATGTTAGTGCAGAAGGAGCATGTGCAGCAAGAAGCAACAATGAAGGAAAAGAAAAGCCTATATTGGTGTTTTATGTTTCCTTCCCCAGCACAGTTAGCGTGCGCCGTGCGCGTCCCTCAAGAAAGGGACCAAAGCGTGGCTTATAATCTGCATCAAATATAAGAGACTTCCATTTGATTGACCATCCTTCATTTTCTGTTTTGCTATGTATCTATAAAAGGTATAAAGGTCAATAAAAAACCATTGTGCTTTCAGTGGAAGCGGAGGCCCAAGACCCGTTTTGCGATCCGACGAGCCGAAGACTATTGCGAACTCTCAATATATTTAATTTTTCTTATATTGTCCTTGAAATTGATGCAAAGGAAGTGATTGCCTTTCTTAATTCTGTAGAGGAGTGTTGATCTACTCATGGGGCAATTGTGGATTCTATTAAGTCTTTATATTTACTTGTTTTCTGTAATAAATTGTATGTATTCATCTCATAGTTGTAATCAGGCAGCGCATGAATTAGTTAAATACGCGCTTTTATTTTCTGATTTTCACATTTAAATATGTTTTAGTCCAATTTGGCTAAATCGTGTACTTTAATGAGATTGAGCCTCTAGTCTTTATTGAATCTAAAAGAATTTCTTCGCTTTGTCATGAAGATCTGAGGTGGGTTGGGCTGAACTTGAACCCAAATTCAAGCATATAAATTTCCTTTCAACTCGGACATTTGACCATCAAACAGCTGTAAAGTGCGTAGCATTTCATTAATTTGCACCAAAGCCAACAACACAAGTGTACGTTTTGGTGGATCATATATGGAGCAACTGGTTGAGTTGAATTGAACCGAGGAAAGCAGACACTCATTGGAATCAGCAAAACGCAAAACGCGCAACTTTTTCTGGTGAGGTGTGAGCGAGATACCTCTACTTTATTGTTTCCGATGTGCTTAAGTGGACTAAAACAACATTATTATTATCTCCACCTAATATTCATTATGGATTTGGATTATGCCGAATGGAATAATATTAATAATCCACAGCATCTTCAACTCCTTGGCCGCATTCTCACCTTACATGGCGTCCAGTTCTCATAGCTTTCTTTTAATTAATTCCATTCCCAAGCAAGATGTGCCTGAAATGACTCGATTGTTTTTTGCTGCTATCCCGGGGCTTAAATGATCAATATAGGCAAGGAATTAAAAAAAAAAAAAAAGGCGATGATATTTTGACTGGAAAACATCACTATATTAAGGAGCAAAATTACACATTATGGCTCATTTTTTCGGACACGGCAAAAAGAGTCATAACCTAAACGATTTCACATATTCCTGATTAACGAACTAAACAGAAGGTACAGAAACCCTGAAACCAAACAAAGTAAAACAATAGAACTCAAGCCCTGATCCAATTGTCGACATTTAACTAAAAAAAGCAGAAGCCCTAGGGAGGTGAAATTTTGGTGTTTTGTTACAAATCGTGTTTGTATGGAGCTCAGCTCATTACACTTTTTTCCGAGTTCAATATAAATTAAGTCAATTTTGAGCATCCTGATATTCAGCTTTGCTCGTCTCAATTTTTCCAACCCCTACTGTATGTATAAATTTTTGTTAATCTGTACTACTAATTAAGAGGAGAGGCTTTGACAACAATACCTTAAAAACTGAATAAAAATAATCTTCAAGTACTATAAAAAAAAAATCTTTAAAAATAAGTTTAATCTTTAGGCCAATAATATCGAAGCACATAGCCAAAAAAATTACTAATAAGTCTACTTTCTGCATTGTTTGCCCTTTTAGAGGTTCGATTGTTCTTAACCTTCTTTTGTACTAATGCATCCTAAAAGTTAATCGGGTACGTCTAGGATGCTCAACATGAAATTGAAAAGTATCATGAAGTCAATGGAATGCCAACTATGGAGATCAACATGAGACTGACCCAAGAGGTCACTGAAGTTTCATCCATGAGGTGTGCGATCCAAGAGGTCACTAGGTCACTGAAGTTTAACCTAAGAGGTCATTGAAGTTGCGCCGTAAGAGGTGCCTGAACCAAGAGGTCACTCAATTTGCACTAAAGACCAAAGAGTTAGCCGGATACTAATGTGGCAGCAACTAGAGATCGATGAACCTCAAGGGAAGAAGCCCAACATGGCCTAAAGTTCCAAAGGGACATGAATCCGGATGTTACTTGGAAAAGGAGACTAACTTGCTCTTCTCTAAGGAGACTGATCGAATTACTCTGCACTCCAAGGAGATGCACTAAAGATATCTCATTCTCTATAAAAAGGCCTCTAGACACCTATGTCAAGGGAGGCAAGACTTGAGCAACAGAATTCTCCACAAGCTCTTCATCTTTCTATTTCTTCATTGTAATTTTACAAGTGTTGTGAGTGTAATGAGGATTACCTTATATTCTTTTATGTATTCTCTTTATTGACTAGTGAAACCACCAACACCAAAGTGAACGTAGCCCAACTTAAGTGAACCATTATAAATCATTATATTCTTTGATAAGTCGCAATCATAAGAACTAGACCTCTTAGCATGCTCAAATTAGAAATTTGGTGCAACACAACCTCAGTCACCCCAAACATACTTGGAGGATTGTCAACCTCAGTCACCCCAAACGAGATCATCTGATCGTTGTTACCTATTGTAGGCATCCACAACCATTGTAAAATTAAAACTAATTAAAATTAAAAAGATCTATACTGAAAACAAGTCAATACTAAAAAGTAGTCATGCTCAGCTAAGGAACACGAGATAAGTGAATCTGACTGCTAAGATTAAATACACACTTTTAAATTGTTATAATTTCAGTCTTTGAATTTAATCTCAGCCGTCAGATTCACTTTTCCCTCGCAATTGCTTCTCTTAGGTTAACACTCTTGCTAACAACTAGTAACAAGTATTTCCCTATAGTAATAAAGTTTGAAAGAAATTAATATTATAACCATGTAGTAAAGTTACTTTATGGAAGAAAAAAAGTTGGTTTGAATGAAAATATATATATTAACAATTATCTTAAACTAAATTTCTACCCATGGAAAAAAAGTTGGATCAAAATATCCTCCTCGTCTCCGAAATAATTCCCCACCCTCATTCCCACTCCAATCCCCCCATTACAATATATAGTGGATTCCTGGTTTTCATACCCGCCACAAATATGTATAAACATATATTACCAATTCACTTTAACGACAATATATTTAATACTTACGGTTTAGAAAAAACAACCAAAATATCATAAGATACCAAATTTTTTTGATGATATTTATACAACAAACTCTAAAATTATAGAGATGTTTAAGGGAATATGAAATACAATCACAAAGCAGAAAGTAAAGAACAGAGCAAATAGCACATGAATAGATCATCTCTTTATTAATGAATAGGTGCCTCTATATATAGAGAAACACAAGGGTACAATCCATATCCCAATAGGACTTCTATTCAATAAGTAATCCATATGCTAACCTAACTAAGATACTCCTAGGTTGACAAGGCACACACAAAGTAGGTTTCCTTCAACACTCCCCCTTGTGGCGTCAACACTAGGTGGTGCTCCTCACGTTGTCTCATTAAAAACCTTGCCAAGTAACAAAAACCCAGTGGGATAAAAATAACCTTGGTCGAAGGGAAAAAGAGTACAACACACCCTTCACATTTGGTATAGCATGGACGCCAGACTCCCCCTGAAGTCTGCGTCTCCTCCTGATTTCCACAATCATGGGAGGTCAGATAACTTAAGCAAATCAATGCTTTTCACATGCTTCTCAAATGTGGATTTAGGCAATGACTTAGTAAATAAGTCAGCCACATCGTCCTCAGAACGGACTTGATTCACTTTAATCTTAAGGAACTTCTGCTATTGCTGATTACAAAAGAACTTAGGCGATATATGCTTGGCGTTGTCGCATTTGATGAAACCTTGCTTCATCTGCTCAATGCAGGCAGCATTATCCTCATAAATGCATGTAGGTTCATCAATGGTTGACCTCAAACCACATGTACTTCTTATATGTGTATCAATGGACCTTAACCATATACACTCACGAATGCTTCATGGAGAGCAATTATCTCAACATGGTTCGAAGAAGTAGCGACAAGGGTCTGCTTAGTAGACCTCCAAGATATCGCGGTGTTACCCATGGTAAAGACATAACCAGTTTGGGAACAACCTTTATATGGGTCAGAGAGATACCCAATATCAGCAAAGCCAACCAAAACATCACAAGGTGTTTGGGAAAAGGGGACGTCAGCTTTTCTGTCCGTCGGTCGACCGTTCGACGGCCGGTCGTCGACCGGTCGACGGTCGTCAGTAGGCACGGGTTCCTCACCCAATTTGCCATATTTTTGAGACTCTCTGCAGGTAACGTGCCCTTTGTGTTCCATCCGGCCGGTAAGTCCTCGTCCGGATGCCCGGGCCGTTCAACCGCAGCAAACATAGGTTCCTCACCTAGTTTCGACTCTCTGTAGGGATAGAACAAGCCCATATCAATCGTACCCTTCAAGTATCGAAAGATAGTCTTTATGCCACTCCAATGGCGTTGCGTGGGCGCAAAGCTAAATCTAGCTAACAAGTTAACAACAAAGGAGATATCGGGTCTTGTACACTGTGCCAAGTACAATAATGCGCTATTGCACTTAGGTATGGTACCTCAGTCTCTAAAACGTCTTCACCATCATCCCTTGGGTGAAACGGATCCTTCTTGGATCTAGACTGCGACCAATCATGGGAGTGCTTAACAGGATGGACTTTATCCATATTAAATCGCCTGAGCATCCTTTCCCAAGATCTTTCATCTCAAACACGGATTTCAAGTATTCAGTGGCACTTGCAAATCCGGAACTTGTTTTCACGCAGGGGCATAATTTTATTGTTCACATACCCTCTTCCAATCAAGTAGTCACTTAGACGGGTATACCACATCCGTCCGGATTGTTTCAATCCATATAGTGAACGTTGCAACCTTATTGCAAACGTGCTCTGTGGTCTAGAGCCACTTGACTTGGGTAAATGAAGCCCATCCGGGACCTTCATATAAATCTTCATATCTAGATCCCCATAGAGATATGTTATGACCACATCCATAAGCTGCATGTTCAGTTTTTCGGAAACTACCACTGACAAGGTAGCAGAACGTTATGACGTCCTTTACGAGAGAGTATGTCTCATCGTAGTCGATTCCAGGGCGTTGTGAGGAGCCTTGCGCCACAAGGCGAGCTTTATATCTCGTTCTCTCACTACGCTTTCTAACAAAGACCTATTTATATCAACAGGTTTTATTCCAGAAGGTATTGGCACAACTAGCCCTAATACCGTTCTCTTTGTTAGTGAGTCCAACTCAACCTGGATCGCATATTTCCATTTAGGCCAATAAGCTTCTACGTTGGCATTCATCAACGGAGCGAGGTTCAATATCATCATTCTCAATGAACTCTTGTGCACAAGCATATGCAAACACATCATCAACTGTGATGGAGTTTCTATCCCACGTCTCATGTACACTAGTGTAATTAATCGAGATCTCTAGGTTCCCACGGATAGGTCTTAGCGACAGGGCGTCCCCCGAAGATGTCTTTTGGACATAACCATAATCCGGAACGTTTTCATGGACGGATTTTGAGTATCAATGATGAGAGGGTTATTTGGTGCCATCGCAGCCCATTCCCTAGGGCGCGAATCCCTCGAACCTGGTGGCCTCCAACGCTTCCTCAGCGGAGCCACGGCCTAAGCCACATCACCACCATTACTGGCAGTGGCGCCACCAACTGTCCCTCCCATAGGGTTAGCTGCAATAGCGACTTTGAGTCCAAGTCCTTATTCAGGCACTTGCATCCTTGCAGACATGTTTGCAGCTGGTATATATGATCTAGTCACTAAGATCTGAGAAAGCGTCCGGAAGAGAGTCGGCGACTTTCTGAAGATCTATAATCTACGCACTTTCTGCAGTAGGGGGATCGTTATGAGACAGAGTGGGGACAGGCCACGACAATTCCAGTCGTTCCTGTTGAACGTTCACGTTCTTATCTCCCCCTAACGACGGGAAGTCTGTCTCATCGAAGTGACAAATAGATCGCCTGTCAAGGGTTCTACATAGCGGATTATGGTTGGAGACTCAAATCCAACATAAATACTCATTCGTCTCTGAGGACCCATATTAAGACGCTGTGGCGGCGTAATGGGCACATAAACAACACACCCAAATATGCGTAAGTACGATATGCTTGGCTCGTACCCAGTCACTAGCTGTAGCATAGAAAAAGATTGGGTGGTGATGGGCCTCAGACGAATAAGCACAGCTGCATGCAATACTGCGTGCCCCCAGGCAGAGAGAGAAAAGGTTGGTGCGCATTACCAACGTCCTCGTGACCATTTGTTGCTATTAATGGCAATCTCTGCAAGACCATTCTGGGTATGCACATGTGAGACTAGATGCCCAACATCTATCCCATGCAGTAGTCATCGAAAGTCTTCGATGTAAACTCCCTAGCCTTATCAAGCCTGATAGTTAATGGGATGATCCGGGTAGTGAGCCGGCAGGCGAATTATCTGTGCTAGGAGTTTAGCATAAGCAGCATTACGAAAGGACAACATCGTGACATGTGACCAGCATGTCGATGCATCAACCAACACCATAAAATATATAAATGGCCCGCTTGTTGGTTGAATATGTCCACAGATATCCACTTGGATTCTCTGTAAGAATGGAAGAAGTACTTTTAGAATCCTTTGTATAGGACAGTCTCAGTCCTTATTTCCCTAAGGAACAAGCTTTGCATAATGAGCATTTGGCTTTAGGAGCTTCAGAAGCATAGGAGGATTTTGTCCTGTCAGAAAATTTCTGAGGACAGTCCCAGTCGACCGTTCGACAGGAATGGTCGACCGGTCGACGGTCGCTCCCTGGAGGGGGTTCGATCGTTCGACAGGAAACTCGAACGGTCGACGACGCACGCTGGACGAGGTCGACCGTTCGACAAGAAGAGATCGAACGGTCGACGGGCGGCGGACAGAGGCACTTTTGCCTTTTTTCATATCTGTCTCATCTCCTTGAATCAACTTTTGATTCATGCTTCGATTAGCTCGATATGATGGATGTCCGTGTGAGGTTTTCAATACACGGATCATCATATCACGACCATGATGTCTTAATCTGTCGTGCCAAAGCCAATATGTGTCTGAATCCAAGGGGTCATCCCGAATGACATTGTTTGATTCAATAGCTCGAATAGTGGTTGCATATAACCCACTAGAGAGACACATAAGCTTCTCTAAGATGCGCCTTTTACCGCAGTCATTAGAGGTAATGCAAAGGGATTCTTTTCCATTCTCATCATGCATCTTAGCATGGAAACCATTGACTCTTATATCTTTAAAGCTCAATCAAAGTTGTATTTCCTCTTGGAGCGTAGAGAGCATTTGTGACATCAATGTGAGTGCCATTAGGCAAGAGGAATTGGGCATATCCTCTTCCTTGCACAAGATTCGATGGTCCTGCCATCGTAGTCACAGAGGAATGTGTAGGCATCATGCCTATGACGCAATATGACATGCGTGGTTCTGCTATCTGTGAGACTTTCAAGTTCTCTAGAACCCATTCCTAAAAGCTCATCATTAAAATCGAGGCTACGTAAGCAACTCAGATTTTATTAAAGATATTGGCCAAGGCTTCAAAGTTCCATCTTGATCTTAAATCAAAACTAAATCCAATATCTTTGGCAAACATGCCATATTTCATCAACTTGGAAAACATAAGACTTAAGCAAAATTAGCTTCCAAAGTCTTTAACCCTTAAACTCGACGTCTTGATCATTGCAATTACATCTTCATATGTTTTGCAAATAATGGCCCATTGATCAGACGCTCCATATTATTAATAGACATCATGAAGAGGATTCTCCATTGATTGAGGTATAAAGGCGCGGTACTCACGGTCCCTAGGACGGTGGCAGATTGCCTTGGCCGGTGGCGGTGCTGCCATAACCAGTGGCGCAACAACGCTAACCGGCAATGACCGGCAGCGTCCCTCTTATAAGGACGGCAGTCTTCTCTCACTCTTTCGCGGCCCTATGCTCGCGTGATCGCTTAATCTTATGGCGATTACCTTCATGAGCAAATAGATTCTACGAACCAAAATGTCCGGGATCGTCCCTAGATATAGGGTTTTGCTCGTGGCTTCCTCCCATAGGGGCGCCATCGTCGTCATGCCTTTCCTCAAGGCAGAGATGGAGAAGGTGGTGAGAGTTTCCTCAATCAATTGTTCATCTGTGATGATTTTCCACAGAGAAGATGGAGTCACGAACGTTGTCATAACGTTCATGAAGCGCTTCTAGCGCTAACCTCTTTCATGAACTCAAACTGGAGTGCCATATCCATATGGCGATTCATCAGGAAAAATAACCTGGCATTGTACATCTCAGTTTGAGGGTCTAGAGCGGTTTCTTCAAAACAACGCTTATGGATTCGAGCTAGAAGCTCTTGTGTGAATAGGTACATTAGGATATCATGAGCCCATCTCATAATCTAATGTCCGCAGAATCCAATGGAGTAAAATCGAGTTCATTCATGTTCGACATCCAAGAATATGGAGAACAAGAATGTGGTGTGTTTCGGAGTTAATACTCCCACGAAACAATGAAGGGTAAGTTTCGGAGTTAGTACTCCCACGAAACAATAGAGGGTTTCTGAGCAATATTTGCTCCCAAGAAACGCTTCCAAGGATTTTGGATTTAGGTGAAACTTTGGTGTCGTATGGTCATAACCTTAAACCTTTTCGGTAGCTCTACTCAGGTATAACCAGGTAAGTTATAAGAGATGTCGGTGGAGCAAGCTCTCTTAATACCACTTATCTCAAACTCCTTACCTAGACATCATACCTAAGCAGGTGAGCCTAGTTGGGAATAAGTCATAAACCATAGGTCGTTTCTTCTCTACGGATTCCTCATCCGGAGGTTAATTTGTCAATGAACTCCTCGTTCATAGTCTCTTCTCTCTACGGATTCCTCATCCGGAGTATTAGCTCGAACCCCCACAGTTCGGCTCTTGAGGTCATCACCAATAGCATGATGACATTAGGGGTGCTCATGACTTACACATACCGCAAGCGATATGAAGCTCGATCACTCCCCTAATGCTTCTCATAGTTTGGCGAGTCTCGTATATTATCCCACGTTATAAGAAAGGTGGGAGGTAGAAAAAGGGAGGTTGCAAGTCCCCGGAGAAAAAGAAGGTTGAATTAAATTCAGAAAGCAGCAACGTTTATAAAAGCTTACTTGGATTCTTTTCTCGGATTATCTTGAGTACCACTGCTTCAGAACCGAATATCTGGAGATCCAACGGTCGGAATTGGCTGAATTTTTAACTGGGGGTATTAGACTCACGGAGGAAGCTCCCTTCCAAATTTCGGCGTAATCCAACGGTGAAGAATGGAGAAAATCGATTTCGAAGTTGACTGTTCTGTGCAGGCAGATTCTTGAACTAGAGGAGATTGCACGGAGGTACTATTCATGCGGTTTACTATTCACGGGTACTGTTCATACGCACTGTTCATCCGGCACACCCTGGGGTTTTGGGGTTCTAGGGTTTTGGCGCTAGCAGGATGCTAAGCTCAAGAGTTTTGGCTTTTGATCTCAGGGCTAGAGGTTCGTGCTGATAACATGTTTAAGGGAATATGAAATACAATCACAAAGCAGAAAGTAAAGAACAGAGCAAATAGCACATGAATAGATCATCTCTTTATTAATGAATAGGTGCCTCTATATATAGAGAAACACAAGGGTACAATCCATATCCCAATAGGACTTCTATTCAATAAGTAATCCATATGCTAACCTAACTAAGATACTCCTAGGTTGACAAGGCACACACAAAGTAGGTTTCCTTCAACAAGAGAAACATTTTTTAATGCTCTTCTGTATAGAAAAATTATATGGATTTTAAGTTTTTAACTTTTGAGTCTCAGTAATAGAGATTTTTTAGGAAAACTGTTGGAGATGCTCTTAGGTTGGATAAACAATTTAAAAAGAAGCCCCTAAAATAACTTTGTAAAATTATTTTAGCTTAGATAATTTGTTTTTCCCAATTGGTGTTTTTACTTTGAGACAGTAAATTATTTTGACAATAAATAACAAAAAAAATTTCAAAGTGTAGTTTGATCGTTAGACAATAATTTTTATATACTGCCTTGGAGTTAGCTCAAGTGTTGAAGGAGTGTGGAGAATTAGGTTAAAATTAGGCTAGAATATGGGTTCGATCCCATCCAATGTAATCAAAAATAATTTTTTATATACTATGACATTGATCTGTCTTTAACTAGTTTTATTATTATTATTATTATTTTAGAGAAGTTGTTCCCAGTCTAATTGGTCTTGGGTTTGATTTCCCTCGGATACTTGGGGTGGGGGGCGGTTGGATTTAAATTATATTGTCGTGCTTTAGATAAGGTTCTAAAAATTTTTTTTATTTTATTTGTCTCATATTAAAAATTTGTAAAAGTAGGGATTACCTGTGGGTAGGACTGTCAATTTTGACACCACTCAATAATACGACTCGAAAGTCGCACGAAATAAAACGGGTTGAACCTGCACGATTAAAAAATAGGTCATTTGAGAGTCACGATTAAAAAATAGGTAATTTGAGGGTCAACCCACTAAGACACGTTTAATAAACGGGTCGGTTTAGGGTCAACCCGCCAACTCGCAAATCACCTGCTTAACCCGTTTATATTTTATTATACTAAGTCAAAATTCAAGAAATTTCAAGTATTTATATGCTTGTATGATATTTTTTTTTTTCTACATCTAGTGTAAGTAATATATACAAAATTTATAGTGATAATTTTGAGAAGTATATGTCATGCATTGTATAGCCTAAAATTGGTTAAATTGTTCAACCAAACTCTTTTATATGTGTGAAATTGATCAACTGTTATTTATATTGGCACTATTATTTTACTAACTGGGTTATGCGGGTTGGATCGGATAACTCGTTTAATAAATAGGTTGGGTTGGGTTTGGATTTGGATTTTTCGACCCGATTATTAATTGGGTCGAGTTTGAGTTTGCATATTCTAACACGTTTAATAACTTGACACGACCCGAACCCGACACGACACGACCCATTGACAGCCATATATGTGGGTAATTTCGTGCTTGAATGTGAATAAACACTCAAATTTGAATATTGGTGGGCTTAGCTCCGCTCATGGTACAAAAGGTTGGCTCTGGGCCGGCTCATGGTCTAGATCAAGTCCGCCCGAAGTATAAAATAAAATGGACTTCATGTAGATAAAGAAATTGATAAATAGGAAACAAATAATTTCAATACTAACCACTGATTATCATAATGACAATAAGCAACTAGATGAATTTTCATGTGACTAAGATTTTTACGAATATAATCTTTGAGTAAAATTGAATGACTCGGATCATTGAAATGCAGTTCTATGCTACTCACAAACAATTTCTTAAATTGCAGAATTTAATTTGAAGAATTTGTTTGTGAAAGTGCTACATACTTATGATCAGCCTTTAAAATGCATTTTAGTTCTAATGCCAAACACAATAATTCGTTGTGAGTTTGATCGATCTTATTGGTTTGTGCATATTCTTTCGTCAAATTCATTTACTTTAGAATGTAGAAACTCTTTAGTACACAGGTTTAGGGTTCAACATTATCTTTAACCTACAGTTGAAACCCTAAATTGCATGCACTGAAATGGACTAAAAATCAGCCTCCCTGTTTCACCATCTCAATGTACATCGAACTTTCACATCTTTGATCTGAATTTAAGCAAACAATTTGTAGTACATTGTGAAGAGAAACTGTGAGATCTGAATTTAGATCTATAGTGATATAATGTTAGAGCCGAATGATTTGGAATGATAACTTCTTTGTACCGCAAAACCAAACAAGTAAAGTTACACATTAGTCCACCCTTGACATCATTGCCTCCTTACCTGCATCATTCATTGGTCCTCAAACCCCCAAACCATATTCTAAACGCAGAGCAGTGAAACAGACTTCACCAACAAGCAAACAGCAAAGTGTCCCCCATTCTCGGTAAAGAAAATTATGGGAGAGCTCGAGGGCAACGTTGTCAATTCACATGGGAATTCATTTTTTACCAGAATTTGAAAAATCCCGTGGGAATGATAAAGGAGGAAGCAGGCAGCAATCGAGTCCTTGTGGGGGCAAGAGAAGGTAGAGAAATCGAGAAAGGAAGGAAGAAAAGAAAGAAAAGCAGCTAAAGCCATTTGATTTCAGCCAGAGAACCCAGAAAAAAAATAATAATAATAATAATTTAATTAATTAATTAAAATATCCCAAATTATTTTGTTATTTATTAATATATTTCTGTGTAGAAGAGAAGGTGGTGCTGGTGCCATCCAGTTCTTCTCCCACCCATCTCTCTCTCTCTGACTCTCTCAAAAAACCTCATCTTCTTCTCTTTCTTCTCCTTCAAATCCATCTCTCTTTGTCCAAATCTCTCTCAGACCGACCTCTTTCTATGGCCATCCGCAACTGAAAGGGCCCTCGATTATTGGCCATGAGGAGGGGACGCGGAGCCGCCGCGGCAGCTGCCAGAGCGACTGGGCCGGTGGCGGAACCCAACGGATCCAGACCCATTAAAGAGGTGAAGTACCGGGGCGTCCGGAAGAGACCGTGGGGCAAGTACGCCGCGGAGATCAGAGACCCGTATAAGAAGAGCCGGGTTTGGCTGGGAACCTTTGAGTCCGCCGAGGACGCGGCTCGGGCCTACGATGCCGCCGCCCGGGTCCTCCGCGGACCCAAAGCCAAGACCAATTTCCCGACATACTCGAATCATTTCTGTTACAACAACCCCACCGATGCCAACTTTGATAACAAATTGTTCGGGTCGGGTTACGGGTTACACGACGACAACCCGGTGAATCCGAATAGACCGGCGTCAAGCAGCTTGAGCTCCACCGTCGAGTCGTTTAGCGGGCCGCGGCAGGCTGCGCAGCAATCGACGACGATCGCCGCCGAGTCGTCTCGGCGGAAACAGCCGCGAACGCCTCCGATGGATCCCGAGGATTGCCACAGCGACTGCGACTCGTCGTCTTCAGTCGTTGAGGACGACGGAGACTTCGTAGCGTCGTCGTTTCGCAAGCCCCTGGCATTTGATCTTAATTTCCCACCGTTGGATGAGGTTGACGCGGCTGGGGACGGTCAAGATCTGGGCTGGACGGCGCTCTGCCTCTGATTATTATTACAATGATGATGATGACGATTATTTGATGAGCACGATGATCGATGATTCAATACTCTTCTTCAAATTTTAATTTTCCCTTTCTTTTTCTTTTTCTTTTTCTTTTTCTTTTTCTTTTTCTTTTTCTTGTTAGATAAGATAAAATGATCTTATTTCTGTATTATGGCATGGTGTTTGATGAGAATGACCTTTTTATTTTTCTCATTTTAGATTAGAAACAGATTATTATGAGGATCTTGTTGTTGTTGTTAATGTCATGTATTAGGGTTTGTAAAATGTGGGATCTGGGTTTCTCCGGTCTCCCTCACGAAGCTCGTTGTTCACGAAGTTACATAAAAGGCTTATCTAATGAGGAAATGAATATTTGAGGCTGTTTCTCTGGTTCTATTTTTCCTTGCTTTTTATTTTTAGCAACAAATCTATGATTGGGTTGCTACCCATTTGTGCGCATATTCAGTTTTCTCTTCTTCCTCTTATTGCAACTTATGTGAAGAATGTGATGTGGTTCAATTTGCATGGGCAGCTTTGGGTAATGGAAGAACATAAGAAACCATAACACTTGTACCCATTTGTAGAAATTTCATTTCCTTATGATTTTAGGCATTAGATGTTGTTGCTTGATAAGAATTGAGAGCAATAGGAGGATGGTGGAATGTGGTCAACAATTGCATGCAATGGCCATTTTGGAAGTTTGAACTTGGACTATAATAGGAACCCCCCATTCCTCTATAGAGCTAGTAGGGTTGGTGGGTCATTATTGTCACTCCCATTCTTTCTTTTGGCACTGTAAACCCTACTTTTCTTTTGAAAATGGTTTTTATATTTGTTGGGGGGTGAGGTGTGGGTGGGAAATGTGATGGTTCAGGTTGGAAGTGGAAGGAGACTCCCAAGAAGATGAACTTGTCCTTGTGTGCATGTAAGATTTCATATTGGATTTTTTTGAAGGGATGGCATCTTTGAGAACTAATTCAGAAAAATCTGACTGGAGTGGAGTGGTGATTGAGGCAGCAGCTATAGCCAGCTGGGTTCGTAACGTAGATTTCATGGCTGGTTCATTGCACCCTACGGTACGTACTATAGTCGTTTGCAAAACAATACAAGCAGTAGAAGACATTGTTCTTGTTTGTGTACTTTGGTGACGTACTTGTTTTTTTTTTGTGTAGGCTCTGCAAATTTGATTTCTCGACCTCTCTTTTTCTTCCGGTCAAATAGACGGAGGCTGTCCTAAAATCGTTTCTCGCAACTGGCACTCGATCGGAATGGATAACGAATGATAGAAGATCTTCTCCCGGTCACATTAGTCATGATACCAAACAAGCTAGCTAACGCATCTGTATTTGCCCTTTCAATGCTCTTTTTTGATTCAGACCCACAAAAAAAATGCTATTTTGTGAAGAAAATGTTCAGCTAAAAATGTCTATCTTATTCTTGCAACTCTTCACCCTACTCTGATATTTTAGGGGAGTCGAATCCAAAATCTCTTACGGGATCTATTTTATTCTTGCAACCCAACATTTCTATCTTCAACGATTTCCTTCAATGCTCATAAATTGTGATAAATCAGTTGGTTGTTTCTTGTTTCTTGAATCGATTTGAGAAAAACAACACCCAACACGAAAAGAAAAGAGTGGTTTCACGGAACAAATGCTGGGCCTATGAATTATCTAATAAAGGCTATATCGACTGCAATGCTTACACAGGCTGACACCTGCTAAGTTACTATGACAATGCATTAACTTTGTGTCCCCTCCTCTGTGACTGCTGGGCAAGTTTTTGTCCATACAGGCTCAGCCTTGATTCTTCAGCCTTAATCGCTAGGAAAAGGAAAGACGAGAAACCAATGTCAGTCTTCAATGTGACGAGTGTTTTATGCAGCCTATGTAACTCGCGTAAGTTGGATTGAAAAATCCGATTTCAATTCATTGCGATGCCAATATTATTCATTTCTGCACGTACAAATTAAATCTGTATTCGTATGTATTGTCATGACATTGACTTAGTATAGTCGTATGATTGAAATTAATGAATTTATTCATTCTTCTTAAAAATTAAATCTAAAATCTGAAATTTGAAATTTTGTCATATTCTGACAACAAAAAAGTAACTAACCGCTGTGAAACCACTCGGTCAACACACACATCACTGTCTAACCAACCTAGGGCTGTCAATTTTGACACGACCTGATAACACGACTCGAAAATCGCGCGAAATAAAACGGGTTGAACTCGCATGATTAAAAAATGAGTCAATTGCGGGTCAACCCACTAAGACACGTTTAATAAACGAATGAGTTTATGGTCAACCTGCCAACTCGCAAATCACCCACGTAACCCGTTTATTTTATTATATTTGGTCAAAATTTAAAAAATTCCACATGTTTATATGCTTGTATAGTATGTGCACTAGGGTGTAGTCCAGTTGGACTAAGGCAATGGCCTACCCAGCATATACCCGAGTTCGAGTCTCACCCTCCCCATATTTCTTGAACTTTGGAGCCCCTTCCCCCTCCCTAGAAAAAAAAAACTTAAAAAAAAATATATATATATATATATGCTTGTATGATATTTTTTTTTCTACTTATAGTATAAGTCATACACAAAAATTTATAGTAATAATTCTTGTAAAATCATAGTCGTGCTACTGCATTTTATAGCCTAAAATTAGTTAAATTAGTTGACCAAACTCTTTTATATGTGTGAAATGACCAATTGTTATTTATTTTGGCACAACTATTTTATTAAATGAGTTATACATGTTGGGTCGGGTTTAGATTTGCATATTCAAACACGTTTAATACATTGACACGACCCGAATCCAACACGACCCGAACCATTGACATCCCTAACCAACCTCCGCGCAAAACTACAACCTTGAAACCCAAGGCCGCTACCACGCCCACAGTTGACAATCAGATCCAAAACTCCTTAGACAAAGTCAAACACCACAGAACCACTAAAGGAAGTAGATCTGCTCCCTCGTCGCTATCTCCTTTAAGCTTGAGGCTGGAAGTGTTGCTGACTATTAAAAGACGAAGCCTAGGCTTCTACCTAGTGCTTTGTATTTTCCTATTTCAAAGGTCCTTTATATGTTTCATTTTCAAATGTCCTTTACATGCATTTGGTGTACATTTAGTCTTTTGTGTTTTGTTAGAAAGCTGAGGAATGGCACAACAGAGTCCAGTGTTCTAAAAAATCCCGCCTAGGTCCAATTAATCTCCGCCTAAGCGCTAGGCGGAGGCCAAACGCCTCGATTAGTTGCAAATCAGCCTAGGCAGGCAAAGACGAATTTTAAAATATCAGAATTTTTTGTATCTATGTTTTCAATCAATTAAAATACTTTTTATATAGTTCTATTTTGTATGTTTATATTTCTTAATACAAATATAGTTTTTGTTTTAAGTAGGCACTTATTTAGTTAATTATATGTTGTATAAAAAAATTAAAAACCGCCTAACCGTTCGACTAATCCCCGCCTAGGCGCTAGGCCCCTCCCCGCCGCCCGACTATCTCCTAGTGATTTTTAGAACATTGACAGAGTCTAACGGTTTTCATGTCATTTCACACCCAATTTGGTTGATTGGGTTCTCTCAATATCAGTATTAACTAACCAATAGCACGAAAAAACTCTTGCTTAATTAAGAATTTAAGCATAAATAATCTAATATGTAGAGGATCCAAGGTGGTTGGTACAGTGATTTGAAATCAAAGTTGTCTGGAAAGAGATTATGGGTTCGACTCCCCTAGTGTATGATAAAGTAATTTGGGCGTCACAACAACACATTTGCAAGGTCTCTATTCTCCAATGTAGGACAACACTCCACATTCTCACATATACGTGTGTGTGTGTGTGTAGAATAAAAAAAAATTCTAATATGTAGAGGGTATGATGGCAATTCAAGAAATATGTAAACAAAAAAAAAACATCTTAACGTGGGAGCGATGGTAAATTGCTATTTATAACTGCTATTGCAGTTTTGCAAAATAGAAAACTTAATTGACGTGATCAAGGCTTTCTTGTGTAAATTTGCATTCATCTCCAATAGTTTGGCACATGAGCTTGCTTCTTATGTTGTCAAGAAGAAAGAGCTTCAAAAGTGGTATAGTGATACCCTCGATTGGTCGTAGAAGTACATCTTTATTTTTTTGGACAATGACGTAGAAGTACATCTCAATTCTGATTTATGTGATATGTAAGCTGTAATTAATGGATGCAATTTGCTCTATTTTCTGGAGTATGGTTTACATCTCTCGTCTTTCCTAGATCTCTGCCAGTGAAATATTATTCTATCAGAGAATCCAAAACAAAAAGCAAAAATAAAATAAAAAATAAAGGGTTAGTAGAAATGGTCAGACCCAAAGGGTTGATAATTTTTTTTTTTTTGTTTTAGTTATGAAGGCCCAAGAGCTTGAAACAAAAAGACAAATATTAACCTATAGAGCTAGACAAAGAATTTCTATGAAAAAATCCTCTATGGTACCTGAACTATTACCAAATGCAATTTTTGGTACCTGAACTTTCATAAAGAACCTGGTGGTACCTGAACTATTCATCTGTTTGCCATTATAGTACATACCGTTAAATATTCCGTTAAGTGCTTATGTGGCATGGGTAAAATTGTAATTTGGTGACTAGAGTATGGGCAAAACAGTCATTAAAGGTTTTTTACTATTAAATTTAAAAATAAAAATAAAAATAAATTATGCAAAAATAAATAAATTATATTAACATAATCAAATTAGAGTTTTTATCCCCAAACATTCAAGATTAAAGATGCAAAAATTATTTTTATTCTCAAATATTCAAGATTAAAGATGTCATGTAAATGGTTTTATTATTAAATTTTAAAATCAAAATAAATTATCATTATTTTTTAATATAATAAAAATTTAAATTACTTTTTTTAATACAGTTTATTTTTATTTTTTAATTAATAATAAAACTATCTATATGGTAATAAATTATATTAAAAACATAAAAATTGGCAATAAATTATATTATAAAAATAAAAATAATTTTTCTCATTTTTAGTCTTGAATTGTGGATAAATTATCTAAATCTTTTTTTTGTATAATTTATTTTAAAAATTGAAAATATATGAAATGATTGTATTACCCATGCCACATAAGCACTTAACGGAATATTTAACGGCAGGTACTATAATGACAAACATATGAATAGTTCAGGTACCACCAAGTTCGTTATGAAAGTTCAGGTACCAAAAATTGCATTTGTTGATAGTTCAGGTACCATATGAAGGTTTTTTCTAATTTCTATTAACAAAAAGACAAAATATCCATCTACAATAGTAGTGGACTAGTGGTTGCTTAAGGAGGGGGAGAATCAAAGAACAAAAACTCCATTTTCACATCAAAAAAGTTTATTAATTAAGGTGTAGAATCATTAGAGCCACCTAGTTACAGTAGCTAAATCCTAAATCTAAACGATGAACATAATCCTTAGAAAAATAAAAAGGGTTTATGAGGAGCCACATGAAAGAATAGTAGCAAAGAAATAGGTCACAAAAGTCACACAAACAACTACAAAGCCCATATCATCAAAATTAAACATGATCTTTTGCCAAGTTAAATTATAGCGTTAATCTCTCAATTTTAATTATGTTCCAATTTTAGTATTGTAGAGTTGTAGTTTGTTTTTGAATTTTTGAGTCCTCCAAATCTTTTCGCTGTCCTCCAAATAGAGGACCTACAAAATAACCAAAATAAAAAAATTAGAGTACTTTCCCATTAACAAAAATTGAGGGACTCACTCTATCTACAATTAATTAAGAGTGTTTCTATTGAGACCTCCAAATTTGCTCACTTGACCTCACTCCATTATGAATTATTAAATGACATTTATAACCTCATATAAAATGACTATTAAGGACAATAATTATACCAAAAAGATATCATGTTTATTTTCTCTAGAGTTTTCAATTCAATAATATTAGATTGCATTCTTTATTATTTTCTTTATCTATTTTTATTTTCCAATTTCACTACATACTCATTAAAACATTTATATATATTTAATAAAAATTAAAACTATGATAGATCATGTGACATAAAAATTTGTATTATTTGTTGAACGCATATTGGTGATAGAGAACAAAAGAAATTCTACTATGACCTAAATCTAAGTCTATCCATTATATTTGCCAAAAAAAATAACAATTAAAAAAATATATAAAATATTTAATCATGAGGTACAAAAAATAGATGAAAAAAATAAACAGTAAGAATAAATGATTATTTTTTTATTGCACAACTAAAAGAGAAAAAAATAGTTAAAAAAGATTTAAAAAAAACAAAGAATAGTTCATGCTAAAATATTTTCTTGTTGATTAGAAATTAATTAATGGATGTGTGGTGAGTAAATTTAGAATTATAGTAGTAATTTTGTATATTTAATGTGAATTATATCATCATAGTTATTTTAGGAATTTAGTAGAGGTTTAGTAAACAAATCTTGTATTTTAAAAGCAAAAAGGAGGTGCAAAGAGTATAAGAGGTCAGGTGAGCAAATTTGGAGGTCCTAATAGAATTTCTCATTAATTAACCCTAATTTTTTAGCAGTACGTAGCATTGTAATCTTGTTTCATATATATATATATATCTATAAATGATTCATAGGTGCGGAGCTTCTTATTTTGGGTTCTTGACCCATAAAGACAGAATTGGGCAAATATTTACCATCAAGGACAAGGCAAAAACACGATGCCCACCCGGTCCATTAATTGATCAATTTACGTTTCCGTCCTATATATTTTACAAAAATTACGAAACTGTCACTGACAGATTTTATTGACCTCAATAAAAATTTTTAAGGAATCGATACTTTCCTTGGTAGGAGGGAAAAAACAAAGGAGCATCACATTTGTGTATTTTATTGAGGTCAATAAAATTTTATAAGATCATTGAAATTTTAGTTTTTGGGTCTCAATTAGCAAAGAACAAAGGAACATCACCTTTGTGTATTTTATTGACCTCAATAAAATTTTATTTAAGTCAATAAATTGTTTTATTGAGGTCAATAAAATTTTATAAGATCAATGAAATTTTAGTTTCTGGGTCTCAATCAACAAAGAACAAAGGAGCATCACCTTTGTGTATTTTATTGACCTCAATAAAATTTTATTGAGGTCAATAAAATTTTATAAGATCAGTGAAATTTTAGTTTCTGGGTCTCAATCAACAAAGAACAAAGGAGCATCACCTTTGTGTATTTTATTGAGGTCAATAAACTGTTTTATTGAGGTCAATAAAATTTTATTGAAGTCGACAACGAGAACGCTAGTGCAGTAATGATGTCGTATCGGTCCCGAGCTTGACATAAGCTTAACATATGCCGTATCTAGGATTTCATATTCCTTGTTTGATATTATTGCCAACCAATATCAGCTCGTCCTTCACCTTCTCAAATCGAAGGATAGAAACACCATCAAGCATATCCACCTTTCTCACCTGATGAAGCAACGACATAATTCATCAAGGACAACACACACTAGAAAGCCTAACGTTGCCAACAACATCAAAGATAATTCATAGCTCAATGGAAGCCATGTTAAACCGATTAGATAGCATAATGGTTTCTCATTAAGAAACACAAAAATGACACAAACATAGCATTTCTCATAAACATGTTATTCAGGTTTATGAATTAAAGCAATATCTTTAAGCCAAGGAAGTGCCAAAGACAATTCATAAAATAAACCATGTTTTAACAAGCTCCTACTTAAAGCTTCCAATCAATTTCTCAAATATGATTGATATGTGCTAGGAACAAAGCTATTCTATATTGTATTTGTCTCTTGTTGTACATTTTTCTTTTGTTTGGATGCGTTCTTTTCATTTTGGTGGCACTAAATTGACCACTACTCATGCCATGCCAACACTAAGACATACGGCATGCCTTTATAATTATGCTAAATTATATCCTCAAAACAGAACCAACAATTCATTAAGAAACGAATGAAATCAGAAGACTACCTATTAAGAAGAGCAGAGCAGAAATGAAACTAGAAGCGAATGATCAGAGCCAAAAGAGAGAAATTTGGGACCTGAAAGTGAGAGGGATGCTTGAATATACTCATAATCTTGATGATCGGCATTAGTGGATCTGTCGCGAGAGGAAGAGTTGCAGGTAATGCGGATCGATTTGAGTCCACAGAGGTAGCGTTTGGATTTGAAACCTAATCGAACCACGATGAAGGCGAAGCTGTGAGAAGAAGAAGAAGCAGCAGCAACTGACCGAGTATTTGGGATTGGAAAAACACGATTCGTGACGGAGAATTGAGAATCATCAGCTGTAAAGGTAAATTTGTAACAAAAAAATATAATAAATCAGGGCCTACATAATTTTGTCCTTGGTGGGAGTAAAAGAGGCTCAACCCAAACTTGATGGGAAATATTTAAAATCTATCAAACTTGATGGGAAATATGTAGTGAAAATTAGGACCTATTGGATATTTCCCTTATTTTATAAGGTGCTGAGATCAAAATTTCACACCTTATAAAATAAGGATCTCCGTAGTGGAAAAATCTTGATATATATATGGAAAATATCCAATAAGTCCTAATTTTCACCTTATATTTCCCATTAACTTTGAGAATTTTTCATTTTTCTCAACATGTCTGATTTGGGTTTGTTTTACTCCCATTAAAGACAAAAATATTGAATGGTGATTTTTTGTGACATTTTTGCCCTTGGCGAACTTTAACCGCTCGAAAGGCACGGTGGTCACAAACTTTGACCGCTCGATCCATCGCCGTCTGACGACACCTTGAGGTGAGATTGGTGGTGTTGGGTCCGTGGAGAAGAGGGCTACAAAACCCAGTAAGGGTTTCCCCCTAACTCGGCCAGAAATATCGGCGGCGAGGAAGAACAGTTATGCGCGAAAACGGACATTTTCTCTCCTAGATTTCTCCTCCTACACTAAAAATCGATGCAAGAAATTAGTATAGGATTGAAGGGCTCGAAGAGAAGAAGATTTTGGGACAAGTTTCAAACCTTGAGATGGCCGGATAGAGGAAAAATCTACCGGAAAAGCCGGCTGCTACAGTGACGGGAAGAGAGAGAGTGACCTGTGTGGGTTTGAGGAGAGAGAGAGTGATTCCCGAAAATGGAAACTTTCAAAGTTAAAATTTTATCGAGGTCAATAAAACATTTTATTGACCTCAATAAAAAAGTTTATTGACCTCAATAAAAAAGTTTATTGACCTCAATAAAATTTTATTGAGGTCAATAAAATACACAAAGGTGATCGATGCTCCTTTGTTTTTTCCCTCATCCCACGGATTTTATTAACCTCAATAAAAAAGTTTATTTTATTGAGGTCAATAAAATACACAAAGGTGACTCCTTTATTCTTTCCCTCCTACCATGGATTTTATTGACCTCAATAAAATGCACAAAGGTGATGCTTCTTTGTTCTTTCTCTCCCACTACGGAAATTATCGATTCCTTAAAAAAAATTATTGAGATCAATAAAATTTGTCAGTGACAGTTTACCGGGTGGGCATCGCGTTTTTGTCTTGTCCTTGATGATAAATATTTGTGAAAATTTGTCCTTATGGGTCAAGAACTCATATATATATATATATATATATATATATAATTTTTCTTCATTACATAGAGCTATGCACTTTTAAAATACATAATTCTAATGTCAGCTGTTAAATCTGTTTAAATGATCTAATTTGACAGTTGATATATATATATATCATTGTACGTAGGTTGTTGATGGGTAGGTTGTTGATGGGTAGGTTGTTGTAAGATGTAACGACACATGATCGATGTTCTTCTTCTACTAAGCTAGCTGAGGTCCATGAGTTGGTGAGTGTCTTCAATAGTTTATATACCTTCATGAAGATCGATCATAAACTGCCAAGAAGTTGCAAGTCAAGTCACGAATCCATACACATGCTACTAAACACAGTCTCACACGTAGCCACTTTCATTTCATTGTTCGTTTCCTTTTAAACAAAACTTTGTTTAATTAATTTGTGGGTGATTCTGTCTATCGGTAGTGACTAGTGAACAATTGGAGCTTTTCCTTTTGTTTATTTGTATTAATAAAATTAATAAATCCAAGAATTGAAACAAAGCATAACTTGAGTATGAGCATTTCTTCATGTGGCAATCTTCTGCTGGCTAACTGCGTAAATGGTGGGATGATTGTACACGTTGCATCGTACCTTTATCTAGAACCAGCTGTGCATAGGATTACTATTTTCATATTCAAAAGTAGTATTAGTCAAATAAATCACGGAAATGATCTTTATGGTAATCTATACTATAAAGTCAGGCCGAGGCTTCACCAAATTTTAGAATACTTGAAATATTTTCTATTAATGAAACATAAGTCGGTGATATCACTATTCATCATGACATAATAGTAAAACATTTCTTGATTGAGAGTCTTCTAATACGTTACTTTGAACCATGAATATAATGTTATATGTTAGGCAATTTTATTTTACCCTCGGTCTTTTAGTTACATTATAATTGACAGTTTGAAAGTTATAATTTTTGTCCTTTTTTTTTTTATCTGTATTTTGTAAATGAGACCACGCAATCAAAATATAAATTTTGTTTTGACATTTCCAAAATTCCTTTCTAAATTTTGCAACAATTTAATATAACCTCAGGTGACTTTTCTAACTACACTAACATATAACAGTACGAACTTGACGATTGTAGTTTGATAAAATCGAGTGTGATGACATCAGTCAACCGTTAGACTTAAGACCAAAACGACGGATGTGCAAAACGGTTACATTTTTAGTAGAATATATGAGTTGCAAATTTTAATTAAAGCGAAGTTGACATCAAATTACAAGGTAATAAAAGGTAATTAACTCGATGTATAACCTTAGCTAGGTACGATGAAACCAGTCTAATGACACATACCATCTTTCCATTTTCCTTGCGCACAAATATAGCTTCGAATTCTTTTTAAGAAAAAAATTACAGGGACAAATAGTTATATATAGAAGTTTCGCTTGTCCTTCCACATTTCTGTACAACTCATTTCAGTTATAACCAACTTCAACCCAAGAAAGAAAACCATTACTAATAGCTCTGTCACCCTCCGCTCTAGAACTCGTCACAGAAAGAAAATAAGAAATCAAAACCCCCCAAAAACCAAGATTCATTTCAAACAGCCGAAAACCATGGGAGACGAAAGCGGTAGCAGAGACCCTTTGTTAACCAGTAACCGGAGAAACATCAAGTTCCAACGCTGCGTTTCGCACCTCGACGACGAGTTAAAGAGCTTCCGATCCTATCTCCAGTGGATGTGCGTCGACCAATCTAACGTCTGGAGATTGCTTCTCTCTTGGACCGTTTTCGTTCTGTTTACGATCGTCGTGCCGGCGATTTCTCATTTCGTGTTTGCCTGCTCAACCTGCGACGGCAAGCACAAGAGGCCGTACGACAGCGTCGTGCAGCTGTCGCTGAGCGGCGTGGCGACGTTGTCGTTTGTGTGTCTGTCGTCGTTTGTGAGGAAGTTTGGGCTGAGGAGGTTTCTGTTTTTTGATAAGCTTTACGATGAGAGCGAGACGGTTAGGAGGGGATACACCGCCCAGCTCGATGTGAGTTTCATTATTCAATTTCCTCATCTCCATCTTCATCTTTTACTTTTTTTGGAGTTTAATTTTCTTTTTCTCTTTTTTTGTTACAAATGCGTGTTTATATATATATATATATATATATATATATATATATTAAATAATCATGTTAGATTTTTTTAATGCTTGGGATTAGTTTAAGTGGCGAGGGGAGGTTGAGAATTAGATTAAGATTATGATCAGGGACAAAACTAGGATCGGAAAATGGGGTAAGTTAAGTGTATAGGTTCAAATATTTTGCCCAAAGCCATATGTTCCGATTATAATTTGATTAAAATTAGCATTAGAATTAGACAATCAGCACTAATAGAAAATTACAAAATTGGCTTGAAGAACAAGGACTGCATTAACATAGATTATCAAAGATTCAAAATTATACTTATATATATACTTAAATGTTCTGTCCCTAGGAAATGGAATTGATATAATGGAATTGATATAATGAAATTGAGAGCTTGGGGCACGCCGGGGGAGGATTGACGCCTTGGAGAATGGAGAGTTGGAGAGGAAGAGTGAAAGACTCAGTGAATAACTGAGGAAGACAAAGATGCAGAGTGTACTCTAACCCAACAAGTTTTTTTTTTGTTTCTTTCTGGGGGTGGGCTATTACATTTGTAAACCTATACTTATTAATTTTTTTACCAAAATTCTGGTCTAGGCTGCAGTCTAGACAGCTTGCCATTTGCTTCCGTCCATGATTATGATAAATCAAGAGTTCAATCCTCTTTCAATATAACAAAATAAAAATTTTAAATTATCTATGATTGTACACCGAAGAATTTTTCGAAACTGAACCCATTAAAAAGAAAAAAAATAGTGTTTTTATTTTGTACTTGGAAGTAATGTACAATATGGACCGAGTAGGCAATTAGGCATGTCCACATTTAGGGACTTTTTCTTTTGTCATGCATATGACAATTCGTCCATTTCAGATATTTTTTCTTATATTTTATGTATTTTCAAGGTATATGTGACTCATAAGCAAAGTTATTTTTCTTGTAGAGATCATTGAAGGTTCTCTGCAGCTTTGTCATACCATGCTTTATTGCCGAGAGTGTATACAAGATATGGTGGTACGCATCCGAAGCCTCGCAGATCCCTTACGTGGGTAACGTTTATGCGAGTGCCGCATTAGCATGCATAATGGAGCTGTTCTCCTGGCTCTATCGAACGATCGTGATTTTCCTCGTGTGCGTTCTCTTCCGTCTGATATGCTACCTTCAAATCCTACGGCTACAAGACTTCGCCACAATGTTCGATGTAGACTCTGATGTTGGGTCGGTGTTGTCTGAGCACCTTAGGATCAGAAGGCACCTGAGGATCATAAGCCACAGGTGCCGCAGGTTCATACTGTGGAAACTCATCTTGGTAACGGGGAGCCAATTTGCTTTGTTGCTCATCACAACCAAGTCCAGTGCCATTGCCAATCTTGACGTTTACACAGCCGGAGAACTTCTGGTATGCTTTCTTTCCAATCTTGCCACAGGTTGAGTTGAGCAAATTCATTTGGTGTATATTATCCACTAAATAAGCACGTAGTTCATTGACACTCGATCAGTTCTAACTTTCTTCACTTTAATCTGTCACGTATTCACTTTTGGTTTGCCTAAGAATAAGATGATGAACTTGTATGGTAACAAATTAACAATGGTGCTTCTTTGGTGCAGTTATGCTCCATAACTTTAGTTACTGGGCTTCTCATCTTGCTGCGCAGTGCGACCAAAATCACACACAAGGCGCAAGCCGTCACTTGTTTTGCGGCCAAGTGGCATGTTTGCGCTACATTAGATTCGTTTGATACAACAACGGGTGAGATCGCCACTGGCGGCCAAGTGTTCCATAGTACTGAACGTGGAGAATTAGCTGAGGACGAGGCTGAGGACGAGGCTGAGGATGAAGAAGATGAATTGGACAACAGCAAGTTGATCCCATCATATGCATATAGTACCATCTCTTTCCAGAAAAGACAAGCTCTAGGTAATTAATACAATAGCACATATATAGTTTTTCTTAGTGTTTGAGCTTACGAATCTGATGATATTTAATAATGCTTCTTGCAGTGATATATTTCGAGAATAATAGAGCCGGCATTACTATCTACGGGTTTACATTGGACAGGACTACACTTCACACCATATTTATGGTTGAGTTTTCATTGATTCTCTGGTTGTTGGGGAAAACCATTAATGAAATTTCTTGAGTACGTAAATAAAATTCCACATCAATTGTAGGATTGTTTTCTTGGCTTCTTGTGTTGCTAATATTCATATTGTGAGAGATTTTGGATTGAATTTTTTGGGGATGTATATTAATCCAAGTTTTTAAATTTTTTTGTTGGTTACATTGGAGGGGATCGAGCCCTGATGTAGCCTATTTCTAACCTATTTTCCAATCTTTCTGACCACTTGAGCTAACCCTAAGGCCTCATTTGGTTCATGGAAAGGAAAGGAAAAGAAAGGAAATCAATTCCCTTTACTACAAGATTCTTTATTTCTTTTACCGTAAAAGCAACTATAATTATTTTAAGAGAGCAACTCCAACAGTTGTCGAAAAAATTCCTATTTTAGAGACTTTCTCTATAATTTTTATTCCCTAAAAAGACTTCAACAATTTCCCCATGCATAATATATTTCCTATAATAACTACACATGAATTTTTGTTTTTCCGCTCTCTTACCTTAATTTCCCTATAGAGTAGGCTTTAGAGAAACGGTTAGAGCAAAAAGAAGCTTAATTTTCTCGAAATTAACTAAAGTAACAAGCTATAAGAGGCAATTGTTTGAGTTGCTCTACCTCAATGTAGCGAAAGATGAGCTCCATAAGTGGTAGGTGAGCCATATAACTCATATACATAAGCATAAAAGATTCGAATTTAATGTATTCATGATACACTAATGTATCCCAACTTTTCTCTAATTGTATTGTACGTATTTGTAATTATATTATGACTTAACCGTTGAAATACCTCCTCACTTTTAACTAAGGACGTACAATTTATAAAGTTTATCTCGTTCGCCCTCTTACTGAGTAACAAATTTTACCTTATATTTTTGTTATAAACTAGAAACTTACTTTGAGAGAAAATACAAAGCAAATAGAAATATAAGAGGTGGAATGTTGTGTATTCTTCATTCTCAATAGCTTCCTTATATATATAGTGTTAGATTTTACATAACAAGAGTATCAACTAATTAATGAGATATTATAAAGTACGCCCCAAGTAATTACGAAGACATCTATCATAAGTAATATTATTTACAACAACTATCATAATTTGAGCCATTTATTATTAAAAGGATGATGTGGTGGAGTTGAGAGTTTCATTTTTCTAATTTTCATTCATTTCTTGTTAGGGATAAGATGTAATATATATTTCAAAGGGTTAATTCATTTTATCCTAAACCCTAAATTCATTTTACCTATTTGATCGATGTTTACACCCAAAATCTCCTTGATCTTGCCGTCTCTAATTTACAAGCCCGTTGTTATTCAATTTTGAGTGATTAAATCGGAAAGTGCAAAAACACATGTAATGAAATTAAAAATGACCAATTACCCATAAAGTCATTTACATAACCTAACCTATATTCTTAAAAAAACCATCTAATATTTTTATTCTTCATAAAGCCACCAAAATATTACAAATTTTAATTTTGACAGTAGTTTTATTGTTCTTTGACAGTAACTTTCTTGTTCTTCGACAATAACTTTATTATTCTTTGGGAGTACATTTCTTGTTCCTGGCCAATAGCTTTATTGTTCTTTGGTAGTAGCTTTATTGTTCTTTGACAGTAGTTTTATTGTTCTTCGACAGTAGTTTTCTTGTTCTTCGACAGTAGTTTTATTGTTCTTTGTTAGTAGTTTTATTGTTCTTCGACAGTAGTTTTCTTGTTCTTCGACAATAGCTTTATTATTTTTTGGAAGTACATTTTTTGTTGCTCGCTAGTAGCTTTATTGTTCTTTGACAGTAGATTTATTGTTCTTTGACAGTAGTTTTATTGTTCTTTGACAGTAGATTTCTTGTCTCTAATAGTAGTTTTCGTATCCAGTGGTATTTTCGTAAATAATGAAAATTAAAAACGCGGTGGTATTTTTGTAAATATTGACGCGGTAGTACTTTTGTAAATATTAGTAGCTTTATGAGAGATAAAAATATTTGGTAGTTTAAAAAAAAAACAAAGTCACTAAAAGTGACCTTATCGGTAATTTTTAAAATTAAAAATTTAATGTCAAGCAGATAAAATAAAATTAACCATATATCTAAAAAGAAAAAAAAATTACGCGGACATCACATGAAAAAACGTGGAGCTCCCAATAAATTTCTCATGTATAAATAAGATCTCATAAACTTTTCACCACCGCCCTCCAGGCCGTGCTTCCATCTCGGATCCCTCACTTCCAGTTCTCACCTGCGCCGCTGTCTCTTCCTCACGCCGACAGTAAAGCTCAACACACCCAAGCCCAGAACCCATTTCTCTGGGCACCCATCCACCAGCTCACGTACCCAGGAGCTGCCGCCCTTCTGAGCCACGAGCCCAGGCCACGCTGCACAACCCAAGCTCGATTCCGTGCTCCGCCGCCGCCGCTGCAATCCCGCACCGCCACCGCACACCCAGTCCACTGTCTCTGACATTCCGACGCCAGCTCTGCCTCGCCCCTGTCGTTGCATCCCATCACCGATCACCTGCAAGCCACCGGCCACGACGATCAGAGCCCGTGCTCTGCTATCTGAAGCCGTCATCACCGCTTCCCCTGCCCAAATCGAAGCCCAGCTCGAGCTGCATCTCTCCCTCGAGCCCGTGCTCCCTCACGAGCTCTCCTCTCTCTCGGATCGATCGGATTGGAGCAGACGAGCTCGCTCTATTCCACCACATCCTTACTTTCTCTTCAGAGCGGAAGAGAATTCGAACAGATATAAGAGAATTTGGAGAGGCGAAATCTTACAGTGGTGTTTGAAGTAACAGATTGAAACCCTAAAAGGAAGCTCTGGTTTCAGGGATACGAAATCGCCGAGGTTAGTCTCATTCTCTCTCTCCGTCCCTCTCCGTCTCTCTCCGAGCTCTGTTTTCAATGTAGCTAGCTAGGTTCACAGTTTTGGAGAACTGGAATGTTGGACCATCGTAAATACTGTGAATTTTTGCATTATCGGTAATTATAATTAATTTATATGCATGCTTTTAACCTAATGAAATTGTATATTGTTTTAATTATTGTTGTTTAAATGCATTAATTTAGTTAGTAAAAAATTAAGCAGGTATTACAAATTTCCTGCCTATGAGGAGAAAAGAGAAACCCAAGTTTTTCATCTTACCCACTAGTTTTACAGGAGATACAAGCAATACTTCGGTATGGGGATTAACTTGATCTTTAAATCTTTGCATTCTGATACTAGCTCTGAGGTTTTAGTGAATATTGTGCTTAATTAGTTCCTACATCTCAAAGCAATGTTCAAGAGATGAAAATGAACAACTGACATCCAAGTTATACAATCTCCCAACTTAATTATATGTTGTCTTTATATTGGGTTATTTATCTACATAAATATTACAATCGCTTCTAGGATGCATCTGAGAAGGACCACGGCTTCTGATGTCATGTACCCATTGTGCTTTTCTGTTTAAATTTCTGGGTGAAGACTGATTTTTGAATTTTTTGGTCGGTTTCTTTTCCCATTCCTTGAATGGATAAGCATGTTGGGGTTTTGGTAAGGGGAATATGTAGCTTCGTTATTGGTTATTTCTCAAATTGAGCTGGACATTGTCTTGATTCTAAGCTTGGATAGCATTTACTCAGCTTTTCATTTTTTCTTTTGGAAGAATTATAAACCCATTTCTTTGATTATTTAGGTTTGAGTTTTGAGTGTGCCATTTGAAAAATTATAATTGAAAGTTTGTTCTCAGTTTCAGTTTTTTCTTCAATTCCTCAAATCTGGAGGGTTGGGAAAGTTAGAAATTTGTTCGTAGCTTTTGAATAGAAGCTTAGGAATGTGGTTTTTGTTTGAATATTTAATGCATGAAGCTTGATTAGTTACATGGTGTGTGAAATATGCTATGAATATTATGGACAGGAATTTGTCAATTTTATTTGCTTAGGTTTGGTGAGTATATATCGCTCTCCAATTGATTGCTGCTTTCATTCTGTGAGCTCTGTTAGACAAATAATAGTTGGCTGTTGATTGTTCAACGGTGTTAGTGAGTTATGGCGAAACTACTTGTGTTCTTCAGTGTTTGATGTTCTTTTCATTTCTGGGTCTTCTTTAGGGCTATGGCGAAACTAAGGACAATTTTTACAGTGCTAGTGTTCTTAGCATGTGTGTCGATCTCTGAGTGTGCGAAGAAGCCAGTGACTGTTGCTAGGAAGGAAGACATTCCGTACATCAAATGCCAAGTCTGTGAGAAGCTCGCAGCTCAGTTACACCACCAAGTTGAGAAGAAGCACGCTGAGATCGAACCCAAGAAGGTAACTTTATCATCTGGGTATTCTTCCGGAGACTTGAATATGCTCTTGTTTAGAATTTGATTAAGGGGTGTTGTTCATTTCGGTGAATTTGAATGTGGGTGTTTTGTGTTTTGGCGCTAGATCTCGGAGTATCAGATAATTGAGATCACCGAGAATGTTTGCAATTTGAAGAAGGCAGAAGCGGATTGGATTTTGCTGATTGATGTAGTTGAACAAGGAGATAAGTTGCAGGTAAGAATTCGTTTGGCTTTGGATTTGGTTGAAGGCCTGTTAAATCGATTTCTGGAATTTGTGCTACTTGACTTTTGTTATTTTTGTTAATTCATTGTTGAGTATCTTTTTATGGACCCAAATTTTAGAAATTGTGTGTTCATCAGATAAATTTGATGGGGTTTATGTCGTTTAAGTATTGTAGTGTTGAACTGTCGATGCTCTTTATTCAAGTCCAATAGGCTTTAGTATAGATATTTTGTTGATCATTGTCCTCACCTACATCATTTGATACTTTTCAGCTGGTAGAACAAGAGTCTGAAGGACGATGCAATTCTGAATGCAAGACAATAGAGCGAGCCTGTCAGGAGGTAAGGTTTTGTGACTCATTTTTGATGTTATTGTGTATCCAGATTTTCTTGTACATTTACTCTTTGCAGTTAATGAAGTTAAATTCTTTGGCTTTCCACTCTGTTTTCCTTTATATTGAATGAGAGAAGTGGAAGGATTTCTTAATTGGATGTGATCATCTACATTATGCTAGTATTTCAATTCATTCTCTCTCTTGACTAGCTGTCAGTTTTTTTAGCCTCATTGTCATGCACTTCACTCTAATTAAAGTGCTAATCTGTAATGTTGTAGGTCCTGGGGTATGCTGATACTGATGTCGCTGAATATCTATACAAATCCAAACCTGACATTGATTCCTTTGTTAATTATCTATGCAAAGACCTTACTACAGCATGTAGTGCCAAGCCTCCCCCAGTTCCTAAGGTAACAGCTTTCTTGAGTGATATTCACGTCATTCGTTATTGACACATTTGTAAGGCATCATCCTTTGTTGTTTATCTATTGAGACTAGGGATCTTTGTTATCATTATTCCGTATGTCTTAAGTTCATGTTTTGAGCACTATAAACTATAAAGATGCTCTTTTGAAATTTGTTTTTACACCACAGTGGGCTCATGTGTCATAGCCAATGGTGTTTATTTCATGACTGATAAAACCAGATAATGTGCTTCAAAAATCCTTTAGCAACATGAACAAATTTCAGATCCTAATACGGCTGATGTGCAGATCCATGAATGCTACCTTGTTTATATGTTGATCTCAAGCTCAACCACTGTTTTTAACCACCTTGATCATTTTTGAGGTCAAGTATCTCTATATTACATAGGATAGCATAAGTCTAGTGATTGACTATACACAACTTGCTTTGAAAGCAACACAGTTATGTCTCATACTAATGAACAAGAAAAATACTCATGTAAATATCTTGCATCTCCCAGGATAGGACTCCTGGAGAAGTTTTTGTGCCCAAGTCATCTAAAGAGGCAGAAATGGAAAAGATATTGAAATCTATGGAGGTAATTGTCCTTTCATTGGTGCAGATATTCATTTCATGCCATACTAGTGTTTGCTAAATGTAGTGTCATGCCTGGTTTTCCGTTCAGGGTATGCCAGGAGCCCCAGGCATGAAAATGTACTCGAGAGATGATTTGATGAACATGAAAAATTTTGGTGGCGAAGATGCTGATGACGAAGACGATGATGATGATGACGACACTCAGTTTCCCTCAAAATTGGTAATTACAAAATTTCAGTCTAGACATTCTTCATATGAAATCGTACTATTTTTTCATCGTTTAAAGAATTTTATTGAACAGGGAAAGGCTTTGAGAGATAAAGAAAGTACAAAGAGTGATTTGAAACAGAAGATCACCCATGGAATTATAAAGACCAAGGACACACTAAAGGAGCATGCAAGCAAAGTCTCTAACTGGTTACGGCAGAGGTGGAGTGGACTCAGAAAGGCAGCTTCAAAGAAGAGTACAAAGGCCGGCAAGTCAGAGCTTTAGAACACTGAATCACCCAACTATAGGAATACCTTGTATTAGAGCCATTTCATTTTTGTTAAAATTGTATCAATATGAGTTTTGCCATTAAGTAGGAAGTTGAGGGAAAATCACAGTTTTGTTGAAGATTTTGTTTCCATCACATTCAGAATACCGTGAATTTTTTTTTGAGCCAATTATCAATAAGGTTATTTACATGACTCATATTCTTCAAAAAACCACCTAATATTATTTACCCTTATAAGGCCACATAGAAGAAATGGACCTGAATTTTAGACATTAAAATTTTATCTCGAAGAAAATCAACCGAAGAAAACCAAATTGAAGAGAATCGATTCGAATTCGATTAACCCAAATTCAACATCGAGAATCGATTTGAATTCTGGCCGCTCTCTCTCTAACTAAACCACTGAAGAAAACCAGTTATAGAGCTTTGTCAAACACAAAGTTATTGACTTAGTTAAATAAAGTTACTGACTTAGTTAAATAAAGCTACTGACTTAGATAAACAAAGTTACTGCAAACATCATTCAATCAATAAATGTGAATGGTTGAGAGCGACCTCTTCCTTTTTCTAAGCTACTGACTTAGTTAAATAAAGTCAATGGCTTAGTTGAACAAAGCTACTGATTTAGTTGAACAAAGTTACTGATTTAGTTGAACAAAGTTATTGACTTAGTTAAACAAAACTACTGCTAACATCATAAGCTATTGCTGAGAGCGACCTCTTCCTTTCTCTAACTCAGCTGTGAGCCACACCGCCAATTCCACTGTGTTCAACCGTGAGCTAATGCCCAGTTCAGACCACAAGCCCAGCTCATATCTGCCTCCGGTCTGCTCTCTCAATTCGCTCTTCTCCTCCGCCATCGCTTTAGATTGTGCAACACCTTCTCTGCCTTTCCACCACACGTGCTCTGCACGGCCAGATCACAGCCACAATTGCTCAGCCCTCTGCTCTCTCCTCTGCCCAGCAAACGGCTGCCCAACTTCTCTTAAGCTTGCTCGGTCTCTCTCTCTCTCTCTTTAGATGAGTTCGATAGCTTCTTCAATGAACTCAAATCAAGGACAAAATCGGAACTGATGAAAAAGAAAAGAAAAGTAAGAAGCATGCTAGTGGCTTTAAGAAGAAAAATATTATATGGTGGCTTAGATTATAACAACTCTTCTAAAAGTGACCTTTAGAGTAATTTTTTTTTAATATTTCCTAATTGTATCAACTTCGGCATTTTCCTTAGGTTGACATGTTTGAAGTGTGAAAATGCACTGTTTTAATTCGGATGGCAGCCATAATATACACTACCAAAAGATTACTATCGTATCATTTGCATGAATCAAAGAAAGTAAAAGAGTTTTTATCACCAGTAAGGTCTAAACTTTGATGCATCGGACAGAAAGGTACCCAACTTTCAAAAGTGATTAATAAGGTACCTGCATTTTCAAAAACACATCATCGAAATACCTCTGTCCATTTTTCGTTACTTGTCCGTTAATTATGAGGGCACAATGGCCCACATACAACGGGTCGGACGGAGCTGGGCTTTATCATCAATTTTTAAGTATTCGGGCCGGGCATGGATGGGCTTTGTCAAATATTTAAAGCCCGATATAGAAAATCCAGGCCCTAACGGGCTTTTACATGATACGTGTTATCTCGAACCCTATTGGATGAAAAAACTTGGTCCACAATACTATACTCAACCAATGAGATGCAGCCATGCAGGTAAACACGTAACGAAAAAAACTTAGTCTTAGTTTGAACCTGGAATAAATCAAAATAATTGATAAAGATTTATATTGTTTTGGTGCAAATCATCAAACGACTTGTGTTCTTCACTGTTTGATGTTCTTTTCATTTCTGGGTCTTCTTTAGAGCTATGGCGAAACTAAGGGCAATTTTTACAGTGCTAGTGATCTTAGCATGGGTGTCGATCTCTGAGTGTGCGAAGAATCCAGTGACTGTAGCTAGGAAGGAAGACATTCCGTACATCAAATGCCAAGTCTGTGAGAAGCTCGCAGCTCAGTTACACCACCAAGTTGAGAAGAAGCAAGCTGAGATCGAACCCAAGAAGGTAACTTTATCATCTGGGCATTCTTCCGGAGACTTGAATATGCTATTGTTTTCTTTTTTTGCCCCTGCCTTCTTTTCTTCTTTTCTTCCTCGTCTTCTTCTTCCTGAACTCGATACACAGACGAGAGAGAGAGAGAGAGAGAGAGAGAGAGAGAGAGAGAGAGAGAGAGAGAGAGAGAAGAACATAGGGGGTCAGGGACACGGGAAAGAAACAGAAGAAAAGAAAAAGGAAGAAGAGAGAGAGAGAGAGAAGAACATAGGGGGTCAGGGACACGGGAAAGAAACAGAAGAAAAGAAAAAGGAAGAAGAGAGAGAGGGAGAAGAAAAAAGAAGAAGAGAAGAGTAGTGATGGCATGGGGTCAGGAGGTGTGCCGGAGAGCAGTGATAGGATTACAAGTGCGGCTCGAGCACTGGCTCGAGGACGACACCGATGGCGTGAGATGATCATGAGTGCAGAGAGAAAAACCAGAGAGTGTGTGGCTGAGCAGAGAGAAGAGAAGAAAAGAAAAGAAAAAGAAGAAGGGGAGGAGGAAGAGAGAAAGAAGAAGAAGAAGAAGAAGAAGAACGGGGGGGGGGGGGGGGGGGGGGGGCGGGAAAGAAACAGAAGAACAGAAAATAAAAAAAAGGAAGAAGAGAGAGAGGGAGAAGAAAATAAAAAAAAGAGAATTTTTTTTATTTTAAAGTAATTTGACCAAAATGAAATTAAGAATAAGTGTCATGCCTTCTTTTGTTATTAGTCTTAATGAAATTAAGACCACATTTTCTAGTTCTTTCTATTTTTGACTTTAACTCCCGAACAACATGCATGTTCTTTCCAAACTTGCACAGAAACTCAACCCCAAATAGAAATTTCATTGAAACCCAATATGGGAGACGATCGGGAGGCCTTGTTAAACCGAAACAACAACAGGTTCAAGCGCTGCGTTTCACATGCTCAAGATGAATTACAAAGCTTTAGATCCTATCTACGATGGATGTTCGTGGACCAATCCAATGTTTGGAGAGCATGTCTTTCTTGGTCCATGTTCATTCTTTTTGCGATCCTTGTCCCAGCCATTTCCCATTTTGTGTTTGCCTGCGCCACCTGCGATGGAAACCACAAGAGACCCTACAATAGTGTTGTCCAATTGTCGTTGAGCAGCGTCGCGACGGTGTCGTTTGTGTGCCTCTCATGGTTTGTCAGAAAGTTTGGACTCCGGAGGTTCTTGTTTTTTGATAAGCTTTATTATGAGAGCGAAACGGTCAGGCGGGAATACACCGCACAACTGAATGTGAGTTTAATCTTCCTAATATCTCTCTATATCATGAGTAATTTTTTTTTAATTGAGTTTAGTTTGATCACTTCAGAGATTATTGATTGAATTAAAAGGTGGACGTAGGTTTTTTTTTGGTCTTTTTCCTCTCATTACCTACCCTGATGGTTTTGATTAATCTAGCAATTTTCATTATCAAAGATCTAAGGTTGAATAATCTAGTAATGATTTCAAACTTTATGAGCTAAATGCACAGTTGTTGCATGTACAAGATCAATTCCAAAAAGGTCGAGTAACATTTAGTCGCTAAAAGATACTTCTTGGCTTCCTGCTAACAAAATATTAATTGTTAGAGGTCCCAAGTTCAACTACCCCCTTTCATGTTGATAAAAATAAAAATAAAAATAAATAAATTTAAGTTTCCATAGTTAATACCATCTATACATGAAAAACTGATGAAAAAAAAAAGGATTAAATTCAGTTTGCCCCCTTGAGATTTGGGTTAAAAATCATGTTAGTCCCTAGAGTTCCAATTTGATCAGAAACACCCTCACATTCTTGATTTTGATCAGCCGTGACCAAAATCAATCTCACCGTCCAAATTGGACGTTAAAGCTGACGTGGCGGGGCCCTTTTTTTTTTTCTCTCTTCTCTCTCTCTGTCGCGGCCGAGCGACTCTCTCTCCTTCTTTTCCTTCTTCTTTCCTCTCCTTTGTTCTCCCTCTCTTCCTCTGTCTCCTCCTCCGCCGCCATCTCCTCCGCTGCATTCCCGATGCCGCCGAGCCAATTCCACCGCTTCTCTCTCTCTCTCTCTCTCCCTCTCCCTCTCCTTTCCTTTCTTCTCTTTCTTCCCATCTAAAAAATCTGAACAAAGTGAGCAAAATGGAGGAGATGGATTGAACAGAGGAGTTCCACCATCACTTCAGCGCCGCCACAACTGCAGCCCATTGTTCCACCAAGCATGGTGCCACCACTTCAATTCAACACCCGCAGCCACAAACACCCAGAGCTCAATTGCTCTCTGCACCCATTCAGCCCAGCCATGGCTACAGCTCACATCGAGCCCAACTCACTCACTTGCAATTCAATCTCAGCCATGAGCCATCACCACCATGTGTCCAGAATCACTTTGGACACCCACACTGTTGTAAATCACCAGCCCAGTCCTCAAATCTATATCACGGCTTCACCCAAGCTCAACTGTGAGCTTCTCTGCAATTCCGCCGCCGTTCTCTGTCTCGGCGTCACTGCTTTTCACTCTCACCATCACCGATCGATCAACTTCGATCCAGGCACCGCGCCTCTATGGATCTGCAATTTGAATCTCACATCACACTTCACCACCATCACACTTCAGCAAATCACTCCCAGAGCTCACCATCACAGCCACCAACACAATTCCAATTCAAGCAATCATCACCATGGCTGTTCAATTCCCAGACACCCATCTGCTCAATTCCCAGACACCCATCTGCTCAATTCCAGAGCAATCAAAGATCACAGAAAACCATATATCAAGCACCTGCAGGCTGCAGCCATGGAAGCTTATCTTCCCCAATCAATCCCAGTTCAATTCACCATCATGGTGGAATTGGCTCGACGGCGGAGGAGGAGACAGAGGAAGACAAAGGAGAGGAAAGAAGAAGAAGAAGAGGAAGGAAAAGAAGGAGAGAGAGTCGCTCGGTCGCGACAGAGAGAGAAGAGAGAAGGGAAAAAAAAAAAAAAAAGGGGCCCACGCCACGTCAGCTTTAACGTCCAATTTGGATGGTGAGATTGATTTTGGTCACGGCTGATCAAAATCAAGAATGTGAGGGTGTTTCTGATCAAATTAGAACTCAAGGGACTAACATGATTTTTGACCCAAACCTCAAGGGGGTAAACTGAATTTAATCCAAAAAAAAAATTATAGTAACTTCACGTTTGAAAAAATAAAATGTATCTTGGGTGAGTTTTAGAAGTACTTGAAAGCTAGTGGTTTTGAGAAACTTGTCAAGTGCTTCTTTGTACAAAAACACTTTTAAACTTTTCAGAAGCAATCATAAACAAACCCTATGATTTGTTCTCAAGTAGCAAAGCACTTATTTGATCTCTTGGATTCAAAAAATAAAAATAATAACTTCATGTTTGGAAACACATTAATTTACTAATTACTAAATTTAGATCTATTGCAAGCACAAAATCAATACCAAGACGATAGGATTGGTACTCAAGTAGCAAAATGCTTATTCAATCTTTTGGATTAAAATAAAAATTAGTAATTTAACTTTATGAACACATTAATCTACTATTTCATTACATATAGAGTCGTTGCAAGCAGAAGATCATATCCAAAAAGATAGGATTTGATACTCAAGTAGCAAAAAGCTTGTTCGATTTCTTGGATTAAAAAAATAAAAATAATCCAGCAACTTCACTCACAGGCTAGCTGAAGTGAAGTTGCTACTAGCTAGCTTGGAAGGTATGGCTTTAGCTAGGGATTGCGAAGAATTTGCAGGATGGGGTGATTAAGACTTATTATGAACTGCTTTTTAAAGTCGTGACTCTGAAGTCTTATGCCTCACATGGGGAACTCTACACTACACATCAAGACGTGCTTAATTAGGAACTTAGATGCAGTCTTGTTTGCAAGTTTGCTAACGCTGTGCCGGATTGGCTTGCCTCGCCTCGCAAGATATAAAAACAAAATGGATTGTGAAAATAGGGGGCCTGTGACACCCTCCATTTTCTTTGGTGCGTATCCTGAAATGTGATGGCTTGCTAGCACCACCAACTTATATATGGTGAGGCTGATTATTGTGTTTTTATAATGTTTGTTTTTGCTGGCACCCCAAAGTGTTTTTATAACGTTCCATTATTAAATTTGGTTATTCTGCTCGATTTCATGTTTTCTAGTAGCTCGTAGTTGGTATTGGTAGCTTGACTTGATGCATACGCAAGCATACGTATCGATGCCAAGAATATGAAGTATAACGACCAAGTTTATCGTACCTCGGGAATTAGGAGCTCCTAATTAACCTAGTCCTTGGTCCTCGGAAACTAAATCAAATGCACTAAAAAAAAATAAAAATAAAAAAATAAAAGAGACTATTCACAAACCAAGGCACAAGCCTTGGCAATGCTCGGAAGCCTAATGAAAACCTAAGTTGCGACCCTAAGCATATGGCTATGTACAAATGCTTTAGCAATACTGGGAGTTTCTGCTGCATGTCCTTGAGGCGTTTGGTTTTCATCAAAAATTTGTGCATTGGGTACATGCTCTTCTTTATTCTGCTAAGCTCTCTCTTCTAATTAATGGCAGACAAGTGGGTTACTTTTGTTGTGGTAGAGGTGTGCGGCAAGGTGGTCATTTGTGAGTTAATTTTAATATGCATTTAAATCTTTATTTCTTGTAGAGATCATTGAAAATTCTCTCTATCTTCGTCTTGCCATGCTTTGTTGCTGAGAGTGTGTATAAGATATGGTGGTACGCTTCTGGAGTCACACAAGTGCCTTTCTTGGGTAATCTTTATGTGAGTGCCACGGTAGCATGCATGCTAGAGCTGTGTTCATGGCTCTACCGGACGACTGTGTTTTTCCTCGTGTGTGTTCTATTTCGTTTGATATGTTACCTCCAGATCTTACGGCTACAAGACTTTGCCATAGTGTTTCAAGTGGAATCTGATGTAGGGTCGATGTTGTCTGAGCATCTTAGGATCCGAAGGCACTTAACGATCATAAGCCATAGGTTTCGTGGGTTCATATTGTGGTCGCTAATCTTGGTCACAGGGAGCCAATTCGCATTGTTGCTAATCACAACCAAGTCCGGTACCGCCACCAATTATCTACATATTTTCAGAGTTGGGGAACTTGTGGTATGTTTCTTTCCACTTTTGCTACGAGTTCAATTACATTTTCTTTTTGGAGCTACTTTTGTAGGAAGATAATTTTTTTTTTGGTTATTATTATAAATGGTACCCGAAAAGTAGAATTAAAAGCACATTCTGAATTTGATAAGGAGCACATAGCAGTTTTCTATTTTTCTACACTCTATAAAGAGCTGTTATATGAAAGCGCTAGACAATGCATGTGATAGTCACTACCAAAGATGCCCGATTTTTTTTCTCTTTGATACATGCTAAATAGTATGATAACTATTGGAGAGATGAAAAAAAACCTCAAAATGAAATTTATTTATTTATATTTGGGCTCATTCTGAATTAAGTATTGCTATTTTTATTTTAATTTTTTACGAAATTACGTTGATCACCTAACGGCACAATGCCATTTATTATAAAGCTAATTTGTGAAATGACCCCAATGATAAGTTGGTTTAGTGGCATGAATCTTTCCTTTGTAAATGAGAGTCCTAAGTTCAACTCAAAGACAACCAATTATTGTGTTGAAAAAAAAATTGGTTTAATAACTAATATTTCATTTTGTATGCAATAAAATAATTTCATTGGCCACATATTTGATGACCTGATATATTTTATTTAGGAAAAGAAATAATTTTGGTCACTCAACTATGACATATTCGACACTTTGCTACTTTGGTCACTATAGTTTTAAAAATATCACTTTGGACACTCAACTTAAAGATCGTTTTTTACTTTGGTCACTCGTTATACAAAAATACCCTCTTTTTTAATGGCTTATAGTAATCAAAATGAAAGACGATCTTTAAGTTGAGTGATCAAAATTATATTTTTGAAATTATAGTGACCAAAGTGATATTTTTGAAACTATATTGACCAAAGTGATATTTTTGAAACTATAGTGACCAAAGTATGTAATAAGTCAAATTTAAGTGACCAAGAGTGATTTTTTGCCTTTTACTTATGGCGAAAATAATATTTTGCAAACATGCTGTTACTTTCTTGATCATTTACAACACTAAGAACATGACCAAAACAAACTATGAGTTAGAAAGATGCACAATACCAACTAGTATCTCATATTTTTATTATCAACGTACTTATGTAACTATGAGTCTTCATTTTTTGGTACAGTTGTGCTCTATAACTTTGGTTACCGGCCTCCTCATCTTACTCCGCAGTGCAACGAAAATAACACACAAGGCACAAGCAGTGGCATGCCTAGCTAGCAAGTGGCACGTTTGTGCCACACTGGAGTCGTTTGATGCAACCGAGGTGGATTCTCCAACGGCTCAAGTTTCCAATGGTCGAGGGTTTCATGTTACTACCGACGTAGAATCAGACGATGATTTAGTTAATGATGAAGATGACGAACTGGAAGACACCAAGATGGTGCCATCATATGCATATAATACCATATCTTTCCAAAAACGACAAGCTCTAGGTAAGAGCCTATATTACACTTATGTTTGCACCAATTATTAAGGGTGATGATTTTTGCACTCCACTTTACCATATATTTTACCACTTGCACTCCACTTTTATGTAGTTAAAAGTGGAATGCAAGTGATAAAATAAAGTGCTAAAATCACTACCCATTATTAATTAGGAGTGAACTAAATAGCTTAATATGAAGTTGATCACTCCTATATATTGCCCTTGAAAGACCGTTCTTGCAAAAACTCAAGCAAAACTGAAAATGTTTTAGTTATTACCTAACTATGATCAAAGAGATAAAATGGTGAACACAAGGTTTTCAACAAAAGGAAATGAGTCCATGAAAGAGTCAAATTCTGCTTACTACTATGTACTTTTGAGGTCTAATCACTTAAGTCCTTGAACTTCTAATTTCATCAAAATTCAAAATGATCCCTGCACTCTCAATGGATGATTGAAATGCCTAAGTTATAGCAAAGATCATCTTTATTTTTGGATAATTACTTTTTGATAGCTTGTGTATTGGAGAACTTGTTTACCGATAACTATTTATATCTATGGATCTAATAGTACTTAATATTATTGGTTTGCAGTGACCTATTTTGAGAACAATAGAGCCGGCATTACTATTTACGGGTTCACATTGGATAGGACTACACTTCACACCATATTTATGGTTGAATTTTCATTAATTCTATGGTTGTTGGGGAAGACCATTAATGGAATTTCTTAGGTAATAATTTAGAGAGACCGAGGGAGATTTTGGAGATTGCGCACTTAGGGTATGTATATAAAGTTTTATCCATTTTTGCATAATTTTTGTGTAGTGATTCTTTTATGTCTTTTATCCTGGTAGATATATTAGTGTTGTAATGAAACTACAACCTTAGAGAAACAAGAAACTCAAGGATGAGATTTTTATTTTTATTTTTTATATTTGGAAATCAAAATAGCATTTAAATGATAATGACTATCTTTGTGCTTGGGGCAATGACCCAGCTAATGAGGTTCTACCTTCGGGGCCTGGGTTAAGCTCAATAAATCTTCAATCTCAAGCTCAAAATTGTGAGAGCGATGTCTTAGGATTGTAAGACAAAACAAAGATATTGCTTGAGCGTTCAACCCGTGTGCAACCTGCCAAAGTGTATGATGTATGATCCTAGTAATTAAGTAAGTAGTATACATCACGAGTAGAATTAGTACGTACCTCAAGAGCACATTGGAGAGGAAAGACCGTTGATTGAGGGGGGAATGTAGGTGTTGCATGTACACTGATCGGAATTGAAACAACTTCACTTGTATCACCGACTGCATCACCGATTGTATCACCAGCTATATCATCGACTATATCATTAGCTGTATCACTGGTTGTATCACTAGCTGTATCACCGACTGTATTATTAGCTGTATCACTGACTGTATCACTGACTGTATCAACTGCTGGTAAAATTCAGACAATATGTTCACTGAACTTCTCTTCAAAATAAGTGTGGTTCTCCCCCTGAAGAGAAGCTTCAGTGGAGGGAAAATAACAGGCACCTCAAAGAAGGTCACATTCACGGTGATAAATTTTTTTGGGTGGGAGGATGATAACACTTATAACCTTTTTGGTGAGTTCCATAACAACCAAAGACACACTTAAGGGCACGAGCATCAAGTTTGGTTATCTGGTTTTTGGGAATATGAACAAAAACCACACAACCAAAGACACGAGCAGACAATGTGTTTAGAGACAGAATAGATACATGAGTAGAAAGGACCTCAAAAGGAATTTTACCATGAAATGAATTGGAGAGGAGTCGGTTGATGAGATGAGAGGCAGTGAGAACGGCTTCACCCCAAAGATATTTAGTCATGTTAGAGCTTAGTAAAAGTGAATGAGCCATATCCAACAAATGACGGTTCTTTCGTCCAACCACCTCATTTTGTTCTGGTGTCTAAGGACAAGTGGTTTGATGAATGATACCCTGAGATTGAAAATTTTCTGAAAATCATGATTGATAAACTCATCCCCATTGTCAGACCGAAATATCTTTATGTGACTACTGTATTGGGTGTGAGAGCCTGAACTTACACAAGACATTTGTGGCTTGAACGAATACCTGCAAAACAAAGCCTACCCGATGTGGCACCAGATAAGACCATCCGACGATCAAGTTAGTTACAATACAAGCAGTAGGCTGATTGTAAGCAAGAGAATTGTGTTACCTGAGGAAAGAAAGAGTCTCTCCTTATATAAAGGATTGATGAAGAGGTCTTTCACAAGGAATCGGTAAGAGAATCCTAACTCAATTCAGATCGTGAAAGATAATCCTTATTAGATCCAATGTGTGATTCTTTAGTGAGAAAGGATTCTCGAAGATATATCCAGAGATATCATTCCTTACAAGGACTTAACCAAGATAATTGTTTTCCACAAGCTCTAAGATACGTATCGGGACCCAAATCATAAAGGATTCTTAACTGGGCCGGGAATACTCATGTTGCCCAGCTTACGGATTATGGTTATTGGTTCGTAACCTACAACTTACGGCCTAATGAGACCGTAACCTGCCTTCTGCAAGGATGCGGATCTCGTTTCACCTAACCCCTTCGTGAGGTTCTTGAGGAAATCTATACGCTTAAGCCCTAAGATCTAGGATTAGGAATCGATACCTATAAGGTCGTCGTAACCGTCTTGCCTTACTCGGAGACTCGGTTCCGGATGTACATTTTTATGCACCCATATTGGGTTTTAATAAGTGAATGAAAGGCCTGAAACACAGAAAATACAACAGACTTATGTTTTAACTACACAACCCAAGCCAGTCTAGTGTAATCATCAATGAAAAGTACAAACCAATGCATGCCAGAAAGAGTAGAAGTTTTGGAAGGACCCCACACATCAGAATGAATTAACTCGAACGACACATAACTTTTATTATTTGAACTTGGTGGATAACTAACACGGTGACTCTTGGCCAAAACACAAGTTTCACAATGCAAACTAGACTCTTTGATGCTTAAAAACAAAGACGACATCGATTTTTTCATGACACTAAAAGAAGGATGACCTAGACGCCTGTGCCATAACCACAATTCACTCAGTCGATCAGAACTCAAAGTCAGAGCGAGTCGGTCTTGCTTCACTGGCTTCTCCCAGACGTACATGCAATCCAGATGAAACAACCTCCCCCTCAGGTCTCCCTTGCCAATGATCTCCTATGTGAGAAGGTCCTGAAAGATAGCATACACTACAAGAAAACTGCTCATTCACGACGTGAAAATTACGGCGTGCAAAAATACACGCCGTTAATGTAGTGTATTTACAGCGTGCAATACATGCACGCCATAAATTAAGTGAAATGTTAATATTTAAGGCGTGCATTTACCCGAACGCCGTACATTATAATAAGTAATTTACGGCGCGCATTTGCACGTTGTAAATGTAATATTTGCACGCCGTGGATCTTAAAAATTGGGACGCCAAAATTATAGCCAAACTGAGTTTCCCACCAATGCTTATAATACTTTCGCGTTTTTTTTTTCCTTCTTCATTACTCCGAGTCCACTTCAATTAATCCCAAAATTTTTATTACCGGAACACCCCCTTTCCTCCCCAGTCCCAAATAACTCATCAGTAAGTAGATCTCAGCCCTTCTGCACTCTCTCTCAGATCCATATTCCCGGAGAACGAAAATTTCCACAGCGACGCAGCTCCACTCCACCCTTCTTCCCAATCCGACATTGACGAGATCGAAAACCTAATCAATGTCAGCGTCCAATCAAGCCCCACCACCAAACCTCCCCGTCCGACCCGAGCCTAGATCCCCTTCTCCGCCTGACGGTTCAACCAATCCAACCTTCCGCCACTAAGTAGAAGTCACCGTCTGTCTCAGCCCCTCCTCTAATCCCCTCCGCCAATAACGACCCGAACATCTCGGCTTCCAGATTTGGGTCTCTCACTCCGAGTAATCGAAATTTCCAGGTAACCTAACAGCTCGGAGTTTTCGAAATTTCAAATTAGCTATTGTCTTTCTTAGATTTAAGGTTACAGGACTTGTGTGTGTGATTGATTATGGGTTTTAGATAATAAAGTAGTTGGGTTCATTATTGGTATCACTGACGTATTGGTATATATTTCTTCCAATGTATGAATGAAGTTATTAGACTAGTATATATGAAGATGAAGCATATTCATGATTGGATTTTTTTCTTTTTCTTTTGTAATGAGTAATTAATCTAGTTGGGCATTCTGTAACCCTTGCAGACAGTGTCATGACTTGCAATTTGTTTATGGGTTTCATTAAGCTCATGACTAAGAGTTTCACTTCAGAGTTTGATGCAATGGAGAGGTATGATAGGGAAATGATGGCTATTCCTCAAATGTTGTTTTGGGAACAAGCAAGTATTTGGCTGATACTATGTGGTATTTTGTTTGTTGATACAACTGATATTTCTGTAAAGTAGACTATGTGGGATTTTGTTTGTTGGAGATGACAATTTATTCTCAGTTGCATAATCCCAGGCCATCGTCTGTTTAATTTCTGCACCTACATTAGTCATTCTTGCATGATGGCTTTCTTTGTTTTTTTTTTTTGCTAACAGCTTTATGACCTTTATTACAAGCTTCTGAGTTATGATACTGCTATATATTGCCTACTGGTACTAAATACTTGAGCTTCTCATGGATTGGTTTTAGCGGTTAGTCCTATAATTCTGATTTATGTGCTGCTGCATATGGAGGAATCCACCATAGTTGTTTTTTGAATCTCTCGACAATGAATTGTTCCATCTTCATTCTAATGCCTAGGTTTGTTATTGTAGGTTCATGTTGGTGGTTCCCCTGTCTACAAATTAGATAGAAAGCTGGGTATGGGTGGCTTCGGACAACTGTATGTTGGTTGGCGTGTTTCTACTGTAAATACAAATGAGAGAACTGGACCAGGAGCTTTTGAGGTATATTAATGTGGTAGTTTTTTATTTTTAAGTTTTAGTTTCTTACTTCTGCTTTTACTTTTTTTCTCTCTCACTTTTATGCATGCTGTTAACTTTGTTTCTTAGGTGCCCTTAAAACTTGAGCACAAAAATAGCTAAGGGTGCAATTATGGACCGCCACATGAGTGGAAAGTTTTGAGTGAGTATGATTCTGTTTCTTATTTGTTTTTGCCGTTTTTATACTTTGATTGTATTTGTAAATCCATCTTGTCATTTGTGTTGGTTGTTAAGCACTCTTGGTGGCAGCCATGGTGTGCCACGGGTACACTATAAGGGCAAGCAAGGCGACTATTATAGCAGCCCAAAGAATCTGCCAAACCCAAGGCCAACGAGGAGCCAAAGAAAGAAGCCGACAGAGCCCAAAGCATAAGCTGAGGAGGAAGAGGCACCAAATCCAATGCCCAAGAATCCTCTTGATCAGTTTCCCCAAGTAAGATGATATTGGATGACTGGAAAAGGCTCTCAAAGCATTTGTGTACATGATTTTTCTATTGTAACCATTTGTGATCTTTCAAAGCAATTGTAAATATATTGAATAATTTTATATAAATTAAATTTCATAGCAATTGTGTGTACAATTTTATTGCAATGTTTGGATGGCATTGAAATAAAAGAGAATTAATTGATATATATTTTTTATTTTTAAAACAAAATTTACGGCGTGCATTGCGTGCCGTAAATTGTCATTTACGGCGTGCATTGAGTTTCTTTACGGCGCTCATTTGCACGCCGTAAATTGTTATTTACGGCGTGCATTGCGTGCCGTAAATTGTCATTTACGGCGTGTACTGAGTTTATTTACGGCGCGCAAAATGCACGCCGTAAATGTGAATTCTTTTTTACGGCGCGGTCAATAAGGACGTGCAAAAGCACGCCGTAAATGACTTGTTTTCTTGTAGTGATACATGAGAAAAAAGGTTATAGAACACTTATTTTGAGAATTTAATTGGGAGACAGACATGAGGTGATGGGATAAGTCAGGTACATAGAGAACATCATGGAGAGTTATAGTTGGGGTCACTGCAACTGACCCAGTTCCCAAAATAGGGAATGACTCACCATTTGCATTGGTAACATGAGGTATAGAAGAAGGTGACGAATGGATAAACAAACTAGAATCAAAGGTCATATGGTCAGACGCACCAGAATCAATTATCCATGTATTACTACCAGTAAAGTCAAAAACTTGTAATGCAATACCCATTTTACATGTACCAGTAGTATGATCATGACCTGCAACACCATGGAAATCTGGTTCCTGAACAAGCTGAACTGTGACGTGTCGTCAAAGTGTGGTGGTGAAAGTATAGATTAATGACCGGGGGAATGTCGTACCCAAGGGATTGGACGGCCCAAGATCCCTATAGGCGATACAATGTAACCAAGTGATAATAGCACTAGAAGTGGTGTGACAAGGAATGGACTATGTACTTAGAAGTGAGTATGTGCAACATGCAAGTGTAGTGTTCAAAGGGGTGTCACTCTTGAGTGACTAGTGACCAAAACAGTGACCTAAAGTAACCATACTAAACTAGGCAACAAGTAAATGCACAAATGATTGTGCTTGATAGTTTAAAGGTTGTTGAGGTGACAAGCCCAACAAAGGTGTGGTTGTAATCAAATGGTGGAGACGATTGGGGTTTCGGGTTAACTCTAACCCAATCCGATGAATGACAACCCTCAAGGACATACAACAATGATTTAGCCAAGGATTAAACCCCTTATCCCAGCCATGCTATGGTTCTAGGACTTGATTCTTCTAAGACTACTTTGTGCCATAGTTCGGTTCACAAAGACTTCCTAATCCATTTACCCAAGCCTTGTTAAGGTCCCCAAGTAAGCTTCATAGGCATAGAGTACCAAGAATTGAGATTCAAACAAGGTAAACATCACATTTAATCTCATTATGCTCAATGTCAAATACCTAAGAGAATAAGTTGCTAGCAAACACTGTTAATTAATTAGGCTCAACACATGCTCAAGAACTAGCAAGATTCCTAAACAAGCATTTCACATAACCGTATTTAAACAAAGAACATATCGATGAATTGAATCATTGAGCATAACCAAGAGTATTCATCAAAACATCATCATTGGCTAGGGCACACAACCCTAGCCCCCAATCTAAAGGACTACTCACACATGTTTATGAAATACATCAATATTGTCAAGAATGGAAACATGAATACAAAGAATAACAAGAGTAGGGTTAAGAAATTCTCAAGGGATGATGGCCAGCAGCTCCTTGGTGACTCCAAGTATAGATGACAGCCCCCTCTTGAACTTCTTTTCTCTCCCAAGCTTCTTCTTCTCCAAGTTCCCGAATTTCTTGTGTTCTTGACGAATTCCCAGCTGTGGAGCTTGAAACGTGGTGGAATGATTGTGGAATGGTGGTGAAAGTTAGTTCCTAAGATAAATGGATGTCTTAGGAACAACTTTCGTGAAGGAAGGAAAATGAGTTAGGTGGTGGAAGGTGGAGGAAATGGAAGTACAAAATCAGAGCAGCAGCTAGGGCGTCCGGTCGAAATTGTGGAGTCCGGACGGATTGGATGAAACCTGGGTTCTCTCAATGGCTTTGAGAGAGAAGAAAATGGTGTAAACTCTAGGGTACTCGGCTCTCTCTTCTAAGGGAAGTATTTAGACATATATATGAAGCTGATTCAAGGGTTTGGATTCAAGGGGAGTGATCCTAGGGTCCAAAAATAAGATGCTACACATGTTGAAGGAAGGCTAAGGGACAAAATTGTGTGTAAGACAATAAGGACAGAATTTGGGGACCATGGGATCAGATTTGGGGCCAAAGGCTAAAAGACAAAATGGTAGCTTGAGCATTAAATGCCTTGTCTCTACTTTGAATTTGATTTTCCCCCCAAAGTATCTCAACAATCAAAGTGGGCTCTCCTTGTGGGCTTGGGCAGCTCATGGATGGATTTGAAGTGTGATGCCTTCGGGTTTGACCTCGGAGTTGACCATGTGCGGGCCCGGTTGACTTTTGTCCTTTTCCCGGGAATGCTCCAATTGGTCCCGAAATGCATCTTTTGAGCCGAATTACCTCAACTCACTTGAATGACCTAAAAACATTAAAACACAAGTTAAATGTGACAAACGGCCTTTGGAGTAGCTTAATTCTCGTGATTAGGAAGACAATTTGCGCTACAAATAAGTGCAAATCAAACTGCTGCCTTGCTCTTGTGGTTGGAATTTTCACCTTTCCATGAGGAGTTATTGGAATTTCCACCCTTCCATGATGAGGGATAGCCATGCATTTTATAGAACCTATCTTTGATGTGTCCTTTTTCATTGCAATAAGCACACTTTCTGTTGTTAGGAAAACCAGGTGAGCCAGGTAGAGGTCTTGGATAAACTGGTGGTGCAGTGCTCTGCTGATGTAGAGATGAAGGAGTGGACACAGATATGAGCTTGGAGTGGATAGTCAGGTTAGATACTTCAGTATGAACACTCTTCATGGATGCTTTGTTAGCCTCATCTTTGTGAATATAAGCAAAGGCTTGTTCAAGTGTTGGTGGCTGGACCATATGGAGGAGCTCCCCTTTTGCCCCATCTAGAGACGAATCAAGGCCATTGAGAATGATGTGGACTCTCATCTTAGCTTGTTCAAGGCGATAGGTATTGATATCACCCTCTGATTTCATTCGATTCGGATGCCTCTGGTCAATTTCCTGCCAAACAGATTTTAAACTTGCAAAATAATTGGCAACAGGTTGCCCATTATGTGTCATTCGAAAAGTTGTGGCATGTAGCTCATGAATACGAGCAAAATCTGAGCCATCATAATAAGTAGAAGCAACAGAATCCCATATCTCCTTAGCAGTATCAAAACATGCAAATAACTGCATTACCTCTGGTGTCATTCATTTGAGGAGGATTCCAATGACATTGGAATTTGCAGTATCCCAAGTAGAAAACTGTGCACTGTCAGGTAAAGGTCTTACAAGGGAACCAGTAACATAACCCCACTTCCCAACTCCATTAATATGAACCTTCATGAGCTTGTGCCACAATTAATAGTTGGAGCCATCTAGCTTGACCTCGAAATTAGCAACGGAATTGTTATTCACATTATGAACAATCACAACCTCCTGAGTTGTTGGAGCTGGTTGTGAAGGGCCTTCAAGTGCTCTCTGGTCGGCACCTTGGATGACGCTTGAACCCATGGGAAAAAAAATTCGGAATACACTTTCAAAATAAAAAAAACAAAATCTGGAAGTGAGGTGGAACCTTAAATCTTCAAGGAACCCTAAAAGAATATAAGGTGCAAAACACAAAGAAAGAAAAATAACCCACAATCTGGGGTTTCAAACACACAAAATGTAAGAACAATTGTGTGAGACCCCGGAAGAATTAGGAAAATTATTTGGAAATTAATTGGGATTGAATCGGTAATCCCAATAGTTATTAAAGAGCCTCGGGAATTTTTCATAAATTTTTTTCAGGTTGTAACTTCAATTTGTGGACATGAGAATAAAGTACATGTCACGACGAGTTCGTAGGAATTTTCGGAGAATTTTTTGGATACCTGAGCTATTTGTTTTGATTTTCGAAAGATTGAGAATTAAAGAAAAATGGTTTTTGGAAATTGGAAATGATTGTGGTGCAATCTGGACCGTAGGTCATCTCAACCTCTTAATCTGGACCGTTGAATTTAAATTAATGGAAGGGGTATAAATACCCATTGGATCAGATCCAAGGGTCCAGAACCTTTCAGACCTTTCACCGCCTCTTCCTTCCTCTACCACGACACTCCGATCACCACCTTTCTCCTCCGGTCACTTCACGGTACAAAAATGATACCGGGAGCTTCGCCTCGCTACGGTGAGCACGTGGGTAGTCGTAACTAGTCAAGTGGACGCCGGATGAGAGAGAAACGAAGTTCCAAAACTTGGACAGCTCAGATGGCACTTTCCGATTCCGGCCACGAAGGCGGGTGAATCCGGTGTCTTTAGCTTCGTCTTGATTAGGCGAGTTCGTGTGTGGTCTCATCTTGTTGATTCGTTAACTGAGGAGGGAGAATCGAAGGAAAGAAGAATAAGCAGTTCCGGCGGGTTTTCTTTGTTTTCCGGCGACTCCGGTGACCAATTTCGTCGAACTAGGTATGAAACCTCACCTACTCTACAAGCTCTACGTGTTACTAGCCTTGAAATTCAGTTTTAGTTGAGTTTTGGAGATTTGGTTTATTGGGTGTTGTGCTGCCACCGTGAGCAGTGGCGTTTTCGCTTAAGTTCGATCCTTCTTGGCTTATTTTCGATCATAATTCAAGTAATAGAACACGTATTAATGCCTGGTTATGCTTGAAGTGCAGAATTGTAGAGTTTGGTTAAAATCCTTGAAGTTGGTCTGAGAATGGATAGAACGGCCGTAGAAACAGAGGTGGGTGTCCAGAGCAACACAACTTACTCATCAACTCTTATGCCATGAATTATTTTCAGAAAGTTGGTTAATTACAAGGTAAGCTGGAGTTGTAGTTAATTGTTGATAACATTAATTGCTTGGTTGAGTATTTTAGTGGTTGCTGGTATGTGAGAAGGATATACTTAATTAAAGTGAACTCGTGTTGATTGGGATGTACTGGAGAATTTGGTCTGGTACTTTGGTGTTTGATTATTGGTTGCTATTGGATTCTTGTTGTTGACGTTTAGCTTATAACTAGAAGCTTTTGGTGTGATAAAATGATTTGATCACCAATTGCTTAATTAATTGTGAGCTAAAGAAAGTGCAGTAAAGAAAATAGAGAAAGCTAAATCATAAGGTTTCAATGTGGGAATACCCGAACTGGAATTAATGGTATGAGTTGGATTTAGTTGTACTTGTTTGGTTTATAAGAAGTACAATTGATTTGAATGTAAACTAAAGGGCTAAGTTAATTAAGCCTTGGTATATTCAATTGATCACATGATCAGATTGTAGTTGAGATATGTGATGCAAGGGTTGTTTGATTAATTGTTGAAATATGGGTTAGTGTCCATATTTGATTATAAAAGAAGTGATCTTGGGTGCCCAAAGTAATTATGGGAATAATACCCGATAAGACTATGAGTTTCGTATTTGGAATTAGTCGTCTAAAAGGACTTGACTGAATTGATTGAATGTTATTAAATTAAGAATGTTATAATAACATCCAAATATGGTTATTGTCGGACCAAGGACTCCAGTTAGCCCGAGACGTAAATTGTGGTGGTGATGTTGGCCTGACGTAATGAACGAGAATAAGCTCCGAGATTCCAGGTAGGGGAACTTGGGACTCTTTCGGTTAGAGTTTTCTCGTATATATGATATATAAGATTTGCATGGCTATAGTTACTTCCTTACAAATCATTTTATATGCCATGCGTGTTTTCAATTATCTTTGATTATATGTGATGACCTGAGAGTGAGTGGAGCATAGTTACTACCTTGGGTTTCGATCCCCTAAACCTCCGGAGGGGTTGTACGAACGGAATAGTGTCTGACATCCTTTGAGATGTGGCACTAGATCTAGGCGGTATGGTATAAATGGACACTCTCGCTACTCCTTACCAGTGGTTGAAGATTTTAATCTTCGGTAAGGATGTAGTTGGCTAGATTGATTGGTCATCAGGTTTGATAATCACCCGGGTACTTATTTGTTTTCATATTGTTTATTATTGAGAAATGATTTACCACTCTCTTTAATACGTTTTTCCATACTGGCGCCAAATAAAACATATTTAATGATTTTAAATCTAGCCGGGGTGAATTCTCCTACTGAGCAGCGAGGACGAAAGCTCACCCCTACAATAGTTTGGATGCAGGTACTGTGCACTGGAAACGGGACAACGATGGACGGAGCTGGGTGTGCAAAAATCATGTATAACTGTTTATTCGTTTATCGAATGTCAGGTTTTGAAGTTATTTGTTTATTCTCATTGCTTCATATTATTCATTTCGAAACATGTTGACCATTTAAATCTTCATGGTCAATAATGTGTCACCATGTGTATTTTGTTATTTGATTCTTGCTTCGATTTGAATATTTAATTTGAAGTTGAATGAATTTCATTATTTACACCTCAAAGTAATTTCATACGTTTCCGCTTTGCGTTCTAAAAATATTTCACAAAAATGTCTTGCGGCTCTTTAAGATGTAAGTTAGTTAATCTAACTTATGTTTTAAGGATTCACGGCACTGTAACGTACTTAAATTGAAGAGGTGCAATTTGGGGCGTTACAAATTGACTCACTCACAAACAAATGAGACAGAGCCCCAATGGATCTTTGCTTTGATACCAAGTCAAAAGGAACACAAATATGTGTGGAATTCATAATATATTATTCTTCTCCCATTGGAGGCTCTTATACAAGAATTAGACTACAATACAAGGTAAAGAATAATTGTAATAAAGACTACTAATTACAGAATAAGTCTATATTAATTACAGAATATACACCATAATTACTATGATCTAAATTAGGCAAGTATGACCCATGACTCACGCCAACATTTTTATCATATCTTGAATTGAGGCTTATGTGAACTGCGGTTATTGGTATTAATTAGTGATCTTGTAGCAATATGCTTTGTTAAGACATATCTTTCTTCTTGGATATTAGTGTCTGCATTTTGACCAAGTCTGAATAGATTCTGAGAATTTACATATTTTAGTGCACACTTCAGTTGTTATTTAGAATTCTAGTAACCTAATCAATGTGTATAACTATTGGTTAGAGATAGAAATCTATTTATCTAATTTCTAAGATAATCATAACGAAATGATATCTTTATGATTCTTAGGAGTGAAGTTAAGTCTTATTGAACTTCCTTTATGGGAGGGGTTCAAGGCTTAACCTAGCTCATATATAAGGATGCATAAGTCCCTACAATCTCTACGACTTAGAACATACAGTTCTTGCCCCATAGATAAGAAGCTCAACCCTAGAGACTTGCAGAAGACTTGTGCTTGTAATTGCTGCCATAGATTATACAGGTACAAGTTCCTAACTCTAGTTCATATATATATTTGATCATCATATTATATATATGTTATATATAAAATGATTCTCATGTGCTGACGGCTGAGATCAAAACTCCGCACCCTAAAAAGTAAGGGTCTACGTAGTGAAGAAGCCATGTATATGTTATTACAATTGTATCTATATTTATTGTGAAAGATCTTGTGGCAATTTTAGGTTTAGTTTTACACTAGAAGGAGAGCCCGTGCTTAGCCGCGGGTTTAAAATCTCTTTAGTTGAGTAGTTTCTTCAGGTTTGGAAATTATGACTGAAGAATGAAAACAAAAGTTACAAAAAAAAGGGTAGTTATATTGTACAAATGAGCAGTTATAATACAGCGAACAGATGATGGTGTGCATATGATTACACTTTGATTGGAGCCTCTGTACAAAAGTTTTTCAAAAAATAGCAGTACATTATGTTACATCAGTGCTCCAATTTTTCAAAAATATTTGTTCTACTTGTAGCTGCTGTATGAACTAGAGTCTGATCCGGAGTTTGTTAAAAAAAAGTACTCCTGTTGTGATTAGTGTTGTACAAAATACTCCAGATGGTTGACTGATTGCTGTTGTACAAAAAAAAAAGAGCAATTATATCAGTCACAGCTTTGCTAAAGATGTTAGCTTAACAAAAGTTACAAAAATAGAACAGTTATGTGATTGATGTTTAGGGATAATTATAACTTTCGTCCCTGAACTGTAACTCGTTCGACACTTTCGTCCCTGAAGTTTGAAATATATCACTTTCGTCCCTGAACTTCAACACCAACTATCACTTTCGTCCCTGACCGGAACAAAATTGTGCAAAACCTATGCCAAAATGTTCGTAAGGATGAGAGGAGTAACTTTTATAACTGGGGCTAAGCTCAATTCGGCCTAGAATGGCTCGAATTTAGCCCGAAAGTCAATGGTGACCGAAACTTTAATTGTAAAATTCTCCGCCATCCGACGACGGTTTGAGGCGAGGTTGGTGGCGTTGAACTCGCCTCAAGGAGGGCTTCAAAGCCCAGTGGGTGTTGTCCTCCGATTTGGCCGGAATCAGAGGTTTATTCGGTGAAAACCTTCGGCCAGGGACGAAAGTGATAGTGATTTTCAAACTTCAGGGACGAAAGTGATATATTTCAAACTTCAGGGACGAAAGTGTCGAACGGGTCATAGTTCAGGGACTAAAGGTGATTTTTTCCCCTTATGTTTAAGGGTAAAAACCTCAAATGGTACCTGAACTATTGTGTAAGGTATTTTTTAGTACCTAAGAATTTTAGGAACCTCAAATGGTACCTGAACTATTGCATACTTACCTAATATGGTACCTCCATTACTTTTCTCGTTAATGGATGTACCATATTAGGTAACGGCATAATAGTTCAGGTACCATATTTGGTAAAAAAAAATTCGTAGGTACTAAAAAAAGCTTTATGCAATAGTTCAGGTACCATTTGAGGTAATGGAGGTACCATATTAGGTAAGTATGCAATAGTTCAGGTACCATTTGAGGTTCTTAAAATTCTTAGGTACTAAAAAAAACTTTACTCGATAGTTCAGGTACCATTTGAGGCTTTTACTCTATGTTTAATCAATCTTTTGCTTTTCCTGTTGTTGCTTGGTTGATGATGATGATGTTCCTTCCTTTGCTTCCCTGTTAGTTTAGGTTATAGAAAGTGGAGTTAGAATTGTTTCAAAGAAGACTGAAAAGTTAACTTACATCATTTCATTCTATATTCAACAAAGGACAAGAGCAGGAATAAACACCAGTATTATTCTAAACCAATTGACAATATTGCAAGTTGTTCATTGTCACATTCAATAGAATACTGTGTGAAAATGACTTTGCCATAACTTTGACGGAAAATTCTTCAGTACACGGCATGTACATACACGATGCAATCTAAGCTGTCTAAATCGGGTCAGAAAAATGGGTTAATATTTTTTCTAACATTTGGACCGCTTAGATTGCATCGTGCATGTACACGCCGTGTACTGAAGACTCTCCGAACTTTGACAAACGAAAGACGATTTAAAACATCCAAGAATTAGCAATACTAATCAGTTAGAAAATGCATAAGAAATAAGTGAAAAAAAAAACACCAGCAGAACACATTATACCAACTAAAATTAGTGACATAACCATTTCATTTATGTATCTAGGACATAAGCATTTCAATATTCTCATTAATCCAGTGACAGAAAACATATGCAATGTCATCGTTTTATTTCAATGCTTGATTATTTAAGCATCATCAATGGAATTAAGTAAGTTTGGGTTTGTATTAGATGTGAAGTTCTGATTACATCCTTACATAACGACTTAAAACTAAGATCCCCCATTGTCTAGAAAATCACATGCAAAATTTAAAACTAATCAATATCTACCCCATAAATTACAATCTAAAATGTATCCTGTCAACCCCATTCAAGCAGTAGCATGCATCTTTCAACATATCATGCAATCCATGAGCAATTCCAAGATCCATGAAAATACAACATGGGGATTTTGCTTCTCTAGCTACCAACAAAACTCAATTTTTTCTACCGAGGTTTTTCTAAAATCTAGGTGCAGCAGCTTCTTCTATTGAGATTTTTCTAGGGGTTAATAGAACATTAGAACCCCTTTTATCATTTCAATACCAAACAGTTCAATTATATCAATTTCTTCTGCACCCAAACCAATTGCCACTACATTAAACTAACGAAGGCCATAAACTTTAAGTTTTATCACAAAATGTAATTCATTTACACTCGCCGCCAAAAAAAAAACATGTAAAATTTATAAAGATTGTGATGAATCAGAGACTTGAGGAACATCGATGGGCTGATTAAGCTCGCCGGGCTTACTGTTCTCCTCCACAGGCGCTTGATCTTTCATTAGCTTCACATAACGCGAGTGACCACTCCTGTCCGCCATCTGATTTGAACCCTCTGATAAAATTGTGAAGGAAAATGCAGCAAATCTAGAAAAAAAAAAAGAAAAAAAAAAAGAGGTCACGTCTGAGGGAAAAACAAATGATAGTAAACAAATTTCTTCCATTACATTTGCTTCTTGTTCCACAGAGACTTGAAATTTCTTCCCTTCAGATCTGGCAGTTTTGGTGCGTTTTCCATTGAAGGCCATGCCTTGTTGAATCAAGAAGAACAACTTGTGCCTTAAAAGTGCTATTTGATCATCCAATCTTCCACATCTCTGCAGAAAAATTAACCCCAAATATTCAGTACTCCTAATTTAAACTTACACACAATAATTTGTGAAATTTTAGGGGTTTTGAAGAATTAATTAGTACCCTGTATAATCACTTTGTAGGTGAAGATAAATAAGATGCAACACGCCCATATACAACACTCACTATAGCCACTCCAGGAAAGCATGATGCATTAGACTTAGCTACAGACGGTTTGAGAATAATGTATAAATGTGACGCCCCGGACCAAAGCTTATTAATGTACTAGTTAGCATTTAGGCGAATTCGCGGAATTTTCATTTTCTAGCTCCGGTTAGCACTTTTAAGGGGGCTTTCGGGGCGACTTTTCGCTCGGTTAGGAATTTGTTTAAACTTTCTTCACGGAAGTTGTAGAACTCGTTAAACCGAGTCTGTGAACATAAAGTACGTAAAAATTGGACTTCGTATGAGGACGTTTTGGTCACCGGAAATGAAGTTACTATTTTGGGGATGCTACTATTTAAGGGAATTTCCGGATTTGGGGTTTCCAATTCGGGAAACCCGTTTTCTCTCACCTCAAGCCGACTCTTCTCTATCGAGCTACAGTACCCGAAAGTTCTCCGGCCATTTTCTCGGCCATCCGTCCACCTCTGGCCATGAAACAAGTCTCAAATTCTTCATCCCCTCGTCCTCTTCATTTCTAAACCCATTTATAGCCTTGAATCTCAATGTGGAAGGAGGAATCTTGGAGGGAAAAGTCGGGTTTTTGGCCGAAACTTCTCTAGCTTCCGATCTCGTTTTTGGCCGATTCGTCCTAAGCCATCCACTGGGCTTTGAAGACCTCCTTGCTGCGAGTTCAATTCCACCGGTCTTACCTCCATTGGTTGCCGGACGGCGGCAGATCGAAGGTTTGAAATTCCGGCCACCCGAAATTTCCAAGGCAAATTCATGGATTTCTACTTCGAATTGGACTTCGTGGCAGGTATAAAAGTTTCTCCTTATGCTTTGGTGTACATACTGGTAAAATTTGGTGACCATCGGAGATGGTTGATCAACGGCGCGTGGCGGCATGTCTGGCCTCTTTTGGTGCTACATTTTAGCTTAATAGCATGTACTCTTTTTTTTTTGAAAGGAAATAAGGGCCAGTACGGCAGCCCTCAAGCCTTGATTAGTAATGAAACTGCAGAATACAATGGGGGGGGACATGATGCCGAAACCCCAGTTAACATGAAACATTAAGAGAACATCCCGAATAATAGTAGGAGTCTCCACAAAACCTATGTATTCTAACAAACACCAACTAGCAAAGAGTGCACAAATGGTTACTCTATTTGCTTTACAGAAGCGGTGACATACCGGAAAGATAATGCAATGCCATAATGCAATTAAAACAGCTTTCCCACTATGCTGTCGCACAGAAAAATATCTGACGACACTGAGTTTCATCTTGCCACTAGAAGGATACGTCCACTTGACAGTACGCCGCCTCACTAGAGCAAACCAAGCACTTAAAGTGCGAATGCCGGGACAGAGCCCACTGAGTCCTACCAGCATGTGATAGCAACTTATTAACGGCCAGAGGCCACCAAGAACTAAGAAATAAAAAGAAAATAAGGCAGGAAAGCAAAAATAAAAAACTAGGCCCAAAGACAAAGTCCAGATCCAATATCCAGCCAGGCTATGACGGAGAAGTCGACAAACCACTAGCCCAGCCCAACCCATCACCAGCCCCACCACCAATAGCATGTACTCTTTACTACGATCAATTTGGTATATGGTTTGTAGGAAATTTTCGAGGTTTCGGATTTAATCTGATTAATTTAGGTTTGTTATCGTACAAGTTACGATAGACCTTATCGTGTAGCCGTCAAATGGTCACCGAACTTGAGTATGATGTTAAGATAATTATTTTGAGAATAGTGTACGGTTGGATCTTTGGAATTAGACCAATTGGATAATTAAAGTATAAGTACGATTATGAATCCGAATAAATTAGTTTATATTCGTTCAAATTATTGAACCGCGACAATCCGACAGTTGGAGTCGTCCTCGAATATTTTAGATAATTAGACTTATCGACAAACAAATTGTTTGGGAAGTTGTCGTCGGGAATTATCGGTGAATTAGAAGTATTGGGTTTATCGAGGGAAAAATCATAATTGGTGCAAGGATTTAATCATCGAATTTTAGTTCCGTCCGTCAATATTTAATAATTATCCTAATTGGATTTATTCAAGAGGATCTTGATGGACGCGAGTCTTAGTCGGTTCTTGTGAGTTGACTTTTGTTTTTAAATTAAATATGCATGCAATTCTATTTTTCTTAATTATCTATAATTATGATTCTGGAGCATGAGTTTTATTACTCGCATTTGATATTTGAGTTATGGGTTTTATTTTGTGGATTTAAATGTGGCATGATTTATTGGTCGAGGCTCGAGATAATTGCGAGAGTTGATGATTTATGAGAATTAAGTTATGTTTTAAGGACATTTGAGAATTTGGAGATTTATCTTGGGATTTATTGTTTTTTAGAGTTTGCATATGATATTTTTGGGGAGAGAATTTGATTCCGGAAATATTATTCCTCGATCATGATATTTGTTTCTCTCATTCTATTTCAGTCTTAAGTAATTTAAGAGTTATATTTCAGACTTGAATTACATATCAGATTTTCTATTTTATTATTGTATTCAGGAGGTATAATATTGCATGCAAGCGTTACTTGAGTTGGTAGTCCCCTCAGGTAACATGCACTGAGTTGGTAGGTCCCTCAGGTTATGCCATTGAGTTGGTAGGTCCCTCATGGCATGTCTCCGAGTTGGTAGTGCCCTCGGATGACGGTCCTCCGAGTTGGTAGGCCCTCGGATGGCGATTCACTGAGTTGGTAGGCCCTCAGTGAAACAGTGACTAAGTTGGTAGGCCCTTAGTCATCACGCTTTGTTTTCAGATATGCTACTTTTAAAGATTTAGTACAGATATTTTATTTATATTGATTTACTCCAGTTTAACGAGTAATTTGATTTCCAGTGAAAGAAAGAATTTTAACTTGGGTTGAAAATTCTTGGAAGTTGAATTATTATCACCGGCGAGCATGTAGGCTCGGGTGTTTGGTGGCCTTGTTGGTATTTGAAGTGTTGAATTGATTAATTTCAGGTTTTGGGTAGTCCATTTTTAGTGGAGGTTATATCGAATTTTCGGTATGATCTCTTCTAAAGTGGGCCCCACAAGGTCGTCTCGACATTTCGGAGTGAGACGTCGGGGCGGATCCTGTCAATGAATCCTATGTATACAATTTTACATCAATTGAGGATTTCAAAAAGGTATCAGCAAAAAACAGAACACATAATAACTTGATAAAAGCATAAAACAGGTAAATGTAAAAATGATCCTACTACAATTGTATCCGGAAAAAGGAACACACTTAATAATCCATTTTACAGGTTATTGACATAATAGAGGGGTCTAATACAATTTTACAGGTTATATACTACGCCGAGATAGAAGGCATGACTATAATCCCCTTCACAGGTGAAGATAAATATGATGCCAGTACTATGAAATTTTACTCATGATAAAGTTTTCTCAAGCATCTCTTCCATAGTCCTCATAAAAGCAACATGAAAAGCATAGAGCACCGAAAAAGTATACCATCACCAGTTCAACATTAATCGTATCTGACAATTTATAAACAGAAACTAAGAAAACAAACTATGTGCAATACCTTAATCCCCAAATTTCTATGCCAAAACTGGCAGTCAGCAGCTCCTCCAGCCATTGTTCCAAGCATGTAAGGATTGATTTCAATAATTTTCTTCACAGATTGGGATGCTGAAAACATTGATAGAATAAGATTGTAAATGTAAATTACTAAATTCATATTCCATATCCCAAAAGAAAAGCAAAGAAGTAGAGCATTACATATATAGCCTCCCATGCTAGCTCGAGAATCAGCAGCCACCATGACGCCGTCCTTGTAAAAAAAGGCAAGGGTGGTAGTCCCTTGGCATCTGGATTGCCTCTTTTTGAAAGCCATCAAACTGAAATAGGAGAAAACCTTACAATCAGCTAGCGAAACTAAACTACGCCCTAAACCCACATACATACAAACTAAGAGCAATGACATCGCTACTCACATCATCAGTAACAGGAACCTTTGCTAGGAATCTGTGAGTTATTTACTATTGCAGATAGGAATTTTATTCTCGAACCAGATTTATGAGAATAGAAACACTCAGACTCACACACTAAAAAGATTAGCAGATATTTATATATTAATTTCATATTCTAGTTCAATCTTATAGCTAAAATTTCACAGCATAAGCACTTGTAATTGACATCTGTAATTTTAATTTCTTCACTTCAGAACATACAGCATGACAAATCTCAGCTAAATCTTTCTCATTCTTTTCCGATTAATGTCATTTTATGAATGTCATGTTCATCACTCCTTATAGAATTCTTCAACTCGTAAACATAAAGGAAAAAAAAATTAAACAATAATTATTTTACATGATCATTCTACCTATTAGACTATCATTAGATGCACTTAGGAGTTGAGATGATAAACAATATAAACTTTGAATGACTAATAATTGTAAGGATAATAGATGTTGGGGGAAGAGGGATGAGAATAGACGATTGATAGTTTTTGCCAACGAAAACCCAAACTCATCTTATGAATCAGAGCTCACTTACATGCCATCATGCTTTCCCAATGGTTCATCATATTGAACTCCAACCCAAAAACCAGGAGCCAAAGATTCTGCTCGGCCGACAAATTTAACACCTCCTCTTTTGTCCCCTGGTTCAACTTCACATTTATCTCCTACCTTCAACATATATATTAAAAGTTAAAAAAATGTGGCAATCACAAAAGGCAAGCTAAACACCCTTTTCAAATGAGAAAGACAACATTATTTGATGTATTCATATGCTGAAGAAAATGTCAATTACATCTGGAAAACACAAAACCACAATAATGCTTGAAAACAAAGGTTGAAAGAACAATCACCACTTAATGGTGCAACATTTAGATTACTTGCATGGAATTTTAAATACTCAAATATTTAATCCTTTAAATCTAAAGAAATTAAACAATTAATAATTTTGTTTCTAGGCTGGCAAAGCAAATCAGCAATTGTGCCACTAAGGTAACTAATTGCAAATAACCCATATGAACACTATTTAATAATACGTGCTCGTTATCCAATAATGCTTTCACACTATGATGCGGCTATCAGGGTATTGATTAGCAATATTAAATTTCAAAAATCTATTACCACCTGAGAAAGATACAAAAGATTAATTAAAATTACAAAGTAAGCAAGGTTTTCCATGACTTCTATATTTCCAGTGAATAATGCAGCTTATTGAAGTATTGTCTCTAATTCCACAAAGATCAAGTGCCCATATGAGTAGGTCTATATTGATCTCATTACATTGAATTGTTCTTAGTGAGTGCCAGCAAAAGTAATATTCTATTCCCAAAGTTGGTTTCTAGCTTCTGTTGAGTGTATGGTAGAGAGGAGGGAAAGGAGTTAATTCACAGAATTCTTGATTCTTTACATCCCTTTTTGTTTCAGTCTTTCTTAATTATTTCTCGAAAATTCATACTTGTAAAATGTCACAGGATTCTTTCCAAGCACTCAAATTCTGTTGTAATCTAACTGCAAATGAAAAAAAAAAAGTGAAAGGGAAAGTTAACTGACCTTGATATTCTCACAGAGGTCTTCCATGTAGTTGTCTGGTATCTACAGAAAAAAATGAATAAATAAACTTCCACATGCAAGGCTGACCATAAACAAAGTTCTATCGATTTCATTCATGGTTAACAAAGGCAGATAGCAGCAGTAGCGGTTAAACTCATTTTACAGCCAAACAATTTGCTAGATTAACATTGATCAACTCTGGATATCAAACCCAAGCTTTCAAAAATCAAAATGCAAGGCACACCTTCAAAAGCTTCAGATCAATACCCAATTACCCAGATTCCTCTATCTTCTTCTTGTTCCTGGACCCCTCTTCTCATTCTCTCTCCGAATAGTCTCGTGATACCCTAATTCCCTAAACCTTAAACAAATGTATTGTTAAACAACCCCAAAAAAAAAAAACGACATTGTACTATCACTACTATGTCGGATTACTTAACAGATATTATTACTGTCCAATATATATATTGACTTCACAGCAAAGGCGCCTCTTGTTTTTCACAATTCAACATGTAAAAACCACTTTCTTTTTCACTTCAAAATCATAGAAGCAATTACAACTGTTAATTTAAATTAATGTATCATAAGACAAGCATGCTAAAGCACCTATGAGAAACCAAAATCTTAAAGAAATTACAAAGTGACTGAGAAAAAGTTAGATGTTTACCAGTTTAGAGGTTCAGTAATTGCCTCTACAGCTTCTTTATACTCAGGGCGTTCTTGCTCATTTTCACATATAACCCGTTGCACAGTCTTCCGTAGTTTTTCTGTAATTTCCAACCACCAGGGTAAGTTTGTACTAAAACAGTAATTCACTTGGTCATTCTAAATTACCTCCAAAAGCTAGCTTATTTTAAGAGAGCTAGTGTTTATTCAACCTATAAGATCGACCAGAATGCATGGCGTGCTCATATATATTACCACTCAAATTACACATAAGAGAAGCATATATTCTAAATAGAGTGTGGCCTTAGCAACTAATTTACAGATGCATCTCGACATTTAGATATCACAGAATGAAAAAAATACGATACTGCCTTCCTTTAAGGATATGCATAAGTTACTTTAACATATTCTTGGAATAGAATTGAAACTGAACAATAAGAATTTTTTTCTAAGCATACCCCCAAATGTTTGAAGGAATACACGTTAGAGGGGCAGCAGCTGCTGTAAAATATTAAAGCAAGTATACGTCAATTGTGGAGAATTACTGAACAGAGGAGATTTTCAAGATACATGAGCAGAAGTTGGTGATCTGATATCTTATTTACTTTCTGTCATTATGTACAAAGTTACAGGAAGCTGTCATTTTCTCTACTTTGTGTCTTGAAAAGGATTCTATACAGGATTATATATATTTAATGGAGACAATTTGTTGCCCTCTTTTGAGTAATTAGAAATAAGCTAGCATTCTGCCAATTTGCTGAGAAAAACTCATCCAAATTTTTATTTCTGCTCACGAATTTTTGACTTCTTATTAGCAAGTATTGATAGAAGCTGGAAATTGGTTCCTCTTATTAAAATAAACGTTTGTACATGGTTTCCTAAGTCATTAGCTGAATATGAGGGTGACAAACTGATGCACTCAAAGAGATTCTCCAGTTCTCTGAAGGAAGATTTTCAAATGGGATTGGAAAAGTTTAAAAGCTGCAAGAACCAATGTATCCAAATGCGAAATAAGAAAGAGTAAAGTCTTCTAGGGTTGAAGGAAAAATGTACTCAAATACATGCATAATCTATTTCCTTAACATTTCAGTACTAAAAAACTATAATTTTTTAGAGTAAAAATAAGTTATTACACCTCACATTACTAAGATGCATAAATCATAAAATAAGTTACTATAAATCCTATCGGTTTATGAGATAAAGGAAAGAAAATATAATACAATGAAATAGTAGCAAAAATAGAGAATGATCAAACTATGAAGACAATTAATTTTTCATACAGTAAGTAATGATAGTATTAACCCATGAAGTGCAGGCATCAGTAAACAGTATAAGTTTTGAAGTACCTAAAACGTCAGTAGGAAAATTTTCTATAAATACAGACTGCTCAAATCAAGTAATGTGAAATTTACTGATTTTATTTTATTACTTAGTTTTGATAATCTAATCCAGTCCTGAATTCAATGAATCAAAATCGTGTTTGAAATTTCAACAAAGGAAGAAAAGTCTAGACTATGTCCGTCAAGGCAAGACAAAGTGATCACTTCCATCACTTTCAAGTGCACTGGAATTTTCAATCTCTGCATAATTTCGACTTGTATTTAAGTTCTAAGCAATAATGGAATGTTGACTTGGCTTAGTTGCAAATAACTAACACGTATTTGTGAGGACCTTGGAAGCTAGACTATTAAACAATTGAAAGACTTAACTTGGTTTAACCCATGTATTATTGATTGCGAAATGGAAGCAGATGAAAGAAGAACTAAAGCTTGGTGACAGTGGGATTAGCCAAGGGGCAAAAACGGTAATTTCTATCATTGGCTCGGCTCGAGCAGCACTGTTTGCGGCTTATGAACAGTGCACTGAACTTTAGTATATGTTAAATTTCAGTAAAAGACAAATCATTCAACCAAGCAGCCTCAAAACGAAAAGATCTTCTAATTTTCTTAGGAGCAAGCTCAAGAGTTAAACAAATAGGGCCATGATCTGATTGGTAAATTGGTAAATTGGTAAATTATTATTGAGGTATTTTAATCGAGGTCCAATTTTCTACATAAATATTGGTTGCAGTCCGACCACTGTTTTTTTGTTAATTGCAGTCCAATTACTTTTTTTGTCCATTTTGCCCTTGAAGAAAAATAAGGGAAACAAATTAAAATCCCTTAAATTTGGTCTTTTTGCTTTTCAGTTTAAATTTTTAAATTTTGAATTTCAAATTCCTCAAATCTACTTTGGAAAATAATTATGATAGACATATGCATGTAAAACTTGTAAACATTTAACACACATAATACCTACATGAAAGGTCAATAATTTCAAAACTCAAACAATTCAATATATCTATATCATAGGATGAAAAAAATATATGAAACTAGAAAAAAACTAAGTGGCATCTAATGAAAGTTTACATGCAATACCCAGAGGTATATTAACACATGCATTAGTCTCGAATCAAGCTGTAACATTATACCTAATCAAAAGGTAGGGAAAAATCATATCTTACCTTCCCATAAGATATGATCGAAAAATGCATCTCTCTTTCCAAAATATTACTTTTGTACTAGGTATCTAATTAAAGGTGCAAAGGTATCTATGCACAAGGTAGGAAAAAAAAGAACAAACAAATGTAGCTTTAACATTATTCCTAATCAAAAGTTAGGGAAAAAAGAACCACCAAAACTTACCTTCCGTGAAGATATGCAAAATGCATCTCTTTTTCCTGAAAAACTAGATCACCTTTGTACTAGGTATATAAAGGGGCAAATGTATCTATGAACAAGGTAGAATACTACCCCCTTTAAATGAATCGGAACCTTTTTATGAAAATTTCATCCAAAATCTTAATTTGATTGTATGATGAATGTTGATTAACAACATGACGATTCTATATGCAATAGCTGTCGGGCAAGTCCATGCTAAAGGTATATTTTAGAAAATTTATATGTGTTAGAAAAAAGATGACCATGGTTCCTCAAAAAAAAATGGCCATGGAAGAAGGAGAGGAAGAAAGAGATGTTTTAGTATGAATTATGAAGAAGAAGGAAATGTTGGGATACTAAACTAGCTTAACAAATATATAAGAAATTTGTCAAATTTAATGCACTATTAATTATCCTTCATTAAAAAAGATTAATTTTAGGAAATCTTGTTGACTAATTTAACATTAATTCTTTATATATTTGAAATTTTGTTTGACCTTCATTAATTATTTTAATTAGGATAACATTAAATATGAAATCTTGTTTGACCTTAATTAATTATTTTAATTAGGCTGACAATCTATCACAATTATTGCAAAAGGGTATAAGAAGAATGTAAAAGTACAAAATTAGTTAGATAAAATTGAAAATGAAAGAAATCATATATAGCAGGTGAGTCACTGGACCTCAATTAGCAAACAATATTTGTCCGGATTGCATCTAATATATGACATAATTTTTGGACTAAAAATGAATTTTCTCAATTATTTAGACTAGCCAAAGGGAACAAATAAAACCAACTAGCAGTAGCCACCACTCTATCTAACCTTTCATAAATTCGAGTACTAGGATCTTTATTATTGCACCAAGTAGTATAACCTTTCATAAATCTTTATGAAGATTTCCAATATATGAAAGGTAAAGAAATTAAACTGCCGAATTTAAAAAATCAACAAATTGATTCATATATTTAGTAGTTCTAGAAAGACCACCCGGCCAATTTTTCCTGAAGAGAAATAATGCAATTAAAGTCTCCTAAGATCGTCATTAGGAGGTTTCAAAGTAAGTACATAACAAGTTCCAAAGACTTAATTCAGTATTTTTCTGCGGAATCATGTAAAGGAAGGTCACAAACCACACATGTCGAGTAATCAAGTTAGTGCAAGAAACACGCAATTAAGTGAAGTCTTTGGACGTCTTGTCTTGTCGATCGGGGCAGACAGCACAACGTGTAGAGAACTAGAGACCACATCCACAATTCCACATAGTTGCATTTCATCTCCATCCATTAACAATTCCACACATTTTGAACCTCATTTCCTCTCCAATGATATGCTAAAAAGTCAGGGCAGACAGCTCAGCTAACCTCTCTCTCAATTAGTAGTGTGTGTGAGTTTATGTATCGAACTATCTCAAGCCAGTTCCATGATCCTCTTGTAACTCTAGCTTCTCGATCAGTCTCAGTTAACAATTCCACACAGTTTGCATATATCCATCTCCGTACGGTCCAGCTACATATACATTCACACAATGGAGAGAATTACTTGGTTCTTCCTGGTATACTGTTGTTGTGTGGCTAGCTTATCTATGGCAGCACATTCCAACAGAAATCTCACTACAGACCGGTCTGCTCTTCTTTCTCTCAAAGCCCATATCACCAGTGACCCTCATAACATGATCTTGACCAACTGGTCAACCACCACGCCTGTTTGCTACTGGGTTGGTGTTACTTGTGCTGCTCGCCACCTTCGAGTTGCAGTCTTGAATATCTCTTACTTTGGTCTCATCGGCACCATTCCTCCGGAGCTAGGCAACTTATCATTTCTTGTTGAGCTACAACTCACAAATAACAGTTTCCACGGTATCTTGCCCCAGGAATTGGTTCGCCTGCGCCGGTTGAAGTATATTAGCTTGGGATACAACAAGTTAACAGGAATCATTCCCTCATGGTTCGAATCCTTATCCAAACTTGAAGTCTTCAATCTATATGGTAATAAATTTTCAGGTTCCATACCAGTGGCCATCTTCAACTTAGCTGCACTTAAAATAATTGATTTGAGTTATAACCAACTCTCAGGTACGAATCATCTGAGACCCTAACTAATCTTTTTGTCAGTGAGAATTAGTTCATTGGGGTAATAAATTTTCAGGTTCCATACCAACGGCCATCTTCAACTTATCTGCACTGCAAATAATTGATTTGAGTGATAACCAACTCTCAGGTACGAACCATCTGAGACCCTAGCTAATCTTTTTGTCACTGAGAATTAGTACATTCATTGTGCACACTATAACTTTTTTAAGGTATAATATACGCTTATATATAATTAATAATTATTAAGTACAGGTAGCTTACCAAAAGAAATTGGAAACCTAACAAAGTTGAAGGAGATATACCTTGATAGAAATCATTTCAAAGGTATGACATAGATCGATTTTGTTGAATTAAATGGATAGTTAACCGTGCATATGCCTATATTTGAAATTTCAATAAGACATGCATATCATCTTGTAGTTGATCGATGTATTGATTTTTCAGAAATTCCAAATGAGATTGGCGCTTTAGATCAACTAGAGATATTGTTTGTGCAGTGGAATGCCTTAAAAGGTCCTATTCCTATGGCTGTCTTCAACATGTCTTCTTTGACTACTTTGACTTTATATGGAAACAACTTGACTGGTAGACTTCCTGACAATATATGTCAACATTTGCCGAGTATTCAACAATTGTATTTCTCTTACAACCGGCTTGACGGTCCACTTCCATCCAAATGGTGGCAATGCAAACTTCTTCTTTTATTGCAATTGCACCACAATAGTTTGAGTCGAAGCATACCCACCAATATTGGCAACTTAACCCACTTAAAGAGGATTGACCTTGGATTCAACGGTTTGACAGGTATCTTCTCAACTGCATATAATATTCAATAATTATTTTATATTGTTTCTATCATGATTTATTTCTTAAGTAATCAATATTGATAAAGAAACTAATCTTCTAACTGGCCAAAACAGGTTAGTTTTCTAAGTATTTTGAAAAGTGTTAATTTTAGGATGTATGGAAACAATCACAAGTATAAAGTAAATAATAAGGTAAATAGCACAATAATATATCGTATCTTTATTGATGAATATGTGTCTCTATATATAGAGAAACACAAAGGGTACAATCCATATCTCAATAGGAATTCTATCCATAATGTAATTTATATGCTATATTAACTAAGATACTTCTAGGTTGACTAGGCACACATATAAGGTAGGTTTCCTTCAACACTCCCCCTTGTGGCGTCAACACTAGGTGGTGCTCCTCGCGTTGTCTCATTAAAAACCTTGCCAAGTAACAAAAACCTAGTGGGATAAAAATAACCTTGGTCGAAGGGAAAAAGAGTACAACACACCCTTCACATTTGGTATAGCATGGACGCCAGACTCCTCCTGATGTCTACGTCTCCCCCTGATTTCCACAATCATGGGAGGTCAGATAAATTAAGCAAACCAATGCTTTTCACATGCTTCTCAAATGTGGATTTAGGCAGTGACTTAGTAAATAAGTCAGCCACATTATCCTCAGATCGGACATGATTCACTTTGATCTTGAGGAACTTCTGCTGTTGCTGATTATAGAATACTTTAGGCGATATATGCTTGGTTCAACTCCCCTTTGATGAAACCTTGCTTTATTTGCTCAATGCAAGCAGTATTATCCTCATAAATGCATGTAGGTTCATCAGTGGTTGACCTTAAACCATATATACTTCTTATATGTGTATCAATGGACCTTAACCATATACACTCACGAACTGCTTCATGGAGAACAATAATCTCAACATGGTTCGAAGAAGTAGCGACAAAGGTCTGCTTAGTAGACCTCCAAGATATCGCAGTGTTACCCATGGTAAAGACATAACCAGTTTGGGAACGATCTTTATATGGGTTAAAGAGATACCCAGCATCAGCAAAGCCAACCAAAACATCACAACGTGTTTAGGAAAAAAGGGGTACATCACTTGTTTTCACGCAGGGGCATAATTTATTGTTCACATACCCTCTTCTAATCAAGTAGTCACTTAGACGGGTATACCACATCCGTCCGGATTGTTTCAATCTATATAGTGAACGTTGCAATCTTATTGCAAACGTGCTCCTTGGTCTAGAGCCACTTGACTTGGGTAAATGAAGCTCATCCAGGACCTTCATATAAATCTCCATATCTAGATCCCCATAGAGATATGTTATGACCACATTCATAAGCTGCATATATATTCAGTTTTTCAGAAACTACCACTGACAAGGTAGCAGAACGTTATGACTTCCTTTACGAGAGAATATGTCTCATCGTAGTCGATTCCAGGGCGTTGTGAGAAGCCTTGCGCCACAAGGTGAGCTTTATATTTCGTTATCTTACTACGCTTTCTAACAAAAATCCATTTATATCAACAAGTTTTATTCCAAAAGGTATTGGCACAACTGGCCCGAATACCGTTCTCTTTGTTAGTGAGTCCAACTCAACCTGGATCGCATATTTTCATTTAGGCCAACCAGCATCTACGTCGGCATTCATCAACGGAGCGAGGTTCAATATCATCATTCTCAATCAACTCTCGTGCACAAGCATATGCAAACACATCATCAACAGTGATGGAGTTTTTGTCCCACGTCTCATGTACACTAGTGTAATTAATCGAGATCTCTATGTTCCCACGGATAGGTTCTAGCAATGGGGCGTCCCCCAAAGATGTCTTTTGGACATAACCATAATCCGGAACGTTTTCATGGATGGATTTTGAGTATCAATGATGAAAGGGTTATTTGGTGCCATTGCAGCCCATTTCCTAGGGCGCGAATTTCTCGAACCTGGTGGCCTCCCACGCTTCCTCAGCGGAGCCATGGCCTGAACCACATCACCACCATTACTGGTAGTGGCGCCGGCGGCCATCCCTCCCATAGGGGTGGCTGCTACAGCGACTTTGAGTCCAAGTCCTTGTTCAGGCACTTGCATCCTTGCAGACATGTTTGCAACTGGTATATATGATCTAGTCACTAAGATCTGAGAAAGCGTCTGGAAGAGAGTCGGCGACTTTCTGAAGATCTATAATTCTACGCACTTTCTGCAGTAGGGGGATCATTATGGGACAAAGTAGGGACAGGTCACGACAATTTCAGTCGTTCCTGCTGAACGTTCACGTTTTTATCTCCCCCAAACGATGGGAAGACTGTCTCATCGAAGTGACAAATAGATCGCCTGTCAAGGGTTCTACATAGCGGATTATGGTTGGAGACTCAAATCCAACATAGATACTCATTCGTCTCTGAGGACCCATATTAATACGCTGTGGCGGCGTAATAGGCACATAAACAACACACCCAAATATGTGTAAGTACGAGATGCTTGGCTCGTACCCAGTCACTAGCTGTAACGCAGAACATGATTGGGTGGTGATGGGCCTCAGACAAATGAGCACAGCTGCATGCAATACTGCGTGCCCCCAAGCAGAGAGATAAAAGTTGGTGCGCATTACCAACGTCCTCGTGACCATTTGTAATCTTTAAATGGCAATCTCTGCGAGCCCATTCTGGTTATGCACATGTGAGACTAAATGCCCAACATCTATCTCATGCAGTAGTCATCGAAAGTTTTCGATGTAAACTCTCCAGCATTATCAAGCCTGATAGATAATGGGATGATCCAGGTAGTGAGCCGGCAGACAAATTATCCGTGCTACGAGTTTAGCATAAGCAGCATAACGAGTGGACAACATCGTGACATGTGACTAGCATGTCGATGCATCAACCAACACCATAAAATACATAAATGGCCCGCTTGGTGGTTGAATATGTCCACAGATATCCCTTAGGATTCTCTGTAAGAATGGAAGAAGTACTTTAGAATCCTTTACATAGGACGGTCTCTGTCCTAGTTTCCCTAAGGAACAAGCTTTACATAATGAGCATTTGGCTTTGGGAGCTTCAGAAGTATAGGAGGCATCCTGATAAATTTTCGAATCAGGGTTTTTCTCAGAAGGAAATCACAAATTGTCGACCGGTCGCCAAAGCTTCTGGAAGTGGTACGTGGACCGGTCGCCGAAACGGCAGAAACCTTCTGGAAGTTGTCGACCGATCGCCGACAAGTGGTCGACCGGTCGCCGACAAGTGGTCGACCGGTCGCCGGAGCGTCTGCCCGGTTTTGATAGTTTCTGTCATTTGTCGACCGGTCGCCGGGACGTTGTCGACCGGTCACCGGGACGGCAGAAACATCAATTTCCTCTCCTTGGATCAATTTTTTATCCTTGCTTCGATTAGCTCGATAGAATGGATGTCCGTGTGAGGTTTTCAATACACGGATTATCGTATCACGACCAGGATGTCTTAATCTGTCGTGCCAAAGCCAATATGTGTCTGAATCCAAGAGGTCATCCCGAATGACATTGTTTGATTCAATAGCTCGAATAATGGTAGCATATTACCCACTAAAGAGACACATAAGCTTCTCTAAGATGCGTTTTCTTCCGCAGTCATTAGAGGTAATGCAAAGGAATTCTTTTCCATTCTCATCATGCGTCTCAGCATGGAAACCATTGGCTCCTTATATCTTTAAACCTCAACAGAGTTTTATTTCCTCTTGGAGCGTAGAGAGCATTTGTGACATCAATGTGAGTGCCATTAGGCAAGAGGAATTGGGCATATTCTCTCTCTTGCACAAGATTCGATGGTCCTGCCATCATAGTCACAGATGAATGTAAGCTCATCATTAAAATCGAGGCTTCGGATGCAACTCAGATTTTATTAAAAATATTAGCCAAGGCTTTACACTCAAAGTTCCATCTTGATCTTAAATCAAAACTAAATCCATTGTCTTGGCAAACTTGTCATATTACATCAACTTGGAAAAACATAAAGACTTAAGCAAAATTGCTTCCAAAATCTTTAACCCTTAAACTCGACGTCTTGATCATTACAATTACATCTTCATATGTATTGCAAACTATGGCTCATTGATCAGACGCTCCATATCATTAATAGACATCATGAAGAGGATTCTCCATTGATTGAGGCATAAAGGCGCGGTACTCACGGTCCCTAGGACGGTGGCAGATTACCTTGGCCGGTGGCGGTGCTGCCATAACTAGTGGTGCAACAACGCTGACCGGCGGTGATCGGCGGCGACCGGCGGCGACCCTCTTATAGGGATGGCGGTCTTCTCTCACTCTTTCGCGGCCCTATGCTCTCATGATCGCTTATTCTTATGGCGATTACCTTCTTGAGCAAATCAATCTTACGGATCAAAACGTCCGGATTTGTCCCTAGATTTAGGGTTTTGCTCGTAGCGTCCTCCCTTAGTGGTGCTATCATCGTCATGACTTTCCTCAAGGCAGAGATGAAGAAGGTGGTGAGAGTTTCCTCAATCAATTGTTCATCTGTGATGATTTTCCACAGAGATGCATCAAGTCTTTGATGCGGAGAATTTCCGAATTATGTCCTATGACTTCATCAAAGTCAGAGAAGCGGAGATTAGTCTATTATGCTTCTAAATTCGGAATGATGAATGTTTCCATAACATTCATGAAGCGCTTCTAGCGCTAACCTCTTTCATGAACTCAAACTGGAGTGCCATATCCATATGGCGATTCATCAGGAAAAATAACCTGGCATTGTACATCTCAGTTTGAGGGTCTAGAGCGGTTTCTTCAAAACAACGCTCATGGATTTGAGCTTGAAGCTCTTGCGCGAATAGGTGCATTAGGATATCATGAGCTCATCTCAGAATCTAATGTCCGCAGAATCCAATGGAGTAAAATCGAGTTCATTCATGTTCAATATCCAAACTATGGAGAACAAGAATATGGTGTGTTTCGGAGTCAATACTCCCACAAAACAATAAAGGGTAAGTTTCGGAGTTAATACTCCCACAAAACAATATAGGGTTTCTGAGCAATCTTTGCTCCCAAAAAATGCTTCCAAGGATTTTGGATTTAGGTGAAACTTTGGTGTCGTATGGACATAACCTTAAACCTTTTCGGTAGCTCTACTCAGATATGACCAGATACATAATAAGAGATGTCGGTGGAGCAAGCTCTCTTAATACCACTTATCTCAAACTACATACCTAGACATCATATCCAAGCAGGTGAGCCTAGTTGGGTTTAAGTCATGAACCATAGGTCGTTTCTTCTTTACGGATTCCTCATCTGGAGGTTAATTTGTCAATGAACTCCTCATTCATAGTCTCTTCTCTCTACGGTTCCTCATCCGGAGTATTAGCTCGAACCCCCACAGTTCGGCTCTTGAGGTCATCACCAATAGCATGATGACATTAGAGGTGCTCATGACTTACACATACCGCAACCGATATGAAGCTCGATCACTCCCCTAATACTTCTCATAGTTTGGTGAGTCTCGTATAACATCTCATGTTATAGAAAGGTGGGAGGTAGAAGAAGAGAGGTTGCAAGTCCCCGGAGAAAAGAAAGAGAATTTTAAATTCAGAAAGCAGCAACTTTTATAAAAACTTACTTGGATTCTTTTCTCGGATTACCTTGAGTACTACTTCTTCGAAATCGAATATCCAGAGATCCAACGGTCGGAACTGGATGAAATTTCAACCGGGAGTAGTCGATACGCAGAGGGATCAATTAGAAAATTTTCTGCTTAATCCAACGTTTGAGAAGAGAGAAAATCGCTTCCGAAGTCGGCTGTTCTGTCCAGGCAGATTATCAGATATTGATGTAGGAGTAGCCGGTGGTGGTTTGTGGCGGTGCAGCAAGTGGCCGGCAGCAAAGGGTGGTGCACGGAAGCAAGGGGATGGTGCACGGCGGTGCAATGTGAACACTGCAAACCTAGGGTTAGGGTTCTAGGGTTTTTGATCTCAAGGTTAGAAGTTCGTGCTGATAACGTGTTTTAGGATGTATGGAAACAATCACAAATATAAAGTAAATAACAAGGTAAATAGCACAGGAATAGATCGTATATTTATTGATGAATAGGTGCCTCTATATATAGAGAAACACAAAGGGTATAATCCATATCTCAATAGGAATTCTATTCATAATGTAATCCATATGCTATATACTAAGATACTCCTAGGTTGACTAGGCACACACATAACGTAGGTTTCCTTCAACAAAAAGTAAGTTTTCATCAATTAACAAGTATATATATATATATATATATATATATATATATATATATATATGAACAAATTATAACATAACGAAACCAAAGAAATGAAAATACATGGTGGTTATTAGATTCCACCGATTCATATATATATATATATATATATATATATATATATATATATATATAGTGTGTATATATATATGGGTCCGGATCATGGAATACATAGTTCTACACATATATTTACTCCTCTTATATTATCCCTTAGATTTAAAAATGTTCAATGGTTTAGATTTGTTGTTTGAATGATGTTAACATACCACCAAGTGACGTGACAATGACATGACATTGCATTTCATTTCATTTATCAACAAAAAATAAACAAATTTAGATTAAACTTTCTTTTTATAAAGAAAAAAAACTGAACACAACAGAAGAAGAACAACGCCAGAAAGAGAACGCCACCATCTCTACCGTCCCAACTAGCTTAGCCCAGTATCCTTCTCTAATGTCAATACTTTAATCTTCTTCCTTATTTCTACAACATTATCCCATTTTTCTGATGCATGGCAGCATAGAGATTTGAAAGCAATATATGTGTTGCACACTTGCACTGTCTTGTGCATCTAACTTTAAAGCCTGCTCGATCTGCCGCATGAACTCTTCTTTCCAAATTCTTATTGATGACGCACGAGCTTAAGAAAGTTCTCCACAGTTCAAGATTATCTTCATTAAATGGTGACTTGATAATAAGTTCCTCTGCCTCTCATTCAATAATCAAGCTCGACTTAACAAACAAACCATGCAAGAGTAGTGGTTCGGCCCAGGTGGGATTAGGGCTGTAAATTGTCTCGAGACAGCTCGAGTTCGTTCGTGTTCGGCTCGTTTATAGCTCGTTCGAGCTCGGCTCGTAAATGAAACAAGCCAAGCTTGAGCTCTGGTATGCTCGGCTCATAGAGCTCGTGAGCAGCTCGTATTTAGTTACGAAACAGCTCGAACTGAGCTTGAGCTCGGCTACCTCGTTAAAGCTTGGCTCGTTTGCTTAAGCTCATTTAATATAGTGAAATATTAAATATTTTGTTTTTATAATTTTCATTAACCAAATATATATTCATTATTCAAGCATTAGAAGAAAAAAAATTCAAAAACTGAGTTTACAATGAACTCAAATTCATAAGTTTTTATTGGTTTTCTATTTATAGTACTGAGTTTATAAAGAGTCTGTTTCTCCAATCAAGCTTAAGCTCGAGCTCGTTAATTGAGCTCGTCAAGAAACAAGCCAAGCCAAACCAAGCTCAAGCTTTGAAATAAGCTTGCAAGCCAAGCTCAAACATAACAAATTAAGCTTGACCATAAACAAGCCAAATCTGAGCATGTAATACTCGGCTTGGCTCGGCTCGTTTACACCCCTAGGTGGGATACCATTCTCCTTCATACAATTCCACAAAAACTTTCCTACTTCAGCCAACCCACTGTGGTTGCAAGCCAAGAGTAGAGACAAAAATGTTACTTGGTCTGGTACGAGACCATGTTTTTGGATCTCAAAAAAGAGCTTCAATGCTTCTTCTCCCATGTGGTGGTGACTATATCCTCCAAGCTAGCATCGAGTTCCAGCATTTCAAATCAGGGTTTGAAACTTGGGAGGATATAGAATAAGCAGCTTCAAGGTTACCATTCTTTGTTGTTGCCCTTCGACTTGGGATTTTCATTTTGGAGAAAGAAACCCTAATTTGAACCTTTGGGGATTTGGGAGTTTTTTAATTTGTTCGTTGGTCTTTTGCTCTTTGAGGATTTTCATCTAATCAAATTTTTTTTTTCCTTTATAAAAAGAAGGGAAAAAATATAAAATGGTACCTGAACTTTACCTCTATCTTATCGATGGTACCTGAACTTCAATTTTTATCACAACCAGTACCTGAACTTTTCGATTTCATCTAAACTAGTACCGAAGGCCACCTTTGGTTAGCACTCCGGCAAAAAATGTCATGTGAGTTACATGTGATTTAGTTTCTCATGGCATTTTGGACAATTCACACTCGATTTAATCACTTTATTTTAATTTTCAGAACGAATTGAGAAAAATTTAGTTAAATCCAAAAGTTGGGTGGGCATCCTTATCAAGAAGACATTAAAGCCGTTAAATCAAATTGTTTGAGATAGTAATGTTAGGGCAATGTGGCCATTTCATCATGAACAATGACTCACGTGCCATTTTTTGCCGGAGTGCTCACCGAAGGTGGCCTTAGGTACCAGTTTAGATGAAATCGAAAAGTTCAAGTACTGGTTGTGACAAAAATTAAAGTTCAGGTATCATCAATAAGATAGAGGTAAAGTTCAAGTACCATTTATGATAATAACCCTAAAAAGAAAGTTTAATCTAAATTTGTTTATTTTTGTTGGGAAATAATTAAATGAAATATCATGTCATTTTCACGTCACTTGGTAATATGTTGACATCATTCAAACAGCAAATCTAAACCATTGAACGTGTTTAAAGTTGCATACTTTCGTATATATATATATATGGTCCAAATCATGGGACACATAGTTCTACACATATATTTATTCCTCTTATTAGCTCTTAGATTTAAAAACGTTCAATGGTTTAGATTTGCTGTTTGAATGATGTCAACATACTATCAAGTGACGTATATATATATATATATAGGGTTTTGCTGCTGCGGAGGTATGCAACTTTTAAGTTGCGGAGTTTTGATTTTTACTGTCAGATCAGATCATTTAAACAGATCTGACGGCTGAGATCAAAACTTCACAACTTAAAAAGTTGCATACCTCCGTAGTAGAGAATCACTTTATATATATATATATAGATAGATATAGATATATATATATATATCTATATATATATATATGTATATATATATATAGCACAAATGATTTGGAACATCTATAACCCAATAAAATATATTTAATAATACTAATTAAAGTGTTGATATAATTGTGGCAGGTACTATACCAGATGAGATTTGTCATCTTCCAAATTTAGAGGAACTCTTACTCGATATTAATAATCTCAATGGTGCCATTCCATCTTCAATCTTCAATATATCTACAAGAACAATAGTATCGATTGTCAGCAATCAGCTCTCAGGTAGCCTCCCAACAAATATAGGACTTGGGATTCCAAACCTACAAGAGCTCTATCTAGGACGAAATAAACTTAGTGGAGTAATCCCCAAATCCATCGCCAATGCTACTCAGCTCACGAGTCTGGACTTGGGCAATAACTTATTCTTTGGCTTTATTCCAAGCACGCTATGTGCCTTAACAAACCTTGAGTGGCTCTCCTTATTCCAAAATAATCTAACCCTTGATACTTCTAATCCAGAAGTAAATATTCTCTCTTGTTTAGCAAATCTTAGAAATTTGGGGGGATTCTTCCTCTCAAGCAATCCATTAAATGCCAAGCTTCCGATTTCTTTTAGGAATATCTCTACATCACTTGAAAGGATTTATTTATCCGAGTGCAACATGAGTGGTAGCATCCCCAATGATATAGGCAACTTAAGTAGCTTGACAGCCTTATCCCTGTATCACAACAAATTAAGTGGATCAATTCCAACCTCAATGGGAAGACTACAAAATCTCCAAAGTTTAGGATTGTATAGTAACAAATTGCAAGGACACATCCCGGATGAACTTTGTCAACTAAACAACCTAGCTGATTTATATTTAGATGGTAATCAACTTTCCGGTTCAATACCTTCCTGCTTGGGTAATCTAACTGCAACTTTAAGAAATCTATTATTAGGGTATAATATGTTGAATTTCACAATACCATATACTTTGTGGGGACTCACATATATCTTGCAATTAGACTTGTCATCCAATTCTCTAGTTGGACTTGTCTCAGAAGGTGTTGGTAATTTGAAAGTTGCCACACTTATAGAGTTATCAAATAACCAATTATCTGGTACTATACCAAACAGCATTGGGAGCCTACAAAATTTGGTCGATCTCTCTTTGGCAAATAATGAACTAGAAGGCCCAATTCCTAGTTCACTTGGCAACTCACTAAGCTTGGAATATTTGAATTTATCCCAAAACAATTTGTCTGGAGTGATTCCAAAGTCTCTAGAAGCACTCTCATATCTCTGGTATCTGAATGTGGCTTTCAACAGACTCCAAGGAGAAATTCCAACAGGTGGACCTTTCAAAAACTTGTCTGCTCAATCATTTGTTTCAAACCACGGACTTTGTGGTGCATCTCGATTTCAAGTTCCAGCATGCAAAAGGAAATCTGGTAGATCTATCTTAAAATATGTCATTGTGGGGATCATGTCAGCAATGCTTCTAGTGACATCCATTTGGATGTTGATGTTACGCAGAAAAAAGAATGTGGAAATTGCAACACAGAGTACCTTGATCCCTCAAATTCTATGGAGAAGAGTTTCATACCAAGAACTTGTGAGTGCAACAAATGGATTCAATGTAAGTAACTTACTTGGCACTGGGGGTTTTGGTTCAGTATATAAAGGAACACTGTCAGATGGGTTACATGTTGCCATTAAGGTTTTTAATTTAGAGTTAGAAGGGGCATCTACAAGTTTTGAGGTTGAATGTGAATTGCTAAGCAATATTTGTCACCGAAATCTTATCAAAGTCATCAGTTGTTGCAGTCAAATTGATTTCAAAGCCGTCGTATTGAATTACATGCCTAATGGAAGCCTTGAGAAGTGGTTGCACTCTCCCTACTTTTCGTTGAACATCCTACAGAGGTTGAACATTATGATTGATGTTGCGTCGGCATTGGAGTACCTTCATCACGGTTATGAAACTCCTATTGTCCATTGTGATTTGAAGCCAAGCAACATACTACTAGATGATGATATGGTTGCACATGTATCTGATTTTGGAATTGCAAAACTCTTAGGCGGAGGGGATTCTATGACTCACACCATGACCCTAGCCACAATTGGTTATATGGCTCCAGGTGATGTACTGTTTTATCTCTCAATTTTTTATATGCATGTTGTCCACAATTATGAAAGTTTGTTTGCAATTTTATGTATGCAGAGTATGGACTGGAAGGAATAGTCACCAGAAGAGGGGATGTGTACAGTTTTGGTATTGTGCTTTTGGAAACTTTCACAACAAGGAAGCCAACAAATGAAATGTTTGATGGGGAAATGAGTTTAAAGCAATGGGTTGGAAATTCACTATTTGCAGATGCAATAGTTGAAGTTGTTGATACCAGTTTACTTGGGATTGAGGAAGATCATGCTTTTGTGAGCAAGAGGGAGTGTTTATCATCCATTATGAGATTAGCTCTTGCTTGTTGTGCAGAATCACCGGAAGAGAGGATAAATATGCAAATGGCTCTAGCCACACTCAACAAAATCCAGATGAATTTTTTGATGGATGCTGCAGGAGGTGTGGTGTTGAACCATCGTCTTGTTCGACAGCCCTTTAATTGATGGGTATAATCTTTTTCCATAGCATATATTCATGGACTTTGATTCAGTCTTTAATTGATGTAATTGTATGATTGTGTGACTCTACTACTTGAGATCATTAGTTGGTATTCAACAATAACTTAGTAATTCCAGCCAACTATTTCCACTTTGTAGTTTGTACTTCGAATGTTCTGCAGTGTCCAGTGGCGGAGCCAGGGGGCGAGGTTAGGCAACTAACCCCCCTGGATTTCTCTTGCTTACATAAGGAGTATAAAGGATTGGAGGTAGGGCATGGTCAAAAATGGCTGAAAAGGGGCAAAATTAGGCAGCAAGAGGGCAAAATTAGGCAACAAAGGGGCAAAACCAAGTAAGGGGGAGAGAGAAAGGAAAGAAAAAGAGATGCAGTAGAGAGAATGGAAAGAAAGATGCAGAAGAAGAACAGAAGAAAGAGAAGAAGAAGAAGAACAGAAGAAAGAAAATAAAATTAGTATAATAGTATATATGGGAAGAGGGTTGCACGCGGGTGAGAGAAAAGAAGGGGAAGTGAATGAAAATAAAAAATTAGTATAATAGTATACATGGAAAGCCATAGATAGAACTATAGAAGTCATAGAACTCAATCAACTCATAGAAGTGAGAGAAACAGAGGGTGTAATTAACTTGAAAACAAGAAAATTAGTATAATACGAACGGTGAGTTTTGAGAAAAAGTGAAAAACAAATACAAAAGTTTTAAAGATGGTGTGGTTTATTCTAAAGCATTAGATTATTTCGATGACCCTGATTTTAAGAACTTCATGAAAACTGCACACCTTCTCACTACAGAGGAGCCCGATCCGTGAGAGAAAGGATCGGGAAAAACAAATAAAATATAAAGACCGGTATTGTCCTTAACTAAATAAAAGAGAGAAAAAATTTCGTCTGCGGCGCCTGTTCTTTTAGTTATTTATTTTTTGCCCCCCTGTCTATCGATCTTGGCTCCGCCACTGGCAGTGTCGAACATTGTTTTTCTTTGAGACTAGCGGCTTGAAATCAACCAAAAATTACTATTCACTTAACTTCTTCTATCTTCTACTTCTGGACTCAGACCATCACTAATCCAATTAGACTTCGAAGACGCATCACAGAGCTTGTTATGGCATACAATTAACTCTGAGCCTCAGAATCAGAATATAAACATTGAGTGGATCCTTCAAACTAAAATCAGAATATATCTTGTGAAAGCTCCAAGATTTGTACATTTTCGAAATTGGGGAACTTAACTAATCACCTACCTTTCACTGATTGTCAAATATTTGGAATTGTGATGGTGGAATATGCTGAAAAACCAGAGAGAATCAGAGAACTCCAAATCCACCAACGACCAAAACAAGTAATACAAGGACAAAATCCGATGCAGTGACCTTGGGCATATGCTACGTGCAACGTTTCACATCTTTTTCGCTGACGTCACATGTTTTTTTTGTTGGAGTTACAATATACGTCGTCGTTTGACTTCCTAAGACCCAATTAAGACATTAAGTAAACGTTCCGTCATTCCTACACAAAGGAAACGACGACGTATGGATTAAGACTTGCCAAAATTCCTTTACGTCGGTGTGAAGGACACTGGTCCCGAAAACCTCCTGGAGGACAGAAACAAACCCTCCCAAAGTGCGTTTCTCTTCAAAAATTTAAAATTGAAATTCCAGAAAATCTGATTCTCTTCGATTATGGAGATTTCTTCAGTTCCGATCAGTTCGTGCTCCAAAGAGCACCAGAAAATCTACCAGGAGTGGTTTCAATTCGCCGATTCAGGTACAGTGAATCACTGCACCCACATTCTCTTCAAACTTTTTAGCTTGAAGATCCTTTTTGTTCTTGTAATTCATGTGGTTCGTTAGAAACAGAGGGAAAGTAGAAATGAAAATCTGTGAATTTGGTTTTCACTGTGGGTTTTTTTTTTTTGTTCAGATAATGATGGCCGCATTACGGGTGGTGATGCTATTAAGTTCTTCAGCATGTCCAATCTGTCCCGCCAAGATCTCAGGCAGGTTGGTTTTCATTGTATGTTGTTTATTTTATTCATTTTTATTCAGTAGGGATTAGCCGAGTTAATACATTATTTTATTTTTATCAAAAATGATTTTGATCAAGTTGCTTTTTTGTTCCTTTGAGCAATGCAAGTTCTTATTGCATCTAGTAAGCAATTGAAATTGGCCTCAATTTGTGCATATTGTATTACCGTTGCTGAATTCAAGCTTAGGATTACCTTAGTTAAGGAGGCAACACCTCTATTTCTTTTTCTTGAATGTCTTTACTGTTGTGGAGGCTTCCATTTCTTCATAGAAGTGTTCTCTTATGTGCTTTGCTTTTCCTAAGGTGTGGGCAATCACAGATTCAAAGAGGCAGGGTTTTCTTGGTTTCACTGAGTTCATCGCTGCTATGCAGGTTGGTTTTATTCTTTTTTCCATGGATAGCAAAATCCTATTGTTTGATTTTTAGGAATTTGACATGTTGGTACTTTTTTCATTTGTAGCTAGTTTCTCTTGCACAAGCTGGACATGAGATTACACATGATATGTTGAACAGCAATGGTGGGTTGCTTTAGTTTATTTTAGTTTTGTTATGCACGCTTGGAGTGGTGTAACACATGTATAAGTTGACAACTTGTAGTGTATGCTTGTTTACAACTCTGTGTTATATGGCTCTGTTGCTTTAATTTTCTTTGGTATGGCCAATTAACTTAAACTTTCGAAATGTTTTCTTCATTTCAGTAGACTTGGAAAATCTGAAACCTCCTGTTATGGACGGGTTGGATGCCTTATTAGCGGTATATATGCTATGCTTCTTAATTATTTTAGTCTTGTGTTCCTGTATTCTTTTTATTAAATTGATTCGTTTCACTTATATACTTACATTCAGAAAAAAAAGCGTTCAAACAAGGCAAATGAGAATGAAGCAAATGGTGAGGACTTTCTCAATCTAAAAGTGAGATGTTTACTGGTATTTTCGGTTTTGACAATGGAGTTACTAATAACCAGTGACGCAGGTACTTCTGTGGTGCAACAATCACCTTCAGCACTTTGGTTTTCTTCAAAATCATCAAAAAAGGTATTAGTAGTTTCTTGGAAAGAAAGATTTTTTGACATCACCTAAAATTTTTACTATTTTCCGTTGCTTTATTCAATTATTTTTATAAATTGAATTTTTATTTTTCATGACGTGTGGAAAATTTCTGATAGAATTGTTGATCTTGTTTCATTATGACTTGGTATGCTAGTGTCTCCAAATTTTGTAATTCAATTTGATTTTCCAAAAGACTTGGGTTTTGATCATGATAGGATTTTCAATGGAGATGCAAATGCTTAGGCAATTTGATTTTCCAAAAAACTAGCGGAACATAGTTGGGGTGTATTCTTTTGGTGGCAGACTTGATGCTAAATTTTCCTGTGTACATGGGTTGCATTTTGTAGTATTGTCATTATAATGTAGTTTGCTGACCTCACTACAAATGACATTTTTGGATAGACAATAACAACTTGTCAATTGTTTGGCATATTTATAGGTTCCGCTCTCTGCTGTAACATCAATTGTTGATGGGTTGAAGAGATTATATGTTCAGAAGCTGAAGCCCTTAGAAGTTACTTACCGGTTTAATGATTTTGTATCCCCATTGCTGGTGAGTGAGCAGTATGCTTTGCTTTTAGTTCTTTCTTAAAACAATACCCAATTACTCTTAATTCAGTTTCATGTTTATTGGGTACCCAAAGTTCTATCGATTATTTTCATTTTGGTCATAGATTGTAGATTACTGTATACCATAATAATGAATATATGATTATTGGTTGACTTTGCAGACAAACAGTGATTTTGATGCCAAACCCATGGTTATGCTTTTGGGTCAATACTCCACTGGGAAAACAACATTCATTAAACATTTGCTTAAAACTAGTTATCCAGGCAAGTAATGTTGTGTACAAGTCCGCATTTGCATAATTTTTTGTGTTTGTGTCTTGCACAAAACACTTCTTAATCTTTTTCATCTCCCATCTCATGTCACTTTTAACAGGAGCTCACATTGGTCCTGAGCCTACAACAGATAGATTTGTTGTTGTTATGGTAATCTCAAATTTATATCCTTTTGTTCTGTCAGTAATAGTCTTATATTGCACAGCAATGGAAAATTACTTTAGCTGTTTCATATGGTTTCCTGCAAGTTAGCGATCTAACACTTATGGTAGTTGGTACTGGCGATAGGGGCTTTGTTTATTTTGTAACAGATTACCTATCTTTATCAGAGCAACTGTAAAACTGTGAACTTTGGTTGTTAGGAAGGTTTACATTGATGTACTAGAATTTCATGTTTTATTTGAAATATAATAAAATTTGTTCCTCAGGCTTTGAATTTATTTGTGATACATTTGTCAAGAAATCTCTGGCTTTGAATATATACTTGTAGCCAACTGATTAGGTTTTAATATGTTTGATCAAATATTGTGCTGATACTTATTCTACGACATGAAGGACAGTTTAGATTGGCTCCAGATTTTATTTTCTTGGTGTACTATTCTATAAGCTATTTTGTCAACATTATTCTCATTATCTGTAGTTTTAGGATGTTCTGTTTCAGAATTATCTCTGTTATTCAGTGTTGGTTATTATGGCTTTCTTTTCAAAAGCAACATCTTTGCATGATCTTAGCAGTATCTTTCTCGCCTTCCATACATTTTAATCTAGTTCCAATGTAATATGGTTTTACTCTTAGTGTCTTACTTGGAACTTTTTGTAATTTATTTTCTACGACATGAAGGACAGTTTAGATTGGCTCCAGATTTTATTTTCTTGGTGTACTATTCTATAAGCTATTTTGTCAACATTATTCTCATTATCTGTAGTTTTAGGATGTTCTGTTTCAGAATCATCTCTGTTATTCAGTGTTGGTTATTATGGCTTTCTTTTCAAAGGCAACATCTCTGCATGATCTTAGCAGTATCTTTCTCGCCTTCCATACATTTTAATCTAGTTCCAATGTAATATGGTTTTACTCTTAGTGTCTTACTTGGAACTTTTTGTAATTTCTTTTCTGTAGTAAATATCAAAGGTTAAGTATTGCACGCAGAAGACTAATTAACACACTAATAATATGGTTTTACTCTTAGTGTCTTGGAACTTTTTGTAATTTCTATAGTAAATATCAAATGGTTAAGTATTGCACGCAGAAGACTAATTAACATTCTAATTTACTTCTCACACCTCGCTTTCAAATTTTTGGTTTTCATTTGCTCAAAACATCCCCTAAAATTTCTCCAAACACTCTTAACCTGTTTTTTTGGTCTGACAGATATTGCAATATGCTTTTCTTTCTGTTTTTGTTTCTCAAATTGATATTCTTTGCTTGTTAATTTTAATTCCATGTAGTCTGGACCTGATGAAAGAAGTGTTCCTGGGAATACTATTGCTGTCCAAGCTGACATGCCATTTAGTGGTCTCACATCTTTTGGAACAGCATTCTTGTCAAAGTTTGAGTGTTCCCAAATGCCACATTCTGTGAGTTATCTTTCCATAATCACTATGAAATTCTCTAAGGTTCCCTAGAAAATACCAAAACTTACTCTCTTTTGTACCCAAAGCTGTTGGAGCACATTACATTTGTGGATACGCCTGGCGTTTTATCTGGGGAGAAGCAACGGACGCAACGAGCCTATGATTTTACTGGAGTAACTTCATGGTTCGCTTCAAAGTGTGACCTCATTCTACTTTTGTTTGATCCTCACAAACTTGATGTGAGTGATGAATTCAAGCGTGTGATTTCATCTTTACATGGTCATGACGATAAGATCCGTGTTGTACTCAATAAGGCAGATCAAATTGATACTCAACAAGTAAGCATATGCAAGACATGGTTGCCTCGTGACTATTATGCTCTCTCTACATAGTACATATCTATTCATGGTTTTAGTTAGGTCATTCGATGTTGTAATGAAATAACTTTTCATTTGTGGTATGCAGTTGATGAGGGTTTATGGAGCATTGATGTGGTCCCTCGGAAAGGTTCTGAATACTCCCGAGGTCATGCGAGTTTATATTGGGTAGCCTATCCATCTATATATATTCATTTTAATTTTGGTGAACTTAGTTGGTCTAGTCTTAAACTCTTAATAACATTATGAGTTGTTTGTTCATTAATATCTTGAAACCATTTCTATAATTCAAGTTAATTGTTTCTTAGAAAATAATCCGTTCTTTCAATGCATGCTAATTTCTGTTTGGCAGATCATTCAATGACAAACCTGTAAATGAGGCTGCTTCTGGTCCAGTTGGGAAAGAACTCTTTGAGAGAGAACAAGAGGATCTTCTTGCTGACTTAAAGGATATTCCTAAGAAGTCTTGTGATCGCCGGGTGAGTTTGTTATCTTTATTTATCAGGCTGTTTCTTCACCAAGTTGAACTCAGGTTAATATGTTTGTAAATTATGAATAAGCTTTATGTGAAGGTGTTGTTTTATAGCTGTAACTTGGGCCAATGAAATGGCTCCAGGTCGAGTCCCTTTAAATTTCTGTTCTAGCAGTGGAATATTTGTGCAAGATCCCTATTAAAGTGAACTTTATGACATTTATTTGAACAGATCAATGAATTTGTCAAGCGTGCTAGAGCTGCCAAGATACATGCTTACATTATTAGCCACTTGAGAAAGGAGATGCCTGCTATGATCGGGAAAGCCAAGACTCAACAGAGACTTACTGATAATTTGGAAGATGAATTTAAAAAGGTACTATATTCTCTCCTTGTGTATCTGCATCCATTACCATAGTACCATATGTGTTCACACTTTATATACCACCATACAGGTTCAAAGGGAATTTCATCTACCTCCGGGGGATTTTCCGAATGTTGAGCAATTCAGGGAGACCTTAAGTGGTTACAGCTTTGACAAATTTGAGAAGTTGAAGCCTAGTATGATAAAAGCAGTTGACGACATGCTGGGTTATGATATCCCGGAACTTTTGAAGAATTTCAGAAATCCATACGACTAATGGGCGTTAGAATTCTGAGAAGTATCCTGAACCAAGGCTGGTTTAAGTGTACATGTTGAAGGAGCATTGCTCTTCTCGAGCGTCTTGGTTATCGCTGTAATTTATATGATTTCAGCCCGTATTGTAGTATTAGATAGATGGTGCCAATCATTGTAGAATATTCATAGGCTCTTTATTTTGTAATGACAATTTTTGTTGGGGGAGAAGACTTATAGGACCAAGGGCTGAGAAAGTTGGGATTTGCATGTATCCGGTTACAGGATGCATTCTTCGCAAAGAATAACACAAAAAATTGTTGTTTCCTACAATTATTAGAAACTCTCGTGTATTATAATTAGTTGAGTATCCATGCCTTTGCATTTGTTTAATTTTCTTTTCAATTGAAATTTCCAGTGGGAGATTTCTTTAGACGCATAAAATTATGGGTTGATTGTATTTGAACCCCCAATATCGCTCAATCTACCCACTTTTTTGTGCCACAACTAATTGTAATTGTATGTAAAGTGCCACAATAATTGATCCTATTAAAACATCATTTAAACAACCAAGTTCTAAAGTTCAATTGCATGTGAACTGAGCAATATTAGTTGAACACTAGAACTTCAGAACTTGGTTGTTTAAATGATGTTTTACTGGGTAATCAATAGTATATGGGTGTTATCATGAGTCCCTTTGTAATTCCACTTGTTGGAATATTTTAGCCAACTTTGGCCTCCTTGCCTCCAATTTAGCTCATCACTTTCTTATTCGTTCAATAAACTAAATTTCTCTTTCTTTTCTATAGTAAAAGGAAAAGGATGAACCAAAAGTCCAATGATAAATAGGTCAATTTTGGTCTCATTGCGATTGATTTGTTTATCATCTTTCTCTTTCGTCAACAAAGGTGTTGCTTGTAGTGAAGATGCATTGGAATGAGTAATAGACAAATACCCAATTAATTCCTACCCTTCTCCTCTTGCCATTGAATGAAATTCACACCGAAAATCAATCTGATCTAATGGTCTGCCATAAAGAATACTTTTGTATACCACCAATAATCAAAGGCTAAAATGTATTAAAAGCTAAAGCTCCATTCACTATTAGACAAGGCACTATTGTAGCTGTAGACAAACCTCCATGCGTGGGTTTAAATGTATTCGCAATGTTTTAGGGCCATATGTTGGCCATGATCCTAGGCAAATTCATCATTGCCTCTTATGATTATGCAAGTCTTACATGAATCTATACATGAATGATAATCGAGAAATTTTTCAGTGTTACCATCACATTGTCAAGTGACGTGACCGACTATTATGATTGGACTGAAATTTATCAAATCTATACATTAATAATAATAATAATAATAATAATAATAATAATAATAATAAATCGTCCCTCTTTTCTAACCGGGTCGAGCCTTCCCTACGTTGTGGGCTTTTGCTTTAATACGGAAATTCAGCTAGAAGGCACAACCCGCGGAGCTGAATTTAAACATCGCACAAAGACAACGTCTCTTAGGTAAAATTACCGCGCAATTTCTCTATGTGAACTCTTACCATCATGATTGTTACTCTACTCTAGGATCGTTTGTCTTTCTTTTTCAATATGAATTTTGAGATTGATCCACTATCTTTTCTCTCTCGAAAGTGCTTGTTTTGTGGGAGTGGGTGTTTATTGCACACCAGGTGTTTGATTAAATTCCCCTTAAGCTCTGTTTGGGTTTTTAGAATGGAATTTTCAATTAAAAAGACTTGTTCTTAGCTGCTATTGAAACTTTGAGGGAAAGTTACCTTATGTTCATAATTTTTATGTGCAACTGGGTACCTGAAGTGGTGGGAACATTACTATTGTAAAAGCTTCAGCTACTGAAATAAGCTTACCAATGTGTCTTTACTGTGCAGGGCCAGTGGTGTTTGAGTTTCAGAAAGAACTAGAGGCAGAAGTCAGTGAGAACCATGTTGCCACAGGGAATTAAAAAAGCCATTACAGATAATCCAAAGAAACTAGCCAACTTGATTGACCTGGTGAATCTTCCTTCAACGCTGCGAGAGTTTGTGGGTCAGTCTCAGATTTCTCGTCTCGGATGTTTCGTGCATGTCTGGTCGTACATCAAGGACAACAATCTTCAGGTTCTTTAAATTTATTTTTTTCCCTTTACTTTTTGATAAGTAATCTGTATGTACTTGAAAGTTGAAATGCAATTAGATTTATCCTATGAAATAAGAATTGTGATGTATTACTCTTTCTGAGTTGCTTTGTCTTAGAGCGCTTAATATTTGCCACTATTTGATTGTAGGAGCAGCTTCTTAGTGTTTAATCATTTAAATCGGTTTGGACTTGTTGTTGGCATATTTATTGTGAAAAAGAAAAAGGGTGACAACATATATGCTTTTACCTTTCCTTCATATCCTTTTTTGGATTCTAACTCTGCAACTCAATTTCAATACTTATGTGATCTAGATCTTATTCTAATACTGACTAGAATTATGGGTGTGCTTGCATAGGATCCAAACAACAAGAATGTGGTCAATTGTGATGAGAAGTTGAAGAGTATTTTGTTAGGCAAGCCTCAGGTAAAGTTAGCTGAGCTTCCTGAACTGATCAAGCTCCATTTCCCCAAAGAGGTTAAATAAATTGTGGAATTCAAGTTGAGGTGCTTATTTATTCTCAATTTCTCTTTCTTCTTTTGTCTTAGTTTTCCTTTTTCCCAAGAAGCATTTCTACTTTTTCTATGTACTTCATGTCATCAGAAACTAAGTTATGAGTACTTGCAGTCTCAGTCACCAGTTCCAATTACGTTCCACTTGAAAATCCAACCGTTTACAGTTGATATTTAATATGATTGTGTAAGATCGTCATGGTAGTTTAAAAGGTACTGTATTTTGTTTAAATCCTCAGTTCATATGCTAGAACTCCATGCATGTTTTTGCTTTCTCCTTTTGTGTATGATTCATACACTAGCACCTCAAATTGTTGACAAATCCAATTCGAAAAAATGAGTGATAAATATATTAGGTTACAGACAAGATCACATTATGACGATTACAACACTGGATGTCTCATAGAAACTGAGCTAGACAAGTTTTAAATACATGATCTGCAACAATACCATTTGTTCTCTCTGTGGGGTGGAAGGCATCCCAAAATACATATTGATTTGCATCTGAACACGTAAATGGGTTTATCTTAGCACACATGTAACCCATCTCAAACATTCCTGTACCACAACAGGCTGTTGCTGATTCGTCAAATCCTGTAAATATGAAATTTATCGCATTTTATTTAGTGTTATGGACACAAACTATAAGTAACATTACAATTAGAGCTAAAGTGAAAACATGGAAAAACACTCACCATAGGATTCTGGATTTTGTATGATATCTGAAAGAATATAGTATGGGTTTGAAAGCACAAGTTGGATTTCAACCAGTTCCTCATTGAGCTTTTCAACCAATTCCTGCAACTTGTCATTGAAACTCCTAGACACATCATTGTATTTCTCGACACAATCACTCTCAAACATAAGATTTATAGTTCTCTCCAATGGCAGACAACCCATTGGAGGAAGGCCGCCTAGAGATATCTTTCGAGCTCCAAGCTGGTAAAGCTCTGTGATGAAATTTCCAGCAATTCTTGATAGAAAATTCTGGTACTCTTCTATGGAGTACTCTTCTGATCTGCCTGAAAACACATAGTAGTTTTCTAGGAAATCATTAGTTCCTATACTCATTAAGTAAAGTGCTTCTCCCAGAATCTCATTTGCTTTATCGTCTCCTAGATCGCTTCTCAGATCCTTCTGGTATTCCTTGTAGTACTCCAATTCCTTCCAAAGAGGTATCACAGACTGCATGTCCAGCAAAATAGCTGTAAATAAAACAAGCCTGTATGTTCTTGATTCTAGTATATTATATTGATTACTAGGAACTATTCTGAAATGAATTAATACAAAAGCAATAACAAAGTTGATCAAAACAATCGGAGCTCAAAATTTAATTGAATTCTGAAAATATTGTTGGCAATTCTAGTGTCTGAATTAGGGTTTTTGCTTTTAACTTTGTAGAGTTACTCATGCAATGCACCAATGGATATTGAATCCGCTACCTCACTCTTCCACCCCATACTTGAGGAGGAAGATGTTATTTGGCCTAGAGGTCATTGACCTTCAGTACTCATACTGGATTGAGTGAGTCTGACTTACTAGCACATCAGAAGTGGCATTATCATAACCAGTTCCTGCGGAGGCAAAGCAAACTCCGGTAGCAAAATCCTTAATGTTATAAGTTGGATCCAAGAATGCAGGTATAGATGGCTTGATCCCAAAAGCTTCAGAAATGAAGTCAGGTGGAATCCTACCATTGGAAAACCGCCCTGTGGGTTGTCCACTGTAGAAATCGCGACCGTAGGGTGGAAAGTCGCTCCTTAGGATTGTCGATATCTGATTATTGTTCCCTGCATCCACAGAAGAGTCTCCAAACACAATAATTGCCGGAACTCTTGCACACACCATAGAAATTTGCAGGAGGAGATGGGTTAGGAGAAACCAATTAATGGCCTCAATTGTCATCTTTTCCTTGGGGTCTAACTCACTGGTTTAGGATACAAAAATGCTCTGGGTGATTGGTGAGCTAATAAGAATTTGTTTGAAATGTAGTGGAGAAGGGGTTGATGAAATCTGTTGAGACTTTAGTACAGTAGGCTTTTCTTGATGTGCTGTAAGTGAGTAAATGTTGGAGGAGTTGGTTAAGGAAAATAGAGGCTTTCATTCTCAAGTAATTACTTACCTAATTCCTAGCTGAACCTATTTGCATCAGATTATCGTGGGTATTAAGAGTGTTCTTAATTAGAACAAAAGTTAAGTAGCTGAACCTAACGTTTCTTCTTAACTTGTTCATTCTCAACCCGCAATGCCTAAAGGAAGGGAAGAGTGTATTAACAGATATATATATATATGTAGAATATGCCAACCCTCCCTTAGCTTTGAGTGACTCAAGTTGAGTCTTGAAATATGCCACAGAAAACTCGAGTTCTGGGAATAGTCTCGTCCTGAAATGCATGTTAACATGGTAAAACTGGTGTGAAAGTGGTAAAGGAACTTTGAAGAACAGTGACATGCTTTAATATTTACCGTTTAACAACATGATTTTTTTTATAATGGATTTTCACTGGTTATTTTGTGATGTTCCATGGGACAATGTTCACATGTTTTACATGATTGTCCTGTTACCAATCAACTTTTAGCTCACCCACCAGTTAACTGACAGATGCAAGTTTGACCCTCACTTCTGCTGAAGGAATGATTACTAGTTGTCTGCATTCTTCGTCTCCCCCTCAATTTGCTATGAGTGAAGCGCACTTGTGAAGCAACCTAGCATCGCTTTAGATAGGAGCAGAATGAATGATTTACAACTGAATGATTTATTCGGTACTTTGTTGATATTGTTATGGTCTATGTGAAAAATCGTAATTTTAGACTTTGGGTGTTGGAGAAATTTTCAAAATATTGAGTTCGATAGAGAAATCAAAAGGTGCAAACCCACCTTTTGGAAATCCTATAATACAGATTATTTGTCTAAAGGATATATGAAAAGTAATATGATCACAGTAAAATGGTGTCAGGTTTGATTTTCGTGTGTGCACATTAAGCGCAGACTAACAATAATATTGGATTGAGCTTCATTGTATCCTAGATACATATTTCAATATTCCCCTTGCACACATGGCAGTGGGGGAAATTATGTACTCTCCGAGTGTCTCTGTTGATTAATGTAGTTCAACCGTTAGTCAATTCTAGATACATATTTGAATATTCCCCTTGCACACATGACGTGCTGGGTGGATGATCAGAAAGTTGGGGCAGTTTGGGAAGAATGGAAAAATGAGAAATGAAGAAATCATAAAATAAGAAAGGAGAGTGCGGGAAGTATGAGGAGAGAGGAAAGGGGAGTGCGAAAATCACTCCCCTTTCTATATACCCCTCTAATCCTCTCTATCTTATAAGCAAACATTTTTGCCTAAAACATATTTGGGATCATGACATGTTTTTCCACCCCAAATAGGTTAATTAATATATAGTTTATTACATACGTTTTGTTGTTTGTCGATCAAACCGTTGGTAGTCTCTTTAAACATTTAGCATGATTTACTCAATTTCTTAATGTTTCTCTTACACTAACAAAATAAAAAGTTATGGGTACATGAAATTGCCATCAACACTATCTCCGTGACGATTCTCAAAATAACTTGATTTAAAGTATGCATGATTTTATCACCCATAGTATGTGAAGTTTTGAACACAACAACTCATTTTTTTTGCACAATTTTCAAGTGACGCTTTGAATCATTTAGGATCTAATAGTTAGTGTAGCACTTTTATGAGAATGTTAACTTTAATGTCTTCCCATTTTGATGTTTTTTTCTTTGCCATTCTCAATTCTTCTCATAATTCCTTCTTAAGATATTGGAGAAATCTAAAATGTTTTTCTATCATATTTAAGGGAAAGAAAGAAACAAGGAGCCTCAAAATATGATTGAAAGAGTGACAACTCAGGCGGCTTCAACAGAATACCTAATACCCTAAATTTTCGTATTTAATTTCTAGGAAATTCCTGAAATTAAGTAAGGGTTGGATGTTAGTTTTCTTGTCTAGTTTGTGAAGAGAAAGTATTATGGAACAAATATTTACTCGAGACGTTTTATTTTCAAGGGATAAAAGTTGACTTTCTTATTCGTTAATTTTCTCTGATAACTTCCTTGATAAAAGTCGTATCGATCGTCAATACGAGTTCATAGACACGTGGCACGCTAAATTCCAAGAATATATGAAGGAGTTATGGTTAGCGGAAGTTTATTCTATTTTTGGAAGATCTAGTGTGAATCCCGATTCCTGAAGTTGGTTAAATTTTAGTTTTGAGGTCACAATTAGAAAGTAGACATCTCCACAAGTTCATAGCATTTTTTAGATAATTTTTCGGGCTCCCGAGCTATTTTTAATGAATTTTTAAAGTTTATTTAGAAAATTAATAAGTTGGTGATGTGGAGCGATGCTATTGGTTAAAGGCCAAAACTTGGTGAGCAAGGGAGCAGCCCAGCAAGCAGCTGGTGTCATGCAAGTTGCTGATGATGATGTCATCATGCTACATAGTTATATGACACTTGTCAACTTCCTATTGATTGTTTGGTAATGTCAACGAGCTGTTTATATTACTTCATTTTATGCTTTATTGTAATCAATTGTAATTAATTGTAGAGAGTTGAGGAAAGATTGTCTCTTTGTTTGTATAGGGTTGTAACACTACTTATACCTCCAATTGGAGAATAATAGAATTATCTCAATAATGTCAACACTCATGATCCTACTGCGGAGAATGTAGTCACTCCAGACTTTGGTGTTATGAGATCATTGTCTATCCAGATTGGTGAGATTACACCAAGAAACCTCGGAAAAAGTTGCAGTTGCTACCACTGTGGACGAGCACCCTTCACTGAGTGCCTCTGCCAATGTAGCATATTCACGAATGGTTGATAAGACCTCTGTTTTCTCTGCTTTATCTACGAATGATACTTGGATAATTGATACATGTGTGTTAGATCATATGACTAATAACCCGAAAATTTGTGAAAACTCTTCAACCTTCATTGCAGACAGTTATCACCACAGCTGATGGTAGTCCAACCACAGTTATTGGAGAAGGTTATGTAGTTCTGTCTGAATCACTCACCCTTGACTCTGTTCTTGTTGTTCCTTCAATATCTCATAATCTCTTATATGTGAGTCAAATTACCATGATTTTTGCCTGCATTGTGACGTCTTGGCATTCCTTATGTGTATTTCAAGACATTTAAACCCGGAAGATTCTTGCTTATGGTGTTAAAAGGGGGAAACTCTACTACTTGGACCTCACAGATAGTGGGACATAAAAATTGGGACAAGCTCATCAGACCAGTGGCTTCGAAAGTGCAATAACTACTGTATGGTATGGCATTGTCGTCTTGGTCATTTATCTTTTGGTTATCTTAAGAATCTTCGACCTCATCTTTTCTCGAATATTAGCGAATCAGACCTTCATTGTGATGTCTGTGAATTGGCCAAGAGTCATCGTGTTCCTTATTCTCCGAGTATGGATACCAGTCCAGTTCCTTTTATAAAAGTCCATTATGATGTTTGGGGCCCTGCAAAGATTCTTACTTATTTTGGGGCTCGGTATTATGTGACCTTCATTGATGACTGCACTCGGATGACTTGGGTATCCCTTCTCAAGAATAAGAGTGATGTATTCTTTGTTTTCAAAGAATTTCATAGTATGGTGGCCACTCAATACCAACATGCCATTTGCGTTCTTCAATCTGTCAATGGTTGAGAGTATATAAATGCTCCTATGAACGAATTCCTCACCACTCATGGTATCCGTTATCAGACTTCGTGCTCTTATACATCTCAGCTGAATAGGTTGGCTGAGTGTAAGAACAGACATATGATGTGTCATGCCCCAAACCCGAGACCGATATTATATTGAAATATGGTACCCGAATTTGCGGTGTGACTAAAATTTTAAAAACAAAATAAATCAAATGAAACAAATGTTTGAATAATACTTCTATTTGAAAACAAAATCATTATATTTTACAATACCAGATTTTAGCGGAATAAAAGACATTACATTTATTTAATTAAAATCATAGTAGAAAAACATTCGTTTATATATTCTTCCCGTTTTTCCCCAAGGTTCGCAACCTGAAAATAAGAAAGTGTAGCATCATGAGCAACACATGCCCAATAAGTACAGCTTACATTCTTATATTAATGTATCTTATAAGACATCAAAATTGAACAACCAATCAAAAATATACTAAGAACATTTCATATTGTTTCGTATCAATTTTATTGAATATAAACCACATATATCAAGAACGTCTTAACCTAAATAATTCAGTCTCAAATATAATCGACTGATAATGCATCATTGATATAACCCAAAATAATATATGTTCGATCAACATATCACAATAACAATATATCACAAGTAGATATTGATTATCTCTAAACAAAGTATGCAACATAGCATATTATCAACATTTCACAAATAGATATTGATTATCTCTAAATAATGTATGCTCAATATCATAACAAAATCACAAATACATATTCCAATATTAAATATGTATTTTCTCTTCTTAGTGAATGTTTTAGATTTAACTAGTAGTAACAATTCATAAACCCACCAAAATTCTCAAGCCGAGGTCCAAAATACCAAGCATGAGTAATAACCACAAATTCACAAACCGACAATAAATGACAATCAAATATTCAATCAAAATTATATGTACTCCCCATTTTTAGTGAATATTTTAGGATGACTGGTAGTAACAATTCAATATAAATCTCAAGCCAAGGTCCCCAATACCAAGCATGGGTAAAAAGTCCGTGTACTAGGCGTACGGGGAAAGCGACAGCATACCAAGGACAATACCAAAGCATGTATGTAATACCCCAGATTTTCAATATTAATTTCTTGAAAAATTATGGAATTAATTATTGATTATTCGTAAGATTTGTGGAATTGTGGGTGGATAAATATTTAACTCGGAAAAATTATAAGTTTTGGGACGTCAAAAGAGTTGACTCTTTATTCGTCGAGAATTTGGCAAAACTTTATTCACGAAAGTTTTAGAGCTTGTCGATACGAGCTCGTAGGATTTTGGTTCACCAAAAACGGATATCGTATGAAAGAGTTATGATTTTCGGAAGACTGAAGTGAAAAGAAATAATTTTATAATATTTCTTTTGTTCGGACGATCGTGGCCGTTGAATCTTAAAGATTCAATCTGAGCCGTTCATTTCTAATCAATGATTAAGGGATTAATTAATCCTTTTCTCTCTTTCCTCCCTCACTCTCAACCTCCCCGGTACTCACCTTCCCCAGTATTGATCTCTCTCTCTCTCGTCTGCAAATACCATCACCACCCGAGCAGAACAATCAATTCCATAATTGATTTCTACACCCAAGACAGTGCCTCTCCTTCTCTCCTCTCCTATGTTCCCTATTATTATGTTTTCATTTTCATTTTGAAGTTGTTCGTCAATACCCAGAAACCATATTGCCCAAATTTGCCCAAAAGGAAAATACAAACCAGATCATCATCACCACAGTTCAATACCGTGCCTCTGCCCATTAATCACAATCAATTCACTTCTCCACCTGCAATTCTCATTCACAGACCCACATCACAACAATTAATCAGAATTCAACACCAATTGATCAATCACAGACCACTTTAAAAGCCACCGCCGTGTTCTCTATTCAAATCAGATTTGCCAACTTCACAAAGCCGCCGTCTCTGTGACCCAAGCATGAGCCCATGCTTGTTCAGCACTGCCGTTATTCCCAGAACAGCCGTGCCATCTCTGACCAGAATCCCCGCCGTTCTAGCCCAGCGGCGTCCTCTCTTGCGGACTAGGCACGCGGTGGAATCGTTGTGGGAAGAAATTGAAGAAGCGGCGGCGTCGCAGTGGCTCTAAGTGAGCTGGAATCGAGCACGGGGTTGGTGGCGCAAAGGAAGAGTGGAGGTGCGGTCGGGCTCGAAGGTGGTTCTGGTCTGAACAGAGCACAGGCTTGAGCTGGAGCTGGTGATTTTGGGTATGTTGTGGTGGCTGGGAATTGGGCAGAGCAGGAAGGTGGGTGCAAAGAGAAGAGATGAGCTGCTGTGGGCGGCGGAGAAGAGAACAGAGAAGAAAGAGGAGTTGCGTTGGGTGCGGCGGAGAAGAGAACAGAGAAGAAAGAAGAGATGATGGGTGCGGCGGAGAAGAGAAAGAAGAGAAGAGAAAGAAGAAGCACTGGACCAGAAGAGAAGAAAGAAAGGAGAGAAAGAAAAGAAAAAAAAAAGAAGTCAAATGGGCCTGTTGACCAAGCCCAAGGCCCAAAGCCAGAAATCCAAAGCCCAATTGCTATGGACACCTGCCGTATCCAATCCGTTCCAATCTGGACTTTGAGGTAGTTATCAAATTTAATCGTATGGTTAATCTTGTAGTTATAAACATGTTGTACGGTGAGATCGTTGAATTTCAACCGTTTGATTAATGATTAATTAATCAATGGTTAAAGATCGTTAGATCCGTGATAATCCGACTGTCGGATCGTCACCATTTTCGGATATGTTATTAAGATGCTAGAAATAAGCCTGTTGTTAATTTTTGTGTTGAAGAGTTTCGGTGGGACCCGTTCGATAAATATTTAACGTGGGACTTACGTTGACCGACAGTTGACTTTTGGTCAATTTGTCTCGATAAATAGTTCCGATGTCTTAGGTGACATTTGCGGAACATTTTCTTAATATTTTGGAAGGGTATTATGCTAATTTAAAATTGCATAATCATAGGTGGTTACGAAAAGTAAGGCGTACGTGCTTTGGTCGATTTGCGGTTACTATTTAAAGACGCAGCTGGAATTAGAGGTGAGTAAACTCACTTGATATTTGTGGTGAACAAAGTTTACAATATTAAATTGGTGATTGAATTAATTGTTTAAATATGAGTAACCCTCATATTTAATTGTTGGTGCATGAAATTCATGTATTGTTTTATTAAAATAGTTTTTAGATTGAGAAATTATATTTATTAAAAATAAATATTTGTTTTGAAACATATGAACTTGTTCGACAACGGTTCATCGGTAAGTGAAAATTGACTTTTTAAAAAGAAAGGAATTCATATATACATGTATATCTTGGTGAAATATTGAGTCGTGATTGAAATATTGTATACATATATAATCGTGTGAAATATATGTATTTTAGTAAATTGTGTTATAAATTGGTGAAAAATCATATGATGCAAAGGAAATCATATTATTGTTTTGAGATTAAATTTTGTGGTTGAAGATCAACCTATTGAGTAAATAAATTAAATCATGATCTCTAAATTGACTCAATTTAGGATCATGTTTGTGAATTGAATTGTGTATAAGAAATATTGAAATTGAAAAATTAGTACGATTGTGTACTAAAGTGATCTACTGGTAATTGGAGTTTTTGTGGTGATTAAGCGCATGGCTTAAGTCCCTACAGATAGTGCACTATTAGACTCATAGGAAGGAGAAGCCCGACCTTGAGTGTACATACTTTGGTGATGGCCTTGGTATGCTGTTTGCTTACCCGTACAGATTGTAAGTGGATTTTTACCCATGCTAGGTATTTTGTTACCTGGGACTTGGGACTTAATATGATTTGTTCTTTACCAGTCATCCTAAAATATTCACTAAAAAGGAGAGAGTCCATATTATTCTGATTTGAATAATTATGTGAGCATATATATCATTTGGAGTTGGTCATCTATTAATTGATGCATTTGTTAATTGTTTCAATTAGAAACAAAAGGAAATTGATTTTGATTTCAAAATGTATTCTCGTATTTTGACTATCTTAAAAAGTCTTTTATACGATATGTTTTTGGTAAGTTAATTATGCAATATTTTAATTGTATAATTTTGTTTGTATAACTTGTTAATACAATATAAATCGAGGTTACTCATACCAGCTGCATAAGCTGACCGGGTTTGTTAATATAACCCGGTACACTATTCAATGGTGTAGGGTTAATTATGCAGGTTAGGTATGCGTTTTAGCATTTGGAGAACTGGTTGAGAATTCTAGTATCAACCGTTTGAGCTGGTGATAGTCTTCCGCTGGTGTATACTAGACTCTGAGGAAGTAGTTTACTTAATTTATTGAATTATCAATTTATTATGTAAATTTATGAAATGTAATATTCGACTCTAAAGATTGAGTCAATATTTACATTGGAGGGCATGGAATGGGTGAGTGTTGTACTTGATTTAATAGAAAAAAATTCTAGTGCATAATTGTAATTGATATTCCATGCTACACGTCCCGAATTTGTTATGTAATTAAAGGCTAAAATGCCTTATTATTGTTGTAAATTTTCGGGTCGTGACAATGTATACTCAAGGTCGGCAATTTCCTTCCTATGAGTCTAATAGTGCACTATCTGTAGGGACTTGAGCCCTGCGCTTAATCACCACAAAAACCCCATTTACCAGTAATTCACTTAATTAAGCACGGGGGTTGTACGATCCACCCGGCTTCACAATTTTTTTAACATAATAAAAATTAGGTTCACAAATATAGTCTTTAATTAAGACATGCAGATATCATAATCCTTGCAGCAAATAGACATATGTAAAACAAGATATACATATGTACATGAATGTAAAACATAAGTAATTAAACTCATGTAGTAAACAAGAACATAATCTATAGCAAAATCATAAACATATGTAGAACAATATATACATATGTACATAAATGTAAAACATAAGTAATTAAACTCATGTAATAAACAAAATTATAATCTATAATATATGTAAAACAATATATAAGTAAAAATAAAGGACAAGCATTATATAAGGAAATCAGATTATTATTAATATTTTAGTTCTTAAGTCCAAAACCATAAAAGTTCATCAATGATTCTCCGATTAGAATCGTCAAACTTCAAACTTCGTTAAATTGTCCATCGCAAGTCCGATTTAAGCAAGTGAGTATACCATTTCGAAGGAATTTTCACAAGGAATCCAATGGTATAGTCCAAATAAACATGTCCAAAATGTCCAAGTCCAGAATTCAAGATTAATTAAAACAGTCCAGAAATAAGTATACTCTGTTTTAATCCATTTTACCTAAATTATTACGTACTGTAATATTGACCATTAATTGTGATATTCTCCATATTAGAAGTTCAAGTTCTAAGCTTCGTTTTGATATAAAGATCACAAAATTTGGTTAAGAGATGAGTGAGATATGACCACTTGAAATTATGAACAACATAAGAGGTTTTTCAGTGAGTATACCGGATTAAAACTTAGATACAGAAAGTTTGGCTCGTTAGATGATCATAACATTTTAATATAGAATAGAAGACACAATTTTGAACAACTTTCATGAAGAAGTCCAGATGGTAAAATGATCGAAAATATGTGTTTATAGGTTCCCAAGTTGGCTGCCGGAATAACTTCAGAAAAGAGGACTTAAGTTTTCTATAAAACTTATTCCTTTCTATTTTCTTCTTGATCATGCACTTTGATGAATCTTAAAGATAAAAGACTATAAGGATGTATTCTGTACTTACATAAATTTTCAAGGGTAGGAAGATGGCATCGAGATGAATCCATAGGATTTCGCGAATTTTAAATCGGAGTTATGGATCGTAAACAAACATTTTCGGAGAGAAAGTGGAGAGATTAAGCAAGAGAGATAGATAGGAGCTAGAGAGAAGCAAGAGAGAAGTGAATTGGCAAAGACTCCATGGCTGAACCATTATATTTATAGAATTTTAGAGGTAAGTTAACTAACATAAGGTTAGCTTAACTTAACCTAGTTTAGTTTAATTAATATATTTAATTAACAAATAAGTCAAGGAAAAATATGCTTAACAAGATTGTGTTCACACATATCAGATTTTTTGTGCAAAATAATCAAGCAATCAGATCTCTATCTCCAAAGTGTGATTCATGTGGGATTAAGTCAAGTAATCAGATCATGCTAGCAACACCAGCTTAATTTCCTTTCTCCTTGTGCTCTACTTATTTTGTAAAAATCATAACTAAATCTAGAAATATGATTTTCAGGTGATTCCAACTCTAAGAGTTTCTTTAAGATGTCTACTACAAATCATTAGAAGACCATATCCTCAAATAATGAACACCTCAATGCATATTTTTCGAAATAAGCGACTAGGTCAGAAAAGCTTCAAAAATACATTAAAATTCCGCTGACCATAACTCCTTCGTATGATATCAGAATTTAGCGTGCCACATGTCTACGAACTCGTATCGACAAGTTCTACGACTTTCGTGTAGGAAGTTTTCAGAGAAAATCAACGAATAAGAAAGTCAACTTTTGACCCCTCGAAAATAAAACATTTCGAGTACATATTCGTTCCGAAATACTTTGTCTTCATAAACTAGACAAGAAAACTAACATCCAGCCCTTACTTAATTTTCAAAAATATTAAGAAATGAAATACGAAAATTCGGGGTATTACATGATGGAAGTTGTTTATGCCTCTCTCTTTGGCATGAACATGCCTCGTGCCTACTGGAGAGAAGTAGTGAAGTCTGCTGCATATCTGATTAACCAAACTCCGATCCATCCAGTGTTCTTGAATTTCAGAGTCCATAACATAAACTTCAGATAATTCTGTTCGTCCCTTTCTTACCTAATCTGGAGCCCAAAGTATTCGGATGCATATTTATACACATCAGTATAGCAAGCTTGACCCATGTGTCTTTGTTGGCTATGCCGAGTTCCAGAAGGGCTACCGGTGTTATGATCCTCTTACTGACAACGTTTATGTGTCTCTTGATGTGTTCTTCCGAGAATCTGAACCTTACTACTCTGGGGAGTTCCAGTGTCTTCCCTTCAAGGGGAGAGAAGATATGAAGGGAATCCTCTTCCTTCTCATATCATCAAGTTTGAAGAAATTGAAAAATTGGAAGACAGACTTAATTTAGCGGTTGAATAAGGAGACATCGAATCTAGAAACTGGTTCGACTGGTCGGAAGTCAATGATCAACCGGTCAACGAAAATAACGACGATTTCATAAGCCAATTCGATCGGTCGATGAACAGTGATCGACCAGTGAACAGTAACCCTGTGAACAATGATTTTTCAGAGGAACTTGTAATTGAAGAAAATCCCCCTTCAACGTCATCAATACATGTAACACCTCAACCCGAATTAGTTTCAGAAGAAAAAAAAAAACAATAATCCAACTTAGAATGGCTTGAAGAATTTCATTCCATGTTATCAAATCTCACCAAAATCTCCAAAGCTCAACCAAAAGTAAAATCCAAATATACCAAGACATAGAGCTCGACGAGAGGATCAAGTTTGATACCTTACTCGAAGAAAACCATCGCTGGAGTCGCCGAAAAACATAGAAACTCGCCGAAAAACCAAGAAGCTTTGGATCTTTGATTCTCTCTATACCATCGTCGATTTGAGAAGTTGAGAACACAGCCATGCTCGTCTCGTCGAGACGAAGCTAATGATACCGGTTTCGTCCGCTGACGTGGCCGGAATCAGAAATTCCGATCGGCACAGTCGAAACTTCTCTTCTCTGTTTCTCTCTCTTCCGGTGTCTATTGGATGAGCCACCACCACCGTTAAACTCGCCGTGTTGAGGCGAAGAAGATGGGACTGGTCCGGCGCCGTGAAACGGTCGGAGGAGGAGGGTGGTGATCGGAGAGGAGCGGTGAAGGGGGGAGAAGAAGTCGGGAAGTCTCTCCCCTCTTCTAGACTGATCCAAATCTATATATACTCAAATTCGACAGTCCAGATGAAACGGTGATAGAAATCAACGGCTGAGATTGCACCAACTTAAGTTATTTTCTTTTATAATTTCTTTACTTCTCAAACTTCCAAAAATCATAAAATTTAGCTCCGGTGTCCGAAAAATTCTCCAAAAATTTTCACGAACTCATCGTGACATACGCTTTATTCTCAAGTCCTCAAATTGAAAATTTCATTTTAATTTTTTTTCAATAAATTTCCAAACATCTGAAAAATATGTGTCTAAATATTCCTTTTATTTTAGAAAATATTCCGGGTATTACAATACCAATTGAAAAGTCTGCTCAAAATGTCCTGCCTCAAGTAAGCCTAAACTCTACTCTCAATCAGTCTTCTGAGATAGAGAATATAGAACAAAGAAAGTAAAGAGCAACCTAGGGCATTCCTAAGAAACAGTATGAACCAGAAATCAAGGCTAAGGTATGATATCTTATTGCCGACTTTATGTATACCCACAAGTTGTCTAAGCCATACACATTCATTGTTGGGAAATTGTCTACTGCATCTATTCCAAGCAATGTACAAGATGCTTTGGCGGATCCGAAATGGACGAAAGCAATGAATGAAGAGATGGAAGCCTTACAGAAGAACTCTACTTGAGAGCTTATTCATATGTCATCTGGAAAGAAAACTGTGGGATGTCAATGGGTGTTTACAATGAAACTTAATGCGGATGGAAGTATAGATAGGTACAAAGCTCGATTGGTTGCAAAAGGATATACACAAGGATATAAAGTATACTATTAGGAGACTTTTTCTCCTGTGGCGAAGATCAACACAATCTGAATCCTCATCTTATTAGCAGCGAATAAAGATTGGCCCTTACATCAATTTGTTGGGCATTATAATGTAACAAGTTAACTTCTCTGATTTTAACTAATTCAAAACTCATCATTGTGAGAGCTTGAACTTCACAAGGTATTTCTGGATTGAATGAATACCTGCAAAACAAAGCTTATTCGGTGTGGCACCAGATAAGACCCAGAAGAATACAAGCAGTAGGCTGATTGTAGACCAGAAGAATGTGTTACCTGTGGAGAGAGATGGCCTCCCCTTATATACGGGATTGAAGAAGAGGTCTTTCATGCACAATGAATGCGTGAAGAGAATCCTTACCCAAATCAAATCGGGAAAGTGAATTTGTATCAGATTCAATGTGTAATTCTTTAGTGAGAAAAAACTCCCAAAAATATATCCAGAGCCCTAAGCCCTAAGATACGTATCAAGACGTGAATCATAAAGGATTCTTAACTGGGCCGGGAATACTTATGTCGTCCAGCTTACGGTTCACAGCTACTGGCCCAGAACCTGAAGCTTACGGCTCAATGAAACCGTAACCTTCCATCTTCATGGATACAGATCTCGTTACGACTAATCCTCTCATGAGGTTCTTAAGACAATCCATATGTTTAAGCCCCAGAGCCGAGGATAGGGAATCGACACTCGTAAGGTCATCGGAACCGTCTTGCCTTACTCAGAGACCCGGTTCCAGATGTACATTTTCATGCTCCCACAATCATCATCCTCCTTAGCTATATGCTTTTGTCACGTCCCAAACTTGTTGTCAGTGGATTTAAGCACCTAACTCCAAATCCGAGATATGAGTGTTAAAATATAAAATAAAAAAAACAAAACCAAATACTTTTCTGAAATTGTCGAAAATAAAATATTTAAAATAACATCATCTTTACAAAGAGAAATTAAACAATCTTCTACGTTCTAACTCACTCTCGTCTCGACTATACCTTTTTGTAACTCGTAAGTTGTACCTATAAAAAGAAAACCTATAGAGGGGTGAACTTAACTAGCGGCTTAGTTACTAGTAGGGGTGGGTACGGGCCGGGATAGAGGCCATCCCGATTCCTATCCCGAAAATAATTTTCGGGACGGTACGGGCCGGGATCGGGATTCAAGCCTCTTTTTTTTTTTTTTGCTGCTCCATCTTCTATTCTTCTTCCTCGGATCATACATTTTTTGGTGTGGGTGCATAGAGCAATTCGGAGGATGAGGCACGGGCTGAAGATCAGGAGTGTGAGAGGCACGGCGGAGCTAGAGATTCCGAGAGGAGGAGCTTCGAATTGGTGGTGGAGCAACGGAAGAAGAATTGGGCTTGTTGAGAACAGAGGAGAGAAAGTGAACAGAGAGAGGATTCAATGGTCCGATGAAGTTAAATTTTTTATTGGAAATACTAGACACCTAGAGGCATAGCACCATAAAATTACAGCTTCATCCAACGGTTGAGTTGAGAGAAATTGGCATCCGAAGTTGGCTATTTTGCCCAGGAAAACAGAACAAGCTTCTTTGGCCTCCGAAGTTGAGAGGTAACCACTTCCAACTGTGAATGCAGCCACTGCTTGACCCTTTGGCCACTTCAACAATCCCAAGGAAAGCAGCTCCTTGAGTCGCGTGGTGCTCAAAAGTCGGCGACGGAGGAGAGTCTGTTCTCTCTCTTCTGCGAATATGAAAATGGATAGATCTAAAAGATTAAAATATATGGAAGAGATTGAAATGGATCGAATAGACGGTGACTGGTGATGAAACTGAATAATTGAATCAACTTATTCAATTAAAGATTGAGAGATTGGCTGTTTAGGGATTAGGGATTAGGGATTCAAGAGGAAGAAGGAAGAATTGGAAGTCGGATTGGTCGACTGAGACTTACGATATTGGGCCAGGCGTATGGGCTTAAAACAAAACAGAAATAAATAGAACGTTCGGGACGGGACGGGCCGGGCCGGGCCTGTCGGGATTTAAAAAACATAAACCCGATCTCGTCCCGTTTGTTTCGGGACGGGACGGGACGGGACGAAACAGTAAAATTTGGAAATCAATCCCAGCTCGTCCCGCCTCAGGACGATTCGGGACCGGTTCGGGTTCGGGATTTTCGGGTTTTGTCCCCACCCCTAGTTGCTAGGGACATAAACATTTTATTATGGTTAATTGACTAAACTAAACTAGGTGTCACAAAAATCATGCATGTTATCAAAGAATACTTTGTGACTAAAATGAAATTGATGCATGAATGTGAAATGACCTTAACTTACATACTCATTAGTCCATATAACAAAACAATGGATCCTACACATCCCATACCGTGTATTTTACCAACCGGGGATGATCTGAATGTTTCAATATATGATCTAACACCCTTAACAATGTAATCCACATACCCTTTTTGTTAGTCATTTTTCCCTTCTCTTGGTCGCTAGCCAATTTCCTAATTTCATATAATCAAATATCACATTCACCCTTTATCTCTCCTTGGCCTGATTCCTACGAGAGTCGAGCGCAACTAGACAAAAGTTGTTTCCCATAGATTCCATTCTTTCCATATCCACCCACCATTCTCATATCAATCGCAAACTATCAATCCTTCAACATGTTATGATGCATCATTAGTAATATCCACATATTGTTCATGTGTGTCAATTGCGTAGGAATATAGATAGGCATTCAGAGATGTAATTTATGCTTGCATATAAGTCATAGAATCCCACACTCATACTATTCAAACATATATTGTACAAATATTATAACTCACAAAATTTAATTAAATCAACCACCAATCATTTATAAAGTTCCCCGAGATACCCCTACCTTGATTCCAGCACTATTGTGTGGCTCTACGTTAGCTCCTTGACTTTATAGCTGCACTTGATGAACACTTTCATTCATGTCACATTTATCTATTGAGAAATAGAAATTAACTAAAATATAGTCTTACTTCAATCGAAAAGCTAGACTCTAAAAAACTTAATTTTGAAACCTATATATGTAGGACCCTTTAGTCATGAACCCTATGCTATGGTACAACCTTAAGAAGAGACATAAAATAATTTGCAATATGAAGTTAATACGATGTGTGAAAGTAATAACAAAGTGAACAATACAGCAGAAATCTTAATGCATATGGCCAACTTCGCAATGGTCTAAATCTTTCAAACAAACTCCAAAAATACACGGTTGGTTTTGTTTGAAATCTGAGAATACCTAGTTTCATGTTTTGTTTTCTACCCAAGTTTTAACAAAGGATGATGTTTAAACAAACAAGAAATATAAGAATGCTCATGGTTCCAAAATTCTTGATGCATGTAAACCCTTAAGTTTAAAAATTCATAACTTAATCCAGAAAAATAATTTGTATGTGATTCCAACTCTGAAATAATCTTTGAGATGTCTACTTCAACTTTAATGAAGGCACGAACTTCAAATACCCTTGGACCTCAGTTTCTCTGCCTGATCATATAGGTTATAGGACATGTAATTACCAAGCAAAAGGTTGAGAAGTGTTTCCTGACCCAGCTTATCATCACGACGCAAATGATTTGCAATCCATTGAAGATTTCCTCTAATTTCTATGAGATCACCGACGTGTTCATAACTAAGAAAGTAATAGAAGTAAAGCCTAGATGCCAGAACATCAATGCCTGCTGAGGCGCAAGCTTTAGCCTCAGTGTACTTTTTCTGATCAATCAGAAAAATCAGCACCAATAAGTAGCAGTAAATCTCTAACTCAGGCGAGGTGGCATGTTTCTTTGAATAACTTGAGTTGCAGTATCAACATCCATGTCATGCTCATCGTCCACGTGCTTTGGAAGATAGGAGGATAACCAGGTGTGAGCCTCAGATCCTGGCGAAAAGGCAAAATTCTGAAACGCAGAGAGCACCGAAACATTCAGCTTCTGCCTCAATGCCATCGTCAGCTTGACGGCGCGCACAACTCGCCTAACCTCCTTGGCAGTCTCAAATGGTGGAGAGTTGAAGGAGTAGTAGAAGAAACTGAATTCTCTTTCATCTCCACGTCTTGAGTCATCTTATACTAGTGACTAGAATTAATTTATTAGTCGCACTGATCGGACTCGATTAGGGTTTAGCCTCCTCTGCAAGTCCAAGGGAGAGATATAGAAATTAGAGGTAGAGTGAGTAAGACGAAAGGAAGGGAATGTCAAATAGAAATCTGAAATTAATGGTTATTTAAGGTAATGGATCAGAGGGTTTGTGACTATTCAAATTCTAGGGTTAGAACAAAGCACCTCCCATCAAAAATATTAAGTCTCAATCCTCATATATGTAGTAAATCTAAACCATTACAGAATAGCAGTGTTCTAGAAATCCCCGCCTAGGCTCTAGGCGGAGGCCAACCGCCTCGATTAGTTGCAAATCCACTTAACTAGGCGGGCATAGGCGGGTTTTAAATTAAAAATCAGAATTTTTTTTCCTATATTTTCAATCAATTATAGTACTTTTTATATACTTCTATTTTGCATGTTTATATGTTGTATAATAAAATTAAAATAAAATAAAAAACTGCCTAGACGTCTGACTAGTTCCCACCTAGGTGCTAGGCCTCTCCCCACCGCCTTACAGGCCTTACTAGCGCCTAGCGATTTTTAGATTGCATAATAAATCTCCTTAACCTCATACGATATTAATTTAGTATTATTATAGACCTTAATGTATAGAAAATCCTTCAACGTATCAATTACTTATTCTACAGGTACTAGGGTTAAACTGATGTGTATTAAGATAAATATATTTTGTCCACAATATTTCTTACCATGTTTCCACCTAAAAAACGAGTTATGCCTTATGCCACCAAACCAAATAGTGATGAACAATGGTGGGATGGTAATTAAATTTTTTTTTTCAATGCTATAAGCTTATATATGTATTTTTTTTTTGGTACAAGTGTTTAGTTATTTATAGTTGCATACTTTTGTCTTTTTCATACGAATCGATTTAAATATGCAAGTTTCAACTAGGCTTCAAAATTTAAATCGCATACAAACTACAAAATAACAATAACAAAAATGAAATGTTTTTTTTTTCAAAGACTCTAGCTACTTGTGTTATCATATTAGGTACTCCAATGTGTTTTAGTCGTACGTAATAACTAATTTCTTATCTATATGCTAATTCTATTCTCATTTGTATTCGGTCTTTACAAATCAATCAGATCAGAGGAGAAGACCATCAATGGCAGACAAAGGTTAGTAGTTTACGCGCGTTTTCTCTTCAAAAGGAGGAGCACTGGAAGCTAGCTTGGCCTAAATGGAGGACACAATACAGTCAAATCTGTATCATAGATAAATCATGCCACGTACTCTCCACTGTAAAAGCTAAAAAGATTATGCTTAATCTGTTGTTTGTAATAATCTATCATAATATTAGGAGTATTGTATACTTAAACTCGAACAAAATATAGTAAATCATAAGTTCCTAACTAGGTAGAAATTGCAAGCGATATCAACAAAGACAACAATTAATTAATGGGACACTGCCGTCATGGTGCTTGGCCTGTCCTCCTTAGCCAATTGTTCTAACGAGTAAGCAAAGTTCCTTCATATTCTTAACCAGAGGATTCATCATTCATCGATCCTCATACCACGGAAATAACAACCAATAAACAAAATGAAATAATTTGTAGAGACAATGAAGTTGGATAGGAGATTGTTCAAAATAAATAAGGCAATCTTCTTATTTATCCAACACTTACGCAACCAGTTTCTTTGTTTTTTAGGGGAATGAATATAATGACCGTACTAGGTCAATGCCAGAGTATTACATACGCCGGAACCTTAACCCCGGCCCCTAAGCAGTCTAATTATTATCTGAGCCAACATTTGGCCTAACAGGGAGATAATCACTAGTAAAAATAATACTCATTCGATCCTGAGTTACACACTTTAATGAGTGACTAAAAAATAAAACCTGGACCAATATGATGTTACATGACCTAAACAATTAAACTAGTAAATCCGCCTAGAGACCGCAATTGGTGTACAAAAAAGAAAAAAATCTTTGGTGGTGTGCTAGTAATATCAACACACACTATCAAATTTTTTTTTCAATTATACAACTAGTCGTTATTGAGTCAGACGTATAACAACCCGTTGCTACACCGATAACTACTTACTTCCTATGAGTGTGGTGGCAGCTTCTAGTATGAATAAATTGTCGATTTTTATTTAAGAAAAACATGTTTCTACTCTTAAAAAAAAACATGTTTCAAATGTATTTAACACTCCAAATTTATAGATTGGTTAACTGTTGAACTAAACTAATCAAAATCGAGAGCATTGTCTAAGGTAGTAAATAAAATTAGGTAAAAACAGTTTAACTTTTTAGTAACAAAAAAAAAATGCCAAAATAAACTTCTGCAATCTGCACCCAAACAATAGAGAGCACCAAAGAGGTCATGCGGTCAAGAACACTCGACAAGCGCTCAAATTGAAAATTGAAATTCGCTGGACACTTTGCTCAAGAGCTTGAAGCTCATTTTTGTTGAGAGAAACGGTATAATCTTCATCTGCTCTCTGTTTTATTGGAATCGTCAATGGGAAGGTAAGCTCTCTCTCGGCCTATAGTTTGTTTTGATTCTCTCTCTGGTTTAAATTTGAAGGTTAGGTTTAGGGTTTAGGTTTTAGGATTAGTTTTACCAGCACAGTTATCAGTTTTAAGTTTATGAGCCTTGTTGTTTTCAACACAGGAAAGGTAAGAGAGATAGGGAGCAGTTGTTATTGTCCTGGAGCTTTCCTCCCCAGGGCTGGTACAAGCTCAACGTAGATGGGAGTCGGCGAAACAAATCTGGGTGCATAGGAGGAGGTGGTGTCATTCGAAACGAAAATGGGGAATGGGTAGCAGGATTTGCAGCAAATTTGGGAACAGGCAAAGTTATTGAGGCAGAGCTTAAGGCCTTACACAAAGGCTTGGAACTTGCATCCAAATCTGGATGGGCACCTCTTGAGGTAGAAACTGACTCAAAGTTGGCTGTAAATCTTTTATTGAATGTCGGGGAATTGTACCAGGATCACCATCTGATTCAATTGATTAAAAGCTGCAATGCTTTCTTTAACCAAAACTCGAGATGTACTCTAAGTCATGTATATAGACAACTGAACTGTGTAGCTGATTGTCTAGCCAGTTTGGGGCTTACTTTGGAGGACGGGGTTACCACCTATTTTGATGTTCCCCCTTCTCCCTGTGAACCAATTTTAGTTGAGGATCAGTCTAAGGTTGCTCGACCCAGGTTTATTTCTTATAAAAAACTGAAGAATCAAAATGCTGGTATTTTGATTCCAAGGTCATATAGACTGAAGAATCATTATGCTCGTAGCATGAAGAAGCTGAAAGTCAATGAAGGGGATGATCTTGCACCTGTGACATTCACATGGAAAATTGACAACTTCTCTAAGTTGGATACTGCCTCCAAGCATTACTCTGATGTTTTAGTCATCGGCGATTCTAAATGGTATTTTGGAGTATCTCCTACTATTGACATGCTTTAAAGTTTTATGCTTTCTGATATATATATGTTATGGTTTTGGACTTTCCTAGTTTCCTTGGCTGGTTTGGTCAGGCGGATCCTTATGTATCTGAAGGGGAATGTTGTTGACTACTTGTCGCCGTATTTGGATGTTCCTGATGCTTCAAAATTGCCCCGGGGGTGGTCTAGATGTGCCCAATTCAGCTTGACCGTGGTTAATCAACTGCAACCAAGCGAATCAATAACAAAGGGTACTTTGTTTTCTGTTTTCCTACGGCACATTTATGGTTGTAGTTTTGTCTGATCTCCCATTATTATATGGAAAATAGTTTAATTTATTAATTGTAACCATCACTTTTTGCATCCTGTTATGGGGGTTTGGGTTTCATTCAGTCTGACACTTGCTGCAGAAGACTCGGAGCTTTTATGAATTTTTGCCTGACCGTCTTCTACACCTTTTTATATTTTCACAATTCCAACCTTGTTATCAAATGACTGTCTGTTGACCGTAGTCTATGGGTTTCCGTTGTAGTAATGATTTTAGATCTTCTATGTAATTAACGGCTAGGTGAAGAAAGGAAGTACTTTTTCCTTTGGTCTGGATGAGAAAGGATATAGTTTTGTTTAATCTTTTTGGTCTGGACAAGCTATTAGAGAGGAACTAGAATGATAACATGACTTTCAAATATGGGGGACGTTTCTTTTACAGAGAATCTCACACATTATCTTATTGTTCATTGTTTTGTCTGATTTCATGTTATGTACCCTTTTGGGAAAAACTCAAGATGGGTAATTTCTCAGATGCAGAGGGCATTTCACATTTATGTTCTTTTTTCAATATTTTTCCTTCAGTTCGTCAGTAACCAAGCAGGCAAACACAGGAAAATATTGCAGCTTTCTATTCTTCCTTCTAATTTCTTACTGAAAATGAAACACAGCGTACATTCACCCATTGCGTTCCCAGTCTTAATTTAGTATCACATATCCTCCCATGAGTTCTAGCATGCAGATTGATCGTTCACTTTTATTAAGACTGTTGCACAGTGAAAGTTTTTTGGATATAAGCAACTTGAAGCTTGTTGGTATTAACTGTCACAACTTAAAGCAAATTCTATCATTTGCATGCCTGGTTGCTTTATTTTGAGCATTGAACATGAAAAGAATGTACATTGAACAATCACTATAATATTTTTTTTACTTTTAATGATGATTTCAATTAATGCTTTACCCAGATGGGAAAACGGAAAGAAGAAGATAGTGGTTTCTATTTTGTTAAGGTTTTGGTCAACTGGCTCACAATGTCTATTTTATTTGTAAGATACAAAAAAGAAATAGTAGAAACATTGCAAAGTTTGATAGGCATCCATTTGGTTAGTCTGGCCCGAATGCCTGTGACAACTCAACTTTTGATATATGCTTAATTTATGTTAAAGTTCCTTGTTGGAATATAGATGTAATATATGTTTATATGTACATTAATTGATTATAAACATTGTTGATCTATGAAAACTTAATTGAGCTCATCTCTGAATACCGCTAAAGAAACTTTAGAATGAGTTTATTATTATTATTATTTCTTTTTTGTTTAGTAATGACTAATGAGCTATGCTTTTTCATTGCTGTTTTTTGTTGTGATATTTTATTTTGATTTGCAGATGCTGTACATGTGTTCAATGCTTGTGACAGTGACTGTGGCTTCAAATTTTTAGTTCCTCTAAGTTGGCTTTCTGACCATGGTAATGAGTATCTTGTAAATGATATTTGTATCCTAGAAGCCAAGATCGTACTCCATAAGGCTAAAGCTAAGATTTTAGAAGATAAAAAAACTGTCAGTTGTGCACCTGTGGAACCCTCAGAGCAGAAACTTAAGGAGCAGGGACCTGATATGGATTCTGTAAAAGCTCCAGATTTTTTGACAACAACCAAGGAACCGAATAGCGAACAAATGCTTGCCTGCCAGGATGCACCAAGTTTTGAAAAAATTTGCACTGAGCCTACTGATCCTTCGTCGGTTGAGGATGTACATCAGGAACTGGAACCTTCAGATGTCGATTCTGTAAAACCTCCAGACTCTTTGGCAGGATGCAAGGTATGGAGTTGTGAAAATGTGCCTGCCTACCAGGATGCACCAAATTTTGGATGAGGATGTGCATAAGGAGCTCCAGATTCTTTGACATTATGGAAGGCAGCAAGCAAGTGGTCAACAGGTGCCTGCCTTGAAGGCTGCACCACTTTTTGAACAACTTCACACTGAGCCAACTGACCCTACTGTGGTCAAGGAACATGAGGATGTGAGGCTGTGTGCTCACAGATTTTAGGGGTTTAGAGGAAAACAAAGAAATTTTTTGTTTCACTCCTAAATAAAGTTTCTTGGTGGCATCCTTCTCTAATTGAATGCCAATAGAAGAAGAAGTTTGTGGAAAAGGGAAATTGACGGAAAAGATTGAGGGGGAGGATGTAGATACTCTAGGGATTGAAAAGAGAGACTAAGGCCAAGATAACTCCTGCAAAGGTGGATCTTATGGTATCAAGAACAGATTTGGAAAAAGGTTCTTCGACGACAAGGATATGGACAATGAGCTAGGTGATCGAAGGAGTTAGCCTTTTTTCACATGCTGAAGATTGAGTGTATCCTTGATCGTGTTTTAGTGGTTCTGAATCATGCTTATGTATATGTATATGCCAAGGGAAGTTTGTATTCTTCATAGATCAGTTAGAAATTTATCGGTCGGAGAAATTTACATTGGGGAAAAAACTGTACAGCTTCTCTCCGAGGTTATTGTGGTCTAGTAACATATTTATAGATTGCTCTAGTCCCAATCTGAGACTTCATGTTGAATTCTGTTACTACCCTTGTCGACGATCTCATTGAAGTGTCCAATGACTACCCACGGTAAGGAGGAAGCATTGCCCAGCTGTTGAAGGTTCCAGAATATGTCTGTTTCGGACATCAAGGGCTCCATTAAACTCGGTAAGTCTCCATGGACATGACTTATAGGGTAATTAATTTCAGCATCAATAAATGTTGGAGAATGGTCACGAATATGGAGATCAATCTCAGACGACCAGATACCTAATCCTCTGCCGGACTCGGTCGAAACATCCTTGAAATTGGGCAGACTCAAGCTGTTCCCAAAAGTTCATCAACGATTACAATTCTGAAGGTGTGTCCCACTTAAAAAGATGATGAATGGCTTATGTTGTTCTGCAAGGCTATTGTGTCAGCAGTGTCATCATTATTGCTACCTTGATAGTTCCAGCTTAACCAAGAGCTCCACAGTTAGGGTTAACAAGAAGAACATGCGCATAAGGGGGACTAGATCCAATGGACATCACCAACAGAATAGACAGTCGGAGCAACCAGTACACCGACAAACTAGAGAAAGGGCACATAGCAATGGTGGAAGACCCTAGATCTCGCGACGGTACCGGGAAACCGTAGCACAATGAAGCCCGAGCACAATGATTTCTCATTAACAAATGTCTTGTCTAATTGAGATTAAAAAAAAAACCTGTTAAAACATAATTATCAATTGCGGTAGATTTAGCGAGTATTGGTTAGTTTGCCTTCTTTGCGCAAGGGGCGTGTGAAAACAAGCATTCATTCATTGATTCATATTAAATTCAACTGTCATCATAGAAATATAAGAAAATTTAGTTGGGAAAACAGTCATTGGATCTAAATTCTTAAGGGAAAAAAATTTGCGCATCATATGAATCATTATATATCTATACATTAATGTATTGAACTTGAGTTTACTGTTAAGAGAGAGAAAATTTCATTTCCTATATTTACATTAATCTTCATTTGCAGATGCAGCCTACTGAAGGACTCTTCTCTTCTACAAGGACAATGTAAAAGTTAATTAGTTACTGTTAACCACAACATGCACAATGAAGAATATATAGTATACATGCATAGAGGCCTTTTCTATCTGCAAAAGAAAATGCACTCATTCTCACTCCGGAAACCACACAATACATTTCTATATCCGCAACAGAAAATCCTTTTAAGTCTCTTCAAGGATTACTTCTGCAAAAACTAGATAGTATGGAAAGCTGTACTTTGGCCATATGAAGTGTGTGAACAAATATAGTTGGATGGAACTGAATTCATGTTAACGTACAGTAAACAAAATGACTTGCTCAACTATTCCGATTCGACTAATCTCATTTACAGAGATAACCATTTGAACGACCTAATTAATGAATCAAGTAACAAACGCAATCTGTAATACCCCGAAATTTCAATATTAATTTCTCAGAAATTCTGAAATTATTTATTGATTGTTTAAGAGAGTTTTGAATTTCGGAAGATTAAAGTGAAAATGAGTATGGATCTCCAGTTCTTTGTAATTATTTTCATGCACGTGGAGGGAGTATTCTTCATTAGCCTAGGTTATCAAGTAGAATTTTGCATAATCTCATCTTTGCTCATGCAATTGGTGGGTCTTGTATTGCTTTTGTTCTTTAATTGAGAAAGAGTATTCATTTATGTTGCGTCTGAACCTGGGAACCCAAAAGTAGTTGAAAGAAAATTCATGCAGCTTCTGTTGAAGCGGTTAGCCCAAGTGGTAAGGGTAGGTGAAGAACTTAGAATTAAGCTCGATCATAAGTCTAATAAGATTATTTTACTATAGTCAAGTTGGTTATGCACTTATGCTAGGTCACCATATGAGTATATAGTGATGTTGAGAATTGGAGAATCTCACATTAGAAAAATGACAAAAGAACATATAACTTATAAGTGGGTGATTTACTATTAATTGCACCGAAATGTTTTAAGTTAAAATCTAATACCTAATAGATGGTTAAGTTACGACAATATCGATGTAATAGTGGGTCACGCTTGTCGCTGTATTTTCTTACACTGAGCTTTTGTCTCATTGAAAGAATTATGAAATTGCAATTTTCTCATAAAATTTGTGTGCTATAATAAGAAATTTTTAAGTAGTTTAACATGGTTGATAAAAACTAATCAAGAGTACGACATTCGAAGCACTATGAAGGTTTTATAATTCATCAATGATAATAAGAAGATGGCTCAAGATGTCTGAAATCATTTTGGAATTTTTAAAATTGTCTAAATTATAAATAAATTATATGTAAGGGGCCTATAGCGACGAATAGTTCGTCGGCACAAGTGTTTTTGGTTATTTTTTTTTTAATTCAAATTGAGCTTGTTTAACTTAAGAAACAAAACATATATATATCACTTCTGGTGCAACTACGAAGCCCTTTTTTTTTGTCCCGTTGAAAGAATATTATGAAATTGTAATTTTCTCATAAAATTTGTGTGCTATAATAAGGAATTTTTAATTCGTTCGGCATGGTTGGAAAAAACTAATCAAGAGCCCAGTTTTCCAAGTACGATTAGGTTCTAAAATTTATCCATGATGATAAAAAGATAGCCCAGAAGTCTAAACTCCTTTTTAAAATTTTTTAAATTGTCTAAATTTAAAAAAAAAAATTATGTATATATAAGTGGCCTTTAGCGACGCATATGTCGTCGGCAAAGGGATTTTTCGGTTATTTTTTTTTTCTAATTCAATTTGGACTTGTTTAACTTAAAAAACAAAAGATATAACTTCCGGAGTTCCGGTGCAACTAAGAAGCATTTCTCCCTTTCAAAAAAAAAAAACTTTTTCTTGTCCCATTGAAAGAATTATGAAATTGCAATTTTCTCATAAAATTTGTGTGCTATAATAAGGAATTTTTAAGTAGTTTAACATGGTTGATAAAAACTAATCAAGAGTACGGCATTCGAAGCACTATGAAGGTTTTATAATTCGTCAATGATAATAAGATGATGGCTCAGGATGTTTGAAATCATTTTGGAATTTTTAAAATTGTCTAAATTATAAATAAATTATATGTAAGGGGCCTATAGCGACGAATAGTTCGTCGGCAAAAGTGTTTTTGTTTTTTTTTTTAATTCAAATTGAGCTTGTTTAACTTAAGAAACAAAAGATATCACTTCTGGTGCAACTAAGAAGCCCTTTTTTTTTGTCCCGTTGAAAGAATATTATGAAATTGTAATTTTCTCATAAAATTTGTGTGCTATAATAAGGAATTTTTAATTCGTTCGGCATGGTTGGCAAAAACTAATCAAGAGCACAGTTTTCCAAGTACGATTAAGTTCTAAAATTCATCCATGATGATAAAAAGATAGCCCAGAAGTCTAAACTTGTAATACCCCGAAAATTTCACTATTATTTTTATAAAATATGTCGTGAAATTTGAAGTGAAATGGTGTGAAATTGTATTTTTAGAGGTTTTCGTCGTAAAACGATAATTACGGCGGTAATTATAAGTTACACAAGGTTAATTAAGGTAACTTTTCATCCGTTGGGATTTTGGGAAAACTTCCTTCATGAAAGATGTAGACCTCGTCGAATCGAGTCGGTAGGATTTTGGTTCACCGAAATCGGACATCGAATGAAGGAGTTATGGCCCTCGGAAAATTGCATTTTTTCTATAAAACAAGAAAATGTTCTATTTTCTGGAAATTGTTTCTCTCTCCTCCCTCTCTCTCTCTCCCCGCGTCCTCCCTCTCTCTCTACACCCATGAAATTCCGGCGACCTGCTCCGGTCACCGCCCCACCTCACCGCCACCACCATCACCAGAAGACGGTGCCGGCGAGCACAACCCGCCCGGGTTGGCCGCCTGCGCCGGCGAGGTGACGCCGCACGCGCCGGCTGAAACGGTGCCGTGCACCCCCCTTGTTTTCCGACGTGAATCCGGCCACCCCGGACCACTTCATGCACTGGGTTTTGAAGCCCTCAACCCCTGGAACACGATGGTGCCCTTGGATTTCACCGAAAACCACCGTAGGCGGCGGATTGAGCTCGGGAAGTTTTTGATTTTCAAAAAGTCAACGCCGATTCCGGCCACTTCCGCTCCGATCCAGACTTTGAGGTAGTTACTAAACTTGTTGGGCTTGTTGAGTTCTACACACTGGTAAAATTTGGTAGCCATCGGACCACCTTGACCGGCGGCGCGTCGGCGGCGCGTCAGGTCGGTCCGGGAGCAATTCTTTGCTCCGTTTGACTTGGTTCGTCGATACGAACAACTTTCGTGTTTTGACTTTTGTCAAATTCGGTCGTTTGATCAATGATCAATTAAGCGATAGTTATGGATCGTTAGATCCGTGATGATCCGACCGTTGGATCATCACCAATTTTGGATATGATGTTAGGATGCTAGAAATAAGCATGCTGTTGGATTTTGGAAGTTTCGGATTTTGTGTGGGACCCGTTGATGAATAGTAGACGTGGGACCCACGTTGACCGATGGTTGACTTTTGGTCAAATTGTCTCGATTAAATGTTCCGATGTCGTAGGAGACATTTGAGGAACATTTGGATTATTTTGGAAATGTATTATGCTAATTGGATATTGCATAATCATAGGTGTTTACGAGAAGTGTAGCTCGTGCTTGTCGATTCCTGGTTACTATTTGAAGACGCAGCAGGAATTAGAGGTGAGTGAATCTCACGATATTTTATATATGAATATTAATTCATATTGTGTTGTCTGCGAAAATAAATAATTATATTTATTTAAATGATTTTGCGATATATAAATTAAATACAGTTTTTAATTTGATATATCAGCATGTGTGATTTTGTGTTAAAACAATAATTGAAATTATTCATTTTATTGTTTTGATTGGTGGACTTTGTGGGAAACAATATTTCAAAATTATGATATTGTGTTTGCCTACTTGAATGTTTTTGTAGCTAATGGGTGAAGGTTAGAGCTTTAGACTGTGTAGCCAATGGGTGAAGGTTAGAGCTCTAGACTGTGTAGCCAATGGTGAAGGTTAGAGCTTTAGACTGTGTAGCCAATGGGTGAAGGTTAGAGTTCTAGACTGTGTAGCCATGTATTCATTGAAAACAAAGATGAATACTTTATGTAATAAAGGAGAAGAAAAATGGTATTCTCGCTTTATCTTGATGTATTAAAAGGAGAAGAAAAATGGTATTCTCGCTTTTAATCATTTGAAGTTGATTGTGGTTTTGTGTGAGTATGATATGAATTTGCTTCTTAAATAATTGAAGCATTGATTTATTGAATTACAATTCTTGGAGAATTATTGAATTGTATTTTGAAGTTTTTACTTCTTTAAAAATTGAAGTAATTATTATTATGATTTACGATTCTTAAAAAGAAAGAATCATAATTTTGGGAAATGATTTTGGGGAAAGTTTATATTGTTTAATATTCTGAATTACCCTGGGATTAACATACACGTTTATGGGACGTGTGGGGTTAAAATACGTGATATGGGGCGCGTAGGTTCAGTATATTTTATAATATGAATTTTCGGGATTTGAATTGTTTTTGAAAAGTATAAGTTACATATATTTGTTTAAAACAAACTATATATGTATATTTTCTTAAACGGTTTAGGGTGAGTAAAACTGAGTTAACTCATACCAGCTTCGTAAGCTGACCGGGTTTGTTGATATAACCCGGTACACTATTCCACGGTGTAGGGGTTATACCTGCAGGTTAGGATAACCAAGAGTAATGCAAGGCTGCATATATTTTGTTGGGTTATAAGACTTCCGCTATTTTATGCTTCGCACTCTGAAGATTTATTTATGTAATATTTTGATGTATCAATTTATTATATAAATATTTGGTATGTAATATTCGACTCTTGTATTGAGTTTGAAATTACAATGTTGGGCATGGAGTTGGTGTTGTGTACTTGAATTAAAAAGAAAAAAATTCTAGTGCATATTTGTATTTGATATTCCATGTAGTCACGTTTCCGAATTGATTGTAATTAAGGGCAAAATGCCTTATTAATTGATTTGAAAAATCGGGGCGTGACAAAACTCCTTTTGAAATTTTTTTAAATTTTCTAAATTAAAAAAAAATTATCTATATATAAGTGGCCTTTAGCGACGAATATGTCGTCGGCAAAGGGGTTTTTCGATTATTATTTTTTCTAATTCAATTTGGACTTGTTTAACTTAAAAAACAAAATATATAACTTCCGGAGTTCCAGTGCAACTAAGAAGCCTTTCTCCCTTTCAAAAAAAAAACTTTTTCTTGTCTCATTGAAAGAATTATGAAATTGCAATTTTCTCATAAAATTTGTGTGCTATAATAAGAAATTTTTAAGTAGTTTAACATGGTTGATAAAAACTAATCAAGAGTACGGCAAAGCACTATGAAGGTTTTATAATTCATCAATGATAATAAGAAGATGGCTCAAGATGTCTGAAATCATTTTGGAATTTTTAAAATTGTCTAAATTATAAATAAATTATATGTAAGGGGCCTATAGCGACGAATAGTTCGTCGGCACAAATATTTTTGGTTATTTTTTTTTTTAATTCAAATTGAGCTTGTTTAACTTAAGAAACAAAAGATATATATCACTTCTGGTGCAACTAAGAAGCCCTTTTTTTTTGTCCCGTTGAAAGAATATTATGAAATTGTAATTTTCTCATAAAATTTGTGTGCTATAATAAGGAATTTTTAATTCGTTCGGCATGGTTGGAAAAAACTAATCAAGAGCACAGTTTTCCAAGTACGATTAGGTTCTAAAATTTATCCATGATGATAAAAAGATAGCACAGAAGTCTAAACTCCTTTTTAAATTTTTTTAAATTGTCTAAATTTAAAAAAAAATTATGTATATATAAGTGGCCTTTAGCGACGCATATGTCGTCGGCAAAGTGGTTTTTCGGTTATTTTTTTTTTCTAATTCAATTTGGACTTGTTTAACTTAAAAAACAAAAGATATAACTTCCGGAGTTCCGGTGCAACTAAGAAGTCTCTCTCCCTTTCAAAAAAAAAAACTTTTTCTTGTCCCATTGAAAGAATTATGAAATTGCAATTTTCTCATAAAATTTGTGTGCTATAATAAGGAATTTTTAAGTAGTTTAACATGGTTGATAAAAACTAATCAAGAGTACGGCATTCAAAGCACTATGAAGGTTTTATAATTCAGCAATGATAATAAGATGATGGCTCAAATTGTTTGAAATCATTTTGGAATTTTTAAAATTGTCTAAATTATAAATAAATTATATGTAAGTGGCCTATAGCGACGAATAGTTCGTCGGCAAAAGTGTTTTTGGTTTTTTTTTTTAATTCAAATTGAGCTTGTTTAACTTAAGAAACAAAAGATATCACTTCTGGTGCAACTAAGAAGCCCTTTTTTTTTGTCCCGTTGAAAGAATATTATGAAATTGTAATTTTCTCATAAAATTTGTGTGCTATAATAAGGAATTTTTAATTCGTTCGGCATGGTTGGCAAAAACTAATCAAGAGCACAGTTTTCCAAGTACGATTAAGTTCTAAAATTTATCCATGATGATAAAAAGATAGCCCAGAAGTCTAAACTCCTTTTGAAATTTTTTTAAATTTTCTAAATTATTAAAAAAATTATCTATATATAAGTGGCCTTTAGCGACGAAGATGGCGTCGGCAAAGGGGTTTTTCGGTTATTATTTTTTCTAATTCAATTTGGACTTGTTTAACTTAAAAAACAAAAGATATAACTTCCGGAGTTCCGGTGCAACTAAGAAGCCTAAGATGCGTTAACTCGCCTTAAGGGTATTAAACGAATTATTGGGTCTTCAAAAAGATGTGTTAATTCCGGTGAACGAATTGCGAATTAGGATGGACCTCTCGAAAAGATGCATTAGTTATGGTCTACGAATTGGTTGCACGTGCAACTGGTGTGTTGAGCAATTGGACATAAACAGAAAAATTTCAGACTTTCCAGCGGTCAAATTTACATTCTTGAGAAACTTAGGGAACTGTTCGCTTTCTCCAAAGGCATTAAGCTTCTTGTTCAGGGGGAATTCTGGATTGCACCAACATTTTAATGTACCTGTTGACATGGCTAAATCGCAGCCATTGATTTCAGGTGTAGCAATATTTAATTAAGAAAACTTTACTAACGTCAACATTCTGTCAACGTTCATACTAAAGAGTGAAAAAATTTGACTGCACGGTGTTTTAGTCTATTCTCATTCTTCTCTCTCGCTCTCTGTGAACCCAGATCAGATAGATGATTGAATCTATCAGAACTCCAGATCGGTGTTACCCGTGCCGATGTACGTCGGGGACGAGATGGAACGGTTTGTCATCAGCGCCGAGCTCCTCAACCACCCCGTGCTTTTTGGCTCCCTCTTCCGATTTCGATAGGATACATAATTAAATTGGATTGGAGAATGTATAGTTTGTTTGTTACATTGGATTTTGACTCCTTGGCTCCCTCTTTTGATCCCGATAGGATACATAATTGAATTGGATTGGAGAAGGATAGTTTGTTTGTGATATTAGATTTGAATAAGAATGGATCGAACTCATTATTTTTCAGACAAACCCAGCCAAAAAAACAAATAAAAGATAAAAAAAAAAAGCGTGAAAGCTCAGACGAAAGAGAGGATCCAATTTGATAAGAAGCATTACAATAAGATCTAGAGAGAGTACGTTGAACAAATTGGATCTTATTGGATCTGGTATCTGTTCTCTTTGTATAAGAAGCATTACATATCCAATTTGTTCTTTTGTAATTGGATCTGGTATTTGTTCAATGTCCTTTCTTGATGCTGATCTGGAATCGCATCCATCCTCGACGTGATAATCATTCACAAATTTACTGAAGAGGGTAGGAGGTTCACCAAATTTACTGAAGCAAATAGTAGAGCTGACGTCAAACTTAACACCGCTGACCTTAGACGCCGTCCAAGGTACAATATAATGGCGGTACAAAACAGCCGCTCCCCTTGTTCAGGGTGTACCTGACGACAACAGCGAGTCCATTTAATTGGTTGGGTTGGGAGTCAAAGTCATCTCCAAAGAAATTTGTGTAGTCCATTGATACAAGGACTAGTCCAAGTCTTCTTAAAAGTCAACATTGGTTTTTTTTTTTTATAGAAAAGTCAACATTGTTTAATCTCGATCGGCATACTAGTTTGCCCAGCTTTCATTGAATTGTATTTGTACTGATATTTGAAATTTCGAAAGTTCAAAACTACTGCATAAGTATATTTCGACAGCTATCTAAACCTTTTATTTATTTTTGTTAGTTCAATCACAGAATATAAACATTTTTTTTTCCAAAATAAAAAGAAGCTTGATCAAGCAATGAAGGAAGATGTCCTTGGAGACGTTAATACCATGAGCTTAAATTCAGAGAATTTCTAGAGATGCTTGTGAACTACTTGAAGTTTAAAAGGTATCTAGTTGTTTTGGACGACGCGTGGGATATAAAACTTTGGGGACAAATAAGAAAGAGTTTTTATCACATATAGTACTTGAATTATTTCTCAATTATATACTTGGTACCTGAATTTTAATTTTTGTCACAAGTAATACCTAAAGTTTCAATTTTTGTCACAAGTAGTACCCAAAGTTTTTTATTTCATCTTTTTTGGTACATAAGGCCGATTTTTGTGATATTATATGCGCGTGTTAAAAAAAAAGACTAAAATGGAAAACTTTGGGTATTATTTATGACAAAAATTGAAAACTTTGGGTACTACTTGTTACAAAAAATGAAAACTTTTGGTACTACTTGTGACAAAAATTGAAGTTCAGGTACCATTTAGGATGAACTCGAAGAGTTCGGGTACTGGTTGTGATGAAAAGTGAAGTTCAGGTACCATGTATATAGTTGAGGTAAAGTTCAGGTACCATTTGTGATAAAAACCCAATAAGAAAATCGCTTCAAGATGGACAACCCTTGGGAAATGACAGGTGGGTACGTTCTTTTGAGCAAGAAAACATTCTCAACTTATACTAAAATATATTGTAAAAATTGCTAGGCGCTACTCGGGCCGTAGGCAGAGAATTAGCGCCTAGGGGACTTAGCGGGGATTAACCGGCCGTCTAAGCGGTTTTTTTTTAATGTCAATTATTTTAATATACATTATTATAATGTATATAATCTCATATAATAAATATTTTTTATTTTATTATTTAGTCATTTGAGAAACATCCTTTAGTAGAAAGGCTGTTTCATCAGTTTCTCTCTCCTCCCTCCTCCATTACTCTCTCTTTCCCACGTACCCCACACACCTATCTCTTCATATTTTATTATTTTTTTTCCTTCTTCTCCTAACTCTTCCCCCTACTTTTTTTCTTTTCTTTCTTCTTCTTCTCTCCCGCACCAGACCACTTCTTCCCTTATATTTTTCTTCTTCTTCTCTCAAGCACCCACCTGACCACAGACCACCTCTTCTTCCCTTCTTCTTTTCTTCTTCTTCTCTCACTCACCCACCTGACCACAGACCACAAATCTGCCTTTTTTTTCTCCAGCGCCGCCCAAACCCGCCTAGAGCCGCCTAATCACCGATTTTTGGCCGCCTAAGTCCCTGTCGATTATCCAGGCCGATTGGCCATTAATCTAGGTGGAACACCACCGACTAGCGCCTAGGCGCCGCCTAGTCGGCCGCCTAGGCCAATTTTTAGAACACTGCTCATAAGCACGTGAGGCGATTGCGTTGAACGTGAGGGTAATTAACCCTACCTTTGACCGCAAAAACAATACATGTAAATGCATCTATATATTTCTATCCTCCTCAAGTCTCACCCATCTCAAGCTTCTCGATCTTGTTCCTTTTCTTTCCTTCTAAAGCTCCTTTCTTTCTTTCTTGGGAACAAATGAAATTAACGTATTTTCTGTTCATTATTGATCATATATGATTCGCAATCTGAAGACTGAAACCCAACTTCAAATTGCCACGAAATCCCAGGTTAAGAAGCTAGCTCCAACTGATTTCTAGCCTATATATATATATTTATAATTTTTTTTTACAGTTTGCTTACATATTTTATTATCTTTCGAAAGATAATGTTTACAGAATTCTGATCTTATTCGTATATGCATTTTCAGCTGCTACTAAATGTTAAACTGTTTCAATGAATCTAACACCCATCATGTTCTCAAGTATATATTCTTTCTACTTTACAGGTCACATATATATATTCATGAGCTAGTGTTTTCCTACCTAGCTTTGACCCAAAAACAAAACATGTAAATGCATCTATCCCCTCCTCAAGCTCTCTCGATCTCTCTCAAGTCTCACCCTTTGCTTCTTGATCTTGTTATTGCAACGAATGCATTCCATGTTCATGCATTGATCAACTCCTGCTACGTACAACGAATGCATACCATGTTCATGTATTGATCAACTCCTGCTACGTACAACGCTATGTGATTCGCACATTCAAGACTGAGCCCAACTTCAAATTCACACGAAACCCAGGTGACTATACAATTTAATTTGCTTACTGATAGTTACAACTGATATCCATACTTATACAATAGGTTGCGTGTAGATTACATATGGGTTTCGTGTAAGTTCTTCACCCACCAACTTGCTTAGTTACATATGGGTAACTTCAACTCCAACTGATATCCTTTTCTGTTTACTGTTACAATTTTGCTTAATTACATATGTCGCTAGTTTTTGTTAAAATTATTTAGCTTCTGTTGATTAAACACACAACAATCTTATCACAACATAGGAGCTTAGATTGAAAGTTACAGTAGCAACTCAAGCAGAGAACAGGAGAGAAACTTTCAGCTGATCATAGATGCTTGATATTTTCAGTACTTCTCAGCCTTAAAGGCTAAGTAAGGGCCTTTAGATAAAGCTAAGCTTAAGCTCATCTATCCAGCAAGTGGATTAGATTAAGTTTAAATATATATAAACTAATGTGATTACACACACACACACATATATATATATAGACTAATTAAATTCAGTTTACCACCTTGAGGTTTGGGTAAAAAATCATGTTAGTTACTGGAGTTTCAATTTCACCAAAAACACTCTTACACTCTTAATTTTAATCAGCCGTGTCCATACTCACACCCTCCATCCAAATTGGACGTTAATGCTGACGTGGCCTTACATAGTTTTTCCACTTTTCCCAATCTAACCCTCACCCCTCTTCAGTCCCAAAAAAAAAATCCTCACCACTATTTTTCCAAAACCCAGGTCTGACCGTCACATTCCCCATAACACATTTTATAATATAAATCATTAGTAAAAACATTTTTTTTCTATTATTCTAATATGGAGAAATTAGGATAAAGCCCACTTTTGATTTTTTAATTAAAATTCGGGTGTTTTTTTTCTTCCTAGATTTAGTCCTTTGACCAAGAGCCACGTAGATTTTTTTCTATTTTAGGTTCGATGAGTCAGCTTGGCAAATTATACTATACCCAAAATGCCCATTAACTTAAATATCATAAGTTAAAAATTAAAATTAAACATTAAACACACATTGACTTTTTTCATTTGGAAATAAAATTATTTCCTCCCTATAATTGAGTCTCGATTATATTTATAATCATTTTGTTTTAATTTTAACACTATGTTTCAGATTTATGTGATAGTAGTCATAGTACTATTTATTAGGATTTGTTTCCATCTCGGTCTTCATAGTGTTTGTTTTCTGTATATATTGTATGTTCTTCGGTTCTTGCAATTCTTTGATTATCTTCTTCAATATTCAAGGTATGTTTCATAATTTTTTCTTTGGTATATTATTAATAGGTAAATATTTCTTAGTTTGTTGTGGTATAGATATATATTGTCTTTGCTTATTTTGGTATAGATAATTGATGGATATTGATTTCAAATTATATACTTTTTCTCGTTACTTTTAGTATCATATCTTGTTAATTTTGAAACGATGCACTGTAGCATAAATATCTTGTTAAATTTGAAAAGATGCACTGTAGTATCATATCTTGTTAATTTACCTACTTTTTTATGAACAATTTACCTAATTTATGAACAATTTATCTATTTTTTTTTATAATTTACCTACTCTTTCATGAATAATTTACCTAGTTTTTTTTATGACTAATTTACATATTACTTTTTTTTATAATGTACGTACCTACTATTTTACGAACGATTTACCTACTTTTTATTTTATAATGAACAATTTACCTACTTTTTGAATCAAATATTTACCTATTTTTTTTATGAATAATTTACCTCTTTATGAAAAACTTAATCAGTAATATAGTTTTATACATATTTTTAGTTACATATTTTATACATTAACAATTTTTAAACTTAGTAATTTACTTTTACTTTTTCGATTATTCTATCAATAACTAATTAAGGTAATGAAAATTTGAATGATAAAATTTATTATACGAATTTATTTTCATTTATTATAGATTAATAATAACTAAAATTTGAATTCTAGGCTTAATTATAGGGATTTAAATTAAATGTTGATATTGTATTTAAATATTTCTGATTATGGCATAGTCTGTAAATAATTGAAAAATTATGACAATAAAATATCTTATGTGGCATCTCATATTTAATATTGGATTAAATCTAATAACAAAAAAAATCAATGGACTATATCTTAGAAAATAAAAGTGGAAAGGATGTTTATCTAAATATCCCTTCTAATATTAATGAAATAAACAATTCTACAATTCTAACTCTTTCCCTCTCTCTCCGTCTTCATTCTCAGTTTTTCTTCATGACCAAAATCTACCATCCCACCTCCACCTGCAAGTTTCCTTGATCAATGGACTTACCAACATAGATTTGGATTTCTTTTTTTGCATTTTACCAAAAGAAATTAAATTCCAAATTTATTAAGTTAAGTTCCTCCAATCACTCAAGGAAATCATAATTTTTCATCTTCAACCTTCTCTCTCTCTCTCTGCAAATCCAAAAACCCAAAATAAAAATAAAGAACCATACCCAGAAATCTCGTGCCCATCTCTCTTCTTCCTCTTCCTCTCGGGTTTAACTCCAGCTCTCTCTCTCTCTCTCTCTCTCTCTCTCTCTCTCTAAACTCCAATTGAAATCATGTGCCCATCGTGGATTGTGATGGAATCATAAGGAAAATACACCAAAACCCGAAAACCCAATTAAACTTGTTATTCAAGGGACAAGAAGATAGCACCTTTGAGGCTCCAATCCGACGGCATTTTGGAGTTCCCAATCGCTAGCACCTGCCACCCTTTGATCTTGATGAGCTTTCAGAGAGACTCCGTCGGGTAGTCAGAGACCGAGACGACAGAAAGTGGCTTAGGGCAACTCACTTGATGTTCTTCTCGTCCAGCTGTGGCATTTGAATCCTCTCTATGGCTTGGGCATGTGTTTGGAAGCAGAGCAGAGCGGCGGTGTCCATGTGGAGAAATTGGGTTACCGTGGCTATTAGGGCCACGACGGTGACGATCTTGTACAAATTCTCTGATATCCATGTGGAGAAATTGAGGTTGGGAGAGAAATTGGGTATAGCTTTGATATGAGGAGTGTCAGAGTATTTAAGGGATTTGGGTCTAGTACGCTCTTGGACCCAAGAGGAAATTGGGTTGCTTGTGGTGGCTGGAAAGAAAAGAAATTCCGGAGAGGAAGAGAGAGTTGCAGGTTGACCCGGAAAGAAAAGAAATTTTGGAAGAAGAGGAGAAGAAAGGAAGAGAGTGTTAGATTGGGAAAAGTGAAAAAGTTGTGCAATGCCACCTTAGCATTAGCGTTCAATTTGGACGGAGGGTGTGAGTATGGATACGGCTAATTAAAATTGACAGTGTAGGAGTGTTTCTGATGAAATTGAAACCTCAGGGACTAACATAATTTTTGACCCAGATCTCAGGGAGGTAAATTGAATTTAGTCCTATATATATCTAGATATTTAGCTAAAGCAACTAGTAGAAAGGAAATGCCAGTTTCCTAGTCTGACCAGGAAAGCATTAACTTTAACAGTTTTATGTTATTCGTTTCAACATCAACTTTCTTTTTTTGTCTTTTTTCTATTTTTCTTACATATATCTGCAGCTCTGTTGATTATACCAATTCCTAACTGATCATGGATTTAATCTTTTGAAATTTGGAATATATACATGTATAATTTTGGCACTCATTAATTTTAATCATAACTTTCCACCATATGCAGATGTGTTACGGAATATGAATTTTTAGCTGTTACTAAATGGGAAACTGTCTCGATGAATTCAAGACCTCATCATGTTCTCAAGTATATAATTTTTCTGATGTACAGGTAACATCTATACTATTATTAAGAAAATACATGTTATCAACCATAACTCAATTTCTTTACATTTATACCCCTTAAAGATTAAATAAATATATATTTCATTTTAATTGCTAAAGATACAAGGGTCAAAGCACAAATAAATAATAAATAAAAATAAAATAAAACAAATCAAACTATCTCTAACTTCCCACTCCCATAACCAATAACTATCCACTTTCACACAATCACACCCATGGGGTGTGGACATTTTCTTATATTATACATAAAGCCAATACTTGAATTTTGGTTAAAATTTTAAAAACCCAAGAATGTCCCTCCAAGCATATATCATCAAAAAATTAAATTTCATATATAAAGTACAAAATAGTAAATACAAGAACTAAAATATTTATAAAGGTTAGACTCATTATCTACTACATATTTCTCTTACTTTTTTTTATTATATAATCAAGGTCGGGCCCACTATCCACTACTTCTATTTTTTTTCATCTATTTATAATTAATCATTAAATCTTATGTCACGCCCCGGATCCGGTGTCGGTGAATTTTAGGCACCTAAATCCGAATCCAAGGTGTGAGGGTTTAAAAAGTAAAAATAAAATAAAATATAAGAAAATAAGTTTTCGCTGCGCAACTCTGATCTATTAAAAATAACAAAATCATTTACAAATTTACAAATAAAACACTTCGATCTAATTAGCTTGTCGTTCTAGGCTCATCATACTCTGTAATTCTCTGTAAAAAAATATTAGAGATAGATGGGTGAGCAAAACCACGCGCTCAGTGAGTAGATCATGTAATATGCCAGTGAAGCTATGCTGTTTTACACACACAATAATAACCCAATTCCTCATATTACATCACATCGTCCCTTCATATCATGGTTATCCTTCAATTTAGTGATCTCCACGGCCACCTAATGACATCCTCGTCCTATAGCTCCGTGTGTCACATCCTTACATCGACATAACCAATCAAGAAGTTCTCATGTTCCATGAATAACCTCAACCAATACTTCCACATAATATATTTCACAAATAAACATGCTTCACTTGAAAAAAAAAAAAGATTTTAGAAATAGAATGAGAAATTTAGAACACATTACATAACCCACTCACCTCGATTCCAAGAATTACCGAGCATAACAACGATATTACGAGCCTCCTAATACGAGCCTTCTAAAAATAACCGTGTGATCTTACTTAAACCTCTATGGATAGAAAAATGGCGTCGACACGAATCCGTAAGTTTTCACGGATCCTAATTCGGAGTTACGGATCAAAAGTTATGATCCGCAAAAGTTTTTAGAGAGAGAAACTAGAGAGAGAAAGTCTCTCGAAAAATTTATGAAGAAAAAATGATACGATCATGCCTATTTATAGTAGTACATTTCTTGGCCGCTAAGAAAGAAATATAATATAATAATACGGTTGTGGATAAGCTCAAACAATCTTATCCTCATAGTTTTGGATAAGCTCAAACAATTCTATCCACATGGTTTTGGATAAGCTCAAACAATCATATCCACATATAACTTAATCACTAAGTAAAGAAGAGATAGACATGAACGATCGTATCCACATATAACTTAGTAACTAAGTAATGAATAAAAATTTGACAAACTAAAAAAAATCAAATAATTTTCAAGAGCTATTTAAAAATTCCTTGAAAATATTTTTCGACTTAAAAATAAGAAATTTAAAATTCGGGTTGTCACATCTTATTATCAAAAAAATTAATCACTACATCTTATTTTTTTTAAATAAAAAATGTTAATTAGCACATGAGAAACACATGTCAAAGATATATGAATTAAAATGAGTAAATTCAACCACTAATTTAAAGATAATTTTCGCACGGTATAGACTCTAAAAAACTAAAAATGGTGCAAATAATCGCACGCGCAAAGCACGTGTAGAAAGTAGGGGTGGCTTCAGTTAGGGAACCAACATTTTTTGGCCGAAAACAGTACCGAACTGAAAGTCATCGAGACTGAAATTTTGTGACCGAAACCGATATCGAAAAGTCGGTTACCGAAGAATCGAATCGGTTCGGATTGCCGACCCTTTTACCAAAAACATATCTCTCTCTCCTCCATGAACATACCCAGAAGCAAATAGCTTCTGTGATTGGGCTTTCACTAGGAGCCTCACGTGCGAATGGAGAGAGAGAGAGAGAGAGAGAGAGGAGATGGTGAGACAGGGAGATGCATGCCCGGAAGAAAAGAAAGAATAAAAGTCAGAAATGAAGGAGGAAGAAGAGAGGAAGATAAGAAAATAGAAGGGGAAGATGAACTGGAGAAGAGAGATAAAGAAGAAAGAGAATGAAAGAAAGAAAGAAAGAGAGAGAGAGAGAGAGGAGAGGTCAGAAAATGAGAAGAAAAAAGAGAGGGAAAGAGTGGGCCAGTGGGGAGAGAAAAGAGAGAAAGAAAGGGTCAGAAAACGAGAAGAAAAAAAATAGAAGGAAAGAGACAGAGTGGGTGAGAGAAAAGAGAGAGATATTTAAATAATAGAGTAGGGCACGTGAAGTATGAGAGAGAGAGAGAGAGAGAGAGAGAGAAAAGTCGGTCGGTCGGGATTTCCCGAATTTTGAACATGCTCATACCGTTATCTACCCGAATATGGTAATTCGGTTCGGGAATCCCGTACCAAAATTTCGGGAACCGGATTTTCGGGAATTTTTCGGGACGGTTCGGTCGATATTCGGTCGGGTCGGGAGAAATCGGTAAAAAAAGCCAGCCCTAGTAGAAAGGTTAGTATATATATATATACACACTTGAAAAGAAACATATATACCCAACGAGTGTGGAGAGTTAATTAGGTGTGTGGGAAGTTATCTAAAAAAAATGTGAAAAGTTACTGCACATAGTGGGAAGTTACCTGCAGAGAGTAAATTTTTTTTTATCTTTTTTCATTTTTTAATTAAATAGGTGGGTGGGAAGTTATCTAAAAATTGCGAGAAATTACTCATATAGTGGGAAGTTACCTGTATAGAGTTGAAATTTTTATTTTTCTTATCATTTTTTATTCTGATTTTGTTATTTACCTTCTTATCCCTCAAATATTAAATATAATTTAAAATTAACATATAATGTAAGGATTTATGTCTTTTCACATACACTTTGCTTGACAAAGTGTGAATCTCTTAATATATAGTATGGATATATTCATGAGCGGTGTTTTTTGTGTATGCGGATTAGAATTAATGGATAGGATTATAGTGGATTATACAATATTTTTTTTAAGATGTATATGATTATAGTGGACTCACAAGGAAATCGTTCATTTTTTCTATTTTCTATGCAGTAGGAAACCAGGAATCAAAATGTCACGTTTTCCATCCCAGTTAATCCAAGCCTTAAAATAATGTGAAAGCTTCTGGAATTACTCATATAGTCCTTGGACACTAGTATCTCCTATAAATACGAATGTAGGTTCCATCGGAAATGAGCTTACAAAAAATCTCTACATCTCTCCCCCATTCAACTTCTCCATGGAAATACGATGTCTTTCTTAGTTTTAGAGGAGATGACACTCGGAAGGCTTTTACAGACCACTTATACACTGCATTAGAACATCAAGGAATAATAACTTTCAAGGATGATCTTGAACTTCAAAAAGGGAAAGCTATTTCTCCAGAACTTTTTGCTGCAATTGAAGAATCAAGATTTGCTGTCATTGTTATCTCACAAAATTATGCATCTTCGACGTGGTGCTTGGATGAACTTCTAAGAATTCTTGAATGGATGAAAGCAAGAGAAACTGTGCTGCCAATTTTCTATGATATCAATCCCTCTGATGTACGAAAGCAAACAGGGAGTTTTAGCGAAGCCTTCACTAAACATGAAGAAAGGTTTAGGGATGATAAAGAGAAGGTGCAAAGGTGGAAATCTGCTTTAACTGAAGTGGCAAGTTTGTCTGGGTGGATTTTGAAGGAATGGTATACATATAATTTTTTTCCTCTTTTTTTCTTTCCGTTGCATTAATTAAATAATCATGTCGATCAATAACCTAATTAGTTTTGTCTATTCTTTGTTGTAGGAATGAAGCAAAGCTCATCAAAAATATTGTTGAAGTGATATGGACGAAATTGCGCCCTACATCATTTAGTTCTGTGGAGAATCTAGTTGGAATTGATTCAAGATTACAGCCAATAAATTTGCTTTTAGGTGTAGGGGTGGATGACGTTCGCTTTATAGGGATATGGGGGATGGGCGGAATTGGCAAGACAACTATTGCCAGAGTTGTTTACGAGAAAATCTCTCGTGAATTTGAATTTAGTTTCCTTCTTACCAATATTAGAAATGCCGCTCAGAGATGTGGTATACTTAATCTACAAAAGCAACTTCTTTCTGGGATATGGATGAAAAAGGATGACATCTCGGACCTACATCAAGGAGCCACCATAATAAGGAGGTTGCTAGGTCACAAAAAGGTTCTTCTCATTCTTGATGACGTGAACCATCCAAGCCATTTAAAATATTTGGCTGGAAACCACGAGTGGTTTGGTTTAGGGAGTAGAGTTCTCATCACAACTAGAAATGAGCATTTGTTAATCGAACATGGAGTGAAGAGAAGATTAAAGGTTGAGGAATTAAATAATGAGGATTCTCTTCAGCTTTTCAGCTGGAAAGCGTTTAAGAAACATTACCCTGAACAAGATTTTCTTGGTTTGTCTAATTTTGTTGTGAATTATGCAAAAGGTCTTCCTTTAGCTCTAGAAGTCTTGGGTTCTTTTTTGCATGGAAGAGATCTAAGTGAATGGAACAGTGCACTGAGAAAACTAGGAAGAGTTTGTAACTTGGAAATTTTTGACATACTTAAAATAAGTTATGATGGTCTAGATGAAGAGGAGAAGAAAATATTCCTAGACATTGCATGTTACTTTAGCGGAGAGGACAAAGATCGAGTAACAGAAGTACTAACCAGCTTTGATGTTTCTGCAATCATTGGAATAAAAGTCTTGGCGGAAAGATCTCTCCTTACTATTTCGTATGGAAGACTATGGATGCATGGTTTGCTCCAAGAAATGGGTCGGGAAATTGTCCGCCGGGAATCTCCTGATGAGCCAGGCAGACGCAGTAGGTTGTGGCTTCTTGAAGACGTCAAACATGTCTTAACCAAAAATACTGTAAGACACGTCTTAATAACTAAAATTATTCTTGTACATTTAGTTATTATATGATAATACATTCATATAAGTTATATGACAAGGTAGTCAGTCTACTATATGTTTTTCTTAAGTTCTGAGCCTTAATATTTTGTATTGGTGATGTTTAATAGGGAACAGAAGCAATAGAAGGCATTGTTCTGGACACAACTAATCAAGGAGTGAAGGTGGACGTGAATGCTAAATCCTTCTCAATGATGAACAAATTGAGATACCTCGTGATTAAGAATGTGAAGCTATCTAATGGGATTGAATATCTTCCCAATAGTTTACGGGTTCTTGAATGGGCTGGGTATCCGTCAAAATCTCTCCCATCACATTTCAACCCTGAGAAGCTACAAGAACTTAATATGTGCCATAGTTGCATTAGAAATTTTCCTATGGGAATAAAGGTATGTATCCTGTAATTACTTATTTAATATTTCATTGCTTATAGATTAAATCGCTGAATTATAGAAGCTAATTTTCTTATGCTTTTACTTGACAGCCTTTATACAATTTAAAAACCATTAAACTCAATGGATCTCTGAATCTTGTCAACACCCCAAACTTTAAAGGTATGCCATATCTCGAGCTTCTATTTCTTGAAGATTGTACACAATTGTATAGGGTTGACCCATCAATTGAAGTGCTTGAAAGACTTGCTCTGCTGAACTTGAAAGATTGCAAGAATCTTGTGCATTTTGCTAGTGTACATGGCTTAAAATCTCTCAAAGTTTTCAATCTTTCTGGGTGCTCAAAACTGAAAAAACTACCAAATGACATGGATCATTTAGAGAGTTTGGAGGAGCTTTACGTGAATGGCACTGGAATTAGAGAACTACCTTCCTCTATTGGACAAATTGATAGACTTCGTCTGCTGAACATGAAAGATTGCAGAGATCTGGTGTTTCTTCCAAGCAGTGTGCGTAACTTAAAATCTCTCAAAGTTGTTAACTTTTCCGGTTGCTCAAAGCTTGACAAATTGCCGGATGAGTTGGGTCATGTAGAATGTTTGGAGAAGCTTGATGTGAGTGGAACTGGCATAAGAGGACTACCCTCTTCTATTGGTCTTTTAAAAAACCTCAAAGAATTATCTCTTGGTGGATGTAAAGGACAATCACCTAAATCATGGAATATCATCTTCCACTCTCTTCAGTTATTGCTAAAAAGAAGTCACATTCCCGCAGGATTGTCGTTGCCTTGTTTATCTGGTTTGACTTCATTAACCAAACTGAATCTGAGTGACTGCAATCTTTTCGAAGAAGCAATCCCCAATGACTTTGGATGCTTGTCCTCATTAACGAAATTAAATCTTAGCAGAAATAAATTCGTTAGACTACCCAAGAGCATCTGCCAACTCTCAAGACTTGAATATCTCAACTTGGAGTACTGCCAAAAGCTTCAGACATTATCAGAGCTTCCTTCTCATGTACGGGTAAAAGTTAGCAATTGCATTTCATTGTATACATTCTCCAACCCAATAGAACAATGCAATGCTCTGTCAGCAGAATGTTATAACTGTTATAAGATGGTGGAGAAGCGAAGCTTCAACAGTGTAGCACTTTCATTATTTATACGATACCTTCAGGTCTCTCTCTCTCTCTCTCTCTCTCTCTCTCTCTCTCTCTCTCTCTCTCTTAATTCTTTTAGTTAACATGGTGGTTCTCCTGTACAGGAACCTGCACCCAAAGCTAATCGTCGCTATTATTGTCGATTTAACTTTGTTGCTCCTGGAAATGAAATTCCAGAGTGGTACAGTCACCAAAGTGTGGGATCTTCGATATCTGTAGAACTGCATCCAGGTTGGTTTAGTAATAAGTGGATGGGATTTGCCTTATGTGTTGTTTTTAGGCTCAATCCCCTCCCACCTTTTTTTAGGATGGCGATTGGTTGCTCACTGAGCCTCAATGGACAAAAGTTATCGCCTAGCCCTATTCAGAGGTTTGGGGAAAAGTGGGGTCAACCTGTGTTTGATCACATTTGGTTGTTCTATGTGCACCGTGATAGATACTTTAACAATGAGTGGCAGGATATCTACTCTCAGCTAGAATTTTCATTTGTATCCCGGTACTTGAAGGCAGGAATGGATGAGCAGGTTCTGCAAGTAAACAAGTGTGGAGTCCGTATGATATATGAGGAAGATGTGGAGGAGCTTCGGCAAACATTATTAAAGCAGCAGAGCAATGCACGCATTAGTAATACCAAGCGAGGCCTTCAACAAAGTTATGATGGTGCGGCAGCAGAAGAAGAAGAACCTCATCCAAAAAGATTACAACTCAGTGCAGGACCTAGTGGAAGAGCTTGTATCGATGACCACAAACATCAATCTTTGACCACGAACCACAACGAACCCGACTTGAATGGGTTGGTTCGACTTTGATTATTCGGTTAGGCCTTATTTAAAAAGCTTTGAATCTCAAATTTCAAATTTCCACGATGCTTTATTCATATCAATCTTTCTCTTTAGTTTTGCCCTTTGCAGCTTTGCTTCTTCATTATTGGCCTTTAGAAGGTTAAAGCAACATGACAAAAACTATGATTCGAGAATTTGTATATGATTTCTGGAAGGAGGATTTATAGGATTGCATATCATGCACAGTTAATTAGGAAACTAGTAAATACAAAATATTCAATTACTCACAATAGGAAACTAAATATCCTAATTAATAAATAATAATATTAACAGCTCATGTCAACACTCTTCCTCAAGTTAGCGCATATATATCTATCATGACCAACTCTGTGAAATATTTTCCCACATACAGCTTTTGTGAGAATATCTTCTAACTGGTCTTCTAATTGAACAAACAAAAAGCGAATGATCTTCCTATCTAAGTTCTCCTTGATGAAGTGGGGATCCACCTCAACATCTTTGGCTCGGTCATGCATGTTGCATTAGATTATGAGCTATCTCTATGGCTTTCTTATTATCACAATGAAGATCCATACACTTCCTTGACTTGAAACCTAAGTCTTTCAAACGGCCCATGCGCCATTCCTCTGTATTTAGCTTCTGCACTTGATCTTGATACTACCTTCTGCTACTTACTTCGCCAAGTAACTATAAATTACCTCCAACAAATATAAAATATCGGGAAGTATATCATCTATCTAAGAGAGATCCCGCCCAATCTGCATTTGTGTATCCCTCAACACTGAGAGTATTTTTCAGATACTTTAAGATTCTATACGCTAGATTCATATGTTAACGTTCTTCACTTGGAGCATGCATAAACTGACTCGATCACCACACTTACTGCATAGGCAATGTTTGGTCTGGTGTGTGATAAGTAGACTAGCCTTCCAATAAGAAGCTAATAATGTTGTTTATTGGTGGGAACTTGATCTGTGTACTCTCCTAGCTTGTGAATCATCTCAATAAGAGTTTCAATGGACTTATATGCAAGCATTCCAGTCTCAGTCAATAAGTAAAGCACATATTTTTTTAGGGACAAAGAGATTATTCCTTTTTTTAGTTCTGGCAACTCAATGTCAAGGAAATATAACTGGTTAAGGTCTTTCATTTTAAATTCTTTGGCCAAGTATTCTTGCATAGCTTTTCTTTCTTCTAGATCATCTCCAGTAACTCCCACATCATCAATATAAATAATGAGTGCAGTCAATTTACCTTTCTTCTACTTGATGAACAGAGTGTGGTTTGTATTACTTTGTTTGTACCCAAATGCCTTCATGAATCTTCTAGTAGACTCTTCAATCTATACAATGATTTCTTCAACTTACAAATCTTTCTTATATTACAAGGTTTACACAGTTCTTCTTCCTAATCTCTATAGAGGAAGGCATTCTTCACATCAAATTGTTGCAAAGGCTTGTTCAAATTCGCAACAAGGGACGTAAGGATCTGAATATACCCCGAAAACACAATTCGCTTCCAAAAGAAATGCCTATTAATAGGACAATTCGCTTGGGATTTAGAAAAACATAACCCATTTCTGAAAACGAAGCCAGACACTTCTTTACTGAGTATATATACCTTTTAACCTCATCTTCGTCTCATAATTTAAATGTAATTTGTAGTTTTAGTATTTCCTCCATATATATACTTACAACTTATACTAGTTTTATGTTTAATTAATTCTAACAGGAATTTTGGAGCTATTGAAGCTTATAGACAAGGAGGTTCTGACTATATATGCCTTCCTTGTCTTTCATGATTCTTATTCTGCTTCAACTGTCTTGTGTGGAAAAACACATGAAAAATTTTTAATTAATGGAAAGGATGTTTGGGTGCGAAATTTTTTTGCTGACCCAATAGAAAGATTATTTCCTAAGCAACAAGAACATGAGAGATCTGTTTTCTTGGGATTCAATAAGAAGCACCCAATTCCAGAAAATGAAGTCAGAAACTTTTTCACAAGGTATACACATCAACATTATGTCGTCAAAAAAGTAATTTGATGTTTTATTAATTACTTAATATACTTGATTATAACTAATATCGGTTATGGTTTTTAATTTTGATTGGAGATTTGGAGTTGTTGAAGCTTACTTGCAAGAATCACCTAGTCATGCCATCCTTATCTTTCGTGATTCTTCTTCTATTTCTCTTGTCTTACATGGGGAGACCAAGGGAGAATTTACAATTGATTGGAATAAGTATGGGCCTATAAATATGCTCCTAACTTTAAAGATCGTGATAATAGGAGGAGGAGCCATGATTTCATAATTGGGAGGGCCAAGAAAAAAATCAAATTTCTAATTCAAAATGTCATAGAAAAACATAATGTCCATCGATGAAATTTATATTCATTACATTCGTAATTAATTGTACTAGACGATGTCTCATATTTTAAAGGTGCGTCATAATAATCCAATTATCTATACTAATAAAATTGCCTTTCTCAATATATATACAATCAATTGATTGTTCATCAACCAATCACCTATTCGACCACGTAAACAATTATTCTCAATATTGCATAATTGTCAAAAAACAGAGAAAATCAGCAAAATCCTCCAAGATTTTATTTTCGTAAATGTAGAGAAATTAATTAGATTGATAACCAAAAATCGAAAAAATGAAGAGGCTTTGGCTCTTCTCAAACCCTAGTCATCAAGGCTGCAAGTTCTGGCAATGGCGGAGGTCTCCGATATAGGCGGAGGTCTCCTCCGCACATCTCGTTGCCTATTGACAACCCTCAAGCATTGATCTCTTTCGGCGAGCACCTAACCAAATTTGAAGGGTTAAGCGTTATGCGCTAGGCTTTGCACCATAGCGATGGCGTCTCGCCGAAGTGTTTTTGTAGTCGATGATGAGATTGTTGATCTAGCGAGGTTCGACACTAGAATTCGGCACTGAGTTTGGGTTCATGGATTCGACTGCGTAGGGGGCGTCTCAAGACTCATGATGATCGAAGTGGTCGTTCGAGGACTCTTTGGTGCCGAAATTGGTGGATAACGGAACTTGGTTTGGCTATTGCTGATCTTCCATTCATACCACAATTGAGTGCATTGGCAGCGGAAGTTTCAATTATTGCTTAGAAGATTAGAGACTTTTTGTCTTTTGTAAGTACGTTTTGAATAAGTGAGTGAAATTGATGTAATGGGTGGCATTTGTAGAGTTCCTTAGTTTGCCTAACCATCAGATTTTGTTACAGACTTAGGAGTTTGATATATATGTCGTCCTGGCTTTGACAATTCCTTTGAATTGTTTGTTTCTCAAAAGAAAAAAAATATAGGGAATGAAACTTTCTCTAAACCACTAGATTTTCTTTAAATCAAAAAATATATATAATTTTCTTTAAAACAAAAAATTATATATTTTTTTCTTTTTTTGTTGAAAATATATATTTTTTTCTTTGAAACTTTAGGAAAGCTATTGAAACAAAAAATATATATAATTTTCTTTAAAAAAAAATATTTATAAAAAAGTTATTTTTTTTTGAGCAATTTTTTGAGCAATTTATAAAAAAGTTATTGAAGATGTTCTAATATATTGTTGTTTGAGGCTCCCCATTTTCCTACTGATAAACAGTGTTTCAGGCCCGAGCGAGTGAAGGCCCGCAAGGGAACAACGCGACAACACAAACGTGCGAAGAAAGCTCCCAAATATCAGAGCTAAAATTTAGCAGACAGTCAAATTGGACATTGAAATCCGCGCAAGGAAAGCTGCACAGTCACTGTGTTGAATACTTGAGTAGAATTACACTTGAGTGATCGGCCTCCACTTTCCTCTGTTTAAGTTGGTGTGCAATCTCTCTGCGTTCTCATAATCATCGATGGGAAAGTAAGTCTCTCTGACCTGTAATTTGATTCTCTAGGCTTGAACTTTGAGGGGTTAGGGTTTTACCTTTTCAGTTCTGTTCAACCTTACTGTGTAATCTAATTTAGCACTCCCCCAGCAGAGAAAAATCATAAAGCTAACGAACATGTGTTAACATATAACCTGTAATTTTGATTCTTTGTTTTGAATTTCGAAGGTTTAGGGATTTACTTTTTCAATTCTGTTTATCTACTGCATTGCCTAATTTAGCTTCACAATAAACAGAAAGAAAAATCAGAAACAGAAAGGTCAGGAAGATTATAAAACTAAGGAACAGGTGTTGTTATCCTGGAGCTGTCCGCCTCAAGGCTGGTACAAACTAAACGTGGATGGGACTGTGCATAAGAGGATAGGAGGAGGTGGTGTGATCAGAAACCAATACGGGCATTGGGTGGGAGGATTTGCAGCAAATTTCGGAAGAGGCAAAGCTATCGATGCTGAGCTTTCGGCCTTGCACAAAGGCTTGGAACTTGCTTGGACTTCTGGATGGGCCCCTCTTGAGGTAGAAACTGATTCAATAAGGGCTGTACAGTTTCTGGTGAATGAAATTGAGGTGGACCAGGATCACCCTCAGTATCACTTGATTAAAAGCTGCCAGGCTTTCCTTAATCAAAGCTGGAGATATTCTCTGCGTCATGTATACCGAGAACAGAACTGTGTAGCTGATTCTTTAGCCAAATTTGGGCTTACTATGGAGCCAGGCTGCTACTATTTTAGTGCTCCGCCGCCTCCTTGTATCTCATTGTTAGCTGAGGATCAGAGTGGGTTCACTCGACCCCGGTTTATTACTCCTAAAGCAATGCAATACAGGTGTGTTGTTGCTTAGTTTAGTTTTTTTTTTTTGGCCTTGTCCCTAGGTATCCAGAGTTAGCTTCTGAGCTAGTTTCTATTGTGTGATATTTGGTGTTATGGTGACATGTTATTTACTTTTTTATGGTTTTGGGTTTGAAGAGGAATGACGAGTCAGAGTCAGAGTCAGAAAACAGAGAAGATTCAGAAAATGGAGGAGAGTCAGAAAAGGGAGGATCTTGCATCTGTGACTTTCAGATGGAAAGTTGACAACTTCTCTGAATTGAACTTGAAGCATTACTCTGAGGTTTTCATCACCGGTGATTTCAAATGGTATTTGACTATTTTCGAGTATCTCCTACTATTTGATATGCTCAAAAGTTTTAGACTTTGTGATATGTTATAGTTTCCCCTTGGTTGGTTTGGTCAGGCGGGTCCTTATTTATCCGAGGGGGAACAACACAAACCATCTGTCGGTGTATTTGGATGTTCCAGATTCTTCAGAATTGCCTTATGGGTGGTCTAGATATGCCCAATTCAGCTTGACCATGGTTAATCAAATTAATCACAGCAAGTCAATAACAAATGGTACTTATTTTCTGTTTGTTTTGTTTTACATTTATGCCTGTGTTTTTTCTTAGTTGTCTAGTCATTTTATGGCAATGCTAATTTATTAGCTGCAATTGTGATTATTGCATCCTTTTATGGACATTGTGCTTTGATTCTGTTTCACACGGTCACACTTACTGCAAAAGAATTATTGTCTTTTATGATTACAAATCAATACCTGACTGCCTTCTTCAGTTTTTTAAACTTTTAGTTTCTACCTTGTTATCACTGATAATCTTCTGACCATAGGCTGTGAGATTTTGTTTTCTCGAATAGAGGACTAGGTGGTAAAAGAGATAGAAATATGGAATTTGTTTCTCTTGTTTGTTCTAGACATAATATTAGTTAAAGAAAGAGAGTAAATGATCTACTTGGGAGGTCCCTTTGGGAGATAATTACAGACACTTCTCTTACTTTTGTTCATCAAAAATTTTTGGGAACTGTTTTTCGTTTTCTTTGGTGTTATTTCATGTCCCCCTTGTAGGTAACACTCAAAGCAATGACAATTTCTCAGATTCTTAAGGCTTTGACTATTTCTTTTTTGTGTAATTTTTCTTCAATTCATCCAAGTAACCATACACAAGAATATATAACAGCTCTCTTTATTTTATTTTATTTTGTGTTGCTGAAAATGAACCTAATATAGTATCAGTTCACTGATTGGTTCGCAGTCTTACTTCACATTCCTTCTCTATTTGCACTAATTGTATATTGATGGTTCACATCTGTTAATAAAAACTGTTGTACGTTTTGAAATAAGCAACTTATTGACCACCTTTGACGACAGAAGCTTATTGGTATCAACTACTGTTAAAACTTGCAAATTCATTCTTCTGCAGTCACGGTTGAAGTGTTTTAATGTTGGATATCTCACGGCTTCTGCCGAACTAGTTTTACTTATTTGATTTCTTCATTACCTCGTGAAGAGATATGCTTCTTGATGAATGGTTTTGTGGTCTTGGATATCTTGATTTGCAGGCACTGTACATGTATTCAGTATTCATGAGAGTGAGTTTGGGTTCCAATCATTAGCCCCTCTAATTCTTCTCTGTGATCAAAGAAATGGGTTTATTGTGAATGATACATGTATCATTGAAGCCGAGGTTGGAGTCCGTAAGGCTGAAGCAAAGATTTTAGAAGACCAAAGTTCAGGCATTTCTGCATCAATGGAGGCTTTTTCTTTGTAGGCATGGAATTAAAAAAATAATGTAAATAAATAAACAACAACAACAACAACATCTAGGGTTTTCCTCATGAGACGTAATGTTATGCGACCAGACACTTTGGTACATGTAATCAATGTAGTACACTCGAAAAAGGCACTCCATGTCTCCATATAATATCTCCGTCCATTTGCCGTCTAATTGCCGTCAAATATGGGTCAACGTATACATCTCACACCTTTTTTCGGATTTTACCCTCATAGAATCTTCCAGCCTAATTTTGCAAGGGCAGCTTTATTAAACCAAGATCTAGGTCTCACTCACACCCCTTCTTTATCTTTAGGAGTACAAACAGAAGAACAGGCAATTGGGGCCTTTGTCATATCTTTACCCCCAAAGAATTTCTACATTCCTCGTCAAACCTGTGAGCAAGAAAGATTAGGCATACCTGAGAGTAGGGCTGTCAATGGGTTGGGTCGGGTCGTGTTGGGTTCGGGTCGTGTCAATGTTTTTATCGTGTCAAAAAGACAAACTCAAACCCAATCTATTTATTAATCGTGTCAAAAATATAAACCCAAACTCAACTCATTTATTAAACGGGTAACCGTTAACAACTCGCCTAACCCATTTAATAAATAGGTCGTGTCATGTTGAGTTCAATGACCTATTTACATCATTTAACGTGTTAACATTGTGACCCATTTAACCAAAAAAAATGCATAAAATCTTGAAAGTAATATTACATAACTTCACCGTCTTGCTATCTTCACATCACAAAAAGAAAATATAAATGCATGGATATGATTCATAAATAAAACATAAGTAGATAAATCCAATAGTAAAAAATATTGATTCCAAGTCACACAAAAAAATTCTGAGATATTCAAGTACTCCAAAATTTCCAAATTTTAATAATCAATAAAGCATAATCCATGATTAAATTTTAAATTGAATGCAAATGATCAAATCCAACTTTCAAAGTCTTAATAAATGGGTTACACGAGTTTATTTCGTGTTGGCGGGTTGACCTGCAAATGACCCGTTTTTAATCGTGCGGGTTCAATCCGCTTTATTTCGTGCGAGTTTCGAGTCGTGTTATCGGGTCGTGTCGGAATTGACAACTCTACCTGAGAGCTTGACTTGGATGAGGGTCAGTCTACCACTTGCTAGTTTCTTTTGCATTCTGAGGATAAGTTCATTTGTATTTATGAGGTCTTTCCATAAAACAACATTGTGAATGCGAAATGCGAAAACATTGTAAATACCTAAATACTTTTTGATTGTTGTTCTTTGTTGTTGAATACTGAGAATATGAGCTCATTATATAAAATTGGGCCAATTAGACATAAGGCCATTTTGGGTGGCCTTATTTTTCAAAAGGCCACCTAATATTTTTTACTGAAATAAGGCCACAGTAGCTTTAGTGTTCTTGGACAGTAACTTTATTGTGCTTGGACAGTAGCTTTATTGTTCGTGGACAGTAGTTTTATTGTTCGTGGACAGTAGCTTTATTGTTCTTGGACAGTAGCTTTATTGGTCTTTGACAGTAGCTTTATTGGTTTTTTCGTATCCAGTATTGGACAGTAGCTTTATTGTTCCTGGACAGTAGCTTTATTGTTCGTGGACAGTAGCTTTAGTGTTCTTTAACAGTAGCTTTAGTGTTCTTTGCTTTATTGTGATGTTACAGTAGCTTTATTGTGCTTCGACAGTAGCTTTATTGGTCTTTGACAGTAGCTTTATTGGTCTTTGACAGTAGCTTTATTGGTTTTTTCGTATCCAGTGGCATTTTTGTAAATAATAGCAAAAAAATGCGGTGGCATTTTTGTAAATATTGCGGTGGCATTTTTGTAAATATTAGTGGCCTTATTTCAGAAAAAAATGTTTGGTGGCTTTTTGAATAATAAGGCCACCCAAAGTGGCCTTATGGCTAATTTTTTATATAAAATTTTAGAGATTTTATCACAAATAGTACCTGAACTTATCTGCCACTATATACATAGTATCTAAACTTACATTTTGATCACAACCAGTACTTGAGCTCTTTGATTTTGTTTTAAATGGTACCTATGCTAACTTTCCGTCCATATTTCGTTAAAAATAAGGGTAATTTTGTCAATTCAATCTTTCTCAATTAATTTAGGTATCATTTGTAAAGAATTCAAAATTAAAACAAATCAATAATACGAATTAACAAAAGAAATGAAATTATTTTGATAAGAAAATAAAAGAAATTGAATCTTGCTTTCTTTTTACATTAATTTCTTAATTCTAAACCATCTTTAAAAGATGAAAAAAAAATTAAATATTTTTTCCGTTTTTGCATCCTTAGTATTTTTTTTCTCTTGATACTTTGTATATTTTTAAAAGAAGTTTTTTGTTTAAGGATAACTAAATACAATCACAATACAGAAAGTAAATAACAAGGTAAATAGCACAGGAATAGATCATCTCTTTATTAATGAATAGGTGCCTCTATATATAGAGAAACACAAAGGTACAATCCATGTCCCAATAGGACTTCTATTCAATATGTAATCCATATGCTATACTAACTAATCTAATCCTAGGTTGACAAGGCACACACAAAGTAGGTTTCCTTCAACACTCCCCCTTGTGGCGTCAACACTAGGTGGTGCTCCTCGCGTTGTCTCATTAAAAACCTTGCCAAGTAACAAAAACCCAGTGGGATAAAAATAACCTTGGTCGAAGGGAAAAAGAGTACAACACACCCTTCACATTTGGAAACTTTGCATGGACGCCAGACTCCCCCTGAAGTCTGCGTCTCCCCCTGATTTCCACAATCATGGGAGGTCAGATAACTTAAGCAAACCAATGCTTTTCACATGCTTTTCAAATGTGGAATTAGGCAGTGACTTAATAATAAGTCAGCCACATCGTCCTCAGAACGGACTTGATTCACTTTAATCTTTAAGTAACTTCTGCTATTGCTGATTATAAAAGAACTTAAGCGATATATGCTTGGTGTTGTCGGCTTTGATGAAACCTTGCCTCATCTGCTCAATGCATGCAGCATTATCCTCATAAATAGATGTAGGTTCATCAGTGGTTGACCTCAAACCACATGTACTTCTTATATGTGTATCAATGGACCTTAACCATATACACTCACGAATTGCTTCATGGAGAATAATAATCTCAACATGGTTCAAAGAAGTAGCGACAATGGTCTGCTTAGTAGACCTCTAAGATATCGCGGTGTTACCCATGGTAAAGACATAACCAGTTTGGGAACAACCTTTATATGGGTCAGAGAGATACCCAACATCAGCAAAATCCACCAAAACATCACAAAGATTTTCGGAATAATGGGCAGCAGCACTCGTGCGATCGATCGTCACATTCTGCGATCGATCGCTCGACGGCAGAAGCTCGGTACGATCGATCGTGGCATATCCTGCGATCGATCGCCCGATGGCAGTAGGCACGGGTTCCTCACCCATTGTGCCATATTTTCATGCCTCTCTGTAGGTAACGTGCCCTTTGTGCTCCATCCGGACGGTAAGTCCTCGTTCGGATGCCCGGGTCGTTCAACCGCAGCAAACATAGGTTCCTCACCTAGTTTCGACTCTCTGTAGGGATAGAACAAGCCCATATCAATCGTACCCTTCAAGTAACGAAAGATAGTCTTTATGCCAATCCAATGGCGTTGCGTGGGCGCAAAGCTAAATCTAGCTAACAAGTTAACAACAAAGGAGATATCGGGTCTTGTACACTGTGCCAAGTACAATAATGCGCTATTGCACTTTGGTATGGTACCTCAGCCTCTAAAACGTATGCACCATCATCCCTTGGGCGAAACGGACCCTTCTTGGATCTAGGCTGTGACCAATCATGGGAGTGCTAACAGAATGGACTTTATCCATATTAAATCTCCTGAGCATCCTTTCCCAAGATCTTTCATCTCAAACACGGATTTCAAGTATTCACTGGCACTTGCAAATCCGGAACTTGTTTTCACGCAGGGGCATAATTTATTGTTCACATACCCTCTTCCAATCAAGTAGTCACTTAGACGGGTATACCACATCCGTCCGGATTGTTTCAATCCATATAGTGAACGTTACAATCTTATTGCAAACGTGCTCTGTGGTCTAGAGCCACTTGACTTGGGTAGATGAAGCCCATCCGGGACCGTCATATAAATCTCCATATCTAGATCCCCTTAGAGATATGTTATGACCACATCCATAAGCTGCATGTTCAGTTTTTCGGAAACTACCACTGACAAGGTAGCAGAACGTTATGACGTCCCTTACGAGAGAGTATGTCTCATCGTAGTCGATTCCAGGGCGTTGTGAGAAGCCTTGCGCCACAAGGCGAGCTTTATATCTCGTTCTCTCACTACGCTTTCTAACAAAGACCCATTTATATCCAACAGGTTTTATTCCAGAAGGTATTGGCATAACTGGCCCAAATACCGTTCTCTTTGTTAGTGAGTCCAACTCAACCTGGATCGCATATTTCCATTTAGGCCAATAAGCTTCTACGTTGGCATTCATCAACGGAGCGAGGTTCAATATCATCATTCTCAATGAACTCTTGTGCACAAGCATATGCAAACACATCATCAATTGTGATGGAGTTTCTATCCCACGTCTCATGTACACTAGTGTAATTAATCGAGATCTCTAGGTTCCCACGGATAGGTCTTAGCGACAGGGAGTCCCCCGAAGATGTCTTTTGGACATAACCATAATCCGGAACGTTTTCATGGACGGATTTTGAGTATCAATGATAAGAGGGTTTATTTGGTGCCATCGCAGCCTGTTTCCTAGGGCGCGAATCCCTCGAACCTGGTGGCCTCCAACGCTTCCTCAGCGGAGCCACGGCCTAAGCCACATCATCACCATTACTGGCAGTGGCGCCACCAGCTGTCCCTCCCATAGGGTTAGCTGCAATAGCGGCTTTGAGTCCAAGTCCTTGTTCAGGCACTTGCATCCTTGCAGGCATGTTTGCAGCTGGTATATATGATCTAGTCACTAAGATCTAAGAAAGCGTCAGGAAGAGAATCTCTGACTTTCTGAAGATCTATAATTCTACGCATTTTCTGCAGTAGGGGGATCATTATGAGACAGAGTGGGGACAGGCCACGACAATTCCAGTCGTTCCTGTTGAACGTGTACGTTCTTATCTCCCCCTAACGACGGGAAGACTGTCTCATCGAAGTGACAAATAGATCGCCTGTCAAGGGTTCTACATAGCGGATTTTGGTTGGAGACTCAAATCCAACATAAATACTCATTCGTCTCTGAGGACCCATATTAATACGCTGTGGCGGCGTAATGGGCACATAAACAACACACCCAAATATGCGTAAGTACGATATGCTTGGCTCGTACCCAGTCACTAGCTGTAACGCGGACAAAGATTGGGTGGTGATGGGCCTCAGACGAATAAGCAAAGCTGCATGCAATACTGCGTGTCCCCAGGCAGAGAGAGAAAGATTGGTGCGCATTACCAATGTCCTCGTGACCATTTGTATTCTATTAATGGCAATCTCTGCAAAACCATTCTGGGTTTGCACATGTGAGACTAGATGCCCAACATCTATCCCATGCAGTAGTCATCGAAAGTTTTCGATGTAAACTCGCTAGCATTATCAAGCCTGATAGTTAATGGGATGATCCGGTTAGTGAGCCGGCAGGCGAATACTCTGTGCTAGGAGTTTAGCATAAGCAGCATAACGAATGAACAACATCATGACATGTGACCAGCATGTCGATGTATCAACCAACACCATAAAATACATAAATGGCCCGCTTGGTGGTTGAATATGTCCACAGATATCCACTTGGATTATCTGTAAGAATGGAAGAAGCACTTTAGAATCCTTTGCATAGGACGATCTTAGTCCTTATTTCCCTTAGGAATAAGCTTCGCATAATGAGCGTTTGGCTTTGGGAGCTTCAGAAGCATAGGAGGAATTGTCCACATCCGAGAGAGAGGATTTCGTTCTATGCGATCGATCGCAAGGGGGGTGCGATCGATCGCCCGTGCTCTCGGGTTCCTGAAACAATGCAGGATGGGACATGCGATCGATCGCAGGGTATGTGCGATCGATCGCCCGGGCTCTCTGGTTCCAGAAAACGTACAGGAAGGAACCTACGATCGATCGCAGGGGGATGCGATCGATCGTCCGAGCTCTCGGGTTTGTTAACGACGCAGCCTGGAAGGTTGCGATCGATCGCAGGTATCGTGCGATCGATCGTATGGCGTCGGACAGTGGCAAATTTGCTCTTTCTCATAACTGTCTCATCTCCTTGAATCGCTCTTCGATTCATGCTTCAATTAGCTCGAAAGAATGGATGTCCGTGCGAGGTTTTCAATACACGGATCATCATATCACGACCAGGGTGTCACAACCTGTCGTGCCAAAGCCAATATGTGTCTGAATCCAAGAGGTCATCCCGAATGACATTGTTTGATTCAATAGCTCGAATAGTGGTAATGTATAACCCACTAGAGAGACACATAAGCTTCTCTAAGATGCGCTTTCTACCGCAGTCATTAGAGCTAATGCAAAGGGATTCTTTTCCATTCTCATCATGCATCTTAGCATGGAAACCATTGGCTCTTATATCTTTAAAGCTCAACAGAGTTCTATTTCCTCTTGGAGCGTAGAGAGCATTTGTGACATCTATTAAGGTGCTATCAGGCAAGAGGAATTGGGCATATCCTCTTCCTTGCACAAGATTCGATGGTCCTGCCATCGTAGTCACAGAGGAATGTGTAGGCATCATGCCTATGACGCAATATGACATGCGTGGTTCTGCTATTTGCGAGACTTTCAAGTTCTCCAGAACTCATTCCTAAAAGCTCATCATTAAAATCGAGGCTACGAAAACAACTCAGATTTTATTAAAGATATTAGCCAAGGCTTTACACTCAAAGTTCCATCTTGATCTTAAATCAAAACTAAATCCAATGTCTTGGCAAACATGCCATATATCATCAACTTGGAAAACATGAAGACTTGAGCAAAATCAGCTTCCAAAGTCTTTAACCCTTAAACTCGACGTCTTGATCATTGCAGTTACATCTTCATATGTATTGCAAACTATGGCCCATAGATCAGACACTCCATATCATTAATAGACATCATGAAGAGGATTCTCCATTGATTGAGGTATACAGGCTCAGTACTCACGGTCCCTAGGACGGTGGCAGATTACCTTGGCCGGTGGCGGTGCTGCCATAACTAGTGGCGCAACAACGCTGACCAGCGGTGACCGGCGGTGTCCTTCTTATAGGGATAGCGGTCTTCTCTCACTCTTTTGCGGCCCTATGCTCGCATGATCGCTTATTCTTATGGCGATCACCTTCATAAGCAAATAGATTCTACGGACCAAAATGTCCGGGATCGTCCCTAGATTTAGGGTTTTGCTCGTGGCTTCCTCCCATAGGGGCGCCATCATTGTCATGCCTTTCCTCAAGGCAGAGATGGAGAAGGTGGTGAGAGATTCCTCAATCAATTGTTCATCTGTGATGATTATCCACAGAGATGCATCAAGTCTTTGATGCGGAGAATTTCCGAATTATATCCCATGACTTCTTCAAAGTCAGAGAAGCGGAGATTAGTCCATTATGCTTCTAAATTCGGAATGATGAATGTTACCACAACATTCATGAAACGCTTCTAGCGCTAACCTCTTTCATGAACTCAAACTGGAGTGCCATACCATATGGCGATTCATCAGGAAAAAATAACCTGGCATTGTACATCACAGTTTGAGGGTCTAGAGCGGTTTCTTCAAAACAACGCTCATGGATTCGAGCTAGAAGCTCTTGTGCGAATAGGTACATTAGGATATCATGAGCCCATCTCAGAATCTAATGTCCGCAGAATCCAATGGAGTAAAATCGAGTTCATTCATGTTCGACATCCAAGAATATGGAGAACAAGAATGTGGTGTGTTTCAGAGTCATTACTCCCACGAAACAATGAAGGGTAAGTTTCGGAGTTAATACTCCCACGAAACAATAGAGGGTTTCTGAGCAATATTTGCTCCCAAGAAACGTTTCCAAGGATTTTGGATTTAGGTGAAACTTTGGTGTCGTATGGTCATAACCTTAAACCTTTTCGGTAGCTCTACTCAGATATAACCAGGTAAGTTATAAGAGATGTCGGTGGAGCAAGCTCTCTTAATACCACTTATCTCAAACTCATTACCTAGACATCATACCTAAGCAGGTGAGCCTAGTTGGGAATAAGTCATGAACCATAGGTCGTTTATTCTCTACGGATTCCTCATCCGGAGGTAAATCATTCAATGAACTCCTCGTTCAAGGTCTCTTCTCTCTACGGATTCCTCATCCGGAGTATTAGCTCGAACCCCCACAGTTCGGCTCTTGAGGTCATCACCAATAGCATGATGACATTAGAGGTGCTCATGACTTACACATACCGCAAGCGATATGAAGCTCGATCACTCCCCTAATGCTTCTCATAGTTTGGCGAGTCTCGTATATTATCCCACGTTATAAGAAAGGTGGGAGGTAGAAGAAGGGAGGTTGCAAGTCCCCGGAGAAAAAGAAGGTTGAATTAAATTCAGAAAGCAGCAACGTTTATAAAAGCTTACTTGGATTCTTTTCTCGGATTATCTTGAGTACCTCTTCTTCAAAGTTATATATCAGGAGATCCAACGGTCCGAATTGGCTGAATTTTTAACTGGAGATATTAGACTCACGGAGGAAGCTCTCGTTCAAATTTCAGCTTAATCCAACGGTGAAGAAGGGAGAAAATCGCTATCGAAGTTGACTGTTCTGTGCAGGCAGATTCTTGAACTAGAGGAGATTGCACGGATGTACTATTCACGGGGTACTGTTCATCCGGTACTGTTCACGCGCACTGTTCATCGACACTGTTCATCCGGCACACCCTAGGGTTTTGGGGTTCTAGGGTTTTGGCGCTAGCAGGATGCTATGCTCAAGAGTTTTGGTTTTTTGATTCAGGGTTAGAGGTTCGTGCTGATAACGTGTTTAAGGATAACTAAATACAATCACAATACAGAAAGTAAATAACAAGGTAAATAGCACAGGAATAGATCATCTCTTTATTAATGAATAGGTGCCTCTATATATAGAGAAACACAAAGGTACAATCCATGTCCCAATAGGACTTCTATTCAATATGTAATCCATATGCTATACTAACTAATCTAATCCTAGGTTGACAAGGCACACACAAAGTAGGTTTCCTTCAACATTTTTATCATTTTTTTATAGTTTTTATTTAATTTTGATTTTTGAGTTTTATATAAAGTACTACCTGAACTAATTAAAAAGGAGTAGTTTCGTCCAATCACTCTCAGAAATGGATCATGTGCAATGCACATGTCATTTTTTTAACAAAATATCGACGGAAAGTTAGCAGCATAGGTACCATTTGAGACGAAATCAAAGAGTTCAGGTACTGATTTTGATCAAAATGTAAGTTTAAGTACCATATATATAATGAATGATAAGTTCATGTATAATTTGTGATAAAAACTCAAAATTTTATATGTGTTCTGGCAGATTCCTATCAAATTTCGATTTTTACGTAGAATCATTCCAATGATTTCATTGAAAAGTTGATTCTTAATTCGTTCAAAAAAAAAAAGAAAAGTTGATTCTTGTATTTTTTTTTTCTTTGTGGAATAGTAGGACACGCGTCATGACTTGGTCAGGAATTTGTATTCTATTCCAGCCGTCAGATGAACTTGAGCGGCCCTGATTGAATGTCATGCAAAATAATCTCCGCGCCATCACCAGCACTACTTGGCCTTGTTCACAAAAGAGGAAATAAGCCAACAGTGCCAAAACACAAAGCCATTAAAGAAACCTCCCCAAAACAGAGCAAGAAGCCAAAATGAAATTTGAAATTCACAGTGCAACTCTGCACCAGCACTGCAACAAAAGCAGCACGCACCAATGGTGGTGCGTGAAATTCAGGTCTGTAAAGGGGTGAGTTGGTATACTGTATAACTGTATTTAATACATCCACTAGAGATTGAACTACCCTTTACGGTTTAGGCATTGATCTTCACTTTCCTCTGTTTCAGTTAGGGCACCGTCTCTATTCGCTCTCTGACTTCGAGTCGTCAATGGGAAGGTACGTCTGCCTCTCTCTCTAATGGATTTGAATTTCGAAAATGGGAAGGTTTTCTACAAGAATAAATTGTACACCTGAAAATTTTATGTATTGCATTACCTTCAAAATAGTCCTCTAAGTTTATGGGTCTTCTTGTATTATCCCCAACAGCGGAACATGTAAATTTGAGGAGCAGTTGGTCTGTTCCTTGAGGTGTCCTAGCCATGGATGGTACTGTTTGAGCCCAAAATTAGAGGCGAAGAGGTACAAACTCAATGTGGTTGGGAGTTGGGAAAGTGGATCTAGGTGCATAGGAGGAGGTGGTGTGATTAGAAATGAGAGAGGAGAATGTTTAGGGGGATTTGCAGAAAATTTGGGAACTGGCAAAGTTATCGAGGCAAAGCTTTGGGCTTTATATAGAGGCTTGGAACTTGCTTGGAAATCTGGGTGGGCTCCTCTTGAGGTGGAAAGTGACTCAAATGTGGCTGTAACTCTTGTATTGAATCAAGTGGTGCACAAGAACCACCCTCTGTTTCAATTGGTTAAAAGCTGCCAGGATCTCCTTAACCAAAACTGGAGATGTTCTCTACTTCATGTATTCCAGGAACAATACAGTCTGGCTTTCTGTCTAGCAGATTTGGGGCTTTCTATGGACCTAGGCTGTCACTATTTTGATGTTCCATCTCCTCCTTGTGGCCCAATTTTGGGTGAGGGTGAGTGCAGTTTAGCTCGACCCAGGTCTGTTGCTGCTCATAAAATGAAGAATCGGGAGGCTGATAGAATGGATCAAAGGGATGCTAGACTGAAGAATCTAAAGGCACGTAAACTGATTCAGAAGGCTTGTAGAATGAAGAATCGAATAATGGAGGAGGATCATCCATCTGTGATATTCACATGGAGAATTGACACCTTCTCTGAACAGGAATTCAAGCTTTACTCAGAGCCTTTCATCGTCGGTGATTTTAAATGGTACCTTTACGTATCTTCTAGCATTCATATACTTCAAATATTCTTTTTCTTTGTGATATGTTGTGGTTTTAAACTTGTTGGTATTGTCAGGCGGATCCTTATGTATCCAAAGGGAAACAGGAAGGACTACTTGTCGGTGTATTTGGATGTTCCAGATGCTACAGCATTGCCACTTGGGTGGTTTAAATTTGCCAAATTCAGCTTAACCTTAGTTAATCAACTTCAATCCAGCAACTCAATAACAAAGGGTACATTCTTGGCTTTTCCTGTTGTTTGTATCTGTTGTCTTGAAGTTTTATGGAAATGCTTATTCATTAAAAGGAACTAGTGAATTTGTGCATCCTCTTATGGAGGACTTGCTTTGGTTTGTCACCCTTACTGCAAAAGAATGAATAACTACATGATGCAATACAATGTGCGATTGACTGCCTTCTACAAATTGTCTTATTGTTCATTTTGTTTCCATCTTTTTCATGTCGGCTGTCGCCCTTCAAGGAAATACTCAAGAAAGAATGGTTTCTCATATTCAGAAGGCATTTAGCATTGTGCTCTTTTTTGTTAGAGATAATAGTGTAAATTCACTGACTGCGTTAGCAGTCTTAATATTGTATTACATCACCTCCATTCCTTTATACTTGCAGATAGATGGTTCATTTATGTTAATGAAGCCTATTGCACTAAAATTGTTATGAAGCAATCAACTTATTGGCCACCTATGACAGCAGAAGCTTGTTGATATTGACTGTTAATACTTGAGGCATTTCCTTTATCTGCATGTCTGGTTGCTTGATTTGTATCATTTTTCCGTTACGTACTTACGTCTGATTTATCTATTGAAATCGAAAAGGATGCCCAGTAGTCATAATTTTTCAGTTAAAATTCTGTTGTTAGAAAAGTTGGCCCACATTTGTAGTATATTGTGTTTTGCTGTTTTTAGTACATTTACTTAGCTACTGATATATATGTATGAGGTCCAGTTGATAGTAAACATGCATTCACTGAAGGTAGTAGCTTTTCCTATGTATATTAGATCCATTGGAAACTAACATCATCTGTAAAAAGGTATTCATCATTGAAAGCACAAATTTGTAAATCTTACTTGAAAGTTGTAACAATTATAGACAACTATTGACCTACATTCACACTGCTATTTGTATTGGAAATCCCTTACCTGAATGCTTTGTATTTAAGTGCTTAGTCTTTATTATTATTGTTTCTTTACCTAACTAGTGACTATAATTCTTGATTAATGTTTCTTTAATGACCTTTGATATTTTGATTCGTAGACACCGTACATGTGTTCAATGCTTGTGAGAGGGAATGTGGCTTCAAATCATTAATTCCTTTGAGTCGGTTTCGTGACCATGGTAATGGTTACCTTGTGAATGATACATGTATCATTGAAGCCGAGATTGCAGTCCGTAAAGTTGATGCTAAGATTTTACAAGACCATGGAATCTCTGCAACTGTGGAGCCGTCGGGAAAGGAACAAGAGGGGGAGGGACCTTCAAATGCGCAGTCTGTGAATGTTCCGGACTCTTTAACAACAAGCAAGAGACCAAGTTGTGAACAGGTGCCTGCTAGCTACCACAATGCACCAAGTTCTGAACAAATTTGCACCGAGCTTCCTAACATTTCCATTGCCAAGGAATGTGAGGGTGTGTCCTCTACATCAGCCGATGAGCTCGTAGATTTCAGGGGTTTAGGCAAAATAGAAAAGGCTTTTGTTCCACTGTTAGATGAAATTTGTTCATGTCACTCTTCTCTCATTGAATGTCAAATGAAGCAAAGTCCCAAGTTTATCGAATGGGCATTCACAGCCTTGGGCCGAGTCCTGCATTTTTTGAAGACCAGAAAGGTTAAGGATATGACAGATGATGTCTGTGCAGACCTGGAACTTCTATGGAAGGAGCTCCAGGCCTTCAAATTTGACTTGGCTTGGCTGGAGCCTCATGTTCAAAGAGCTTTGCGTATGAATAAGTTTGTCAAAAGAGCAGGAAAAGTAAAGAGATTGAGAAAGTGTGTGGATGATTTGGAGATCGAAAAGAAGAGGCTAAGGGATAAGCTTGAGTTAGCTAGAAGAGATTTGGAAAAGGCTGAAGGTGTTGAGGAGATAGACGTGGATGATGAGCTAGGTTATGGGGGTTAGCTGTTCTCTGGAATTCTCCTTGAACACTTGAGATTGCAAATGCGTGTAAACATGGTGCGGAAGTTTCTCTAAACTTTTCAGAATTCATCCAGCCGAATGTTGGTTGTGCACCTGTGGCAAAAGTGTAGGGTTTAGGGATCTAAGCAGTCGGTTTCAGCAAAACCAATTGAGCAGCAAATGGATGTCTCAGTTGGGAGTTCTGTTAATTTGTTTATATCTAGTTGTTGTTGTTGAATGTGTGGTACATTAATGTACCGAAATATCAAGTAAATTGACTGGATACAAAATTAGACAATGTCAAACTAGTCTACCTCTGTATCGAATTAGTCTACCTCTATATCGAGTTAGTGTACTTGATGTATTGATACATTAATGTACTGTAAAACTTTTTTTGAATGTAAACACTAAATTGAAATCTATAGTTATGTTAATTTGTCGATGTGAGCACTAAATTGAATTCCATTGTTCTAGGTAAATGGTCAAAACGGCGTCGTATTTATGCGTACAACCTTAAACCCCGCTTGTTATGGTGGTGCCGAACCAAAAGGTTTTGGAGGTTTCTAAAATCCGAAAGTAAAACTGAAAAGTGAAAACCCATCTTCCTAAAACCCCCAATTATTGTTTGGACGGAAATACCCTCCGAAGTTGTGATAATCATCGCAAATTCCAAAGCATCATACTTAGTTGCACGAGGGGCATTTTCGTAAACATATAATACCACCCACAAACTTTCTTGTCACGCTGTTTTTCTTTCTCTCCAAGCACGAGTACAATTGTTGATTTCATCTTCTTCTTCTTCTTCTTCTTCTTCTTCTTCAGACACTTCTCTTCCACAAGCCCCGAGTCCCCCTCATACAATCTCTCTAAGAAAGCCCAATTTTTCATCTTCCCATTTTGCCCCTGCAATTCCTCAGCCATGTTCGTCTCTAGGGTTTTAGCTCGCGTTTCAAGGGCCGTCCCCAGGTCCACAGTATCCTTCGCTGCTCAACCAAATCATCGATTTCCAATTCTCTCCAATCAGTCGCAACCTCCGATCCACGACTTGCCGAATAAGGTGCCAAAACCCCCGTTATTTTTCTTATTTGCCTCACTAGGGTTTTGTTAGGGTTTTAGGTATTTCTGCAAATTGTACCAGTATGTCTGCTTTTCTGGATTCGATTTCGATTTTTTACTCATAAAGTGTTGTTTTTTACTATTCATTGTTTTTGTTATGAAATTTTAGGTTTTGGAGGATAATATATGGTTTTGGATTTTGTGTTATTTCTTTCTGTGGTACTATGCCAATTGGCTGTCTGGGACTTTATTGTGTTTTTTTTTTTTAGATTTCCGAATTTTTGTATGTGAATCATTATGGTAGGCTGATTTTCCTAGTGGACTTGAAAATGATCAAGTAATTTATTGATTTTGTGTACTTGGCATCAGCTAACGTTGTTTTTTTTTTTGGCTAATTATCAGCTAACATTGTTAACCAACATATTTCTCTTGCTTCAAATGATGATTGAACGTGTCTCTGCTTGGTTTAAATTTCACCAGGGACGTTTTTTTGTCGAAAACCATAATATCCATGGTTAATTTGAAGTGGGTTAGGTTTTCACCGTTATCTGTGATTGTATCCAACAGTAATAAGTTCTTTGGTTATTAGCTTTGATCTTGAATTTTGCCACTTCACTAAAAATTGTTGGATTTTTTGGCCAATTTCTAAAAAGTTGTATAAACAGAGAGTAAACAGAGAATTTAAAGATGTTCTGTTTCTCTTGAGGGTTTAGAAATCTGTTGAATGCACATTTACTCAATTAGTTTCCGATTTTGTTATTTTATTATCATTTACTCAAATAACAGTTTATTCCAAGCCAGGTGTCTCTGTTGCATCATTCAACCCCCAGTTCTTCTATCTCTCAAGTATTTGGATTCTCTTCATCTGCATCTCCGGAGCCTTCCGATACGGTTGGACTTGGAGGTGGTTTGAAGAGTGATGCTAAAGTATCTGATAGTGGGGATACAAAATTGGCTGATCAAACAAAAGAATCAGGTTCTATTCCAGATTCCCAGTCTACCAATGTTAGAAGAGGACGTACTCTGAGAGGTGGTACTAAACGAACTGCATTTTCTGATTCAGATTCAGATTCAGATTCAGATGGTGACTTGTCTATGGAGGACCTGGTGAAACTTGTTTCTGAGAAGGAAGACCTTCTGAAGCAAAAACATAAGGAAATCGAGAAAATGCAAGATAAAGTCCTCCGCAGTTATGCAGAAATGGAAAATGTCATGGATAGAACAAGGCGCGAAGCAGAGAATACGAAAAAGTTTTCCATACAGGTCCTAGTTGACTTTTTACATATTTTTTTGTGTCCCCAGATCCAAGTTATTTGTGTTTGTATTTACCTCATTCTTGTGGGACAAATGGACAATTGTTGTTTACGGTTTCAAAAAAAAAAAAAACAGGAGAGATTCTGATGTCTTACTCTGATGAGTGCTTGTTATTATGTTGCAGAATTTTGCAAAGAGTTTACTAGATGTTGCGGACAATTTGGGCAGAGCTGCTTCAGTTACTAAAGCCGGTTTCGCAAAAATTGATCAGTCCAAGGACTCTGCTGGAACTCTACCACTTCTAAAAACTCTTCTTGAAGGAGTTGAAATGACTGAGAAACAACTTTCAGAGGTAAACTTTTCTAATCAGTAATTATAATCACTCACTCATAAATCATTACTGAACAAGTTGGCCATTTCAAAGCTAAGGTAACACTTTTTAGATGCTTGTGTTTATTTGGATGTATAATAATGATTAGTGGCCTCACATGGTCAAAACATAAAATTAGATAACGACCTTTTTCATTTGTCTCATAGCTACAAATGCTCACCTATTGTGTCAGTTAGGCTCATTCTCAAAAGTTACAAATTTATATTTCACATGCCATGTTGTGGCTGGTGGTGTGTCAAGTAATGGTTTTGTTACCCGGACTGGTAATTACCTCCAATACTGTAACATTTCAATCCATCTGCTTTCAGGTATTTAAAAAGTATGGCATAGAAAAATATGATCCTACAAACGAACCATTTGATCCACATAGGCATAACGCAGTATTCCAATTATCAGATCCCTCCAAGCCTCCTGGCACTGTCGCTCAAGTTCTCAAGGTATACATCACATAATAAATTCTTTGCATGTTTTTACATATCAGAAAGAAATGTACTGTTATACTACTGCTTGGCATCAATAGTATATTTTTCTTCTAACTGTGGAATCCTTGGGGACACATACTTGGGGACGTAGTCTATGTGCTGAGATTTGAATATTCAGATGAGCATTTGGACATCTTGACATGAAGAATTTTAGAAATGCATAAGCAGTCTATTTATCTTCACTTGGATAAATACGGGAAAAAGAAATATATAAATTGAAAAGCATGATTTTGATTTTGATTTTGTCAGAAACTTGACTATATTAAAGATTAATTTCCAGATAATAGCTTTTGGCCACACTCTTTTTAGCTCTGCCTTTTGATTTTACAAAACAAGTATTTGTTTGGTTTGCATTATAGTTTATAGTGCAATAGAGAAGGACCAGTGTGAATGACAAGAACAATTGATTGCTTGCATAAATGTCACTGCCGGAAATGCCCAAAATCCCAAATAGCTTCTGCAATCTTTACATCAAATAATCCTTTCTTTTTTCTTTCTGTTCAACGAAGTGGGGTTTTAATCGAAACCTGTGGGAAGAAATTCATTTTATGGTTTGATTTACTGATCATGTCACTTGTAGCATTAAGAACATGAATAAAGACCTTCATGCATTTGTGTATTGCAGCCTGGATACATGCTTCATGATCGAGTTATTAGGCCGGCTGAAGTTGGTGTAACTCCAACAGCGGAAAACAATCCGACTGAGGAAGATGCTGGCAATTAAAGTTTTTGCTGCTAACAAATTTTACGAGGCCCTTGCAGTGTATTGAATTACATGACTAAATTTTGGCATGTGTTTGAGAAACTCGAATGAGATTTAATGTTATTCTGTGACTTCAGGTCCACCAACTTTATTTCCAGTGAACTTGTTTTTCCATGTTTTGTATCAGTTTTGAGATTGTGGATGACATCAAATATCATTAGGGCGCACCTGTGCCTTGCTTGTAAGTAGTTCTATTTCTATTCTGGCCCGATTACATGGAGCATAGCGTAGTTCATACACCGGAACGCCATCGTGAAACCGAATACCATTGCAGTACATTCTTATCCCTTCAAGTGTCTAGGAACTTATTTTATGTAAATGGTGAGCAACAATCGCACATGGAAAGTGTGCAAAAGCGAGTCAATTCCTTACGTGGAGAAGGCTTTCTCCACCTTTGTAGAGAACATACATTCTATCTTATGGCTATCATCTCCATTGTGACATAAATGTAGCCTCTTGATTAATGAAAACGATCTACAAAGTGGACGTAGCCAAACAAAATCAGACTGGGTGATCCCACCACAAATCTGTGTTATTATGTGGTTGTGATTTTGTAGTTTTGATTCTAAGTTGGCAAACCAATTTTCAACATCTACAATTTGGTGTAGGTTCAGTAGATTGAGTCAGAAGTCTTCTGCTTACTCCATTGCAAAGAGCAGAGAATTTTGATCTTATGCTCTTTCCACAATCTTCGGTTACGGTTGGAATGGTACAAGTAACCCGACCGGTAAAAATGCCTCGAGAAAGCTCTATCTTTAACTTTGATTCGAGTTGCATGACGGGAAAGGGAGGGAAAAAAAAAACATTTTGAGCGATATCAAAAGGTTTAAGAAATTTACTGTTTTAAGTGGTAATGTCAAGTCAACATAACACACTAGATGTTATGTTCCTGCATCTGTTGAAAAAACTACCTCGGACTCATGAATTGTAACCCCTTACAGAAGTGCTTCACAGCTTAAATCACTAATCATTATACAAGCGGTCAAACATCATCTGCGGTTTCATTATGCACTACCACAACATAGTAATTGGTCCTTGCTAACCCTAAAGAATCCGCAAACTAATCCTACAGCATAGTTACATACATTGAGCAGTATCAGACTAATATAGAAAACACATGACATCCACAGTGGGTCACCAAATGTTGACTTCATGTTACTACCTTACTTTCTAGGTATCTCTCTAGCTTTGTCTGCACAAATGCTACGCATTAACGCAACCAAAACCCACCTGAGCTTGCCGTTTTCATCTGAGCCTCTTTCATTTTGTTCATTAAATCAAGGTTGGCACTGTGACCTTGCAAGCCCAAATCCAAATTCAGATTGCTTATGCTTGAGGCCTGCGAGCCAGATTGATTCTTACCCAATTCCTGCAATGTAGACAAAATCTGTTTCATAACTTGCAGCATTGTAAATGATTTTACAGAATTTTAATTTATTACTGCACGAGCACCAAAGATGTTATTCACCAGATGAAAAACAGTACAAAAAGAAAATTTAATTCTCACATTTTTCTAAGCAACTATCATTGCAAATGCTGTTAGTTTTTAAAGTTCCTCATAACCTCGCATACTCCTATATAATACAGTAAATACTTGGACTTAAAGATAGCAAACTAGAAAAGTATTGAATCTTCTAATACATCAAGTGTATATATTGAAGCAAACTAGTATCAACGAATTGAACTTTATTTTCTCTTTCAGAACAGTAAAAAAGAATCCGATAGTGTGCAAGAGTTATGGTAATGAAGTTCATAAACACATGAATAGGAGCAGGGAAGTTTGACATGATACTAAAATGGTAAGTTTCAGCAGGGGGGGTAGAAGTTTCCCCTAATTCACCATTCAACTACGAGCATCTGTCAGCAATGAAGATACTGACTTCAGTCGTGGCACAGAATAATAAGACGAGTTATTCTACTATAATCGAAAAGGCTACTCACCCTACTTTTAAATAAATATATATATATATATATATATATATATATATATATTTGATTCTAACTTGACCACTTAAAAATTTATAGAAAAAATTCCCTCAAGTTGGACCAATGCCATGGCCAAATGTTGTAGTGCTATGACCCTGAGATCATAGAACTTGGTTGTACAACCAGGGCTGCCAGAGGTTGTAGCACCAGGTCACACTTGGTTTAATCTTTGAAAATTTTCAAATTTGTTAATAATGAGGACATAGAAATTTTGAAAACAAAAAAAAGGGATCCAAGTATTATTTTGGTTTCAAAATAGAATGAACCAAATAAGAACCATGAGCTATCAACCTATAAGAAGCTATGTGACAGTGACACCACCACCTCCCCCAGCCTTAAAATTTATAGGAAAGAGGAATGTAGAATCTATACCACAAACAAAAAGCACAAATGCAAATGAGTTTAATTATAGTTGAGTAGGAGTTTAAAGGTCTTACCTCAGTTTCTTGCTTCTTGACTTGATCAGTATTTGACTTCCCATTCATCTGATCACTCAGCTCTGGAGATTGGTCTGCGTCACTAGTGTTCTCCACATCCTCCATATCCTCAACCTTTTTCTCAACCGTCTTCTTCTGCTCCTCTAGCACAGCAACCTACAGAATGAATTATAAGCAATCAAAACCTGCTCATAATAGCAAAACAAAGTAATTTGTAATGGAATTGACAACACTTTTCATCCTTCAAAAAAATCATTACCCTCAAGCCTCTTTTCTACTGGAATCTCAAGACCTAAAATGCTCGAAAGCATGGTTTCAAAAAAAAAATGTTCAAAAGCATAGCTATGTCTAGAATTCGTTACTTCTATAGAATTATTTAATTCTGAAACAAATAATGATCTCAACTTAACATAAAGTTTTTACAATCAAAGTGTTTAAGGGTTAAAGCATACAACACAAAATCGTAACGGATACAATTGATACTAACTAAGAACAAGAAACTTTAAACCTAACAGATGCAATCAAAACCTAACTAACAGAGTACCAGCTCAAAGTCAAAGTGTACAGTATACAAAACTTCAAATTACAAAGACATCCACATTATTTAATTAGTTTTCACCAAACCCCCAAAACCCTCAAGTTCCATAAAACCCCAAAATACTCCAAAAATACATACACACTGATACAAACATATAGATGCATATGCATGTTGCTGGTTCACTTACAGGCGTGTAGCGAAACTTCCGGCGCGGCGGCTCCTCTGTTGCGCCGGCGGAGTTGGGTTCGGCGGTTGCGGAGTTAGTGGTGGGAGAAATTGGGGTCCAGCGGCAAAGCAGGAGGCGAGAGGTGTTGTCGTTGTTGCGGCCGTTGGATTGGGACCGAGAACTAAAGGAGGATGGTGATGGCGGCACGTGGACCCACTTCTTCTTCCACCTCCTAACTGGGCCGCTGAAAACGGTGGTTGCTGGGCCGTACCTCGACGACGCTCGGCTCAATCTCGACCCCGCTCCCTCCATTTTCCACTCTCCCCTTTCTGCTCTCAGCCTACAGAGTGAGGGAGTGAGCGACTCTTATTCAAGTACACAAGATTCTTTCTTTCTTAAAGACACGCAACGACGCCGTATGACTCAATGACAGAGCGAAACGTCGTCGTGTCGGTTTTCTTTTGTTGGATAATCCCCGTTTTGCCCTCTATCTTTGCAGCTAACTCTCTAATCTCTCTTCTGAGCTCAGTCTTTGCTCACAGTGCAAACAAAACAAGGGAGCAATGGAGCTCTGTATCAGTGCCATCAATGGTGGCTCCACAGCGGTCCTTAACTTAAACCCATCACGCTCTTCACCCTCCCTTCTTCTCCCTAAAAACCCTCTCTCTCTCCAGTTCTACAATTATCGCAGACCCCCCTCTCTTTCCCGCCAATTCCACCCTCTCCCGCTCGCAGTTTCGGCTTCTTCGTCCACCGCTATCAGCTCCGAGAAAGACCAACTTCCGGCGGACATCAGCGTTACAGAGACCCAACAACCCAATTCCAGAGTAATTTTTCTCAACTGCCAAAGTTTTATCCTCTTCTGTTTTTGTTTGGGCTAATAATTCTTAATACTCGTCTCTGTCATCTGAAATGCAGGTTAAGTTGAGCATACAAGTACCACCAGAGGTCTGCGATGACTGTTACAAAAGGGTTATAGACGAGTTCATGAAGCAAGCAAAGGTTTTCCTTCTTGTACTACATTTCTAATGCTTTTGATTTAGCTTGTCAGGAAAGAAAGTTGAATTGTAATTAGGTTTATTTATTTGGGTTTTAATGTGCTCAGGTTCCGGGATTTCGGCCTGGAAAGAGGGTGCCGGAGAGTATTCTTGTGAGTTATGTTGGAAAGAAAAGTGTTGACAAGGCTACAATTGAGTCTATTTTGAGGAGGACCCTTCCACATGCCATGTCTTCAGTATGTTTTAAGTGTAATACTAACGTTTACCTTTTGGCAAACTATAGGGTTGCTTAAATTCTTGTAATTGCGAGTTAATGTGGGCATTTGATTACTTAATAGTGTCGTCAAGTAAAGTTATTAATTTAAACTTACTAGGATGGATTAAGAGTTATAATGTTGCATCATTCTGCTGCAATTTTCTAACAAAACCCCCTTTAGGATTCTAGAGTTCCCAATTGAAGGTTGGCGTGGTTTGTTTTACAGATGACTGGCACGGCTTTGACAGACTCAGTCAGCATTCTAACCAAATTTTCTGAGCTGGAGCAGGCCTATTCTTCTCGCACTTCTCTCAGGTTCTTAAAGTAGACATGTTTCAAGTTACTTGTTCACTTATTTGATATTCATACTTAGTTCCACCTCAAAATATCATAATAAATGCATCATGTCCGGTCACATATGAGAAAGAGTAGGGATGATTTAAAAGCAATTGGATCATTTCTACCAGTATTTTTCCTCATGTCTGATTAGATGGATCATGCTCACTAGTTTGACTTGTGCTCCAGATATGATGTGATTGTTGATGTAGCACCTGAAGTGAAATGGATTCCTGAGAACGGATACAAGAATTTGAAGATTGTTGTTGAGATAGACAGTGACATAGATGCGCAAAAAGCTTCTGAACAAGAATTGAGGCGGCGTCACAAGTCCCTAGGTTCATTAAGAATTGTAACTGACAGAGGACTGCAGGTAACTAATGTTCAAGTTACTCTCGTTAGATACTTGTATGCTCTCCCTTTTTTCTTTTTTTCTTTGGGTAATGTTCGTGATTGGGAAATTTCACTTGTTTGCATGTTCATGTGATATGCACTCTAAAAGGACTACTCCTGGACTAAATTTGTCCAAGACTGCATGAAAACAGTTAGATTAGCATCTGTTGCTAAACTTTCTTTGTGGAATTCATGTCAGACATTAATTGATACTCGGAAGCTGATCATGCGATATAAAAAAATTCAGTTAATAATTCTTGTGTGTGTCAGTTACATATTACTTTACAGTGAAAGGTTGGGCTTGTAGGGATTTGTTGTGATGATTAAATCTTCAAATGATATTCCGTTGAATTTTCGGGCTTTTCGCAACTATGTTTTTCAATTAGAAAGTCCTTGCATTAGAAAATCTTCTCCTTCGCGTTGTATTATGTTTGTTAACCTACAAAGTTGAGGGCCCTACAGGTTGGCGATCTTGTGGTCCTTGATATATCTGCAACAACAATAGATAAAGAAAAATCAATTGTTCAAAATATTCCATCTGCAGAGAGTAAAGGTTTGTCAAGCTTCTTATGTTTCTACCCTTCTGTTAATGATGAATTACTCTTGCATATGATCTCTCAACTCTATTTTCTATCTGCAGGTTATCATTTTGATACAGAAGATGGTGATAAACTAATTCCCGGTTTCCTCGATTCGATAATTGGAATTCAACCAGGTGAAACAAGGTCCTTTCCACTTGTATTTCCTGAATCATGGGCACAGGAAAATCTCCGCGGAATTCATGCTCAATTCAATGTGAGTGCTTTTCTGTATTGAGGACCTCCACTTTGTCTACCAAAAGAACATCATAAGAAACAATAGGCATCTGCATCTCTATAAGAAAGAACTTATCACTATTTTCTTCTTTTACTGTTTAACTGGGCTCAGTTTAACGGCAATACGATTATTATCAATAGTTGAAGTTTAAGCTAGTTTTATCATTATTTTATATATTTTTCGTCTGGATTTCTGTCCAAAAGAATGTACTGATTTCTTAATTCTTCTTAAATTTTGATGAGTTTGGAAAAAGTATGGTAATGTCTTACTCTTATTATACTTGAAATTCCCCTCATTTAATTGCCACCACTCAGGTACCCAGTCCATATGCAACTCTTTTGAAGTTTTTTTACTTTTCTTTTAGGCTACACAATTATCTAGAGCTGCTGTCTTATACATCAAAGATACTGAATAAATAAAACTTTTTTTTTTCTTCTTTTGGGTCTCCTTTAGGTTGAATGCAAAGAATTATTTTTCAGAGATTTACCTGAATTGGATGACTCCCTTGCTACTAGGCTTCTTCCTGGATGCACCACCCTGAAACAGGTGGGGCCTGTATGAACATTTAAATACTCTCTCTGGACCTGCTACTTCAAATTGTACTTTGTTTAAATATAAATGAAATTTGCTGCACATCGGTAGGTGAAGGAATCACTGTTGCAAAGATGCCAGGAAGTGGAGCAAACAGCTAGAGAACAAGCAGCAGATAATGCCATTCTAGATCAGCTTTGCAAGGTGCTTTTAATTTCTAAAAAAATCATTAGTAAGATTATATTCAATTTTTGAAACCTTTTGTTGGTGTTTACCATTTCAACAAGGCAGTGCATGGTTGCCCTTTTCATCTGTCGTCACAGATGCATGCACCATTTTTGTTGCATGAACTTTCAATGAAGTTTTTGTCGATTGTGCTTAGCACAACATTTGCATTAGCACCATTGTAGCTAGAGTGTTTGATATACGCATAAGCACAATGCTTAAGTTGACTGGAGTAGGCCCTAAAGATTTGACAAGTCAGTAGACTGTTGAGCACAGTATGTTTTGTAACGTGGTGGATATGCGCAGTGTACCTTGTGCCGTTCTTCGTCGTAGCTTTTTGTTTTTTGTTGGCCATTTTAACGTACATTCAGCAGACACATTCTAGTATCCCGATGCGGTTTGCTTGCTTATTGTTAAAATTTTGTTTATAAATAAATTACTTGGCCCAAGTAAATTAAGTCACATGTTTGAACAAAACTTGATTGCTTTATAATGACTTTTAGATCAAAATTAAAGTCCAGCTTGTGAAAAAATTTCAAAATCAAGGCATAATTTTCTTCAAAACCCAAATAATTATCTCAAGTTCCACAAAGTATTGAGTTTATGTGGAACAAGGTTTGTTGGTAGCTAGCTTTTGGTTGGTAAATAAATTCAGACAGTTAATGCAGTATTTTTTTATTTACTTCTTTTAGAACACACGAAAAAATTGATGCACATACAAAAAGAAACTAATTTCATCAGAAACAGATATGGCCAAGAAATTCCTCCTGGTTTCCATATAGAAAAGTTAGAACAGAAAATGTAAAATCCTCTAAATAGTCTAAAACAACATAACAGTAAACAAAATCCTTAAATCTGTCAAATCAGAACCATACATTCAAAAACTAAAACGGGAGACTTAGGTGTTGTTGCCCTGGTGTAGATCTGCTGGCTCACATGAGCAGTGACCATCTTGATCGAGCCACGAGCCATCAAATCCTTGGTTGCACTCCTTTTGCTTTCCTTTGCTCTACTTCTTATTCTTCTGCTTCTCTCCTCCATACTTGGCGGGCTTCGACGAAGCTGGGGCAGCCTTTTCCTTCTTCAGAGCCATTGAAGAATTTTCTCTCAAACTCTCAGACTATTCTCTCTTGCTCTCTGTTCTGTTGGTGTCTATATGTCTATTGCTGCACCACTACGTCCTATTTATAGGACTCATGCTTCTTAATATTTGAATAGGCAAAGAAAGCCAACACCAATTAGGATTAGGTGTTGTAAAGCAAGAAGTAGAAAAGTTGGTACCAAGACATTTTAAGTGTCAGACCTGATGGCATGTCGAAATTTCAAATTTTTGTCCTGTTACAGGAAACTTCTTCTTTTGCAATAATTGTGTGTTGTTGCTTTCAGATGGTAGAGGTTGATATTCCTCAATCCTTGTTTGAGGAACAAGGTAGGCAGCTTTATGGAGCCAGACTTTTAGAGATACAGGTAGTAGTCACAATATACTTTTATTTGGTTGTGGTTTGAATTGTGCATGTATGAGTGTGCATGAATTTGTTTGCGTTTATCTGTTGTAATCTTTTATCTTTTGGTTGTCATGTTTGTGCAGGCAAACATAAAATTAAATGACGAGCAATTGGCTTCACTGTCAAGTAAGAAAGCTGTAGATGAGTACCTCCTAAACCAGAAGGAGAATATAACAAATATGATAAAACAGAGTATGGCTGTCGGAGACATATTTAAACGTGAAAATTTGCAGGTATTTAAATCTGTATAAACAGATTAACTATCACTAAGACTTTATGTGTGGACTCTTTTTGTATTATTTTCTTCTTGGTAGCACGAGCTTTTGAAAATAACTGTTATTACATATCTAACTGCAAACCTATTACTTGTTCACAAATAAAATGTAGTTTGGTGCTTTTGCAGTTTTCAACAGAGGACCTTGTGAAAGAGGTCGAAAATTCCATTGCTGAATTCAAACGTCAAAAGCAGGATTATGATGAGGAACGTGTTAAGGGACAGGTTAGCATATGCCACCCTTCCCTTCAATTGCCTTGAAACAGTCTAGCTTATGAATTATATTTTGATGACATTGTTGTTTTCAAAGAAAAAGTAAAAAGATAGAACTATAGAAGGGAGAGATAGAGAAGAAATAAGATTCTGAGAAGGGATGACTGGATGAGAGAACGAGAAGAAAGGATACATGTAAAATTAAAACTTAAATCTATTTTATCTCGTTTTTAATTTTTATGTACAAATCATTCTATGGATGTTCTTTTCTTTCTAGACATATTGCTTCTCTACCTTTATTTCTCAATATCATAAACTTTACCAAATGGACCATAAAATGTTCTTCAAAGTTTTCCATCTTCTTTGTTACATTGGAAGGGGTCAAACCCTTCACCTAAGCCTAATTGAACCCAATTTTCCAGTCTGTCCCACCACTTGGACTAACCCGAGGCCTTGCTTTTCGTTATTTCGGTCTAAGGATTTGTTCTTCAATGTTTCGCTTTTGCCAACTTTGTCTTCAATATCTTTTACTAGGAACAGTCTTTCATTATTGTTTTTTTACAAGTGACAATCATATAGCGTCTCTTCCAAAATTTGTGCAGGTTCAAGAAATTTTAGAGGGAGCAAAGGTGCTTGAATGGTTAAGAGAGCAAACAGAGATTCAGTACATAACCAGATGACCGAGAGGGGAAAGCTTGTCTGCGTCCATGTGGTAGGTTCCAAAGTTTTGGGGACGATGGTGCTGGAGGCTACTCATATGTTAAGTGAGGTTTCTTAAGAGCTGACACGGTTAGAAGCATGCCTTAATTTTCCTGGTCTCTTGGGTTTAGAGCCTTTTGATTGAAGGTTTTGATTGTCTGATAAGTGCTATGTTATCAAGAAACAATTTTTGTAAATTCACTCCTATTCAATATAGAATGTCTGGTTTTAAAGTTCTCAACTGATATCCACCCAGAAAATATCACAATGAGCAACTGCAGAAAATTGTATATGATATCTGCTATCCTCCATGCAGCTGCAAGGTGTATATAATTGAGAACACACTCAATTCAATCAATTTTCGTTGACTTTTTCGAATAATCGACCCGTTTGCCAAGCAGAGTCTTTTCTTTTCATTGGGAAAGAGATAAGAGCCAGCCACGTCTTTCGGACAGGGGGTTTAGCGGTTGCAATGTTCACCATTGTTTGTCTACTTCCATAGTTACCACATGAGTTACGTATGAGATACGTTAAATACACTATAATTTTCCCTCTCTCATGCATAATAAAATTACAATCTTAGACCTCAAGGTCACCAAAACCAATGAAAGATAGAATATAATTACTCTTCATAAATTGGCCTTTAGCTTTGAGAATGACCCTTCTTATAGTTTTATGTATTACCAAACCTCTTGCCTTGAAGGTCAAAATCAGTTGCCTATTTATAACTAGGCATGAGGATGACAGCAACGTGGTTTCACTTATTGATCTCTTATCAAGCTTTGGCTTGGTTTGGACCAACTATACATGTTACAGTCATTAATGAAATTTCCCAGTCAAATATATGCATCAACTACTTTGTGATAAACAAATGTACGTAGCAATAAATATGAAACACCAAATGTTGAAGGAAATCCTCCATCCCCAGCAACTCTAAACAAATCTGGACATTGTGTTTAATTAATTACTGGAGAGTGGAGGCCATTACTTTCATGAATGAGACTCACAACAACGGCCTCTGAATGTAACATCAATGGTGGTCATTTCCTTTTTATTGATCCGAAACGTGGAAACTAGGTCACGGGGCAACCATTGAAGCCCCACCCCTAACAAGAATGTCTCGTTATCCATCCAATAGTTATTCTGGTTCTAATATGGACCAAGAAAACTTCGCTCATCTTTTTCACCGCTAGAGCACTAGGTGAAATCTTTGGTGTCCATTTGTTCATCTAAACCCAAAAAAAAATATTAGGGTTAATTTCATTTTAACTCCTTTTTAACTCCTTCAAGCTTGCACCCAAAATCATTTGTAATTTCATCACATATGTCTTTGTACATTTAATCAATTATACCTAATTGTTAACTTATCCGTTATTTCTTTTTGTTAATTGCTGACGTGACACACATGTTTGATGACGTAGCTCTGACGTGACACACCGCCACGTCAACAATTAACAGAAAATTTTAACCGATAAGTTAGCAACTGGCTATGATTGATTAAATTGGAAATGATAGGGGCACAAATAATTTAAGATGTAAAACTCAAAGAAGTAAAATAAAATTAACCCAAAAAATTATTAGATTGACTCAATGTTAAGAGCATATTTAGCAGACTCTTTATTTTAACTTTTTAGCTATATTAGAGAGTATGATTAGCTTTTCAGTGGTTCTCTACTTTAGCTTTAAGCTATATGGCTATTTAATATAGAGACAGCGAGATGAGTCTCTATATTATTTTTGTTAATTTAAAACATTCATTTTTAGTTGTTTTGTGTAATTATTAAATACACTTAAATTATTTTTTATTCATTAAAAAAAATGATATAAATTCAATATTAACTAAAGTAGAGAGCATTAGTGTAAATGTATTATCAAACTGACTAGCCAAAATAGTTTTTTAGTTACTTTAGCTAAAATTTGGTTTAAAAATATCTAGTATTGCTAAATATGCTCTAACATCATTGCATGAGAATTTACTAAAAATGGACATGTTATATTGTTGGTGAACAAAAATGACTTTTTTTTCATAACATTAACATAAATGATCATTTTGGCATGCAAAATGTCCAAATTGTCCTTCATTTATGAATTTATTGCAAGATTTCGTAATGAAATTTAATCCATTAAAATAGAGTTTCATAATGTTTTGTAAACTTTCGCAGTATTTAGTAACCATTCACAATGTTTTGTAAAAGAAAGATGGTTTGGACAATTTACGTGACAAAAGGGCCGGTCACTTAGGAAAGGAGATCATTTTTGTTTACTAATTAGTGATATTACAAGGATCAAAGTGACACAAAAAATTACATTGTTAAAACTCAAATCTACTTTAAAAAAATTTCACAAGTACCCAATCTTGCCCCCCGTGTCTGTCAATCCTATAAACAACTACTGTTTAGGTGGTACCTAAAAATGTAATTTTCTTAGCATTCTTGAGGTTTAACATTAAGTATGTTTAACTAGTACGTCTTCCCGTGCCCCGCGCACTACTAGCTAGCTTAGGTAGTCTTGTGGACTTTCTGGTTGATGAGACTGAAAGCATAGAAATAATAGTAGAAGAGTCCAAATAAGAGCACATGAAAGTTTTTGTCATGTACAAATCACCCAAACAAGTCCCATACATTCCCTGTCTAGCTCACATGAAGCAAACCCTACAAAGCTCATTTGTATTTGGCCCAATCATCATTGATTTTCATGCATCACCTATGGCTTCAAGCTAAATACTTTCCAAATTTTAGTCAAACGTAACCTTGATTTTCAATTTATTTTTAAACAAGCCACATTAATTTATTAAGCAACTAAAGGAACCAAACCCTTTGGAAGGAGAGAATTCTGTTTGTCCGGAGCAATTCTATTTGTCCATGAAATATTTAATATTGCTTAACTATTTCTTTATGTATTTAATATTATTTCATAGACCAACATAATTGCTCCGGACCACCATAAAGGTATGATCCGGGTGCACCCAATAATTTCTCTTGGAAGAAAATATTTTGTCGAAATTGATTTGGATATACCCATTTAATTATTATTATTATTTGTTACGTAGGGTAGTGTCACAATTGAAACTGCTCATAAACTAAAAATCGTTTAGTCATCTTTCTATATCAAAACAAACGAACAATTTCAGCATAAAATGTCATGCTAATTATTACCTATGTTGTGTGTTTCTTTGATACAGTTGAATGACTAAATAACCTATAATTTGGCTGATTGTTGCAAGGCTAATCTTTAGAGGGACTATTTTAAAACAAAAAATGCATGGTTCAAATTATCACACTAAGGTGTCGGATGTATAAAAATAAAACAGAGTTTGGAGAGGTGTACCCAAATTAATTTGGACAAGAATTAATATTGTTCTGCCTGGAATAAAATTGTTGTGTTTTGATCAAATCAAAGCTCGAGCCGTTGTATGGTAATTCAAAATAATACATGCGGAACTAAATATGATTAATCATATTAATGTGTTTTTGTATTGGTTATTGTTTCGATGCATACATACTTCATGTTATCTCACCCTAATATTTAAAATTACAAAGAATGTTGTTTAGGGTTACCAATCTTTATACTCAACCAAAGGTTCGTTAATTTCTCAATATGTTGAAATCGATTCTTGGTGAGACTCTCAAGTGTTAGCATTCTACGAATATCCACACGAATGATCTCGAATGTTAATGGTGATAGCGATGTCTTCTCCTTTTACCTTCAAACCACATTTAAATATAATTAGAATCACATTTAAATATAACTTCAAGAGATTTGCTTCAAGAGTGAGTGATGACCAGCAGCATATCATCTTAATTAATAACATTGAATTTGACTCTATTATTCATTGACGGATCAAATTGGAATTAAGTAGTGATCGAGTTTGTTTTATATTTTCTTTTCTTGTTTAAAAGAAAAAAAAATTTGTGACTTGCATGTAGACTGCAGATGGATTAAGATGAGAGGCCTGTTGGATTAGGTTCGTAATTTTTTTTTTTATGAGAATTACATTCGTGATTGACACCTATATTTTTCCTTTTCTTCTTCTCATGACTCTTGTCACAAATAAAATGTCTTTCTTCCTTTACTCAATCAAAAAAATGCCACACTTGTCTTTTTAATGAATGCAAGGCTTTGTTTGAACGTACGTGGAATGCTAGTTTAGAGGTTTAAGCCTCTCTCGATCCAAATATTTTTGATTTAACGTGTGAGAAATTAAAGTCAAAATTATTCCGATAGGAAAAACAATGAGAGCAGCGCTCTCACCAAACCCTAGCCGACTTTGGGCAAGGTTTCATTGCATTTAGTTGTTTTGCTTTCTTAGGATTAGTTTGCTTTTTTATTTGGAAGACGTACATAGATCTAACAGTATATTTGGGACACCGATAATTAAAACGGATAAAGAGTGAGACCGTTTTTGTAAGGAGACAAGATGATGGCGGGGGACCATAGTTGGGACGCTGACATTAGGGAAGGAGCTGCAATGAACCTCCATGATCATGCCCGCAAGTGCTAGAAACGATCGACCTTGACCTTGACGACAATCGTAATTCTCTCATTTGGACCTCATTTCGAATCACTTAACTGAGAAAAATAATTTTAATTTTAGGTCATTTCATTTATCTTATTAACGATGTTACATTTTCTGAAAACTAATAATAAAACAAATTTTCTCAGTAATTAAACGTTCATTAATCAAATTGTTAAGTCTATATAAACTACTAACTCCCAAATAATTGCCCAAATTTAGGAGGGCATCTGATGTGTCATTTCCAATTTCGGCTATCTAATCCTCATTGACCATTGACCATCTCAAACCCAGACAAATAACCAGTCAAACCTTCAACACAGTGTTATATTCGTAAATAACCACTAAAACACAGGCAAATACAGACTCAAGATTTTCTAACAATCTGATTATGGTATAAGAGGGCCCCACCTTCATCTGCACTCTGTTTTTTAATCTTCTCTGTCCTTGCCTTGCTTCTCTCACTAGTCTTAGTGATTCACTGAGGAAGACGCACTCACTCTCTTTTAGATCTGAAACCCACAAGCCCAGAAACCCTTGCCTCCAAGGACGATCCGGTGAGCATTTTCTCTGCTACCTACCCTCTCAGCTTTTCTGTTTCTTCGATTTTGTATTGCGCGCTTTCTGTTTGGTTCTGGGCTTGTACTAGTTTTTCAGGAGGGATCTGGGTTTTCTCAAACTTTCTTGTTCTTGATCGAATGCGGGGTTTAAGGGGTGCGATTGATAATGCATTTTCTGTGCCTTTTTGTGTTCACTGTTGAGCTTACTTCAATGCGATTATGTAGTGGATTTTGTGTTGTGGCTGAGCTTGGGACTTTTCTTCTTCGATGTTTGATTCTTGGTTATCGGGGTTTTAATTTTGGATTCACTGCTTTCATTTGGTTAATTGGGATTTGGGGAAGTTAGTGCTTTGTTTGGGGGAGGAGAAAATGTGGGGTAAAAGAGTTCTTTGAGACTTGGATAGAATCTTGATTTACTCACGTTGAACTAACTATGTGTTTTTGAAGCTTTGACTTGGCACTGATTATATGTTTTGTGTTTTTTGGCCAATAAATTATAATATGTTTATAGTCGGTAGTATGATATGATTTGAGTGATCTGTGCTTGGAATTTCAACGTCATTTGTTTGCAAAATGTAATTCTGGATTGGAGGTTTGGTGATCGGCGGATGTGATTTCCAGAACCCAGAAAAAATATAGAGGGCATATCTGTATTTATGTTTAGTGACACCGTATTTGCACCACTATATTTTTTGCTTCTGTTTATGGCATTTGATTCTGAAAGTCCAAGTGATGGATGAGCTGTTTATTTTCTCTTCTGATGTACTTGAGCCTTTTTGGTGATTAGTTATCCGGCGTCTTATATGATTGATGTTGACAGGTGTTTATGCACTGCTTGTTTGGTCAGGTTGTTTCTCTTGCTGTTCGATAAGGTACCTTTTCTTCGTGTTTGTCTTGTATATTTTTCACTTCAGAATATATACAAATATTACACACACACACACACACACACACACACACACACACACACACACATATATATCATAACATCACATAAAGCTCACTGACTGGCATTTGAACATTTTTATGAAGCAGCTTAGATTTCCACAAAAATGGTTGTCACGGATGCTAAAATCCCTCTTGTTGGAGAAACCACCTGCGGTTCTTTACTGCAGAAATTGCAGGTGACGTATATTTTTCACCTTTGATTGGCTGTCTGTCTTTTCCGCATAATTTGTATGTACTTGGGGAATTGTCCATTGAACCAATCCACAATTTACTACAGGAAATTTGGGACGAAGTTGGCGAGAGTGATGAGCAACGTGACAGAATGCTTCTTCAATTGGAGCAGGAGTGTCTGGATGTATACAAGAGAAAGGTTGAGCTGGCAACAAAGTCAAGGGCACAGCTTCTTCAGGCATTGTCCGATGGCAAACTTGAACTTTCCAGTCTTCTGTCTGCTCTTGGAGAGAAAAGTTCTGTTGGAGTTGTGAGTATATTTTCTTCATATGTTCTGTTCATTTGTTATTGGATATTGGTGCATTTCAAAATTACTATCTGAGTGTATCACGGGTATTGATCCTGTTAATGTGGCTACAGCCTGAGAAGACTTCTGGAACAATCAAGGAACAGCTTGCGGCTATAGCGCCAGCACTGGAACAGTTGTGGAAACAAAAAGAAGAGAGAGTAAAGGAGTTTTCTGATGTACAATCACAGATTCAAAAGATTTGTGGAGAAATTGCTGGGAACTTGAATCTCAGCGAGACTCCTGCTGTTGACGAGTCCGATCTGTCCCTGAAAAAGTTAGATGAATATCAATCCGAACTTCAAGATCTTCAAAAGGAAAAGGTAAATATATAATGGTTACCTAAAGACAAAATAGACTATTACAGTTATCGATTAGTAGCCTGCAATAAGTTGCAAATGTTAATTTGCCCATTCTATCTGTCAGAGTGAAAGACTGCACAAGGTGCTTGAATTTGTGAGTACAGTGCATGATCTTTGTGCTGTACTTGGAATAGACTTCTACAGTACTGTTACAGAGGTTCATCCCAGCTTAAACGACTCAACTGGTGTGCAATCCAAAAGCATTAGCAATGACACTCTATCCAGGCTGGCTAAGACAGTCTTAGCACTAAATGAAGATAAGAAGCAGAGGCTGCATAAGGTATTCTTTTCATTCTTTATGCTTTTATGAAAAAAAGATATTACATTTCAATCCATGAATTAAGTTTCACAGTATGTATCTTTTCTCTGCAGCTCCAAGAGTCAGCAGCACAGCTAATTGATCTTTGGAATCTGATGGATACCCCAGAAGAGGAAAGGAAACTATTTGACCATGTTACCTGTAACATATCAGCTCCAGTAGATGAAGTTACTGTTCCTGGGGCTCTAGCGTCAGATCTGATTGAGCAGGTATATGAAGCATATGGTGTTCAATGGTTGGTTAGAACAATTTATGATGGCTAACTCATTTTATCAATTTTTGTTGTCAAGACTGAGGTCGAAGTTGACAGGCTTGATCAGCTGAAAGCAAGCAGGATGAAGGAAATTGCGTTCAAGAAGCAAACGGAGCTTGAAGAGATTTTTGCTCGAGCACACATAGAAATAGATACAGAAGTTGCCAGAGAAAAGATTATGGAACTCATTGATTCTGGTAGCGTCGAGCCTACTGAATTACTGGCTGACATGGATGATCAGATAGCAAAAGCGAAGGATGAAGCTCTCAGCAGGAAGGACATATTGGACAAAGTTGAGAAATGGATGTCAGCCTGTGAAGAGGAGAGTTGGCTTGAGGACTACAATCGTGTAAGTAAACCCTTGCTTTAAATCATTATACCTGAGTGTCCGAGTGTTGGGGGTAGGCTCATGGACTAGAACCACCATGATAAGAAACTCTCCCAGTGCTGCTCTGTAATTATTGGCCCCCACCTTTACATCCAGAAACATGACCTCACATTGGTTCGATTTAGCAATCCGCATAGCTTTAGAGTGGCTGAAATAGTTTCTAGATAATGCTGTTAGCCTGACCTTTGTTTGGCAAATACAATTTGAATTGTGTAGTTGTGTGCATATATTGTGAAAAAAGTTAGAAATTTTTTTTTGGTTGATAAATAGGGTAGCCTTGTGCTCCCCATCCTTGATAAATTGGGTAAAAATTTATTTTGGTAAAGGGAGAGGTATTCTTATAAGTATTGTCATTAAACAGTTACTAGAATAAAGCTGCTTGGTGGATCTGCTAAAAGTCTTTTCTACCCATCTAACCACCTGCCAAACTATAGTTGAGCATACAGGCAAAAGTATTCGTCTCATTGCTGGCAGTTAGAGCAACCATACAAGCCTATTAGACTAGAAATTGGTCTAAGATATTGTACTTAAAGGATGGATTGCAATGCATGTGACTTAGCATCTATGCCACCCACTTTAATTTTGCAGTTTTTCATATTAAAGTTTTCCAGCTTAGGAGTTTCATCCTCACAAACATTGTCATACTGAAACAGGATGAAAACAGGTATAATGCAAGTAGAGGTGCACACCTAAACCTCAAGCGTGCGGAGAAAGCACGTATTCTGGTTAACAAAATTCCAGGTACGTGTAGAATTAGCCAATTAGGGGTTAAAGCAGTTAAGAAGACTGTGTATCATACAGATGCAGAGTTGATAGAAAGTGATTTATGCATGACGAAAGAAAAAATAAATTTGTGCCTAATAAAAGACAATGCATGATAAGCATGTGTAAATTATGTGGGGCCTGTATATGCACATGATACAAGAAATTTAAGCAGTTTAAAGGTGCCAATTAGCACTCCTGGACTTGCATATGTACCATTAGTTTCAACATTTCTTATTTATTCAGTTTCTTGGCAATGTAGCTCTTGTTGACTCATTGGTAGCCAAAACTCGTGTGTGGGAGGAAGAACGTGGCATATCATTTACTTATGATGGTGTTCCCCTCCTGGCTATGCTGGATGAGTATGCTATGCTCAGGCATGAAAGAGAAGAAGAGAAGCGGAGGCTGAGAGTAAGTTTAATTGAATTGATATGAGTTGCTTGACATGAACTGAATCTATTTTACTAGTCCTGCACTTCGTTTTGGATCTACATCATCTGATTCTTTGTCATCTTGCATTAAATGGTAATATAACGAGTGGATTTTGCAGGATCAGAAGAAGTTCCAAGAGCTACAACACACAGAACAAGAAAGCGTATTTGGTTCAAAGCCTAGCCCTAGCCCTGCTCGACCAGTTGGCACAAAGAAGGTAGTAGGTCCTCGTGCAAATGGTGGCCCCAATGGAACTCCCAGACGACTATCACTTAATGCTCATCAAAATGGAAGCAGGTCTGCAGTGAAAGATGCAAAGAGGGATCCTAGGCCTGTTGCTCCTATGAACTATGTTGAAGTATCGAAAGAGGATGCTGCGTCCCACGTTTCGGGAACCGGTTCTGGCAGTGACCCAGTTCCAGCTTCACCGTAATAATAACAGAGATCATATTTGTAGGTTACATCTCTCTGAAATTTAGTGTTGTGACTAGTTACTGCTCTAGGGATATAATGTATGAAACAGTGAGGGTAAGTTGGAGAGTGAACTATCTGTACCTGTGTATGTTGTATTGGCATTTGGAGGCTTTCTAAATACATGTTGCTTTCTCTGTTCAAGTTTTGATATAGTGTAGCAAGCAGGAGGCCTGTTCCGGGAGCTATTCAGTGTTGGCAATAAAAATTCTGCCTCAATATTCTGGTCAAGTGGTCACTAGACTTGTATTTCAGTTACTGGTATCAGTCTTGTTTCTTTTATTGTTTTGCTTTGTGTGACCGCAAATCCATATTAATATCTGATATGGGTTTTCCTCTCTCAGGGAAAACATAGAAGCATAGGAACTCGATGATCTTCGCAGATAAAATCCCAATCCTATTTCTACCACATTCCTTTCCTTCTCCCAATAATGTTCATTCTCACTTGCAAGGTTCAACTGATACCTATAAATGATGTTGCAAATCTTTTTCCACAGGCACTTGAATTTTGGGTTATGCCCTTGTTCCAACATTTAATTGTAGGTATGATTGTGAAGGAAGCCTTAGAAATCTTGCAAGGGAAAAATATACGTGGAATCAATTTGAAGATAAATTTTAATTGGTCGCAGATAACGTCATTTATAGCGTCATTTGTGCGTTTATGCTTCGGCATCTGCTGATCTGCAGACTATTTTTAGATACATAAGATAGTTCCTCATGTCCTACATGGCATCAAAGCAAGCTAAAACATGTGTTTCATGAAACGAAATTAACTGCCGGCCATTGTAGTATAGCTACTATTGTCCATAATGCAAGGATTAGCGAACTTGAAATTTCGAGTATAGGAGCAACCGAGCAAGTGCTCTAAATCACTAGAGCTACAATGCACACGTATAACCTATCGTCTAAAATTTGACTCTTGTGTCTTCAGCTGCTTTAATTTAGGAGCCGACTTTGGCCATTGTCTTAGGAAAAAGGGTTGGTGTGATAGGAAATTATCTTAAACTTTAAAAGGAAACTGACAGATCTTTCATTTTCAGCTCCTATAGGGACAACGACCTGATGGATATAGATGTAAACAAGGCAACAATATATATGCTAATTTTAATGAAGTTGATGGCTCTAAACTAAAATGTGCATTGAGATAGAACTATTAGTAGCTACAGAGCATCAGAATTTGAATATTGTCAATATGCTTATGAATATTGCTAAGTACTTTCAGTGTATGCAAGGAGAAGATCGCTTTGTTTGTCCTAAATAATCGATCAGATGGTTTGTCACTGTCTTTGCTAAAAATGTATCTAACAATAAACAGAACCCTGTTTGCTAGTGATGGATTTGTATCTATCAACAGAGTTACCAAGTAAATGTTGTCTTGGTGAAAAGGTGGATAATCCAGAGTCTCTTAGAGTAATCTTAAAGACATTTACTATTTTACAGTCATCACTATATCTATCTCTGGAGAATTTTTAGTCAGTTTTTTATGATTAAAATCAGCTCTAAATTTTTAGATGGGTATAGCTAGCTTGCTTAAATTTACTTTAACCCATACTATCTTGAATGTTGATAAGAATGAAGTTACTTCACCAAGAAATTCCGCCTATTAATATTCTTGGAGAATCCGAGGAATCCAAGCATATATCAAGGATATATATGTGCTCTTAGCATATAACATTTGTTATATATATATATGCTTAAACCTGATCAAAGTATGCTCTTCCATTCATGACTCTTTTTTACTCGTAGCTAGGAAAATCCAAAGAAATGGGTGGGACTTTCTTGTGCTTTCGGCAATTTTCAAGCCCTCGGAGAATGCCTAAGCAAGACTCCGATGATCGAAGTGTTAGCTTGACAACATCGATTATGGAGTTTTTGAAGCCATCGTGCTTATGGAGAGAAAAGAACATGATGTGGAAAAAGTTAGTGCAGCACCCCAAAAAGCAGAAGAAGAAGAAGCAGCACAAGATGAAAATGGTAAAGGAGCTCACTCTAGAGGAGTGGTTCTCAATATCGTCGCCATGCAGAAATGACGATGATAGCCTTTGCAACAATATTGGAGCTGAACACAACACCTGGGTTTATCCATCTTCTGATGATGATGATAAGTCCAATTATAGGCACAGCTTTTCTCAGCAGAAGCTGTTGATTGAGGTGGTTGATTGTGGAAGAAGAAGTGATGCTTCTTGTTTGAGCTCAAGGAGGAGTACTGGGAAGGAGAAGAAAAGGGTGAGCTTTAAGTTACCAGAAGAGGCTGATATATTCATTTTCTGTTCACCAAAAGCAGATTATGAAGAATGAATTAAATTTATGGTAAATGCATGTATGCATTTGTGGGCTGTAAATTTCAATAATGGTGAATCTGTACACTCTTAATTAACATATAAAATAAAGATGTCATTAAATTTATGATTCAAGTAGCAAGTTTACGACTTTAGAAAAGAAAGCATACCTTGTTTAAATAATTGTCGTTTACTTTGCAACTGAAATAACCACCATTGCCTACTAGCAGCCCATCACTTTGTTTCAGAAAATTAAATTAAAGTTGGGGATAAAGAAAGGTAGAGAGGCAACCATTCAGATGGGATTTCAAAAGCTGTTTGGTAAAACTGAAGCTAGCTTTAAAGGAACCCAAGTGAAGGTATACTCCTCATTCATACAACCAGCCATGCTATATCATATGATGCAGAGAGACATAATAATAGCTCTATAAAGGAACCAAAGTGAAAAGGGTTACTAACTTTATTTACCCAATTGTTTTCTTCAAAGGAACACAAAGTCATAAAGCCCATCAAGTATATATAAAAAAGACGACTACTACAGTCAATAATAGCACAAACAAACACACAAAAGAAGGAGACAAAGAAGAGGATTGAACCCAACCCTTTTCTCTTCTTTTATCTTTTGTGTCATCTAATTCCTTCACTAACTACTACGTACGCAATAAAAATAAAATAAAACTATTTGTACCACATTCGTAAATCACATTGTAGACGATAAAATAATGTAATCACTCTAACATAACTCATGAAAAAGAAAGCGAAGCCACTATGTGATAGAATTGTAGCTTCTCGAGCAACTCTTTGGCATGTATCGTGCCCCTCTTTTCCACTCGCAAAAATAGTTCGTCGCTAAGTTTCTCTCCGATGTGTGCATCAACGAGGACTCCTGCCACACTCCGGCAGCTGTTGGCGAGGGCTCGACCAATTTCGGCTGCATCATCGGGCCGGCTCACCACAAGGGGGCTCCCTCCTTTGAAAATCTCAAGCTTGTTAATGGTGAAGGAACCATCGGCTTCTACTACCTCCTTGAAGTCTTGTAAACTTGATGCATACACCGGAATGTTGAAAGTGTCACGTTTCTCACTAGTAATAAGACCCTGCAGTTAATTATGCAATTAGTACAAATCTTCCTTGGTTAATATAAAAGTTAAAAGCTAAATATTTACTGCATGAAAAGTTGGTCACACACAGCAGAATAGGAAGATCGATCTTGTATTAATAATTAACTGTACCACTCTGATTAGAGTGGTACTTGATTGATGGATAGGATCGATCTTAGGCACGTACATGAACTGATTTTTTGCTAATTTAAAGGCATTTTTTAAAATTCTTTTTAACATGATGAACATTTGATCATTTTGTCTCGGATATAAGACGTAATTATTCTGTTTAAAAAACATAGAGATATATCCAACTTGATGGTCGATGTAGTGGTATATATGGGCCATCCATGAGCCAATCCTGGTTATTATTTCATTTGCCGACAGTAGTAATGAACAAATTGAGGGCTAGCTTGATCAACTTTAGGGAGGGCATCCAACGGCTAGAGTCAGTGTAACTTAATCATGACCAGTGAAAACTCATAATTAGGTCTTGTGAAACCAATAACACCTAATCATGCATACCTATCCAGCTAGCATATCCTACGTACCTCTTTTCAAATAGTAAGAAGAAAGGATGAAGAAAAGAGTGAAATCGTAAAATTCTACGGTATTCTAAAATGGATATTCCATTGTTGAACCCGATAGAAGAATAAAATTAGGGTTTTGGTACTCAACAAGTGCTTGCTTTTTGGTCTGCCAAGAAGCACAAGGTAATGACAACTACGTACCCAGTTATTGGTCTATAGCTAGCTCCATAATGCACAGTATGAGTTGGTTAGCAATCAATCCCTATGTACGACAAAATTAAATGAAGTACCTCTTGGAGAAGATCATCCCAGGCATCCTGAAAGTGGGTCCCAAAGAGAATGCCAGGACCACCCTGGTCGGTGGGGTCGACGGAGGTCCGGCCGAGGCAGACAAGGAACATGGAGCCACCTTTCTTCATCTCCTTTGATCTTGCTCGGAGGAAGCTGGCCAGGTCTGTCTGGTACTGCTTCTTGTACGCCTTGGCCGTGCTCTCCTCCGCACCGTGGATGAACACCCTCCCTTTGTTGTACGCCGTCGATCTCTTGTCCACCACACTCTCCGGCACCTGTAGGTCCCCACATACGTATTATATACACCAGAACGTACAAAGCATGCATTTGCATAAAGTAGTAAGATCACTCTCATGAGCTAGCTATGCATGCTGTCTAAGTTGTTCAAGAAATTAATTTGACCATGCCAAGCAGGCTCACACTGCTTTTGTTCTATTATTTTTGGTCCAACCCACTCCACTATACTTTATCACCTCGATAAAATGTGCTCGATCAGTCTTTTCAGGACGAGTAGTGGAAAGTAAAATTGCTTTTGACATAGTTGAAAAGAATTATTATGTGATTAACAAACCCTAATCCAATTTTAAGTACTATCAACTAAGCCATTAATCCTAGTTTAGTGAATTGATTAGCTAATCTTCATTATGAAGTTTTTAATTAAGAACTGATATATCAGAAGTATCATACATGCCACATGCTACTAATTACTTAATTAGGAATGTGATTGAAAGGTTACATGGTAAAAAAGAGAGCTTATCTCTTTAGTTTGTTTTAGAGTATAAAAAATATAAAAGTGTGGATAAAGATTATGTGATCAATTACCACACTATCCTTGATTTTCATATCATTTATTAAAACATGCAGTACAAATTGACAAGGGATATTAATAATGTTTCATTGCTTTTTTGTCTTTGTATCAAGGGTACTGACATTTCAAAACACCAACATAAATTATCATTGTCTTTTACGAACTTGGCTACTTTCTCCTAACCCCGAAGACCATTATTTTCTGGCATTTAACTTTTTGACCTACTCAAAGCCGGCAATAGAAAACAGATGTTAAATATAGGAGTATATAATACATTTTTTTCTTGGGAAAAAGCTGTCTAGCTTATCTCTAATTGGGCACATTCATTTATTGTGATCCTCAGAAATAAACGATCGAGTATTAATTAGAGTTTCATATATGTCATCACTCATTACCAACCTAGAATTTTGTAGTTCGTCATATTAATTAAAATATTAAAGGAACTGACCAATAATGAACAATATTCACCTGAGAGAGCCAATGCAAGGAAAACGCCGAGTGGAAGAGGTCAATGGACCTGGACGGGAAAAGCCTCCGGTAAAACGAACCCGGAACCCCGGCCGCAAAGTACGAGCGGTGGTTATCAGCGGCGAGGCACTCCTCCATGCTCCCGCCCCCGTAGTTGGCCAGAGGAGGGAGGAGCTGGAAGAGGGTGTTGAAGTCATTGCTAGGGAGGTCGGAGAAAAACGCCGAGAACTCCGGTGGGTCAATCCCGGAGGCCTCGTAGCGCTTGGCGATGTGCTTGATGATCACATCGACGATGTAGATGGTGTTGCTTCCGCTCGAGCACCCCAAGTCCACAACCACAAAGGGAACATCGGCAGAGCTCAGTTGAACACTGTCTAGGGTTTCCTTAAGAAGGTGGAGCATAGATCTTGCATGTATGGCCTGAAAATCAATTAAGAACTCAGTAAAAACATAAACTAATTAAAGAATTATTTAACTACTTAATGGTTTGATACTTCTAATATTAATATTAAACCAACCTGGGCTTGAGAATTGTTGGCATAGCTAGCCTCTCCTTTGCCTCCTTTCATGCTAAAGATCCTCTCCAGCTTTATGTTAGAGACTACAACATTGTCTCCCTTTGGAGCCATTTGAATAATATTATGATCAGTGAGAAAGAAACTTGGTTGAGAATATTAGTATTGAGAGGTTTGAAGGGGGAAGTGAGGCAATCTTGAGTATATATAGAGGGAGAGGAGTGAGAGAAAAGGGTATTGTATGTTTTTGAGAAGAGTGACAATTAATTATGATATACTGCATATATTTTTAGGAGTGGTATGATGGGGAGCTAGCTCTTTAATTGTGTTCCCTAAAGAATTTTCCATGTGCACCAAGTTGGGGCTGATGTGACAAGCCTCTATAATTTGCTCAAGAATGTATATGGAAAAGTTATTGTACACATATAAATCCAATTTTACTTTAATATTATTACGTGTATTGTGCAAAAAAAATATATTATTAGGTGTTAAAATAAAATATGTTATATGTAAGGACAAAATTATTAGAATTTTCTTTTTCTAATAAAAATAATTAGAGTTTTTCAGAGCTACCGTAAACTATATATTCTTCAAGTTATATATATTTTTTAAAATTTAACAAAACAAATATGTGAATTTTTTTTAAGGGTTTTTCAAATTCACCAAATAATTTCTTGTATGTTTGAATTTCTGATCATAAAGAAGCATGTTTGCATTGATAATTATTTAAATATTCACATTCATAGGGTTTAATGTTCATGAGTTATTCTACTACTTAATTCAATGTTATTTACAGTCAAGTTCACCTAGTCACCTCGTGATCATGAAATCCGGATGATCTAAGTCGATTCTAAACCAAAACTACCCGCCAACTTTTTCGTCCTCGATCAATTCTATTTTTATTTTTGAGTAGCTTGTAGTACATGTTCTATCAACAAAACTGATAAAATGCCTTTGACTTGGTCCGAATAAATTGTTAAACAAACGATAAAAGTGCGTTTTTATTAAAATGTTGGAGCTAAATTAGGGAATTTGACCTAAACTACAGGGATTTTGGAAGAGAAATTAAACACGCACAACAAAACTCAAGTATATGTAAGCATATGCAGGATCAGATCTCCAAGCCTGAAAAAACATGTACCTCATCCTTAACCCTAGACTCTGGGTTCAAATGATATGAAGGTTAAGCTGAATATTTTTTTTTTCTGGGATTTCTCTATTACTGCCTTACATTAATAAGAAAGTAATAATTAAGAATGAAAAACAAAAACAAAAACTAAACTAACCTGGGATTCGGAAATGTTGCCATGGTTATCGTTCTCTTTGCCTCCCTTCTTGCTCTCAAAAACGTTCATATCATTTGAAGCCATATATAGCAATTTTATCAGAATTGCATGTGTATGTAACTGTGGGGTAGAAATTATAAGAAAGCTAACAACTAGGTATATATAGTGATCCAAAGCTATTGTATTTAGGCTATAAAAAATCTGATTTGAAGTGGCATTAATTCATGCTAATTAATTTTTTTTCCTGATTTGAACTCTTCCATGAATCTAATAAACGTGACCATGAAGTAAACTGCATTTGGATAAAGTAATAAGTTTGTAATTAATCATTGATTCTTTTCTATCATCTTGCTCGTGACTGTTTAATAAATGTATTCTCATATTCATTGAAGGCATAACCTAAAGCCTGCACAACACATATTCGAGTTGGAGAAGAAATTTTTCAGTATGACCGTCACACCACATGGCTTGTGTGACGCCTCAATAAAATTACAACATGTGGCCAACTAATTTTCTGAAGTGGATTGGAGTGAATTTCATTGGAGTTCAAGGAATATGCCTCATGTGTAGAATCTGGGACATAGGGGTTGTTAAGAGACTTCCGATACTGACAATGGCAAGTTGGATTGAAGATAGATTCATGGTGGTTATGGCTGATGCGGTGGTTTCTTTTGGCCAGAGATTAGAGAGAGTACGTATTGGAGTACATATTTAAAACTATTACATTTTAAAATAATTTCTAAAATATTTATTCTACTTCAGAAAATTGATTGATTGGTCACGTGTTGCAATTTTATTGGGGCGTCATACAAGCCATGTAGTGTGACGGTCACACTGAAAAATTTCTAGAGTTGTTGGAGTCCCACCCTCCCCACATTTCTCGAACTTAGTCCTCTCTCCCTTCCTAAATAAATAAAAAAAATCTAAAAGTTATAGGTTTCAATTTGCATGCATTAATTTTGCGATTTGCGAATCTTCACAATTCATTATAAGCAATTATAAATCCCTATACCGCAGTCGGGTGTGCAAATAAGGCAAATGTAAGAATAAAAAATAAACACAAAATTCATGTTAAAAAATTATGCCCTATATTGGATGTAATGTGGACAAATATTTTTTACTAATTGATGTCCAGTGACTCACCTGCCACATAGGATACTTTCATTTTCAATTTTATCTAACTAATTTTGTACTTTTATATTCTTCTTTCTTCTTATACCCTTTTGTAATAAATTGTGGTAGATTGTTATCCTAATTAAAATAACTAATTAAGGTCAAACAAGATTTCATATTTCATCAAATAACGAATTTAATATGACCATTAATTGTCCTAAAAAAATGTTTTCTCTGCTAGGGTTTTTCTCTCTTCAAGGGAGATGGGGGTCATGGCCTCTTGGCAGCGGCTTCGAACTTTTGAAACGAAATCTTGAAATTCCAAGCTTTTTCGGCGGTCCTCACGGTGGCTTGATAGCGTGTTTGGCTTTGTACCTGGGTGGGTTCGGCTCGCCGTGACCTTCTGCTTATGTTGGTGGAGGCAATGACGCAAGGTAGTGGCCAACAAAGGGAGAGGAGAGTGAGAGAGAGTTTGCGGGGGAGAGAGAGTTATTTTTTTCTAATTTTTTTAGATTTAAATATTTAACAAAAATTATTTAATGGTAATTTGACAAAAATACCCTCAATTTTAATGGTTTATAATTATAGATTTAACGTTAGTGACTAAAGTGATAGACGGTGTAATAGTTCAGTGACTAAAATGATATTTTGACAAGTTCAGTGACCAAAGTGTCAAATTTGTCAAAATTCAGTGACCAAAGTGACCATTCTGGCTAAATGTTTACATAGTTTTAAATGTATATGTCTATCATAATTATTTTTCAAAGTAGATTTGAGGAATTTGAAATTCAAAATTTAAAAATTTAAACAGATCGAAAAACAAAAATGCCAATTTAAGGAATTTTAATTTGTTTATTTTATTTTTAGGGGCAAAATAGACAAAAGGAAAAAGTAATTGGACCGCAATTAACAAAAAAAGTGGCCGGACTGCAGCCAATATTTATGTAGCAAATTGGACTTTAATTAAAATACCTCAAAAATAAAAAAATATTTGTGATTAGCCTGTAACTTTTTGTAAATAGTTACTTTAAAAGAGAATATATGAAATTATTTAAGTGATGATTCATTTTGTCGCACCCCTGAAGGGTGGATCATTATGTGTAATATTCGCTCAATTATAGAATTGGTGTTCCCGTTTAAAATATATATATATATATATATATATATATATATATATATATCTCTCTCTCTCTCTCCTAAGAGGTTGGTACCAACTAGCTAGTACCAACTCCTTTTTTTTTTTGGCCAAGAGCTAGTACCAACTCCTTATTGGCCTTGTGTATTTGGTACGTACGTAGCATAATCCATAACTGGCAAACCTTCATCAATTGACATGACAAAAAATTGGTATGATATGATATCCAATTTTGCAAAGTCTTGCATATATATATATGGTACAAATTAAAGTCCTTCATACTTGTACCAAGTGATCACCATGAGTAGCGATCATGCCAAATGAGGAAAGAGTGTACCAACGCCATCAGTAGCTTCCAATTAGGGAAACAATGGAGTGCAGATTACATGTATGTATAGTATTATAAGCATCAAATGGTTAGCAGCATTATGAGATATGAAACATTTGTTAGGTTATTGTGTCGTGCATTTCCCCTATATAATAATTTTGAGAGAATTATTAACCAATAATCTTCCTACAACGTATAATGACAACAATTATCTGATTAGAAATTAAGCTCCATTAAAAAAACAAACAAATTAAGTGTAATTATATTGAGGATTTCAACTTTATTGTCGGCTGGCTTATGAAGAAGACTTTTATTGGATAATGGGAATCAAAGCCAAATGATGAATAATTATGGTCTTATTAATTTAACCATCACCCAGAAATCAAGGTTCAATTTGTACCTAACCCTATTTAACTACTAATTAGGCTTCTAGCCTTTGTTGGATTAGTGTTGGTGGCTACTTAGCAAAAGCCTAGAAATTACGTACACAAGAAATTAAACAAATTAAGGCACCCTAGCTAGCTCACGTTCTACATCTTCTTTTTATTGGCATGTAGGATTTTCTAAGAAAATTAGTTGGTAGATCTCATAAGAAAAATCAAATTAAGTTTATCCTAAAGTTGTAGTAGATTAAAGTTCTAGAACTGTTGATGTGTTGTCTTTCTAACATCCCAACTACTTTCTTAACCGAAAGACCAAAAGCTTGGTTTATTAGTTGGTTGTTCGATCAACTTTTGTTTAGATTTCAGATGTACATTGACTATTAAGAAAAGGGATTTGGGTTCTCTCTTTTGATGGACTTTAATTTTCTTTGTTCTCCATCATCAAGAAATTGGATTTCTTCTTTTTTTTCTAACAAATTCTCAACTTAATTATCTCAATGTTGATGTGTGTGTGTGTGTGTGTGTGTGAGAGAGAGAGAGAGAACAATAATCCATTCTTTAAAATGTGAGACTTTTCACTTACAAAGAAGAGTTATTGTGGGCATAAGATATGGGGTACGTTTGTATAATTAAAATACAATGACACTTTATTATTATAAGTTTACGCATGTAAGGTACGTAATTAGTATTGAGGGAGCGGCGGAGGTTATTAGAGCGTGATGGTTTTTTCTCTTTCGAGATTAAGGGTGGATCATGTATTCTACAACAACTGACATTGAGGAACTAATCTCGCATAATTAATCTTTTAAACTTATTCGAAGAAATTAAAAAGTACTTAACGTGGTTAAACAATGTTGTGTATTAAATTACCAAGTAGATTGCTAACTAAAACATGCTAATTTTCATCGAAGAAAGATTTCACCTACTAACAAAAACACGTAAGAACACTTTTCCAACTGGCAAAAAAAAAAAACACTTTGCCGAGTTGTTCTTGATATCATTCAATAAATTCCGAAAAGTAGATTAAAAAAAAAAAATTGGATTCCGTGGAGGGAGCTTGATTGAGCTACAATTTCGTGAAGGTGACCCAATTATATATTCATTTTAAATTCAGACTTAGATCCGGAATCTTGGTAGCTAGCTCTCTTATTGCTTTGCTTTGCACTTTTTCAGAAACTAATGGTGTCATAATGTGTGATATCTGAGACTACGACCCTCTTTTTGCAGTTTCTTTCTGATTCTGTGTCGACTCAAACTGGTCTTACCGCCGTGATAGTCGCCGGTTCACATGAAACAAAAGCCGGACAACTTTCTTCTTCTTTGTCGATCACCACCTTTATCTTTAACGTCCTCCATTAAACTACGCAGCCTATAGCCTATAAGCACATACAGCTTTTGCTTTCTATAATCCTAATTCAACTCTCCTCCCAATTAGGCCATGCAAAAGGGACATATAAAGCTATTACGTACCCTCCTTTTTCATTATAATAGAGAGTCGTGGTCGTTGGATTGAGGGTGGCCACAATTAATTCTGGGGTTTAATTTCTTGGAGAAAAAGGGGTGTAAAAGTGAAATGTGACCAAGCAGGGTGGGAGTGGTCAAAAAAGAGATGGAAGTTAATTTGCTTTTGTGCTTGTGTCATGAAGCTTTGTCTGGTGTTCAATATCTCCCATTGGATTTGGATATGGAGGTCCATGCAAGGATTTGAAAATGCAGTAAGGGGCGGCCTGGCTGTCTCCTTATGGGACCAGTATATGCATCAAAGGAAAAAATTTGAACCATCTTTTTTAGTTCATGTCCCTTCAAACTTTCAGTTGTCTGAAACAGTGTCTACTAGATGTATTCTGAGTTAGCTCCGACATCTAGTAAAGTGCAGACGATAATTCAATGTTTTACGAGTACTCGTGCATGCGGCGATTCTAGCTACCTGATCGATGCATGTTAGCTATAGGAAACTAGTTCTTGCTAGCTATATCATCGTCTTTAGGGTTTAAACATTCCTTAAACCCTAGTTCTTTTGCATTTATTAAAATTCCTTTGCAACGTCAAGGTTCGCTAGCTAGAGGGCAAAAGGTTACCATGATCAAGCAAAACAACTGCAAAGAGTATAAGTTGGTTAATTAGGTCATAAATACTCGAGCCCGGCCACGTTATAGCATTCTCAATATATTATTCACGAGAACTAGAATTCTCAATTATTTGGTAGCCTAGCTAAAAGTCCTAACCCGCCACCTTCAAGGTCGGCTCAACCTCCCAATCCGATCGATAGAGTCCTATTCAGTTCACCCTAGTTTTGAATCCTCGATCCGCACTGGAAAAACAGAATCGGCCAGTTTTATAATCCGGGCTTCATACAATATTTTGTATAAGAAATATTATTATTACATCAACAAGTAGCTAGTTAATGTCGACCAGACGACCACTTTCAGATAGCTGGACAGAAACTGGCCGGCATGGGCAACAACGTACAAAGCAAGAACTTAGTCATATGTACGTGTTGATGGTAAATGGGGATGCACAACAATGGAGGAGAAGAAGCCATGAATGCCACAAACGATATAATGATCTGTTGGTTCATAAATAGGAGAGCATATACAATTAATTTTTTTACCAACACAAAGATTTAATTATAACTGGGAATTACAATTACTAGTGGGGATGATCGAATCGTATATATATGGCACTGCTTGACATAGATTTTTCTTCTGGGACAAAATGCTTAGCCTCTATATAAAGGCACTCAAGTTCCCCTTATATAAAAGCAGACTAGGATAACACCACTAGAAAAATGCTTATCCATTTACAACACACACCCTTATCCAACCATCAATAATTTTGTAACTCATTGGAGGAACAACCCTCCTACAATCATTCAAACACAGTAATAGTTTGGCACTAAATTTATGGGGCAAAATCAAACCTAGGGTCGGGTTATGTGACGACAAAGATAAGTCTAGGAGACTATATATATATATATATGTGGTATATAGATATCCATGAAAACTTTTACTAGCTAGCTAGGTTTTAGTTTCTTCTATATTTTAATTTTTATAGATATAGATCCGATTCTCCAAGTAATTTTTATATGCTTGATTGGTTTACAAGATTGATTGAATTTTCCATATCCCTACATATACACGGTTTTTTTGGTATGAGTTAGGCCATGTTCCATATGATTTATGATGATATGGATCAAATTAAGTGTGAAGGTGATGAAACGATGGACATGATCAGAGACATGTATTCTAAGTTGTTGCTCCGTGCTTTGTGCTCATTGAAAGAAATTAAAGAGTTAAAATGTTGTAACATATACCCATTTATGAAGCAAAAGTTTATAGTACAATATATAATGATGGAATACCCATTTATGAAGCAATTAAAGTTTATGGTACATTAATTAATGATGCAATATTAGCTCATCAACTTCTCAATTCGTACATTAATTAATGATGCAATATTAGCTCATCAACCTCTCAATTCGTTGTAGATTAGCTCTGTTTCAAAATTATAGCATTTTCACTCGTTGGGGCTTTAGGATAGGGGCTTTGAGGTACTAGGTTAGTTACCTTTTATGTATTTTTTTAAGGTTGCTTCAATCCGTTGGGGCTGGGGGCCTGGGACTGGGTCACAAATTTTTTTATATTTTTTTTTGCATTATTGAGAATGATATATTATTTCATTTATTATAAATATGAAAGATTCAACGTAAATAAATTAGAAATGAAGTTGGCGGGTACATATGGTTTCGAAATAATTTTTTTTATAAAAAATCTGACCGTTTTGAGAAAAATAGAATGTGGGGTCAGATTTGGCAACTTGATCAAGACCTGGGGCTGGAATTGCCCCTAGGATTGCCCTAAGTCAGTTTTAGACATGGCTAGAAATAATGGGTGGAAGTTGAGTTTTCTTCATTTTGTACTTTTTGGGGTTACATCTAGGTGGTAACATGGGCAAACTCTCTTGGTGGAAATGCTTATAGATGAGAACTAATGTACTAATACATTAATGTAGTTAAAAGAGAATCCAAATCATTAATTTAGACAACTTATATGAGTTAAAAATAAATGAAATTGAAAAGTATAGTCATATTTGAACGAATGAAGCACATTACTAAGTGAACTAAGATTTGTTAAACAAATTTATTGAATGTAAGAGACTCCACATTTTATGCATTAATATTATTACTTACTAAGATATTGTGGAGTGAGCTCGAGATGTACGAAGTAGAAGCAACGATTAAAAAGGCCGGGTGTGTTCTGATCTAGCTATAGCCATGGCAACTAATTCAACGGTATTGGGAATTGGAAGTGTGCATGAAATTTAGGGTTTATTTTTTTAACTTTTCTAAATGGATATATAATTAAGGATTGGATCGCGGGCATCATGGAAATAACTTTTAATTATTTAATGTTAGTTATTATTATTATTATTTTTTCTCTTGAAGGAGGGTTCATTTTCGGATCATTTGTGTGGGTTTTGGTGCATGCGGTCCAAGGGTTTAGGGCCGGGTGCGATCTTGGAGGTACATTTGTGGTTTCTGGGGTAGTGATCTGGTGATTTGGAGGTCTCCATTGGTAGATCTCCACTTGGTGACTCGGTTTTTTAGTTGAGTGACTGGATTGTGATTACTTTTCTGGTGGATCTTTCGATTGGTGGCAATGGTGTTCGTATTGGCTCTTGGAGGGTTCGTAGATAGGACGGTGCTGTGGTGTTAGGTTTCGATCGGGATTTCTGTTTGGTTTTGAGGATCGAGGATCGGTGAGTTGGTTCTCTCTCTCTCTCTCTCTTGAGGGGTCACGGTGTCTATTGGAGGTTGATGTCCTGATGGTGCATGGCAGTGTGATGGTGGCCTTTTGCGAATCTAGGGTTTGGTGACTCCGCTTGTTGGGTCACTTGGGGCTGGATTTGCATGCTAGGTCTCATATTGACTATTACGGGCGAAAACGACTTTAGTGCTCCAAGTGCATTCATGCACCAAGTTTTAGTGTACATTGTATACGATCTCGAATGTAAATTTAAATCAAGTGATAATAGATAAACAGGTAACCACTTACACAAAAATCATATTAGATAAAATATAATTACTAATTGTTCAACAAAAAAATAAAAATATAATTAATGAGTTTAATTCTAAAGTTTGTTGCTTAACCATGGTTAAGCTCAACAAGTCATTCTCCCTCAAATTCTTTTTTTCTAATTACAATTTGTATTAATAAAAAATAATTGTTAAAATTTTAGAAATATAATTTTTAACTCATTAAACAATACATTAACGAAATAACTACAATTAAAGAAGGAGAAATTACCCGCCGACTGTAGTAGGATGACCTATCCTGCTGGTGCGAGCTTTCCTGCCGTTGCATATGTAAATCTAGAAGACAAAAGAAGAGACTTTCTTCTTCTTCTTCAGTTTATTGTTTCTTCGATCTTCTTTAGTTTCTCATTGTTTTTTTTTTTGAATACTTTAGTTTATTAATTATTTGTGAGAATTCACGTAATCATGATCACAAACTGTAGTTAGTTTATAGTTTTTTTTTTTTTTTTTTCACAATGACAATAAATAAAAAAATTTGTATTTCATATTATAAATTATTAATTAGAGTCCAGATAACAAGTTGAAAAATTTGGGCCTTAGAGCATCAACAGTGGGGACTCATTTTTTGGACCCAAATATAGGTCTAAATTGGCCGTAATCCAAATTTAAGTCCATCGGAATAGTGGATAAAATGACTTACTTTTTTTTGTGCCACAGTGGTGAATGACTCATTTTTGGATTCATATTTTTGGACTCAAATTTGGGTCCCAAATTTGAGTTATCTCCACTGTGGCATATAGATATTGGACCCAAAAACCCGGGAACGTCTTGAGTGTTTTGGGTACTAGTGCTCAGGATTTTTTTAAGACTTCACTTATAAGGGGCAAAATGGAGATTTACAAATCCAACGGTCCAGATTATTGCTCACATGCCTGAGCACTAGTGCTTTGGGTATTGTAGAATTTTCCCCAAAAACCCCACTTGTTCTCCCTCATTGATGAATCATCAATTTCTCTCTCCAAAATCCTCTCAAATTAGTTGCACATGGAGGGACCCACAAATATAGGTTCAAAATTTTTGAGTCCAAACTAGACCTATATTTGGGTCCAACATTTAGGTCTCCGGCAACTATAAGTCCTACTCCATTCGATCCACTGTGGGTGTTTTTGGACCCAAATATAGGTTTTGGACCCAAATTTGGGTCCCCATTGTGGATGTTCTTAGAGCATCAGCAGTGAGGACTCATTTTTTGGACCCAAATATGGGTCCAAATTGGCCGTAATCCAAATTTGAGTCAATCGGAATAGTTGATGAAATGACTTACTTTTTTGGGTGCCACAGTGGTGCATGACTCATTTTTTGATTCATATTTTTGGACTTATATTTTTGGACTCAAATTTGGGTCCCAAATTTGAGTCATCTCCACTGTGGCATATAGATATTGGACCCAAAAACTCCACTTGTTCTCTCTTATTGATGAATCATCAATTTCTCTCTCCAAAATCCTCTCAAATTAGTTGCAGATGGAGGGACATACAAATATAGGTCCAAAATTTTTGAGTCCAAACTAGACCTATATTTGAGTCTCCGGCTACTATAAGTCATACTTCCTCCAATCCACTGTGGGTGTTTTTGGACCCAAATATAAGTTTTTGACCCAAATTTGGGTCCCCATTGTGGATGCTCTTAGGATGTTATCTATAGTTAAGAATTAAGATTATGCCATATAACATGGGCTCATCCCCTTCCCTCGTCTTCACTTCTTCATGGTGGGTTTGCTCGTCTGCCCTCAATAGGGTATAAACAATACAGAGCCCGAACTCACCCAGCAAATGTGGGATTCCAAGAACATGATGTGCTCTGCTGACACCCGACATGGAAGGTACATCACTACATCAGCCATGTTCTGTGTTCTGTGGTAAGATGAGCACCAAGAACTCTTCCTACTCAAGTGAACAGTCTGTGACATCCCACCAACTGGCCTCAAGATGTTCAGGAGGGTGAGTGAGCAGTTCACTGCTATGTTCAGAAGGAAGCCTTTCTTGCATTGCTACACTGGTGAAGGCCTGGACGATCTGGTGTCAGAGATGGAGTTCACGTACTGAAGCTGAGAGCAACATGCACGATCTGGTGTCAGAGTGTCAGCAGTATGAGGATGCAACCCCTGCTGAGGATGAACAGGCCATAGCCCCTTCTCTTAGTAATCTTCTAGTAGCAATCTTTTGTTGTATGCAAATGAACGCTGGTTTTTCTGTAACTTGCTTCTTTCTACATTGTGCTAGTTTAATGATCTTTACTGGTTTGTGGTAGTTTACTTGTTTTACAATTTGCTTCCCTTATTTCGAATTGTGCTATTTTACAACTTCCTTCTCTTTGCTTTTCACAAGAATTTTTCGATCTTTACTTGTTTCTCTCTATTTTAATCTTTGCTAGTTCTCTTTTCACATTTGTATCATTGTGCTTTTGCTGGTATGCGGCCATCTCTGTGGGGCAAATTTTTGAAAAAGAAAAGAAAAAGAGAATATAAATATAACAATCAGCACATATTAAACCTGGAAATAGTGCAAGAATTCAACTGGCTAGAATTAAGTAAACTCAATCAATCCTTGGTTGTCATAAGAACTAATAATACAAATAAACCTAGATCCCCTCCCGAAGCATTGCTCGCACCCTCATGGGGAGACCATACAGCCTAATAAACCCAGCTGCATCAGCTTGATCATACACATCCCCACTCTCAAATGAAGAGATGTCTTGTCTGTACAGGCTGTATGGACTCTTCCGGCTAGTCACAGTGATCGAACCCTTGTACAACTTCAGAGTTACTGATCCTGTTGTTGTCTCCGAGATTTTTTCCATGAATGAATCCATGGACTCGCGAAGTGGGTCGAACCACCTGCCTGCATACACCAGCTCTGCGTATTTGAGGGCCAACGAGTCTTTAACTTGCATTGTTTCTCGATCCAGTGTTAAAGACTCCAGCTCTCGCGCAGCAGCGAATAGGATGGTGCCTCCAGGAGTTTCATAGACTCCACGGCTCTTCATACCAACAAGCCGGTTTTCAACCATGTCAATACGGCCGATTCCGTGTCTTCCGCCAATCTCATTTAGCTTCATAAGCAGAGAAGCTGGTGAAAGCTCCTGTCCATTGACCGAAACTGGAATTCCTGAAATAATCCCAATATCTACATACCTATAGGAAAATGGGAGCATGGTTAAGAAAATGTACTTGGCACACAAATTAAGAGCTAAAACACAGAAGTTGAAGTGGAACTTACTCAGGTTCATTTGGTGCATCTTCTGGATCAACGGTTAACATGAACATATCCTTCTTAGGCTCATTTTCCGGGTCTTCCAAAATATCACCCTTTGATCAAAGAGGAGCAAAAATTTACAACTGAAACAGCAAGCAAGATGACCCAAGAAATTCCAATAGCAACACTATCAAACCAAAAATCTTTGCTACAACTTGTAACCTAGTTCACTTGTGCAAGCAACATTTGATACATTTCTCCTAATACCTTAACTCATCTAGCAAACATACTCAGAACTGCCTTAACCAAAACGCTCATGTCCCTAATGTTCAAGGAATATCTAATGTATGTACAAGACTGCAGTTTTTTTTAATCATCAGTTATGAGTTATGACATAAACGGGAGGAGCATTAAAACTTCAGACAACCACTTTGGAAGACAAGCATGACTATCAACTGAGAGTATCCAATAAGTACTGACATTGAATATTAGTAGCACAGACCAGTCATAAAAGCCTACATATAACATTGCAATTCTGGCTCCAAAGTACCGGCCACCACCACCTAAGATTTTATAGCAAAAGATGCACGTATTCAGAATGTAGCGAAAACAAAACTGAAAGAGTTGTAAAAACTACCTCATGACTAAGGTGCCATAAGTTCCCATCTCTGCTGTAGATGGACTTCTTTGTCACTGGGACAGGCACATTATGCTTCTTAGCATATTCAATAGCATCTTCTCTACCCGTAATGTCCCACTCCCTCCAAGGAGCCACCACATTCAGTTTGGGGTCGAGAGCAAAAAATGTCAGCTCAAATCGAACCTAAACAGACAAGAAAGGTTGTGTAAGAAGAGAAAAAAGTGAGATGTCGTAATATTAAATGCTAAAGTGCAACACATACCTGATCATTTCCTTTCCCTGTGCATCCATGAGCTACGGCATCAGCTCCAACTGCTTTGGCAACATCTACCATGGCCTGTTTACAAGATGTCATATAGATATATCATTGATACGACAAAACTGAGACAAAAAAAATGAGCTGGAAAGTTATGAAAATTAGCTACTTAAAGCTATACTTAACTCTGCCAGAAACAGAGAGAACTGTTGGAAGAGCAAATGCATTTATCAAGAAATCCCAAAAGGATTCTTTTCATTTGTTCTAGCTATGCAAGTAGCAAACAACAGTGGCAGTGAATATATAATGAAACCAACATACATAACATGAGATTGAGAGATCACCTTAGCAATAACAGGGCGGGCCATTGAGGTCCCCAACAAGTATTTCCTCTCATAGATTGCACCAGCCCGCAAGCAAGGGAATATATAGTCTTTTACAAACTCCTCTTTCAGATCCTTCACTACTAACTGACAAGCCCCACTTGCCTTGGCCTTCTGTTCCAGACCATCCAATTCTTTTATACCCTAAAATTTTTAGAATAGGGAGTGCATGAAAGTCAAAATTCAGAACCAACAATTACCATCTTGAAATACATTGCTTGAAACCATATAAGATAGATCTGAAATAGATATTGCTAAGCCAAACTTACTTGACCCACGTCGGCAGTGAAGCAAACAACTTCACAGCCATAGTTCTCCCTGCAAGTAAAAAGTAATTGACAGATCAATAATGGCAAACTGATAAAATCATAAGTATAAGCTCGTATATGAACTGCCCAAGAAAACATGTGACGCAACATATGCAATATGCATCAATAAGCATTAACATTGAGTGTAAGGCAACGATGCCTCAAAATTGCAATACATTTAACATTGAGGTATGCAGCATATATTGTAATCAGGCAGAACTATTCATGGGATTCACTACACTATTGCTGCACTATGCTTTGATGCCTTTACTCAAATGAATAAATTGCGTATTGAAAAAGAAAAGAAAAAGTTATTGCAAATTTTGAAAATTTATGCAAGTATCAGATGCATGGCAGATGTTTACTAGAGTCGTTAATGTAACTATAAAACACAAAGGGCACACCTTAGCCATGGGACAATGACGGATGTGTCTAAGCCACCACTATAGGCCAGAACAACCTTGTTCAATTTGCCACGTAATCCTCTTTCCTTTGTAGATCCAGCTACTTGTGTCTCACTGTAACTGGGCAGCGCTGCTCTAATATCTGCATGCATCTCAAGAGTAAATTTCCCATTTGGCATCTAGTACTAAAATATCTCAGAACGCATGGATGAGAATCTCGAAATAAAATCCATCATATTACAATCCTTTAGCACTCTAACGTATAAAAGTTTACTTCATTCACAATTACCTCTCCACTAATTAACAAATACTGGCATTTTAGTCCTTCGGAATGTGAATATATGATCCAACAATTCTCTTTTATCTGTGGATACAAATATTCACAAGATCATCCCAACAACAGTGCAGTTCACTTTCAAAACCTCATCGAGATTTTTTTTAACACAAGATGATTCTATACGAGCAAAATATATATCAAACACACCGTAGCTATATTTTTGTGGTAAAAGAAAAGAAAAATTACAAGCTGGGAACGGCATTGCCACCTTATTCTCTACTTATCTATATTAAGGGATTTTGTGATGTGAATTCATCAGCTCAAAAATAAAGATCAGTGTGTGAGAGAAGGTATGGAGAGTATAGACTTCCCTACGTCCTCACCGTCTCTGTCTCTCTCGCTGATTCTCTCACTCTCCATGAGCAGCTAGCAATGCCGCCGAAGTTCGATCCCTCTTAGGTTGTTGAGGTCTTCGTCAGCGTCACTGGGTGGTGCCCTCCGCCGCCGCTCTGGTCGTCAAGGCCTTGAAGGAGCCCGAACATCAATGAAAGAGAGAAACTTTGGAATGAACAAGGCGAGGTACTGGTAATTGATTTTTGGGGTATTATTGAATGAATGAGAGGCTCAGATCTGAGATGTTTCAAAGGTAATTATTGAATGAGAGGCTCCACTGCTCTATTGTGTAATATACTGGGTATTGCTCAAAGATTCAAAGATTGGCTTGAATTACATATAATTAGAGAAAATCAAGAGTAATTATTTGGCAGCTAGCACTTACTGGTTTGGAACTTTGGATATGGGAAAGAGTCAAAGAGGAAATGGTGAGGGTGAGCTGATGAGGACATGGGTCAAATTGTTTGTTTGATTACCAACCTTGTTAATTTTCAATATGTGTCGGCAAGATTGGGGATTTTAGATAAAAGCATTCATGAATAACCAAAAATAAAAGATAAAAGTATTCCTGAACTTCCAGAAGAAAAAAAAAGTATTCATGAGTTGAAATTCAAGAAGATTTAAAATGGATTCATGTCTATTTTGGTAATTTTATACAGTCACAGTATTTTTTATCGATAGTTTTACCAAACACCCTGAAGTTGCTTTTCATATCCACAACAATTCTAAAAATCAGTTTACCAAACACTTAACTGATTCTGACAACGGCAATTTCAGAAACAATTCTCCCTACAGCACAATCAAAAGTAATTCTCCCCACAGCACAGCAATACCAAACTGGTAAGCATCTGATTTGATTTTGCTTTCTCTAAAAAGTAAAAACAAACAGAACTCATCACAACTTTAACAAAAAGTTTCAGTCCTTGATATTCTTCTCTAATTCTATCATCCTATTACAAAACCCAGAATTTTCTTTGAGAATATTATAATGTACCTCTTTTGGGACCTTGAAACCCGAAGTTGTAGGGTAAGCAAGCGGACATGGACTTCAACTGAGCCATAGTAGTGGTGACAGAGTTTCTGAGTGTCTTAGGTGATAGAAATTGAACCTAGAATCCATCTTTGCGGAAGCGGACAAGTGTAAACAATATAGATAACGATTGAGTAAATAAACACGAACACAAGAAATTTGTTAACGAGGTTCAGTAACTTGCTCAAGAAGTTCTCACTCAAATTCCTTGTATATCACTTGCTCTCTGTTTAATCTGATCAATATTCTACTGCAGCCTATGCCCTTATTTATTGGACTCTAATCTTAATCCTACAAGTCATTAGAAACTTTTTCTCAATAGACATAGAAACCATTGGAAACCTTTTCTCAATAGACATAAAAACCATCATTACCAAGTAGGAACATGTAATATACAAGGAAACGCTCAAAACTCCTCTTTGACTAAGAAATAACAAATCTTTATCCTTAGTGAAATCGGATCCACATACTCAACATGAAGGAGATGGTATGAATAAGAGAGAGCGTGTAATGTTAGGGGGGTGTATTGTATATGGATTTGTATGGATTTTTTTTAATTCACAGACTTTTTGAAAAGTCCACAGACTTCATAGACTTCTGTTGATTTCTTTAAAGTCACTGACTTTTACCACAGACTCTTATTGATTTATGAAAATCTACAGACTTTATTATGAACGACTTCTACAGATTTCAAATAATGTTGTGACACAAAATAATTAGAAAACAAAGGACAACCTCCCAATGTAATTAACAGAACCGAAGGTATATATATCAAAAACAAACCAAAAGGTACCAAAAAATAGAAGGAAAAAAACATTAACGAAATTTCATGTTAAAGAAGCGGACGTCCTTGAAACAATGATATGATCATTCTTCTCCTTCATCGTCACTTTCTTCATTGTCATTGTTTTCATTGTTGGCATTTGGTTGAGCATTTGGTTGGGCATCTGTCCACATATGATTAGCAATATTCATTCTCCATTCATTAGCATTATCTCATTCATCCCATTCAAAATTATCTTCTTGATTGTCTACAGGATCATCTTCTGGTTCAAGAGGAAATTCATCTGAACGACATTCCTGTCGAAGAAAATTGTGCAATCCTGCACAAGCCAAATTAAACTAGCTCTGCTTGTGTCTTGTATGGAAATGGTGGTGCTAATTTGAAAATTGTGAAACGTGACTTAAATATTCCAAATATCCTCTCAATTACGTTCCTCAAGGAAGAATGGCGAAGATTGAATAACTCAATTGCATTAACAGGATGGTTTCTTTCACCACCAAAATCTTTGAGATGATATCGAGTACCTCGAAATGGAGCTAAAAATCGGCGTCGGTTTGGAAATCCGCAGTCCCCTAAGTAATATTTACCTAATCATAAAAGAAAACATATGCAATTAGTGTGTTATATATTATATGACATAAATTGCAAAAAGTTTGCTGAAATTTTTTTATGCACATAATACTATACCTTATATTATCCCATATACCTTTTTTTTTTTCCGCAAGAAACGCTACTGATATGAAATTACACAAACAAATTGAAATGTATACGTTACCACTGACAGACAACAAGCAAATTCATGGCAGTGAATTTCTCAACGAACAAAGCACTTGACATTATAGCATAAACCAGCGACACCAAAATACAGAAAATTAAATTGGAACACCTCCAACTTAATTGAATCTTAAGTTATCTACACCGTGATCGATCTTTCTTTAGGTACTGTAGCTACAGTTAAGTTGGATAGGTTCTCTTCATCGTGATCGATCTATCCAAAAGATTTGTTTAGGGGCATTAATTAACAAAATTTGTTTAGGGGCATTAATTAATATAGATATATCCATATATACATCATTGATCCTCTAGCAAAAGCCAACACTATGTCCTCGTTGTACCCTAAAAATAACAAAATAGGCCAACACGCTGTCCCCGACCCATTGTACCCAAAGTCTTGGAACTGTCCATCTACGCGCCATAGCTTGGATTTATAGGAATTGATTCAGATAGCAAGTTAACATGTTAAAATGGTTAATCGAACTTAGCATCTCCTATCAGACCAAAAAAGAAAAAAAAAAAAGAGGTGTTCCAAATCTTTTGAAATCTAGCTGGAACACCTCTAGCTACCTTCAAAGCAACATATATTGACGTACTGAACATGAATATGTATAATCAACATCAACGACAATATTAGGGTTAGGAGATAATAGTTGGGTTTTAGGGTTTCATAGATTAATCAGACAAAAAAAAAATCAAACTCAACAACAATAATGAACATATTGGGTATCTAAAAATTCTAATACCACAAGAGATTACGGAAAAGATAGAAAAAAAATCAAGAAAGAGATGATGGAGGACCAACCTGTTCTCGCACGCAGAGAGAGGAGAGGAACTTTGATAGACTTTTCTCACGCTCAAAATCTTTGCTCTGGTGGCTGGAAATTTTTTGGACTTTGGTATTTATACTAAACACTAGAAAGTCCATAATTTTCCATGATTTTCCAATTCCGTATATATGAATGATATTTTGAATACCCTAAAACTTATATTCATTTTAAAAAGTCCTAATTGAATACCCCTAGACTTTAGTGGACTCCATAAAGATTTTTTAAAATCCTAATTGAATACACTCAGACTTTTATGGACTATCAAAAATCTATATTGAATACACCCAGACTTTCAGATTCCATGGATTTCTTTAAAACTTCCACTAATTCCATATACAATACACCCCCCTTAGAGTTTTATACAAGGTTTTTTGTACCCTAATTACCAAAATATCCCTACCAGTTGTACTACTCCCCTTTGACAAGAGGGAATCAATTCTCTGTTATTCTTCTTCCAAAATTTGTCAAGCTAATTATTGGCTAAAGAAAAACTAATCATTTTTTTCTTTTAGCTAAATCAAAGGGAACAGAAGTACCAATTGGTATAATATGGACATATAGAAAAATGGGTTGATGACCATTAAGGTCAAATACCCTATAGATTTGCCCAATAAAACATATAAAATCTTATTTTGCCCAATAACTCCATTTAATGAAAAACAGGGAACACTTTTACATTTTTATATAACACGTTTATATTATTTACGAAACATGCCATTGCTTTAAACCGTTGCTCATTTAACCCCTCCTTTTCAAATTTCTCTCAGCTCTCCCCCACTCTCTCGCGTACTCTCTATAACCGCTCCCTCTCAAAAACCGCAAACGATTTCCGATCGAAGATCGTACATCGGCGAGAGAGAAGAAGCTCCATCTCCGTCTCTCACTACCTCTCTCGCGCCCGCTCTCTCTCTATCGATCCTTCCATTCAAGGTTTGCTTCGAATCATTACTAAATTTAGGAATTAGGTTTTGGAAATTTCTCTGTTAAACAGATTATTGTTAGCTTCCGATTTAGGTTTTTCTATAATTTAATAGATTATTTTTTCATTTTAATGTTTGGCTTTGGATTTGTGATGTATAATTTGATAATTACTGTTTTCAATTGTCGTTCGGTTTTCAATCAGGCTATCAATTTCTATAGTTTTGATTCTGATTTCATAGATTCTGTGTTTATCCACTTGATTTGTCTATGGATTTGTAACTTTCAATAAGTTTGGCTCTGATTACGTGTTTATCCACTTGATTTGTCTATGGATTTGTAACTTTCAATAAGTTTGGCTCTGATTACGTGTTTATTTGGGCTCACAGATCATAGCTTATGTGTTTTAGACCGACAATAATGTATGTATTCAGTAGGTAACAATAAACTTGTTACTCTATGTTTATTGTCAGACAAGTTCGACAGCTTTCGTCGATCGATCTGCATGATGAACTGCTTTCCAGAATTTGCTGGCATCTTATAATTATAATTAGTTATTATATTAATAATCTGTGAGAGTTTCAGATATATATATATAGTAGATATGTTTATTTGGCCTTAATTTGTTTTTTGATTGAATATATGTATATACATATGTGCATAATTCTTGTTCTGTGCTGTTGCTGTAGATTTATTGTCACACAATAATTTATTTATCAAACTGGTTTTTTATGTGACAATAATCTGGTTTATTGTCAAACAATAAGTGGTTTTTTATGTGACAATAATCTGGTTTATTTCAATTACAGTATTGCCTTATAAAGGAAGAATAAGATGCCACCGACAAGAACGAAAAAGGAAAAAGGAGGAACAAACAAAGATGTCCAGCAACAAAGAAAGGGAAAAAGAAAAAGAGAAGAAAGCTCGGATGAAGACATTGATGTTCAGAAGAAAACGACAGATAAAATGCAATATAAATGCAATTTGAAGGCGTTTTGGAAGCTCGTCAACAAAAACCGGAAGCTAATAACGGAGGAAATGAAAAACAACCTCAAGCAAACTCCGTTTTGGAACATGATGAAGCTGTTTCTGGAAGACAAGATGACTTGTGAGCATGTCACGAAGAAGGACACCGAGATAACAATACTGCTGCAACACTACAACAAAGAAGCAAAAGCATTTCAGTTTGGAAACAGAACAGAAAAGATAACTGTTGAGGATGTGAGCCGGATCCTTGGCCTTCCGAATGATGGGGAACCATTTCTGTTCAACAAGAAGGCAAAAAGGACAGAGAGCAGGGTACTAGAGAAATACTTTCGGCTCTACGAGGATGCGATAACCAAAAGAGTAGCCGATAAATCCTTCGAATATGCAGCGAAAAACTGTAAAACGAAGAAAAAGGATAAGTTCCTAGAAGATGCAGCTGTCCTCCTGCTAATCAGTTTCTTCACTTCGTTCCTCTTCCCCAACACAGCGAGCACACTCACGTGGGAACTTGCAAATGCATGCTCTGACCTTGAAGGCCTCAACAATTACAACTGGGCAGCAGCCGTACTAGAGTTCCTCGAAGCAGGACTAAGCAAAGTTGATGGCAACAAACTTGTCTTCATCCAAGGATGCCTCATGATAATCCTGGTAAAATGCAAAATACATGTTTATTATTGTCTGATAATAAATTTTTTGTTGAATTTCATTATTGTCTACTTTCTCTTCATAGCCATTCACACATAGACTAATTCTATCTGTTTTGCAAAATGATGATGATAGTACTGGCTGTGTGACAAGACAAGAAGGACGGAGTGCATAGCGGGGAGGAAGACTTGTCAAGAAACAACCATGATGAAATGGTCCCTCCATAATCTGAATTTGCACGACGCAAAAACAGACTCAACGCTGTTGGAGGTAAAAATACTAAATAACTTCATTTGTTATGTACATACCTACTGTGAAAAATAACTAACTTCATTTGTTACTAACGCACAATTATTGCTGTTATTGTATGACACTAACAGAAACTCTTTGAGGATGGACCAAGCAGCGAAGATGCTAAGAACACAGAAAAACCTAACATCCAAGTAGAGGAAGAAGAAGAAGAAAAAGCAATGCATGAGACTCTTACACCAACATTCGGTGACTGCGTAAGTACTGCAATTCTCAGTAACTAGTTCATTATTGTCACACAATAAATGTTCTTTGTGAGTCACCAATAGTTTATTATCAGACAATAATCATAATATTAGAATTTTTTTTTCCATTTTTTGTCTCTTAAAAGATGAATAACTGACTGTGAACCACCCTTTGCAGAAGCCAAAAACTAGTGAGGAAATGAAGAAGAGTGCAGAACAGGCCCAAGAACAACTTGAAGCAATAATAAAAGATCTGGAGATAACCCTTTCCCAAGATGTCAACCAGCAACAATGGAAGGAAGCAAGGGAGAAAATCAAGCTGTTGACATATTCGAAAGACCAATTTAATGCTAAAGTCGACGAAATGTGGAAGAGTGGTCAAGCGGCTAAGGAAAGAGAGCAGAGTCTGAAGAACCAGCTCCAAAAGAAGATGAAAAAAATTCAAAATCTGGAGAAGACCATTGCTGAACAGCAAGAAGAAATTCAGAGTTTGAAACAAAAAGAAGAGGGCTTTACAAAAGATTATCAGATTGTTGTGTACGATGGTGGAAAGAATAACGAGCAGTTTGCGTTCAACATGGACGATAAAAAAGAACCTGATGATGCCAATGACAGTGACAACAAAAAAGATGCCGATGAGGAGGGATGTACACAATATTTTCAGATCTATGTGCATGATGAGGCAAAAGTTAAAGAGCAGTTTGCTTTGGACAGCGACCATAAAAAAGAAGCTGATGAGGAGGACAAAGTTGAAGATGACAAGGAAACCGAAACTTTTCAAGATATTATGGATACAGATGCAACTAAAAACGATGATGTCGACAAGGAGTTTGCATTCGACAGCGACGACAAAAAGGAAGCCCAAGAGGAGGAGAAAGTGGATGATGGCCAGCAAACCAAAAATCTGGAAGAAATTATGGATACCAACGAAAATGAAAATGCTGATGCTGATACAAAAGCAGGCGAGGGAAATGGATTGACTGATACGGAGGCTGCACAACTTGAAGAAGTGGTGGGGAGCATAAGCAACACAACACCACAAGAGCAAGAAGATGAAATAAAGTGTCCAAAAAAGAAGAAGAAGAAAGTGGCTGATGCTGAAGTACCTTCGATGGTGAAGAGGATAAAGGAAAAAAAAAGGAAAGCAGCTTCTCAAGACTCTGTATACAAGTATGACACACCGCCAGAAATCAAGAAGCCGTACAAACTGAAAGGTGTCAAATGCAACACCAAAACCTGGACAGACTTGCCAATTCTACAGCAAGAAAAAAATTTTAACTTTTGGAACAGCGAAGAGTAAGTTTCCTAAAAGTTTCATATACTGATTTGTCTGACAATAATACATTCTATTTTTTATTAACTGACAATAATAAATTTCAATGTGAAAAACAGGGATATTTTTTGGGAAAGCAAAGTCGTCGGTCAAGTGAACAGAAATGGTCTCAAGGCATTAATTGAAGGCAAAGCTCTGGGAGCAAATGTAAGTGTTTTTCACTGTCTCTTTAATAATATGTTTTCTCATAGTAAATGAGTCTCTAATTCAAAATCTGTAATGACACTTTGCAGTTGATTAATGCTTATATTGAAATCATCAATGAAGATTTGAACAACGCTTCCATAAATAACAAACGTGCATACCCAACATGGTCATGGGTAAGTCTCACAAAATATTTGAAAGTGTCTTGGCTGGATTCCTTTGTTTATAGTTAATTACTGTCTCACAATAAATTACAGTGTATTACTGTCTCACAATAAAAAAAACCCTCATTGTTTATTGTTTGACACTAAACCCCAACATTTGACACTAATATTTTTCATACAGACTGCAGTGGAGAATGATGATCTATATCAAATGCATAAATCTCTTTTTGAACCACTCCTCCATTTGATGAAAAAAGATATGACTTTCTGCTTCCCTTTGCTTGATGAATTCCATTACACATTGCTGGTCCTTGACATCTCAAAAGGAAAATGGATTTTTTACAATCCTATGAGGCCAAGAAAAGGAAGAAAAACAGGCAAGCACTACGAGAATGCGAGGAAAATGGCAGAAAAGATAACGTCTTGGGTTGAAGAAGTCGTTTTGGATATTGAAGCAGAAGAAGCTGTCCAAAGCAAGGCTGGAGGAGAGGTAACGAGGCAAGAAGTGCAGAAGAGACAAGGCATCCTGAAGTGGAAAAGAATACCCATCATACCGGCAGTTCGCGAAGCAATTCAGTTGATGAAAGAAAGCAATTTCAGGCAATTCACATTCGAAGAGGATCTGAAAGGTTTACAACAAAACGAAAGCAGGTATGGATAATTAACGTTGTTGTCTGACAATAGAAATAAATAAAACACTAAATTATTCTGTCTACTATTGCAGCTTGGACTGTGGAGTGTACCTGCTGTTTTACATCGAATGTCTTGCCCACGGAGAAGACTTGGATCCAAAACAAAACATAGATGACTTAAAAGTCATGAGAAAAGTCATGCTCCAAAAGTTTCTTATGCATCCCTTCAGTTGGAATACAAAAAAGGAGAATGCACAACCCACTGTTGCTGATGAAGATGATGATGATGATTTCGTTCATAGTACAAAATGATAGTCTTGGTCTGGAAGCATAGATGTGATTGTTATTAAAGTAGATTTACTTTTGTATATTGACAACTTTTCATGAACAGGGCAATTTCGTTATGTATGACTCAATTAAAATATATGTATGCCTTTTCTTCGACTAATTTGTTTGCATTAGATGTATAGTGTAAGAATATAGTTTACAGTTTTAATGATTCTGGAAAATGTACAGGGCAGGTTTCATGAATATAGTTTAGAGTTATTGTCTGACAATAACTTGATTATTGTCCGACAATAATTGTTTTATTGTCTGATAATAATCCAGTTAGTGTCCAGGTCTACTATATAATCTGTTATTGTTGAACAATAATCACTTATTGTCGGACAATAATGAAGTTATTGTCAGAGAATAATGAGGTTATTGTCTAATGAATAATCAACTTATTGTCCGACAATAATCAAGTTATTGTCTCATAATAATTCATTTATTGCCTGACTATTAGGTTATTGTCTGATAATAATTCATTATTGTCTGACAATAATATTGTTATTGTCTGACAATAAAACTTATATTTAGACAACAAAACTGTTCCATAACAAAAAACAGTACAAGAACAAGTCAAAACCTGTTAATCAAAGGAAAAAAAAAATACAATCATCCATCATGCATATACAAAGGATCTTCAACCACATGCGTCACTCTATTTTATTTGGAAAAAAAAAGCTATTTAAATCAATTGTTTGCCTTTCATAGCCACTTGTACTGAAATAATAATAACCATGAATGTCAATCGCATTATAACTATTTCCATTTTAATAAACTATAAACTATAAACTATATTGTAGCAGTACAAGTCGTCTTGTTGTGGTGACCGACTTCCCCACAACGGCCACACTTCATTGGCCTCTTTGAAACCTCACCACGAGATCTAATCCTCTTCTTCTTTGGCCGGCCAGCTTGCTTCTTTGTAAGTGGGGGTTGAATAGAACTGCCCGTGGAAGACTCATAATAATCCCTTTCGATGCTAGGAATGGGGCTGATAGCAACTTCATATGATTTCTTAAAGTAATCACAAAAGTAATAAGGTTCTATATATGTATAGATTGCTTCACCCGCCTTTTGCATTGTTGTAAGAGCATGAGCACAAGGGAAAGAGTGAATCTGCCACCTACGGCATGAACAAAAGTTTTCATTAAGGTCCACCTTAACATTAAACTTTGCATGAACCTCAAAAACTTTCGGAGCAGAGCAGCTAACAGTCCAATCCCTTCCAACAGCAAGGCTTGCATTCAAACGGTCATGCATAGTGGGAGTGAGAATAGTTGTCCATCTTTCTGCTTCAGCCCTCCTTTGGGAATTTTGCACCATCTCTCTAATACGAATGGCCTCAAGCATATCAAACACAGGTAACCCCCGCTCTTCTCTTATCCACGCATTGAAAGACTCGGCTGTACTGTTTGCCATCTCACCATACCTATTTCCAACAAAGAAAGCGCGGCACCACTTCTCCACAGGCAACTCACTCAAGAAGTTCTTAATCTCATCCTTTCCCTCAGCTACCAGATTTCTCAAGTTACGATTGTAGCTGCTCAAAGTATGAGAATAAGCAACCTTCATGAATAATTGCTCCAGATTTTCACGAAGAACCTTATTACTGGAACCTTTAAATCTCGCATGAAGGTTCTGAATGAGATGATAATAGCAATATGAGTGTGGTGAATCAGGAAACCACTTCGCCATACTGTTCATGAGACCATTATGCCGATCAGAAACAAACGTCACAGTCCTCCCTTGCGGAGCCAAAATACTCTTCAAGTGCTTGAAGAAAAAGTCCCAATTATCTCCTGTCTCCGAATCCACAACAGCAACAGCAAGAGGGAAAAAACCTGAATGAAAGAAAGAGACGCACAAAAAAAATTCAAGATTAGAACCAGCAACAAAAACAGTAAATGGCAGCAAACAATAAAAAACAGATAAATAGATAATTTTCAATTAGGGATACAGCAGCGTGCCGCTGCACCGCTAGTGGCAGCGTTCCGCTGCCTAATAAGAGTAAATTACTGTTTAACAATAAATCTGTAATAAGACTTTATTGTCAGACAATAAAATATGAAACTGAATGTGATTATTCTCCAAAAATTAAATGAATCCAGAATAAATTAACAGAAAAAGATGGGATAAGAATAAATCACACCTTGATTACCATTCTTTCCAGTAGCACATAACAATTGGCCTTTGTACTTGCTTTTACAAAATGTCCCATCGACAAAAAGAAGAGGGATACAAAACTGGAAACCATGGATAGCACCACCAAATGATAAAAAGAGACGTTGAAAACGAGAAGTTTCAGGATCAGTTTCAAGCACAAAACAAGAACCGGGATTCGACTCTAATACTGCATCACGATACCAAGATAGAAGTTGGTAAGAGTCGCCAGCGCCATGCATCTCTTCTTTAGCTAAATTGATTGCTCTATAAGCAATCTTGTAAGTTATATCTAAACCATAACTCACTTTCAACAACCCAACAACCTCCTTAGGCTTCAAAAATGGATTTCCACGCAATAACCTATCAATCACCGACTTCACAACATGGGATCCAAGTAGCTTGCTGCTCTGAAGCCTTAAAAGACCATTACAGGAATGAACATTATTCAGCTCGCTAATATAGAAGTATCCATTACTAGAGCTAGTAACTCCATGAATATGCCACTTGCACCCTTGACTTTCCTTATTCGAGCAGTCTGCAATAACACGTTCTTTGTCATTTCTCACATACGTAAATACAAAACCAACCTCAATAGCATACTTAGCAAGCTTCTCCCTGAACTCCACCACACCTCCTTCAAATTTCTGCCCCTTTTTCTGAATATAATCCTTCCACTCTCTACTCAAATAATTCTTTGGAGCTTCACTCTTGAAATTATCTAAGTAATCATTTTCATCCAAAACTGTGGACAAGCAGTCCTCAGCTTCCACTACAAATAAAAATTGCATTAGCCACGGCGGAAAACCGTCGCTAAAAGCTAATTTACCGTCGCAAATGACTTTTGGCGACGGCAAAACTTCGGTTGCAATAAGTGGCGTCGCCAATACTATTAGCGACGGCAATTGCACTGTCGCAAGAGTATTAGTGACGGCAAATATTTGCCGTCGCAAGAATGTTGCAACTGAAAATTGCCATCGCAAATAGCAATAGCGACGCCACTTATAGCAACGGTAGCTTTGCCGTGGCAAAGTGTGAATTATTCATAAAAAAAATTTCTGGCATGCAAATGCATGCCAGATTTTTCATTTATTTATTTTTTGCTTGCAAAAGAAGCTATACAAATGTGGGAGTAGCATTTTCTTTACACTAATGTCTTATATCTTCATAATGTTCAAACTACAAATTGACAAAATAAAAATACAAAGTTGATGTTCAATAAGCAAAAACTATAATGTTCTGCAAACTGTGGGCTACTGAAGTAATTAGAAAGCTTCTTCTTTTCCCCCTTTTCATAATCCACAACCACAATCCCATCTTGTCTGAATGAACAATCTCATAGCTTCTTCCCAATCTTTTAAAATGGTGCATCTTTTTCTCCTTTGTGACCTTTGTGACTGCATTACCCTCACATACTTGAAGAGCTGCCGAAACCTCTATTCACAAAACCAAGAAGAAAGAAAAACTGCAATCAATAAACCATGTCCCAAGAGATAAGACATTTAAAAATTAACTCCATTTTGTTTCCAGACAACCTTATTAATTCACGTACAGGCAGATATACAGATGCATTTGGCGGATTTTAAAACAGAAAGACTGAGGTGGTTACTAATCTAACCATTTTTCTGTAACATTCTCCTTTTTATCAAACAATAATCAAACTAGAACTCTTTCCATCTTTCTTGTAGTCTTTATTTCTCAACATACAGTAGAAAAAAATACCAACTGAAGTGGTCAATCCACATAAACAACAAGAATGTTCCTCCATTTAGTTCTCTCAGACATCAAAACGTAAGAAAACAAATCTTATGGGTTTTTCTCTTTATAATTAAACATATATCTTATGTTCATTACAAAGGAAAACCATTTTGTTATGATGGGGTCGAACTACTTTATCACTTAACCTTCTTATAAAAAATTAATTAAATTTTCCATGTATGAACACCTTCCAACCTCAAGGCTGTAACAAAAAGATAGCATGTAAAATCAATGCAAAGAAAAGTCTCCAATAACGAAAGTAAAACCTCTAGAATGACAACTGAGATTTCATAAGCCCAAGCACAAGAAGACAACAGGAAAAAAGAGCACAAACAATAAAACAAAGACAATATATCATTAGACTAGAGCAAGTCAAGAAAGGAGACCAAGCACCCCTGTCACCTCCCCCTCCCCCCACTGAAGGTAAAAAAAAAAATGCAATTCATAGTGTTCTTTGATAACTACAAACATAATGAAACTGCAATTGTCCAACACCTATATAATAAATAGGTCTTGGAACATTCAACTAAATCCCAGTCACAACATAATACTTGGATTGTGACTGCATGTTTCTCCTCAAAATTTCACCTCTTGGTACTAACCAACTTTGTTCCATTCTAGCACATAAAATTCAGGCTCAAAATCATATATATCAACACCAAACGGACCAGAAAATCAATGGCAAACGATTGAACAGTTTACTAGTGCTTAACAGAAATTCAATAATTTTACAGCATTTTCAGAATGTTCAAGCATACCAAAACGATCTAATAATGTTCAAGGGATTGATTCAAGGTCGAAAATGAACCAAAGTTGTCCAAAACCAGCACCGACTACAGTAAACCCGCACAGGCCATAAACTCAAATACAGAATCTCCAAAACTCAACCAAAACCGAAAACCAAGGGCACAAACATATAGAGAACAACGAGGGAAAGAAGTTTGATACCTAGCTTGTCGCCGTTCATGGCCTGAAACGCCGGAAATCGATGTGAAACCCGCCGAAAAAACCAGATCTTTCTCTCTTCGATTCTCTCTCTACAGTCAACGATTTGAGAAGCCAAGACCACAGACGAGCTCACCTCACCGAGACGAAGCTATTGGTACCGGTTTCGTCTGCCGACGTGGCCGGAATCGGAAAATCCCATTTGAGCTGCCGGAAGTTCTTCCCTTCGTCTCTCTCTACCGCCGTCGACTACTCGACTTGATGAGCTGCAACCACGCTTGGACTCGCTGTGTTGAGGCGAAGAATATGGACCAGTCCGGCGCCGTGAAACGGCCGGACGGAAGAGCTGAAATCGGAGGTGCATGTCGCGGCAGATGAGAGGAGGCGGTGAGGGTCTGGAGAGATCTCTTGGGTTTTAGTCTCTTGGGTTCTAGACTAATCTCAGATCTCTTGGGTTCTGAGATCTCTTGGTGGTGGTGGTGTCACTAATCGACGGCCGGAAACCGGAATCAGAGATGACAGAGCCGCAGAGAGAGAGAGAGAGATAGAGAGATCGAGAGTCAAAATGGATGAGAAGTTCAGTTTTTTTCATTTAGCCAAAATAGCCGAGTAGCGACAGCAACAATAGCTGAAGCCAAACCCAAAAATATCCAGCGACGGAAAGAAGATGCCGTTGCAATTGAGTCATTTATATACGACGGCGTTAGTGTGCCGTCGCAAATCACTTCCATATTTGCGACACCTTGTTTACCGTGGCAAATTTACTACTATTAGCGACGGCATTTTGGTGCCGATGCTAACTGCCGTAGCAAAAGCAATTTTTTTTTGTAGTGTTCAGAACCACGATCGACGGAAATACTAGATTCACAGCTAACAAAATCCTTCACTGTTATATCAACAAACTCTAGCTTGTAAGCAAGTATATTCTTCACCATCATCTTCAAATCCTTATCTGACTTGAGAAGACAATTGGAATAGTTGCTTACTGAATAACGCATCTCAAACAAACCAGTTTTCAGCGAACAAAACTCAGAACAAACATCAGCACACAGCTGATCAAAACTAGTGGAAGCGGTAATCAAGAGCATAGCAGTATCACTCATGTACGTACATCTAGCACAAATTTCAACATCCATTGAACTGAAAATAAACAAGAGAATTCTTATTGTCAACTAATTGAATCTCAAAACAAGAACACATCGCTACTTTATTGTTCCATAATTAAACAAAAAAACAAATACACCAACCAATTCAAATCCAGAAGCACAACATATACATAAACAAAAAGAAGCAAATACAAATGCCAGTAAAAAATACGAATCACATATAACTAGAAATTCAGATCATACACAATCTGCAAGAATTTAAATCGAGAATTCACTTACAGTAGCAGCCGACCTTCTTCTTTATAGCTTTGGTTATGTCGATCGGAGAACAAGACGAAGCTCAAGGAACGATTCAATTGCTCGAAAATCGAAAGCTACTGACCAGAATTTACTTACAGTAGCAGCCGACCTTCTTTATAGCTTTGCGGATGTCAATCGGAAACAAAGACGAAGCTCCAGCAAACGATTCAATTGCTCGAAAATCGAAAGCTACTGACGAAAGGTCAGTACCTCGGCGAAGAAGAAGAAGCTCCGATCTCTCTTCGTCAGTAGCTCGGCGAGGAAGAACAAGCTCCGATCTCTCTCTCTGTCTCTCTCTCTAAGCCGATCGAAGAAATTTCCCCTCTAACAAACAAACTCGGAGACCGTTAAAGCAGGGGCAAAATTGTCAAGCAGTTTGGGCTTGGGCTATAAGGATTCACCTTATTGGGAAATAAATTGACCTTATGGGCCAATTACCCACCTTATTGGGCAAAAACAGGAACCCTAAATCTAATTGGGAATATTTTGCTAATTATTAACCTTATTGGTAATTTCCCTTAGAAAAAAATATTTTTGTACTAATTGCTATGATAATTAAATTTCAATCCTAAATTAACAAGTATTAATCCAATTATTTTTAATATGAGATTGATTCGGTATTAGTATGTGGTTTGACGGTACTACCGATAAAAATCTCTCTAGTTTTGTGGGTTCCATTGCACAATATTTTCACTAACCATAATTCACAACTAGTGCCTTGTGCATGTAAGTTGATATGAAACTATGAGAGCATAATGCAAATGCTTGATGATGGTGTTGAAGCATATTGCACATTACGTACGTAGGCCGGCAGCTCGGCTAGGTTTTTTTTTTTTTTTCTTCTGGTGTTGACGGGAACAAGGAAGAAGAGAAAAAATTTAGGGTTTTTTTTTCTTGGCTTTTTGCTCTGAGCGTGCTGATAACGTGAAACAGTAAAATGGAATTGGTCTACTCATTTCATTAGAAGTCCCCTTTATATAGGGTTACAATTACAAGGTAATCATAATTACAAATAAACCCCTAAGTACCTATCGTCAGTTACTTTGACGAAGGCACACTAAATGTGTTTTTCCTTCAACATATATATATATGCGAGTTATATACAACCCGACATTTTTTAAAAATGGGTTATACGAATTCTTTTGTGTTGGCGGGTTGATATGCAAATGATCCCTTTATTAAATGAAATTTGGCAAGTTAACATGCAAATGACTCTTTTTAATCGTGCAAATTCAACTTATTTTATTTTGTGCAGGTTTCGATTTGTGTTATGGGGTCGTGGCGGAATTGATAGCCCAAATACTGATCATAAGTTAGGATTTTGAACTGTTGTCAAACCTTAAACGCCTTTACGATCACCTTGATGTATCCATTACAAGGAGTACCCTCCGAGGCGTTCTTGGAGGTCATCCTATTGCTCCAGCCCAAGACTTATATAGATTCCAGAGAAGTTCATAGAATTGCTTAAAAAAAATCCAGTTAATACTCCAAATAGCAATTGGCTTCAGGCCATACCACAGTACATCTTCTGCCTCACCCTCTGAGAATCCTTGGGCAACTTTTCGAACTTAACCTTATTCTCGCAACTTCGGAGACGCCCCTAGAACTAAGGGTTGAAACTAGAGACACCAACACTGCCTTTGTCTAAACAAGAACCTTCACAATCAAAAGGATTCAAGCCCATACCAAGTTAAAGAAGGGTCTGAGATAACATAGGGTGTTTCAAATGGATTTGCATAATTTACGCTCGATCCCACTTCGGATTTTTGTTTTTTTCTTTTCTTCTTCTAATTCAAGATAATTTACACTCGGATCATTTACAGTCCATGGCGTCCATGCTCAATTGCTTAACGCAATTATATGGTATTATTATAAGTGTTCTGGCAAAAACAGGGTTACACAATTAGTCGTACTATAATTTAAACTAATAAAGGTAATTCAAGTTTTGAAGACCTTAAATTGAATGTTGAGTTTCCAGGTATTTTTCAAAAGATTTCCTTAGTGGAACAGGCAGGTGAAACGAAATGTGAGTTTGTGATAAAATATTTCCTCGACTATTTTATGAGAAAACAGATAACACTAGCGTCTTCAGCACAACCCTGCGAAAATGTGAGTCCAGAAACTCAAATGTTGCCAGTGATATCAAGAAAATACTGGGGAAGATATTCATTTTAGAATTCAATTGATAATATCAATATGATACTGTAATAAAAGGAATGGAGACTAAAAAAGGGGCACGAAAGATTAGAGCTTGAATTGCTATTGTGCATACACTTGGAATTGCTAGTTTGAATACAATACAAATACAACCTAGTTTACATACAAGAGATGAATATGGAACTCCATTTGCAGATTAGCCAAGCATGTCCCATTTGCAACAGGCTACCTGTATCGACACAAAAACTCAGTAAACCACTACTAAGAGTTCTAGCAAAGGAAAGGGTTATACAATTAAGAATCAATTGGAAAATATTCAAAAGATATAGTAGTTTGCCCAATTTCAGAGGTCCTGAAGGTCACATGTAGATCCCAAGCATCACAAGTTCAAACATCTAAGAACCCAACAATAACAGAAGTACAGAACTAATGATATATATAAAAAATTTCTCAAAACTCTCATGTAAATGCAACATAATGTTGGTATTTCATCACTACTCAGTAAGAAACCTATATCCACCGATAATTATCATTATTAACTAAATGAATTCTTCTACATAGCTTATTGAATATATGGTCCATTTCACTAGATAATCAACACAAAAAAATAAAGCAATAAACAGAGATAGAATATATATATATATAATGGTATCGCAACATCTTTCAGATACCTGATCAAAGAGAGAATGATTGAGTTGCCATAACCAAAAAGAATAGGAAACCACCAAAAACATGCATAACTGGATCATCGGGAAACAGGCTGCAATAACCCTTTGAACTCATCATAATTCCATCTGCAAAAAAAAAAAAAAAGTATGAACATGTCTTCATCAAAGAAGAACAGGGTCCCCCCCCTAATAGTCCCGCCTAAGATGGGAAGAATAAAAACAAAAATAAGGACATAAATATGATCGTTTCACATAATTTAGTATCAAAGGTTTGTCCAAGTGCGCACACACAGACACATGCATGTATACGAGCAGCTGATCTTTTTCAGGATGATTTTGAGTGGACTTAAAAAGTGAACGGTTCAGATTATTGAACCACTATGCAAGGTGGGCCCACCATGCAATCCCTCAACTTGAAAAACTTGAGCGATCCTTTAGTATATATATGTTCTATACACGCAAAGAAATAATCTCCACTCTTCCTTTAGAAGACATGTACACAACAATTATTTATTTGGATGATATGTAGGAATTGAAGGACTCATACTTGCACAGGAAAACTGGTCGTAGTTCATTATTTGCCTCATGTCCTAATCGGCTCCGTCTTTCATTTTCTTCACTGAACTTAGCAAGAGGAAGAACTTCACATGGACCTTGAATCAAGCCCGCCATTACAGTGCTTTCATGATTAGATTCGTAGACCTATTATGGAGAAACAATGAATTCAATATGAACTTCCATGAAAAAAATTGAAAATTTATATGAAAAGTATTTATTCTACAAGTCGATAAAAATCTAAGGATTTGATTAACATAGGGTGTTAACTGGAATTAGACCATTAGAGAGATAAACACAAGGTGTATATGTGTATCTTTATCCACATGAAAAATCAGTAGGCCCAGTCTTGTAATCCAGGCAACCACATAACTTTGACGATGATATGAAACACTTGCAAAACATAGATACACAGACTTATATATATATATATACAAGAAAACAGTGTACCTCATTACTTTCAGGTGTAGATGGACGACCAACATTCTCTGGCAAGTCACTAGGAAAGTAGCAACTGTTAACAATAACCCACTTTGACCCAGTTTTCCTATCCTCCCACATTGACTGCAAGAAGATGAAAAAAAATATTATAATGCCTCTAAATAAAATAAGTCATAACCTTGAGCAAAACAAAATGCTTCTACAATAAACAATCGGTGATAATTTGGTGATTTGTAACACAAGACTGATATTAGCAATCACATGGATATAATTTTCAAAATGCTAGGATACAGGTATCCAGGGATGGTTTTTAAATCACTTGCCTGAAGCTTTGAGGGTATCAATTTGCCATGACTAGACTGGAGGAGAGCATGTTCTTGTAGCTCATATGTTACTCCATCAATGCGACAAGAACGGTAAAACGTTTTTTCACTGACAACTTGAATTGAATCGCCAATCCATTCAACAGGTCGCAAGCCATTAGAAGAAAATCCAGTATGTTCTAGTGCCCCACCACTAACTACAAGACTTTCACAAGTATTTTCTTGAGCAATGCCTTGGTCATCTCTTTTAATGTCGTATCTTATAGAACAGCCAGAATCTTCTCCTGGGTGAGAATTATCTGGGTCTTTCGATGTATAATTATTTTCATGGCTCTTTGATGGAACTTCTCCAAATTTTGGAAGCTCTGCTCGATCAACAACTTCTGAGTTGGAAAAGGGCTGGGAATGAACAGACTTATCAGTATCTTCAATGGATAAATCAGCAGGAGGCTCTGTGTTTGATTCATAAGGTATCTTATCAGATATAGATAATTCAGAATTATCAATTTGTTGAGATGATCTTTCACTAGACAGGAAACTCCCAGAAAGAGGTTTCTCATCCATACTTTTACTGCTTGTTGAGAAATTATTCTCTTGCGTTTCTCTTGCATTTGAAATCTTAGAATCAGCATCTTTGTTGGATAAATCAGCAGGAGGCTCTGTGCTTGATTCAAAAAGTCTAGATGATTCAGAATTATCTATTTCTCGAGAGGATCTTTCACTAGACATGAAACTTCCAGAAAGAGGTTTCTCATCCGTATTTTGACTGCTTGATGGGAAATTATTCCCTTCCGTTTCTCTTGCACTTGAAATATTTGGATCAGAATCTTTGTTGGATAAATCAGCAGGAGGCTCTGCTCTTGATTCAAAAGGTCTCTTGTCAGATCTAGATGATTCAGAACTATCTCTTTGTTGAGATGACCTCTCACCAGACAGGAAACTTCCAGAAAGAGTTTTGTCATCCGTGTTTTTACTGCTTGATGGAAAAATATTCCCTTGAGTTTCACATGCACTTGAAATCTTGGGATCAGCATCTTTGTTCGATAAATCAGAAGGAGGTTCTGCTCTTGATTCAAAAGGTCTCACATCAGATGTAGATGATTCAAAATTACCTATTTGTTGAGATGATATTTCACTCGACAGGAAACTTTCAGAAAGAGGTTTCTCATCCGTATTTACACTGCTTGATGGGAAATTATTCCCTTGCATTTCTCTTGCAAATGAAATTTTTGGATCTGTTGCTGACTTAATATTGTTCGTGCCCACACCAACCGAATCAGCAGGATTCTGGAAAACAGTGCTTACATGTGCATTTATCTTCTGCTCATAGGCCTTTGGATCTAAAGCTCCCACTTTATTCCGTGAGGACATCTGAACTCCAGGCGTGCTGGAAGGGACTGTGCTGGAAGGGACCGTGCTGGAAGGGACTTTTAATTGTATATTACTTCTCATAACACGCCCATACTTAGGAGGCAAAGGCTTTCCATTGCTTAGCGACAAGCATCTTGTGCAGTGCCATTCACCTCTAGGAATTCCTCTCTGGTTAGGTGACTGTGCACATGTAATGTGATATCCTTTCTCACATGCATCACAAATAAGAACAGTATCTACCTCATTGATGCTAACCTGGCAAGTTTGACAAGTCAAAGCCTTACTCATGTAATCCCTTGATGGAGGGATCCATGTGGGATGATCGGGAAGCTGTGGTTGCAATAAGTTCTGAATAATTCTCGCAATTTCATTGTGATTATTAGGAAGTGAAGGAGCTTGAACAAAGCGAATCTTTTGCGAAGGCTGATGTCCGCCAGGGAAATTTCCAGAAGATGGTTGAGAGGCAAATGACCTAGAATTCTGATCTCGTGGTGCTAGAGGAGTCATCAGTGGCTTACTCATACCAGCGGTTCCTTCAACCTTGACAGAAGTATGATTTGTTACCTTGTTTTCTCCGCTTTGAGTTTGTGCTGACCAAGTTGGAGCATTCACCGGTGGATGATTTGCAGAAGAATTTGCTGCACATGGGTATATATAATGTGTAAATACTTTGATATGCAGAGAGAAGATAGCAAATCTAATAATAAGCTAACCATTTTCAAAGACTGGCACCTTTCTACTAACTAAAACTGAAGAACATTAGTTACCTTGTACTTGAAATGCATAAGAAGAACCATTTGATCCTCCATCAGTTCTTAACTGTACTCTAGGCAATGCTGGGGAAGAAGAATCCCTTCCTACCATGGATGCTCTAACTTCACTGGTGGGCAACTGATACTGTGCAGATGTAGGAGTTACTGTGGAAACATGAACGAGAGGAGAACCTGCGAAACCACCAGTTGAAATAGGTGCATGGCTTGGTTTATCTGTTGGAATACGAACAGTGTGTGACATCCCATGGGTTTCAGCTGCTGCATTGAAGTTTGTTTTTAATGGTTGAGATGGATATGTAGCAGTTTGTGCGGCGTATTTCTTGGATTCATCCATCTACAAAAAGAACTACAAGCTAAGAAAACATTCATTTTACACAGTCCAACGTATCCAAAAGAGAGATTTGATGGCTCAGAAGTATCGATGTGCCATAACATAGTCATAGAATGTCAAACAAAAATTCTAGCCAGACTCTTAAGCTTCCCGACCAGCTGCTAGTTTAATCACTATCCTAACTGCTTACAAAATCCTGATACCTATTCAAACAAAGATGAAACCTTTCAAGATAACCCAGGACAATAATTATGCAGTTAACTGCAAAGGCATCCAAACCCACAATTAAAGTAAAACCAAGCCCAACTTTCTCACATCAACTAAGCCAAATAGTTTTTCGTTAACTCCAATCAGTAAAAGTAATGAACAATTAAGAATCCATAACCAAAAATGCCTTCTCTCTTAAATCTCTCATTAACCAAACAAATATAGCCCTCGTTGCATATCATATTGAAACACCAAATATATATTATACAGTACTATGAAGGCATCACCGACATAAAAAAATCCAATAAACTAACGAAATTAAACCGCAACCAACAATCTCAAAACTTTAAAACAACCATACCCAATTACGAAATTGGCTCCTTACCTTCCTCTTCGTCAGTGAAAACTTCTCCGCGATCGTCAACTTGGGACCCCGAAACCCTAATCTCTGTTCCTTCAGCTTGGCATTAAGCCCTAAATCCTCAATGACAGCCGCAATTGCATCCCTTCCCACAATATCCTTGGGCGGCAATCCTTCACAGAGCTCCACCAGCTTCGACCTGGCTTCCTCCATAAGGTCAATCTCAGGCTCCGTGGGCTTCTTTCCGCCTCGAATTTTGGCCATGGTCGACAAAGCCAGCACAATCTCCGCCACTCTCCTGAGGTCCCTTTCGGAATCGGGCCCCAATCTGGGCTTCTTATTCAATTGGGTCCCCAATTCTCCGTCGGCTCCGTTCTGAATCGGCCTCTTTTCAGGGGTTAAAGCCTCAGTAGGTTGGGCGCTTGCGGTCAGATCCATAATTTAAAGCGTGGGAGAGCGAAGAGCCCTGACGACGTCGTCTTGAGGGGTGGGGGAGCGACCAGAGCCCCTCCAGAGAAACCCTAGGGGCAGAGGCTTAGCCGTTGGGGGGTTGGGGGATTTGAAAAGATGAGATTTTTGAGGTATTTGGCGGGTAAAGTTCGTGGGTTTTGGGTTAAAAAGTGATTAAAAGAGCGAGTTTGCGAGTGAGTGAGAGGGGGAGAGACATGCGAATAGAAACGAATGGGTTCAAATTCAATGGGGGTGGGGTGGGCGAGCGAGCAGAGCGAGATTTAGAGAGAGACAATAGAAACCAGGGTTATTTTCGTCTTTCTATATATATAGGCATACACCGGTTCGATGATGTTGAACCGGGTTATGGTGGGAAACTGACTATTTTCTTTTTCCGTTTTTGTCTTGGTTAATTTGAGAAACTGTACTTCTCAAAAAATATATATTGAGAAACTGTTCATTAATTAACCTTTAATCTATATATATTCACTAGAAATGGGGTTTTAAGAAAAATATAAATGTTAGCCAAAAAAAAACAAATAATTCATGTTTTTTAAGCTTATTATCAAAAAATAATTACAATTCAAAATCAGGACACATTGAAAAATTAAACATTTTATTCAAACAAATATACTTCTAATTTTTCTTAAAAGGTTCTCGCTCTAAATGATTAATTGCAGTTTGAATGTCTAATACAATACACCCTAGTTTTTTTAATGTGCAAGACGATTGAATTATATAAATAATAAAAAAAATTACAAGCAATAAAGCATGGTTTAATGCAATGCAAGTGAAAAATAGCATTCTTATAAAAAAAAAAGTGAAAAATAGCATTTTCGATAATTCAAACGACTAAATAATCTTAAATAGATCAAAGTAATGACTCATATAGAAAAAAAGTAATCCCTCTGCCTAAAATGATTTTCTATATTATTATAAAAGTACATAAACCATTGAACGAGATACTCAATTCAAATAGAAGGTGTCAGAAATTCTAAATCTAGAGCTGAAATACACAGATAGGTGTAAAACCATACTCGAAAACTGCCCATATCCCAAATTTAAATCTAAATACAGAAATCAGATCAAGACCTAACCAGGTTCCAAAAAAATAACCAAAAACATATATATGATATTCAAATCCAAACTGGATCCCAGAGTTAAAACGAATTCGATAAATGATGCATCTTACATGTACACCTATCAACAATTCACCATACAATCCATATCATATATAATTCCAAAATATTCATTAGGCATATCTTTCAGGCACGGGACTTCGCTAATCCAATATATTTATAAACATACATGTGATTGCATGATAGTTACATGGTGATGGTATGACAGTTACAAGGTGCAACTGTAACTGCATGACAGTTATCAGTTACAACTGTTATGTAATAACCTAAAAATATTTGATATATATATAATATTGTTAATAGTAGATTTTTTTTTTATATATATATATATATAATATGTAGGTGTGAGATTCGTTTTTTTTTTTGGCTTTTGTATATTTATATATATAACATTGTTAGATGATTAGCATAGTGAATGCACTAATGGAAAGAAGACAAAAAAAAATAATTTGCAAATGATTCATTCTTAGTTTAGTATTACTTTTGGATTCGTTGGTCGGACGATTATTGCAAAATGTTAAGAATCCCTTAGCTGGATTAGTTTAATTAGAGTCTTCAGTGGTGAGGGGTGGTTACAAGTATAAAAAGGGGATGTCAGAGAGAATTAAAGATTACAGAGCTGCACGTTAAAGAAAAAAAGAAAGAGAGTAGGTAGGTTCCTTTTCCTTTAGAAAATTTTTCATAGTATTATACTATTCGAGAAGCTAACTTAGATCTGTTTACGTTTCTGTGACTTGACTAAAGGGTTGGGGCTGAGAACTAGCCACAAGGAAGAGAGAACGAACGAGTTTAGGTTGACACCAAGGTAGGGTTTCTAGTTTTCCAGTGATTGGACTATATCATATTTAATTTTCGTGTATAAATTAGGAGCAGTCAGTATAATGAATGTTTTTCCTATAATGATAGTCGATTTTATTACTAATATTGTAAAGAAATATTTGATGATATTGGTTGTTCTATTATTGCTGTTACAGTTTGACGATGGAATGTTACTTAATATTATGTATGTGTGTTGACATATCATTTTCAACACATTCTCCCTGCATACACTTGCATGTAAATTATAAAATGATGTTGGTGATGGAAATAGGATCCCATGGGACATTTGATATAAATACATATATATATGATTGGTGAAGAAGGTGGTAGGGCTGCGGACTCATTGAATTAAATACGGGCTGCGAGCCCAAGGAAATAAATATTGTACAGAAATTGTGATAGTGGAATGAAGAAGGTTGGGCGTCGATTCGTACAACGGGTCATTCGGGACCAGGCAGAATATGCATGGTATGGGACGTGCGAGGTCTGCTTGATCCAGGGTACGAATTGACGAAGGGTAGTGAAGGAACTTTAAAGTTATGCACCTCATGCACACTCATGTTTTTATATTTTGTGATTACATTATATTACTGATTTTGTTGGCACACTTAATTTAACTATGATAATTGACCATGAGAGATTTAATACCCTACTGAGCCAAAAGCTCACACCCTTATGGATTGTGCAGGCAATAATATCAATATGGCCGGAGAACACGAAGTTGACAATTAAGACTTGGTTGCTTGAGATGCTGCTTGTACGTTTGTTTAATAAACAACTTTGTGAAATAAGCAATAAATGGTTTCCTGCTGGTATGACTGTGTGGAGCTGCTAGTACTTTAAGGATTGACTTGTTAATTATGTAATATATTGTAATATTTTGGCTTCCGCTAAACTCTGAACACCTTTGTAAAATATTTATTTAATAAAGTGTTCGATGTACCATACTTTTGTCACTTGTAATTGTGGTAAAAACTTAATTATCACAATCATAAGTGATTCACACTTCAAATCCGATATAATTGGAATTTGGGGTGTGACATGTTACTGCTAGCTGCACCGTTGACCCAATCTGCTTGCCAATGATGAAGAGTCCAAGAGTACCGGTTGAAATAAATGAGGGCAATCAGTGGCCTCCACATGGCAATCAATATCGTTGCTGATTTTTGGTCATCGTTTAAGTCAAACCAATTGTTGACCCCCACTTACATGTCGGGGGTTTGTAACTGCTTTTTTTTTTTGTGACTCACGCGTGTAGCTCACGCATTTGTCTTTTAGTGCAGACAAGCGAGCCTGATGACTACAAACAACTATTTTTTTTAATCTCTCTCTCTCCAACGAGCATCTAATTCGGGCCTTTCATTTTAAAATGATGCTGATCGGACGGTTGATCATCATTTTCAAATAGTCGACCGTATTAAATCAATTTTTTTTTTTCACAAACCAAGTCCGGAAAAAATTTAAAAACCCCTAATTTTCTTCCCAAAAAAAAACTCATACGTCAAGGTAACTCTTTGAGTTTTACTCATCTCGCTGTTCCCTTCTCGAAAATGTATTATAATAGTCAATCGGAATAAAGACCTCAAATATGCAGTACTCTTATTTCCTTTCTTGCCCTGAGAATAAATAAAAAAATTCTCCTATTTTATTCCCAAAGATTAAATACACCTACAATTAAAATTCATTAATAAATTAATTAATAAATCAAATTTAAAAGTTTTAATAGTGTATCGTCAGCATAATTGTCTTTAACTGTTACATCGACAAACTGAAGGCAATTGCCAAAAGGATGAATAGTGAAATTAGCAATTGCCCTCTTCTATGGGTGCATTTGCTCTAAGAGCGTGTGCACCGGTGAACCAAAATGCATGTCAATCCAATTGTGAAGATGAAAACATCAATGCACCGGTTGAAAACTAAGCTGACTAATTAGTGGCCCCCATGTGGTATGATCAATTCAGTGGCCGATTCTTCACAAGGGAATTGGGCTGGCCAATTCATGGTCCCTACAAGCACGTGGGACCACTAGCAGAAGAATATTAATTATGTTAATGGTTGGAGGCTTTTTTATTCAACAGTTGAATGATCTCAGCCCTTAATTGTAATATTTTAATCAAAATTAAAAGTTTAAATAATGTATTGACATCATAATTGCCTTTGATGGATGCATTTAAAAACTGAAGACAATTGCTAATTTGGATGAATAGTGAATTGATAAACTACTAATTGGGCTAGCAAATTGGCAATTGCCCTTAGCAGATGGGTGCATTTGCTCATTGTCGTACAATGTATACTAGCGTGGCGGCATAATAGATTGGCACATAGGACAATCTCCAATAGTAAACGTTAATTAATTAAATAGAGCATATATTAATTAACATGCAACAATCACTTGAAAGGGTTAGTAGTAGTTCTTTATTGCCTACAAAACAAGGGTTACCCCCTCCTCCTAGGTTTTATTTCATTCTATATTTTTAACTATTAAAAAAAAAGAGGTAAAAACAAAATCAGTTTTAAGAGTCTTATCAACAATGTCACTTAAGATTTACTTGCGAAGAAGCACGTGTCACTTGAAAATCTTATCCAAAAATGTTATTAACAGTGTCACGTATATCTTTTATCTTATCGAAAATGTACACCTTAAAACAAATTATTTACGTCTCAAAAATTAATTTTAGTTAAGATAAAAATATTTTTACTAAATCAGATCATAAATTTGCAAAAAATAATGTAAAATAATAATTTATTGAAAGGGCTAAAACTTGGTCCTACCCATCTTGTTGTTATCCACAAACCAACGCCCTCCTTACTTTGTTTGGCGATTTTCAGTTCCATTTTCCCTTTGATGCTGCTAGCAAAATGTCCTCGAAAACTGGATTCACAAGGTATTATGGACGCTAGAACGACTCAATCCCTTTACAGGACGAAGGAGTGGAGTTCCCTATCAGGTCTCCACTATTTATGGGTGACGGATCAAATATTTGAAGTTGTTTTCTTGGCGAGTAAATAGAAGAGGACGATGATGGAATCACTTCATCGTTATCCAGCAGTGGTGAGTTTTTTACAGGAGAATGATATAATAGTTCTTTGTGAGGATCGGCTGAACCGATCCAGGTTGAGCCTTGTGCAAACATGTTTAGGTCATGGGTTTTCTTGTATGATCTATTTTAAAATAGTTAAAAGTTCTCAAGTATTTGTTTATTTTACTAACTCTCACTAATTTTCTTTTGAATTATTATTTCATTTGTTTCGACTCTCAAATAACTTACATCTCAGCGGATCATTTGATCCTTGCTCGACTTTTGAATATTTCCTCTGACCATCCCTTTTGCACTCAAGGTAATTTCAACTCGGGAGAAAAGTAAAACGGTGAAAAAACTTAATTTAAAGGTACTTAGAATTATATGTTACATATAGTAATTTTGTGGGAAACAACATGTATTCTCAACTTAATTGGCAAGTCTTCTGATCTTTGACCTTGCCAAGTATTCAGTACTGTGTGATTCCACCTTCACTTACCTCCTATACAGAAATTTGACATTAGCCTTTAGAGCCCATCCACTCCTCATTCCAATAAATGGGAATTGAATAAAAATTAATTTGCAAAAAAATAAAAGAAAAGGAAACAATTCAAAGAGAACAAGGTTAACAGTTCACAACTACTTATTATGTTCCTAATCGATCAACTTCTCGGATACAAAAATTGATCAAATTCGTATAGATGTATATATGGTCTCTTTCAGTTACCCAACATGGAATAGGACTAATGCATTCATGGAATAGGACTAATGCATTAGTACATGCATTACATCTAACCCTTCTGCATAACAACCTGGACTTCAAATACATACATTGATGCCAATTAAGCATCCTTCTTCGTTATATTGTGAGCATTTCACCAGTCTAGTTCAAAATCTTTACATGAGAACCCTAACTGCATTAGAAGCAAACGTTCTTAATTAACCTTAGCTTTTAACTTACTTTTCTACAACGATGCACATACGTTTTGAACTATCCAGAGCTTTTTAACTTCATTTTCTACATTAATGTACACAGCAATCAAACACTAACTTTACTTGTATATATGGTGTATAAACTCTCTGCTTGGAACGAACTTCCTGCTGACTAATATGTCAGTCATCGTTCTGCAAATGCAACATCACTGTATATTGTAAGCCTTGAATTGGTGGAGAAGGTTTCAGAATTCTGAAGTGTAAATCCATGGGGAAGTGGTAAAGGTAGTCCTTTCCAGAGCCATAAATTCACGTAAGGCACGACAACAGTTTTGAGGACTGTTGACAACACTGCCTGCAGTATACAGTTCTTGATGAAGTTAATATCAAATGGAGCACAATAAGAGGAAAACATAAATCAATTCTCCATCAAATACTTCAGAAGCTACATGTTCAACAAAGCTAAGGACTGACAAATTTGACGCAAAAATCCAAGTAAATTGATATCAAGTCAGTACTTAGAGACTCAACTTATAAAGATGCCATAAAAGAATATCAAACATTTTCCAATGCATATTAAATCTGTTCGCCCCAAGAAGTTGATAAAGTTTCGTAGAGCTCTAACAGTTGGTGGTCATTAACAATCAATTAAGACCTAGAGGTTCCCAAATCCTAGAGCTATGTCTGTGTTACCTGATCAAATGAAAAAAATTCTACTCCAAAATAATAAACAGGCCCGCTGTTGACCAAACCACTATAACAATGCTCTGTGAAGTTTATTAGGTGTCTCAGAGTGCACAAAAGGCTTAAATTAATAATTGCAAACATCTTAGTATATACAGGAAATTACCTGAACTAGACGCATGTGTAGATTACCAATTTTGCTCCACTTCAAAGATGCAGTAAAATCATTCAATTTAACTATACCAGCTAGTTTATTCCTCAGGATCTCTGGAGAACATGAAGCATGAATTTGCTGCATTAACAGAACACGAGGGAAAATCATAATGAACAACGAGTTAGAAACGAATAAGTGCCGATGTAAACGGGAGTGCATGAAATTAATCCGAGAACACAAACATTTCAATGAAGCATACCATTGATATGCACGCAACTGGTATTACTTTATCAGCATCTACGACATCAATTGTCACATCAGAGTAAACAGTGATTTCAATGCCATTGTTCACAACTTCAATGATTGGTGGAGAAGATACAGTAACATTAAGATCCATATCCTCGTTTGGATATTGCTTGTACAGTTGAGGAACAATGTATCTCCATCCAGCAGTGTTCAAAAGGGATTGATCTGGTATTTTGTTAATAATCCAGTGCATATAGTTTGCCTGAACTCATAAAAGAGAAAAATATTTCAGTTTATCTTTGCAATGTGAACTCTATGCAATAGAGGTAAAAGGGTGCCAATCAGGGCATCAGGCAAGGCAGAGACAGTTAGTAGTGAGGCAATATGTTGTAGTTTGGAAACTTTAGATAACCTTAGAAGCAGCAGTATGCAAAGAGTGGAGAAAAATGACCAAATGAATGACCATATTCAGTATTTTCTGGAAAAAAAAAAAACTGAGCTGTGAGGTGAAAACTTACATTGAAAAAGACCAAGGACACCGAGTGAAAGACATTTTCATGTAATGATATCTCAACCATCTTAGCTGGAGCAATGCAAAGAAGAGGATCTAGTGAACCTTTATGGTCTAAGCTGGATGCGGAATCATCAATAGGAGCCGTGAATAAACCATTGATCTGAAATTGAATGGAAGAATTACTCAGCACAGGATTGTCCACCAAAGTGACATTCAAAGCAGCAATGTCATCCAGTTCAATTTGTTTTGGAAGCGATTGTAGTGAGGAATCAAGCTTCACGATTCCTTCTCTGACTTTCTTGGAAATATTATCTTCAACTGCAGAAACTATTTGTCCACCAAAAGCATCCACTAACCTGAAAGAAAAGGTACGAGGATCAACAGCTTTGAAGAAAAGATATTAGACCGGATGGGTGGACCCTACATGGCCTCAATTGATATAAAGGAATATCCAACTACCAAAGGAGGAAGAAGGGAGGGGGGTATAAGGAATTTTAACAGAAACAAAGAGGCACTTAACTCTCTGTCAAGCAAAATTTATTAAGAGGATTGCATACCCTTGGTAAAGCCAAGATGCTCCACCATCTAACTTGATGGAGATATCTTTAACATAGCATCCACAATCCAAAACAGACAGCTTAAGAGTTCCTTGTTGGTCCTTCAAAGCTAAAGTAACACCCACTTCCATACCTTCAACCTTTTTCAGAAGCAACACCACTTTATAACAAGTTAAAATCAAGAAAAGAGGGGAAAAGAAGCTTCAGATTAAATTTTCTAAGAACCGGTTATCATTACAAGTGTAATAGCATGCCAGTTACTGGTTCAGGATTTTACGTCATCTTTATCTGGTATCTTTTGAGGTGAATGCATCTCATATTCTCAATGCTTGTATGGTATTCAAATATTGCATCTTAATTCAATTGATCCCATTTCTCTACCTTTTTTCTTTCAAAATTCAAGTTCAATGGACATATCTCATGCTTCACTTTGAATGGCCATCACATACTGCAGCATATGACAACATTTGACCACATAGCCAGTTTCCATACCATTAAATTTCTATACTTATCTCTTATGTACTTTCAACCTAACAAATCTGCTAAGCCTATTAAATGATTGAACATATTGACCAGAAGAACCGCACAACAAAACTGACCGATATTCTTCTTTCCCAATTGTCAGTTCTTTGATTCTAATTCAAAACATACTCCATAGCCTTAAATATTGATATCAATGAACAAAATTGGCCACTTCTCACCATCTTGATATACAAAAATATTTCCACTGAAGTAAGAAATGCACAACTCAACTAGAGGGATTATCGATTCATGACTATGAGTTGCACAAATTCTATCTCAAACCTATTGAACTGAACTACAAATAAGTAAGACATGCACAACTCGACTCAAGGTGGTTATCCATTTGTGACTATGAGTTGCATAAATTCTATATCAATCCTACAGAACTGAACTACAAATAAGTAAGAGATGCACAACTCAACTCAACAGATTATCGATTCCTGACTATCAGTTGCACATATTCTATCTCAAGCCTATTGAACTGGATTACAAATTTACTATGTTGCACGGACACGGACACGGACACGCCGACACGACACGACACGACACGCCGACACGTCAAAATGTAAAAAACTAGGACACGACACGGCTTGGACACGGCAATTAAAAAAATATAAAATAAATATATTTAACTAAAACTTAGTTAAATAAAGACATTAAAACATTAAAAAAGAACAATAATTCATAATTCAGTAATTAAATCTAAACATAAAACATCAAGCAACTATTGATGCAACAATAAACAGAGCTGAAATAAACAGAGAAGTTGAAGAACTGAAGAACTAGGCGCCACTAACAGTCTAATACTCTAAACAATTCTTAATTGCATGCCAAAAACAATTCTTAATTGCATGCGCGACCAACAAGTGAGTATGGGCTGATGCATAGAAAAAAAAACAAAACAGAAGTATGGATAGATGAGAATCAGCTTTCCCATAGATAAAAGAAAGCAAAAGTATGGGCAGATGAGCTTTCCCATGAATCAGCTTTCCCATGCCTTGAACAAAAAATAAAACAAAATTATGGACAGATGAGCTTTTCGCGTGTCAGAGGCGTGTCAGATGCGTGTCCTGGCGTGTCATCGCCGTGTCCCTGCCGTGTCATATCTGCCTACCTTGGGGACACGCCACCTGGCGTGTCGGACACCGTGTCCCTGCGTGTCCGGCCGTGTCGGCGTGTCATAGAGTGTCTGACACGCGACACTCAACCAAACCAACGTGTCCGTGCTACATAGCAAATTTATGACAAGCAATGAAACAAAACAAAAGAAGAAACATCAACTATCTACCACTGTGTTCTAACTTTGTTCATAACTCAATGCAATTAAAGCAAAAGCAAAGTAAACACACCCTTTCTGAGTTTCTCCTTATACCTGAATAGAGGCGGCCCCATTATCTGAAATTTCGAATAACCAAGTGGTATAAGAGTACTGCCAATCCATAGTCAAATTTGCAGTGGCTCCTGAAGCAACTAAAGCAATGCCCGAGTCACCGGTCTCCACATATGAAGAAGCAATATCAACACTATATATTGTAATATTGGATAGAGCAACATCAACTTTACCAACAAGTGGGATTTTCACAGATTTTTCAATTTGAGGCAGTTGAAGTGGAATTATAGAGGAAACTGCCTTTTCTATTAGCAAATCCTTGGTAAAGTCAAGACCTTTACTTGATATAACCGCAGATATGAATCCTTCTTCTTGGGCTTTTGTATGAATCAGAAAAAGTGATAAAACTATGAAGAAAATAATAAAAGCCATGAACTTTGTGAAACCCATCTCAGAAAATAGATAAATTATGCTACTATAACAAGCACCATGGAATTAGAGAATTGAAAAGAGCATGGAAATGGATTGAATCATTGAAAATCAGAATTTCAGAAGAAACCCATATCCCATATGAAACAAAGTAATCAAATTTCAGCACAGGTCATGGAAACTCACAGAAACGAGTTGCTTAAGGAGTTAGCTTATCTTGGGTTTTTGAGGAAACTAATTCAGGTAATCTAATTTGTTTCGTGATGAACCAGTGAAGCTGAGAAAGCAACAGGTGGGAATTGAAAGAGTTGTGTCAAAAAAGTTTAGTTGGTTATGTTTTGGCATTTTCTTCATTATTTGAGAGGTAGTTGGCACTTGGCGGGACTCACGAACTTAAGGCTACTCGGTGAGCAGAGGAGCAAAACCACGACTATGATGTAAATTTTTAATTAAATTGTTTTTTTTGGTCTAAATTTTTTAATTAATTTGATGATGAAAAGAAAGAAAAAAACAATTAGAGAAGATTCCTAGATTCTATCGGAATCTTATACAAACTCTCAGACACCTCGTTTGGAAAATTTGAGAACCAAATACAAAATTGGCATTCGACAATAATTATGACCTAAACTTGCAACTTGCAAGCATCCATTGCCTTCCAGCAGAACATGAGAGAAAGAAATGTCTTGGATCTATTGACTTGGTTGTGCATGGATATGCTAGTGCAAGCGTACACACGTCAAAATATAATAATGATATATCTACTTACTTAAAATAAAAATGAGAATGAATCGGAATTAATTCTAATGGAATTCATTTCTAATACATACTCCCTAGTAATCAAACTTCGGATATTTATGAATGAATTCCTCACTTTTACGTGAAACTCACAACCATTCTGATTCATGTACGTGTTAGTAAATGTAGAAGAACTCTAGAATTGGAATCAATTCTTTTATTCTAATTCTCATTCCAAGTAAGTAAACATGCAATGAGAGTATTGTGCTCTGGTTGTTGTATTGTCACGCTCCGGACCCGGTGACGGTGAATTTTAAGCACCTAAATCCGAATCCGATGTGTGAACGTTAAAAAAATAAAATAAAATAATACAAAACCAAATATCTTTTTTAAATCATTGAAAATAAAATAACAAAATCTTTACAAATAGAAAGTACATATTCTACGTTCTAATCCACTCTCGTCTCTAACCCTTTTCGAAACTAGTAACCATGAGTAGAACAAGACGACTAACAAAAGAGATAAGTGCGATGAGTGCGAGATGAGTTTTAAGTCAGCATCGCATTCATGCATTGTAGTTTTGATTTACTGTACTTTTAATTTATTGTTTGATAACTTGGTTGTAACACTATAAGAATAACTTAAAAAGGTTACCCCTACTGAGCAGCGAGGACGAAAGCTTACCCCTACAATAGGTTGTTGTTTTACAGGTACGACGAGAGTGGATTAGAACGTAGAGGAGTACTTTCTATTTGTAAAGATTTTGTTATTTTATTTTATTTTTTTAACGTTCACACATCGGATTCGGATTTAGGTGCTTAAAATTTACCGACACCGGGTCCGGGGCGTGATACGTGTCCTCGGAGATCAATGACAACTTGGCAAGTACATAACCTAATTTCAATCAAATTCAATTTATTAGGCTTTTCAAAATAAAAATTACAAGATCCAACAAAAGAACCCAAAGGGAAATAAAATACACAAAAGCAAAAGCCAAACCAAACAGATAGAGGCCCAACAAAGACAAAACAAAAACAAAAGCAAACCCCAACGTTAAGCTTCTCATCAGCCCATCCTCTCCAACCGCCATGAATTAAACCCAGTCACAAGCCACCATGACCGACGCGCCCGAATTTGAATATCAAACTCCAAAATCACAGCTTGCAAAGAGGTACCTAAACCAAAGTCCATTCAAAATAACCCTGAAAATTGTAGAAGGAAGAGAAAACTAATGATTATTGGAAATGTGATCAGCACCATTATTGAACAACATGCAAGAAAAACTCCTTCGGGGTTTGCACTTTGCATGTCGGAACGAATTAGAACATTGGCACTGCTTCAGTTCCTGTTTATGATACTTTAGCTCTAAAGGAAGCACTCTTGAAAACAAAAGAAAAAGGTCTCCACAATCTCTCGGTTGAAGGTGACTCAAAAGTAATCATTGACTATGTTAATGGAAGGTGCAATCCTCCCTAGAGATTAAGGACAATCATCAGAGATGTTTTTATCGTTTCCAGAGGGTTCGGTAAGAGACATTCGGTAACCACAATCACACACAAAGACATAGAGACGCGATGTATAGTGGTTCACCTAGCTCAATGTGAGACTAGGCTACGTCCACTTCGGTAGTAATCACTATAGGGGTACGAGATTACAAGGGAGAGAGCTAGGAGCTCTAGAGAGTGTAATGGGAGAGTGTGTCCTCCTTATATAGGAGTGGAGGACCCCTCTTACAATTGGGCTAGTAAGTGGGTCTTATTACAAGTGTGTCATTACATCTATTTATTTGGAGGGGAGCTCCTGATACATGTAGAGCTCTCTCGTCCATACATCTGATATCTTCACGAGTATTCCTTCTAGTTTGGCCAGGCAGATACCGGAGTCGGGGATCCGATAGCAACAAGAGACATTACTCATCTCAAGTCCTCCTTTGTTGATATCTCCTTCTCTCACATACTTAGAGAAGTCAACTTCACAACGGATACTCTAGCAAATCGAGGCCATGATTGTGTAGATTTTAGATTTTGAGACAGTGGTCTTCCTCTTAATGTTATTCTAGCGTTCAACTTTGATCAATTTGGCGTTGGATGCTCTAGAGGTTTTTTATCTTGTAATATTTAAGTTTTCTTATAAAAAAAGGTCAAATGATTAGTGTGCAACCAATTTCTATTTCTTTTTTATTAAAAAAAAAGTAATTTCTATTGGTGATTTGGGTTCAATCTCAAGGTGAAAGGAAATTTCTAACCATGGCAAATTGCAAAGTTCAAAAACTAATAAAAACCTCAGATATTCTCAAAGTGAAAATTTCAAAAACACAATTTATATCAAACTCTCACATATATCCTAATATCCAATAGTCATAAACACCGTTAAAAAGAAACTGTTGAAAAAGAAGATGTTCATAGAGCTTCTTGTGCAGTCATCCATGGAACCCCAATGTTCGATTGTTCCGACTCCAATGTTGGCTTTGTGTCCGTAGAACACTTGCATGGTAAACCACAAATAAATAAATATCTTCATTTACCTGAGAAAGGAAGTAAAGCATAGTGTAAATATAATAATTCGCTTGGTAAGTATGAAAAATTTATAGAGCAAATAAATATAGCACTGAACTCTTCAACCTTATTTTGGTACAACCAAATATAAACAATAGAACAATTAGTACACAATTGAAGCTTTTATTCTGGGCCTCTACGGAGCTAAATTCAAAGCCACAACAGCAATAATGAGGTAACTACTAGAAATTTGGCCTATAGGCACAGATATTTATGCCTATTGAAGGCGTTTCTATTGCAAATTAGGCACAAATATCTTTTATTTGGGGACAAAAACTAAGATCAAAATTTCTAGTAGTGATAAATCTTAGGATTAAATTCAGTTTACCCCCCTGAGTTTTTGGTCAAAAATCATGTTAGTCCCTAGGGTTTCAATTTCATCAGCAATACCCTTACACTCTCATTTTTGATCACCCGTGACCAAAATCAATTCTACCGTCCAAATTGGACGTTAAAGTGGACCTTTTTTTTTTTTTCCTCTCTCTGTCGGGACCGAGCTAGTCCCTCTCTCTCTCTCCTTCTTCTCATTCTCCTTCTCCTTCTTCTGCCTCTTCTCTGTTCTCCCTCTCTTCCTCTGTCTCCTTCGCCGCCGCCGATCCCAACCCATCATCTCCTCTGTTCTCCCTCTCTTCCTCTGCTCTCTGCAATTTAAGTCCACCATCAACTTCATCACTGCTCTCTCTCTCTACCATTCAATTGCCCAAAATAATCCATAATTGAATTACTATCCGCACCCATCTGTAGCCATGGTGCCATCACCACTGCACACCACCGAGCTCAATTCCGCACCCAGCCACCAGTTCAAAACCGGCTGCAATTGGACTGTCCACACCACTCGAGCTCACCGTGAGCCCGTGAATTCACCACCTTCAACTTGTAGCGCTGCCAGTGCCTTCAGAGATCACATCAGCCGCTACATCCATGGCGTCCGACGTAGATCCTAGCTTAACCTCCCTTCACTCACGCCGAGCCCAGATGCGACGCCGTCTCTGTCTTCAGCCCGGAACCTCAAAGCCAAGAGCTTTGCCCAGCAGCCACTTCAAGCACTCAAAGCCCAGACCGACGCTTCCAAATCTGCTTGCGCCGCCTCTCTCACTGAGCCGCACCTCCTCCCTGCTCACACCACCAGTCCTCTCACCTGAGCCCGTGCTCAGTTGTTCGCCGCAGGACCCATCGATCACCGCCGCCGCGTCTTCTTCATCACCATGGCACCGACAGAGGAAGAGAGGGAGAACAGAGGAGAGGATGGGTTGGGCTCAGCGGCGGCAAAGGAGACAGAGGAAGAGAGGGAGAGAAGAGGAAGAGAAGAGGAAGAGAGGGAGAACAGAGGAGAGGAAGAAGAAGGAGAAGGAGAATGAGAAGAAGGAGAGAGAGAGGGACTAGCTCGGTCCCGACAGAGAGAGGGAAAAAAAAAAAAAAAGGGCCCACTTTAACGTCCAATTTGGACGGTGCAATTGATTTTGGTCACGGGTGATCAAAAATAAGAGTGTGAGGGTATTACTGATGAAATTGAAACCACAGGGACTAACATGATTTTTGACCAAAACCTCAAGGGGGTAAACTGAATTTAACCCTAAATCTTATGTTTTTTTTGCAATTTGATTTGCAAAATACATAAGATCTTACCTTTTGAATTGGAGCAAACCAAAAATTCAAGTACCTTAAATAGTTATCCTAGCAGTAATCTTCAAAAGAGAAACGAAGAAGATTATTATGATATATACCATCAGAGCTTTTACTTGATTAAATAAGAAGGCACACACAACGAATTTTAAACAAAAAAAAATGAAAAAGAACTATACTGGAAATACATAAAGACACCAACAGAGGAAATCCAGATTACACAATAGCCAAATATTACAAACTACTTTGCATTTGAAGATCTTATTCCAGTCACATGAAGTACATAGAAGACTCGTATATTGTTTTAGTTTAACATCTTAATAAATTAATTATTTCATTTTCTTGGAAAGGATGGACAACAACATTTTTAAATTTTAATTTCTTCCCTTCATAACGAATATCATCAAATTAAAATCAGACATAGGCCACATGTTTAAATCTTTGCATCCCTGGTGCACGGATTTATGCATCCCTGTTGCACCAATTGAAAACCATATTTAAAATAAAAAAAACATTAGCAACACAATATATCCCCAATTATAAATATGCAAAAAGCAAGAAGCACAAAACAAATAACTCATTGAACCAGAATTTCTCTTAAAAGAAAAAACTCATTGAACCAGATGAAAAAAAAAACATACTACCAAGATCAAAATTGAATGCATAGCAAATATGGGAATGCCGAGAAATAAAACAATATTTCATTCTCCAAAACAGATGGTTTCCCTAAAACAAAATTAGAGCAGAATTAATCAATCAAATTCCTCAAAAATCCACTCACCAAAAACATTAAAAAGTAAAACAAAATGCAACATGCGAAGGTATGTACACTAATATTATACATAATTACATATACCTAACTACTTCAGTGACAACTTGCAAAGGTCCGGTACTTAATTTAGGCATTACATGGTTGGTAGTTTAACAACCGAGTGTAATGGAATAATGTCAAAGCTAGGAAACATTTTTCTGTTAACAGAGAAGAATAACTAGAAGGAGCTGAGGGTGCTAGAACTTGCCAGAGAAGCATGCATGGCCGGGAAGGATCTCCGTATGTAACCACCAACCCAAAGAATGGATCTCCGGATATACATCAGACTGGTATATGTTTAATCTGATATAATTGCTCATTGACATTCGACAGACAATAATGGAATTATATATATAGTCTTTTTTTATTAGGGATTCTCTCTCCAGGAAGGATCCCCCAATCCCCCCCGGAGGGTAAGCCAAAGAGACTAATCTCCCTTCGCGGAACGGGCTGCCGCTGGCCACTGGTGCTTGACAGGTGCACGAACTCAAAGACCCCTCAAACCTGCCTAAGCTGGGTTTCGAACCTCTGACCTCCTATTATCAGGATGCATGAACAGTTCTCCCCTAACTTGGATGGTACAAGTTTGCCAACTTAACCACACCAAGTGGTTATTATATATAGTCTTTTGCTATCACGACGAAAATGATTTCATGTAATATAGAATTCGATCGGATAATTAAGCATTGTTTCGTGTGGAGTGGAGGCCTTTCCTTTCTTTGACCAAAACACTACCCAGATTCTTTCCTATAAAACAAGTACTTGTTTTGTTAATTAATTAATTAATTGAAAAATAATGGCACGATCGGGTGAGTATCATATTTCAGAATTGTTCATCAAAAAAAAAAATCATACTTCAGAATTGACAACTGATTTTAGGAAATGGCTCAGATTACTGGTAGCTAGGAAGTTTCAATTGTTTTTTCACTTTTGACCCGGAAGGGCCGGAACGCGTAAAGCTGGAACTGCTACATAAATAAACTACATATTGAGGTCTGTTCTAAAAAAATACAAGTCGAAGTCGTTCATTATTGCAAAAATTATCTCGTCAAATCTTTAATTATATGCTCCTTTAAACTATTCAAACAATTAATTGTTGTTCAGAGGATAAAAGAATAAACGTTTTGATTATTGAATTGCATGCAAATTTCCTATTTGAAAGAGTCCTGCTTACGATCTATATTTATAATTACATATAGGGGCCATATAATGTATATATATAGGAATTTCTTCACTACGGAACTCCATATTTTTAAAATTTACAGAGTACCAATATCAGCCATCGGATCTGTTTAAATGATTTGATCTAACTGCTAATATTGGAATTTCGCAAATTTTAAAAATGCAGAGTATCGTAGTGGAGAAAAATCCTATATATATGGCCCATCTAATAAAAAAAGGAAAAAACTCTAGTCCGACCTAGGTCAGATGCATCCATCCAAATTCTCTCTTATTTGTAAACATTCGGTAGTGTAATTCCATGATTTTAATCGTTGATCTTATAAAGCAACATTTATAGATCAATTCTGCACAATTCTGCAAAAAATCAACGTAAACAGAAATCGTTTATTCATGTAATTGCATCAAACCAATAGACGGTTAGTCATGAGAATGTTAAATTTTAACAAAACCGTCTATTTATTTGATATAGTTGAATGAGTTAACGATCTCCTATTTGAATTATTTTTTTTTTTTTGCAGAAATGAACTTTAAATGTTACTTTATAAGATCAATGCTTCAATCGCATTTTGAAATATATCAATACGACTCAGCTGAGAAAAGAAAAAACCATAAGCTCTCTCTCGTCTAATGCGCTCACCGCCGCTTTTCTCCCCCCTTCCGACGTCCACGGCGAGGTGGTGGGCTTTGGGGCAATCTAGGTTCGGCTTTTGGAAGAGGTTTGACAAAGTAATCACGACGGTTAGCAAGGGGACTGTTTTCTAGGTGGTTGGTTGGCTGGTGGGGGATCGGATCGGGTTCAGGGTTGTGGTGGTGGTGGATCAGATCGGAGGGTGGGATGTTGAAGGAAGGAGTGGCTTGAACGGGGGATTGCGGGGTGGTCTAGGATCCATTAACAAGAGGTTTTTGGCCTCTATTCTTGAAGCTCTCACGGGATCTAGGTTGGGGGTGATACGAAGGGGATGGGACGACGGTGGTAGTCTGACGAGGATGGTGGTCTCGCTGGGGTGGTGGTGGTGGTGGTGGTTCAATGATGGGAGTGGTGGTGAGGGTGGTGGTAGGATGGTATTGGGCTTGGCTAGTGGGCTGGAATATCCTCCTTCATATTTTGGTTGAAAGTTGCGGAGTAGCCGTTTGTAGACTCTTTGCTAGTTGATGCATGTTTAAATATATAAGTTTTGTGGAGATTCCTGCTATTATTCGGGAAGTCATCTCGTTGCTTCATGTAATTTGGGGTTTACCCCCCCACCCCCCCAATCTCCTCATTTGGGGTTTACCCCCCCCCCCCCCCCAATCTCCTCATTGTATTCTCCAGTTTCATTAATCAAGACTTGAGAGCAGCCGCACCGGCCATTCTTTCAATAAGATCAACGGTTCAAATCATGAAATTATACTGTCGAATGTATACAAATAAAAAAAAGAGTTCGGACACACAAATCCGAACTAATTTGGACTAGAGTGTTTTCCTTAAAAAAAAATTATGGACATGATATATAGCCCAATATATATATATAGAGAGTTGTTATTAACACACTCAACATCTCTATACACACACCCCTCTTCTTTTTATATTCTTTTAATTCAATTTTATTAGGCAAAATGTCATAACTAATTAACTATCCCCTTCCCCTTTCTCTTTTAATTAATTACTCTCTCTCTCTCTCTCTCAACTTCTCTCTACTTCCTCTATTATCCAACTAAAAGGAAGCAAAAACAAAATTTAATTGCTTGGGTACAATTCCTTCCGCCATTTTCTTTCTCTACTGGAGCGATCAATTCCTCCTATAATCAATTGGTGGCAAAGTTCTTGGTTTTTCCAGCTCGTGCTTTGACCAAAACTTATGTTGGTCTTCTAATTACCATTTAATTTACAAAACCCTAGCTCCCTATGCCCCCAATCAGCCATTCCGATCTTCACTTCAGAGTTGCGAACCAGCCGAACCTCCATTTCCGAAAAGCCCCAAAACCCGAAAAAGCTCAAAACTTTTCACAACCCAAAACCCAATTGAGCAAGAAAACTCAAACCCAGAGAAGGAAATAAAATTCGCTTCTTCATTTTTCTTTGAAAATCAACAAAAATTTGAGAGCTTTTAAATAACAAACCATCAACCCAACTTCCTATCTCATTTCATTTTTTCCTTCTGGGTATTTCAGTTTTTATTTCTTTGGCTTGTGTGATTGTTGGTTTCGTTGCATTGGAAGTGGCTTTGACTAGGTAGTAGCTGGGTTTCATTTTTCTTTTCCACATTTCTTTGGCTTGGTGTAGAGTTATTAAATTTTGTTTTAGAGTTTTTGCAAAAGAATGGTAGCTAAGAACATCTTTAGCTAAGAGCATCTTTAGCAATACTAACTATTTTTTAACTAAATTTTAGCTAAATAGCTATTTTGGCTAGCCAGTTTGAAAATATGTCTGCATCAATGCTCTCTACTTTATATAGTATTGAATTTAAATTATTTTATTAATGAATAAAAAATAGCTTAATTAATCATTACACAAAACAACTAAAGAGGAATATTTTAAATTAATAAAAATAATAGAGTCTTATCTCGCTCTCTATATTTATGAGTCATACAACTAAAAGCTAAAATAGAGGGCTACTTAGGAGGCTGGTGCAGCTGCTAAAATAACTTAAAAGCTAAACATACTCTCTAAAATAGCTAAGGAGCTAAGATAGAGAGTCTGCTAAAAATGCTCTAACAACACCTCTATATATATATATATATATATATATATATATATATATATATATATATATATAAATTTTCTCTACTACATAGGACTATGCACTTTTAAAATACATAGTTCTAATGTCAACCGTCAGATCTGTTTAAATGATTTGATCTGACGGTTAACATTAGAACTATGTATTTTAAAAGTGCATAGTCTTATGTAGTAGAGAAAGTCTGTATATATATATATATATATATATATATATATATATATATATATATATATATATATATATATATAAAGAGCATCATAGCTGGTAAGGAAGACTGGTACTGAGTGAATGACGCCAAAGAATTCTATTGACTTTTGGAGGGATTCAGGAAGGAGATTAAAAGACATGTCATGACATGCCCACCAACCTAAAAACCATCTGAGTATATATATATATACACACACACACAATATATACCGCCTAATCCAAGCCTTGTTCTAGTTATTAGTCCAATGAAATTCCTCATGTTAACTTCCCTCCTCCTTCTCCTTCCTTGTTTTCTTCTCCTTTTTTTTCTTCTACAACGACGAGCCCGCCATAATAAGTTGTTGGTGGACTCCGCCGACATCCAAATCAGCATCCAATCACCATCTTTAACACTTTATTCAACGCCAAAAATTGAAAATGAGGAAGTGCATTCCACAAACACCCAATTACAATCTTTATCATCTTCAATCAAGACCCAAACATCATCTTCTTCAGCCTCTAAATTTGACCATGACGTCTTCCTCAGTTTTAGGGGTGAGGACAACCGCAAAACCTTTACGGACCATTTATACTCTGCTTTGAATACGAAAGGAATCAATACCTTTCGGGATGATGAAAATCTTAGGAAAGGAGAAGCCATCAAACCAAATCTCTTGAAAGCAATTGAAGGATCAAAGTGTGCAGTTGTCATTCTTTCAAAACACTATGCTTCTTCACAGTGGTGTTTGGATGAACTTGCACATATTGTCAAATGCAAGGAAGAGATGAAACTCAAAGTCTATCCTGTTTTTTACGATGTCCAACCATCCGAGGTAAGAAAGCAAACTGGAGATTATGGTAAATATTTAGCTCAGCATGAACGTGAGATGAATCAGGGGAGCTACCCTTTAGCCAAGGACAATTTGATGATGGTGAAAAAGTGGAAATACGCTTTAAAGAAAATAGCCAATGTCGCGGGATGGGATGTGCACGGAAGGTAATTCTACTTTCTTCAACTATCAAATGAACACTCCAATATAAAGAAAAATATTAAAAAAAACAACATGACCATTTCAATTGAATATGAACCATTGATTTCATATCAATAAATCTAGCCCATGATTTTATGACCGTTGATCCTTAAAAAAATAAAATAAAAAAGGGTTGGCAGCAACCCCCGTAAGAGCATGTGCACTCATAAAGACTAAATACTAAAGTCTAAAATAAAATTTAAACTCCAAAAGTGATTATATTCATCAATTTAGATTTCTCATCACTTTTGTATTTCTACCAATAAAGTCTAAAGCCTAAAGTCTAATTTATTAATTTTGTTTTCAAACAATGTTAACACAATTTAGTAACTTTTAGTGGATAAATAATTTTACCTTGGTAATTGTTATCCTTTATCTTTGAAAAAAAAGTTATCATTTAAAATACAAACATGTTATTCCACTAATGGATGAGGTAACCAAAGAGATTGGTTTACATTTCACTTTATTATTGTTCTAGTATACATCAAACACATGTATATTGTGAGCCCTGAAAAAAATTAAAAGAATAATTTAGAATTAATCTGGATTAAATTCGTGATTTTGATAATTATTAAGAAGTCTTGAGAAATTTTTAGAAATTTTCTTTATGTCGTAATTTCAATTTATGGACTTGGAAATGAAGTACACGTCACAATGAATCCGTAAGAATTTTCGGGTAATTTTTCAGACATCCAAAGTATTTATTATGATTTTCGGAAGTTTACAAATTAATAAAATATATACTGCCCCACGTTTACTCTAGCTTTTGGTCATGTTCAGTTTAGCCTTAGAGAGAGGCTAGCCTGGAAATAGCCTAGTCTAAATTGACACAAGTTGAGATAATTTTTTGTAATTTTAGCTAATAATTTAGTATAGACCAGCTTATAAACTTACCGCTGCACATGCTCTAAGTGGGGACCATGTATTAGTCAACCAATCCGATTATTAAGGATTGGCAAACGAATTGTTTGACCACGTAGGGCCCAACAATTGCCAAACTAATCCATACCCGGCGGATTAACTATTTTTAGTCTTTTGGCATTTTAGCAACCCAATCAATACATGGGTGCACATGCTGTTAGAGTCAATCAAAATAGGGTAGGGATATTACCACTCCTGAAAGTGTTGTCCACTTAGGTGGACAGCCACGACGCGAGTGTATGACATGCGCGCAATATTTTAAGTTGCGAAACATGATCTGAGCCGTTCATTGCGTTTAGGGAATCTTGATTCAATCTCAGCGGTAAGTTGAGGCTTACTTTGGAATGGGAGTCAACGTCCATCTTTGAGTGAGAATTGGGTCAAAAAAATGGGTCAGTCAACGAGGAAAATCTGCAGCAAGATCATCTTGTAAAGGTGTGATTTTCCAATTCTTTGCCTCGTCTTCTCCTTCACAACACCCATGACTAGAATTCCCTACCAATGAGCCTCGCATCCCTCTTACTTCGCAAAGGTCAGTAATTTCTCAACTCATCTCGTAAAGGTGGGCCAGCGATGGAGAGTGGGCCACGTAGAGAACGGAGAAGTTGAAGTCCTCGAAGATGAGCTCATCGACGGAGCTTTGGATTGAGGGGAGAGTGAAGAGGGGCTCGGTTAGGAGGAGGGAGGATTGGGCCGGCTTAACCCCGAGGATTGAGGAGAAGAGGTTGGTCCAGATCTCGCGCCGGAGATCCGGGTTTATTAGGTAGACGCGGTCAATCAGGAGGCAAACTGTGGTGGAGGTGAGTTCCATGGGCTCGGCTGGGGACGGGTTGATCCATTTTTTTAGAGGAGAGCGGGTTGTAGACGCATTTTGGGATTATGGCGGAGGGGTCGCGCTCGCCGCCGAACCCGGCTTTCATTAGGCCGCCACCGTTATCTAACACAACGACGACGCTTTGATGCATTTTCAGGTGGAGGACTGAGACTAATTGGCGCGAGGTTGGGCTGTGTATTTATTCATACTGAAAAATTTCTCCATACTGATGAGTGTTACTGTTCTTCACTCTTCATGAACCAAAGAGGCTCAAATCCAGACTTTCATTTCAAACCCAGACCAACCAAAAAGAGAAAGACTTGTTGACCTTGTTGGCTACTTGACTAATGGCGCGCTAAATCCTCACACTCACGTGCTGGGCACGCTGACAGTGAACGTCCACCCAGCTGGACAAAAGACACTCTGATTACCACTCTACTTACTAATTCTTTTGTTCACACAAAACTTTTAGTTTTAGGGTTATTATCATGAATGGTACCTGAACTATACCTTCATCTTATCGATGGTACCTGAACTTCATTTTTTGTCACAAACGGTACCTGAACTTTTCGTTTTCGTCTAAAGTGGTAAGTAGAGTGGTACCACTTTAGACGAAATCGAAAAGTTCATGTACCATTTGTGACAAAAATTAAAGTTCATGTACCATCGATAAGATGGAGGTATAGTTCAGGTATCATTTTAGTTTTTTTCCCTTAGTTTTAATACCAAAACTTCGTAATTATCCTTAAGATAAATAACATCTCCATGGCTGCCTCACATTCTCTCTCTCTCTCTCTCATCCTCGTACGTAGCACTGCGTGCAAGTAAAGATTATATATAAAAGTAAAAAACTCTGTTAGTTGAAAAGACATAAAACCCCATTCTACATATATACCGTAGTCAATAGTCATTAGGTATATTTTAATATTTCAAGTATATAAGTAGCGCTCTAAAATTAAACTGTGAAACTAACCATATTCTTAACCTTCATATTCAAATTAACCACAAAATATTGAGAAAAAAAAACCTACATAATACCAAAACGCGAAATCCTAAATTTCTAAACCTAACCTCACTTTTATATCAAAATTAATATCTACTTTAAAATATTAATAATATCCAATTCAAAATCAATTAAATTGTTAAAAAAGTAAAATACAAACATTATACCAAAACGCTAAATCCTAAAACCCTAAACCCCAAACCCTAGGTGTAGGGATGACAATGGGTAGGGTCGGGTATGGGTTTCCACTATCCATACCCGAACTCCAAAAATAATATTCATCTTATACTTGGAATTCACAAATCACAACTACCCAAATAAATAAAAGTTAAACTTAACAATTCAAAAGGCTTAATACATAGTTCAAACTCCATAAATAATTCAATCCAAATAAAAATTACATAATTAATGAAATTTAAAGCTCAATTGTTTTTCTGCAAATGAAAGCTTCAAAGATACAGTGATGGGAAATATTTTTTTCTACACGCACATACCTCCATATGCATGCTGATATAATTTTTTTAAATATAAATATAAATATAAATATATATATATATTAATATTATATATAAAATATAAAATAAAACGGGCCGGGTTTGGATTAGGGTATGGATTCGGGTGTGCCATATCCATACCCTACCCAAACCCGCTTCGGGTTTAAAAAAAAAAACCCAAATCCAAACCCATACCCATTTTTCGGGTTTAAACCTGACCCATTCGGTTCGGTTATCAGCGGGTACCCGAACCCACGGGCGTTATTGCCATCCCTAGTTTGGGGTTTAGGATTTGGGGTTTAGTGTTTAGGGTTTGGAGTGTAGGGTGTAGGGTATAGGATTTTGGGTTTTAGTTTAATCAGAGTCATTAGATGAATCTGAATGTCAAGAGTGTGGTTAGCTTCATATTATGAAACTAACATGTGTTTTTAGAGCGTTACTCTTGGATATAATTAATATTTTATAATAGATATTAATTTTGATCTAATTTAAACCCTTAAACTCAAATCATTAAATGAATCTAAGAGTTTAGGGTGTGGTTATGTTAGATTTAAAACGCTACTCATATAACTATATATATATATATTAGGATAAACGTTACAATTGGTCCCTATGGTTTGAGATGATGTTTAACATTAACCTTGGGATTTCAAAATGTTTAATATCACCTTTGTGGTTTGCAATATTGATCAATATTAGACCAAAATGTTATTTATGGCAAAATTTTCATCAATTAAAATAGTATCGTAAATTAAATTAAATAAAAAATACTTGAAAAAAGTTTGTTTTTTAATTAAAATGACAAATTTATCCTTATAAATCACCTACACATGAATTTTAATTGCTGAATTTTTTGCCAAAATTAGCATTTGGACCAATATTTATTAATTTTGCAAACCACAAGGATTACAATAAACATTTTGAAACCACAAGGTTAATATTGAACATCACCCCAAACCATATGGACCATTTATAACTTTTACCCTATATATTATTGTAATTTTAGTTTTATCTATATATTCTCATTCAAATAACTCCTCCCTATCCTATTTTTCCGCTCCTTGCACATGCATTCATCGCAAGTAATTGTGCACTATAGTACTGGAGATCAAGAAAAGACAATTTTTTAAATAATATGGATTAATTATGGCTTACAAACAAAACTAATATATTCATATTGTTTTGCAGGCATGAATCATTAGTTATTCAGGATATAACTAAAGAGATTTCAGATATATTGAACTATTACACATTCTTAATTGCAAACAAGGATTTAGTTGGAATGAATGATCGAATGGAGAGAATGATGGTGTACTTGAATAGTCCGTTGAATAGTCAGCCAGTGCATCCTTGGTCAATTGATGTTCGCATGATTGGAATTTGGGGGATGGGGGGAATTGGTAAGACAACTCTCGCACAAGAAGTTTTCAAAAGCATTCGTGACCAATTTGATGCCAGCGCCTTTGTTGCCAATGTTAGAGAGGAATGCAGAAAAGTAAACGGTCTAATTTCCTTGCAAAGACTCATCTGTGGATTCCTGCTGGACAGTAGTGATGAAAACATACAGAATGTTGATATGGGGATCAATTTATTACGTAGGAGATTGCTTTACAGAAAGGTACTTATCATTCTTGACGATGTTGATGAATTAAAACAAATAGAAGCTTTAACGGGTGGAAGGGGAATTGATCATAAATTTATTGCTTCGTTGGGTACCGGGAGTAGAGTCATTATAACAACTAGAGATGAGCACTTGTTGAAGGCATCGGGAGTACATCACGTTTATGAGGTTGAGATACTAGGGGAAGATGAAGCTTCCAAGCTTTTATGTCAGAAGGCCTTCAAACAAAACTATGCCCCCCCTGAATATAAATTGCAATCCAGAAATTTTGTAAAATATGCTGGTGGCCTTCCCTTAGCTCTTGAAGTTCTGGGTTCCAACTTGTGTGGGAGAAATATAATAGAATGGTCAGCAGCATACGCTAGACTTGATGGAGGTCCCGGAAAAGACATTTTGGGCGTGCTTCAAACAAGCTTTGATGGGTTAGAAAAAACAGAGCAGAAAATCTTTTTAGATATTGCATGTTTCTTTAGAGGCGAGGATCAAGATCGTGTGAAAAAAATATTTCAAAGTTGTGGATTTGAACCGGACATCGGTATACGCGTCCTGGTTGAAAAATCTCTAATCAAAATCGAAAGAAATAAATTGTGTATGCATGATTTACTACAGCAACTAGGTTGGCGTATTGTTCATGAAGAATCTCCGGAAGAGCCGGGCAAACGTAGCAGGCTGTGGGTTAATGAGAATTACGAATACACCCGCAGATGGTCGTGGATTGATGAAGTACTCACGGAAAATAAGGTAAGGCATCTGATACTCACTCCTCTGTTGTTTTTGGTAGAACTTTTTTTTTGTCAAAGACTTTTTTTTTTTGGTAGAACTTGACTATATATTTTTTTTTATTGAATTTTTATTACTACCATGTACTTTAGGGTCTAATCAGTTCAGTTCCTAAACTTTCAATTTCATCAAAATGATCTATGTACGTGTCGACACATATGATAGGTGTAAATGTAAATAAAAATAACATGTGTCAACCCTTAAAGTACAGGAATCATTTTGATGAAATTTGAAGTACATGGATCATTTTGATGAAATTTGAAGTTCAAAGACTGAACTGATTATACCCCTAAAATACAAGGTAGTAACCTTTATGGAACTACTATCATACACCATGCTCCATCAAGTAATTATTTCGTAATCCCGAAGTACTACGTAGAACTATCAAGTGGTGGTCCGGGCTAATAGCATAGCGACACTTTGGCGGACTGAATGCATGGGGTGAAAAAAAAATAGTTTTTTTAAGTGGACCAATCAACAACAAGTGTTTGCTGCTTAGATCAATCACATTAGCCTGGACCACAATACACATAGTGGTTTAGGACTATATAATAATAAATGTGTCGGAAATTCCAAACCTAAACTCAATCCGTATGGCCATATGGAAAACTGATCTTTGTTGGTCAGTCTATTTTCTATCTGTTCGATCAGTCATGTGTAGATCATGTGCAGGTATGAATTTGTCATTTCAGTTAAAAATTGAAAACTGAAAAATCATATTAGGGCAAAAATGAAGAACTGAGAGTCAGACTCCGCTTCCTTTTAATTCTTCCTTCCACGATTTTTTTCAACCAAATCTGAATTTAAAGAGAATTATTTGGTTTAATTTACGTTCTAGCATGCTATATATATGTTAACACTTGGAAGTACATCATCGATTTGGTGTAGGGGACAACTGTTGTGGAAAGCATGTTTCTAAGCTTGCCTGCAAAAGAAATGATACACTGGAATGATGACCCATTCCGAAAAATGGGCAACCTAAGATTGTTGAAGATTTGTAATGTGGCCTTTTCTGGAAGCCTTGAATCTCTCTCTAGAAAGTTGCGGGTTTTGGAATGGCATGAATTTCATTTAGAATCCCTGCCTTCTAGTTTTCAACCTGACCAACTTGTTGTGCTCAAGATGCCCAACAGCCGCATAAAACAACTATGGAATGAAAGGGTAAGATCATTACTCATTACATTCTGCACTTTCACTTTCTAAATTTAATATATTTTATGTTTTGTTATTTCATAATATCCCAAATTTAACTTATTCATCTCAAATAGCTTCTCTACCTCAATAGAAGGAAATTGAATCAGATAAGTTCAACTTGTAAGATGAACCCAGTTCGAAAATCAATGGGTCCTCCTCTACCTCTTGGAGAAGGACGAGGTCCAGACCAATTGGGCGGGGGGGTAATTGCATTTAGAATTAAGGTTTTCCTAAACAAAAACTAGCAAATATGCTAACTTCAACATGACACCATCAATAACAAAGCTAACATAGCTAAAGCGAACGAAAACCACAGTAACAACTATTAATCTCACATCACCATAATTAAGCTTGAACTCTAGTCAATCTCAAACCAACCAACTGCGCACAATAGTGAATTGTCCAACAAACTCTCTCTATACCCATAATAATTTGGATCTGACGAAGATGGCCAAAAAACCTGAACATATAACAACGAAATTCTTCAACTACGAAAAAACTAAAATTAGGAAAAACAATAAATCTTAGAGATTGAATTTTAGGGGAAATATTTGATTGAGAAAAATTGAAAAAAGATGATGGGGTACTTAGATCTGAGCATGACTCAAATCAAATCATTTTTATGGCATGTTTATTTAATTGGAATGTGAATGAGAATGAAGAAATCGATTCCAATTCATGAGTTCTTTTGCGTTTACTAACTTATACTTCAAACGGAGTGGCCATAGGTCCCATGTAAAAGTCAAGAATCGATTCTTGAATATCTCGAAATTTGATTGGCAAAAGGGGTATGTATTAGGAATGATTCCATCGGAATGAATTTTTTCTACCAAAAATATCCTCAAATATTTACAATAACACTAAATTATATATATATATATATATATATATATATATATATATATATATATATAATGATTCTCATGTAAAGAGTTTTGATTTCAGCCATCAGATCCGTTTAAATGATTTGATCTGACGATTGACATTAGAACTCCGCACCTTATAAAGTAAGGACATTCCTATTGGAGAATCCTTGTATATATATATATATAATGATTCTCAGGTAAGGAGGTCCTTACTTTATAAGGTGTTGAGTTTTGATCTTAGCAGTCAGATCCGTTTAAATAATCTGATCTGACGGCTGAGAATCAAAACTCTGCATTTTATAAAGTAAGGATCTCTTTAGTGGAGAAGTCTTATATATATATAGACACACACATATAATGACGGCTAAGAATCAAAACTTCGCACCTTAAAAAGTAAGGCCCTCCACACTTGAGAATCATTTTATATATATACACACACACCAATGATTATATATATTTGACATAAAACAATAAGAAAAAGTTCAACAAAACGAAGAGAAAAGAGGAAGGGGACTCCAAACATCCTCCCCTTGTGATGCTGTGATGCTAGGGTTGTTTTTTTTTTTTTTCTACTTTTTGCAATGGATCATATCTTAAATAATATTAGTATAGATCGATTATATGTTTTTCTTGCGCTTTTCTAGTTAATTTGTCTGATTAATTATTCTTTTCTTATTAACAGCCTTCTTTGAAAATGCTGTTACTGATGGATCTTTCCTACTGCCGATGGTTGACCAAGACCCCGGCGTTCAGTGATGTCCCAAATCTGGAGGAGTTGATCCTTGAAGGTTGTGAAAAATTATCAGAGCTTCACCCAACAGTTTGGGGTCTCCAACATCTGGTTTTACTGAACTTGAACCATTGCGCGAGTCTAGAGAGCCTTCCCCACTCCATCAGTTTGAAATCTCTCAAAACTTTTAGTCTTTCAGGATGTTCAAAACTCCAAGAGTTTCCGGAGAATGTGAGAGATATGCAAGCTTTGTTAGAGCTTCATGTTGATGGGACGGCAATAAAGGAGCTGCCGGTAGCAATCCAGCATTTTAGTGGCCTTAATTTGTTAGATCTAAGAGGCTGTGAGAACCTTTCCAATCTTCCAAACGCCCTTTGTGGCTTGACGTCTCTGAAGCATCTGTATCTGTCGGGCTGCCCGCGGATTGACCGACTACCGCAGAACCTAGGGCGCCTCGAACACTTGGAGGAGATTGATTTTGGTGAAACAGCTATAACAGAACTGCCCCTGTCCCTTTTACCTCCGAAGAACCTTAAACGATTCCATGGATCTAAAGATGTGCTGACGGCTTTACCTAGAGAAGAAGATGCAACGGGATGTTCTGAATCCTTATATCAACAAAGGCGGTATCGATATAGGCCAAGTTTGACTTGATGATCATGGAGAGGGAAACAAAAAATAATATATTGATGCTGCTCAACACAGTTTCTACACCAGTTATATGACTTGTATTGGAAATAATGGAATGACCAATTCATAATTAAAAATCCAGGCAAAAAAAGTTCATATTTAAAAAGAAAAGAAAGCCTATTTTTATGTGCACATCTGGAGAGGCTAGTACACAAATTTAAAGACAGAGATAATCACAAAGAGCTTTTTATTGCCTAGAAAAACAATAAAAAAATAAATATCTGCTCATGGACTTGATCCCTCCTCTTTGTCCCTAATCCAACCCAATCCAATCCAATCATTCTATTCAGGTCCTTACAAATAGAAGCAGAAGCCTCCCTTTCCAGTACCTAATGTCTCCCTTGCTATGCCAATCACAAGGAACAGATTCTATATTTCACATGACAGACTAGGCAATGCACACTACTCTTGCATGTAAATATGAAAGATGGTAGAAGCTTTAGGCATACAAGAAAAGCAAACCCAACAATCCTAACTATCGACGAACAGGAAAGTACAATTCTTGCTGGTTGCTGGAAGAGCTGATCATTGAGCAGCTCCCCCATAAAATTCTTTGTGTGCATACCATGCAAGACCATTCTCCATCCACCTGGTCTGTATATCTTGTTCATTAATTCTCCTATTGGATAATGGCAAAACTTCATCAATCTCATAGAAAGTAGTCCGGTGCAGGTTTTTTGGACGGTGTGCCTCTTGATTCCTGCATTTACCCACAATGTCTAAGTGTCAAATACAAGGGAACCAAGACAAGAAGTGTTTGTCCGGATGGTACACTCCGGATGAGCAAGTATACAACAAATGAAATGTGGCCATGGTCTCAAAAGTTGTAAAAAAAGAAAATAAATAAATAACTAAAAATAACCAAACAAAGCAGGATTCTGACATTCACTAGGCCGATGACATTGAATTCAATTTGTCAATCTTTGGTACAATTGTGAATTGCTTATACTGTTACTGAGCATACTCAAAGTTACTTATTTCCACATGAACCAATTGTCCTGCTTCCCAACTCTTTTGAAATTTTATTCACAATTATAAGTTGCTCTGTAAAAGAAACCTGGACATGTTGTAACTGAATGCATAGACTCTAGATTCAGAGTGTAAAGCTCACAATAAATTTAGAATGTAGACACAATAGATGAAGTCTCATACTGCCGCTCAAAATAGCCAAAGTCTTTAAAAAGGATATCAATTGCAAGTTAATTTGGTGTACAAACCTGTGGGGCAGCATCGAAGACACGGAACTGCTTATTAAGATTTTCATCCAGCTCAAGGATTGCAGCTACATTACCGCATCTGCAACAGAACAATAGTTGATATAACATTTAAGCTCTAAAACAATGGGGAAAAGTTAATTGTAGATTGCTAATACCTGTAACAGTAATTTGGAGCTGACCATACAGTAACTATCTGATTATTAAACATCCATTTATACCCTTCCATCACCAACTGGTGGGCACGACATATATAGTCGATGTTGTTTGCATGATTAAATGAAGAAACAACACTGCCACCAAAGAGGAAACCAGCACCACGTGGACTCAAACCCCAACCATCCACAATATCTTCAGGATCTGACCATAGTAGGTCACACATGGCACCATCATGAGGTACTTCTTGCTTCCGATCAATTGTTCGTATCTGCCAAACAAAAGGGGTTAGTTGCATATTATATAAAGGCTTGGAGATAAGAAGTTAAAGGTGACAACAGTATTAATAAAAGCTAGGATGGATGCTCAGACCTGATCCAAAGTTGAAATGGCAGGAGAGAGACCACCATGGACACTGAAAATCTTATTCTCAATGAGAGCTGACAGACTGCAATGAATCACCATTAAAATTCAAAAGCTGTCAAGAATTACAAACATAATATGCCAGAATTGCATTGAGTGTGGAGAGATGGTGTGATAAAAAGAAAAGGCAACTCTTAAGAAATATAGGTGATTTGATATCTGACGAGAATTTGAGGAATTCAAACATTAATTTAAAAGTCCTAATAGATCCTTATACTCATGGCCTATAAAGAGAAAAGAAAATGCCAATGTCCTGTTATCATGATCCCACCATCCAAATGGATGAAATTTATAAGGACTTTGTTTCTTTCTTTTTCACTAGGTAAGTTAAATTGAACTATCACAATTTCCTCCTACCATCTCCTAGTCTGCTACCCGAGCCAAGGCCAGGGACTCACTTTCATTTTCAAACAAAATTGAACGATGGTTTACAGGTCATATACCATTGCCTTCCAAGAAAGGAAATTTCCATTTCATAATAATTACACTTTCTAAGCTTCAACAGACAGATGTCTGGGGTTTTATGTGATAGAAAGTGGCAAACCTTAGGTAATCGAATATATCAGTGCAATATCTCCAAACATTGACAGATCCATATTTTCGTAGACACTCATCATAGAATCCATACACCTGTCTAGAAAGGATAACCAGTAAATATTCTGAATGAATAATAACCAAAAAATAGGCACCAGTCAAAGAAACTTAACCTGTGTTATCTGTCGACTCTCATGGTTCCCTCTAATCAGTGTTATCCGATCTGGATATCTCACCTGGTTGTAAATAATTTTTGCTTAAAATTTTTAGTAAAACTCCAAAAAATAATAAAACATAAATGAATAAGACATCAAAGACTAGATCAACATGAGAATAAATGCAGTCTATATCATGCTCAAGATTAAAAAATAATAATAATAATAATAATTGATAGCTGGTGAAGTTAACATGGAATCGTTCACTAAACCCAATGAAAAAAAAAATGACTCAGAAACATCTCTTAATCTGAAGAGAACTTAAGCCAACCTCAGATGACTGAACTTTTTTTTTTGGTCAACTCAGATGACTCAACTAGTAGATCAAGCAAATAATAAACTATTCACAATTCAAAAGGCCAATATCATTTGATTTGTTTTATTCTTTTTTTTTTTTCATTTTCCTTGTTCTTTAGCAAGGGGATAAACAATCTTTTCTGTTACAGTATCTGCTTATCATAAAAATTTATATGGTCTTTAAACAAAGACATCAAGCTCAAATAGAAAATTCAGAAGGCCTTTAGGCCTTTCCAATTTTTCCCTAATTTTTTTGTGCTTATTTAGACAGGTTGATGACTCAAAATGTGTCACTATCAAATTATCAATTAAACATTGTTATGCTACTTTAGGATGCAAATTTTCTAACCAAAGCCTTATATGTTCTACCTCAGAGTTTCCAGTATTTTTCTTTTTCAAAACCCATTGTCGTCAAAAAATGAAAAAAAAAAATTGAAATAAAATGAAACTGTTTCCTAAACCAACATCAATCAATATTTGCACTAATGTGACATTTAATCAACAATCATGTTACAAAAGGCTTTGCAGAAGTTGAACAACCAAACTTAATAAAGTGAAGTAATTTGATCCCTAACCTATCTGTATCATTTTTCACAAAGTTCTATAATCATATAGAAGAAACATCAGAGTGGCAGAAAAGAGACCACTTAGTCAAGTATCTAATCAGAATGTTTCCTAGGCTTTTCTATCACAATGTTTGCATCAACACTAGTACGAGGGGCTATGACAAACAGCTTTTGTGGTTTATGCAGAGAATGTAATTTAAATCCACGGCATTTAATTTGGTTGCCACAAAAATCTCTACACGAACAACCATCTACCTAAAATAAATAGATCATACAATTTGAAAACAGAGGTTTGTGCTTTTAAAACAATAGAAGCAACACTTGTACTAGAACTAAGAAGAATACAGCTAAAGTTTCAAATGCAGTAGAGATAAAAACCATAGATCTTCTTGATGCTATAAAGAGCAACTAGAAGGATCATATAAAGACCCAACAATTCAGACAAAATAGAGAAGAATATAGACATCACCTTCAGAGCAAGTAAGAGTAGAAATGTCTCCACTGAATAGAATCCTCTGTCAACAAAATCTCCCAGGAACAAGTAGTTAGTCTTTGGGCAATCCCCTCCTACTTTGAAAAGCTCTTTCATGTCATAAAACTGACCGTGGATGTCACCGCATATCTATTTTACAGAAGATAGAGCAACAACAATAATCGGTTAGCCTGAAGGCCTGAACTGCATTCAAAATTTGAAGCACCATATTCAAGAAATTACTCCACTAATTGTCGCTGCTACTTTTTTTTATCAACTGCACCCATCTCCACTAGGTCATGTTGTAAAGTAATGAAGAAGAACTAGATAAAGTTAGGCAGCCCTTTATTGGAATATTGCAAAACACACAGGTTCGGCTTTAAAAGCAGCCATAATCCATTATGCACAAAATATGCATTATCATGAGTTCATGACCTAGAGGAAAATAAATGATACCTAATGTTAATGTTATAGTTTGTTTCGATTCCCAAATCTACTAAACCCTTCATATATTTCTTCTGATCGCTATTTCCCAGTAAAGAAAAGAAAACCCTAACGAAAAATTATCCTAGGAATTCAACTACCCTCCCACAAATATAGAAAAATTAAGACAAAGCATCTGTTCAGAACAAAACAAACCTCTAACAAATCAAACAATAACCCAAAACTCAACCAAACCTACAAAATATTTGAGCAATAAGAAGAAAAAATCCAAACGCATACATTACTAAATCGAAACCACCCCATCAAATCAATAAGCTCGAATTTGAGAGAGAGAGAGAGAGACAGAGAGAGAGGAAATACAGTGACGGGAGCATCGACCCTCTGAACGTTGCTCTCTTCGACGAGAATCTCCATGGCTTTGAGGCAAAGAGCCTTGACTTCGGACTCTTTGAGAGGCTCGCATTTCTTCAGCTGCTCTATTTGCCTGTCTAGGTCCGACATCTCTCTTCTCCTTCCTCCGACCTAGACCTAGACCACCTCCACCACCACTCTCTCTCTCGTCCACAGTGAGATTGTGAATCTGTGAATATCTCTCTCTCCGCGACCTTTGTCTTTCACTTTCAATTTCTTTTTCTTTTTTTTAATGCGGGCTCTCAACTCTCTCAAGTCTCAGTCAGGTTTTTGCTTTACTTTAGTTTCGTAAAAGGGTAAAATTTTCAAATTGTACCTGAATTATTATGAAATACATTTTTTAGTACCTACAAATATTTAGGAAATTTTGTGGTACCTAAACTATTATGTTGTTAACTATTTTGATACCTTCGTCAATTTCTCGGTTAAAAACAGAGATAAATATGTCAACTAACATAAAAAATAAAAATTTATTCTTCTCAGTTGGTTTATTCTTCTATAATTAATATTATTTTAATTTCATAAAATTGTAAAATTTTATTCTTTTCTATTACACTAAAAATAAATTTTTTTAATTCTTGTCCGTAATTTTTTTAAAATTTCACAATTTTTTTAAATTACACAAAAATCAAACTAAACAAAATTAAAATCGACGTTAACCATTTATTTTAGAATTTTTGTAAAAAATATAAAAAAAATAAGAAAAGTTAGCCAAAAAAATTTAGAAAAGTTAACAAAAAATAAAAAATAAAACTAAGAATAAACGATTTGACCAAAATGTCCTTGAAAATAAGGACCACTTGTCTACCACATAAGCAATTTTGACAAAATATTCGACGGAAGTACCATAATGGCTAACGGCGCAATAGTTTAGGTATTACCAGACTCCCTAAATATTTGTAGGTACCAAAAAGTGCATTTCATGATAATTCAAATACCATTTGAAGATTTTACTCTTTCGTTAAATTACACCAACAGCCCAGAACTTTGACTATTATTTTATTTGGTCCATCAACTGATTGCTTCTTTTTTTATTTTCCTACTACGGTACTACTACCTACTACCACAACAAATTGCCAAAAACAAATGTTAAAATTACCAAAAAAGTACTAACACAATAGTACCCGAAACTTTAAATAATCATTCGCTGAAGTTATTATCACCCTACCATCAACTTTGTTCACTCATCATCATTTTAAATTTTAAATTTTAAATTTAATCTCGTTCACTTACTCAGTTGATTTTGTACTCAATTGTGCTCAACTGTTGTTAAATCAAAATTCAATTGTGCAAAATAATAAAACAAATACACTCATTTTAACTACCTCATTATTCTCTAGCTTTGGATTCAAATCTAATGACATTTGAGCATAACTGAGTAACAAATTAATTGAGTAAGTAAACAAGACTCCTAAAAAACTATTGTCATGCTACTGAGTTGAGGCATATCGACTGGAACTAAGATTATGTCACTCATAACTTTGACTTGTTTTAATATAGCGAATATGATTCTTATTCTAAGTAAGTAGTATTAGAGCATGTGCACCCATGGGTGTTTAGACTAGCTTATACTAAATTATAAGCTAGTCTTTCCCAAACACACATGCAGCCAACTCTTTTTAAGCTAGGCTATACCTAAGCTAGCCTTTCCAAGAGGCTAAACTTAGCCTCACCAAAAGCTAGGCTAAAGGTACTAAATGGTGTTAAACTTGTTTGAAAACAAAATTAACAAGGTAGATTATAGACTTTAGACTTTATAGGTGGAAATACAAAAGTGATGAGAAGTCTAAATTGATGAATAGTGTCACTTTTGGAGCTTAAATTTTAGTTTAGACTTTAGTTTTTAGACTTTATGGATGCACATGCTCTTATGTGCTTGAAAGAATCGAAAATTAAAATATTATTGATATAAAAAATAACAAAATTGTAAAAAGCTATTGAAAGTTTCATGCACATATCATTTAAAATAGTTAGTTGGTGAAACTTTTTCCGCCTCAAACCACCCGAAAGAAAGCTTCCTCCAATGATCATAGGATCTTTTTTTTTTTTTCAAAAGTTACTTGTTTTCACTATTGCACAAATATTGTTCCAATTTAACCACCTATTAAGTGTTGAGTTTTAATTCAAAATGTCCCAATATAATTAGAAGTAAGACACTAACCTATAAGTTATATTTTGTTTTGTCATTTTTCTAATGTGGAATTCTCCATTCTCCAACACTAGTGCTAGCTAAAATCAAATAAGAAGGAATTAGGAAGAAGAATCTTATACCATGTGTTTGGTGAAGAATTTAATTAGCTGAAGCTTCGTTTTCGTCACGTTCTATCAAGATTTGAAATGAGTCTGACAACAAGCACATCAATGAGTGAAGCTATGTTTTTGTCAAAATTTTGTGGTGAGACTATCGATATTTCAACTCAAAATAATTTGGGAGTAAATCCTATAATCGATTAATTTCATCAATATCTAGCATTAAGATATGCACATAGTTGTTAAAATGATGGTCGAATGTGTCGGTCCAAACTCCAAAGAGTTCATCAATTGATTCAATGGGTCATGGCAAGAGGAGGTGAGAGTCTTGCATGGTCTTTTTATGGACCAAGATTTTGAGCCGTACTTAATGGAACGCTACTCATGAATTTCACAATGTTGATATTACCATGGTTAGTAACTCCTAGAAAATTATTGCCGATCACCTTTGAATCTAAATGAAAGAGTGAAGATCCAAGGATGAATCATTGTGTAGTCCTAGTGTGGCATTACCAAGTGGTGGTGTTGTAATATACATTAGCGATATGTGGTGGTTCGGAACTATACAGTAATTTTTTAAGATCTCTTGAAAACCAAAAACAACTTTTTCTCTAAATAAAAAAACAACACGTCGTTTGTAAAACACGACAAGTAGTTTGACCCAAAACTCCCCAAACGCATAAAACCTGGCTCAGCCTGAATCTTCGTTCTAGAGCCAAGCAGAGAAGAAGAGAGACGAGTCCGAGACCGAGAGAACAAAAGAAAATGGCATGGAGAGGAAATCTATCTCGGAATTTAAAGGAGCTTAGGATCCTACTCTGCCAATCATCACCTTCAAGCGCAACCACCAGGTGCTCCTTTCAGATTCTATTGCCTCTTTCTTTCTTTCTCAATTACTCCTAACACCAGTAACAATGAAAATCCTTGTTCGCATTTGCAGAACATTTGTGGAGAAGAATTACAAGGATCTCAAAAGTTTGAACCCCAAATTGCCCATCTTGATTCGTGAAAGCAGTGGGATTGAGCCTCAGTTATGGGCTAGATATGGTATTATTCCCACTCTTCCCTACATTTTCTTTTGTGGGTTTCCAATCTTTTTTTCTTCATATTTCCCAATTCTTTTGAATTTTTGAAGACTTAAAAATTAGGTTATAAGGTGCTCTCCCATGACCAAGATACATTTGTTTTTACCTGATTGAATCGGGTAATTTTAGTTGTTTAGGAGCTGATCAATGAAAGGAATTCTAGTTTATGATGCCTTTTTTTACTAGAAGATCGTGTTTACCTTTAGAAAAGTAATTTTACAGAGTTACCCATGTTGTGAGAACTGCCTAAATATGTAAAAGAGATTGGCATATGCAGTAGTGTTTGTGAGTTGCTCCAACCAAGTGCATTAAACATTTTAGGATTTTTTGGATAAAAGCTTTTGCCCTTTTTCTTAAGTTCAGAGGGGAACATGAGTTTTAGCTGAGTATGGCTCAGGAACTATGGACAACTGATATATTAACAAGCTTTAGTATGTTCTCATGTGTCTTTTCTTCACCTTATCATATGTTGAATCTTTCTTAAGCCTTATTGATGGTTGCAGTAAATAAAAATGAAAACAAAAAATCTGATAATGACGGTATTTGATAGCTATTGTAACTTAGTGAACTGATGTTTCAAAGATGCGGGTGTTATTCAGTTACAGTTAAATGTATGCAAACAGATAGATATCTGCTCAGTTTTTGTTATCAACTTAAAGTAGTTTCACTTGTAGCACGTGACCTATAAAAATATGCAGACAAAGAGAAAACCAACAAGAACTTGAATTATATGCAAAGTAATCCCTCATATAAGGAAGCCAACCATTTTGCTCACACATTCACATTATGCAATTACTTTTTAGAGAAACCTCCAGAATCCACATGTAACTCTTTCTTTACTCAAAACTTGAGGGGGAAAATGAGCCTAAAATTACAGAAACACAGTAGTAGAACCTTGAAAAAGTTTGAGTGGGAAAGAAATAGGCACCTACTATTCCCATTAACAAAAACAGAAATGAGCAGCTTTTTTATATATGTTATGATGATTATGAGGGAATCTTTGTGTGGTTACAATTTGGATGATGAGTATGTGAGCTTTTTTACCAAAGGAAAAACTCTGAAGAATTTACATTAAGAGCAAAAGCCAAGACAGAAAGTTAGAAAGCTGGGTGCTACAGTTAAAGATACTTGTTGTGCTGAAGATGAACCACACCGAGTAGGTCTTTATTATTACCCGTTGACCTTTTCTCTTGGTTGGAGTTACTCATAGTTATCTTGTGTTGAAGATGGCACCAGAGGTCAATAGTAGGAAGAGGCCACCTTATGTCTTAATTAGGGCTGTGGCAGGAGCATGATTGGCTAATTGCTGACACTGGAAGATGTCTTTGTTGGAACTTGGAATGACCAAACTATGATTATTGCTGCTAACCTGGAACAAGTGGTTTTAGGATTATTTTAGGTTGGAGCCAAGCCTTTCTCTGTGTTTTTTTTTCCCACAAGGTAAGAAATATCCTTAGGGATTCCGAACTTGGACCTTGCTTTCTATTTTAAAAGCATCCTTCATGTTGTGACCTATGATAAACATGTGCATCTAAGCAACATTAGAAATGAAAGGGTCTTGGTCTGCCTGCTTTCACCCTAGTGGGTAACAGGTTTTACCTTTTCAGATGTCATTCTGTGTGTTGTTGATTAATAGCAATAGTTAACTTCATTCTGTGTTCATGTTCACAGTTAAGTGCATGTGCTTTTGACCCACCATTTCCAGTACGCATCATGATCTGATACTCTGATATTGCCAATCTTTACTGAGCTATATTCAAGCTATTTAATTCTTTTGTACCTTTGATTCTGAAACAGACTTGGGTGTCGAGAGGGGTGTCCGGCTAGAAGGTTTGACAGAGAAACAGATCTCTAAAGCACTTGAGGACCTTGTCAAAGTGGGGGAGTCTCTTAAAGCTTGATGGGATGATGGTTTGAAGTGAAATAAGATACATATATTCATGGGAAGATCTTTCCTATGACCGCTTGTCATTTCTTCAGATCAGTTGTGTAAGATGATTTATTTGGGTACTGAGCAATGCTTGTTTTGTAGTTTGAATAAGCCACGCATTTTATCTTCCATTAAGACAGCAAATTTTCCAGAAAGGAAGTTCTTTTGTGCTCTGCCTATGTACTTCCTGATCGATATGTTGACCTAGTTATCAAGATGCAAACAAAGCTAATATGTGCCTAGGGTTCATGCTCACTGTTCAACATGGAGACCTTTGCAAGTTGTACATTGTGCTGAACAGAACTGAGATTTCTTAATCATCCACAAGTTTGTTCCTAGGTTTGACATCAAAAATATGAGAAGCTTTTATTTTTTCTTTCTGTGAAGGGCAATATTTTTGTCTTTTGTTTTTGAACAAAGCCCTTACATCTCCTCGGGGATGGAATTATGATGGATTATTAATACGGAGTCATGGATTAAATTAAAGGAAAGTTAATGGACCTAAACCAATAAAAAGAAAAGTGATGGATTTAATTTAATAATGGCTACACCATTTGGACTTTAAGAGGCCCTAAATAAACAAAATGAAAATTCAGCTTTGGAAGTTTTTTTTTTTTTCCTATTACATTTTGAGCTCGAGTTTAAACGAATCTGACGAAGCTGTTGTCGACCAAAAAGGCAAAAACAAAAAAGGAAGCTGTCATTGCTAAATTCTTATTTGTCGTGGCATTACAAGCATCTCATCTGATTAGTTTTGTTTATCTTGTGTTTGTTTATATTTCGTGTGTTTGGATATCTTGTGTTTGTTTTTATTTCGTGTTTTGGATATCTTGTGTTTTGGGATTTTGCTCATAATTTCATGAATGAATGGACTTCACTGTTTTCTTACAAAATGGAAACTGGATATGTTTTGGGGTAATTCTTTTAAACACAAGGGGAATTTCCTATCTCAGAAAGCACACGTAGAAAATAAACTTGAAAACACAAGGGGAATTTCCTATCTTTATTAGAGTCATTAACTTGAAAATTTTCAAAATTTATTAAAAAGCCACTGTGTCTAAAAGCTACTGTTCTCAACCCAAAAGCTGCTGAATTCAAACTCAAAAGCTACTGGCCTCAAATCGAAAAGTTATTGACCTTCCAAAAGCTACTGACCTTACCCAAATTCTACTGAGCTCAAACTTAAAAGCTGCTGATTCAAGTCATTCAACCGCAAAACCTACTAAACCCAAGCCAAAACATACCAACCCATTTCCAGTACCAGACCCGCTTAGAACAATGTCGTCTGATTATCGTTTGATGTCATACTGCAATAGTTTTCTTCATCTTGACAACATGACTATACACATGCCCATCGATTTTCTTCATCTCGACGGCACTGCATACAGTTAGTACGTACCTCTGTTCAATGATTGTCCATGCGATTAAAGATATCCACAAATTGAACTTAGAAAGTATCTTTGGCGGTTCTCTGTCGCTTTATAGCGACTCTAGCCTTTTTTGGTATCGACTTATGTGTGAAAGTTCATGAACATGTAGTGATTGGAGTAGACGTAGCATGCGATGAATGAGGGTATAGATAGAATGTGAATTTTTTTTTAAGTGTATTAATTAGCTGATTTTTATAGATAGTGGAGTACACGTAACATGCGATGAATGAGAAAGGTTGAAAGTGGAAGATTGGAGGAAAATGTTGCTAGCATTCATGTTATCGGTCCTAAGCAGTCTACTTTAACCATTCATGTGAAGGAATGTGCATATACAATAGGCCTTTGAGGGAGAAAAGATTTTATTATTAAACCACTAAACCGATTGGCACAAGAGCATTACAAGTAACAAAGCCTTCCCTCAAGGACCTATTTTATTATTATTTTTCCTTAAAAAAAAAAAGGCTTGCTCTAAGAAAAAATAGTTTTGTGGTTAGTCAATCCCTAATTAACTAGTTTCATTGTCACTAACAAGCTTCCTTGAAATTCTAGTGATTTCTCGTACCACAATTGTGTTTCTTGGCAAGCATCTCTATGTGTCTTTGGGGAATAGCAATAATGCTTCTTGTTGGGTTATTTAGTTTAGTTTTTGCTAAAAATGTTCTTTTTGTTAAGCCTTTTTGGCGATCCATTTATATTTAATTATCACAAGAGTCTAGGCTTTGTTACGTGTAATATTCTGGTGCTAACCGGTTTAGCAGTTTAATAATAAAATCATTTCGCTGAGACTTTAAAATCTCATGTCACGTGTCCCTCGTTTGACAAAAATACGGGAATGAAGTTCATTCTCTCGAGATATCAACGAAGGAGTTTGAGACGAGATTTTATTAAAAAATCGTGAAAAACAAAAAAAAATTACATAATACCACAACTAAATTCCATCAATGAAAAAAAATACCCAAAGAAGTGATTTATAAATTCCATCACCTCAAATTCTGAAATTCTCATCCCCTTGAAATTTCTTGGAACCTTCAAATCCCTTACAAAGTCCCTAACGCTCCCTAATTTACGCTAAGAAACAAATAGGAATGCCAACGGGTAGACCGATGGGAATTTGGAAGCCTTATACAGTTGTACAATAGATAATTCATAGTTGAAAGTCACGTTCCTCCTCGTTTATAGAAAAAGCCAGTGAACCACGTCGTCGTCGAAAAAGGACTCCCCACTGTTGGAGGTGCCGTACGGCGTCGTCGCCTCCGATTAAAACCTTTGATTATTAAAATCGCAGCCCCTCGCCTCCAAATCCAGTCTCTTCTGAATTCCGATACGCCTTCTATTTATTCACCAGCAAATCCCATTCTCCACGGCCGACAATCGCAATCCCTAAATCAGGTAATTTCACATCCTCTACATCGCGATCATGCGTATTTTGGTTTTATGATTTCTCATCTTTCGTGGTTTCGATCAATTTGTTCGTTCCGTGTTGATTATGTTGGATTAGATTCTAGAGTCGATGCAATTTCGTTTTTCGTGAATTCTGGACTATATTGGATCGTTTGGGGTTTCCGTAGCATCAAAGTATCCGGTTTTATTTTCAATTTGGGTGAAATTACTTTGCTTTGCTTGAATGTGTTTATGTTAATTTGGAGCATCAAACGAGCCTAATTTGCCACTTTCGGCTGCCGTAGTTGCCCTCCATAGAGAAAAACTGATACATTAATGATCAGCTCTTGCTCTTAACTTAGAATTAGGCGAATTAAGAGCTTAGTTATGGGCTTATGGCTGGCCATTCCAATGAAAGAGACAAGCGGGCTCTTTATGATCAGCTCATGCAATGTAGTTTACAGCTGGTTTCATGAATGTTATTGCGGTACATGGACAGGTGCAAGAATGAAGCGTATCTGCTTGTGTATTGTGGTTTAAAGATTTAGAATACATGGAAATCTTGTAAGCTGAAGTTTATGCTCTTGCAAATGGTGGTGTGACCACTTGCTCAACTAAATATACATTCTCTTGATAAGTTTTTGGGTCTACAGCTAGTTGGCACAGCAATTGATAAGAATAAAATGAACTTGGTAGTTTGGGCTGAATTTATAACTACTCGATACTGCTTTGGTATTGATAGGTTTAAATTAATTGGAATTCAGCCGTAGAATAACATAGAGGGAACTGTTGATATTGATTTTACTATATTCTCTGAAATGTTCATCAACCAAACAAACTATGCTCTTGCTAAATTATGCTTGCCAAAGTTTCATTGGAATCGTAGCTTGCAGTCAAGGATAGGGTGGATGGTGGAGGTCTTTGGGATAAAGATATGAATTAACAAGAGTGCTATTTTGGATGCAATTTCGTATTTTCTTCTAATTCTCCTGTCTTGTATTTTCCTGGAAGTATCTTTTTGTTATCTATGTTGGACCCAAAATGTATAAAGATTTTGATATTGTTGTCATTTACATATATATAAATCTCTGGTTATGTTATTGTTGAATCAATCTGCACTATTTACTTCAGATCAATGGCATCTTCTTCGGACTCATGGATGAAGGAATATAATGAAGCAGTAAAACTTGCTGATGATATCAGTGGTATGATATCTGAACGGAGTTCATTGCCTGCATCAGGTCCAGAAACTCAGCGTCATGCCTCTGCTATACGGAGGAAAATTACAATATTGGGGACTAGACTTGATAGCTTACAGTCCCTTTTGTCAAAACTTCCCGGGAAACAGCCCATGTAAGTCATCATAGTTGAATTGTTGTAACATACAACACAATCTGAAATAAAGCTAAAAAGATCTCTAACTTAATATTTGTCATCTATCCCCATGGTATGAGTTCATTGAGTTGGTATTTCATATGATCCCCATTTGGATAAAATGTTTGTTGAACTGTTGATTGAACATTCTTATTGTAAGACAATCCTTTGTAATGTAAAGTATCAATTCGTGTTATCATCATCTGAAATTCTTTTATGCTGCTTATTGTGGCACTCAGAACAGACAAAGAGATGAATCGTCGGAAGGACATGATTGCAAATTTGAGATCGAAAGTTAACCAGATGTCTTCAGCGTTGATATCAAACTCTGGTAATAGAGACAGCTTGCTTGGACCTGAAATAAATAAAGCTGATGCCATGGGCCGAACAGTTGGCCTGGACAACTATGGCCTTGTTGGTCTTCAGCGACAAGTTATGAAAGGCAAGTTCCTTAACTTATTCAGAACAAACCTTTCTGTTTTTCCTTATTTTTCTTTCATGGAATGGCTTTCAAAATATGGAACTTTAGTTTATTTCACGGTATACCTTTTCAGAGCAAGATGAGGGGCTTGAGAAATTGGAGGAGACCGTAGTAAGCACAAAACATATTGCATTGGCAGTCAATGAGGAATTGACCCTGCACACTAGACTTATTGTACGTTATTGCATTTGAATCATTCTGTGTTTGACTCTACCAATGTAAAATGTAATTACTTATTTATCTCAAGCATATTTGTCCTCTTGAGTATTACTTATAATCTCTTCCCCTTTGTGCAGGATGACTTGGATGAACATGTGGATGTTACTGACTCCCGGCTACGGGTAATGTTCTCATTTATGTATTTTAAAATCAGCGTGTATGGTTGTTAAGTTATCAAATATTGAGCATCTTGTGGTTTGTAAATGCATTGTGGTCATAGTTGGTTAATGCTTGGGATAAACAAATTATTGATAGAGGAAAACAGTAGATGTTGTGGAGCAACAAAGAAAAATGTATCGAGTTGTTCAATCTAGAATCGTCAAGCTATGAAGGCAAGAATTATAAATATTGCATATGCTTATTGCTTGGGAAACAGATGAAAGATGAGCATTTTGATTTGAGTGATAAATTTTCATTTTCTTCAGCAGCCATAATGGATGGAGTGGGGGGTTTGGATAGCTTTTCAGTTTGCATCTTACTAATAAAACAGGTGCTGTTAGCATGAACCAACTTTGGTACTAATATCTGTACTATACTTGTGCATTATGTACAAGATCATTGTGCTGCATAAGCTAAAAGCTTCAATAGCGACATAAATCACCGTATTTTTTCTTAAAAAGAATATTCAGTGTTGTACTTATGACTTGGGTCGGAAGTTGCATTTTTTTGTGCTATTGCTGGGTTTGGAAATGCATTCTATTGGTTGACTAAAAAGAAAGTGAACAAGGAAGTAGAAAATGATCAGCTAAATTATTTACTTCATTTGTCAAAAAATAAGACTTAAGAGGCTTGCTCACCTAGAAGTAGGAGGTTTTCTTGTGCACATATAGAGTAAGGTACTGGATGTAGTGATGTACCCCTCGTAACCCAATATCTTTTCTTTGGTTAATAAACTAAGATATTTTGCTGCAACTTCTTTGTAGCTTTATCGGTTAAAGTTAAAAAGAAGTTCATAGATGATGTACCCTTAATAAGTTAATATGCAGTCGCCGAAGTTAATTTAGATTGCTTTCATTTCCTTGTTTTCCTTTAATTATGAATACACATCTGTAATTGTGGTGGAATGTTAATCTCATACTATTTTGTCTTTCCTCATATTGTCAAAACAGCGAGTGCAGAAGAACTTGGCAGCTTTGAACAAACGCACAAAGGGTGGTTGCTCCTGCATGTGCATGCTTTTAGCTGTTCTTGGTATTGTTGGCCTGGTTGCTGTGATATTTTTGCTTATCAAATACTTGTAATTACACTAACTGTAAGTCCATAGCAAACAAAGAACTCCTGTTCGTTGTTGTTTGTCTTGGTGTGGAATGGTCTTGGTTGTGATATTGTATTCTGCTCTCTCGGTGTTTTGTTTGTGAATTTCTGAGGTGTTTAAAATAATTGTAAATTTTCATCGCTTGTTGGCACCTTTTAAGTACTTTACTTCTGTTTGTAATGTTTGATTCTCTGTTTTTATCTAGTCGGAGAGTTCTTCTATTTATGGCTCTAATGAGCTAGATTTTCGTGTACGTGAATGAATTGCATGCTTTATCATATTGATGGAAGCCTGCATATCATCTCTAACATTAGAATCAAGTTTTTACTTCTTATTGTTTGGTTGCTACAGAATTGCTATCAAAGTGAAAGGCTCAATTGGAACTAAACCTACCGACTTACAAAATAGAAAACCTACAGTCATAGTGAGAAGTATGGGTGAGGATTTGACAAAGGAAGACCATGCTAACATGGAAAGCAGAACAAGAAAAAAAAGCATGAGGAAGAACTTAAAAAGTCTGAAAATAAATATCGTGAAAACTAATTTTTATTTTCAAATGAAAAGTAGAATTACGCCTAAACGAATTCCAATATCCACTTATTCAAAAGATTGGGAGTTCTATGTACCTGAAATATAGTTAATGAGTCACTTTAGTACCTCGCATTGTACAAATGTGCAAATAGTACCTCAACTATATTACAAGTGTGAATTTCAATCTCTATTAGAAACGTTGGTACTCCTATCAAATTTTCAGTTAAATTTAGGGGCATTTTCATCAAGCAACTTCTCCAGGTTATTTATGTTCGGATCTCTGTAAAGTCTAGGGAAGACCGTTGCACAAAAATTTTAATTGAGAGATTGAAATTCACACTCTCTAATTTACAATCCACACTCTTCATTTATTCTTTTAGTTGAAATTCTTACAAAATAAATAAATTTTAAATTACTAAAAAATGAAAGATGAAAGCGTGAATTGTAAAATGTAAATATCTTAATTATTATCAAAATTGTCTATTTATTTAATACAGTTGCATCACTAAAGTTCTTAATTCAATAGAGATGAAAATGTGAAGTGAATTTAGCAATTAGTAAGTATGTTTTTTTTTGGGTGCAAATTAGTAAGTTTGTTTTCACCATGTCATATGATATATCTGTTTTTTTAGGATTAAATTCAGTTTATCCCCCTGAACTTTACATCAAATATCATGTTAGTCCCTGCACTTCTAATTTAATCAGAAACACCCTTATACTCTTTAATTTAATCAGTTTAGTCCATCCGTCAGTCAATCAATTAACTTTGACCGTTAAATGATGGCGTGACATGAGTGAGGCCCATTCTTGGCTGACTTGACATTGACGTGGCATGCCCAGTCATCAACCAAAGCTGACTGGGCATGCCACGTCACTGACGGATGAACTAAACTGATTAAATTAAAGAGTATAGGGGTGTTTCTGATGAAATTAGAAGTTCAGGGACTAACATGATGTTTGGTGTAAAGTTCAGAGGGGTAAGCTGAATTTAATCATTTTCAAAAATACCATTTTACATAGAAATCATGTGCTATAATAAGGAAAATTTTCTCAATTTGCACAATTGACAAAAATAAGCGAAACACCGATTTCAATAGACAATGTGTTGCCAAAGTCCATTTGCTTTGTTTAATCATAAAGTCCAAAAGAGCCCTAATAAATAAATTCTCTTACATTTCTTCAAACTTAAAAAAAAAATTTAAACATTTTTAGCGACGAATTGGTCATCGCTACAAGAGGCTCCTAATTGTTTTTTTATTTTGTTTATTTTAATTTGATGAAATAGTTAAAAAAAGAAGAAGACTTTTTCGGTCATCATAAGGTCTCACGTTAGACTTCACTAAGACTCTAAAATAATTTTGAGAACTCATACAAACCGTACTTGAGAATTTCAAAGATATCATTTTTCATAGAAATCATGTGTTATAAGGAAATTTTCCTCAATTTGATACAATTTACTAAAGTAAGCGAAAACTCGATTTCGGTAGATTGTTGAAGCCAAAACTCGTTTGTATTGTTTAATTATAGATTTTATGAGCCCCAATAACTAAATTATTTTACATTTGTTCAAAGTTAAAAAAATATTTATATATATTTTTTGGATTAAATTCAGTTTACCCCCTAAATTTTACACCAAGCATCATGTTAGTCCCTGCACTTCTAGTTTCATCAGAAAGTTTAGACGTTTAGTCCCTCCGTCAGTAACGTGACATGCCCAATCAGCTTTGGTTGATGACTGGGCATGCCACGTGACTACCAAGTCAGCCAAAAAAGGGCCCCACTCATATTACGTCATCAATTAACGGTCAAAGTTAACAGATTGACTGACGGATGGACTAAACTGATTAAATTAAAGAATATATAAGTGTTTTTGATAAAATTAGAAGTGCAAGAACTATCATGGTGTAAAATTCAGGGACATAAACTGAATTTAATCATTTTTTTTAACAATGTGATACGAGATATCTAAAGAGTAAAACTAGAAAAACAGGGAAAGTGGCAAGATTGTGAACCGAGTTCACTAACAACGTCAGACGACCACCATGTCTGTAACCGTGTAACTCCATCACCGGCAGTCGTGGTTCATCACTACCGGTCAATCCTAAAATCGGATTTCGCCTTGCCAATTTCAGGTAAGTTCCTTACTCTATTAGCTCAAATCAAATGTTGTGCGCAGTATCAAATTCATAATATGAAGCTGACCCAGAAATATTTCTAACTAAGTGGGCTCTTGAATAATTCATTTACAGAACCAGGAGGTTTGTGCAGTGATTAAGCGACCCAGAAAAATTAAAGATGAGCAACGTGCCTAAAGAAGCAATAGAGGTCATAGCACAGAGCATTGGCATTACCAATTTGTCCCCTGATGTTGCTCTTGCTCTCACCCCAGATGTCGAGTACCGCGTCCGAGAGATCATGCAGGTATTTCCATGTTGTAGGTATTATAGTTATCACAAGCTTTAGTTTACTACCAGGTTTGGATATAGGACCTAGACATCTCCAAATGTTCTTATTATGTGAATTCTTGTCTGCTTTGGTAATGGTGATCCTAAAATCTTATTAAGGTAGTATTATTTGGGTAAGCAACTGTTGACGTTGAGTTTGTTATGGGTTCTATGCTTCCTAACTGTGGAGAGTTTGTGAGGAATGTGTGTATCATACACAAGTAACAATTGATGGAGGAGGTGTTTGAATCTTAAGGTTATCAATTAAAATGCAGGAGGCAATTAAATGCATGCGGCACTCGAGGCGGACTATTCTGACAACCGATGATGTGGATAGCGCACTTAAATTAAGAAATGTGGAGGTGAGCTGTCTTGTTATTCAGATGTTGCAGTGTTGGTATCTCTGGAAATGCAAGATTGCTTTCTTTCATTGTAAAAGCTCATAAATTTCTTTCGTTTGTTTGTTTGTTTGTTTGTTTTCCTTTTGGGCTCTGTTAACTTCTTATCAAATGCTTAGAGCATCTGCATTGCAACTTGCAAGCTGTTGTTTTATGCATTCTGTTGGTCTATTGCACGTTTAATTTATAATCTTATCTATCTATGCTCATGTTATACCATCTCATGAAAAAAAAAAATAATGGTTTGCTTGTCTTCTACCTGCCTTAGCCAATATATGGCTTTGCTTCTGGAGATCCTTTGAGGTTCAAGAGAGCTGCTGGACATAGGGATTTGTTCTACATAGATGACAAGGATGTTGAATTTAAAGATGTAAGAACTTATTGACAACTTTAAACATGATTTCTAAGCTAAATATAATAATTTCTTAACTTATCATATTATACATATCGCATGATACATACAGGTTATTGAGGCTCCTTTGCCAAAAGCACCACTTGATGTGTCAGTTAGTGCTCACTGGCTGGCAATTGAAGGGGTTCAACCTGCAATTCCAGAAAATGCTCCAGTTGAAGGTATCCTGCCTAAACTTAGGTGCAAAATTTCTTGGCTAAATGAGGAATTTGGTCTTTCCCAAATTATTATCCTAGTCTACCATGCTGAGGCAGGCATCATACCGTGAATTATCATTTTCATATTTACGTAAAACCTTTTTAACCACATACTTCTCTCATCAGTGATGATATGATCCTTTTCTAGTAATTGACTTACTGTATGCAGTAATCTATGTGTTGCATTCTGAAGTCTACGTTTTTTTTTTTTTATATTTTAACTTTACAGTATTTTGGATTGCTATTGTGCTTTTCTTTGTAGCACTTGCTGTTTACTCTGATGTCAAAAAATCTGAATACAAGGAAGATGGACTTCCTGTAGACATTAAATTGCCTGTTAAGCATGTACTGTCCAAGGAACTTCAGGTATATCCTTCGCCATGTTCTTTATGCCCTTCTCATAAACTAATATTTTAGTGCCATAATTTCTTTGTGGTTGTCTCTGGCTCTCTGCAGCTTTACTTTGAGAAGATTACAGGGCTTACTCAAAGGTCTAGCTCGACCCTTTTCAAAGAAGCATTAGTGAGCTTGACAACAGATTCAGGACTCCATCCGTTGGTCCCTTACTTTACATGTTTCGTTGCTGATGAGGTAGTCATGTGATGATATCTCCAACTGGGACTCATTACTATATGTTACTTATTTGTAGTGATATTTTCCTGTGATCACCTCAGGTTACACGGAATCTGAACAATTTTCTCCTCCTATTTGCTTTGATGCGTCTTGTCCGGAGCCTTCTTCAAAATCCTCACATACATATTGAACCTTATGTAAGCACTCCCTTCTATCAACTGTTGATGTACATAGAACTATGACCACATTTGCATCAATAATGACCAGTGATGTCTTTCATGTAACTGAATTTTACATACTTCATTTTAAGTGAATTTTTATATATCTAATTTTGTAATTTCTTCCAGCTGCACCAATTGATGCCTTCTGTTATTACCTGCCTTGTTGCAAAAAGATTAGGGAATAGATATACTGACAATCACTGGGAACTTAGAAACTTTACTGCAAACCTGGTTTCTTCAATTTGCAAAAGGTGAAGATTCTCTTTTTTGTTAAATCTATTTCTTTATTTAAGGCAAAGGCATATGCAATAAATGTAATGTTGTGCAATGAATGCATTTGAAAATTATTGAGCAAGATATGTGTGCACCAATACGAGGAAAGTTGATTATTAGTTTCAATTTGGTTTATCATGTTTCATTCACTGGGCAATGGCAAATCTTGTCCTTATTGCCTGAAGGTCATTTTAGTAATGTATAACTACTCATAGAGAGCTAAAGGTGGGCATATGTATGACATTTTTGGATGAATATGTAAACACATTTACGATTGTACATTATAGTCGGGCTCCTTTCAATAAACCAAGACCCATGTTCAGACAAACCTGGTCTGGGACTTAAATTTTAAGTAAGCAGAGTCTGGCACTATGACCAATATTCGTTTGCTATGTTAACTTTCTAAAAAAAGTTGGCTACATGGAAAGAGATCAAGACTCTTTAAACTAATGAGATATTGAGCCTTATTACGTTGTAGAATCCCACAACGAGTTGCATAATAGTTTATAAGATCTTAGGCCGCTCCACCCATTGCCTAATTGGTTTTGGGTTGGATGCTTTAACTCTAACATAGTATCAGAGCAGGCTCTTCATTCCAACCATGTGTTGGGCCTGATTAGTTGTCGCATGTAAGAGATTCATGTACTGGGCCCTATGAATTTTTGATGTAGGAATTGGTTGCACGTGCTCGCATGGGAGGGGGCATGATAGGGCGTGTTGGAGAATGTAGAATCTCACCTTGGAAATTCTAAGCGTTGCATAATATATATGATCTTGGGCCTCTCCACCCATAGCCAATTCGTTTTGGGTTAAAAGCTTTAATCCTAACCATTATCAATATTTTTGCAGATTTGGACATGTTTATCACAATCTTCAGCCACGTTTGACAAGGACTCTGCTTCATGCTTTCTTAGACCCAACAAAAGCATTACCTCAACATTATGGTGCAATTCAAGGGCTAGCAGCTCTTGGTCCTAATGTGGTATCCTCTTGTAAATACTTTTTCATTGGATGGATCTTCCAACTAAGGCTGCAGTCTTAGTGTACTAGCACATTCTCATGTAGTCGTAGTTGTAGCTGCCCTCATTATCTGTGTATGTTTCTGCTTTTCATAGTAGAAACACTTTTTGTGTTGTTTTTGAGAAACTTGCAATGCTTTTTGACTTGATCAGGTTCGCTTACTTATACTACCAAATCTCGATTCATATATGCAACTTCTTGAGCCAGAAATGATACTTGAGAAGCAAAAGAATGAGATAAAGAGGCATGAAGCTTGGCGTGTCTATGGGGCCTTGCTGGTGAGTTCATATTTCAATCTGAAATTTGCTTTCTATCAAATGATGATGACATGGAACTAACAAAGCTGCTTCCAGCGTGCGGCTGGTCAATGCATGCATGATCGGCTCAAGATGTTCCACAGTTTGCTGTCTCCTCCAGCTCATGCCATTCGGAAGAGCAATGGAAAGGTTGCGACAATGATGACAAGTATGCCTTCCTTTAACTTGTTTAATTGCTGTGGTACATGCCTAGAGATGCATTCATCCAATATAACGCCCTTTAAATTCTTGGAAGCTTCTCTTCTGAGCACATGCATAATAGTGTCTTGGTGTGCATTTGGATATACATACTTTGTGAGACCAATCTGCTTAGAAATGTAACATATAAACAAAACGTTCGTTTTTCGCTTCACATGGTAGCTAGCATCTAGCTAAGAAGGTTAACAAGATTGTTTACCTCATTTAACTTAATAACTTGAACATCTACTTTTTCCCAAATCACCCTGGTGCTTAACTTTTTTCGTTCAATCAAGATAAACGCAAAGCAAGCACCGACAACTTGATGCTGCAACCACCACTCAAAAAGTTAGCTAGCGATGGCATGGTTGGATCAATACCAATGAACTCCATGCAAGTTGACATGCAAGGGGCTGCAGGTGGATTTTCCGCACCTGCGGGGAGTTTGAATGTTGGCATACCATCTATGTCCCACCAGTTATCGAAGGAAAATGTGTCAGGAAGGGACGTCAGTGGCCAAATGGAAAAGGGGTCTACTGCTCTTGCTCAGGCATGGAAAGAAGAGACCGATGTTGGGCATGTAGTAGCATCATTGTTTGAACATTTTGGTGAAAGTGTATTCCCCTTTACTCCCAAATCAGAGCTATCTTTTTTCTTGTGATTAATTTGTATTTATTGTTCTCAAGAACGTGTAAATCATTTGTTTAACTTTGATTCTTTTCTGGTAGGGAAAATTAACATCCTATTTGACGTCGATGTGTATGCATAACAAAGTTATTTGGTTTTTACATTCAGTGCAATCTGTAGGTACCATTTTGTACTTGTACTTGTACATTCAGTGCATATGTAGTTGTACTTGTACTCAGCCTGAGGTCCAAAGAATAGATAAGTTAAACTTTTACAGACTTTGCTCAGAATTCCAGTACCATTTTGTATACTGAAACTGTGTTGGTTAGAAGTGATTGTGACGCATGAAGTGCCTTGATAGATGGGGATGTATACCTTCTTTTTTTTTTCTTTCTCAAGCAACGCTTGCCCTAAATTTTAAAAGTTGCTTTTGCTCATCCCCTTTCACTTTTCATGACCATTATCTGTTGATTTGAATCAACTTTTTATCTTGGGGAGAAACGTGTATCATATTATCTTCTCAGATTATCAATCTTGACGCTGATTTAGTTAAACCTGTTGGAACTAGAACTACGTTGCAAATTGACTGTTTTCACATTATATTAGAAATTTTGAAACCAAACATCAACCACTTCTTGTGACTTGTGAGCTTGTCATCTGCATATAAATCCAAATTGAATCGAGACCCTCATCAAACAGGTTGCAGTGGGTATATTGATGTGTTGGAACACTGCACTCACATAACACAGATTCGAACATCATGGGTCTGCTTCTATTTGAGACAACAAATCGAGTCGAATTTTCTCTTTTGTCCCTTTTTTTTCAGCACAGAATTGATTAAGGCATTTCATAAAATGGAGCTTCAATATCATTACAAGGCAAAATGCACAAGAGACTAAAGCGCAACAACGAATTAAAAGAAAAGCTTTCTTGTAGCCGGTCTTGATGGAATGGTGGAGGACTTGAGGGGAAGGGGGTTTCCCCTGGTTTCTTGACCTGCTGCTACTTTGTCAACCAGCCTTGCTGCCTTGGGGTCCGTTAGTAGTGTCTTCTGAAATGACTGTGAAAAGCCTGTTGCAATAATAGTCACATGAATCTCTCCAGTGTAGCGGTCATCCACAACAGCCCCAAATATTATGTTAGCAGAAGGATCTGCCAAACTCGTTACCACCTGAAAATTACATTATATGCAGATTTCATCAGACTTGTGAAAATGAATGCACCAAGCTAATTTATGAAACTCCCTTTTCCTCATCTGGGAAATGTAAGATGAGATATCGAGCTCACTCCACATTAATTCTGTTCTGCAGAAGTGACATAATAGGATTGAGCTAAACTCTTTGCATTGTTCTCTGAGAAATCTGGGACACCTAAATGTAATTATTTCTAGAGAATATTCAAAAGCCATAGCAATTTTGCACTCTCCAAAGTCCAAATACCGTGCAAGTAGTATCAAGGAAAGCTTCAACTGTCTTTAGTGACACAAGATAGCAGCAATAGGATTATATGGATTTTTAACTGGACTTTAATATTTAAATGGAAAAAATATGGGTGAAATTTCCTACAGTTTGCTAGTTGAGAGGCATTTTACTATAAAATGATAACAGGCTCTTATATAACCAAAGTTGTAGAGTATATCTAAATTAGCATGAAGAATCCATAAAACCGAACATGCACTTTTGAACAAATTCAACGTCATTAGATTTTAGTGTAAACAGACAATTCGAAGTGTCCTTTTCTTCCTTTAAGAAAATTTAGGATTGAAGAATACATATAAAATTTGAAGTACCTGAGACACTCTGTTCACTTCCTGCAGGGTTATGTCCTTTCCACCAGTGATATTATACACTACTCCAGTGGCTGATTGTATTGAAGACCCAATCAGTGGAGCCAAAGTTGCCTGTTCGGCTGCTTCTTCTGCACGATTTTTGCTGGAGGAAACCCCTACTCCAAGCATTGCTGTTCCCGAGTCTTTCATGACTGCCTTTACATCTGCAAAGTCCACATTTACCAGTCCAGGTATCTGCAAATCGAGGAAACACGTCAATTGATCTGGGATATGCAGAAAAGAAAATGTACCAGCCGTGCAAAATGATTCATATCCCAAATACCAGTCGCTTTAAGATAGTAGGATTTGGTCATGAATAAAAGAAATGCACATTGGATAGGATATGGTCATTCTGAAAAATTCAGAATAGTTTGGTCATCAGGTCCTGTCTTATTGACAAACCATCATGTATAGACAAATTATAATAAAACTAATGATAAAACAAGGTTATGCTTAATCAAAATAAATTTGAACTGCTGGTATTTTCAGCATTTCGCACTAGTACTGACCGTGATTATGTCAGAAATTCCTTGCACTCCTTGACGTAACACATCATCAGCAAGAAGGAAAGCATCCTGAAGGGGTGTCTGCTCATCAGCAATATCAAGCAGGCGGTCATTGGGTATCACTATAAGAGTGTCAACATTTCTCTGCAGCTTTTCAATAGCCTCCAATGCCTGAAAGAAGCAAAATGTGAAAATGCCAATGCAGTCTCATAGAGAGTCAATACAGAAGTAGAACATGTAAAACCCATAAGAGTTAGCTAATAAAGATTTGAATACTAAATGATTAAATAACAACATAATTCAACTGTGCAAGCATATTTGGAAAGGAACATTTGTGTTATAACAAAGCATTTGTATGCACTTGGGAAGTTGTCAAATCTATATATAACCATCAAGCATGAAAGGACCAAATTGACACCTGCCTGCACTGATCTTTTACGCCCTTCAAAGCTGAAAGGATAGGTAACAACACCAACTGTCAAATAACCTGCCTCTCTAGATATTTGTGCAACAACAGGGGCAGCACCAGACCCTGTGCCTCCACCCATACCCGCTGTTATAAAGACGAGATCTGAGCCCTTAAGAGCAGCTGCAATGGCCTCTTTTGATTCCTCAGCAGCTTGTTCCCCCAAAAGTGGATTCCCACCAGTACCTGCATTTCTATTAAATGCTTAAAATCACAAAACAAACCTGACAGAGAATATAACAAATCCAGAGTTGCAATACTGTCTACACCAACTCATATAGCTGTAATTATACCAGTGGTACTACATTGCTATAGTATATGCATGCATACATACATCATGAAATGATATACATGTATACACCCCCACAAAGTATAGATTCCCAAGATCAAAAGGAGAGTGCTCGACCTAGTCCACGAGTCAAAAGCTCTCCAATTTGAAGTGGGTTCTCGGCAGAAGACTGTAATAGTGCTTGAGCATCCGTGTTTATCGCATAAAAATCAACACCCTAATGTCAAAATAAGCAGCATACCATTAGATATCAGTTAATGGTCAAAACATTCCTAATAATTCTTTCAGCAAATTCTTATTCACCTCTGAATTACCAAGCCATACTAAAGTGGGTTACTCAATTAAGCTGATAGAAAATTGTTAAGCCAACCCAGTAGCCCTTCAGTTAAAGTAATAAACTTTGAGGAAAACTCACATGTAAACCGCTGCCAATCATGCGATTAACGGCATTGTTGCCACCGCCACCAACCCCAACGACCTTAATCTTGGCCGATTCCATGGGCGCAAAGGAGCAGCTGACCGATCCAAAACACTGCCGTTTTAGTGCACTCCTTCTTTTGCTACAAACAGGAATGCATGTTCTGAGGGAAGTGAGTGCCTTGTGGTGGTGAAATGCCGTCGGAATTGACGACGACGTCGTCGAGATTAGCTCGTTCGGGTTCGTCCAAGTACCCATTGTTTTCGTGTTTCGCTCTCACTCACACTCTCAGATGAGAAATGGGTTTTTAGGGTTTTACAAAATGAAAAATTAAAGTGGTCGTTTTCCCCTTTTTCTTTTTCTTTTTTTTTTTCCATAAAAAAAAAAAATTGGTCGAACCGTTACTGTTGACTTTTTAATTAACGAGCTCCGTTGAATTTTTTTCTTAAGATAACTCGGCAGATCTTTTATTTCACATATTATTCACTTGACAATCCCACACAAACACAATCACAATTACAATGAAGTGCCACTTATCCAAACTCTAAACCTTGATTAGTAAATAAAGTGGCAACATATGTACAAAAAATTAGAGAAAACATGTTACAGGCGCTCAATTTTGAGTTTTTTTTTTTCGAAAGCGCTCAATTTTGGGTTTAGCAGTCGAGTTTTGAGACCTACCGTAATCATGGCTGCCAGTTTAGTTTGCCTTTCGGTAGATTGGTCAAGTTTCTTTCCCAGGTTGTGTCGGCTTAACCAAATATACAACCAACCAAGCCCCAAGTCACCACTCTAATTGGTTGAGAAAGCTTCCGAAGAAGCCGGAGCGTGGTTTATTTCTTTAGTTAGAGAATACGTCTTCTTGACTCATAGATTGTAGGGCCAATTAGACATAAGGCCATTTTGGGTGGCCTTATTTTTCAAAAGGCCACCTAATATTTTTTACTGAAATAAGGCCACAGTAGCTTTAGTGTTCTTGGACAGTAACTTTATTGTGCTTGGACAGTAGCTTTATTGTTCGTGGACAGTAGCTTTATTGTTCGTGGACAGTAGCTTTATTGTTCTTGGACAGTAGCTTTATTGGTCTTTGACAGTAGCTTTATTGGTTTTTTCGTATCCAATATTGGACAGTAGCTTTATTGTTCGTGGACAGTAGCTTTATTGTTCTTGGACAATAGCTTTAGTGTTCTTTAACAGTAGCTTTAGTGTTCTTTGCTTTATTGTGATGTTACAGTACCTTTATTGTGGTTTGACAGTAGCTTTAGTGGTCTTCGACAATAGCTTTATTGATTTTTTCGTATTCAGTGGCATTTTTGTAAATAATAGCAAAAAAAATGCGATGGCATTTTTGTAAATATTGCGGTGGCATTTTTGTAAATATTAGTGGTTTTATTTCAGAAAAAAATGTTTAGTGGCTTTTTGAATAATAAGGCCACCCAAAGTGGCCTTATGGCTAATTTTTTATAGATTGTATTAGACATGACTCTAATTCTCGGAGTTTGACTCTATGTCCCCATTACTTCTGAAAGAAAAAAAGAAAGATGATCTCACCTTCTTTTTTTAATGCTCACAAAGGAAGTCTTTGACAATAGAGAACAGTTCCTTCAGGTGCAATTAGAAACAAACTGAGCTCATTCTAATCTAAATGTACTCCAAAACACATTTTGCAAAGGATAAAGATCCATCATATACAAACCAAGAAAAATTAAGATAAATAAAGAACAAAGACGCACAATATTGTGCTTTATCAGCTATCTCGTTGAGTCTATTTTCTCCATTTCATGACAATATCAAATGAAAATATAATCTTCTTCTATCACTTATTCCATTTAAATCACATTTATACTCTTCAGTGTCTGACAGTGAAATCTAAGAACGACTGAGCGTTGTACAACACTTGATAGCAGGTGAGGTACACCAACAATGCCAAGCAAATTCAGAGTTCGCAACCCAACAATTACATACAATTCCTAAAAATAATCCATTGGACATAAAATTTGTTGTTCTCCGGGGATGATCCACAATTCAAACAGCAACTAACCAATAAAGGAATATATGCTCCAAACAGCACTTCACTCTCCTTCACTTAGAATGGGGACTATGAGAGGTTTCATTTGTGCAATATATACAATTGCCCACCTAACAAAACAAAAGGATACAATAAGTATGATAATCATAAAAATTAAAGGGGACACGCACACACAACTGCTATCTCTTAAACCTAGGCCAAAACGAAATGAATTAATTTGATCAGGGCAACTTACAGTGAGCATTGAGCAAGCATATCAAAGATCAATTGAAAAGGCTCATGAATACTACATAGTATCAGATTAAGTAACAAAAGAAAATACCTATACTCCACAGGAGCTAAAAAAAGAAAGGCACAGGCACCAATTCATTATAATTCTATATCCAAGGTAAGCGCAAAGAAAGAAGGTTAACTCTAATAGGCATTACAAACTTTATCATGCAAAAAGATGGGCTCTTCCTAAGCTACCACTGTAACAAACAAGCTGTCACCGTATGCAGCCCAACTAAGCAGGTGATTCGGTCGTGCCACTTGAAATGGAAGGATTCAGTTTTTCTCTCCTCCTGCTTTGGACAAATGGCACCACAATTCCAAAGCAATGAGATGACACATTCTCATTACTAGTAGTGGGTTGGTTGTAGCAATGAGTCAATGCCTGTAAGGGCTAACCCTTATCAGCCCTCTTGGATTTGTTGACCGAAAAGCCCAATAAATGAGCTCTATACTAATATTAATCTTCCCCAAATTCATGCAAACAATTTGTTGAGAGTTATGTGGGAATAAAGCGGAAACAACCAACTATTAAGAATAACTGATGTTCTGGAATCTGGATCACAGATCCTTCTCCTACAAGAACATGGATGCATAAAACAAAACTAAGATAAAAGAAAGCAGACATCTAGCCCAAATGCTCATGTACAGATTTATGGCAAAACATGCTACTGTACCAATTAATTGATCAAAAACCTCAATATTTCTGATAGAAGAGAAAGATAAACATGTTACAGAAGAACTTACATCATCCAACAGCAGACTGTTGCTGTAATAACCAATGTTAGATGGAACCTGCATAAGAATATGCACTTCAGTATTTTCAACAAGACAAGAAGAGGATATTAGAGTATATATGTATATAGGAGCATTAACAGGCGATAAAAATAAGAAGACCATCTCTATATTGAAGTATAATTTTCATTAAATGGTTGAATAACCATATTAATCGACGTGTTTTCTCAAATCACTGATACATGCTGCAAGCATGAATAGAAAAGAAGTGCATAATTACCCTAATGTGTACTAATTGTAACATAGAGCATAATATAAAAGCTCCCACTGACACTGCAACATATTCTATCTTGAATTCCATATGCAAACTAAAATGAATTCGAATCCTAAGCTCCCAATGCACAAGATTTCTAGTACTATAGGATCATTGTGACCTTAAAAGTATAAAATTTAGCAGCTGCAATACTATTTTCTTTCGGGTAAAGCAGCTAAATACATTTGCACATAAAATAAAATAAGGAAAGCTCAGACATAAGCAAACAATGAACAGAGAAAAAAAGGTTAGTGAAATTGAATAACGAAGAGAGACGTACAAATTTGTAGAGGGTCCTCTGTTGCAGCAAATTCTGGTACACAGAGACGCAATGATCCCAACCACAACGAAAATCAAGCTGGTCACCAAAAACCCCATGCTGGATTTCTCTTCGATCTCGATGAAGACAATCAGAAAAGTTCAATTTCTGCAATTCAAGTACAAAACAAAAGATGAATTTAAATGCGATTTAGGGTTTAGACTAATGAGAAATTGGATTTGCTAGATCAAAAAAAATGAAGGCAAAATAATTCCGAATGAAGGAAAGAAATGGGAACCCTACCGGTGTGTTTGGCTGTCGAGAAATCGCCGGAAAAGAAATTATAAGAACAGAAAAATATTGGGGATCTTACTCGATTATGATTATTTTCTGGAACGCTTGGTCTTGGATCTCCATACGGATATAGGCGTATTTGTTGATCCAAGAAAAACCAACCAGGACCTGAGATTTAGATAAATATACTTTGGACAACAAAATGGGCCTGCCCAAGTACTTTTTTTTTTATGAATGCCAATGGTCCCAAGTTTGCGGAAAGCCCAAACTAGAAACTCCACACTATCCCCAAAACTAGGGGTGGGGAAAAAGAAAGAAAGAAAGGCAAACCGGACTGAACGACACTGAATCGGTCGGTTTGGTCCGATTTTGTTCCTCTAAATTTACTGTGTGGTCCAAAATCGGACCTGATCATACGAAAATGGTCCAGTTCACGTATGGTTTCATCTTTTTTTTTTTTGGCAAGTATGGTTTCATCTTGAATTGCCCGATTTGAACCTCACCGGACTAGGTATATATGTATATATATCGGATTTAGGTTTCCGTCTTTAGTTTTTAGTATCTCTTCAGCCAAAACAACTCTTTGTCCCATCTCTGTTAGTCTTTCTCCTCAATTTCTCTTAGACTTGTCTAGTTTCCCACTTTGAGACCCTTTATTTATGTTCTCTCGCAACCCTCCCTTTCTTCGTCGATACTTGACCTCCACTATTGTTGTTAAATTCTAAAGAACTCACAAGCGTATGAATCGTCACAAACTCTGAGTTTAAGGTTTTTTTATTGTCGGCTCCAGAGTTCTGTCTAAATGGTATGCACTACAACATATGTGAATTTACTAATTGATGTATCTTCTGTCGTGTCAAAAAAGGATGGATATCATTGTATTTCTATCCCTTAATAAAACTCTCGTCTTTTCCTCCATTTTTTTTTTCTCTTTTTCTCCTCAACGGTACTAATTGGTATTTTAGTTAGTACGTGAGCACGTTGGTACTAACTGACTCTTTTCTTTGCAAATTAAGCACAGCTAGCTATATATACTCCTACTATAGAAAAGTTCAGACTTCAGAACTACATATCATATTCACAGAGACCATAAAATTCCAACTACAAGTCAAGCATGCATATATATATGGATGGGTTTGTGATCGATCAATCTTACACCAAATTATCTGATAAATATGAAAATCCAGGTATACCTACAGGTCCCCCTAGCTCCATTCATTTACCGGCCTGCTGGTCAAAACTAACGGCTCTGAATATATTTATGTCGTCGGCCATCGATCTGTAGGTCTATAACTCATTGTCTGACTAGCTCCGACCTGAAGGTAGTCATTTTTCGCACGTGATTTTTCGTTTTTTAGCAAAATTATACTCGATCAGTAGCTAGCCTCAGTATGAAGAAGACTCGATCATCGATATCTATCTCTCAGATCGTGTACGTCATTTTCATGCATGCATGCTCGATCCGTACATATATATATACTTGCCCTAATTTTAATACTCGTGTCAATTCAATCTCATATAAAGCCATGAATCATAAACGTTTGTTGGTGTCGGCCGGCTAGCTAAATCTCATCTTCTTCTGCCTTATCTTTGCTTCACATGCACCAACATCATTTTTATATATATGCTACGTTACTGTACACCAATAAGTGGCGGGAAGATTACATTATTGAGTAGGCCGGCGTTGCAATCCGGCAAGCAGCTCCAATTAATATCTATTTCTTTTGATTTTCGATCGACCAATCCAATAATACCTTAAATGGCTCGATCAATTAATTTTCTCCCAACGAATTTCTTTGTCGTGTAATAATTAATTAGATATACGTTTTGAATCATCGATTAGAGTTCTAAATTTAAAATCATCGAACCTTCTTAGGATGTCTATGTTAAGGATTGTAATTCTCTATTGATTAATAAAGTTTATGTTTTGCTTAAAAAATTAGATATACGTACTTGTCCTTCATTATCTAGCGGAGGATTTATAATGTAGGATGGATTGAAGTGGGATTAATTTTGGTGAAGAAGATTGGAAAACAATTGGAAGATCAAGAATTTACGCAAAAATAGATTAGCTTAGAGCACGTAACGACTAAATGTTTTTACACGATCTAAATATTTCAAGTTAATGCTAAACCTGAAGTTCAAGTGAGCAAGAAGATGTAATGATCGAAACGACTTAGAAGAGTACATAGCCACGATTGGTCGCTAAAATTGTATGACCGGCCACCAAGAAACCTTGGCAAAAGATCTACCAATCAACAACTAGTCTCGTCCAAAAAACAAAAAAACTGAGAGAGAGTAGAGAGAGAGGCTCCTCCTTCTCTCTAGACTCTTCTCTCCTTCTCTGAGTAGCCACCTTGAGAGTCGGTGGCGAGTCTCAGTTGTTGGTGGCTCTGTCCACCTTCCTGACGGCTTTGTCCGTCCTCTTGACGACAGCGTTCTTCTCTCCGACGGCGGTGTCCGTTTTCCTTTTCTTTGTTTCAATTCTCTTCTCTTCCTCTATCCCAGATCTGTTATGGATCTACAATCTTGAAGCCTTGGAATCAAGCTTTGCATGCCACATCAGATTTCTTCTTCTCCTTCTCCAGATCGACGACTTTGGGTGGTTTCCCAAGGTGAAATCTTGTTGCCGCGCTTCTACACATTCTGATGCTTTTGGTAAAATGGTGGTGTACAGAGCAGCGTCTCCGGTTATCGTGCCGACACTTCCGTCAGGTTCCATGGTGGTTTCCGACGACTTTTACTTGGTTGTTTGTTTTGCGGTGGAGATTCTCCTTGTTGATCGATGTTGGGAGATAGAGATTTGGGTTCAATTTTATTTGGATTGGGTGATTTTGAGGCTTTTTGGTGTAGATCTGTTAGTTTTGGGTCGGTTGTTGGCCATCGGAGCAATTTTTTCCGGCAGGTGTGGCTGCAGGTTCGGCAGTGGCGACGGGTGGCAACTGTTGTTGTCTCTGGCTTGCCTTATTACTAGCTAGAGTTTTGTTTTGATTTGGGCCTTTGTTGTTTAAGTCTTTTCTGTTTTATTGCATCTTTCAATTCTGGGTTTGTGTCCATTTGTATTTGGTCTACCACTTTTGTGGTTTTAAATGAATTTTCATTTAATGAGCCAAAAAAAAACAACTAGTCTCTCATCCGATCATGGACAAGTTTCTCACTTTTAATTTTGTTTCAACATGTGGATTACGGATTAATTAAGTGTTAGTTTTCTTCACTATTAAGTATTTGATTCCTATATACACCTATCAAACAATATCATATTTTTGTTAGTTCCAGTCAGGGTATAAGTTTGAGTCTAGGAATTTATGTATGCTCCATTATGACTTTAGTGAATTATCACCCTTCTTCAAAAATAATATCAACATAACTCAAACAGTTTTATTTATTTTCAAGTGGCCGGAGTACTCATAGTGGTCCGTCACATGCATATTTCTAGACTTTTAATATTTGTCATATTTTTATTTATCATTGTTTCAATTCCAAGAATATGTAACTCACTCTAATAATCTTACTTACAATGTAGCTAAATTTAAACTTTTATTACTTTTAATTTGTTTGTAATTAAAAAAAAAAGGTTAATTTCATTTTACCTCCTTCAAGTTTTCACCCAAAATTATTTATACCCCTGCACTTTTAATTTCATCACGTGTACCATTATACTCTCCAATTTAATCAATCATACCCAATTGTTAACTTGTCTGTTAATTTTTTTGTTAATTGTTGACGTGGCGTTGATGTGGCACATCTTTGATGACGTGGCGCTGTCATGACACACCGCCACGTTAGCAATTAATAGAAAAATAAAAAGAGAAATTAGCAATAAATTGGCTATGATTGATTAAATTAGAAAGTATAAGAGCACATGCGATCAGGGAGAGGAAACGTTTTGACAAGATCCCCGACTACGGATTAGTCTTTGGGATATTGTAGGATTTCAATCACAATAAAAAAAAAGGCACATGCATATGATGGAATTAGAACTCTAAGAGCATAAATGATTTTAGATGTAAAAGTCACGGAGGTAAAATAAAATTAAACCTAAAAAAAAACCAACATTTTTTCTCTGTTGCTCTTTCTCGCCGTTGCCTAGGGGAAACCCTAGATTTTGGTCTGATCCACTTTTAGATTGCTTCATACTCTTGGACGATGGATTTTTCTGCCCTCCGACACCTACAAAGACTCCTTTTATTCTCTTTTAGTATCCGTGGTGGTAGATTAATTGGATTCGATCCATTGTTTGGTGGTTAGGTTATGGAATTGGCTGTTGCAGGTAGCGTCGACGAAGTTGCCAGCCTACCATTTGGTAAAATTCGAGCGGAATTTCAACGGGAACATGATTTGAACCTAGCTTGTTCCCTCGTTGAATTAATACAATCAACACTCTACCATACCTACTGCATGGGATGACATTTGGTTTATATTTTTTCAAATTTTTCTCTATATATCCAATTTCATTATGAATCTGAAAATTTTGATAAATGTCTAATCATTACCCAACTTCCAACTTTTAAATTTACGTACAATTCTAACGCAACAAATTTACAACAACCTTTCAAATATTTTACCCAATAAATATGTGAATCACTACTGTGAGACCAGAAATCATTTTTCATGCTCCCACAACAACAACCTTTCAAATATTTTACCCTATAAATATGTGAATTTTCATCATTTAATCAATTCATTGCATCATTCATCTTCTGCAACTTCATTCTTCACTCTAAATATTTCTTATTCTCCTATTTTGTAATACAAAATTAAGTTTGTGATTCCTCAATATTACTAAGTATTTGGTTCTTATAGTTTTTTTTTTGTTCTAATTAATCATATAAACTATTTTAAGTACTTAGTATCTTAATATTTTTGTAAACTCCTATGTTATATAGGATATTTAGTAAACTCACAATAGAAAAACAAACATAAGTTAATTCAAGTCCCTGCAGAGATCTGTTATCTCCAGACGCAAACTTAGGATCGACTTATAAATAAATCTACTATGTTACATATGAGATTAATTTAGTAATGTATTAAGATATTAAGTATTCATTATAACCTAAGTAAATACTTAAACTTAAAGTTGCCAAGTTTCAGACTTAAAGCAATGGGAAAGAAAGAGCAGATTGCTAATGTGATTGACAAATGTAAAATTATTTCAAATTACCTTTACAATCATAAACTGTTGTTGGCCAAGATGCGCAAGTTTTGCAAAGAAGAAATTATTCGTGCTGCACCCACCCGATTCGCAACCAACTTCATTTCATTAGAGAGCTTGATTAAGAGGAAGTCAGGTTTGAAACGATTATTTACAAGCGATTGGTGGACCGGCATCAATTTTAGTCGCACCAATCACAGTTGCATTGTTGAAAATATAGTACTTGATTAAGACTTTTGAAATCAGGCAAAAAATGTGTGTCAACTATCTTAGACCTTTTACAAAGTATTACACGTTATTGACAATGAAATCTAGCTATCCAACTATCTAAGCCCCTTTGCAACTGTCTTGGATAGACTTCAGTGTCATCGACGCGAAATACTTTGAAAAGGGGATCAAATAGTTTACATACATTTTCTGCTCGATTCCAAAAGGCTTGATCAAGTACTATATTTTCGACAATGCGACCATGATTGGAGCAACTAAAATTGTTGTCAGTCCACCGATCGCTTGTAAACAATTGTTTCAACCCTGACTTCCCCTTAATCAAGCTCTCTAATGAAATGAAGTTAGTTGCGAATCGGGTGGTGCGACAAGAATAATTTCTCCTTTGCAAAACTTGCGCATCTTGGCCAACAACAAATTATGATTGTAAAGGTAATTTGAAATAATTTTACCTTTGCCAATCACATTAGCAATCTGCTTTTTTTCCCCATTTCTTCAAACATGAGATCAATACAGTGAGCTACACAAGAAGTTCAATAAACATTATGGTTGCTCAATAACTTCTTACCAGCTTTAACATAATTAGTAGCATTATCAGTCACCACTTGAACAACATTGTGCTCTCCAACCTTCCTGATGACTTCCTTTAATAGTTTGTATATATATTGGTGCTCTTTTTTCTCAGCAAAAGAATCTAACAGACTTGAGAAAAACCGTGGTACCTTTATAGTGGATCAAAAAAATTTATGATAGACAATTTAGTTGGCCTTGACCATCAATCCCACATGATTGTGCATCCATAAGTCTCTCACTTTGCCCTCAATGTGTCAAAATATATATATTTAGTAATGCCTTTAAAATTCATTTCCAAATACTAGCTTGTTCCTTATCTCATAAGGTGTGGGAGGTTGTACTCCTTCTCCTGCTCTTTGGCATCCAAGCACCAAATTCTAAAAATGATGAAATGCTACTTTCTCTGCAAGGAAATGAAAAACTTGCTGACTAGACAATCCATTACCGAGAAGAGATTTTTAATACTCCTTTGATGGGGTCGAAATGAGTCGAGTATAATGATTAATTAGTACTTATTAGTATTTCTAGTATTATCACAGTTAAGTAGGTGAGATTACTTAGATAGTGATTATTTCTTGCATGTTGCCTTCGCGGTGGATCATTAAAATAGAAATTTAGACAATATTAACCAATCGTTAGTGATCCCTCCCAGGGAAGAGAATCATTTTAACATAATTTATTTAACACTCAGCACCATAGAATAAGCGGAGCGGCTTTTTAAAAATTTTTCAAATTGGCACCTAAGCCTTTCCTTACTAAATATATCAAATTAATCAACATGTAATACTCTTTCGACCTTTCATAAGGCCAAGCAAAGCATGCTTCATACACTCCAAAAGTTGATATTACCATAAGAAAACAGTTCAAAAGTAATTAATTTATGGCTTTAAACTTTCTAGTTTTCCTCAAAAACCCTATGAATCATGATCTACCACAATAAAGAATAGTTCTGCATTATTCTAAAATTGTGTCTCACATCTTCTGGGTGAAAATTAATCATTTTTCACTGTGCATGCAAAAAAAGAAAACGTGTCTATAAATAGGGAGAGGCAAGACACATTTTTACACACTCAAAATCACCTAGCTCTTATACCTTTCATATATTATTGTGTTGTTAAAACAAATTAGAAATGGCATCCTCAAAGACTACTTTCCTTCTTCTTTGCATTGTCTTTACTGTTCTGCTCATCTCTTCTGAGGTCTCAGCAAGCAAGTTTCTTTTCTCCCTTGAGCCTTAACTAAATTTTTAATTATATAACTTTGTCTTATTATTTTTTGGGTTATCATTTTGTGAATATAGGCACATTGTAATTAAGAAATCAAAATTTTGTAATTAAGAAATCAAAATGCTACGAAATTGACTATATATACATGTATATCATATTCGTCTTTCCAAATACATTACCGTTAATTTGGACGTACTATCACCGATTTTCACAAATCTTGAGCATTCAACTTGCATGCATTGTAAACTCAAAACTGGAATAGCCATTAGATCGCTTCACAAATAATATAAATACAATAATAATAGAAAACATGAACAAGGTAAAATGGATCATGAACCATAACCTGAATGGCCACTCAATCCAAGCCTAAGTCTTCTGCACTGCATCTCAATTGGTATTCTCTCTATGGGGCAAGAAACTGTATTACCGGTTAGAGAGAGTGCAGGGACCTAAGCCATATAAATAGAGCAATTGGATATTCTGTCACCTCCCATAAAGGAAACAATTTAATTCCAAATCCCTATTGTAATTGCATATCTCATATGATATCTTGATAACCAAGATATGTTAGATTCCTTTCTAATTCATTAGATACATCATGAATAGAATATCTAGGATTAAAGTCTCTATGATTCTCCGATTACTTGTTCTACACTTGAATGGTAAGTTGTTGATGCTTTAATATAAACTTACTGCTAAGTCCACTTTAGTCTTACATGCATGGCCATTGCACTTAAGAAAATCAAAACCATCTGTAATTTATTAAGTGAAATATATATGGTTCTCTTTTGATTTAATATTTTTTTTTTTAAGATCGATTTTGGGTTTAGAAAATTCCAACTACGGTACTGACCATTTCCACGGCAAAGATCATGGACATGGCGACCATAGTCATGGAGGGCATGGAGGGCATGGAGGGCATGGAGGAAACCGAGGACATAGTGGACACAAAGGACATGGTGGACACGGAGGACATAGAGGACATGGAGGGCATGGACATGATGCTCATAAGACTGAAACCGAGAATTAATATTAACTGGCCGGATAACCCTTCGTTTGATTATTCGATGGTGTTAAGATAGTATGCGATCGAGCGTACGTACTTGTAATTTGTCAATAAAGTTGTACTCTATCAGTACGCATTGGATCTCTTTTTTTTATCTACTATGATCTATGAACTTAATTTTCTGAAATATATTCTAATTCTGCCAAAAAAAAGTCTATAAGCCAATATTTTTTGATATTCAAAATAAGGAAGTTGCTTGTAGTCTTGTACAGAAGGTTTGGGAACGTAGTTAAGTCTTATGTTCCACATGGTATATCTTTATATAGGAAAATTCTCCACTACAATTAATACTACATAGCTCTAAATATATAGTGGCATAGCTAGAAATTTGTTAAAGACGGTCAAGCTTACATTGCTATTAGATTAAGTAAAAATAAAAAATGAATGGGTGGTTTTACAATACTCGATCTACAAATTTAAACACCTAATATTCTATAGAAAGAAAAAAATTTAGCCCCAAATTTTGTTTGTATAATGAAATATATAGAGAAAAAAACTGTAAATAAGGATGAGATAAACAAATTTGGGAGAGACAGAGAAAGAGAGGAAATAGAATCATAGATACAAGAGAAACACATTTAATTTCTTGGAATCAACTCTAATAGATGAGCTAAAAGTAGTTTTTCTTTTGTTTCAGAATGGGAAAATGAGGCAAGTAGATCATATTTCTCTTTCACAAAAGTGAAAATTCAAGACATAATGGACATTCTCGGCCCATTTGGCCCGACCTCTTTTTTTTAGGGCCGGACTTGGGCTCAAGTATTTAAGCCAGACCCATTTTAGCCCGTTAGGGCCAAATCCGGCCAGACTTCAATTTTAATCTATATTTTTTATTTTTTATAATTCTATTCATATATGTTTTTTTTTGTTTTTTTAATAGCCTTTGCACAATTGCACGACAATATAAAAATACATGCCTATTGAAAAAAAAAAATACATGTTTTTTTTGTTGAGTGTTGAATAAATTTAATTTTATGCTTTCATTAAATTTATTAAAAAAATAGCCCGGCCCAGCCCTACAAGCCCGAATGGGCTTGGGCTTATAGGTGGGCTAAGGCCGGTATATTGAAGTCTCGGCCCGGCCCTAAGTTTCGTTGACTTTGATTAGGCCCAGCCCTAAACCCTAAAATTTAGGGTTGGGCCGGCCCTAGCCCGGCCCATTATGACCCCTACTTTTGAGTCTAGCTATGCGGCAATTGCGCCTTTTTTTTATATCATTGTAACGACTCAATTCTCTTGAGATTGTTATGTTATATATTAAGCAAACAACCCTTAACATGATTAAATTTTTGAAAATATGGATATACCCTTTGTTAAACGTTATCTCAAGAAATAAGTGCTTTATTAAATGAGGATAAAATGGTACATGGAAAATATGCTTTCAAATTCATCGATTTTTTTGACCGGCCAAGTATTAATATGTGCCTACCCAATAAATGAATTCTCATATCAACAAATGCACGTCATGTTAATTTATAGATGAATGGAATAAGCAAATAGAATGAACTAATTTATCAAAACCTAGAAATGCAGATTTACTTGCATAATTAAAATCTATAAAAATTGCCAAACCCTAATATGCAAAATGATAAAGTCATGAGTCACGTACCTAGTGGATATGAAAAGAACGCGAGAGGAAGCATATTTATGTAACCCTAAGCCCACACTCAGCTGACTATTATTGAGTCAGTCGGTGAGATTCAAGGAATGCAAACTATATATATATATATATGGGATTATACCACCTTTAGTCCCTCAACTTTGACTCGTTCGACACTTTCGTCCCTGAACTTTGAAATATATCACTTTCGTCCCTGAACTTCAACACCGACTATCACTTTCGTCCCTGACCGGAAAAAAATGGTGCAAAACCTATGCCAAAATGTTCGCACGGATGAGAGGAGTAACTTTTATAACTGGGGCTAAGCTCAATTTGGCCTAGAATGGCTCGAATTTAGCTCGAAAGCCGGTGGTGGCCGAAATTTTAATTGTAAAATTCTCCGCCGTCCTGCGACGGTTTGAGGCAAGGTTGGTGGCGTTGAACTCGCCTTAAGGAGGGCTTCAAAGCCCAGTATGTGGTGTCGTTCGAATTGGCCGGAATCGGAGGTTTATTCGGTGAAAACTTTGGTCAGGGACGAAAGTGATAGTTTTTTTCAAAGTTCAGGGACTAAAGTGATATATTTCAAAGTTTAGGGACGAAAGTGTCGAATGAGTCAAAGTTCAGGGACTAAAGGTGATTTTTTCCCTATATATATATATATATATACACATTGACAAATAACAAATTGAAGCAAATCCAATTAAATTAAAAGCACACTGGCCAGTTGGTAGGTAGCTAGCTACTGATATCGAGTAGTCAATATATTGGGACCGATTGAATCAATGCTAAAGTACTTGTCCATTCTTAATATAATCTAGTGACGTAAGGAGGGACGTACATTTGCTTGGAGCTTGCTAGCACATGCATGTTGGTTTGGATATACAAACAAATAATCAATCCAAGTCACCCTCATTTACCAATTCTTCACTTCGATTATATCTTTACATGCATAATTTTTCGTGAATGTAATCGGACAACATATTTTTTAAGTAGGGGCATGCACGTTTTGATTTCTCGAAATTCACATTTTAATACTGGATGGTCCTCATTAGTTATTCAATGTAATTATATAGGTAAGATGGATGCAAAGCTTGTCGACATGAGTGTGTGAAAGCAAACTCCCTTCAAACTCCTTTTGCGGCCGTATGCACGTATATATGTTTTGTAGAACAATTCTTAGGTACGGACTGCCGTATAGCTAGGCTGACAACCTTGCACATAGCGGTGGGGCCCACACCTTTTGTGAGATAGGCCGGAGCTAGCCGTGCGTATACTGGCAGTCGTATGCCAGAATTAATAGTCTAAATTAACTACCAATAAATAAATTTCCAAAAAAAAAAAACTACCAATAAAGACTTGAGCTCATTACTTAAACCTATAATAGCTAGAAACAAAACTATCTTAATCACTCGATCTCATTTTGGATGGATGATTCATCTTGTTAATTTAATTTTCAACCAATTTGCCACATCCCACATGTTGGACTATACTAGCAAATTAAGAGATCGATCAATTGTCAATTATTGCGGTCACATGCATGCATGCACATAATTAAGTCGATTGATGGACTAAAGTTTTCCCTTAATTGATCGCCTAATTAATTTTAGTGGCCGGAGTGAAATTGACACCTTCTTTTTTATGTACGATCACACTTTTTCTCAAATTTTATTTTAACATTATTTTCATACCTTAGATTTCTATTTTTCACCCAAATTTCTAACACTGATCGAGCTTGAAGAGGAACTCTACGGTTTTGGATCTTCAGGATTTGTTATGAATGAACGGAGTTTTGCATTTTGGGAAATGCATGTCTTAAGTCTTAACTAAATCAAATGCTAGTCAACAAAACTTAAATTTAGTAAAAGAAAAGTTAAGTTAATTGTCCTCTTCTTTATTGCACTTTCGTCATTTTGATTAATTAATTGTCAATCCAATGAAGTTTTTTTGCACACATAATCTTTCTAAAACTCCTCAATAATAGAATTTGCAACCACATGCTGGTGTATTAGTAGAGTTGCGTGATCACATTGTGGACTGATGCAACTCGGTATGTAATGCCTAAAACGTAGCTAGTTTCATGCTTTAATTTTGTGGTCTTATATATTGATGTCACATCATCGGTTACCAATTATCAAAGTTACAAAACTATTATTTTCGAAAAAAATTGAAACAAATTATATTGCAATATGATGAAGGAAATTAAACTAAAACCATAGAATAGTAGTACGTAAAATGTATCCGATTAATTGTATTAGGGTAAAGGTAGGTAAATTAGGTTTCTCGATCTCTATCAGTCTATCCCCCAAAGAAGAAAAAGTGGGTCTCACAGATTGATATTTGTCTATCTTATCTATCTATCTATCTTCGATTCTACACTCACTCACTCGTAAAGGTCTATAAATAGGGAGAGCCACACTTCCAAATCACTCACAAGTCACTTCCTTCAATCCTTGATAAAAATTATTGTGAAGCATTTAAGAGATCGATGGCATTCTCAAAGACTTTTCTTCTCATTGCGCTTGTCTTTGCTGTTCTCCTCATCTCTTCTGAGGTCTCAGCTTATGGTGGTGAGTGATATATTTCTCCCTTTCCTAATTAACTGAATTATTGTGTATTAATATGTCTCTAAATTATATTGAGATTTCTTCCCAATTAAGAACATTCGGATGTTTGTTCATCCCAATTATATATATATATATTACATTTTTTTTTCCTTTTTTAAAATATAATTTTTCTTTTCTGTGTACAGGAGGAGGGCATGGAGGAGGAGGAGGAGGAGGACACGGAGGAGGAGGACATGGAGGAGGAGGGCATGGAGGAGGTGGACACGGAGGAGGAGGACACGGAGGAGGAGGACACGGAGGAGGAGGACACGGAGGGCATGGAGGACACGGTGGCCATGGAGGCCATGGAGGCCATGGAGGCCACGGAGGGCATGGACCTGGTGCTCATGAGACCGAAACCGAGAATTAGAAAACCGTTAAGCTTCCTCTCTTGATTTCAGGCAAATTAGGCGAGGTAGCTAGCTGCGCGCATGCATGAGTATTAATATTAGTATGAAAGAACTTGTTTGTGCAATAAAGATGTACTTATTGGTTGAGTTGTAGTCCAATAGGCAAAAACTATCAATCATGCATAAGCAGCTGGTTACTTCTAAAGTTCTAATTAATTAAGGTTTATCTTTCTACTCTTAATTTGTAATTTTTTTTATTGAAATCCTACGGTTTCTCAAAGGCTTTCTAGGCCCAAGGACTAATCTGTAGTCAGGGATCTTGTCAAAACGCTTCCTCTTCCTGGCCAGCCACAGAATAAATTACTCTTAATTTGTAATTGGATGGCCTTGTTATGTACGTACTACTATTAACTTACTTTAATTTTTGTGTGTCAAAACTCTAAAGGCCGAATGTTCAAAAATTAAAAATAAAATGATAATTTTTGGATTCATCTCTTGACTGAACTTTAAATTTTCAAAATTCAACCATTCACGTATTATAACATAAATATAGAGACCACTTCAGTAAAATTTAGTCAAATATATTGGAAACCTTTTTGAAATTTTGGTCACTCATTTATATGTAATAAATAAACAGTTCATCATAATAATAATAATTGTTGTCAAAACCATCTATTATGATGCAAACAATCTAATAATCATCTATTACGGTTATTATGATGTTTATTTCATATAAATGAGTGTGACATAGAAGTAGAACCCTTGTGACATAGAACTGCGCTGTGAGTTTGTGACCTTCCTTTTGAGCTATATATATGGCTTTGTGTTTAGCAGACCAATCAGGCTAGGAGAGCAAAGTAAGCGTGTGTATATATTACCTATCTTGCAAATCCCATCCGGAGACATCCGCTATTTCTGTCAAAGCTATACTCCAGTTTGTGACCATCTCCATATATATTGTCCCTGTAACGTTGTTTATGCTTATCAAATTAAGGCCTCGCGAAACTTGCCTGTATGCTGCTAACTTACTTGGGACGCTTCCACATGATAGAAAACTGGGTAAACTAGCTTGCAGTCCTCGATCTCTCTTTGTTGCATTTAACAATATGGGCGAGTTCATCCAAACACCACTTTGAAGAAGCATAGTCTTTGGAAAAAATGACGATGGCAAACCTTGATTCTTCAATGGCGCCTGTCAAAAGTGCTGGTGCGATTGCTTTGCCTTTTCTAAGTTGTTCATCATCCCGAAAGGTATCGAGTCCTCTAGCATCCAAAGCATGCATGTCCTTGCCCCTGAAACTTATGAAGACATCATATAGTTTCAGTTTTGAGGCTGAACTAGTACTGGATGATGATGATGAAGCTACTATTTGGGAACAAGTGGATGATGATGAAGCTAAGAAGAAGAAGACAAATTTGGCTTGCAAATCAAACCCGAAAAGAAGTCCCTGCTTCTTCACAATCACAGGCCCTTAAGTCAATGAAAGAACAAGTCTGGAATTATTATTCTGACACTTTAATTTGCAAAGAATTCCTCAAAAGTAGCACCGCGTGACTTGGAGAGAAAGGGAAAGGGTTGTGGGGAAGAGACGTGGAAAAGAGAACAAAGGAGATCAAATTGGAGAGAGAGCAATCTAGTTTACCGTCTGAAATGGAAGAGCAAAAAGGAAAAAGTACCTCCAAAGCTATCATGCTTTCAAATTCTCTTTAATTGATTGAATAGACGCTCATCTGTGGGACAATACATGTCTTCAACTCGGTTTTTTTTTTTTGATAAACTCAGGGCTTGTTATCAACTTATCATGTATTATGATAGCTAGAATGTGAAAGACATTTATTTGATTGGCTTATGCAATATCTCTAGGAATGAGAAGATGCAGGGCTGATCATAGCTCTGATTATTCAACCTCAGTTCAGTTTTGCCCCATAGAATCCACAGCACACACATCTCTACCTCAATCATGTCCAAATTCTCCAAAACCCACACCAAAATCATGGTGGAAAAATTCTCAAAATATATGGTTTCAAACTTTCAATATAGAAGCTAGTGAGAATAAAAATTGTCATTTTTTCTCTATAAAAAAAAATTCATTTTGTTTACACATTTTTCAGAAATAATATATGCAAATTATTCACCTAAATGATATGTGATTTTTAGAGACGATGTGTAAAAAACTTTTGGTGAGTAATTGTGACCAAAGTGATACGAATCATACGATACAATTAAAGATGTACCTTGTAATCTAATATCAACTGGCCGGATAACCATTCGTTTGATTTTTCGATGGTGTTAAGATAGTATGCCATCGAGTGTACGTACTTGTAATTTGTCAATAAATTTATCAATAAAGTTTTACTCTATCAGTACGCATTGGATCTCTTTTTTTTATCTACTATAATCTATGAACTTAATTTTCTGAAATATATTCTAATTCTGCCAAAAAAAAGTCTAGGACTAAATTCGTGTTAATACCCTGAACTTTAAGGGTTTAATCAGTTCAGTCCTTGCACTTCTAATTTCATCAAAACGGTCCCTGAACTTTCAATTTTCATCCAATTAGTCCCTCCGTCAAAGTTCCGTCCAATTGAGACGTTAAATGCTGATGTGGCACACCAAAAAAAATATGAAATGTCTATTATACCCCTGCCTTCTGTTTTAGTCTTTTTTTTTCAAATTTTTTTTTTTGCAGTATTTTTTTTTTCTTCTTCTCTCTCCCCGACCCCTCTCATCTCTCTCTCATCTCTGATCTCTCTCTCTCCCCGATCCCTCTCCTCTTCCTCTCATCTCTGATCTCTCTCTCCCCGACCCTCTCTTCCTCCTCCTTCTTCTTCCCCGTTTCTTTCATCTCTCTCTCTCTCTCTCCCTTATTCTTTCCTGCAAATTCACAATCAAATCACAACCATAGCAGCTCCACCACACTTCTACTATGGACACCCACGACAACCCAGCAGCGCCTTCGCGCCTCGCCGAGCAGCCGTGCTTCATCATCTAATCAGTGCCACCACCACAACACTCCGGCGTCCCCAGATCGAGCCATCAGAATCATTCCACCGCCACTGGGTCCAATTGATTTGGATACCCAGCAGCGCCGCCACACCACGGCCGAGCCCAGAACCACCGCTCGAGCCCAGCTCGGATTTCCCTCTCGATGTTGCTCCACAAACCCAGCCGCGGCTCCCAGCATACCACCGCGCCTCACCTTCGATCCCAACAGAGCCCAGCCATGCCCAACGCCTCCGATCAGTTCCGGCTCCTTCAACCTCGAGCCCGTGCTCCCATTCCACCGCCGCTGAACCCAAGGGAAGCCGCGCCTCTCTCACAGCCCAGCTCTCTCCGTAGAGAGAGAGAGAGAGAGAGAGAGAGAGAGAGAGAGATGAGAGGAAGAAGAAAGAGGAGGAAGAGGAGAGGGAGAGAGAGAGATCAGAGATGAGAGGAAGAGGAGAGGGGTCGGGGAGAGAGAGAGATCAGAGATGAGAGGGGTTGGGGAGAGAGAGAAGAAGAAAAAAAAATACTGCAAAAAAAAAATTTGAAAAAAAAAGACTAAAACAGAAGGCAGGGGTATAATAGACATTTCATATTTTTTTGGGTGTGCCACATCAGCATTTAACGTCCCAATTGGACGGAACTTTAACGGAGGGACTAATTGGATGAAAGTTGAAAGTTCAGGGACCGTTTTGATGAAATTAGAAGTGCAAGGACTGAACTGATTAGACCCCTAAAGTTCAGGGTATTAACACGAATTTAGTCCAAAAGTCTATAAGCCAGTATTTACTGATATTCAAAATAAGGAATTAAGTTGCTTGTACAGAAGGTTTGGTAATTAACGTAGTTAAGTCTTATGTTGCGCATGGTATATATATAGGAAAATTCTCCACTACATAGCTATATATATATATATACAAGATCTCAATGGTACAATAAATATAAAATAAATAAAAAAACCCTATGAGAGCGAGAGCTCTCCACAAAAACTCTAGCCGTACGTCATGGCTTGGGTATTCAACGATTCCTTATGGAATCACCACCATTGTCAGCTGGATCCTCCTGTGCTGCAATTCAACATCAACAAGCATCAATGAGTTTCATTCCTACTTTGCCGAAAGAAATGGCAGATCTGGACGGCGGCGCAAATTTGGTTTTCCTCTTGGTGTCTAGTTGTTTGGTGCCCCTAGTACTTAGGGTATTTTCTCTTCTATGGATTGCATTGTTAGGGTACAGTCTTTGGCCCCTATTTTGGATTACCTTTTCTTTGGAGTTTTGGTATGGATTTCATGTTTGGGATCCCGGTGGAAAACATGGTAGTTTGGCAGCCTTGGTGTTCCAAGACGGCGACCCTATTGCTGGTAGGGGGCTGATAAAGCTTAACCCAAGTTAGATTTGGATATTTGATTTGGGCCAATTTATTTTCTTGTTTAAGAACAAGCATGATTAGTTGTGCAAGTTTAGACTGTGGTTTTACTTTCTCTTTTTATGGGTCATTCTTGAGCTAGATTGAATTTATTAATTGGTCTCAATGGCAATACTTGCCGGAATTTTTTTGTTGGAGTTGGCGATTGTTGACAACAGTGATACACGGTGTATGTATTGTTCTAAGTTTCGAATCATCGTATTGTTCTAGATTTTGAATCATCGATTAGAGTTATAGATTTAGACTCATCGATTAGACCATTTGTGTGGTCTGTAATGCTCCTTCTTAGGATGCTCATGCTAAGAATTGTAATCTTTTATTGATTAATATAATTTCTGTTTTTCTTTTAAAAAAAAATGGTACAGTAAATATTAGATTGTATACAACAAGATCTCAAATATTCCCAATGGTACAGTATATATTAACTTTGGTAACCCTCGAACAAGATCGATTTAAGAATCCAAGAATTAAGTTAATCTTCAAGACATTCCTTTACAGACTCTACTTCTGCCGAAAATTTATCTAGAAGAGATTTTGACTTAGATAAAGAAATTAAAAATATTAGAATAAAGGAATTAGAAGAAGAATTTAAAAAGCTTAAAATAAAAACTATAAAAACAGCCTCACAAGTTAGCTACTCTGCCTATGCAACAACTTTAAATGTACAAGAAGAACAACAACCAACTTCCCCTACAACTACAGATTTTCAAGTTTTTCTTCCAGAAAACCCTCAATTAAATACACTAAGTCAACCATTTAAAATTAATTGGAAAAAATAAGTACACACATATATAGTAAATCAATCGGATGTATTGTTAACTTTCGTTCTTGGTATCAAAGCCACTATATATATATTGGCATAGCTAGAAATTTGTTAATGATGGTCAAGCTTACATCGCTATTAGATTAAGTAAAAATAAAAAATGAATGGGTGGTTTTACAATACTCGATCTACACCGATCTACAAATTTAAACACCTAATATTCTATAGAAAGAAAAAAAATTTAGCCCCAAATTTTGTTTGTATACTGAAATATATAGAGAAAAAAACTGTAAATAAGGATGAGATAAACAAATTTGGGAGAGACAGAGAAAGAGAAGGAATAGAATCATAGATACAAGAGAAACACATTTAATTTCTTGGAATCAACTCTCATAGATGAGCTAAAAGTAGCTTTTCTTTTGTTTCAAAATGGAAAAATGAGTCAAGTACGTAGATCATATTTCTCTTTCACAAAAGTGAAAATTCAAGACATAATGGACATTGTCAAGATGGTGGGTAGGGTTAAGTGAACCTTCTGGGTATCATGTAGCTGCACCATTGAGTCTAGCTATGCGGCAATTGCGCATTTTCTTTGCCATTTGTACGGCTAGTTTATACTTCTTTGATTGTACCCAGATCCCCTTGTCTCATGTCTCATTTGGTTTGAGTCTCCAGGTGTTATCCTTTAATTTGTCACCCTATTTTTGGCTTTATTGAGATCTGTTTAAGTGTTTTTTTTTTCACTGTAACGACTCAATTTTCTTGAGATTGTTATGTTATATATTAAGCAAACAACCCTGAACAATGAGAGTCATCTCTCTAGCGAAACCCTAGTCCCCATGAGATGCCTCAGCAGCGCCTCTGTGCATATCAAATCTAGCAACATTTTCGTGTGCTATCCTCCTAGTCTCTGGCTTTTTTCTATACTTTTCATCTCACAAATCTTAGTGCCGTTAGCGATCGCTAGTGCGGCTTCCTATGGTGAGGACGGTCTTGGCCTCTCTCACTCACAAGGACGGCTCTGTCCGTCATGCTCTTTTCAGGCCTTTGGTGGTTATGCTCATACATGGCGTCTCTTGGGCTCTCAGAGATGGTTGACATCTCGATTAGATCTGGTTTCCTTTTGAATTCGGATCTACTTGTCGTTGCTGGTTCTGTTAGGTGTGCAATTAAATTCAAGGATTCAAGGTCTGGGATCCAAGTGAGTTTTGGGTGCTCGATTTTGGCAGCTCATCAACCTTATTGTTCCAAGTCGGCGACCCTATTACTGGTGGGGCGTTGTTAAAGCTTAACCTAAGTCAGATTTGGTTATTTGATTTGGGTCATTTTAATTTCCTGTTTAAGAATAAGCATTATCAGTTGTGCAAGTTTCGACTGTGGTTTTACTTTCTTTTTTCATGGGTTCTCCTTCAGCTAGATTGGATTTATTGGTCTTAATGGCAATACTTGCTGAATTTTTTTTGTTGGAGCTGGCGATTGCTGACAACAGTAATACACTGATTACACGGTGTATGTATTGTTCTAGGTTTCGAATAATCGATTAGAGTTCTAGGTTCAGACTCATTTATTAGGCCACTTGTGTAGTATGTACTGCTCCTTTATAGAATGTCCATATTAAGAATTATAATTAATAAAGTTTCTGCGTTTTAAAAAAAAATAAAACAAAACCCTTAACATGATTAAATTTATGAAAATATGGATATGCCCTTTGTTAAACAATATCTAAAAAAAAAAAGTGCTTTATTAAATGAGGGTAAAATGGTACATGAAAAATATGCTCTCAAATTCTTTGACCGGCCAAGTATTAACATGTGCCTACCCAATAAATGAATTCTCATATCAACAAATGCATGTTAAATTTTTTTTTTGAAAGGCAAATGCATGTTAATTTATAGATGAATGGAATTGAATCAATCAAATAGAATGGACTAGATTCATTGTACTCTATTATCAAAAATGCAGATTTACTTACATAATTAAAATCTATATAACCCTAAGCTAGCTAGCCCACACTCAGCTGACTATTATTGAGTCGGTCGGTGAGATTCAAGGAATGAAAACTATAGGGAAAAAATCACCTTTAGTTCCTGAACTATGACCCGTTCGACACTTTCGTCCCTGAAGTTTGAAATATATCACTTTCGTCCCTGAAGTTTGAAAATCACTATCACTTTCGTCCCTGGCCGAGGGTTTTCACCGAATAAACCTCTGATTCCGGCCAAATCGGAAGACAACACCCACTGGGCTTTGAAGCCCTCCTTGAGGCGAGTTCAACGCCACCAACCTCGCCTCAAACCGTCGTCGGATGGCGGAGAATTTTACAATTAAAGTTTCGGCCACCATCGACTTTCGGGCTAAATTCGAGCCATTTTAGGCCGAATTGAGCTTAGCCCCAGTTATAAAAGTTACTCCTCTCATCCTTGCGAACATTTTGGCATAGGTTTTGCACAATTTTGTTCCGGTCAGGGACGAAAGTGATAGTTGGTGTTGAAGTTCAGGGACGAAAGTGATATATTTCAAACTTCAGGGACGAAAGTGTCGAACGAGTCATAATTCAGGGACGAAAGTTATAATTATCCCAAAACTATATATGCCTTGACAAATTGAAGCAAATCCAATAATATGGGCTACTTCCTATAAGGCCCCTTTCTAATAAGATTGTTCCTCTTAAGCCCCTTCTTTTTTTTCATTTCTTTTTAAACCCTTTATTCCATATATGTAAATTTTACTTACCTAAATTACCCTTTTTCCTTATGGAACATGTTTACTAACTTAAACACTGGACCCGCCACGTCACACGTGTATCACATGTGTATCACAATATCACCAAAACACATTTTTACTCCATTTTTTCCAAAAATAATCATCGGGATCCCGGGCCCGCTACGTCAAACTGTATCACATGTGTATCACATGTGTATCACAGTATCACCAAAACACATTTTTACTTCATTTTTTTCAAAAATCATCAACGAAATCTCGGGCCCGCCACGTGAAACTGTATCACATGTGTATCACACGTGTATCACGTGTGTATCACAGTATCACCAAAACACATTTTTACTCCATTTTTCCAAAAAAACACCATCGAGATCCCGGGCCCGCTATATCAAACTGTATCACATGTGTATCACAGTATCACCAAAACACATTTTTACTTCATTTTTTTCAAAAATCATCATCGGGATCCCGGGCCCGCCACGTCAAACTGTATCACATGTGTATCACAATATCACCAAAACACATTTTTACTCAATTTTTTCCAAAAATAACCATCGGGATCCCGGACCCGCCACGTCAAACTGTATCACATGTGTATCACGTGTATATCACAGTATCACCAAAATACATTTTTACTTCATTTTTTTCAAAAAACACCATCGGGATTCCGGGCCCGCCACGTCAAACTGTATCACATGTGTATCACACGTGTATCACAATATCACCAAAACACATTTGTACTCTATTTTTTCCAAAAATCATCATCGGGATCCCAGGCCCGCTACGTCAAACTGTATCACGTGTGTATCACAATATCACCAAAACACATTTTTCCTTCATTTTTTTCAAAAATCACCATCGGAATCCCGGGCCCGCTACGGCAAACAGTATCACACATGTATCGCACGTATATCACATGTGTATCACCAAAACACATTTTTACTCAATTTTTTCCAAAAATAACCATCGGGATCCCGGGCCCGCCACGTCAAACTATATCACATGTGTATCACACGTGTATCACGTGTGTATCACAGTATCACCAGAACACATTTTTACACCATTTTTTTTCAAAAAACACCATCGGGATCCCAAACTCGCCATGTCAAACTGTATCACATGTGTATCACAGTATCACCAAAACACAATTTTATTTCATTTTTTTTTTCAAAAACCACCATCGGGTTCCCGGGCCTGCCACGTCAAATTGTATCACATGTGAATCACACGTGTATCACATGTGAATCACAACTGTATCACACGTGTATTACAACTGTATCACATGTGTATCACAACTGTATCACATGTGTAGCACAACTGTATCACAACTGTATCACACGTGTATCATTGTATCATAAGGTGTATGAGGGTCTGCCACATAATAATGTTTCTCAAGGGTATCACAACTGTATCACATGTGTATCACAGGTGTATCACATGTGTATCACAGGTGTATCACATGTGTATCACAGGTGTATCACATGTGTATCACAGGTGTATCACAGGTGTATCACATGTGTATCACAGGTGTATCACATGTGTATCACAGGTGTATCACACGTGTATCATAAATTCTAATGGTAAACTAATCATTTCATTTGAGAGGTCACATGTGTATCAGAAAATGTATCACAAGTGTATCACAAGTGTATCACAAGTGTATCACATGTGTATCACATGTGTATCACAAGTGTATCACAAGTGTATCACTAGTGTCACATGTGTATCACTAACTGTATCACAAGGTATTTCATTAACTGTATCACATGTGTATCACATGTGTATCACAAGTGTATCACATGTGTATCACAAGTGTATCACAAGTGTCACATGTGTATCACTAACTGTATCACAAGGTATTTCATTAACTGTATCACATGTGTATCACCACTGTATCACATGTGTATAACGTGTGTATCACTACTGTATCACATGTGTATCATGTGTGTATCATATGTGTATCACATGTGTATCACTAACTATATTAAAAGGTATTTCACTAACTGTATCACATGTGTATCACCACTGTATCACGTGTATATCACTAAATGTATCACATGTGTATCACTAAATGTGATGTATCACCACTGTATCACGTGTGTATCACTAAATGTATCACATGTGTATCACTAATTGTATCACATGTGTATCACTAATTGTATCACAGGTGTATCACTAACTGTATCACATGTGTATCACATGTATATCACACTGTATCACAAAGTGTATCAGGCCCGCCACATAATATTGTATTACATGTGTATGACTACTATATCACAGTGTGTTGTTTAGTCTGCAAATACAAATTCAGTTTAGGCCATAGTTACAATGATTCGAAATAATATCATATTAGGTACACTAATACTATTATCCACTTGGTGCTCACATATAATTGTTGCATTGTAATTTTCAGACCATAATTTTCATAAAAATGTAGCACTCGTAATTAATATTAGCTTCTTTTCCTTCATGTTCATAGTGATTTCTATAGCTCCCTATAGCATTAATAATCCACTCTTATCAATAATATCTTTTATGTTCGAAAATGCATTAACCTTTATCAATCTCGACAAATAGTTTGTTTAGGAAAAGAACTTTTTATTGAGGAAGAAGAAAAAATACCGAATAAACTCTGTATCTTGAAGTGAGGAACTCAAAACATTTAACTAGGTATAGAGACTTGAGATGATTATCCATCTAGAGCTAACCAATTACTGTTTGGTGTTGTTCCTCCAACAAAACTATGTTTGGCCAATACGCAATAAGTCCCAAAGCCAATGTGAATCTCCAAAATGAAAGGACAGCAAACACCAAAGTACTCTTCTGAGTCTCCTCTTGCAACTACCAAGAAGAAGATAATGATATGTTGGCCTTGAATTCGGTGCTGCATCTCCAGATGATCGATCATAAATTAACCCATCTCGATCTCAATCATATTAGAAAAGCCTAGCTATTCTTCCTCTCTGCAACCCATCCTCTCCTTCCTTACATCCATCTTAGATTCACATTGAAATCAAGCAAAAATAAAGCAAAAAATGCTTCTGATTTCGTCGAGTTCTTCATGGAGGAGAGAGAGACTGAAATGCAGCGAGGAGAGAGAGTAGATCTGGTTTCTCTCACCTCGAACCACCACCCTACGAGCTCCGCCATGGCTCACTACCACCTCAGACATGTTCGCCGGCCTCCTCTGAGCCCAGACCAGCCGCTCACGTCATCCGGCGACGCCAGGAACAGCGGCCACGCGCGCCACTAGCCTTCGCCCGATCTGCAATATTGGACTGCCGTCCTCGAATCGCCATCGATCCTTGAATCGTCTTCGCTCCTCGAATCGCCGTCACTCCTCAAATCGCCGTTGGTCATCGAATCTCAGTCACAAAACTGTGATTGGAGAGCCATGAGAGCTAGTTTTTGCTGCGAAAGAGATTTAGTTGGCTCATTTAAAAGAACTTAATAGGGCTATAAAAGTAAAATTATCTTACAAATTTTAAAAAGAGGGCTTAAAAAGAAATCAGGTATAAAAATGGGCTTTTTAGACTATGAAAGTTAAAATAAGGGCTTTTAATTCATTTCCTCTCCTAAAATTAAAAGCAAACTGGCCAGTTGGTTGGTGGCTAGCTACTGTTATCGAGTAGTCAGTATATTGGGACCGATTAAATCAATGCTAAGATACTTGTCCATTCTTAATATGATCTATTGACGTAAGGAGGGACGTATATTTGCTTGGAGCTTGTTAAGTACTAGTTGCTAGCACATGCATGTTGGTTTGGATATACAAACAAATAATCAATCCAAGTCACCATCATTGTCCAATTCTTCACTTCGATTATATCTTTACATGCATAATTTTCGTGAATGTAATCGGACAACATATTTTTTAAGTAGGGGTACACGCGTTTTGATTTCCCGAAATTCACGTTTTGATACTAGATGGTCCTCATTAGTTATCCAATGTAATTATATATGTATCCTAATATGTAATGTTTAATGAAATGACTTCATTTTGCACAAAAAAGAAAAGAAAAGGCCATCAATCAATTACCACAGTCGACATAGATATGTAAGATGGATGCAAAGCGTGTCAACATGAGTGTCTGAAAGCAAGCTCCCTTCAAACTCCTTTTGCGGCCACATGCAAGCATATATGTTTTGTATGCACGTACATATGTTTTGTAGAGCAATTCTTAGGTACGAACTGCCGTATAGGGCAGACAGCCTTGCACAAGGAGGTGGGGCCCACACTGCCGCGCGTATACGGGCAGTTGTATGCAAGAATTATTAGTCTAAATTAACTACCAATAAATACTTTAGCTCATTACTTAAACCTATAATAGCTAGAAACAAAACTATCTTAATCACTCGATCTCATATTGGATATGGATGATTCATCTTGTTAATTTAATTTTCAACCAATTTGCCACATCCCACACGTTGGACTAGCAAATTAAGAGATCGATCCATCGTCAATTACTGCGGTCCCATGCATGCATGCCCATAATTAAGTCGATTGGTGGACTCAAGTTCTCGCTTAATTGATCACCTAATTGATTTTAGTGGAGTGAAATTGACACCTTCTTTTTTATGTACGATCACACTTTTTCTCAACCTTTATTTTAACTTTATTTTCATACCTTAGATTTCTATTTTTCACCCAAATTTCTAACCCTGATCGAGGTTGAAGAGGAACTCTATGGTTTTGTCTCTTCAGGATTTGTTATGAATGAACGGAGTTTTGCATTTTGGGAAATGCATGTCTTAACTAAATCAAATGCTAGGCGACAAAACTTAAATTTAGTAAAAGAAAAGTTAAGTTAATTGTCCTCTTCACTCTATATATTGTCGTCTTTATTGCACTTTCGTCATTTTGATTAATTAATTGTCAATCCAATGAAGCCTTTTTGCACATATAATCTTGCTAAAACTCCTCAATAATAGAACCACATGCTGGTGTATTAATAGAGTTGTGTGATAACATTGTGGACTGATGCAACTCGGTACGTAATGCCTAAAACGTAGCTAGTTTCATGCTTTAATTTCGTGGTCTTATATATTGATGTCACATCCTCGGTTACTAATTATCAAAGTTACAAAACTATATATTTCGAAAAAATTGAAACAAATTAAGTTGCAATATGATGAAGGAAATTAAACTAAAACCATAGAATATTAGTACGTAAAATGTATCCAATTAATTGTATTAGGGTAAAGGTAGGTAAATTAGGTTTCTCGATCTCTATCAGTCTATCCCCCAAAGAAGAAAAAGTGGGTCTCACAAATTGATATTTGTCTATCTTATCTATCTTGAATTCTACACTCACTCACTCACTCGTAAAGGTCTATAAATAGGGAGAGCCACACTTCCAAATCACTCACAAGTCACTTCCTTCAATCCTTGATAAAAATTATTGTGAAGCAATTAAGAGATCGATGGCATTCTCAAAGACTTTTCTTCTCATTGCCCTTGTCTTTGCTGTTCTCCTCATCTCTTCTGAGGTCTCAGCTTATGGTGGTGAGTGATATATTTCTCCCTTTCCTAATTAACGACTGAATTATTATGTATTAATATGTCTCTAAATTATATTGACATTTCTTCCCAACATTCGGATGTTTGTTCATTTAGCTGTAAATATACATATATATATATATTACATTTTTTTCCTTTTTAAATAATATTTTTTCTTTTCTGAGTACAGGAGGAGGGCATGGAGGAGGAGGAGGAGGAGGGCATGGAGGAGGAGGAGGTGGAGGGCATGGAGGAGGAGGAGGTGGAGGGCATGGAGGAGGAGGACGTGGAGGAGGAGGAGGAGGAGGAGGACGTGGAGGAGGAGGAGGAGGACGTGGAGGAGGAGGACGTGGAGGAGGAGGACATGGAGGACGTGGAGGAGGAGGACACGGTGGCCATGGAGGCCATGGAGGGCACGGAGGGCATGGACCCGGTGCTCATGAGACCGAAACCGAGAATTAGAAAACCGTTAATTAAGCTACCTCTCTTGATTTCAGGCAAATCAGGCGAGGTAGCTAGCTTCGCGCATGCATGAGTATTAGTAGTATGAAAGAACTTGTGCATGAGTATTAATATTAGTATGAGAGAACTTGTTTGTGCAATAAAGATGTACGTATTTGTTGAGTAGTAGTCCAAAAGGCAAAAACTATCAATCATGCATAAGCTGATAAGCAGCTGGTTACTTCTAAAGTTCTAATTAATTAAGGTTTATCTTTCTACTCTTAATTTGTAATTGGATGGCCTTGTTATGTACGTACTACTATTAACTTACTTTAATTTTTGTGTGTCAAAACTCTAAAGGCCGAATGTTCAAAAAATAAAAATAAAATGATAATTTTTGGTTTCATCTCTTGAGTGAACTTTAGATTTGCAAAATTCAACCGTTTATGTATTATAACATAAATATGGAGACCACCTTTGCAAAATTTAGTCAAATTGAAAACCTTTTGGAATTTTGATCACTCATTTATATGAAATAAATAAACGATTCATAATAATAATAATAATTGTTGTCAAAACCATCTATTATGATGCAAGCAATCTAATAATTATCTATTATTGTTATTATGATAAACCGTCTGTTTAATTATTTCATATAAATGAGGGTGACATAGAAGTAGAACCCTTGTGACATAGAACTGTGAGTCTATGACCTCCTTGTGAGCTATATATATGCATGGCTTTGTGTTTAGCAGACCAATCAGGACGACTCCAAATTAAGAGAGAGTGGAGGTGCCGCCACATTACCCTGATCCATTTGCTTGTCATTCTCATCAACAGATCGATAGATCCAAAAAGATTAGAGGACTGAAACGATACACAAGCCACCGTGAAATGTACATTCTAAAATTTATATTAATTCTACTAGTAAAGAAGCAACCACAGTACGTGGGATTGGCAAATTCTACTAGTTAAGAATCAACCACTGGGGGATTGACAAATTCTAGCTACTAGTTAACCTTTCCTGACAGGGGCGGAGCCACGTTGGGACGAGGGGTGGCAAGTGCCCCCCCTGAAATTATTCTTGCTCATATATAATATGGAAGATTAGAGCTTGGATCAGCAAAGATGGGGCAAAATCAGGCATAAGAGGGGCAAAACCAGGCAACAGGGGAGAGAGAAATGAAAGAAAAGAGACGGCAACAGAGAGAGGAGAAAGAAAAGAGATGCAGTAGAGAGAGAAATGAAAGAAAGAAACCAAAAGAAAGAAGGAAATGACTAAAGAGTCCGGGTACTTTAGTCAAAGTAGAATGGGTTTTTTTCACCAACAGTGTCTGAACTCTTCTGCCCCGGCCAGAATGATACCCAACTTTTGAAAAGAGTCAATATGGTACCTGAACTCGTATTTGCTTATCAACTTCATACCTCCGTTACATTTATTGTTAGTTGAGTTAAAAAAATCACGTGAGGGTCACGTGAGTATTAATCCAATAATCCCTGTCCTTTTTTTTTCTTCTTCTTCTTTCTTTTTCTTTCTCTCTCTCTCCCTCTCCGGTCATCTTCTTTCTCTTTTTTTCTTCTTTCTTTTTCTTTCTCTCTCTCTCCCTCTCTGGTCATCTTCTCCTTCTTCTTCTTTCTTTTTCTTTCTCTCTCTCTCCCTCTCTGGTCATCTTCTCCTCCTTCTTCTTCATTTCTCTCTCTCTCTCTCTCTCTCTCTCTCTCTCTCTCTCTCTCTCTCTCTCTCTCTCTCGTTCTGTTCTGGACACCCGAAAAGGGCACCCATCGTCAAGGCGGCGGGGAGCGGCGCTGCAGGTGCTAGGTTCTAGGTAGCGGAGAACTGATTTGGAGCGCCGGCAGGGATGGTCTGTGTTGGTGGACGTCGTTGTGATGAGCGACAAAGCAAGTGGGTGGTGGTGCAGAGGAGAGAAATCCGTGCAAGGCTGAGCTCGGTGGATGCCCAGAGGAAATCGGAGCAATTGAGTGCTATGGGTGTGGTCTGTGATCGAAATAGTGGAGCTAGAAGTGGTTTAAATTGCTGGTTGATGAGGACAGTGATGGTCCATGGTGATTGCCATGATTGGAATTGCAGAGAATGGGAGTTTGATTGAAGGCTATGAAATTGGCAGAGGGCTGCCATGTTGATGATGAATTGGTGGTTGTTGGTTGAAGAAGAGGGAGAGGGAGTGACGATGGGTGCCCTTTTCGGGTGTCCAGAACAGAACGAGAGAGAGAGAGAGAGAGAGAGAGAGAGAGAGAGAGAGAGAGAGAAAGAAAAAGAAAGAAGAAGAAGGAGAAGATGACCGGAGAGGGAGCGAGAGAGAGAAAGAAAAAGAAAGAAGAAAAAAAGAGAAAGAAGATGACCGGAGAGGGAGAGAGAGAGAAAGAAAAAGAAAGAAAAAGAAAAAGAAAAAAAAAACGGAACCACGTGACTCTCACGTGGTTTTTTTAACTGAACTAACAGTAAATGTAACGGAGGTATGAAGTTGATAAGAAAATACGAGTTCAGGTACCATATTGACTCTTTTCAAAAGTTGGGTATCATTCTGGCCGGGGCAGAAGAGTTCAGACACTGTTGGTGAAAAAAACCCAAGTAGAATAGAAGACTATAAAAAAATATTAAATAAATAATTTGGGGTGTGGGTTTTAGAAGTTATAAACAAAAAAATTTACCTTCGGGGCTTCTTCTTCTCATAATCGTTTGGTCTAAACAATTAAATAAAAGTATACATATGATAATTCAAAAAATAAAAAATAAAAACTCCAAAATTTGCATGATTGAGTTTCAAATTTTTTTTTTAGCTATTTGTTACTCTTGTTTTGTGCCCCCCCTGCCTATCATTTCTGGCTCCGCCACTGTTTCCTGACAAATAGAATCAATGTAGTTGATGTTTGTACCCGATATATATATATATAAATAAGAGCAAAGTAAGCGTGTGTATAAATTACCTATCTTGCAAATTAATCCCATCCGGAGACATCCGATATTTCTGTCAAAGCTATACTCCAGCCTGTGACCATCTCCATATATATTGTCCCTGTAACGTTGTTTATGCTTATCAAAGGCCTCGCAAAACTTGCCTGTATGCTGCTAACTTACTTGGGACGTACTGGGTAAACGTGCGGTCCTCGATCTCTCTTTGTTGCATTTAACAATATGGGCATAACCGCCTTGTTGCAATATTTTACATAAGAAGTAGATTCTTTCTCCAGGGATTGGTTTGATCCATTTTCGAGAAAAATCTTTTATCATTTTGGCTGCAATAAATCATATATAATTGTTATCTAAAGTTCTCCAGAGCTGGGTCTGCTGGGATGGAGAGACCGAGAGAGCAGCGATGAGGAGAGACCGAGAGAGCAACGATGAGGAGAGACTGAGAGAGCGAGAGACTCAGAGAGAGCCGTGATGGAGAGAGAGCGGCGCAGTAGAGACTAGAGAGAATGAGAGATAGATCGAGACCGAATCAGAAGGGGCAAACTTAATTGAAGACCAATGTTGAAAACAACCTCGTTTTCGTCCCTTGTTTTTTTTTTTTTGTTAAAGAGCCTCAGCTACGCCTAGGCTTAACCTTTTTAAGCTTTTTATGCCTTTTTTAAGCCTTTTGCATGAGGCGAATTTTACTCGAGGCGTCAATGCATTTGCTGATAGCATATGCATTAAGCGAGCCTTAAGGCTAGCCTGAGGCTAGCTTTTTAAAACCTTGCCTGGGATGATACTTGGATTGAATACTATGAGTGGGGCATTGTGTTCACTAAAACTCTAAAATAATGAGTGAGTTATACTATGACAACCAAAATAATTTTGACTAAAACTCACTCATTAGTGAACCCCAAAATATAAGGCTGATACTTGGATTGAATACGCATTGTGACTTTGAACCCACAACCAAAAGAAAAAATTAAAAAAGAATCAACTTGGTAAATGAAATGAAACGAAATGAAATGGCAAAACACATACGCAAGATTAGAAATATGCGGTGGATGGAGGACGCGGGTTTCACCGCCGAAACAAAAGGGAAATCTGGTGGGTGCTCCGATTAGGCAGTGAGTGGATTGGTTCTTCCATTCCAGATCTTCGATTTGGGGGCAGGGGGTTGAGACTTAGATCTACTCTCACACCTCTTTCTTTTGTCTCCGTTTAACTCATCTGAGAAAGTAATAAACAAAATATGCGGTGGGAGAGAGAACTTGAGAGAAATACGAGACAAATACGGTTTTGGAAGGCAAAAGAAAAGGAAAAAAAAGAAGAGACGAATCTTTGTCCCTTTGGCAGAGAAATATAATAAGAAAACATGAAAGTTATTAAACTTAAATTAAGAAAATAATAAATACAAAGAAGGGGACAGATTTTAGTACCCAAGTAGGGAAAGATAAATATTTAATGGTATTAGGGACTTATATGAGTCTCCACCCCAAACAGTACTTCACTATTGAACTAAGATGACATTTTCCATATCAGTCCCTAATGCCTTTGTCACTAAAGGCTTGTTTTGTAGTAGTGTAAAGTAAGGACATTTTTACCTGAGAATCATTTTATAGAACTATATCTTATGTATTAATCTTATATATCTTATATATTAAGCAAACTCCCCCATAGGGATGGTTAAATTTTTGAACTTCCTATTTTGTCCATGACTTATTAATTTGTATAAGAGAATCATTTTATCAAAAGAGGGTAAAACAGAAAAATCTGTCATTGGCCATAAAAAGTGGAAAAAAACTACCCACTATCTTTTTTTATTACATTTTTTTTGTTATAATTCATTTTATTTTCTATTTTTATTAATTGTTTTACATTTCCTTCACAAAAAAGTCAAATGGCACTCATGGAGTGCGTGTCAAGAGGCTAGTGTGTGTGTGTATATATATATGTACAAATATATATAACAATATGTATATACATATGCAAAACTCTATAGAACTATATATATACACATATAGAACTGTATATATGTATATACATACTAGTAAGCGCGTGTTAATTAGCTATTTTTAATTTTTTGACATTCGTGTATAAAATTAATTTTTTGGTAAAAAGCTTTTTGTTCTGAATAGTTTTTTTTTTTTTTATAAATTTCACAAATGGTCACTCAACTATGATAATTTCGACACTTTGGTCACTCAACTTCAATACTGTCTTTCATTTTGGTCACTCAACTTCAATATCGTCTTTCACTTTGATCACTCGACTTTAATATTTTTTTCATTTTGAGTGACTAAAGTAATGTTTTTAAACTTTGAGCGTGTCAAAGCCTCCCCAATTGTAAAACATGATTTTTAGAAAGTGCTCCAACTAACGGAACTCGAAAATCTCGTGTCGTTTGTGATTTACGATTTTCCAAAGTATTAAACCGAGGAAATTCATAACTCACAAACGAATCGAGCTTTTCGAGTGCCGTCAGTTGGAGCACCTTCTGAGGGTCATGTTCTACCCCTGATGAGGCTATGGCATGGGTCAAGTTAGAGAAAGAAGGGAACTCGACCAGGTTTGGCCCTTTCTGACCCTGGCACCTCCAAACTAGGCCAACTCCCATTTTGGTTGAACTTTGAGCGTGTCAAAGCCTGCCCATTGGTAAAACATGATTTTTAGAAAGTGCTCCAATTGACGGAACTCGAAAATCTCGTGTCGTTTGTGATTTACGATTTTCCAAAGTATTAAACCGAGGAAATTCATAACTCACAAACGAATCGAGCTTTTCGAGTGCCGTCAGTTGACACACCTTCTGAGGGTCATGTTCTACCCCTGGTGAGGCTATGGCATGGGCCAAGTTGGAGAAAGAAGGGAACTCGGCCAGGTTTGGCCCGTTCTGGCCCTGGCACCTCCAAACAAGGCCAACCTCCATTTTGGTTGAACTTTGAGCGTGTGAAAGCCTCCCCAATGGTAAAACATGAATTTTAAAAAGTGCTCCAACTGACGGAACTCGAAAATCTCGTGTCGTTTGTGATTTACGATTTTCTAAAGTATTAAACCGAGGAAATTCATAACTCACAAACGAATCGAGTTTTTCGAGTGCCGTCAGTTGGAGCACTTTCTGAGGGTCATCTTTTACCCCTGGTGAGGCTATGGCATGGGCCAAGTTGGAGAAACATGGGAACTCGGCCAGGTTTGGCCCGTTCTGGCCCTGGCACCTCCAAACAAGGCCAACCCCTATTTTGGTTGAACTTTGAGCTTGAATACTCATAGTAATACTCATACTATAATAAAAACTTAAAGTAAATTCTCATAAGTAAAATATTTTACTATGAGTATTCAAAAAAAAAAAAACAATTACAAAAAAACACTTACTTCTAGGATTCCAAGTATCTTTTCTCGTGCATACCCATGATATGCCACTCATTTGACTCTCTCGAGTCCACACGAAGAATGATGCCATCTTTAAAAAAGAACGCCAATGCAGTTGTCCCCTTCACTTGAAGGTCTAATACTTCGAAATTGTTATCGATTGACATATTTTCACTACAATTCTTTGCAACCAAACATAGAATGACATATCCATGTCAACAATCCAAAATGATTTTGCGCTTACAAATTTGACATATGCATGCACAAAGAAAGAGTAAAACAAAGATCACTATGTGGACAATCTAGAACACACACATGCACAGAGACATGAAAGCACATATATATATCTTCAGAGAAAGCATGCTTGATTAAAACAAAAAGAAAGGAAAAATAAAACAACAACCATAAACTCAACAAGAAGATAATGAGAAAAAATTGAGAGTCCATGTTGAGACAAAAGAAAAAATGGCAGGATTTTCATTACCTTTGTTTCATCATATCCTGTAATAACAGTTCCAAATTGATTATTCCCATTGCAAAGTCGTTTTAGATAGTTGTACACAATATCTGATGCAACTGAAACATCAATTTTTTCCCCCTTATTCTTCAACTCATCTACCTGTGTTATGTGAAAGGAGTGATTAGTCTCTTTTCTCATAGTTAAGTTTATTTTATAAAGCTTGGTTAAGTGCTCTTACCATGTTAGCCACTTCTAGCTAGGTACATTTTAAGGCACTCAGTTTTTAACCCCACCATTATGCCAATGATATGTTTAGTTATTACAAACCACTTTACTGCTGTATTTAGAACTACAAAAATAAAATATTAGGAAAAAAAATATTTTACTATGAGTATTCAAAAAAGAAAAAAAACAATTACAAAAAAACACTTACTTCTAGGATTCCAAGTATCTTTCCTCGTAACCTAACACAGAATGACATATCCATGTCAACAATCCAGAATGACTGCGTGCTTACAAAGTTGACATATGTATCCACAAAGAAAGAGTAAAACAAACATCACTATGTTGACAATCTAGAACACACACATGCACACAGACATGAGAGCACATATATATATATATCTTCAAAGAGAAAGAGAAAGCATGCTTGATTAAAAAAAAAAGGAAAAATAAAACAACAGCCATAAACTCAACAAGAAGATAATGAGAAAAAATTGAGAGTCCATGTTGAGACAAAAGAAAAAAGGGTAGGATTTTCATTACCTTTGTTTCATCATATCCTCCAATAATAGTTCCAAATTGATTATTCCCATTGCAAAGTCCTTTTAGATAGTTGTACACAATATCTTATGCAACTGAAACATCAATTTTTTTTCCCTTATTCTTCAACCCGTCTACCTGTGTTGTGTGAAAGGAGTGATTAGTCTTTTTTCTCATAGTTAAGTTTATTTTATAAAGCTTGGTTAGGTGCTCTTACCATGTTAGCCACTTCTAGGTACATTTTAAGGCACTCAGTTTTTAACCCCACCATTATGCCAATGATATGTTTAGTTATTACAAACCACTTTACTGCAGTATTTAGAACTGCAAAAATAAAATATTAGGAAAAAAAATATTTTACTATGAGTATTCAAAAAAGAAAAAAAAACAATTACAAAAAAAAAACTTACTTCTAGGATTCCAAGTATCTTTCCTCGTAACCTAACACAGAATGACATATCCATGTCACACTATTTTCATACAGAGAAAGAAAGTTATTTTAAATGGGAAAAGCGATTTAAATTGTTTATTAAGTTCTTTATTTTTGTCCACTCACTCTGACGTTTTCTTTAAATATTTTTCTCCTTGGACTTTTCTGTTTTATGTTGCCCAGCTTGCAGATTAGTTGAGATCGGGCCACACAACAAGTCGAGGCATTAGTTTCCACGCTTCCCATTTTGATAGTAGGATTCTTGTACTATTTATATTTATAGTATATTGTTGAACAATTAGATTAGTTAGATTGCTCTGATTTACCAAACTCCTTGTCTGTAAAGCGAGTTGTGAAGTATAAGTACTTTGGGTCAGAGACCCCTTTATATTTGATAATGGAGGATTATTGACGAACGTCAAAATATAATGGAAGTATAGATTGTTAACCGGGGTTGTCGTACCTCGGGGATTGGTGGCCCAAGATCCCCTTTGGTAAATTAGTAACCTAGGTTTTCTAACACTAATGGTGTGATTAGAGGTGGATATAAGATATGTGAGGTGAATAAGTGCAAACAAAGTAATGTAACTAAACTAATGCAAAGAGGAGGAACATGGATAGATAGGAAATAGTAGAACGATTGGGAGTTTCGGGTCTCTCCCTAATTCATATCGATGGATAAACAATCAAATTCATACACATGTTGAAAGGATTATGTGTCAATTCCTCATATTCCACCCATGCAATGGTTATGGAATGTGAATGTCATCTAATGTATTCCTATGCCAACAAAGGTCCATAGGAGTTAATCCTTCGTCAATGCTATTAATGAAGGTCCTCCCTCACAAAAGTGAAGGGGGTAGAAGCACAAATGCATTAAGGAATTCACACACAAAGCCAAGTTGTTTAATGGATCAATTTCCGTATCCTAGCCATGCAATGGTTCTAGGACCGAGTCTTCCAAGTTGTTATTGTGTCATGCAATGGTTCACAACAACTCCTAATCCAATTCAACCAAGCTAATTGAATTAAGGCATAAAGTATCAAGACCAAGGAAATCAATTAAACAAGACATGCTCATCACATTCATTGTCCATTGTCTAGAAAGAGTAAGGGTATCAAGCTCACACTTTATCACCAAGATAGATCAAACACATGCCTAAGAATTGGTGGTTCCTAAACAAGCATCTAACACATAACAAAAATAGGCAATGAATATACCCAAAAATCAACCAACATGTATATATATAAGAATTATCCAATCCATCATTACTGGATTAGGGCACACAACCCTAGTCCCAAATCCTAACAACTATTCACATGTACTTAGAATATACATCAATAATCTCAAAATTGACAAGCTAAGAATTAGAGAGAGAGAGAGAGAGAGAGAGAGAGAGAGAGAGATAGATAGAGAGAGAGAGAGGAATGCTTAATGAAGATAGTGGCCCCAATCTTGCTGTCACCAAGTCTTGAAGTAAGATCCTCTTGGCCTCCTCTTCTTCTCCTAGCTTCTTCTTGTTCAAAACTCCAAGGATCTTGATGTTCTTGATATCTCCAAGATTATGTGAGGTAGAAGTGATAGAATGGTGGAGAAAAGTGGTTAAGAACATAAAGGAGGGTCTTAGAAAAAAATTTCGTGAATGAAGGAAATTGATTTGATTGGTGGAAGGATGAGAAAAGAGAGGAAGAAGGTGGCAGCTCCACTGGCCGAATGGTTGACCACCGGTCGAACCGACGACAGATTTAAGAGATTTTGGTGACTTTAGGAGATAAGGAAGAGGAAATGTTTAGTAATTTTGGTGTGGAGGCTAGGGTTGATGAATGGTGAAATTGTATGCTGCAAATGAAAGTGAAGATGAGTATATATAGAGGGAAAGATAATGGATTAGATGGTAGAGATGGATGAGAAATGATCCTAAGACTTGCAACTAAGATTCTAAGCAAAGAAAATTACCTATAATGTTAGGGTAGGTGGGAGAGCAAAGAATAGAGAAAGGGTAAAGTGGTAATGTGTTTATGGACAAGAAAAATTAGATTTGGGAGATGAGGAGACAAAAATTAGGCAAGGGAAGGCTAAGAGACAAATGGTGATTAAAACATTAAATGTTTTGTCTCTACTTTGAATTTGAATTTCAAATCACCACCCAAATATCTCAACTTATCAAATGATGCTCTTCTAGCTAAAATAGGAAGCTCGATGGAGAAGTCACATCTCGACGCGGTCGTCGTTTCCTCAGAGTTGACCATGGGTGGGCCCGGGGTGAGTCGCCGTTGACTTTTTGAGGCCGTGAGTTATACTAAAACTCTAAAACTCTAATTATTTTGTGTTCACTCTAAAATACTATGAGTGAGTTTTAGTCAAAATTATTTTGGTTGTCCGCATCGAAACGCCCAACCCCAAACCAACCCATCGCCCCAGCCACAGCCCTACCAACCATACCAGAACAAGAACCAGCACCATTCGATTATTGGCAAACACCCACGATCTGGCCACCGGCCACCCACTCCGATATAATTGCAGGACAACCATCGCCGTCATTAGGAGGAAAGAAGAAGGAGAACCCAACAGTTCAAACTCCTGAGAACCAAAAGAGAACAAACCATCAAAGACCCGTCCGGCTGCACCCTTTATATGCAGACGAGGCAAACCGCCGTCGTCGCGGGAGGGCCGCCGGACAAGCCACAAACCAATCGCTGTTTTTTCCAAACCCTAGCTCTCTCGGGCTAAGGTCATTGAAATATGTACCTATTAATAATATACCATATGAGGATTTTTCTCATAGAATGAAACATAGACATATAATCCCTGCAATCATCTACAATTTGACCAACCTCAGACAAGTTCGTCTCAGAGCCCTTTAGCGCTGTAATCACTGATGAACAATCGTATTCTATATCCACCTCGGACCAGCCTTGATGTATAGCTAACAATAGACCAGCCCTACATGCTTCCAGCTCCATATGAAATGCCGAGAGCGCTGAAGAGAACGATCTCGCAAATATAGCTAGACACGTGCCTCTGTCATCTCTCACAACGACCCTGACACCCTCTTGTTTTGTAGTAGCCTGGTAACCACCATCAACATTGATTTTTAGGCTCCAGTTGGGGGGCACCATCACCGAGTCACCAGACGTCTCTTATTCTTCATAGCCTGGGGGTGCAACTTAGTGTACACCTCTAGCATTTGAGCAGCCCTAAGTGATAGCAACACAGGATCAAACAGTCCTCCATTCCATATAATATCATTCCGTGCATTCCAAATGCTCCACAGATGCATGAAGAAAAGATCACAATGAGCTCGAGTTAGAGACTTGTGACAACCCGAAATTTTAAATATATACATGCTAATATTTTCTTTACAAGTATATATATATTTGATCACTCTAGCTATCACCTGTTACACATAGTTGTATTGTGAGGAGTATCTACTTTTATTTGGCTTCGCTAGTAAAGCATTTTCGGGGAAGACCTTACAAACCCAATTAATGAATCTTTTTCTTATGTTTGAGTACTAATCGTAGGTTGAGGCTAGGTGTTTAATTAACCAAAGGTAATGCATCATATCTTAGCACGAGGTGGAGTTGAGATATTGTCAATTAAGTGATGTTTTCAAAATAGCAGCTACAAGTTGGTATTGATATGCCTTGGTCATTAAGCTCAAGCATCTTGCTACTCGAGTTTATAGGCATCTCATGTTAGAGATAAGTTCAGCAGAATCAATCCAATACATGTACAAGTTTGAGTAGCCTAAATAAATAATGTGGTTGATTCCTAACTAAAATCTAACTCCTTTTATTTTGGATAACAATCCTGCTTAACTAAAATCTAACTCTTTTTATTTTGGTTTACAATCCTAACTAGGGCCAATTAGACATAAGGCCATTTTGGGTGGCCTTATTTTTCAAAAGGCTACCTAATATTTTTTACTGAAATAAGGCCACAGTAGCTTTAGTGTTCTTGCACAGTAACTTTATTGTGCTTGGACAGTAGCTTTATTGTTCGTGGACAGTAGCTTTATTGTTCGTGGACAGTAGCTTTATTGTTCTTGGACAGTAGCTTTATTGGTCTTTGACAGTAGCTTTATTGGTTTTTTCGTATCCAGTATTGGACAGTAGCTTTATTGTTCGTGGACAGTAGCTTTATTGTTCTTGGACAGTAGTTTTAGTGTTCTTTAACAGTAGCTTTAGTGTTCTTTAACAGTAGCTTTAGTGTTCTTTGCTTTATTGTGATGTTACAGTAGCTTTATTGTGCTTTGACAATAGCTTTAGTGGTCTTTGATAGTAGCTTTATTGGTCTTTGACAGTAGCTTTATTGGTTTTTTCGTATCCAGTGGCATTTTTGTAAATAATAGCAAAAAAAATGCGGTGGCATTTTTGTAAATATTGCGGTGGCATTTTTGTAAATATTAGTGGCCTTATTTCAGTAAAAAATGTTTGGTGGCTTTTTGAATAATAAGGCCACCTAAAGTGGCCTTATGGCTAATTTTTTATCCTAACTAACTTCATCCACGACAAAGTTTATTATAAACTCGAAGTCATAAAACAACTACCTAAGATATCCTTCAACCGATCAAATTGGAATCATTATATAATTCTATCCTGCAAGTTCCATCTGGTACGTACTATTAACCATGGCTGCTCCTAATTCCTCGTCATCATCAAGCTCCGGATTCCCTGATCTGCTTTCAAACATACACAATCTCGTACCCTTCAAATTGGATGCCATTAACTATTCTTCTTGGAGGTATCTAATCATCACCATACTCAAGGCTTACAATCTCCTGGGCTACTTGGATGGCTCACTCAAGTGCCCTGAGAAATTCCTTCGAGTCGAAAACGACGATGGAGGAGAATCATCAGCAACACCTACAGAGATTAATCCAAGCTACGAAATCTGGTGCAGGGAGGATCTAACAGTGATGCTGTTCATCAATGCTACACTGTCAGCCGAAGGACTCGTGGAGATGCACGTCACCTGCCCCAAGACATCTAGAGAGCTATGGCTTTACCTTCGTCAAGTCCATTCCTCATATAAGCCGGAATAATTCCATCTTCTTAATTTTATTCATGTTCATCAGAACTATATAATATGTCTTTAATAATTTCCTAAGTTTCATGATATGTTGGATTACTTTGTACACACACGACAATGCATGCAGTTTGCTTTGGTTTGGTTTATTGTCGTTCAATATTTTTTTTAAAATCAAAATAGCTGATTTCATTGATAGTCTAAGCATCTTATACAATTGGCTAATAGAAGATTAGAAACGGCAATCGATTTATTGCGCAAAACTGATTGAAGAATCAAATCAAAAATACATTTTGGAAATGATGTATGCCTCTTAAATGCACCATCACAACCCTTATTGCTACAGACTAGCGCACTTATAATCTGCGAACATGCGCTTTGTGCGAGCCTTTTACTCCAATATCTCAATCTACATAATGAACTAAAAAGCCAAACGGATAAGCCAACGGGCCAGCTGATACTTATGCCAAGCCACATTTCTGGTTTGGCCAACTTGGGATTATATGGAGATTACATTATTTTAGCTAGTCATTCAGTTTACTCCAATATCTCAATCTACATAATGAACCAAAAAGCCAGACGCATAGGCCAAGCCACAACACCATCGATCAGAACAACATAGAAGCAAACAGAGGGACACAATTACATCAACTGAGTTGTTGAAGAGGAGGATGAAGAGGCAGTTCATGATATAAGTATTGCCTAGCTAGTCATGCAAGATTAGCACACACATTTGCATGTTCGACAAATTCTATTGACATGTAGCTGCATTCTAACTATTTCAATAGAAATGATCATTATGTGAGTTCTGAGAATTAGCTTTGACCAAACAACATTCATATGAACTTTCAGTAACTTAGCAGGTCGCATTACAACATATATTCACCGATCCCATCTAAACTCCTCATCAAATTATTATGTAACCACGTAATCAACTAGCTATTCATGATAAACCAAAAAGCCTAATGAATAGGCCTACCAGCTAATCAACACCAGCAAAACAACATAGTTACATAGAGCAAAGTATACTAAGACAGACATAGCATCAAGCCATCAATTTAATTCCTGACTCATTTCAATTTTCTCTAATATCTCACTCTATCTATACATATGCAAGCATTATCAAAGACCAAAAAGCTAAACGAATGCACCACCAGATCCATATACATAAAACATAGACACATATATAGAGACTGAGTTGTTTGAAACTGGTTTTAAAGACCTAGAGGATGAAGAGGGAGTTCATAGTTTAATTGAATATTACCTAGTCACGCATAACTTATATAGTGAGGACACACATCCTTCATTGGAATTCATCATTGTGTATTTGTGTGAAGTGGAGGCTAGGGTCCCATTGATGGGTGGGTTGGGATGGCTTACCATCCTGCATGCATGATTAGGTTAATTAATATAAGAAATTACTCTTAAGGTTACTTTTAAATTTTAATTAATATATCTATACTATATTTAAGAGAAGAGGTGTTGTCAATCATAACTAACTTTTTTGACCTATATACCCTTTTTATATTAAAAAACATTAGATATCAACTTATTCAGAAAGGACAATAAAGTCAAATTATAAATTGAAGAAAAAAAAAAGTTAATAAAATCAAAATATCTCACTACCCACACTATCACACTCCCACGTTTTTCTCCATCTTTACTACCATCTTTTTAACTCCACACACATAGTGTGTGGGCTCCATCTAGTAACTAATTAATGAATGTTGTACTAATGCGAATGACTCTCATAGAGCTAATTTACACTCAAATATATATGGCAACTAGCATTTTGGTTTTTTTAATCACATAGTTCAATTAATTAAGTACATGACAACATCCCAATTAAAATGAAAAATAATATATACAAGTAAAATATAGATAAGCGTGGTTGATAAGCTGTCTACTAATTTGAAAAAGCAGCCACCTCCTCCTATAATTCTTGCATCCAACTTATCAATCACACCAATAATAATTCAAGCATGCAGAAAACAAAAGGTTAATTTGTATAAAAGAAAAACAATAGGATTAAATTCCGTTTATCCCCTAAACTTTACACCAAACATCATGTTAGTATCTATACTTCTAATTTCATCAGAAACACCCATATACTCTTCAATTTAATCAGTTTAGTCCGTCCGTCAGTAAATCAGTTAACTTTGACTGTAAAGTGATGACGTGACATGAGTGGGGCCTATTCTTGGCTGACTTGGCAGTGACGTGGCATGCCCAGTCATAAACCAAAGCTGACTGGGCATGTCACGTCACTGACGGAGGGACTAAACTGATTAAATTGAAAAGTATATGGGTATTTTTCATAAAATTAAAATTGCAGGGACTAATATGATGTTTAGTCTAAAGTTCAGGAGGGTAAACTAAATTTAATATAAAAAAATTAATATTTTTTTGAACTTTGAACAAATGTAAAATAATTTAGTTATTGGGGCTCATAAAATCTATGATTAAACAATGCAAACGAGTTTTGACTTTCACAATCTACCGAAAATCGAGTTTTCACTTACTTTGGTGAATTGTGTCAAATTAAGGAAAATTTCCTTATAGCACATGATTTCTATGAAAAATGGTATCTTTGAAATTCTCAAGTATGGTTTGTACACGTTCTCAAAATTATTTTAGAGTTTTAGTGAAGTTTAACGTGAGACCTTATGAGGACCGAAAGAGTCTTTTTTAACTATTTTATCAAATTAAAATAAACAAAATAAAAAAATAGTTAGGAGCCTCTTGTAGTGACGACCAATTCGTCGCTACAAGTGTTTAAATTTTTATTTTATTTTAAGTTTGAAGAAATGTAAGAGAATTTACTTATTAGGGCTATTAATCCAAGTACTGTTATACTCGAACCACACTGTTCACAGCTTATGAACAGTGCACTGAACTTTAGTATATGTTAAATATATATATATATATATAACTGTTCTATACACATATATAAATGGTTCTATACACATGTATATGTATATGTACTTTGGTGTAGATATTCAATTCTTCTGGCTATGCCTATGGTAATATCCTGCAGCTTATCCCAACCAGGGAAAGAATTTGTATTATCTGCTGATGAAATGAAATCCTGTAGTGAACCATTAGGTAAGAAGTCATAAACTAGAGCTCGTCTAAATCCATCATCACATAATCCAACCAAGCGAACCACATTGACATTGTGGATATGACCCATTTTTCCCACTTCATTGACAAACTCTTCCCCATTCCCCTTAGTACTATTTGAGGACTTTCACTGCAACAAAACATCTAGAAGAAAGCTAGCTTTCCGTTATAGACAGTTCCATAGGCTCCTTGGCCTAATTTGTCATTGAACTCATTTGTAATCCTCTTAATATCTGTATAAGAATATCTGCTTGGTTTGAGAGCTGTGTAATCCTCTCAAAAACTTTCGATTTTTAATTGATTCTCCTTTGTTGTCCTTGTTGATCCTTTGTTTTGTTACATTCCTCTCAAAAACTTTCGATTATGCATTTGTTCTGGTATTGTATGTCTTTACAATGCGTGAAATGAGATGTTCTCTTCAGTGAGAAATCTTTATGGGATTGAAATCAAAGTTCAATCCTTGAGAAAACTGCACAAGGCAGAATACAGTGTGATGATGAACAAGAAAATGAAGAAGAAGTTGAGGAAGAAAATACACCTCAGCTATCACCAATTCACAGTCCTCAACAACAATCTCCAACATCTTCAAATGCTCCCTCAACACCAAGTTCAACTCCAATTCGGATGAGGAACTTAAATGAAGTTTATGAAAGCTACAATTCATGTTTGATTGAACCTGAATTTATTGAAGAAGCTATGAAGCATGAGGAATGGAGGACTGCAAGATGAAATCAATGTCATTGTGAAGAACAAGACATGAGAATTAGTTGACAGACCTGAAGACAACACTATTATAGGAGTGAAGTGGATTTTCAAGACCAAACTAAATCAAGATGGTTCCATTCAGTGAAACAAGGCTAGACTTGTAGCAAAGGGGTACTCATAGAAAACCAGTGTGGATTACTATGAGACATTTTCTCCTGTAGCCATACATAAGACCATTAGAGGTCTAATACCAATTGTTGCTCAGAAAGGCTAGTTTCTAAATCAACTCGATCAATGTCAAGTCTGCTTTTCTAAATGGTGTTCTAAAAGAGAAAGTCTTTGTTGACCAACCAGAAAGGCTTGTCATTGAAGGAAAAGAGCAAAAAGTTTACAAATTATACAAAGCTCTTTATGGACTGAAACATGCTCCAAGAGCATGGTATGGAGAGATTGATTCCTACTTTACAGAGAGAGGATTTCAAAGGAGTCAAAATGAACCTGCTCTCTACACCAAGATTGAAGGTAATTCTAACATCTTAATTGTCTCCTTATATGTTGATGATTTGGTGTTCACTGGAATCAGTGATGAAATGATCACTGCCTTCAAATCTGATATGATGTTGAAGTATGAAATGAGTGATCTTGGTATTCTGCATTACTTTCTGTGAATTGGCATTGTCCAATCTGAGGATGGTATTTTTATATCTCAGAAAAAATATGCAAAATTACTACTTGAAAAGTTTAAAACGGTGGGATGTAATTCAGTTCATATCCCATTAGTAATGAATGAAAAATTTCAAAAGAAAGATGCAAGTGGTAAAGCAGATCAGACCTTGTTTAGAAGCTTAGTTGGAAGCTTGTTATACTTAACTACAACCATACCAGATATTATGTATGCTGCTAGCTTATTGTCCAAGTTTATGCATGAATTCACTATGGTGTTGCAAAGAGAATTCTGAGGTACATTTCTGGTACCATGGACTTTAGCATCATGTATGAAAGAAATGTGGAACCAAAATTGTTTGGTTTTTGTGATAGTGATTGGGGAGGTCGGGAGTGTAGATGATTTGAAGAGCACATCTGGGTATACATTTACTCTTGGTACTGGTATATTTTCTTGAGCATCAAACAAGCAAAAATTTGTTGCTTCATCTACTACTGAAGCTGAATATGTATCGGCTTCAATTGCTACTTCTCAAGCAATCTGACTGAGAAGAATTATAGACGATTTTGGTGAGAAACAACTTGCTACAACTCCTATTCTGTGTGATAACAAATCTGCAATTGCTAAGAGCAAAAATCCAGTGTATCACAGCAGAGCCAAGTACATTGCTTGGAAGTTTCATTACATCAGAGATGTTGTGGAAGACAAGGAAGTTGATGTGGTCTACTGCAATACTAAAGATCAAGTTGCAGACATTTTCACCAAGGCACTTCCAAGAGACATATTTACATATATGAGGGCTCTTCTTGGAGTAAAAGAGCAAAGCATTAAAGGAGTGTTAAAGTTAATGCTTTCAGGTTCTGTTCAGGAAAGATGATTTCCCAAAACTCATGCAACTTTTTGTCAAAAGAGGCTAGAGCCTTATTTGTCAGAAAACATGCAACCTTCTGTTAAATGAGGCTAGAGCCTTATTTGATAGAAAATTATTTATGTTTTGCTTTAGGGAAATATCTAGATATTTAGCTAGATCTTTGTTAGTTAAATATCTTATAAATATTAGTTAATATCTTGAAAATATCCAAGCCCTTAGCTGGATTGGATCAGCTCTAGTGGTTGTGTATTTAAAGGCCAATGTTTAGCCTTGTTGCTTAGAACAGATAACTAAAAATCACAAGATCATAGTCTGTGTTTTCTGCTTCTGTTGCTACTACTTCAGTTCAAGTTTAATACATAAGTTTGTTAAGCTTGTTGTGAGTTAACTAATTCATAAGCAAAACCAAATCTTAACATTCTTCTCATCACCTGAAACAATGTTTTGAATGAAAATCAAGTGCAATCATAGTACATCAGTAATTCTGATGGAAGAAAAGGAAATGAAAGGCCGGGATTACTTACATGGGTCTCTAACAGTGCCATGAACTTTGTATCCCTGAGAAAGGAGCAACTTGACAACCCAAGATGCCACAAAGCCTCCAGCACCTGTTACACACACGGTTTCTTTCTCTCCTTTCTCTTCCATTGTTAGCCAAACATGAACAAGATTGGCTTTGCAAACTCCTTAAAGACTCTTCTTGGCAGTAAACGACGATAATGGATGACATATTTTGTGTGGTGAATTGTTAGAGGAATAAGTGCCAAGTTTAAGGCATGCATGCATAAGGCCTCGTTCAACACTTTGGGGCCTTCTTTCTTATTACTTTGTTTAGATTAGGGTTTTTATCAATTATATATTTGGTACCTGAACTTCATTTTTTGTCACAAGTAGTACCCAAAGTTTTCAATTTTGTCACAAGTGGTACCTAAGGTCATTTTTGTCACAAATATATGCGCGTAAGGGCGCGTGTTCCAAAAAAAAAGATGCTAAAATGAAAAATTTTGGGTACTACTTGTGACAAAAATTGAAAACTTTGGGTACTACTTGTGACAAAAATTGAAAACTTTAGGTAATACTTGTGACAAAAATTGAAGTTCAGGTACCAAGTATATAATTAAGAAATAATTTAGGTACTATATGGGATAATAACCCTTTAGATTATATTAATTTACACGGCAATCCATCTAGTCCAAAAGTGACATCCTTACATTATTATTATTATTATTTTGATAGGGATCGGAAGTAAAAGCCAACAGAAAACTACATTATCCTTTATTTTTTTTAGAAAGAGAAAAATTTATTCCTTAATTAAAGATTGCAACTATGGGAATGACTACGTAAATTTCAAACATCTCCAACTGGAGCAGAGGACAAAAACTACATTATCCTGCATGAAAAAGAAAAGAAAAAGGAAAAAAGGTATTACACATATCCTTTTATCAAATTATCATGAGAGTGGGCATGTTTATAGTATAGCCAAGAGTACACATGAGAATAATCAATCATACTTATTAACTGAAACTATTATCTTCACTGAGCATAATGGCATAAGATGCTTAGTTTGTCTACTCCAAGACTCCAATTTTCCGGCAGTTTACAAAAATTGAAGTTCAGGTACCATAAGAGATGAAATTGAAAATTTTGGGTACTATTTGTGACAAAAATTAAAGTTCAGGTACCAAGTATATAATTAAAAAATAATTCAGGTACTATATGAGATAATAACCTTTTAGATTATATTAATTTACACGGCAATCTATCTAGTCCAAAAGTGACATCCTTACATTATTATTATTATTATTTTGATAGGGATCGGAAGTAAAAGCCAACAGAAAACTACATTATCCTTTATTTTTTTTAGAAAGAGAAAAATTTATTCCTTAATTAAAGATTACAACTATGGGAATGACTACGTAAATTTCAAACATCTCCAACTGGAGCAGAGGACAAAAACTACATTATCCTGCATGAAAAAGAAAAGAAAAAGGAAAAAAGGTATTACACATATCCTTTTATCAAATTATCATGAGAGTGGGCATGTTTATAGTATAGCCAAGAGTACACATGAGAATAATCAATCATACTTATTAACTGAAACTATTATCTTCACTGAGCATAATGGCATAAGATGCTTAGTTTGTCTACTCCAAGACTCCAATTTTCCGGCAGTTTACAAAAATTGAAGTTCAGGTACCATAAGAGATGAAATTGAAAATTTTGGGTACTATTTGTGACAAAAATTAAAGTTCAGGTACCAAGTATATAATTAAAAAATAATTCAAGTACTATATGAGATAATAACCTTTTAGATTATATTAATTTACACGGCAATCTATCTAGTCCAAAAGTGACATCCTTACATTATTATTATTATTATTTTGATAGGGATCAGAAGTAAAAGCCAACAGAAAAATACATTATCCTTTTTTTTTGAGAAAGAGAAAAATTTATTCCTTAATTAAATATTACAACCATGGGAATGACTACGTAAATTCCAAACAGCTCCAACTGGAGCAGAGGACAAAAACTATATTATCTTGCATGAAAAAGAAAAGAAAAAGAAAAAAAGGTATTACACATATCCTTTTATCAAATTATCATGAGAGTGGGCATGTTTATAGTATAGCCAAGAGTACACATGAGAATAATCAATCATACTTTATTAACTGAAACTATTATCTTCACTGAGCATAATGGCATAAGATGCTTAGTTTGTCTACTCCAAGACTCCAATTTTCCGGCAGTTTTCAATGGAATCAATAAGAGTTTCCTCCAATGGTCGGTAAGTCCAACCCAATCTCTGCAATTTTTCCGAACTTAGCTTTTCTTCTTCTTCCTCTGTGTGACTAAGCCTGCCAATTGCAATGTAAAAGGTATAAATTACATTGTCTCAATAGTATCAAAATGGAGCACAAACTGAAAATTAATCGCCAATTCATGATGATGAAAATTAGGAGTCTGGTCCTCCAGTGTTAATCTGGTACTTATGTCAAAAACTAGGTTGTACGTTTTAACTTTAGTTTCACCATTCTGATACAAATCCAAAATATTACACAGTAAACGGATAAAGTTCAACACTTGAATTCCAAAACGAATTTGGACATATATAGACCAACTCTATGTAATCAATTAATTAGAACTTACTTGTCGGAATAATTGTAGTTGGGATATGCAATCTTTAAGTATTTCTCCACCACTTCCTCCACCCCAAGTGCATGTGATGTGCATATATATCTTTCTCCAGCCTCAGATTTCTTGTATGCCAGAAGCAGTGCTTCAGCTAAATCACGAACATCCACCACTGTCCAATAATTGTATCCGAACGATCCAAACCCGCCTTCACAGTCACAAACACGTTGCACAATCAAAGAACAAGCTTCATACTAATACAGTAATACATACATTGGATAATGTTCTCTTGCCAGACAGTCTGCAACATAAGTTCATTCCTGTTTGAATGTGTTGTGCAGATTCATAGTCCGACAGTTATTTTGTTGGACTATCTGGCAAGAAGATATAAGTTCAGTCCATATATCTATATTCAAGAATGAAAATTGATAGTACCTTTGAGACCCCTAGGCAGGAGCCAACCAGTGGAAGTCAAGGCGGATTGCAAAACTGGCCCCAAAATGACAGAAGGACAAACAGTAACAACCTCAAGTCCACTTCTTTTTCCAAACTCCAAAGCCTCGCTCTCTGCTTGTGTTTTCGAAAGATAATACCATTTTTTAGTAGTGTTAGTGGTTTTAATATATTCAGGATCAGACCAGCAGCTCTCGTCTTTGACTTGATTTTTGGGCCAATTTGGGTTCTTCACAACAGCAGATAAAGAAGACACAACAACAACTCGCTTGACCTTGGTCTCTAAGCAAGCTTTCAGCACATTAAGCGTTCCCTTCACAGCTGGTTCAAGTATTTCTGCTTCGGGATTTGTTACCGTGGTTGTTGGTACAGGACTGGCAACATGGAACACACCGCTGCATCCCAAAAATGCCGAACACAGAGACTCATAGTCCAGCAAATCTGCCTTGAACAGTTTCAGGTTCTCTGATGCTTTCTCAAGCTTGTTCAAGAAGTCATACTTGCTATCCCCTGCAGCTTGCACCATTTCATATTGTTTGAGAACCTATGCAATTAATTCACCTATATATATATAAACAAGTTACCCTAAAGAACATACATCCTATTAAACACCCGATCGATTAAATTGTCGTCTTTGTGGCATTTCATCGAGCTTCATGTTTAGGAAAATGTGCCCCCAAACAATTTAACATGGAGAATATCTAGAGAATATAGTGATGAGTATTAGAAAGGAAGAATAAGAAGCTTGACCTGGTTCTCTGACGGTTCCATGGACAAGATAGTCCTGGGAGAGAAGAAGCTTCACAACCCAAGAGGCAGTAAATCCTCCAGCTCCAGTTACGCACACTTTTTCTTTCTCACCTGCCATTTATGTGTTTACTTCAATCGCTCCCTAGTCCCTATATATATATATATGGGTGTGTGACTGTGTGCGCGCGCGCATTGTATTAATAATAGTTAAACTATCCAAATTTTAAATGAAATTCAAATTCAAATAATCAACCACACAATTCTTATTATTTTTAGTTAAATTTGACTTAATTGATATATGATTAATAAACTCCTATGATTAACCACTTAAACTTTTAGTGGTCAAAGATTACACACTTAAACTTAGGTGTGCCCCCAACCACACAATTCTTATCCTTTTTTTTTGTCAAAGATTACACACTTAAACTTAGTCAACTATATCCTATGGACCCCATCTTCTTTTTTTCTATCCCTCTCTCTCTCTCTCAATTCTCAGCTCACCTTTCTCTCTCCCCGACCTCTCTCTCTTTCTCTGTCTCACATCTCTCTCCCAGCTCTCCCTCTTTCTCACTGGGAACTATGGCTTCCGGCCACCGGCTAGAGACGCCGCCACCATAATTCAACTCCGATCATAACCCAGCCAACCAACTCACCCTGCAAAACCCCAGACGTCGAGCGCAGTATCGAACAGTCACAGCATCACCGAACTGGTTCGTTGGTTTCTGACCTCAATCAGACATCACCGCCACCAAGAATCGACTCCGGAGCCTCCGATCAACAAAACTCATAAGCCTCTTCGCGATTAGACTCATGAGCCTCTTCGCGATTAGACTCATGTATAAATATGGATTAAAGGCTTTTGCCTTTGAATGGTCTAGGATTTGATCAACGTACCTTTATCTGTACATGTATTGATGATAGCTAAAGTGAGACAAGGAGCTCGAAAAAGCCACCTCTAAATCAAGCTAGCTAGACTGCTAGACAAGTTAAAAGCTACAGAAATAGTAACAAGTCTTTTTCCCAACACAAAAGAGCATGATAGTTGAAATATTATGGTAGCAATCACTGGTGTTTTTTTTTTTTTGGCAAACCCGACAACACGAGGGAAATTTATTAAAGAAATAAAAGATTACAATCCCCCGATGGGTACATAGGCCAGACCCCAGAGAACACAAACAGCAACAATTTATTACAGTAGCAACCACCGGTCTTGTATAGAACACAATCAGCAAAAAAGTATGGTATTATTATGGATTTCACCATATGTAATTGGCATTGCAACAAGTGAAACTTTCCTGTTTCATGTCATTAGATTCGAATGATGAAGCTACGCAAAGCAAGCTCCGAGATCCTTTCAATCCAATAGTCCAGCCTCCCGGTAGCTTTCAACAAAGTCGTTGAGAGTCTCATCCAAAGCCCGGTAACTCCAACCTAGCCTTCGCAGTTTCGCTGAGCTCATCTTTCTGTCTTCGTCTACTTCAACAAAGCTGCCAATAGCCCAATCTACAGACATATTTAATCAAATTACTAAAGAGACCAAACCATAGCAACAGAAAATCCGGTGCATTTTCCTTTTGTCTATCTATGCTAATCAATCAAGTAATATCCTCCGCTCTAATTACAAGCAAGGAAAAACTTACTTCTTAGGATAATTGTAATTAGGATATATACAAGGTCCTAAGCTTCTCCACCAGGTCCCTTGTCTTAAAATTGTGAGACACGCATATGTATCTTCCTTCAGCCTCAGGCTTCTCATATGTCATAAGGAGTGCTTGAGCTAAATCTCGAACACCAACTTCCTTCAGGGGCATGTATTCCAATGATGCATTCCCTTCTCCATGGAGATATTGCTAACCAGTTTAGGATATAGGTTTACCATAAAATGCAAGCTCTATGTGGATCATGAATTGGGGGAACATATACACAGATACTAAGCATCGAAAATTACCGAAGATGAACTTACTAACAACTACTACATATTTGTCTATAAGTAGCATGGAATGCAGTGTTGTTATGTCAAAAGTAAGTACCCTTTAAAAGCTTGATGAGGACCAAGGTACTTGCATTTGCAGTGGACTGCAGAATTGGCCCCAAAATAAATGTAGGACAAACAGTTACCAGGTCAATACCGTTTCTTTTTGCAAACTCCAGGGCCTCAGATTCTGCTTCAGTTTTTGAAAGGCAATACCAGTTCTGGCAAAAGAATGAACTAGACTAGACAGTCAACATATGATTGCAATATCTTGCATTAGCACCAAATGAAACACTTAGTCGGGTGATTAAGGCTCAATTTCTCTTAAGAGAGGTCAAGTGTTCGAACCATGCATGCTGAGGGAGGAAAATTAGTCCATTTTGGATTAAATCTCTGAAGTCGGTTGGTTCACCTTTGATTTGGTGGAACTGCAGCCATGCCGAACCTATGCAGTCAGTTCGGTACAAGTTTAGTTAGGTAATTTTCGGCTCGGTTTGGTCGATTTTCGATTGGTTTTGGTTAATTCGGTAAATCGACCCAACTCTGTCTAATTTGACTTTGGTTAAGACTGAAAAAGAATTGTGTTTTAGGTGAAATTTCCAAACCACCGTAAATTCGAATTAATTTGAATTTAGGGTATAACAGGGGATTCATGAAGCTGCACTATATATCCACACCCCTAAAGGGAATGATATGTTTTTTTTTTATAAGAAAATATTAATTACAAACAAAAGCCACGAGGGCAGTCAAAGTTGAACACCAGCAGAACATTAAGCAGAAGACTATTCTCCCAAAATCTAGAACCCACTATCGAATAACCTAAATTCGCCAGAGCATCTGCCGTGAAATTTGCTTCTCAAAAGACATGAGTAAATAAAATTTCTTCAAAAGAGTTTCTTAGATGGAGAATATTATGAATGACAGTCTTCATTCTCCAAGGGGTGCTGCAAATGTCATTAACGCAATCTATCATTCCCTTTGAGTTTCCAAGGGAATGATCTGTTTACTTAAGTAATTATATATCATATACACAATGTGACAATGTTGAGTGGTGCATCTAATGAGTTGTTCTATTTTATTAGCCAATGTGTTTTATCTTTTATATCTCGTTCATTAGAGTTTAAGATTTACACAACCTTAAACTCATACTTTAGCAATAATGATCACCCTAAATACTTAAAACTGACCACATGTCAAGGAAAATTCATCGAATATATATACCACCATGTATCAACACGTTGAGTTTGGAAAATGGCTTCAAGAAGGTCCAAGTGGAAGGTGACTCCAAAGTTTTGATTAACTGTCGACTGAATGGCTCTTTCTCTACTCTTTGGTGGCTCAAGAAGATTGTGGAAGACATCAAATGGCTCTCATCCTCTTTTGAAGAAATTAATCTCTTTCACTCACATCTCTCAAGAAGCTAACTTCACTGCTGATAGCTTGGCAAATCTCAGTGATACCTTAAGTTCCAGTCAAATTTGAAATCGTTGTCTGCCTCTCCTGGCTCTTAATGCTTTTAATTTTGATACTTTTAGTTCGAGTTGCCTTAGGGGCTTCTCCTTGTAGTTTGTTTTAGTCTTTTCGGTATAAAAAAAAAACACGTTGAGTTTTGATATTTAAAATAATTTTTCGTGTTACTGTTTACGTACTAAGAGCATTTTTAGCAATGCTAGCTATTTTTTAACTAAATTTTAGCTAAAGTAGCTAAAAAACTATTTTGGCTATCCAGTTTAAAAATACGTCTGCACCAATGCTCTCTACTTTAGCTAGTATTGAATTTAAATCATTTTATAAATGAATAAAAAATAGCTTAAGTGTATTTAATAATTACACAAAACAACTAAAAATGAATGTTTTAAATTAACCAAAATAATAGAGATCTTCATCTCGCTCTCTATATTTAGGAGTCATATAGCTAAAAGCTAAAATAGAGAGCCACTTAGGAGGATGGTGCAGTTGCTAAAATAGGTGAAAAGTTAAACATGCTCTCTAAAATAATTAAAGAGCTAAGATAGAGAATCTGATAAAGATGCTCTAAGGAAGTTTATTATACAGAAGGTGTGGGAACATGGTTAAGTCTTTTGTTCTACATGGTATATAGATGCAAGAGAAACACATTTAATTTCTGCGAATCAGCTCTCATAAATGAGCAAGAGAAACACATTTAATTTCTACAAAAGAGAAACACTTGGTTAAGTCAGCTCTCATAATTTCTACAAAACACATTTAATCAGCTCTCATAATTTCTACAGCTCTCATAATATGGTTATGTCATCTCTCATAATTTCTACAAAACACATTAATCAGCTCTCATAATTTCTTGGAATCAGCTCTCATAAATGAGCAAGAGAAAAACATGGTTAAGTCTTTTGTTCTACATGTTTCTCTTGCATCTATTCCCTCTCTTTTGTTCTACATAGCTAGAAATTTTGTGAAGGAGGGTCATACTTACATCGCTATTAGATTAAGTAAAAATAAAAAATAAAAAAAATGAATGGGTGGTCTTACGATACTCTATACTAATCTATAAATTTAGACACCTATTATTCTATGGAAAGAAAATTTATTATCCCCAAAATTTATTTGTATAATGAAAAATATAGAGAGAAAAAACTGTAAATAAGGATGAGATAAACAAATTTGGGAGAGACGGTGAAAGAGAGGGAATAGATGCAAGAGAAACACATTTAATTTCTTGGAATCAGTTCTCATAAATGAGCTAAAAGTAACGTACTCTTCTTTTGTTTTAGAGCCAAAATCTATGTAAATTGCCTAACCCTAATATGCAAAATGATAGTCACGAGCCAAGTACCTTGTGGATATGAAAATGATGTGTTTAGCTACCCAACAGTCAGCTGACTATTCTTGAGTCAGTCACTGAGATTCAAGGAATGCAAACCATATAATATACATTGAGGGCTTCAAATCCTGACTATTCTTGAGTCAGTCATTGACTTTCTCAAAAAAAAAAAAAAGTCAGTCACTGACATTCAAGGAATGCAAACCATATAATATACATTGAGGGCTTCAAATACTGACTATTCTTGAGTCCGTCACTGACATTCAAGGAATGCAAACCATATAATATACATTGAGGGCTTCAAATCTTGACTATTCTTGAGTCGGTCATTGACATTCAAGGAATGCAAACCAGTCATTGACATTCAAGGAATGCAAACCATATAGTATACATTGAGGGCTTCAAATCCTGACTATTCTTGAGTCGGTCATTGACATTCAAGGAATGCAAACCAGTCATTGACATTCAAGGAATGCAAACCATATAATATACATTGAGGGTTTCAAATCCTGACTATTCTTGAGTCCGTCACTGACATTCAAGGAATGCAAACCATATAATATACATTGAGGGCTTCAAATCTGTTCCCAATTTCTTGTCTCATTCCCTGTCTCCCTCTCAATTTTTAACACTTGTCCAATTTGCTCAGCACTTCTTAATCACAGTCAACTCCTACTGTTCACAAACAAAAAATTAGAAAGATCAGTTCACCCCGTTGTTCATCTTCTCATTCACATATTGCAAATTTTCCAGAAAGCTAGATATGAAGGACAACGAAATAAATCCTCGCTCATTTTCCATGGATCCCCAATCATCTCCTGAGTAAATTGGACAGGTGTCAGAAATTGAGTGAGAGACAGAGAAGGAGACAAGAAATTGAGGACAGAAGATCGACTTGAAGTCTACATTGAGAAATTGAAGCAAATCCAATTAAATTAAAAGCAAACTGTTAGTTGGTTGGTAGCAATAGCTGAATATATCGCCATATTTGGACCAATTGAATCAATGCTAAGTTACTTGTCCTTTCTTAATATAACCTAATGACGTAAGGAGGGACGTATATTTGCTTGGAGCTAGCACATTCATGTCGGTTAATTTGGATATATATACAAGGATAACCCTAAATGGTTTAAAAAACTATGAACTATAAACTATGAACTATATATAAAAAACAAGGGTTATATTTCTGGTGTTTTGATTGACCCGTGTTTATATCTAATCTAATTTATGTAATAGGGTCTATTACTTAACCATTCAGTTTTGATACCAATATGGACTTTACTTTTCTGGTGTCAAAGTGGTAGATAACCCGTGTTTTTAAACTCTTGTCAACCCTTGTGTCAATCTCATTTATACTTGTTCAACTCATTTATTAATGGTCTGCCGGATAAGGGTTATCCTTTATCTGGTATATTTAAACTTGTGATATTAGAATAATAGTAGTCATAGTAGGAGCCGTAGTGTCATCTCCATTGTCAAGTAAATATAACCCGGGTTATTCTGGTGTCAAAGTTGCAACTAAGGATAAAAATAAAATAATAAACAAGGTGGTAGTATCTTAGAATATCCAACTAGTTCGGATTGCTATGACTCTTAAAAATGAGTAATGAGTTTGTATTTAAATATATTTTAAAAATTGGACTGCTATGACTCTTACTCGAATTCGCTCTAAAATATATATTTTAGGTCTAATTCTTCAGCTAGTTCCTTCAGAACCAATTTAAATAGGATCTTAGATATAGTAAACAAAGAATAATTTGAATACCAGTCAAATGATAATGTAGATCTTAATAAGTGGAATATACCTGTTGTACAAAGAAAAAATCAGTTTAAACTCATTTATTATTGCGTTTATATTCAAATATACACATATGGACAGCTCACAACATCAAATATATAAAGCCGTAGTTTTGTAAGTATAGATATGCATTAAGTTATGATCAACTAAATCATACTTACTGATATTGTCTCAACTTAACCACTTATTAAGTGTTGGGTTCTATTACAAAAAGTCTCGGTACAATTGGGAGTAAGTCATCCACTTATAAGTTATATTTTATTTTATCACTCTTCTGATGTGAGATCACTACTTTCCAACACGCCTCCTCACGTGCAACATAACTGATTTAGGTCTGCACGTGCAACCAATTAAGAAACCAATTCTCACATCGGAAACTGGGACAAATTTTTATACTGGGATGATTCCAGTTAATTCAACTACCCACTCGGGTCCAAATCACAATGGCGACGTGATTGGAGATGAACTCGCTCTGATACCATGTTATACAGCGACAAACGTGACTCGTGGCCCATTACTGCACCGATATTGTTCCAACTTAACCACCTATTAGGTGTTGAATTTTATCACAAATGACCTCGGTACAATTGGAAGTAAGTCACCCACTTATAAGTTATATTTTATTTTGTCACTCTTCTGATGTAGGATCTCCACACTCCAACATTTTAAGTAGGGTTACGCGCGCTTTGATTTCCCAAAATTTACATTTTGCCATTTTGGTACTGGATGGTCTTCATTAGTTATCCAATGTAATTATATATGTATCCTAATATGTAATATTTAATGAAATGACTTCATTTTGCACAAAAAAAAAAGAAAAAAAAAAAAGAGAAAAGGCCATCAATCAACCACAGTCGACATGTATATGTAAGATGGATACAAAGCTTGTCAACATGAGTGTGAAAGCAAACTCCCTTCAAAGTCCTGTTGCTGCCGCATGCACGTACGTATGTATTTTGTAGAGCAATTCTTAGGTACGGGGGTGCCGTACAGGCCGGACAGCCTTGCACATGGAGGTGGGGCCCACACCTTTTGTGAGATAGGCCAGAGCTAGCGGCGTATACGGGCAGTCGTATGCAAGAATTATTCGTCTAAATTAAGTACCAATAAATACTTGAGCTCATTACTTAAACCACCTATATATAATAGCTGGAAACAAAACCATCTTTTTTTTTTTTTTTTAAAAGATCAATCTTTTTATTTAAAGAAAAAACAGAACAAAAGGAGGGAGGGGGGGACAGCAAGGAAACAAAACCATCTTAATCACTCGATGACATGCAGTATCGATCATATATTGGATGGATGATTCATCTTGTTAATTTAATTTTCAACCAATTTGCCACATCCACACGTTGGACTAGCTAATTAAGAGATCCATCGATCGTCAACTATTGCGGTCTCATGCATGCATGCACATAATTAAGTCGATTGGTGGACTCAAGTTCTCACTTAATTGATCGCCTAATTAATTTTAGTGGAGTGAAATCGACATTTTTTTTTATGTACGATCACACTTTTTCTCGAATTTTATTTTAACATTATTTTCATACCTTAGATTTCTATTTTTCATCCAAATTTCTAACCCTGATCGAGCTTGAAGAGAAACTCTACGGTTGTGGCATGGGTCTTCAGGATTTTAGTGTTATGAATGAACGGAGTTTTGCATTTTAAGAAATGCGTGTCTTAAGTCTTAACTAAATCAAATGCTAGTCGACAAAGCTTAAATTTAGTAAAAGAAAAGTTAAGTTAATTGTCCTCTTCACTCTATTGTCATCTTTATTGCACTTTCGTCATTTTGATTAATTAATTGTCAATCCAATGAAGCTTTTTTGCACACATAATCTTGCTAAAACTCCTCAATAATAGAATTTGCAACCACATGCTTGTGTATTAGTAGAGTTGCGTGATCACATTGTGGACTGATGCAACTCGGTACATAATCCGCAGAACACAGCTAGTTTCATGCTTTAATTTCGTGGTCTTATATATTGATGTCACATCATCGGTTAGCAATCAAAGTTACGAAACTATATATTACGAAAAATTTGAAACAATTAAATTGCAATATGATCCAGGAAATTAAACTAAAACAATAGAATAGTACGTAGAATGTATCCAAATCACTCACAAGTCACTTCCTTCATAAAAATTATTGGGAAGCAATTAAGAGATCGATGGCATTCTCAAAGACTTTTCGATCTTCTTGCTGCCCTTGTCTTTGCTGTTCTCCTCATCTCTTCTGAGGTTCAGCTTATGGTGGTGAGTGATATATTTCTCCCTTTCCTAATTAACTGAATTATTATGTATTAATATGTCTCTAAATTATATTGAGATTTCTTCCCAATTAAGAATCTTCGGATGTTTGTTCATTTAGCTGTAAAATATACATATCTATATAATTATATATATATATATATATATATATTACAATTTTGTCCTTTTTAAAATATAATTTTCCTTTTCTGAGTACACAGGAGGAGGGCATGGAGGACAAGGACACGGTGGCCGTGGAGGGCACGGAGGGCATGGACCTAGTGCTCATGAGACCGAAACCGAGAATTAGAAAACCGCTAAGCTACCTCGCTTGATTTCAGGCAAATTAGGCGAGGTAGCTGCGCGCATGCATGAGTATTAGTAGTATGAAAGAACTTCTGCATGAGTATTAATATTAGTATGAAAGAACTTGTTTGTGGAATAAAGATGTACGTATTGGTTGAGTAGTAGTCCAAAAGGCAAAATCACGCATAAGCAGCTGGTTACTTCTAAAGTTCTAATAAATTAAGGTTTATATTTCTACTCTTAATTTGTAATTGGATGGCCTTGTTATGTACGTACTACTATTAACGTACTTTAATTTTAGCGTGTCAAAACTCTAAAGGCCAAATGTTCAAAAAATTAAAATAAAATGATAATTTTTGGGTTCATCTCTTGAGTGAACTTAAGAATTCACTCTCTTTGTAATTAACGTATTCCACTTTAAATTTTTACAATCCAACCGTTCATGTATTATAATATAATATAGACTACATCTGCAAAAATTTAGTCAAATTGGAGACCTTTTGGAATTTTGGTCACTCATTTATATGAAATAAATAGACGGTTCATCATACTAATAGTAATTGTTGTCAAAACCATCTATTTGTTCCATAAAATTGGATGGTTGAGCAGTCTTTGATTCAATTGATTTTTTGTAGAGATGATCGATCAATAAAAGAAAATTTAAAATATGAATAGTTTGATTATGAAATTATAAGGTGAAAAAATGTTAATCATAATGGGAGATGAATTCTTAGGTTCAAATGACGGTGATTACCAACTGTGAAAATTAAGACTAGACAAGCTTCAAAAGATGCATCAAGATTGAATTGTTAGGACAATGAAAATCATTCACATATTCATCTGATTTCATATCTCAATACAAAATCAAATACAAATTATTTTATATCAACAATGAAAGGAAAAATGACGATTAGCTATAATTAATTATATTGGAGAGTACAAGAACACATGTTATCAAGTTGAAAGTACCAAAAGACAAATGATTTAAGTGTAAATGTTGGAAAGGCTAAGAAAACGAAAAATCATATATAGTGCAAGAAATTTAAGCATATTGTACAGTTTGGGTCACAGATGGTCCAAAATACTGAAATAGATCATATATGATTCAAGGAACTGAGAGCAATAAGGCCAAATTGTTTTGCTAGGTTAATTAAGGCCAAATGTATCTTTTGTCATCTAGCCTTGATCTCCTTCATTTTGATCTTATGGTTTTAACTTCTAAGAATCCATACATGATTAGATTATAGATTACTACGTACACTAGAATTCATACACAGGCGATAAATAAGATCTATAACACCTACCATCTTTTCCTAAGCACACAAGGAAAAACCCACATGCTCACTCGTTCAGCCAACCTGCTAAATTTTGGTTCGAGAAGCTTCGGTGAGGAAGAGGAGCAAAACCAAAGGGGCCACCTTGGTCATAAGGTCGTGGCGCCTTGGGATCATACGTGTTGCTACTGTACGTGCTTGGATCATCTATCTATCATCATGGAGGATTCACCATATATATTGATCATTGTTCTCTAATGAACAATTTTGGGATTCAGAATGACCGTCTTCCATTGACCCTTGTGACATAGAACTGTGACCTCCCTGTTGAGCTATATATGGCTATGTGTTTAGCAGACCAATCAGGACTCCAAAGAGATCGAGAGTGGAGGTGCCGTCACATTCCACTGATCCATTTGCTTGTCATTCTCATCAACAGATAGATCCAGAAAGATAAAAGGACTGAAACGATACACAAGCCACCGTGAAATGTACATTCTAAAATTTATATTCTACTAGTTAAGAATCAACCACAGTGGGATTGACAAATTCTACTAGTTAACCTTTCCTGACAAATCGAATCAATGTTGTTGATGTTTGTACCCGACATATATATAAAAATATATATAAGAGCAAAGTAAGCGTGTGTATATATTACCTATCTTGCAAATCCCATCCGGTGATATCCGCTATTTCTGTCAAAGCAATACTCCAGTTTGTGACCATCTCCATATTGTCCCTGTAACGTTGTTTATGCTTATCAAAGGCCTCGCGAAACTTGCCTGTATGCTGCTAACTTACTTGGGACGCTTCCACATGATAGAAAACTGGGTAAACTAGCTTGCAGTCCTCGATCTCTCTTTGTTGCATTTAACAATATGGGCGATCGAGTTCATCCAAACACCACTTTGAAGAAGCATAGTCTTTGGAAAAAATGACGATGGCAAACCTTGATTCTTCAATGGCGCCTGTCAAAAGTGCTGGTGCGATTGCTTTGCCTTTTCTAAGTTGTTCATCATCCCGAAAGGTATCGAGTCCTCTAGCATCCAAAGCATGCATGTCCTTGCCCCTGAAACTTATGAAGACATCATATAGTTTCAGTTTTGAGGCTGAACTAGTACTGGATGATGATGATGATGAAGCTACAATTTGGGAACAAGCTAGTGGATGATGATGAAGCTACTAGCTAGTAGGGTGTTGCTGGAATCCTCTGCAACTTCCAAACTTGGGGTTGAAGAAGAAGATGAAGATGAAGAAGCTGTTTGGGACTTTGGGTAGCAGTGAGATTGGCCGCTGCTGGAAACTTATATTCCAACGTCCGGTTTGTTGTGTGGAAGCGTAACAAACACGATATTGATATGAGCTAAATGGGTAAACGAGAAAAAAAAACAATCACAAACAAATAACACAATATTTATAGTGGTTCACTCAATCAGTGTGATTGAGCTACGTCTACTTTCGGAGCCGGCAAAATATTCCACTATGATCAAATTGGAGAAATACACAAATAGAGTTTATGAATAAAACTCTATACTACCCCAAACCCAATACACCCAATTCTACGAAGAGGGAAAAACAAAGAGGTAGCACACTTACAAAGAGAACAATAGTGCAGTTGCACCCAAGGACACACCAACAGAAAAACACAGCACACTCACAGTACTCACTCAAAGTGTTTTTCTCTCTTGCATGTTTTCTCTCCGTTCTCTTATCCCCCTCTCTTCATGCAGCATGTATACAAATGTATATATAACCCAAATGCATAGCTTGCTTGCTTTTCCTTTTGCTTTCCACCAGACACGAATCATCACACACATGTATATACAACTCACATATGTGTGTATACCTCACATGCATGGACTAACTTTCATTTGCTTTACTTTCGGCTGCTCCCCACATACAAATATACATATATATGTTTGCCACTTCTGATAGCATTTGGCTACTCCCACATGCAATTATACATATATATGTATAATTGCATGTGGGAGTAGCCATGTATCATAAACCTATTTCTTTTCCTTGTCTTCCTTGTCACCCATTGACTTAAATCAATAAATTCAATTCCAAAGTCAGAACCAAAGCTCTGATACCAGTTTGTTGTGCGGAAGCGTAACAAACACAATATTGATACAAGCTAAATGGGTAAACGAAAAAAAAACAATCACAAACAAAGAACACAATATTTATAGTGGTTCACTCAATCAGTGTGCTTGAGGTACGTCTACTTTCGGAGCCGGCAAAATATTCCACTATGATCAAATTGGAGAAATACAACTAGAGCTTGAGAACAAACTCTACTACCCAAAATCCCCAATACACCCAATTGAGCAACTGAACAAAAATGTTTTTGCTCAGTAGAGAAAACAACACAAGAAGAACAAATGTCTAGCAGCTATCTCTCTTGCTAAACTAAAACAACTCTTGCATGTGTTTTCTCTTCCGTCTCTCCCCCTTCTCATCCTCCATGCAGCACCAAATGAATATATAGCAAGTGCATGCAGCTCACGTCTGCCCACTCTCTTCTCTTTGCATATATCAATTATACATGTGCATGGCCCATTGGTACAATTAATGGGATTAATGGGAGGTAGCAGATAACATTAATTAGCAAAAGATAAACCACTTTCTTTTGCTTTTCTTTTTCTTTTTGACATGGGCTGCACAAATCCAAAACGTGCCCTTATCACCTTCACCTGCTCCTCCACAATGCAAAGTGGAGCTCACATTCCGTAAGTGGAATTAATTGTTAATCAAGTGGAGCCAAATAATCAACAATCTCCACCTTGGCTTCACTTGTTGCGAAATTCTCCAAAGTAGAATATTATAAAACGATTGCCGTTCCGACATCCCCGTAGGGAATTCAAATGCTACGAACACCAATCAAGTTCAAGCAATGCCTGAACTTGCTCAATGGAACTGGCTTAGTCAACATATCAGCAGGGTTGTCTTCAGTTCCAATTTTTCGAAGATGAATATCACCATCCTCCACCATTTGACGAATTTTGTGAAATTTCACCTTGATGTGCTTGGTACGAGCATGAATAACCTGGTCTCTACTAAATGAATAGCACTCTGACTGTCACAGTAGACATCCACATAATCTTGAATTATTCCCAGATCCTCAAGCAAACCACGAAGCCAAACCGCTTCTTTTGCACCTTCTGTTACCGCCATGTATTCAGCCTCTGTAGTCGACAACGCAATTGTAGATTGCAGATTCGACTTCCAACTCACCGGCCCACTAGCAAGAGTAAACACATAAGCTGTTGTAGACCGACACTTATCCAAATCACCTGCGTAATCAGAATCCACATATCCGACAGCACACTGACTCGTCATATCCCGCTGAAAAACCAATCCAACATCCACAGTACCAAGAATATACCGTAGAATCCATTTCACTGCTTGCCAATGACTTTTACCTGGGTTATGCATATATCTGCTCACCACACTTAAAGCTTGTGAAATGTCAGGTCTAGTACACACCATACAATACATCAAGCTACCAACAACACTAGCATAAGGAACTTTAGCCATATAATTGAACTCATCATCTGTGCTAGGAGACATAGTAGATTTAAGCTTGAAATGAGAGGCAAGAGGTGTACTTACAGGTTTAGAGTCATCATTCATGCCAAACCGATGTAGTACTTTCTTCAAATATTGTTTCTGAGACAAACAAATCTTGCCTTTTGATCGATCTCTTTCAATTTCCATGCCTAAAATCTTCTTAGCTTCTCCCAAGTCTTTCATTTCAAAATCACAACTCAATTGCGATTTTAATTTTTCAAACTCCACTTTACTCTTAGATGCTATAAGCATATCATCAACATATAAGAGCAAATATATAAAGTTCCCATCATGTAGCTTGCGAAAATAAACATAAGGATCATAAAGACTCCTACTGTAATTTTGACCAAACATAAATCTATCAAACCGCTTGTACCACTGTCTTGGAGACTGTTTCAAGCCATACAATGATTTATGTAGTTTACAAACCCATTTTTCCTTACCAGCAATTTTAAATCCTTCTGGCTGAGTCATATAGATCTCTTCATTTAATTCACCATGTAAAAATGCAGTTTTGACATCAAGCTGCGCTAACTCAAGATCAAACTGTGCAACCAAAGCTAGCAAAATACGAATAGAAGAATGCTTTACAACTGGAGAAAATACCTCATTGTAGTCGATTCCTTCTTTCTGAGCATAGCCTTTCGTTTACCCATTTAGCTTGTATCAATATTGTGTTTGTTACGCTTCCGCACAACAAACTGGTATCAGAGCTTTGGTTCTGACTTTGGAATTGAATTTATTGATTTAAGTCAATGGTTGACAAGGAAGACAAGGAGAAGAAAAGTTCGAGTTTGGGTTCGTCATCAACTACTCGGCCATCAATCGGTAATGCCAAATTTGAAGTTGAAAAATTTAATGGTACTAACAATTTTGGCATGTGGCAGTGTGAGATGATGGATGTCTTGTGTCAACAAAGAATTGGATATAGCTCTTGATGACAAACCTGAAGATATGGAAGATGCGGAGTGGGCGAAGATTAATAGGTGGGCTTGTGGTTCCATCAGATTGTGTCTTGCCAAAGATCATAAATTCTTTGTCATGAAAGAAACTTCGGCAAAAGACTTGTGGAAGAAATTGGAGGATCAATATATGTTCAAGAGTCCTGAAAATCGGCTTCATCTAAAGAGGCGGCTCTTCCGATTTCAGTTTCGACAAGGTATTTCTATGTCTGAACACATCAGTGATTTCAATAAGATACTTGCAGATTTGACTAATTTAGAAGTAAAAATTAGTGATGAGGATAAAGCTTTATGTTTGCTAAATTCTCTTCCTGACGAGTATGAGCATTTGATCACAACTTTGTTGTATGGAAAAACTGTTGTGAAATTTGATAATGTGTCTAATGCTTTGTTGAATAATGAGTGCCGGAAAAAGGACAAGCAATTTAATGCAGGGCCAAGTGAAGCACTTGTAGTAAGAGGCAGATCTAATGAGAGAAAGCCTGGTGGAAAACGAGGTAAATCTCGCTCCAAGTCAAGAGGAAAATTTTCTGCAAAAGATGAGTGTGCCTTTTGTCGCCAGAAAGGGCATTGGAAGAAAGATTGTCCAAAGCTGAAGACTCGGGACAAGGGTCCTGAAGTGAACGTTGCAAGAGACGATGATGATTTTGGTTTCGCTCTAAACTGTTCATCGGCCTTTGAGGATTTTGAAGCAGAAGAGATTGAATTTGCCTTGGCTAGTTCATCTGAAACTGGCTGTTCTGAGAAGTGGATCATGGACTCAGGATGTTCTCATCATATGTGTCCCAACAGGGAGTGGTTCTCTACTTTCAAGGAATTGAACGGTGGAGTAGTGTTGATGGGAGATAACAGTCCTTGCAGAACACAAGGGATTGGCAAAATTCTTCTCAAGATGCATGATGGAGCAGTCAGGGAGCTAACAAATGTTCGGTATGTTCCTAACTTAAAGAAAAATCTTATTTCTTTGGGTACTTTAGAATTGAAGGGATATACAATTACTTTAAAAAATGGAGTTGCTAAAGTTGTCTCTGGTTCACTTGTGGTGATGAGAGGTGAAAGATTTAGAAACTTGTATTTTATGCAAGGAAGTATAGTGACAGGTGAAACTGCAGTATCTGAGACTATGGAAGATACAGACACCACAAAATTATGGCACATGCGTCTCGGACATGCTGGTGAGAAAGCACTGCAGGGATTAGTGAAGCAAGGCTTGTTGAAAGGTGCAAAGACGGGCAAGTTGGAATTTTGTGAAGACTGTGTTTTGGGAAAGCAGACTAGAGTAAAGTTTGGCACCGCAGTTCATCAGACTAAAGGTACTCTAGATTATGTTCACACCGATGTATGGGGACCTACCAAAACTGCATCTTTGGGAAGTAAACATTATTTTGTCTCTTTTATTGATGACTTTCTAGAAGAGTATGGGTGTACACCATGAAGCACGAAGATGAAGTCCTAGATATATTTGTGAAAAGGAAGAAAATGATTGAGACTCAGACCGGTCGAAAAATTAAAAGGCTCAGGTCAGACAATGGTGGTGAATACAAGTCTGATCCATTCTAGAAGTTATGTCAAGATGAGGGTATTGTGAGACACTTCACAGTTAGAGAGACACCGCAGCAGAATGGGGTGGCAGAGCGCATGAATCAGACTTTGCTGGAGAAAGTTCGGTGTATGTTGTCTAATGCTGGATTAGGCAAAGAGTTTTGGGCTGAGGCAGTTACATATGCGGGCCATCTCATCAACAGGTTGCCTACTGCTGCAAATGAAGGCAAAACGCCTATGGAGGTATGGTCTGGAAAACCTGCTATTGATTATCATTACTTACGTATTTTTGGTTGTCCTGCTTATTTTCATGTCAAGGAAAGCAAGCTTGATCCAAGGGCCAAGAAAGTTGTTTTCTTAGGATTAATTTAATGATGGTGTGAAGGGATACAGGCTATGGTGTCCAGATGTGAGGAAGGTTGTTGTAAGCAGAGACGTGACATTTGATGAGGCTGTTATGGTTAATCAGAATAAGCAGAAAGATTCCCAAGTGCAGACCATAGAGAGTTCGAAGAAGGTGGAGTGCAAGAAAAATATTGATGAAGCTCCAGTTGATCCAGAGAGTCCTACTGTTGATTCAGATGATTCAAATACAGAGGATGTGATTATTGAAGAAGAGGCTCCAACCCAAGAGCCTACACAGCAAGATGGACATATTGCAACAACAAAGGGTAAAAGAAAAGGTCCAAAGCCAACATGGTTAAGTGATATGGTGACTTATGCACTTCCAGTGACTGAAGAAGAAATTCCTTCTACCTATGAAGAAGTTGTCATACATGCAGATAGCGTAGAATGGAGAAAAGCTATGGATGAGGAGATGAAGTCTCTTCACAAGAACAAGACGTGGGAGTTAGTTCAGTTACCACATGGGAAGAGAGCAATTGGTTGCAAATGGGTGTTTGCTAAAAAGGAAGGATCTCGATACAAAGCTAGAATGATAGCAAAAGGTTATGCTCAGAAAGAAGGAATCAACTACAATGAGGTATTTTCTCCAGTTGTAAAGCATTCTTCTATTCGTATTTTGCTAGCTGTGGTTGAACAGTTTGATCTTGAGTTAGCGCAGCTTGATGTCAAAACTGCATTTTTACATGGTGAATTAAATGAAGAGATCTATATGACTCAGCCAGAAGGATTTAAAATTGCTGGTAAGGAAAAATGGGTTTGTAAACTGCATAAATCATTGTATGGCTTGAAACAGTCTCCAAGACAGTGGTACAAGCGGTTTGATAGATTTATGTTTGGTCAGAATTACAGTAGGAGTCTTTATGATCCTTATGTTTATTTTCGCAAGCTACATGATGGGAACTTTATATATTTGGTCTTATATGTTGATGATATGCTTATAGCATCTAAGAGTAAAGTGGAGATTGAAAAATTAAAATCGCAATTGAGTTGTGATTTTGAAATGAAAGACTTGGGAGAAGCTAAGAAGATTTTAGGCATGGAAATTGAAAGAGATCGATCAAAAGGCAAGATTTGTTTGTCTCAGAAACAATATTTGAAGAAAGTACTACATCGGTTTGGCATGAATGATGACTCTAAACCTGTAAGTACACCTCTTGCCTCTCATTTCAAGCTTAAATCTACTATGTCTCCTAGCACAGATGATGAGTTCAATTATATGGCTAAAGTTCCTTATGCTAGTGTTGTTGGTAGCTTGATGTATTGTATGGTGTGTACTAGACCTGACATTTCACAAGCTTTAAGTGTGGTGAGCAGATATATGCATAACCCAGGTAAAAGTCATTGGCAAGCAGTGAAATGGATTCTACGGTATATTCTTGGTACTGTGGATGTTGGATTGGTTTTGCAGCGGGATATGACGAGTCAGTGTGCTGTCGGATATGTGGATTCTGATTACGCAGGTGATTTGGATAAGTGTCGGTCTACAACAGCTTATGTGTTTACTCTTGCTAGTGGGCCGGTGAGTTGGAAGTCGAATCTGCAATCTACAATTGCGTTGTCGACTACAGAGGCTGAATACATGGCTTTACTTAATTCGTAATTCTCCAAAATATAATATCATAAACCTATTGCCGCTCCGACATCCCCGTAGGGAATTCAAATGCTACGAACACCAATCAAGATCAAGCAATGCCTGAATTTGCTCAATGGAACTGGCTTAGTCAACATATCAGCAAGGTTGTCTTCAGTTCCAATTTTCCGAAGATGAATATCACCATCCTCCACCATTTGACGAATCTTGTGAAATTTCACTTTGATGTGCTTAGTACAAGAATGAGTAACCTGGTTCTCTACTAAATGAATAGCACTCTGACTGTCACAGTAGACATCCACATAATCTTGAATTATTCCCAGATCCTCAAGCAAACCACGAAGCCAAACTGCTTCTTTTGCACCTTCTGTTACCGCCATGTATTCAGCCTCTATAGTCGACAACGCAATTGTAGATTGCATATTCGACTTCCAACTCACCAGCCCACTAGCAAGAGTAAACACATAAGCTGTTGTAGACCGACACTTATCCAAATCACCTGCGTAATCAGAATCCACATATCCAACAACACACTAACTCGTCATATCCCGCTGAAAAACCAATCCAACATCCACAGTACCAAGAATATACCGTAGAATCCATTTCACTGCTTGCCAATGACTTTTACCTGGGTTATGCATATATCTGCTCACCACACTTAAAGCCTGTGAAATATCAGGTCTAGTAGACACCATACAATACATCAAGCTACCAACAACACTAGCATAAGGAACTTTAGCCATATAATTGAACTCATCATCTGTGCTAGGAGACATAGTAGATTTAAGCTTGAAATGAGAGGCAAGTGGTGTACTTACAGGTTTAGTGCCATCATTCATGCCAAACCGATGTAGTACCTTCTTCAAATATTGTTTCTGTGACAAACAAATCTTGCCTTTTGATCTATCTCTTTCAATTTCCATGCCTAAACTCTTCTTGGCTTCTCCAAAGTCTTTCATTTCAAGATCACAACTCAATTGCGATTTTAATTTTTCAATCACCACTTTACTCTTAGATGCTATAAGCATATCATCAACATATAAGAGCAAATATATAAAGTTCCCATCATGTAGCTTGCGAAAATAAACACAAGGATCATAAAGACTCCTAGTGTAATTCTGACCAAACATAAATCTATCACACCGCTTGTACCACTGTCTTGGAGACTGTTTCAAGCCATACAAAGATTTATGCAATTTACAAACCCATTTTTCCTTACCAGCAATTTTAAATCCCTCTGGCTGAGTCATATAGATCTCTTCATTTAATTCACCATGTAAAAATGCAGTTTTGACATCAAGCTGCGCTAACTCAAGATCAAACTGTGCAACCAAAGCTAGCAAAATACGAATAGAAGAATGCTTTACAACTAGAGATAATACCTCATTGTAATCGATTCCTTCTTTCTGAGCATAGCCTTTTGCTACCATTCTAGCTTTGTATCGAGATCCTTCCTTTTTAGCAAACACCCATTTGCAACCAATTGCTCTCTTCCCATGTGGTAATGGAACCAACTCCCACGTCTTGTTCTGGTGAAGAGACTTCATCTCCTCATCCATAGCTTTTCTCCATTCTACGCTATCTGCATGTATGACAGCTTCTTCATAGGTAGAAGGAATTTCTTCTTCAGTCACTGGAAGTGCATAAGTCATCATATCACTTAACCATGCTGGCTGTGGAGCTTTTCTTTTACCCTTTGTTGTTGCAATAGGTCCATCTTGATGTGTAGGCTCTTGGGTTAGAGCCTCTTCTTCAATAATCACGTCCTCTGTATTTGAATCATCTGAATCAACAGTAGGACTCTCTGGATCAACTGGAGCTTCATCAATATTTTTCTTGCGCTCCACCTTCTTCGAACCCTCTATGGTCTGCACTTGGAAATCTTTCTTCTTATTCTGATCAACCATAACAGCCTCATCAAATGTCACGTCTCTGCTTACAACAACCTTCCTCACATCTGGACACCATAGCCTGTATCCCTTCACACCATCATTAAATCCCAAGAAAACAGCTTTCTTGGCCCTTGGATCAAGCTTGCTTTCCCTGACATGAAAATAAGCAGGACAACCAAAAATATGTAAGTAATGATAATCAGTAGCAGGTTTTCCAGACCATACCTCCATAGGCGTTTTGCCTTCATTTGCAGCAGCAGGCAACCTGTTGATGAGATGGCCCGCATATGTAACTGCCTCAGCCCAAAACTATGTGCCTAATCCAGCATTAGACAACATACACCAAACTTTCTCCAGCAAATTCCGATTCATGCACTCTGCCACCCCATTTTGCTGCAATGTCTCTCTAACTGTGAAGTGTCTCACTATACCCTCATCTTGACATAACTTCAAGAATGGATCAGACTTGTATTCACCACCATTGTCTGACCTGAGCCTCTTAATTTTTCGACCGGTCTGAGTCTCAATCATTTTCTTCCACTTCACAAATATATCTAGGACTTCATCTTTATGCTTCATGGTGTACACCCATATTCTTCTAGAGAAGTCATCAATAAAAGAGACAAAATAATGTTTACCTCCCAAAGATGCAGTTTTGGTAGGTCCCCATACATCGGTGTGAACATAATCTAAAGTACCTTTAGTCTGATGAACTGCGGTGCCAAACTTCACTCTAGTATGCTTTCCCAAAACACAGTGTTCACAAAATTCCAACTTGCCCGTCTTTGCACCTTTCAACAAGCCTTGCTTTACTAATCCCTGCAGTGCTTTCTCACCAGCATGTCCGAGACGCATGTGCCATAATTTTGTGGTGTCTGCATCTTCCATAGTCTCAGATACTGCAGTTTCACCTGTCACTATACTTCCTTGCATAAAATACAAGTTTCTAAATCTTTCACCTCTCATCACCACAAGTGAACCAGAGACAACTTTAGCAACTCCATTTTTTAAAGTAATTGTATATCCCTTCGATTCTAAAATACCCAAAGAAATAAGATTTTTCTCTAAGTTAGGAACATACCGAACATTTGTTAGCTCCCTGACTGCTCCATCATGCATCTTTAGAAGAATTATGCCAATCCCTTGTGTTCTGCAAGGACTATTATCTCCCATCAACACTACTCCACCGTTCAATTCCTTGAAAGTAGAGAACCATTCCCTGTTGGGACACATATGATGAGAACATCCTGAGTCCATGATCCACGTACTTCTCAGAACAGCCAGTTTCAGATGAACTGGCCAAGGCAAATTCAATCTCATCTGCTTCAAAATCCTCAAAGGCCGATGAACAGTTTAGAGCGAAACCAAAATCATCATCATGTCTCGCAATGTTCACTTCAGGACCTTTGTCCCGAGTCTTCAGCTTTGGACAGTCTTTCTTCCAATGCCCTTTCTGGCGACAAAAGGCACACTCATCTTTTGCAGGAAATTTTCCTCTTGACTTGGAACGAGATTTACCTCGTTTTCCACCAGGCTTCTTCTCATAAGATCTGCCTCTCACTACAAGTGCTTCACTTGGCCCTGCATTAAATTGTTTGTCCTTTTTCCGGCACTCATTATTCAACAAAGCATTAGACACATTATTAAATTTCACAACAGTTTTTCCATACAACAAAGTTGTGATCAAATGCTCATACTCGTCAGGAAGAGAATTTAGCAAACATAAAGCTTTATCCTCATCACTAATTTCCACTTCTAAATTAGTCAAATCTGCAAGTATCCTATTGAAATCACTGATGTGTTCAGACATAGAAATACCTTGTCGAAACTGAAATCGGAAGAGCCGCCTCTTTAGATGAAGCCGATTTTCAGGACTCTTGAATATATACTGATCTTCCAATTTCTTCCACAAGTCTTTTGCCGAAGTTTCTTTCATGACAAAGAATTTCTGATCTTTGGCAAGGCACAATCTGATGGAACCACAAGCCCCTGTTAATCTTCGCCCACTCTGCATCTTCCATATCTTCAGGTTTGTCATCAAGAGCAATATCCAATTCTTGTTGACACAAGACATCCATCATCTCACACTGCCACATGCCAAAATTGTTAGTACCATTAAATTTTTCAACTTCAAATTTGGCATTACCGATTGATGGCCGAGTAGTTGATGACGAACCCGAACTCGAACTTTTCTTCTCCTTGTCTTCCTTGTCACCCATTAACTTAAATCAATAAATTCAATTCCAAAGTCAAAACCAAAGCTCTGATACCAGTTTGTTGTGCGGAAACGTAACAAACACGATATTGATATGAGCTAAACGGGTAAACGAGGAAAAAAAACAATCACAAACAAATAACACAATTTTTATAGTGGTTCACTCAATCAGTGTGATTGAGCTACGTCCATTTTCGGAGCCGGCAAAATATTCCACTATGATCAAATTGGAGAAATACACAAATAGAGTTTATGAATAAAACTCTATACTACCCCAAACCCAATACACCCAATTCTACGAAGAGTGAAAAACAAAGAGGTAGCACACTTACAAAGAGAACAAATACAATAGTGCAGTTGCACCCAAGGACACACCAACAGAAAAACACAGCACACTCACAGTACTCACTCAAAGTGTTTATCTCTCTTGCATGTTTTCTCTCCGTTCTCTTATCCCCCTCTCTTCATGCAGCATGTATACAAATGTATATATAACCCAAATGCATAGCTTGCTTGCTTTTCCTTTTGCTTTCCACCAGACACGAATCATCACACACATGTATATACAACTCACATATGTGTGTATACCTCACATGCATGGACTAACTTTCATTTGCTTTACTTTCGGCTGCTCCCCACATACAAATATACATATATATGTTTGCCACTTCTGATAGCTTTTGGTTACTCCCACATGCAATTATACATATATAATATATATTGATTGAAGCAATTAAACCAAGCACTTCATGTGCTTACCGAAAGCAAGTAATCAATGAGAATCAATGGGCCATGAGAATTAAGTTAAGCCAATTATTCAACACGGTTGTGGCCGCCTTTCCCTCTCCCACAGCAGAAACAACGCATTTCTCTTGTTTCTGATCACCAAATTAGGCTTGCAAATCAAACACGAAAAGAAGTCCCTGCTGTTTCACAATCACAGGCCCTTAAGTCGATGAATTGAAAGAACAAGTCTGGAATTATTATTCTGACACTTTAATTTGCAAAGCATTCCTCAAAAGTAGCACCGCGTGACTTTGTAATTATGCAAACTTATGGAAGAGGAAAAGGAAAAAGAACCTCCAAAGCTATAATGCTTTCAAATTGTCTCTTTAATTAATTGAATAGACGCTCATGCTGTGGAACAATACATGTCTTCAACTCGGTTTTTTTTTTTTTGATAAACTCAGGGCTTGTTATCAACTTATCATGTATTTGAAAGACATTTATTTGATTGGCTTATGCAATATCTCTAGGAATGAGAAGATGCAGGGCTGATCATAGCTCTCCTCATTCAACCCCAGTTCAGTTTTGCCCCAAAGAATCCACAGCACACACATCTCTACCCCAATCATGTCCAAATTCTCCAAAACCCACACCAAAATCATGGTGAAAAAATTCTCAAAACATATGGTTTCAAACTTTCAATATAGAAGATTGGATGAAGTGAGAATAAAAAGAGTCGTTTTTTCTATTAAAAAAATTCATTTTGCTTGCACATTTTTCAGAAATAATATCTGTGTTGTGGGCTAAAATAAAATTAGCTAGCTAGAGAGTAAAGAACATAGAGAGAATTGATGGAGAGAAGAGATGTTTTATCTTCTTGTATTGGTGTGTCTAATGCACAAGAGATAACATGTATTTATAGCAATGCAAAAGAGGAAGTGAGCAATTAACAATTGCTTAGTGCAATTTGGTTGGTGAAGTGGAATGTGGTTGGTGAAGCTTATTACATAAACCTTCCACTCTTCACTATCTTTTACCATATACATATTAACCTCAAATGGACATTCACATAAGTATTTACAACACTCCCCCTTGGATGTCCAAGAACTGACTTTGCTGCATCTGAACTTCTTTGTCTTCGAGCATTAGAACAGAAACTACGATTAGCATTGTGCTAAGTATAGTTAGGTAGAGTCGAAAATAAACAGTCATTCGCTGATGCCAACACACAAAACCTTAAGTCCAGAAAAACCCATTGTAGGACAAAATCTGGAGTTTAGGAGAAAATTGTGTAGCCGAATGATGTATCCCGAAGCACTATGAGATGTAAGTGCACAGAGGAACTAACCACAAGAAATGTGCCTCATCAAAACCTTGCCAGAGTAAACCCAGTGGGATAAACCTCTGGTCGAAGGAAAAAGAGTACACGGTGGTTAGAAGTATACGACTGGATACTCCCCCTGATTTCGGCAATCCTCAGTGAAGGTGAGATCAGTGTCAGTGATATGACAAATAGTTAGACGGTGGCTGAGATGGTGTCTCGTTAAAAACCTTGCCAAGGTAAACCCAGTGGGACAAACCCTTGGTCTAAGGACAAAAAGAGTACACTAGCCAAGCGTCGATCAAATACGAGTATTCGTCGGGATGCTCCCCCTCACATGCACACGAATGGGTGCGGGAATTTCGACTTAGGCAGAAATCGTTACTCTAAGATAGCTCGGATAGCTTCCTGAGACCGATTGCCTTAACATGTTTCTGAAATGAATACTTTGGTAGTGATTTGGTGAATAAGTCAGCATGGTTGCTTTCTGAACCAATGTGCTTCACTTCGATCTTCTGGTGCTCTTGTTGTTGATGCGTAAAGAAGAGTTTCGGCGAGATGTGCTTAGTGGCGTCTCCCTTGATGTAACCATGCTTAGCTTGATCAATAACAGCAGTGTTGTCCTCATAGATGACAATTGGTTTATCAGGATCATGAGATAGCTCACAAGTACTTCGTATATGGCCAATAAATGCTCGAAGCCATACACACTCTCTAGTCGCCTCGTAGAGAGCAAGTAGTTCAGAGTGGTTTGTCGAAGTAGCTACTAGAGTCTGTTTTCGAGACCTCCAAGATATCGCCGTATTCCCAATGGTAAAGACATAACCAGATTGAGAACGTCCCTTATGCGGGTCTGATAAGTAACCAGCATCGGCGTAACCGACAAGGGTTGCGTTATTTCGAGTGCCAAGGGGGGTAGATTCACTCGATGACGCATAGGGATAGAACAAGCCCATATCCGTAGTACCTTTAAGGTAGCGGAAAATGTCTTTGATGCCATTCCAGTGGCGGCGTGTTGGCGCAGTGCTGTGTCGAGCTAAACAATTTACAGCAAACGAGATGTTCGGTCTAGTACATTGGACCAAGTACAATAATGCGCCTATTGCACCCAGATATGAACACTTAGGGTTCAATATCTCTTCATCGTCTTCCTTAGGACGGAATGGGTCCTTATTAATGTCTAGAGTTCGAACGATCATGAGAGTAGGCAATGACTTAGCCTCATGATGACTAAAAATGTCGCAACACCTTCTGGGTGTAGGTCGACTGATGTACTAGGATTCCATCTTTACGGTGCTCGATCTACAGGCCGAGGCAATACCGTGTCTTCCAAAGATCCTTCATCTCGAATTCCTTCTTCAAGAGTTCAGCAGTTTCAATCAACTCTTTCGAGGTTCCTATGAGATTCATATCATCTACATAGACTGCGATAATAGTGTATCCTGAAGTAGATAAACACGCAAAGGGCATAGTTCTTTGTTCACGTATCCCAAGCCGATCAAGTATTCACTTAGACGGTTATACCACATCCGTCCGGATTGCTTTAATCCATATAGTGAACGTCTCAGTTTAATCGAGAACGTGTTCCGTGGTCGGGAACTACTTGATTCAAGCCACTTAAGTCCTTCTGGGACTTTCATGTATATCTCTGTGTCTAGATCCCCATAGAGATAATCTATGACCACATCCATGAGCTGCATATTCAGTTTTTCGGAAACTACTAAACTGATTAAGTAGCGGAACGTTATGACGTCCATTACGAGAGAATAAGTCTCATCGTAATCAATTCCAGGGCGTTGAGAGAAGCCTTGCGCCACTAGGCGAGCTTTATATCGAACAATCTCATTATTCTCATCACGCTTCCTTACGAAAACCCATTTATGACCAATTGGTTTAACATTGGGCGGTGTTGGAGCGACTGGTCCGAACACACTTCGTTTCGCTAAGGAATCCTATTAGACCTGGATTGATTGTTTCCTTTTTAGCCAGTCGTCTCTACATTGAAAATCATCAACGGAGCAAGGTTCAATGTCATCGCTTGTTTTGATTTCGGTAGCTACCACGAATAGAATTATATCATCGATGATAATCTCATTTCGATTTCACATCTCACATAAGCATGCATTATCGAGATTTCTCTATTCTCGGAAGTGAGTTCATATGTTGGAGCGTCCCCCAACGTCGTCTCTTCTGGGACGGACCCATAATCCGGATAATCTCGTGAGATTGATCGGTTGAGATTGCGATATCAAGAGGATTCGTTTGTGCCAAATTTATCCTCTTCTAGGGATAAGAATCCTTTGAACCTAGTGGTACACCTCGCTTCTGGGAGGGACATATGACTGGTTAGCCGTCAAGCCGTACGTTGTCTCTTCTGGGACGACACATCCTACGGGGATGTTACATCCTTTAGGGATGACTTTGCGTCCTACTGGGACGTCTTATCCTTGCAAGCAAGCTTGCAGCAGGTATATATGATCTCGTCACTTTAGCTAGATCAGAGAAGCGTCTGGCATTTTATAGGCTTTACTCTGTAGATCTAGAATTCTTCGCACGTCACTTATCACATTTGTGCGGTTCGGGGATCGAGATGAGACATAGTGGGTACATGCCACGTTAATTCACGTCGTTCCTTATCAACGTTAACGTGCGAATCTCCCCCTAACGACGGGAGGACAGTCTCATCAAAGTGACAATCCGCTAATGCGGTAAAGAGATCGCCTGTCAAGGGCTCTAAAGAGCGTGTAATGGATGAGGATTCATAATCGACATATATGCTCATCTATTATTGAGGACCCATTTGTACGTTGTGACGGCACAATTGGCACGTAAACTGCATACCCAAATACACGTAAGTACGAAACGTCAGGTTCGTACCCAGTCACCAGCTGTAACATGGAATAAGGTTGGGTAGCAATGAGCCTCAATCGGACCAACATGGCTGCATGCAAGATTGCATAGTCCCACGTAGAAATTGGAAGCTTGGTGCGCATTACCAAGGTTCATGCAATCATTTAATGAATGCTTCTACGAGACCATTCTGGGTGTGAACATGGGAAACCAGATGTTCAATGTCAATCCCAAGGGACATGCAATAATCATCGGAAAACTTCGATGTAAACTCTCCGGCATTATCAAGTCTTCTGGACTTTATAGGATAATCCGAGTGGTGAGCCATCTAGGCGAGAGTTTAGCAAAAAAAACAGCGTTTCTTGTGGACATTAAATAAACTTGTGACCATCTTGTCGATGCATCAACCAGTACCATAAAATATTTAAATGGTCCGCAGACTGGTTGGATATGTCCACAAATATCACCTTGGATTCTCACAAGGGAATTTTAAAACTAGTTTGGTGGACTTTACACGAATTGGTTTGAGATTTATCTTTCAAATAGAGCAAGCTTGGCATGGGCTTTTCGGATAAATCACGAAAAACATTCCTCCAAGAGGATGCCCATTCGATGCATTCATAGTTATAAGCATCGTATTACGACCCGGGTGTCCCAGACGGTCATGCCATAGCATATAAGTGCTCTTATCAATCGGCGTCAGGCAATAGATAAGTGCTCTTATCAATCGGCGCCAGGCGATAAATAAGGTTATTTTTCAATCAAATGTATTGTGGTAACATAAAGACCACTTGAAAGACATCTCAATTTCTCCAAGATACGCTTTTGGCCGTATTTATTGGAGGTCATGTGTAAAGGAAATCCACACCATTTTCATGAGCGGTTTCAACATGATATTCGTTTGCTCGAATGTCCTTAAAACTCAGTAAGGTGCGACTGGACCTCGAAGAGTATAAGGCCTCAGATATGGTCATAGGAGTACCATGGGACAACGCGAATTAGGCTTTGCCAAAGCCTTCGATTAGGGTCGACGGGCCCGAAATCGTTGTCACTGAGGTTACTTTAGGCTTGAAGTTGATGAAATACTTTTGATCTCGTAAGATAGTGTAAGTGGTACCACTATCAGCCAGACAATCAACTTCCCCACTAGTCATGCCTAATAGTAGGATAATTTAAAGTTGGTCACAGTGCAAAGGAATTTGCTCAAGATACTTTAAATTATTTCGAGAAACGTTGAAACATGATGCAAAAATAAAACAAAACCATAATCCATTTCAGCGACAAAGTCAACTGCTTCAAGAGTTACCTCTGGAGTAATTTTGACCATATTAGCTTATGCACAACAAGTTTGTTGTGAATGATCTGTACCACCACAATGATATCAGAGATTGAGCTTAGGAGCATTGTCTCTTGCTTCGGGACGACTGGCCCTGTTATTGTTCCTTTCTCGAGGCTGTTTCGGTTGCCATGGGGCCAAAAGTCATTTGTTTGGACAAGAGCCCAAAATTCACTTGGCAGGTGAGCACAAGGCTCACGGAGATTCCGAGGTTGTCGGGACGACTGGCCCTTGTCTCGGTTCTCAGGTCATGGACTAAGTCCACGAGCAACATTAGCCTCTGACAATGAAATTGTCAATGCACCAGTAAGGAGAGAGTTGAGGTTCCTCATCAAAATGAGGCAATTTTTCTCGTCCAACATTAACTGGGTTATGAGCTCGGAAAAATTAATGAACTTGGATTAACCGTACTACTTCTGGAGTAGGTTATCCGAGCTAGGAACAAAGGTGGTGTACGTCTTCTTCAATAGGTCAACTATTCGTCATAGTACTAGAGAAGAGTACGGATCATGCAGACTTTTGCATTATATTTCAATAATGGTTTTGAAGTCCTAGAAGCAAAGGTTAATACAATCATGGCTAGCTTCTGGTAGCCAGATGATTTTCTGATGGTCAAAACGGTCTTTGAGGGAGTCTCATAACTCCTGAGGTGATGGTCACAGACTGATATTTCATGGAGTCCAACATGTGGCCGAGGAACAAGAATCTTCCAATTGTCCTCCTCTTGGAAGTCAAGTTTGGTCAACATTTGTTTCTTCGACGGGAGAAACTAGATTAATTAGTCATATAAATCGACTGGTTAATATGTTGATGTTGTTGACAAGTGAACATGAGTTCAATTTCGAAAATCTTCTGGTTCGAAACATTTAATCATGGTTTTGTGAGAATTAAAATTCTCATGGATTTATATCGAAATCGACTGGTCGATATGGATGAAATCTTCTGGTCATCATTTGGCAAACACATATGTATAATTTCTACCACAGAATTGCAAGAAATTGAACAATTCTAAAATGAAAAGTTATTTACTCAACCCTTTCGGTAGCTCCAATTAAATACGACCAGGTAAGGTAGGGTGAGGTTTTTTGGTGGAGCGAGGCTCTCTTAAGTACCGAACCGCCGAACCTTGCCTAGACATCGCATCTAACTGGGTGAGCCTAGTCGTGGAAGATTCATAACCTTTCGTGTCTTAATGTGGAGATATATGTGCCATGTGTACCATTTTACATGCTTTTATATTTTGGTTTAGTGATCAAATAATCAACAAAATAATAAAGCAAAGGTAAACCAAATTATAATTCTCTCTTAATCTCATGTTAATTTAGGGTTCATGCTCAATAGTTATGGTTCACTATTTGCCAAGGATTCAAATAGTAAAAAGAAATATAACTTACTTGAGTAATGCACCTAAAATAATTTAGGGTTCCACGAGTCAAGAGAAAAAAACTTCGACGAATTTAATTTGGTTTGTTCCTTCGAATTTGATGAAGATGTTCAAGAGAAAACTTCAACGAATTTTGGGATTGATTCTTCAAATTTGGTGAAGATTTCCTCCTTGTTCTTGAAGATGTTCTTCGTTCTTGAAGATGTTCTTCGTTCTTGAAGATGTTCTTCGTTCTTCCTCCTTGTTCTTCAATCTTTGAGCAAACGTGCTTGATAACGTGTTGTGGGCTAAAATAAAATTAGCTAGCTAGAGAGTAAAGAACATAGAGAGAATTGATGGAGAGAATAGATGTTTTATCTTCTTGTATTGGTGTGTCTAATGCACAAGAGATAACATGTATTTATAGCAATGCAAAAGAGGAAGTGAGCAATTAACAATTGCTTAGTGCAATTAACAATTGCTTAGTGCAATTTGGTTGGTGAAGTGGAATGTGGTTGGTGAAGCTTATTACATAAACCTTCCACTCTTCACTATCTTTTACCATATACATATTAACCTCAAATGGACATTCACATAAGTATTTACAACAATCTGCAAATTATTCACCTGAATGATGTGATTTTTAAAGGTGTAAAAAACTTTTGGTGAGTAATCGTGACCAGAGCGAGCGGATACGATACAATTAAGATGTACCTTATAACATATTTGTATGATCTGTATGGGGATCACCTCTATATAATTCTCCTCCAAGTGTCATCATATCATGCTGTTTCAACTTACAAGTGTCATCATTGATCAATGTATCTCTGCGTTTTTTACTGCCGGGCCACAACCCACAAGCAGGGCTTCTGAAGGGTAGGTAAGTACAAACTCTTTGATTGAACAGCTATAATCAATAACTTCATATCACGCACAAGACATTAAAGCAAACTGTAGTCGCTAACAGTTGGTGATAGATCATATATGATTCAAGCAACCAAGAGCGAAAACCATATTGTTTTGCTAGGTAAAACCATTTTGATCTTGTGCTTCAAGTGTCCATATACAATTATAGATCATACATTACTACTCTATATCACAATACACTAGAAATTCATATACAAGCGATAACATAAATCTACCCTTGTCTATATATAGAACTGCAAGAAGCAATTAAGATAGTAAAGCGGCAAGAGGTAACACATAGCAAAAGATACCTACAACCTTGTCCTAGGGAAAGGCAACACCAACATGCTCATTCGTTCAGCCACCCTGCTGAATTCTGGTTTGAGAAGCTTCGGTGAGAAGCAGGAGCAAAACCAAAGGGGCCACCTTGGTCACCAGGTGGTGGTGCCCTGGGATGATACATGTTGCTACAGTACATGCGTGGATCATATCCTAAAGCAGGTTGGGATCCTAAGGCACTCGTCCTTGTGTGGTTCAATTCATCCAACCGAGGTGCATATCGCTGCATGGCTGACGTGTTCATTCCGTAAGATGAGCCAACTGCCGAACCTAGATGAGCTTGGCCATAAGTGGACGAAAACGATCCAACCTGGCCACATACCGAATCCTGACCCGCTAGATAATTACTTCTATAAGGATCAGAATCTTGCTGCCCATAATGGCAAAACTGTGCACGTATGTCACTCTCTCTCCTAAATGCGTGTTCCATCTCCATGGAATATGGTCTATAACCAAAGGTATCTGACCTCTCTCTCATGTACCCCATGACAGGTTCCTCCAAGTTTGTATCCCTATAACTAGAGCGAGGACTGGCACCACTGGACCATCTACGAGTGACACTCGAATAAGGCTCATCACTGCTCATGACAAACCTTCTGCCTGTGTCATCAGGAATGCTGGCCGCAGTCCTGCCATAAGCAGTTCCAAACTGCATACTTGAACCAGAATTGCTGGGCTCAGAATGCTGATTTCCTTTTCCCTCACGCTCAATTGATGGAGACCTTTCCTTGTGAATCTCACTACCAGAACCGTTTCCGCCATCGCGTTTGCTGTCTGGCGACTCAACCAATCCTCTCCTATGATCTTTTCTGCCACCACACTGTAGCCTCGCAGAAGTCTCATTAACCTGGTTCTTCCGGCGGGCAGAACTCGCACGGTAACCTCTCTCATCATTGCCCTCGGAAGATCTCTCTTTAGGCTCCTCACTTGCAACTGCCCCACCGACAAAATCTTTTGAACTACCAGTCTCTGCGGGATTATCATCTATCATCATGGGAGTTACACCATATTGATCATTATTCTCTACTGAATTATCTAGGGATTCAGAATGACCGTCTTCCATCGACTTTGGTGACATATTAATGTGACCATGCTTTTGAGCTATAGCCTTGTGTAAAGCAGAATAAGGAGGACGACTCCAAAGATAGAGTGGAGGTGCTGTCACATTCCACTGATCCATTTGCTTGTCATTCTCATCAACAGATCCAGGAAGATAAAAGGACTGAAAGGAGACACAAGCAACTGTGAAACATACATTCTAAAATTAAATTCAACCAGTTAAGAATCAACCACAGTGGACTGAAAACTACATCTCAGTTTACCTTCCCTGACAGAAACCGTTCATCCTCCCATATCAGATCATAAGCTGATAACCTGATGAAAGGCACAAATGTAAGAAAAATACAGGAATCTAAACCTTATTTAAAGAAAGCAGCCAGCATACATGCACATGAATGTGGGTACGTGTCAGAGAGAGCATCTACCTTTGTGCTTCTGGTGGAACAACAAGAATAAGGAGCTTTGGATTGAACTGAAGAGCCTTGGCAATAAACTGGTTTGCCAAAGAAGCTTTAACTCCAAAAGGAGGGTTCAGCCCCATGATCTGCCCAAGAATCAAAGTTAGGGAATAGTGAAACAATTACCATAAGGCCAAAGGAATCCAAACAACTTGATTCTAAAATAAAAGCAAGCCTCCTACCAATTGTGCACTTGGCGGTAATTCATTTGGTTGAACAGTCATCCAATCTCTCTTCTCAAAACAAAAATCATTCTGCCAAATATAAATTTACATAAAACGTAATGTATCCCAACTTTTTTTATCAATAAGCCTGTAAATTAGAAAATGCACACATACAATGTCCTACTATCCAACATAGAATGTGACATATTAGAACAATCATTAGAGCAAAATTTGACCACAGTAACTTTTTGAAATGAAATGATAATGAACTGAATTAAGAACTAGGAATAAACTCCAAGTGCTGGTTGTCTGAATTTCATTTCCACTATAACTACAAATCTAACAAAATCCAACTCTAAAGTACTGTAGGCATTCATGAACCACACGTGCTAGAATATCTCATACAAGCTGTAACTGATCAATTTAGTTCGAAAATCTTTACACTCGCTGACTATTATTTGAACAGGTCCCCTGACACATTATTTAAGAGCTGTAAGAACAAGCTATCCAATATTAGACCCCCAAAAAACACTACCTTTGATACTGTAATCATAATATAAGCACTGTGGTTCTCAGAAATCTGGGGCTTTCCAAAGTAACAGGCACTATACTGTTTGCTAATACGAAAATGAACAGTGTATGGCCTACTAAGACCAAGAGGTCTGAAGTTTGATAATAATTTAGAGATCAAGATAACTTTTAGGAAAGGAAACGCTGATTTTGTTTTATTTTTTATTTTTGGAGAAGAAAATGAAGCACTAATTTTGAGTTTGCCATAAATGCAGAAGAATTAGATTGGAGAAAACATAGATAGATGTACTAAAACAGCAAGCCTTTCAATAACACTCAATTTCACTCATCAAAATCTATTTCACCATAAAAAAAAAAGTACGGTGAAATATTGCACATAACTGTATCTATAATTCTATATAGTACGGTTAAATCTATATTATATATGAGCTTCAAATCTAACATAAAAAAGACTCCTAAATATATTGCAACACAACTGTTTCTAACTTCCTATCCTTAAGGGTCGGTTCCTCCTATCCCCTGAAACTAGGGACTCGGATATGAGCTCGTATATTGAATTTGTAAATCCATATTTTGTGATTGTCCACTATTTTCATCAAGGTGTATACTGTGTATTCATCATTTTCCATTTTATGCTTTACCTGGAAGTTGTTCCCGTGAACAGATTATTACCTTGATACAATCAACCAGGTTTAACTTACATTTGATAGTAAGTTAGAGGTTTAATGTTAAGCATTGGATACAATCAACCACTTATGACTATAAGGCTTTAACCACTCATTAACCAAGGCTTTAACTAGTCATTTTAACCACGGCTTTAACTACTCAATTAAATCTAGCAGCTCTATACCCAGGAATCCCCAGAGCTTGAAACTGGAGTCTGCAGGAAACTCTAGCAAATAGCTAGGTAGGTTCCTTGCGGGGATTCGAATCCCAGACCACATGGGAACAAAACATTGGCCTCTCTATTCTAACAAACACTCGTTGGTCTAGTAAGCCAAATTGTTTATTGGATACATTTGGTTAAAGCTGCTATTCGAATTTTCATTTGTAAAGAATCATGTTCAAAATATTTATTATGAGAAATATTTCATCAGAAACAATCTCCCTAATATTCAAATATAGGTGGTAGAATATGGAGGTGTTTTATTCACGTTCCTTTTACAGTACTTCTCATGAAAGGCATTCGAATTATTAACAAAAATAATGATAGGATTGTTAGCCTAGCGGCGGATTTCAAAAGGTGGTCTCGCATTTAATCTGGTAGTTCTGGAATTTACGAAAATCCCTAAAGGATGTGATGGGTAATACAAATCATGTAATAGTTACACAGGTATAACGGGCAAGCAGTCTACAATTTTCAAAGAATAATACAGTTTCCTATTCAGAGTTACTATTCGTATCGCCTGTGATCTTAAGACAGTCCCCATTTTCCCTGCAATGCTATTTGGGGTATCAGAAGTTTTACATCAATTGTGTCAAATTTCTAGTTCCCAGGTCCAACTATGTTGAAATATGTAAGTGTTGAGCACTGGAAATCAATGCAACCATGTTTACATATCGTCAATAATAAGATCCATGGGATTGACCAATATAAGCATTTATATCAACAAATATTACCTTTGGTTGAATGATGTCATAATTTTTATAATAGCACTTCTTCCCGGTCTCCTCAAGCTTTTTCTTCATTATGATGCTGAAATCATTAGAGCCACAACAGAAGTCCACTATCTGCTCATTGGAAACCATGAGTAATCAGGCACTCAACATTTTTTTGATGAGGTTTATAACATCAAAAAAAATAATATATGTAGTGTAAGTAAACATCAACGGATGTGTCTAACCTGCAGAGCTGCATACTATGCAGCTTTTTTTTTTTAAATGCAATTGCATTTTTGCAATGCAATTACATTTTTGAAATGCAATTGCCGTTCAAAAAGGTAAAACTAATCATTTGAAAATGCAATTGCATTTTGAAATAGCAATTGCATTTTTGAAATAGCAATTGCATTTTTGAAATGACAATTGCATGTTTTGGAATGACAATTGCATTTTTGAAATGTCTAGTTTCACATTTTTGAACGGCAATTGCATTTCAAAAATGCAATTGCATTTTCAAAAAAAAGCTGCATAGTATGCAGTGATGTATATTAGAATTTTCCAACATAAACAACAAAGACCACCACCAATTAAAAAATAAACGACTACGCTCATGAGCTCATCATCCAATATCAATCTTCCATTCAATATGGAATCAAAAGAATCAGTATCTTCCATTCAATATGGAATCAAAAGAATCAGTATCTCTTTCCACAATACTGCTACACGCTGACATACATCCTATGCATATAATATTTACTTTAGAACAAAATAACCTGCATGACTTCTGCGATAAAAATTCTACAGCACCATCAATTCTCCGAGTCAAATAAAAGATCACAAATCATCGTAGCTTTTTCAATAATATATAAAAATCATGGGAGGAAAAAATCAAAGCAAATTAGGATTCTATTAGAAAAAATAAAATCAAAGCAAATTAGGATTCTAGAAATATATTTCTTTTCTCTAAAAATCAAATTTCATTTATTCCAAAACTAATTATGAAATTCTTTTTTTTTTTTTTTGAGAAGAAAGAAACTTTATTAATTCAAACTTTGAAAGGTACAAAGCTGTGGTCTGTGACAAGAAGTCCACACAGCAGAACCAATACAAAAACTAAAGAATACAAAGAAAACAAACTCAAATAAGTTTAACTTATCGCTGCCTTCTAATTCCACAAAATGAAGACAGCTCTACACCCCTAAAAGCTATCGAAAGAGAAGCCCATAAGTGTACCAGTACGCAATTCTTTCCCACAGTTCCTCCACACCACTCTCATTGTTCCTAAAAAATCCGATTATTTCCTTCCAGCCAAATTACCCAAATCACTGCCAATACTCTGCAAATCAACAGAGCTTTTCCCTTCTCCCTCCTCCAAAACCCCTAAATCTTGCACTTAACAAAGAATAACAACCCTCTAGCGGATCCCCGACCATTTCAGCTTCCCTCCCTCTCTCCCTCTGCACTAAATGAAGTAGATTCCTAACACAGTTTGGTAAAACTTTATTTTTAAAAATATAAAGCTGCAACATATCGATTGCAGCCATTTTTACTGATGTTTTAATCAAGTAGCTAGAATGAATGCCAACTATAGTGTAACCACATTCAGTTGAGCTGGCCGATAATTGAAGAACAGTCAAATGCAGCCTTAAGGTACTCGTTTAGGTTCTTACAAAAAGGACACAATCAAGCAAATAAAGCATTCTTGAATAATTAAATTATGCACAAGAGTACCATTTAAAGTTTTTGCTTAACTCAAAGCAGCATCCAAATGATATTTTATGTTACAAGATAAAAAGTGCACTCATGCCCATGTACTAAAATTATCTCAGAAAAATAAGCAGACATCTTACCGTGTCCCCATTCTGTACGTACCAATGGAGTCTGTCAGCAATCTGCACATTCAGAATTATCTCTTAGCATTCTCCAAAAACTCCATGGAGTTCACCCGCAGTTTGATAAAGGGAACAGTTTTTTTTTTTGGGTGATTTATTTGGAAAGGAATAATAAAATTTCTGCCACTAATTGTCCTCTATCAATAAGAAAACTAATGAGTTCACTAATTAATCACAATTGATTGATCTACCTTTTAATCCATTAGTCACCACCGTAAGTATCATGCGGTTAAGCATGATAGGAATAATAGGATTGGTAATTAATCATCAATAGCAACTACAAATACGGGTATTACCGGTGGTGGACAAAGTTTCCCCACTCTCCTCCCTAGAAGAAAACCGTCAGTTACGGGTCCGTCACTATCAATGACATCCCCAGATTGGGGAGATGTCACTTTCATAGCAGAGGTTTTAGGCTTCTTTTGTGCCATCAGAATCAGCTGATTTTAGAGACATTATTCCTTTTTTTTCTTTTTTCACCCTTCAAATTCAGATTGGGGTGCAGCAGTTTGTTAACTTTAAAGGCATGTTTTAGATTTCTTTAGTGTAGTTTGCATGTGGTTTGTCTTTGTACTATTGTCCAAATGGTGGACCTTCTGTGCAAGACTAGACATGATTTTGCAACTTTTTGACTTTGTTTACCAAAAAAGTCTTCGTTTTTTATCAAAACAACAAATAAAATTCCATATGGTGATCTCATCATGTTATCATGTAAAGTTTGCAATATCAAGATTACCATATAACTGATCCCCATGAACACGACTGGGATAGACGTGTTCATAAAAGCACTTTTCCTCTATAGATAACATTTCATTAGAAAAGACAAGTATAATGTGGATGCCAAAATAATAAGATAACATCAAGGGTATTCAATAGCTAAAGCGCAATCTAAATTTGAAATAGCTGAGACATAAACAGAATTAGATTACTGCTATATACAACATAATAAGATAACATACACAAGGTAATGAAAATTGAAGTTCAATATAAATTTGAAATAACCAAGACCTGAACACAATTAGATTACCTCTTCCAGTTTTTCCACCTTCGTAAAATGGCGACCGAAGGACGTGTACCGCATTCCATGTAAAAAAGGTGCAAGATATACTCTAAGCTTGTTCTGCATCAAAGTACCAATAACATTAATGGGAACAATAAAACAAACTGTTTTATAATAAACCACCAATACAAATGTTGCATGAAGTTAAATGAGGTAACAAAATGAACCAAAAAAATTGAAGGGGGTAGCAAACAGATTGAAAGAGAAATACCCTGCGATAAGTGGCTCAGGTGGAGCACATTATACTATTGGAAGAGAGAGCGAGAGAGAGAGAGAGAGTACAGCTAACCGTGATGATGAATACATGAAACCTTTTAGTGATAGCTCTTCATATGGAATGGGGGACACAGGATGCTCACTAGACATTTCATGTCTCAAGCAAACATGTGAATGTACAAACTTAGCATTTTGCTACTATTTACAAATGGAATATTTGAAAAACTTATATAAATGTATGGTTTTATCTGTAAATAAGTGTCTGTAAGCAGGTATAAACACAGAATAGTCATTCCTTTTCAATATATCAAAATTTTGATCAAACTTGGTCTAACCTTAGGACACTGCATCAAGAAGACAAGAATAGGAGGGTACCCTATTCCTTGAATGCTGTACCCAAGTGAAGTAATTAAATCCGTTTGACACAGCTCCAATTCCATCACGAGCTCAAATTTTATCACAAGACAACTCTTAGTTTCGACTAGAGATTAGCTAGTCTATTTGAACTTTGCTTGTGAGCTCATTCTTCTTGCCTTCTCAATTAAAATGTTCAACACTGAACATTGAACTATTTATCAACATTCTTTTAATCGTTACATAGGTTCCTTATTGTTTACTGCTATATATTCTCCTTTATACACCATTTATAAAAGTATAGTTGAACCACGGTTTAAGTTCACTTGATCCACATACGAGCCAAGTCAAGCCAAGCTCAAGTTCACTTGTCCTAGATACAAGCCTAAAGTAGAGCATAGTTAATCAAAGCATGGCTGGAGCTTCACAAATTTAAATCAAGCCAAGCACTATAATGCTCTGACCACTCAGCTAGTTTACCTAAGTCAAGCATAACCAAAGCATTACCAAGGAACCTAAAAGGAGGCAACAAGCTGAGATACCTAACTCTAATATATTCTACGCATATACCAACAAGTATTAAATCAGGAAATCCTGACATTAATCCAAAGAATAATCTTTGCAAAAAATAACAACTAAACTGAAGATAAGTTTTAGAATAAGAATAAAAGCCACCTTCCACTTAAAAATCTGGTGAAGAATCTCAGGCGCACAAACAGCCTCTGCATCTTCAGTACTGCAGCCTTCCTGAAGTTTCCTTAACGCCGTTCGAACAGCCTAAGTAAACATAGATGACATTAAGAAACACAAGAAAAGAGAAATCATTATTAAATCTTGCTATTTATAATCCAAAATGATAAATGAAATTCAAAATAATATACCTCAATTGAGCCTTCCACCTTTCCCAGTGTAATGTTCCTGTCCACAGCATATCTATTTGAGGATGCATGCGTGGATGGCACTTTGTGCTTTCTTATAACCTCTTCCAATGTTATTGACGAAGCAGCATCTTTCATTAAAGCATATAATCTGAATTACAACAAATGAATCAGAGAACTACTTATATTCATATAACTTATAATAACATTCAAAACTCAAATCATGATTGTCGGCAACAATGGCAAGTCCTTGTAATGTTGTCCAAACATATACATATATATATATATATATAGAGAGAGAGAGAGAGAGACGAGAGGCGTCCACAAAACTATGTCGCACCGTTCAAACGTGGTCCACAGTGCAAACATCCCACCTAGAAGTCTAGAACGGGCCTATATGTGTGTGTGTGTGTGTGTGTGTGTGTCTATATATATATATTTGTATCTTTGTGTGTGTGTGTTAAATTGAGGTGTAATGGTAGATACACATGCATGGATATCTGAGCAATGCCAAAATGCCCCCTGAGATTTACATATATAGTCAATGTCCCCCCAACCTTTTATTTCAAAGGATCTGAAGTAATTCAAAGCTTATGAAGTAAAATTTTATTTCAGAAAACCTATTTCATAAATTTTATTCTTAATGACTCCTCGTATGTTTGGCACATGTTTGCTGTAGAGGCAGAATGGATGATTTATGTAAAGGGAGGGCCATTGTGAACTAATAAAGGGAGGGCCATTGTCAACCAATAAAAGGTTGGGGGACATTGACAATTTATGTAAACCTCGGGGAATTTTGGCATTCAAGCCTATGTTTAAATGAGAACGTAATCATATAAAAATAGAAATAGAATGTAAATAATTTGTAGTCAAATAGACTTACCTCCTTTCTCTAGCAGGATCTAAGGAAGCTGGCGCACTGCTCAATGTTTTTGATGTAGGATCATCTTTTGCAGTCTTCTCAGACTTAAGTTCACCATCAGATGTATCCTGCTTCCCAAACTTCACTGACGCAGATCCCTTCTCGTAGGCAAACAGCCTTTTACCCAATGAGGTCTTCTTGTCCACAGAAGTCTCAACTTCCTTTTTCAATTTATTTTTTACCATCACCTTTCTTGATACATCTAACCCAAAAGGAACTTTTTCATTAGTTCTGCTACCGCCAACTTTTGCAACTGAAGTCATCTTCTGCTTAGATATTGTAGGAGCAGTTCTTCCTCTATACAATCCCTCTGAGGAAAGCTTTCTTTTCTTCGACACAGAACTGTCTCCGACTACAAGGGACTCTGATGTCAGTCTTCTCTTCTTCTCTTCAAAAACAGTCTTCTTTTTCACAACAGTAGTCTTCTTTTCATCAACATCAGGGAATTTAACATGGTCCCTTATTGGAGTTCCAATTTCTTCATCTATTTCGTGTTCTCTAATCAGAAGAGAAATCAAATTTATTTTTAAAAAAAATATGGCAAATAAAACAATGAACTAATGCACTTGATGCAAAATACTACTTACGTGCAATATATTAGTACCCGGTTAGGTAATAGACCTTCCCAAGCTCTTGTTTCTATGCCCTCATCCTCTACCTCGTCCTCCTCATCTTCCCCTGTTTTCTCGAAACGAATCTCCCTGGTACATTTAATTCAAGCATCCACAATTATAGACACAAGATAGGACCATGATCTGATAAGAGCAATTAAGAGTCTAAGAGTACCTTGGCAAGCATTTCTTGTGATAGGATTTAGGACAACGCCTGCACACAGCAAATCGCAACTCAGGATCCTTCTTATTCTCTCCTTGCTTACAAACACAGCACTTATGAATCGGACATGTAAAAGACTCCCCCAAAGAAATTTTTTTCTCGAGTTCTTCGGCAGAAACTCCATTGTCTTGATAAATCAGTTGTGTAACACAACGAGGATGGTAAAATTGACCACAGGTTGCAGAAACACAGGGGAAGACCTAAAAGCAATAGATAAAAATGCTTTAATGCTTTCACTCAGAAGAAAGCAATTGACATTAATGCTTTAATGCTTAAAGATATAGAACGACTGTTCACTAGTTGGTACAAATAACATAAACAAGAATAAAATAAAAAAATAAAATCCCTTTACCAAAGAAACTGATTTTCTTATCAAAACCATATTGAATCAGTGGCTTCTAGGATGTGGTAGATGCTATTTGCATTGAATGATTTGCCTCGAGATTGTACTCATAATTACCGTGCATTATAGGAAATTGAATTTATGGGCATCGGTCAAAGAAAGCTCACAAACATTACAGATGCACTGTTATGACCATGCTACGGGTACCATTGATGCAGAGAAATGCCAGGATTTTCCGAGTAACTGAATGGGATTTGGGATAATGTTTTCTTTTTTTAACTTCCCTTTAGGTAACTGCTTCCAAAGAGTTGGAAAGGGACCACAACTTTCAATTGTGTTGCTATATGTTCAGGGTGTGTTACATTATTATCCTATATGGCTGGAGGTTGGCTGATAATTTGTTTTCTTCCAGTTAATTCAAGAAGAACCGCAAAAATAAATGTGCAGAGAAGTATTACTAAAATGAAAGTACTAAAAATTTTATCAGCACGAGGGGAGTGCAATAAATCAACAACGAAAAATGAGGGGACAGTAAAAGTTATTTCGGACTCAGAATAATGAATGCCCACAATCATAGGCAATATTTTTTTAAAAAGGAACAAAATATAATATAGAAAACCAAAAATAATGCCAACAAGAATCAATGCACGAAAGATGAAGTGAGCACTACAAGCACACTCAATAAAAGATGCAAGTCCTATACATCTTGATGAGCACAACAAAAGAGAGCAAAATGGAAGTCTAGCCAAAGAAGAAAGGGCAGCGAAGATTGAGAAAATAGACCTGACATTAGAAAATGCTTCAAAGCAACTCATTTCTGAATAACATAATGCTACCAAACAAAATAAAAATAAAAAGTGCAACAACCTTCTGGTCCGAAAAAGAACAAGCAAATAACAAAGCCGTACTTCAGGAATGCTTCTTTAAAGTGGGCACAGTAAACAGATATGTAGAAGAATAATTCATACCTCAGCACCTAACGATTTATCAGAGGAGCCTAACTTCCCACAAGCAAAGCACTGATGCTGTTTATATTGACAGTTCTTGCAGAAGAAATTTGGCATCGCCTACAAAGTTCAGAACATAAAATAAAAATAATCAATAATAAGAATACCAAAAAAAAAAAAAACCAACAAGAAAGAAATATGATTTACGATACTGTATATAAAAGAGGAGCATACATTCACTTCCTCCCGAGTAAATCCAAGAGATTCACAAATTGAGTCCCCTCCATCCTCTACAGTGGGATGAAAAGACCTCAGGCATCTCCCTTCACAACTGTATTAGAAAACAAAACATATTTAAACCATATATCTAAATGAAATTCAAATTCTTTACAAAATAACAAGATTATCTTCATTTTCATAGGAAAATTAGCCAATACAGAAGCATACCACAAAAGCTCGCCACCATTATCACAAAAAGCACAAACAGAATCAAACAGGTTTTCATCATCATCATTTGAATCATCTTCAACATCAATCATATAATCTTCCGAATCATCAACTATAAATCCTGGCTTTGTCGTAGCTTGAATGTCCTGAAACATCCAATAAGATCATGTTCAAAACCCTATAACATATAAATACAAAGGAAGCAAAGCAGAAAGTAAACGAGCTAAAGGATAAAAGCATAATAATGAAAAAGGTAAACAGATGAGCAGGAGAATGTGACCTCATCAGATAGTTTCCTCTTTGTGGGCTTCTCTTCAAGAAACTCGACTATAAACTGTTCAAATATAAATTGTCATTTTAAACAAAAAAAAAACATGCAGTGTCTATATTTCATGCAGAAGGCTAATACGATATGGGCTTTGAGGAAGTTGCATACAAATCAATGCCTATGGATCAGATAACAGGAAATTACAACAAAGTGAAATAAAACCAAGATTAAACCAAGTGAAATAAAACCAAGATTAAACCAAGTGAAAGAAAACAAGTAAAGAAAAAGTTTGAAACTTAATGATGTTCACATACTTGAAAACTCCATATGTTAATATAAAGGTCGAAAAATGTATTATTTTTTTGAACTTTGGACATATTTGTAACAAGAACTTTAGGGAGATGATGAAACTGTGTGCTGTGCCAGCTCCAGTTTTGATAGTTTAATTCAGAACGTACTCTGTAGAATACCAATCATGAGCACCCCAAGATAAGACATCTTTCCCAGCAGAATAAACAATGATATACTGGGCGGCTGGGCCACATCTACTACCAGATCCAATTTCGATATTTTGCGACTTTAATAAGAAGTTTCTCACAGCTCAACTCAAGATGCAATCCATACACATTCATTCATAATGAAAAAACTTGCAATGAAACTATGCAATTGACTGCCATAGTCAACAGCATAGGGGCATTTGTAAGAAATCAGGGCAGCCCAATATCACTGATCTTTCCAGTGGTGGTTCTAAGAAATTTGAAGGGCACGACCCACATACTATTCATCTAACTGAAGGCTGGTGTGGTGTCTAGTGTCACTAGATATGTGATTTTGAATTTTATCTCAGACATGCTTTCAGCATTAGGAATTAGAACCAAACAGTAAATTACAATGACAAGAAAACAAGCAGGCAAACCTTGGAATTTGCCAAGGCACGATCCCGTTTAACAGCTTCATTAATCAGATGCGTGTGATCCACCAGATCATTCTGGGAAGGCCTGACCTCATACAAACTGCAAAATTGAGTGCATATGTCAGGCTTTGGGATAAGAAACCTAGCAAAGTAGACAGACGTAAGAGATGTTTAAATTCCGAAGGATACCTGAAAGCTTTAGACAAGTGATCCCACATAGATTTGCCGAATGCTTCAGGATTTCTCTTCACATAACTGAGACATTGCACTGTAATCAAGATAGACCTTATTATCTCCTCATAGCTCTTCCTGGGCTTCTGAAGCACCATCCAACTCTTTACTTTCAAGAGCACTGATATCTCAGGCTTCACATTCGAGAGGTCAAACTTCCATGCAATAACAGGTTTACAAATTTTCTCAAGCCCATTGTCAACATAGCCATGCAGAAATAACTGTACTTTCCTCCCATCCTGTCTCTCACCCTCACTCCATTGAATTGGCAATACATGAAAGGAGATGGGCTCATTCTTGTCATCTACAAAGTGGTAATTTGAAACGGACTGTGGCACAGCCTCAGCCTCGTCATCTGATGATGCCATACCCTTCTTCAATTCACACCTAAAAACAAAATTCAAAGAATGAACTCTGTACTAAAACTAGTATGAGCAGTAGTCCATGAATATCTTCGGATCAAAAATCCATCGGTGTGAATCGGATTAAAGATAACTCCCTCCGAGATTCAGATTTTTTTTTCCTAAACCAAACTGACTAGGGTTTCGATTGAATTCTTGGAACAAAATTAGTATTTGAAAATAGTAAACGAGGCAATGGAATCTTTACCTGATGAGAATCACAGGAAAGCGCTTTGTTTTCCGATCAGTGAAAGCCGATCCCGGCGTTTGGATACTCCGTTCGATGTTGATGTAACCGGGTTTTTAATCCTGTGGAAATTATAAACTAGAAAGTTTTTGTTTGATGTTAACTTGTTATGGATTAGAGGTTGACTCAAAGTATACGACTGTAGAAATAAGAAATCATTGTGTTCTATTGCACGAACAAGTCCACCGCTTCAAGAATTGGGGCAACAAAGTGAAGGGCCCACTCTAGAATCATCCCACCGATTTTTTGGTCGTGCTAAATGTACCCGACAGGAGGCCAAAAAAAAAGTTACCCGCCCAGTTAATTTTTTTTTTTAAATAGATAAATATTTACCCACAAGAAAAGGAAATTTTCTTTTGCTCATGTTCTTTTACAAAGGAAGTCTGGAACAAAACATCTCATTTTCAGGTCAAGATGACAATCTAATCACTTGGCTTCGTGCTAATGTGATGAATAAATGTTATGAAAAATCCTGGTTGGAAAAAGTGTTCACCACTTGTTGGCAGATTTGGAATGCAAGAAATGATTGGATATTCAAACAAATCAAGCATTACCCCATTAAAGTCATTAGTCATCTATGATGCTGCTGTTATATGTAAAGACTACTGGTCAAGTAACGTACTCCACCCCTTTTTAAAAAAACTATTGTCCATTCCAACATCCACTAGACTCCTCCTCAAGCTCCCAAAGCAAAAATTAATTTTGATGGTTCTATCAGAGGCTCTGATAATGCTTCCTTGGGGTTCATTATTAGAGATCACAATGGATCGCCTATTGTTGATGGTACGAAGAACATTGGCACTGTTTCAGTTCTTGTTTCTGAGGCTCTAGCTCTAAAGGAAGAACTCTTGAAAGCAAAAGAAAAAGGTTTCCACAATCTCTCGGTTGAAGGTGACTCAAAATTAATCATTGACTGTGTTAATGGATGGTGCAAGTCCCCATGGAGATTGAGGACAATCATCAAAGACATTACTAATCTCAAGTCCTCATTTGCTGATATCTCATTCTCCCACACTCTTAGAGAAGCCAACTTCACTGCGGATGCTCTAGCAAATCTTGGCCATGATTGTGTAGACTCTAGATTTTGGGATGGTGGTCTTCCTCTTAATGTTCTCCCAGCATTCAACTTTGATTAATTTGGCGCTGGATGGTTTAGAGGTTTTATCTTGTAATACTTTAGTTTTTCTTATAAAACAAAATCTGTAAAAATAAAGAACAACACTTTTAGTATGCATATCTATGTGAATATATTGCCATTTTTTTTAGAAACATATGATACCATTAAAATTAAAAACAAGAACGGCACCGTACATTAATTTCCTATATTTAAACCTAGACATAGCAATGCGGCAGGTTGGGCATGGGGATCGCTATACCATACCAATTTTCAATTTTATTCTTCGCCACATCCCCTTTCCAATTAATCCCCAATAATTTTTATCGGGGATTCCTCATCCTCATCCCCATTAGGGATTAGGCCTCCACACTCGCCCCGATTCCCGATTAAAAAATTAATGGGTCATTTTAAAAAAAAATTTAATTAAAATTAAAATAACTAAAACATGGGTTAGGGTTAAATTTTTGAAAACCTAAAATTGGTCATTCCTAACATATATTAGCTAATAAATAAACTTAAATATACTAAGGTTAAAACAGAAAAATGATATAATAATAAATAAATACATTAATATGAGAGCCCCGCACCAACTTGCATACTTGTCTATTTCTTTTTTATCTTTTATTTCTTCTTTTATTTTATTTATTATTTAATTTCAAAAGTATTATAATAAAACGAGGAGTAAGTAATGCGAATAAAACTAAATAATTAAGAATGTTTTTCTCATGCACAAGCACCGCCTTCCACACACGCAAAACGCAAGCAGGAATGCTAGTAGTAGTAGGCTAGTATTTTATAAAGTGCAAACTATAACAATTTTTTTTATCATGTCAATCACTCAATCTTACATAACAAAAAAAAAGTGTGCACAAAAAATTATATTCTTTAATTTAAAAAATAACTACCATAGGGGTGGGTTTGGGAATGAGGATCACCACACCATCCCCGATTATTAAAAAATGGGGACGGGGATCCCCGATCCAATGGGGACCCGTCCCGATGGAGATTTTTGTCATCACTAAATGAAACCTCATGCTAGACCTTACGAGCACCGGAAGTGATTATTTTTTATTTTCTCAAATTTGAAGAAATACAAATTAAAAAAATTAATGAACAACTGTAGCGATGCAACATTCATCGCTACATAGTTTTCAAATTTTTTTTTTAATTTGAAAAAAAAGTAAAGGATGTTTTTTTTGCTCTTGGGCTCAATGAATTAAACAATGCAAAAGAATTTTGGCAAAACATTGCCCATCAAAATTGGGATTTCGCCTGATTCAATAAGTTTTGCCACATTGAGAAAGAGTTTCTTACTATGTCACATGATTTCCTTGAAAAATGAAACCCTTGAAATTCTCAAGATCAGTTTGAACGGGTGTCCAAAAGTATTTTAGGATCTCGATGAAACCTAACGCGAGTGTCCAAAACTATTGTAGAGTCCTAATGAAACCCCACGCGACACTTTATATGCACCGAAATTGATTCTTTTTTATTTTCTCAAATTAAAAAAATAGAAATAAAAAAATTAAGGAACACATGTTGCGACGAATACATTCGTCACTATAAGGTTTTCAAAATAAATATTTTTTTATATTGAACAAATGTAAATGAATTTTGTTTTTGGGGCTCTTAGGCTCAATGACTTAAAACAATGCAAAAAAAAAACTTTGGCAACACATTGGCCATCAAAATCGGGTTTTCACCTGATTCGGGGAATGTGCCAAACTGAGGAAAACTTTTTTATTATAGCACATGCATTCCTTGAAAAATGAAATATTTGAAATTCTCAAGACCGGTTTACACAAGTGTCCAAAAGTATTTTAGGGGCTCGATCGATGAAACCCAATGCGAGTGTCCAAAAGTATTTAAGAGTCTCAATGAAACCTCACACGAACACTTACGAGCACCGAAATTGATTTTTTTATTTCCTCATATTAAAAAAAATTCAAGAACACCTGTAGCGACGAATGTTTCGATGAACAAATTTAAAACTTCAAGATTTTATATTGAACAAATTTAAATGGATTTTATTTTGGGGGCTTTTGGCCTCAATAAATTAAATAATGCAAAAGAACTTTGACAACACATTGACCATCGAAATCGACTTTTCGCCTGATTCGGTGTATTGTGTCAAATTGAGAAAAAAATCTTTATAGCACATGATTTCCTTGGAACTAAATTATTGTTACTACCATGCACTTTAGAAGTTTAATCACTTCAGTCTCTGAATTTCTAATTTCATCAAAATGATCTCTGCACTCTTAATTCTCATCTAATAAGTCCAATTATGACATGTGTTGACCCATGATAGGTGCATGTAAATGTAAAAAAATGACACTTGTCGACCCATGATAAGCGAGATGTGTCCTAAATGGACCTATTGGATAAGAATTTAGAGTGTAGAGATCATTTTGATGAAATTAGAAGTTCAAGGACTGAAGTGATTAGAACACTAAAGTATAGGGTAGTAACCATAATTTAATTCAAAATGAAATCTTTAAATTCTCAAGACTGGTTTGCACGGGAGTCCAAAAGTATTTTAGGGGCTCGATCGATGAAACCCAACGCGAGTGTCCAAAAGTATTTTAAAGTCTCAATGAAACCACACACGAGACCTTACGAGCACCGAAATTGATTTTTTATTTCCTCAAAGTAAAAAATATTAAAAAAAAATCAGGAACATCTGTAGCGACGAATGTTTCGTCGCTACAAGGTTTTCAAAATAAATTTTTTTTTTATATTGAACAAATTTAAATGAATTTTATTTTGGGGGCTTTTGGGCTCAATGAATTAAATAATGCAAAAGAACTTTGACAACACATTGGCCATCGAAATCGAGTTTTCGCCTGATTCGGTGTATTGTGCCAAATTGAGAAAAAATCTTTATAGCACATGATTTCCTTGGAACTAAATTCTTGTTTCTACCCTGCACTTTAGGAGTTTAATCACTTCAGTTTCTGAATTTCTAATTTCATCAAAATGAACTCTGCATTCTCAATTCTCATCTAATAAGTCCATTTATGACATGTGTTTACCAGTGATAGGTGTAAATGTAATAAAAATGACACTTGTCGACCAATGATATGCGACATGTGTCCTGAATGGACATGTTGGATAAGACTTGAGAGTGCAGAGATCATTTTGATTAAATTAGAAGTTCAGGAACTGAAGTGATTAGACTCTTAAAGTACAGGGTAGTAAGCATTATTTAGTTCAAAATGAAATCTTTAAATTCTCAAGACCGGTTTGCACGGGCGTCCAAAAGTATTTTAGGGGCTCGATTGATGAAACACAACGCGAGTGTCCAAAAGTATTTTAGAGTCTCAATGAAACCTCACGCGAGACGTTTCGAGCACCGAAACTGAATTTTTTATTTCCTCAAATTAAAAAATATTAAAAAAAAAAATTCAGGAACACCTGTAGTGAGGAAACATTCGTCGCTACAAGGTTTTCAAAATAAATATTTTTCATATTGAACAAATTTAAATGGATTTTATCTTGGGGGCTTTTGGGCTCAATGTATTAAATAATGCAAAAGAACTTGGACAACACATTAGCCATCGAAATCGAGTTTTCGCTTGATTCGGTGTATTGTGCCAAATTGAGCAAAAAATCTTTATAGCACATGATTTCCTTGGAACTAAATTTTTGTTACGACCCTTCACAAGCTGCACTTTAGGAGTTTAATCCCTTCGGTCTCTCAATTTCTAATTTCATCAAAATGATCTTTGCACTCTCAATCTCATCTAATAAGTTTATTTATGACATGTGTCTACTCATGATAGGTGTAAATATTAAAAAAATGACACTTGTCGACCCATGATAGGCGACATGTGTCCTAAATGGACATGTTGGATAAGAATTGAGAGAGCAAATATCATTTTGATGAAATTACAAGTTTAGGGACTGAAGTGATTATACCCCTAAAGTATAGGGTAGTAACCATAATTTAATTCAAAATGAAATCTTTAAATTCTCAAGTGCACGGGTGTCCAAAAGTATTTTAGGGGCTCAATCGATGAAACCCAACGCGAGTGTCCAAAAGTATTTTAGAGTCATAATAAAACCTCACACGAGACTTTACGAGCACCGAAATTGATTTTTTTATTTCCTCAAACTAAAAAAAATGGAAAAAAAATTTCAGGTACACCTGTAGCGACGAATGTTGCGTCGCTACAAGGTTTTCAAAATAATTTTTTTATATATTGAACAAATTTAAATGGATTTTATTTTGGGGGCTTTTGGGCTCAATGTATTAAATAATGCAAAATAACTTTGACAACACATTGGCCATCGAAATCGACTTTTCGCTTGATTCGGTGTATTGTGCCAAATTGAGAAAAAAAATCTTTATAGCACATGATTTCCTTGGAACTAAATTCTTGTTATTTCCATGCACTTTAGGAGTTTAATCACTTCAGTCTCTCAATTTCTAATTTCATCAAAATGATCTCTGCACTCTCAATTCTCATCTAATAAGTCCATTTATGACATGTGTTGACCCATGATTGGTGTAAATGTAAAAAAATGACACTTGTCGACCCATGATAGGCGACATGTGTCCTAAATGGATCTGTTGGATAAGAATTTAGAGTGCAGAGATCATTTTGATGAAATTAGAAGTTTAGGGACTGAAGTGATTAGACCATAAAGTATAGGGTAGTAACCATAATTTAATTCAAAATGAAATCTTTAAATTCTCAAGACTAGTTTGCACGGGTGTCCAAAAGTATTTTAGGGGCTTGATCGACAAAACCCAACGCGAGTGTCCAAAAGTATTTCAGAGTCTCAATGAAACCTCACACGAGACCTTACGAGCACCGAAATTGATTTTTTTATTTCCTCAAATTAAAAAAAAATGGAAAAAAAATAAATCAAGAACACCTGTAACGACGAAACATTCGTCGCTACAAGGTTTTCAAAATAAATATTTTTTTTATATTGAACAAATTTAAATGGATTTTATTTTGGGGGCTTTTGGGCTCAATGAATTAAATAATGCAAAAGAACTTTGACAACACATTGGCCATCGAAATCGATTTTTCGCCTGATTCGGTGTATTGTGCCAAATTGAGAAAAAAATCTTTATAGCACATAATTTCCTTGGAACTAAATTCTTGTTACTACCCTGCACTTTAGGAGTTTAATCACTTCAGTTTCTGAATTTCTAATTTCATCAAAATGAACTCTTCATTCTCAATTCTCATATAATAAGTGCATTTATGACATGTGTTGACCAGTGATAGGTGTAAATGTAAAAAAATGACACTTGTCGACCAATGATAGGCGACATGTGTCCTGAATGGACATGTTGGATAAGACTTGAGAGTGCAGAGATAATTTTGATGAAATTAGAAGTTCAGGAACTGAAGTGATTAGACCCCTAAAGTACAGGGTAGTAAGCATAATTTAATTCAAAATGAAATCCTTAAATTCTCAAGACCGGTTTGCACGGGCGTCCAAAAGTATTTTAGGGGCTTGATTGATGAAACACAACGCGAGTGTCCAAAAGTATTTTAGAGTCTCAATGAAACCTCACACGAGACGTTACGAGCACCAAAACTGATTTTTTTATTTCCTCAAATTAAAAAATATTAAAAAAAAATTCAGGAACACCTGTAGCGACGAAACATTCATCGCTACAAGGTTTTTAAAATAAAAGTTTTTTATATTGAACAAATTTAAATGGTTTTATTTTGGGGGCTTTTGGGCTCAATGTATTAAATAATGCAAAAGAACTTTGATAACACATTAGTCATTGAAATCGAGTTTTCGCTTGATTCGGTGTATTGTGCCAAATTAAGAAAAAAATCATGTTGCCCATAAAGAACCAAGAAGAGGAAGCTGAAAGATCATGTTGCCTATAGCGCTATCGATCAACACCGGCAACGAACATCAACGAACTCTCCCATGGTTCGTTCCAAATCCAAAAGCAAAAATGAGGAGAAACCCTAAGCCCGCCCATAACCACCGCTGAAAAACTTTTAAACGATCCCGCCACGGCCACGGCCACGGCTAGAACGAACCATAAAACCGAATCTTTACTAACCAACACCAACCAACATGACGACTTACAATTCGCAGTCAAAACCATGTAACTACCAAAACAACTCATCTATCCAACACCCATTGATAAGATCTGATAGACCGTGTCGAACCACCACTAAAGAGAAAACTCGAGCCCAGCGATCATCATTAGAAACCCTGAGAAAAAATCCACCAAGAAGCCAGATGATCCGAGAACCTAGCTAGAGTTTGGCTTTGTGCCTATATCTACAACTCTAAAAATCGGAAAAACGAATAGATAAGAAACATAATGCCCGGAATATCCAATGGACTCAGATCAAGTCATAGAAGGGTCCTAAATAGCTCAAAAGGAACAAAATGACCAGTCGCATGGACTTCCAAGTTCCAACATAGAAAAAAGGATATATTACTCGGATAATTTTTTTTTTAAACAGTATGAAAAATTCTTATTTATGTCTTGGCAGCCTTGGACTCTACATTTCCTAATTTAAGCTCTTCAGTGCAATTCTATTTCCCTGTACTTTACATTTCAGCTCTTGCACTTCCTTGTACTCTTCTTTCCCTACTTGTTTACAGGCGTGATTCAAGTCAAAACTTGATTGACATGGTTATGGTAAAAAAGAACAGTCTCTCTACAATGTTCCTCTCTTTTCTTTTCAATCTGTGATCCTACTTATGTTTGCAACCATATTTTTATGTATAGACTTTTACTTGAACCTACTTAACAGCTATGCAACCGTCTCTTCCACCCTGCTCCCATCTCCAAAAGAATTGATCTCATTGTCAAGCTGTGAGGAGACTTCAGAAGCAGCGTCGTCGATACTCAAGTTTGAAATTTCACCACCAAGGGAAGAAGAGCTTTCATCCTCACCACTGATTGATGTTGCAGGTGATACATCCGCAGGGGATGGAGATGCTTCCGAGTCATCAACTGGTTGTTGCAGGCTCCAAAACATAATGCTAGCTGTTAGGGTCAGAAGCATCTTCTGGTTCACCTGCCATAAGATCACACATCATATGAACCCAACACTATACCTTACTGACAACTGCTACTACCATTGACAATTGTCACCACTGACCGACTTCTGTGTGTGTTTAAGGAAAAAAAAAGACCTTTGACCATCGCGATACCACATAAATGACTCTTTGCTATTCAAGAAAGTCATAATGCAAGTGAACTGATTTGATTTTTCCCACCAATTGTGTGTATCATTCTCACAAATCATATAGTCATCAAACTAATTAATAGAAAGAGAATGGGAAATGTTACTCCATTAGGCTCCTCAAATTAAGTGAGATGAATGAACAAACAAAACAATGGGATTTGGAAGGTTTTCTTTTTTACCTCCATGATGTCCTCAGGCAACAAGAAAATGGAACAACCAAGCTTTCGCGCAACACTGATTATGTATGTAGCATTCAACTTCTTTTCATCAGCTATCATTGAACAAAAGAAAAGAAGCCCGCTTATTTGATCAGTACTTTCCTCTAAATTGGGTTATTCGTCAATTGTAAATGAAAATGCTGCAAGAAATCTTACCACTTTCACCCTTGGTAACAAGGTTCCAATTGACCACCCTAGGCTCCACAGCACTGAGAAGCTCAAGGAAGAAAATCCCATTCGACAGGCTCTTATCCTGGAGAAATCACAGGTTTCAGAACACCACAAGTTATCATCTATGAATTATGATCTCGACAATAACTCAAATTGCAAAACAGTTTGGTCTATTTGAACCTTAAAGCTCTGCATTTGAGAAGTTCTGCCCGTGCTTTTGATTTTGTTGTTAGCCCACTTTAAAATATCTGCATCTGTCATCTCCTTTCCTCGGGAGTGAGATCTTAGATTCCTCAAAAGTTGAAGCATATTAAACCTCATCAACTGCCATAGAAAAGCTGAAAAACAGATGAAAACAAAATTTTAGCATTTAATCCTCAAGAAACCCAAAAATAACAACACAAATACAACCAACAGTAACTTGGAAACTCCAGTTCACGAAAAGGAACAAAACCATGTTTTAAAGTCAGAAGAACAGATAGAAGAAGAAGAAACTTTAAAGTTGGGTCAGATTCAAAAATAAACTTGTTAATGCAGATTTATGTAATTCATCAATGACTACATCATTGCGATAACAAGTCTTAAAGAAAAATGAAGCTGAACTTGTTAATGAAGTTAATAAAAGATAATTGAAGCCTGTAAGGGAAAAGGCATTAACAGGGTGGTTGACATCATTTAGGCCGAGTAGTGGAGTAGAAAATAAGTTGGTCTAGATGTTAAGCTCGAAATTGAAGGTGATTGTGAAAGTTTATACACAAATTGATAAATATAGAAAATTACCAAGTATGAGCTTCTTATTTCCCTGCACAATATCATGTCCAGCTATATTCACCAGAGATAATTTGAGCTGCTTCCCAATCCTTACAACCTGATTGCAATTCTCTACTTTCCTAAATGGCATCTTAATTGGAGGCCTTGATGCTTGCTTCCAGTTAACTGATCCTGGAGAAACCTTATCAAGCACTTCTAAGAGAATCCATCTGCATCCAAGAAACACGAAAATTAAGCCAATAAAGAGGCAAGTGTATGCAAGTCTTAAAATCAGAAACCAAAATGTCATATTAGTTAAAAGCCATTATTATATGTGTCAAGAAGTGAATTTAATAAAGTAAGAAACTTTGGCAATGTTATATATGCTTCTTGAAAACATGCCATATTTACGACTCTGACTTCATATATAATTAACAACTTGACTGCATAAGTCACCCATTTCTCAAATCCTCGAATACATTCTTTGAATACATAACTCATAAATAACAGCTTCAAATATAGATGGTTGCCATTATTACTGACTCTGACTTAAATGCGGAACACTCACCCATCTCTGACATCCTCAAATACATTATTAACATAAGTCGAAATGCCTAGACTGTTGATCCATAGCCTGTAGCATCTCTCTTCTCGTGATGTTTGAACATCATCGGTCATCATCTCTGCAAAAGATATCTTTTTGCTGTCTGTAGAGAGGCCGTTCCTGTACAAGGTATATCAACAATCTAGTTTTTAAAAAAATTCAAATTTGGTACAAGCACACACAAAAACACAGTTGTTATCTCTGTATTCTTGACAATTAAATGTTCCCTTGTCAGAGAATTTGGTCTCATCAAAGGTCTTGATTGATGACCTAACAAGATCACATGTCCTAAATGATAAAGAGATAATTACTACAGAGACTGGTAAGGTAACTACTAGATGGAAATGATTTTACAAATTCTTTCGACAACATATCATAGGCAGAATCAACAGGTATGCCTAAGCTCACTCTCATACTTCTGTACCTTTGTCCAAATTATGCATGTTTTGGACAACAAAGAAAGCACAGAGTTACCTTCTGAAAATAAAAAGAACTGATAGTTATTGCCCACCTTTCATGGAATATCTGTGCCACAAATGCCAGATTTAAGTTTGAAGAACCCTCAAGAATGTCTTTTGGAGATAAATATCTTTTGCAGTTCATTCTCTCGGCATGATCAAGAACCAATTTTGCCCTTTCGTCGGGTTTGGCATCCAATGTGGCTGGATTGCAGTGTTCTGGAGCAAGAACATTAAGTAAGTAGGCATAAGCCTCTCCATCCTGTGCATAAATTACAAATGATGAAAACCATAATCATTTTATACAGTTATATTTGATAAAATTTTATAAGAAACCAGTAATGATGCAGCGGTATCCAGTAGAGAACTACCGGTCATCATTGGAATGAAGGAGAGAAGTGGAAGGTATAATTTTAAACTGGAAACACTCCCATTAAATTCAGCACTAGTACTTCGCACTCTCTGTTCTCCTGTGTTCTGTATATCTATTAGTTTCAAGTCCCTATATGTTTTCATGCTTTGTCCTAGAATAGGAATGATATCAAGCATTGCACTCAAAATTTCCCATCTTGCACCCTAAATTCAGTTTACATACTCATATAAATAATCCAGTATGATTCATTTATAGATATCCCAATATGACTCATTGATACATATCCAACCACTACGTACTCCCTGGAAGTCATAATAACACTGCTACTTACATGCTCAGATATACAATATGAAAGACGAAAATACCTTCAGATCAGAAGAAAAGTTCGCAACTGCCTTCTTGTAGCCTGCTTTCTGGAGATGGAAATTCATCCATTTCAATAAGACCTTCTCAGGGGGTAAACTCAAAAGCTCTTCAACATCCTGTGAGATACCAGTACATAACAAAAATGTCATTTTCAAAAGGTCTATTGTAAAAATAAAAATAGAGCAACATTTTATGGACTAATAGATATATAAACACAGAAAAGAAATTCTCAAATTCATTACCTTGCTATCATCTACCAATTCCACAAGCTGAGGGGTCTTCTTAAGGTTGAGATCTGCCAACAGTTGGATCTGAAATTGCCATATTAAATTCATGCAAGAACAAAGGGGAAAGTGACAGATGAATTACTACAGCAAGTAGCTGTTTCTCTATTATTACACTAGAGTCAGTGTCAAAAGTTTAGCTGCCTACCTTTATTATTTGAGAAATCAATCCCAATACCAGATGAGGCTGCAAATAAATAATCAAACTATAAATTTTCAAAACTCCAAAAATATTACAACAAACTAATATTAGAATCAAAATAAACTAAACGTACTCTTCCTTCAACCAGGTCTTGTGTGCCAATATTAACCACCGTGCAGCCAATGGCCTTGGCAGAGTTGAGGCAAAGAGTATGGTTTTCATTCCTCTCCCAGGGGTTGAGGACCCTTTTGGTGTTAATTGCTCGTTCATCTATTGTCCCAGGCACAGCAACATTTATAAGCTTACTGCAATTAAGGATTAAACCATTACACGAATATAACAAAATTAAATGAATCCTTTATCTGAGATAACTATGTAGATAATAATCAAGCAAACCCTGTTTAAATACCATAAGAGAACTCCATCTTTTGCAAGATTGAATAGATCATTTGTAGCTGGGTCTAATGGGAGATACTGCTGTAGAAACGGGTCATCACCGAGATAACTGTTTATGTGAGCAACATAAGATGCTTTTTCTGATTCACTGATGGTGTGAAGTAGGGTGGTCGTGGAAGCCTTCAAGAATGACCAAGAGTTCTTTGAACCACCAGATTTTGCTGTAGTTTGACCTTGCAAATTCAAGTATGCCTGTGTATTTGATGCAACTAATTAACATGGTATCTCCTATAAAGCCACACCATGCTTAAATGAAAGAAAATTAAATGCAACATCCCTTACTCCCTGACTCTAGAACAATAAAAACAAAAAATAAATAAAAACATTGTATGTGTGCGCGTGCGAGTGTGTGTCTATTAGAAAGAGAGAGAACACAAAATGACTCACCTTAAGGAAGGATTCAAAGTCAATTTCATCGCTTAAGTTAGAACCCAACCCACTTAAGATGTTCCTAATCTCCTCCTCAGAATACGTTTCTTTAAATGCCTTTGATTTCACCATTAAAGCTGGCAAATCTCCAGCAGTAACTTGGCCATTCTGATTCTTCACTGTAGTAAACTGACCAAAAAAACAGCAGAGGAAAATTGCAATTAAATCAAAACAACAGCTTAGAGGAACGAATCACACAACATCCTCTAATATCATATGATAACAAAAGCCAGATAAAACTCCTACTTTGAACAGGAAATGACCAAGGCACAGAATATACATACTTTGGATTGCAAACTTCGAAGCTCAACCTGCGTGAACTGGCTTTGAAGCCACTGATCAGAAATGAGAACACCCGTATAACTTGCCATCTCCGCCATTTGCCAAGCGGAGAAGAAAACCGACTACCCTCTTGTTTAAGTCCTCCTCAAATTCAACAACTAAAAGAAAAACCCAGAATGAGTACTTTAAGAACAATTACTAGTCAGCACCCAATTCCAGAACCAGAATCACATCAAATCTGCAGAGTGATTGTGCTCCTATTAACTCACCTCCTGTCCTACTCTGTCCCAAATATAGATCATGAAGACCGATGCTAAATTAAGGCATGTACTTGTCTAAAATCAAGATACATAAAAATAAAATGCCATCAATGATATTATACCAACGATATGGACTGTGAATTGCACTACACTGTAGGGAACACAAAATCGAAAAGTTCCTAGAAATGGAAATATATCGATTTTTTTTTATCAAAAAAAAAAGTAAACAAAATCTAGTCCATTTCTTATCTTCAAATATTGGTTCTACAACATGCAATTCAATGCTATACTGGAAGCTGAATCAGAAATGGATGATAAACAGATGAAGCACCAGATACCAATAAAACAGTAAAACACAATACGTGACATACCAAACGGTCATCATGAACAGAAAGAAAACCCAAGAAGACAAGAACTATGAATCGAACCCCAATCAAGAAAACGCAGAAGTGACCAAAACCGAGAAGTCCATACCAGTAATCGAGTAATGTAAAAGAGCAGTAAACAAATACAACCCATGTTTGCGTGCGTTTTCATTCTCAAACACTTAACGGTGAAGCAGAGTTGACAAACGAATCAAAACCCAATAAAGAAAGCGTGAAATCTACGCAAACCCACAAGTTCATACCTCTACAAAATCGACGACGTGCACTAGACGAAGAGGCACAGCAGAGAATGCAGAGAAACGAAGAGATGGGTTTTTAGAGAGAGAAGGAAGGATTTAGAGAGAGAAACGGGATCGAGGTTTCTTCACGGGAGAGCAAAGTGAGACAGAAACGGTGTCTGGTAATAATAATAAGGACCAAAACGAAGACAGCCGAGAGCTAACTGGCTTGTGAAGGACTCCGAATCAATCTACACAGCAGCGTACGCGCGCGTTTATGATAGAGTGTGGTGGACTCGCGCTATCTGTTGTACAACGCGGTGTGTGTGGGTGTCAACTGTTTGGTTTCTTCTGATACCAATTTTGTTTCGTCGTGGATCGCTCTCACTCTAATTTCATTTATTTATCTGTTTCGTTTTCCTAACAAATTTTATGGGGTGTCTTTAATACCAACTAGTCTTTTCAACATGCGCTCACGCTCCTATCAAAGGTCTTCTTTCATTTTTGTTTTGTAAAATAAAAGAGAAAAAAAATTGAAAAGAGACAAAAGAAATGAGATTTTTCCTAGTGCCCCCGTTACCAAAAAAAATTCATATTTTTGGCTTAAATTTTTTTAATGGAAGAGTAAAGTTACAATTTTTTTTAGCGGAGAAATCAATATTAATGACGAAACAAATTGCACATAATGACTCACCTCTCAGGAGTGCGACGTAAAGAGTAAAAGAGTCTTACCTAAGTAATTTCACTTATTCGAGATTATAGTACAAAGATCAAAAGTGGAAATCTTGAAACTGGAAAGCATAAAAGAAAAAGAGACCTTAGGGTCTGGTCCAACGGTGATGTATACTTCAGTAGAAGTAACTGAAGTGTCCAGATTCTTAGAGTGGATTGAAACATTTCACCCTAACACACCATTCTAACACATATATCTTACAAATAAAAGCAACCATACCATTATATACATCTTGTTGAGTGAATTGAAATTGAAACTTGGGTTGAAGTTATATGTTGCCGGAGTCTTATTGAATGAAAATTTTATAATAACACTCAAAATGTTGTTTGACTAGGACTCCAGTCGATCTGGAACGTAAATTGTAGTGGTGGTGTTGACTTGAGATGGCGAGCAAAGTCAAAGCTCCGATATCTAGTTAGGGGGACTCGGGACTCTCGGTTATTGGTTTTCCATTATTTCATAAGTTTCGATACATGGAATTAAGGTATTGTTATGAATTTCGTAAATATTTTTAACGATAAGATTTGTGATGGCGGTTGAGGATTTAGAGAGGAAAGGTGGTAGCTGACTTCCTTGGGGTTTCACTCCCCTAAACCTCTAAAGGGTGAGCTATGCCAATCGTTCGGGTATTTCGATCATAACGACAAACTCGATACGTGTGCATAGCTGTCATAAGTGTATGGGGCGCTCCTGTACATAACCGGTAAGATCAGATATTTGGTTATGTAGAATCGGGCCATCAGGTAATTATATCACACGTTTTACAAAGCATGCATCGGGTTTCAAAGTCGGAAAACCATTTCATCAATTTGTCATTTAGTAAAGTTATACCTGTGTTTGTTTTACATACTAGCGCCATACAAAATATTTTTAATGGTTTCCAAACTTAGCCCGGGTGATGCCCCTACTGAGTAGCGATGACAAAATCTCACCCCTACAATAGTTTGGATGCACGTATTGTGCACCGGAAATGAGACAAAGATGGACGGTGCATGTCAAACACTTGCATGGTGATGAGAGGGTAAGGGTTTCATTTTTATGACAGGACCATAGGGACCGCAACAAGCATAAAAATCACAGTTATCAACAGGCCTTACCTATGTACAGAGTGCTTCTCACATATATATGGGGTGTTTTCATTCCAGATAAAACCTGTGCTGGACCTTTTGAATCAATAAGACAATTAACTAAGGTGAACTTTTTCCGGCTGTGGATCATCAAGAGCTGCCCAGGATGTAAGGCGCCTTTGTTGGCCATTCCTTTTGTCCAAGCTAGCTCATCTTCATGCCAGGAAACATTGCATGATTTGTATCAGAGGGATGTTCGAAGCTCTCCCACAAAGTGTCACCCCCAGATCGCAGAACAAGGTTTATTTCCGTTATCCATTAGTAAACCGGTTGTGCTATTCTTTGCAGCATGCAGCAGATACTGATATGAGTAATGTAACAAGATAAAGAAAGAGCTTCGCCATTCAAAGACAGAGGGACAGAGAAAGATGAAAAAGAAGCAAGAAGATCGAAGATGGTTCATTTTCATTCCTGAAACTAAAAAGTTAAGGGGCTAAGAATAATTAATTTGTACTCACCTTATTGTGAGTTAAATACATTGCCTTGGATGTTTGAACTTGCTACATCAAAAAAGTAGGATGTTCGAGCTTGGCTTATAAACATTAAACACACATGAACAATTACAGGATAATGGCTAAAACCCAACTAAAGCTTCTAATCCAAATATATATATATATATATATATATATATATATATATATATATATAATGTATATGTACATAAATTTGTGAATCCCAAGGTGTATTTTGCAAAAGGTTGTCCCACCAAAAGACATCGAACCTCTATCGACCTTCTGGGATACTAATGGTGACTGCATTGTTGGAAAAAATGATAGATGATGGAGACGAACCAACATCACTAGAATTACTATGTGCTGAAAACGCAGGTTCTTTGAAGGGTGGAAGTGATGTAGTTTCATTGCCCAGCATGAGAATTACAGTAGCCATTGTTGGTCGATCAGCTGGATCTTCTTGAACACACAAAAAAGCTACATGCATGCACCTTAAAGCTTCATGAGGCGGGCATTCCCTCACGGACGCTTCAATCACCTTCATTCCTCTACCTTCTTTCCATAATTTCCAAGCCTAAGGTTAAACCCATATATAAAACCATCAATTTTGCATGACTTTTCACTTAAATATGAAGCTAATAAAGTTAGTCAGTGGCAAAGCTAAGCAATAAGCTTTGGTGCTGCTTACAGATTTTTATTGAAATTATTCACGGTTTCTTATTTAAGGCACAAAAGGAATAAACTAGAATTTCTAATGTCCATTCAAAACTAGCTATAACTACAATTTCACTTACCCATCCCGCAAGAGTTAGTGGATGTTCAAAACGATAGAAAGCAGCATTCTTCTTTCCACTGAGAATCTCTAACAGCAGCACTCCAAAGCTAAATACATCGGATTTCTCAGAAAAATGGCCATAGCGAGCATACTCAGGTGACATGTAGCCGCTGCATATATTAATGGTAGAGAAGTGAGCAACAGTAGTGATTTCATAACTTTCAAATGATTGAAATCATGTGCTATAAACACTTACTATGTCCCAACAACCCTGTTTGTATTTGCTTCAATTTGATTTTTTTCGAAAATCTTTGCCATTCCAAAGTCTGAAATTTTGGGGTTCATTTCTTCATCCAGCAGAACATTACTTGCTTTTAGGTCCCTGTGAATGATTTTCAATCTAGAGTACTTATGAATATAAAGTACTCCTTGAGCAATACCTTCTATAATTCGAAAACGTTTACCCCATTCCAATTTTTTGTTTTCCGATGAATCTGATTGGACAAATCATGAAGAAGTAGCAATCTTAGAAGTGATGAGCAATCTTGGACAAACCATGACTAACAATCATAAATCATCAATGTCACCAAAGAATTAATCTTACAAGTGATGAGCATATACCAAACAAAAATGTATCCAAACTTCGATTGGGCATGTACTCATAGACCAATATCATTTCCTCCTCTTCAATACAGCAACCCAAGAGCCTTACAAGATTGGTATGTTGGAGCTTGGCTATAAGCTTTAACTCATTCACAAATTCTTGATGTCCTTGCCCGGATTTCTTTGACAGTCTTTTCATGGCTACTTCTTGAATTGTAGGCAAAATCCCCTGTGAAAGAAGAGAAATCCGACACAAGAAGAACAACCTCTTTACAAATTATCAGAATTAATGAGGAAACCTACTAAAGTACAAAGGATTTTATCAAATTTATGAAAATAGTGTACTTGCATATGAAGCACACAATTGTCACCTTATAAACAGGGCCAAATCCTCCCTCTCCAAGTTTATTAGCTTCAGAGAAATTGTTTGTAGCAACTAATATACTCCTTAAGCTAAAGAGTGGCAGTTCTGTATCATTTTCTCCTTCTCCAGCAATAGAATTCCTTATGGTCCTATTATGCTCCCTGCTTCAATACACTTGTTAGAGCATTTTTTTTTTTTGGAACTATGGATTACTACCACATGAGAGAGTGTGATGGAGAGACAGAGAGAGAAGTAGCAATACCTTCCTTTTGCCAAAGTTTTCTTCCATAATAAAAATGAAATAAGTAGTGTAAGCAGTCCTGCTAGTACTGATGAGACTATTACTATTACAAGTACGGTAATTCTCTTTTTTGGCAATCCCACATGAGAATCCATTGACAAACCGAAAAGGCAAGACACAGTACCATTACTTTCAGGTCCAAACTCATTGATCATACCAGCAGCATAACGAAGTGTTAAGTACCAACAACTTCTGTAGTGAGAATTGTTACCATCCAGGTTGATCAAGTCTTCCTGGACCTTAAAGCCGGACACCAGGCAAGCATCGCAGTATGAGGAATTAGTGAGGTCTGGCTTACAAGCAGTGTCAAATGACTCAAGTGCAGCGGTCTGGTTAAGCTTGGAGACCCAATCTTGAGAAGATTCAATATGAGCACAACCATTGGGGTTGGTGACATATAGTATAGGGTCAAAACAATAAGACACAACATAGGAAGGGAGGGAAAGAGAGGTGAGGTTGGCCTGGAAGTTTTGGAAGCAAGTAATTGAGGTGGCTATGTTGGGGAGCAGGAAAAGAGAAGTGTCTTTGAGGTGTTGGGCAAGGCCTATTGCAATGAGAGATAGGAGAGTTTGGCAACATGGGATCGTAGTGATGTCGATATCGGGGGTTTTGGGAGGGGCTTGGAAGTTTATGCATGATGAGGATTTGAATGGGACTCGAAGGACATAGCTGAAATCTATGGGGCATGTTGAATTTAGAGATTGGATAGGGAGAACAACAATTAGTGAGAGAAACACAAACAAAACCCCAATTAGTTTCATCACTTAATTTGGGTAGAGGAGAACTACTAGGAAAAAAAAAAACTTGAGCATGACCAAAATCCCATTTCCATAATCTGGTGTCTGCAAACATATCTGAGATTTGCACAGGTCCAATGTCACATCCACAAGTCTACCAGTGGCTAAAAGTCAAAAGTTCAACAATTTAAAATCACTTGTATGGCTTCCGAGGCCTCAAATCATTCTCCAGACAATGTTTTTTGTTCACCTGTGGAATAAACAAGCTAAGTCGTTCAACTATATATACAATATATGATATATTATGATTGATCATTTGACTGGACCATAATATATTATGTCTTTCTGTCTATCTTCCATCTTGACTGGTTCCATCTTCTTTGCTTAAACTCGTTTTTTATTTTCCTGGTCGTTTTTGACTGGTTCGATCTATTTGGTTTATTATTTGATCTCCTATTTGGGCCTCTGGCTTGTGCTTTTTAATGTTCTTCTCAGATTGTTGCCTTGAAGTCAATTTATCGAACAGTTCACCGGCATTCAGACTGAGTTTTGCCTCGTCTTATTACAAGGCTGCTTTACCTAGCCTTGATATGGATCAGATGAAGATTTAACAAAACGTACAAACTCCCAACAAAAGCTAGCAACCTAATTAATCCTAATCATATGTAATCTACGTACTGCAACTAGTACTCTCATGTTAATACCTGTTTTTTTTTTCCTTTATTTATCTGACTTTGAATGTGTTGAGAAAAACAAACATTATTGAACCTCTATCGAGCTTCTGGCAAAGTGTGGTCTTCCTTTTCCGGTGAACTCAGAGAGTTCCTCCCTCGGAGTCTATGGATGCACAAAGTAGTCTACAAACTATATACCAATAACCAAATCACATTGCCTTTGAACGAATACCGTATACAAGCTGGAAATAAATGTAAGTACTAAATCAGTATAATATCCCGATAGAGTCTAAGTTCATCGATATCAACATTTGCAACAATATGATTACCATGTGTTGCAGCTTCCTGTGGCAGTGCTTCAGCTCATTCTTCTTCATATCATCACTCATGAAAAATAAAAAATAAATCTCAAAGGTTCATGTACACATGTGATTGATCAACCAACCAAATTACCAAGTAAAAGAAAATTAGTAAAGCAAACCTTTCGCTCTTCTTCTGCCAACATTAGCTCCAGTTCATGAGTGCCCTTCTTTCCCTCTGTCCTAGTAGTTTCATTCTGAAAGAGAGAGGCTACATCAGCTTCTACTAAATAGAATTGAAAATAGCATGTCAACAAATCAATTTCTGAACACTAGAGATTAGCAAAGGAGAAGTATACAACCAAAATTTAATCTGCAAAGGTAGAGATACTAAATAAAAGCATTTGTAACATTTTTAAGTCTAGGGTGCTCATTTGTAACACCCCAAACCTAGATTACTACTTGATAATAATCCGAATTTAGAGTGGATTGAAACATTTCACCCCAACACACTATTCTAACACATATCTCTTAAGACTTACAAATAAAAGCATTCATACCATTATATACATCTTGTGGAAGTGATGTAGTTTCAAGCTCATCTTCATGCCAGGAAACATTGTATGATTTGTATCAGAGGGATGTTCAAAGCTCTCCCACAAAGTGTCACCCCCAGATCGCAGAACAAGGTTTATTTCCAGTATCCATTAGTAAACTGGTTGTGCTATTCTTTGCAGCAGCAGATACTGATACACTAGAAGATTGACCAGACCATAATTTTACGAGCCTCGTCCAAGACCACAAGATTTCCATCATCGCCGAGTGTGAAAACACCTGGAGAATCAAGTGGGGATTCTCTGTTAGCACTTAGCAATCCATACTATTGCTGTGTTTAGGACTGTGTTGTACCATATACCAAGGAAGTACTTGGTAGAATTTTCATGACTGAAGAAGCCTAATGCAAAGGTTCCAATGGAAGAAGTCAAGGTCTGGTTTGCACTGAGGGATTTCGCTGGTACTAAGTTGTCTTGGCTGGTACAGAATGAAAATAAATGAGATACGAGTAATGTAAAAAGATAAAGAAAGAGCTGCGCCATTCAAAGACAGAGGGACAGAGAAAGATGAAAAAGAAGTAAGAAGAAGATGGTTCATTTTCATTGCCGAAACTAAAAAGTTAAGTGGCTAAGTATAATTAATTTGTACTCACCTTATTGTGAGTTAAATACATATAAAATGAATTAGCAATTTATTACGAGAAAGCTACAAAAGTCATCGGGTGTGTAATAATTTCTAGTATACATACAAAATATGTATATAATGAGAATTTTCACACAAAAATTTCGGTAATAAATTAGCGTCACAATGTGAATAAAATACAACTTTTATCTCCAACACAGCCGAAGCAAACCCAGTGTTACCATCCTCTCAGACGCTAAATATCTGCTACAGGTTACCATACTCACAAACCCCTCAAGTACATATATTCTATACAAATTCGCATAAACAATTTGGTAATAAATTTCAGTCCTGGTAACGCTTCGTAGGATCATACCCAGGAAAAGGAACTGCAATGAGAAAGGTGTAAGAATGTCAAGTCAAACTGTAATTCCTTTTTTTTTTGTAGTGCTTAGCAAACTTTCAGGCATATAGTCACGAATGGCAAGCCTGAAAATTTGGACTCACATCTAAAGTAAATCAAACAGTAGGGGTAGTTTGTAGGCTTTCGAAAAAACCGCTCTCAAACACCCTTCCCCGAACCTCCCCCAAAAAAAAAAAGTTCTATGGTTTACCCAGTAAAAAGCACTTTTTTTCTTCATTACACATTTGGCCAAGGTAACATCAATTTTTTTTTTTTAAGTATCTCAGAAACATACCGTAAGGGACAGCTGGGTCAAATTCTACATCACTACCTGTTCACAAGCATTATTAAATATCAACACAGAGGCACAAATGATGTCAAAATACAAGACATAAGTATTGTCACAAGAAAAGATAGAATGATTCTCTAATTAAAAATATTATAAATATAAGACTGCAGATGTAACAAGATATATGATCTCATCAACAGATAGTTATTGTGTTAAACGTCAGCTCTGAATCATGCAGACACCAGATAAACCAAAATGATATCTTTAAAAACTATAATAACCAAACTATACTACGTCGACTATACATAATGTAAAAAACCGAATCATGCATAGACCAGATAAACCCAAAATGACATATATAAAAACTATAATAACCAAACCATTCTACGTCAGCTACACATAATGTAAAATGCAAAATGACTTGCCTAGTGAAGTAATCTTCAAAAGCCAAATGTTCTCTAAAGAAAAAGAGCCCAAGGAAATTCCCGGATACTATTCCTCGCAAACCTTGAAACCAAAAATCAAAATCTTACCAGAAGAACTGGAGTCATCCTCGAAGTTGCAGAGAGCCGAAGAACGGTCACAAAAATAAGAATCTGTTTGTGGTTACATTGTCAGATAATAACTAAAAAGCAAAGGAAAACCCAAAAATCATTACTATTACCACAAGACTGAACATACCACAAAAAGAGCAAAATTGAATGTTTGATGAAACATGTGAGAATGACTGTTTGGAGAGGTAGGGAAAGAGGAGTGAGAAGGGTGAGAAATACTCGGGCTGCGCAAGGGGTCATTTTACTCTTCCTCCCATTTTTTTTTTGTAGTTTTAACGTTTGACCAAGTTTTTTAATATTCAAAAGACACTTTATTTCTAATATTCTGTTCTCTAAAACTCACGTTGGTAAAATAGAGGGGGACCATATTACCCACATCCGCACGCATCGGAGACTATGGATGGATTATCCAACGATAACAAGAATTGCAAGATTGCAGGGGATGTTTGATTACATTGGAAATATAAGAACCCAAGAAAACTCCAAGATAATATTCTTGCAACAAAAATAAAATAAAAATTACCAGCAGCACTACGGGGACAGTCAGGCTTACAGAAAATGAAACTAAAAATATTCTCTGAACCTGTTTACAAAATACAAAGCAAAAGATAATGAATAAGTGACCATGTCAAAGTCCCAAATATCAGATTTATGACCAAATGACAAGAAAGCAAAAATGAATGTTGAATGCTGAATGTTGAATGCTAATGAAACATAAGGAGCTGCAATGTGAAATGACTTGTGGAAACAAAACACGAGCCCAAGAGAAATCCCATCAAAAAATAGCATACTTGATTAAGGGTATCAGAAATGCATCACGCACAGACCAAAATGACTTCGCTTGAAAAGTGATCCCCAAATGCCAAATTGATCCAAAAGTTTGGGCCAGTTTTTCCACTAAATACATATATGAATTCAACACTTTTTTTCCCCCTTCGGAACACAGTGATCGAGCAAATCCAAGATAACTTTACTAGCAAACTCTGAAAATAAAAACATACCCTGATGGGGACAAGCACGAATATTTGGTTCTTCCGCCTTGGCACCTGTTTCACAGTTGCATCATTAAATACAAAATAATAACAATACTAATAATTATAATAACACTAATGATAACAGTAATAATAATATAAAACTATAAAAAAAACTAAAAAAGTAAAAGGTAATAAGACTATGAATACCAAATAAATCAATAATGAATCTCTGATTAAAACTATTATATATATAAGACTGTGAAACAACAGATACTCCATATTAACTGTACGCTATGCATCATGTGTAGACCAGACAGACCCAAACAAAAAAACAATTCTATTTCCTTCATAAAAGACACAGCACAAGCAAATTCCAGGTAACCGAAAAAACAAAAATCATACCAAAATGACTTGGCTAGAAAAGTTATCTCTATCAGCCAAATTGATCCAAAAAGTTTGGCCTAGTATTCCACTAATTACATAATATGAAATCAACAAGTTTTCCACTTCGAAACACAGAGTGCCCAACCAAATCCAAGACTTGAAAACTCTGAAAGAGAAAAAAAAAATACCCTGGTGGGGAGGAGAGGTGGCAATCTTTTGTACCTCCGCCTTGGTGCCTGCTTCAAAATTAAATTGTTAATTACAAGATAATTATAATAATAATAATAATAACAATAAATATAATGTAAACTGTAAAAAGTTAAAGAAAAATAGACGGATGAATGGACGATGAGGTCAAAACCCAAGAAAGCCAGTCAGTGAACATGACATTGAATAATAACAAATATATCACTAGAGTCATAAGAAGACAAAACTGGTTCTTGGGGATAATATAAACAGAGAAGTTGCATATGCAATGAGATGTAAGATCCCATCAACCATTAGTTTCTTCATATTATTAGTATATCAACATGATGTCGATGGAGGAAAAATTATCTTCAATAACTATATTTCTCAATGTGGGGTATGCATCATGCACAAACCAGTATGGCTTCGCAGTGGAAATTATCTTCAAAACACAAATGAATCCAAAAATTTGGTTATCCTCTAATTACACCAAGAAAAATTGACACTTCTTTTCTTCACTACACAAGCCAATGAAATTCCAGATAATCTTCCTCACAGAACATAGAACAAAAATTAAAAACATACCAAATGGAACCACAAACTCGAACGAGTAGCGGCAGATGCTACCGTTGAATGAAAATGACTAGGCTTGGAAATGTAGGGAAAGAGAGGGGGAGATGGGTGAGAGATCCCCTGGCTGAGGGGCGGATTTGTTTTACTTTCCTTCCCATATATTACATTGTAGTTTTTGGTTTAGAGTCTGACTAGTTTTTTTAATATTTAAAGTACTTTTTTATTACAATTCTGTTGAGTGTAGAACACTCGTCAGTAAAAGAGAGGGAGTCCACATTAGCCACATCAGCACGCAACGGAGACTACGGATGGATTCTCTAACTATAATGCGGATTGCAAGAAATTGCAAAGCATAGGGAACATAATTATTAGATAGGAAATAAAAGTGCAACACTGTCGAGTAATAAACTGCAATTTGACTCCAACTCCATTTACATGGTGCACATCATGTAAGCCTGAAAAAATTTGACTCACAATTGTCACTTATGCCTTTCATGATCAATTCAATCAAGCTAACAGTAGGGGTAGTTTGTAGGTTTTCGAAAATGTTACAGGGTAGTCATGTAGTAATACCGAACCCCCACCCCCAAATTAAAAGAAAAAAAAATGAGGTAGTCTTGTGTACCTAATAAAAAACACTCCTATTCCTCCAAGCAAATTCCAGGTAACCAAAAACAAAAATTAGAAGAAAACCAAGAGAGCTGGCGGTGAGTGCCATACGAGCACCGCTACCTGTTCACGGGTATTGTTAACTACCAAATATATGTGTATTACGTATATATGTCCAAACCCAAAACATCAGGACTGAGGACTCTAACTACATGACATCAGATAGTAGCAGATATATCGATGTTGTCTCATAAGAAAAGCAAGAATGAATCTCTGATTAAAACTATAATTAACACAAGACTGCAGATGCAATGAAATCTATGATCCCATCAACAGATAGTTACCCTATATTAACTGTCGCATAGACCAAATAGACCCAAGATTATTTGGCTGGACAAGTTATCTTTAAAACTATAATAACTATTATTATGTCTCTGGCTATACATAATGTAAAAACCAAAATGACTTGGCTGGTGAAGTTTAAAAAAACCAAATTGAACACACAGTATTTCGTCCAATTACCAAAAAAGAAAATCCTTTCTTCAACATACAGAGCCCAAGGAAATTGGCAGAGAACATTCCTCATAAACCTTAAAACAAAAAATCCAAGATCTTTCCATGTGAAGGCTCAGCAGGTGAAGACTTTGATTTTCTGACCTTGCTACCTGTTTGTGGTAATATTGTCAGAAAATTACAAAAAAAAGAAAAAGAAAAAAGAAACGAATGGGTAACCATGCATGTAAAAGCCCAAAAATCAGTACTATGACCACATGACATTGAATAGCACCATAAGAAGAGCAAAAATCAATGTTTGATGGAAACATGAGGAGCATGATTTTATGTAGGATATCTCAAAATGACTTCAATGGAGGAGAAATTATCTTAAAACACAAATGAATCCAAAATTTTAGCTATTACACCAACAAAAATAAACAACATGCACTCGGCTTTTTTTTTCTATTCAAAAAACAACCTCAAGGAAAATTGCAGATAATGTTACTCACAAAATCAAAAACATATCTGATGGCGCAACATTCCCGTAAAATTTTTGTCTCAAGATAGCTATTCTCGGATCGAATGAAACTAAGACGAAATTGTACTACCTAAACCAAAAGGCAGATATTTTCAATGAAAAGAAAAGCATACCCTGAGGCTTCTTCTCTTTTTGGGCGAATTGAGGCTTACCGGCCACCGGCAATTTGGAAGCACGATTCCTTGGACCCCTGGTTCTGGAAGACATGCCTGCAAAAAAATTTCTTTTTTCGGTCGAAGATGAGAGTATATTGGTTCGGTTCGTTTCGTTTTCTTATTAATATGAGTGTAGTTTTTTTTTTTTTTTTTTTTGGAAATTAATATGAGTGTAGTTAAGAAAAAGGGATTTGCAGATTTTTTTTGTTGTAATGTTTTGAAATTTTATGTTTGCAAAAAAAAAAATTTAATTCCCACACTCATATTCTCTATTCACACACCTTTTTTATTTTTTATTATTTTAATTTAACTTTCTTTTATAAATTATCCAAACTACCCTTCCCCTACTAAAATTTATCCATCTCATAAGGACCCAAAAAAACATACCATGATAAGATACTGCTTTGTTGTCTCGTGCTTCAAACACAACGTAGGATTAGAATCAAATCCAATCCAGTCTTTAATGCCAATCCATTCCAATCCAGTGTAACAAATGCGGCCATTTTGTTTGCTTTTGAAAAAACACGACCAAATGCACAAAAAATATGACTGTGATCTATGATATATTTATCCAGGATCTGTTCATTCAAATCCTATAAGTTTAATTGTATATCTGAAATTAAAATTGATATATCTGAAATTAAACATCAATTTTAATGCTTATTCATTTGAGCAGCGAAATTGAACAACAATTTGATTGTTGGGGATTTATGAGGAGGAGGGTTGGTAGTTTGGATTTGGGAGGAGGGTACTTTGGATAATCTACAAAAGAAAGTTGAATTAAAATAATAAAAGAATAGAAAGGGTGTGTGAATAGAGAATATGGGTGTGTTAATAACAATACCCAAATAAAAAGGGTAAATAAGTATTGTTAAATATGATGTGGCACCTCTAAAAAAAAAAATATATATGATGTGGCAAAAAATGATGACATGGGTGTGACATCGATTATCACATATGATTAAGGCCTCAAAATTTAGGCTTGAGGCCAACAATCATTTTCCTAACAATACAGCGATATAACTTAATAGATATTAGTTATGGCTAGGTGCTGCCAAGCCGCAGAGATTTCAACATTCTCCCCTGAAAGACGTACAAGTCCCCGCTGCACTGCCACGTTGATTTGCTTTGAAAACCTAAGGAAACCCAAGGCTTTCCAAATGGCATATCCATGTTTGTATCCTTCCCCAAACCTCGACTGTCGCTACCCACAAAGAGAAACACAGCCACCAGTGCTAGTAGGTTTGGAAACATCAAAGGCATTATCTCGTAAGTGCTGGAGAAAATTCTCCCATAAAACCCTAGAGCGGAGAGAGATCCCACCGTCACATGGCCATGATATCGGAGTCCAAGCTCCCTATGTGAACCCGGAATTAGGCTAGAGTCGAGACCTAGTACGGAGGAAGACGGCAGTATGGAAAAAGCCTAGCAGCCGCTTCCTCATCTTTTAACACAATAAACAATTGATTGAGAAACAAGTAAAAAACAGCTCTTATTTAAAAAAAAATCTAAAAGTAGCTAGTCATATATGATAAATTATTATTTAGTCCTGGACTACCATATGTACTATGGTCTAGGCTAATGTGATGGGTCCATATGGAAAGTACTTGTTATGGGTTGATTTCCTTAGGATAATCTTTCCATTATTGTTTTACCTCATACATTAAGCTTTGCAGAGATGTCATGATCCTAATGTTTCAGACCACCACTTGGCAATGTCATGTGGTAGTCTGGACCACAAAATTATTACTCGCCATATCATCATATGTTAGTTTTTCACCATTTAGCTACTTAAAATGGCTACTATGGTTGGAGATGCTCTTAGAATATAGGAATCATTAGTTTAACTCAAGTTATATTATGACACTAATACATGTGCCAGCAAAACGTCATGTTGAAATCTCGAAGTACATAATGCAATTTTTTTTTTACTAAATAAGAGTATAAACAAATTTTTTTTTTGAAGTACCTCCCATTATATGATCACTGAATTTGGTGTCGAGCACTTTGAGCACAGTTATGGCTGTCGTTCTAACCCTTGATCGTCCCCTGCGGTTTTGGCATATCCCCTTCATTGTGGGACATAGGAGGAGGCTCCGTCGCCCCCTTGTTCTCCGAGCAACTAACCGTTTTTTGGCGAAAGCAACCCTTGGCTCTGCTCTAGTAGATCTAATTTGCGCTGGTTGGGCGCTGCTGGCATTGATTCTTCTGGCTGTGGGTATTTCGTCTACAGGTCTTCCAGCTGCAGTACGTCTGGCGTGCAGGGTGGTATGGGATCCGGGCTAGTTCTTGATTGGGGTGTCGCCGCATCTGATTGGTGATATTTGGGGTTGGTGATTCGCTAGAAGGTTGGTCAGGCTAATGTTATTGCATTGTTGCGGTGATTCTCTTGGTCGGGTAGTTGCAGTGGTGAGTGGTGTCACCGGTCTGGTTACTCACATCCGTTCTTGGGTGCTTAAAGCAATTGGACTACCCAAGTTTTTGGGTGGCATTGATATTTGGGTTGGTACCCAATGCTGGATTGTTACGATCGGTCCTCAATTTGCAGGGACAAGAATTTAGGACCCCAGAGAAATTGATTCAGGTTTTCTTGGCATGGTTCTTACTGACAAATTCCTTGGTGGATCAATGATTACTAAACTCTATGATGAGTTTCATGTAGGGTGCACTGTGCATGCCATAATTGCTTGTTTAAGAGGGCAGTACATTTCATGCTGGGACTAGGATGGTATGATTCAGTTTGCCGGGTTTTTGCTTTCCTTTAAAGCAGTCCATGATAATTTAATATACAGGTCTAAAAATCATGACAATAGTTCTCTTACTGTTGTTGGTAATTATTTTTGGGATTCTGCGAAAATGTTGTTGGATTCTGCTAGAATTTCTTTAGTTGGTGTAGAGCTGTGTTCTCTTGTATTAGGACAAATTGTTGGTGTAGTACACCAGTTAGTTTGTTCTATCTTAGCTCTAATCTCAAGCCTTTATTGGTTTGTACCTGCTCCCAAATTTGTTCGGGATGTCATTCTAAACGATTGTAATCGTTCATGATCGATTTATTAAACTTCCATTTCAGAAAAAAAAAAAAGCTAATGGAACTTCAACTTTGATGAAGAAAAACTCGTAGGAAGGTTCGTTAATTAAAAGACAAAATATTCAAACCAAATCCATTTGTGAACAAACAACTTTGCTAATTAACATGTATTGCTAATTCACTTTAACAACAATATATTAATATATACAATAATTGAGATTTAAAAATATGAAATTACAATTAAACATTGTAAGATATTAAAGAATTTGACTTTCAAATATGTTCTTAACACCAACATATTCCGATGTAAGTGGGATGTGGTGTCAGAATAAGAAAGAGGAAAGAGAGGAAGAACTTGAAAGAGAAAAGATTTTTAAAAAAAATTAGTTTTTTTTTTAAAACTGTGATTTGAGGATGACATGGTCATTTTAGCGTGAACAGTGACTCATGCTTATACCACTTTAGATGAAATCGAAAAGTTCAGGTATCGTTTGTGACGAAAATCAAAGTTCATGTACCATCGATATGATAGAGGTAAAATTCAGGTACCATTCATGAGAATTACCCATATATGAATCATTATTTAACTCAAGTTATTACAGTATATGACACTAATACATGTGCCAGCAAAACGTCATGTTCAAATATCGAAGTAAATGATCGAAAAAAATAATACTAAATATGAGTATAAAGACTTTGAAATACTTCCGATTGTATGATCACAAAGCTACATGCAACTTCAACTTTGATATTCAAACCACATCCTTTTGTGAATCAACATCAACTTTTGCTCCTAAGAAATTACATGTAATCACACACCATAAAGCAGTTCACTAATAGCTGAAATCTATGGGGAATGTTGAATGTAGAGATTGGATAGGGAGAACAATTAGTGAGAGAAACACCAACAAAACCCCAATTATTTTCATCACTTAATTTGGGTAGAGGAGAACTACTAGAAAAAAAATGCTTAAGCATAACCAAAATCCCATTTCCATAATCTGGTGTCTGCAAACATATCTGAGATTTGCACAGGTCCAATGTCACATCCTCAAGTCTAGCAATGGCTAAACGTCAAAAGTTTAGCAATTTAAAATCACTTGGCTTCTGAGGCCTCAAATCATTCTCCAGGCAATTTTTTTGTTCACCTGTGGAATAAACAAGATAAGTCGTTCAACTATATATACAATATATGATATATTATGTTTAATCATTTGACTGGACCAGAATATAGTATGTCTTTCTATCTTCCATCTTGACTGGTTCTATCTTCTTTGCTTAAACTCGTTTTTTATTTTCCTGGTCGTTTTTGACTTGTTCTATTTGGTTTATTATTTGATCTCCTATTTGGGCCTATGGCTTTGTGCTTTTTAATGTTCTTCTCGGATTGTTGCCTGGAAGTCAATTTATCGAACAGTTAATTTGCATTCACGACGGAGTTTTGCCTTGTCTTATTACAAGGCTGCTTTAGCCAGCAAAGCGTACAAACTCCCAACAAAAGCTAGCAACCTAATTAAACCAACTCGAAGAATATATTAATGCCTTGTCAAGGTAGCCATGTACATTATTCAGCAATTTCCTATATAAATAACACATAACATGAAAAATAAAACATGCCAACTTTACATCTTCATGACTCAGAATTTTTAATCTTTCTTGAGGAATAGGATCAAAAATTTGAAGCTTACTTAATATTATGTAAGAAATGGTGTCAAGATATATGGTAGAAAACTCACCAAATATAGATTATAATCTTCATATATATTGATAATGAATGGTTTCAAATCATTGTTATCAATGCAATAAATCTAATAATCATAATAAAATCTACATTATGAGGAAAGTAAATCTAGTTAACAAAACAATCATCGGATCTAAATTTATAAGAGAAAACATCCAAAAAATTTCTATAATTGGTGACAAAATGAGATTTATATCCAATTAATTATACACAGAAAAGACCTATAAAAAAAAACTTAAAACACACTAATGTACACTTGTGAATTGAAGGAGGCCATTAGGGAGGGGAAAAAACAAAAACAAAAACAATGTCTTTGCTTATTAAGGGCTTGAGCATGGTTATCCAATGTGTTTGGTTATTGTTGTTCGTGGTCTTCATTAACAATGTTCAAGCTCAAAGGAAAACTTTCAATGTAAAACAATATGGTGCTGTTGCAGATGGAAAAACTGATAACAGCAAGGTATATATCTCATCTTGTTAACTCAAATTAAAGACTATGATCGATGAAGGTATCGATCATATGTATTATTTTTTGTAGGCTTTCAGTGATGCATGGAATCAAGCTTGTCAAAACAATGGAGGTGGTGTGCTCTTATTTCAGAAAGGGATATATTTGGTGACCCCAGTGATTTTACAAGGTCATTGCAAGGGACAAATGGAGCTGCAAATACAAGGAACCCTATTGGCTTCAAAGGAGTTCAAGTATTCAGTTGGTATTGACCATTGGATCCTCTTTCAATACGTTGACAACTTGGTAATTAGTGGTGGAGGGTCGTTGGATGGCCAAGGATCCTCTTCTTGGCCCTATAATGACTGTCTCAAAAATTCACGTTGCAAGGCATTGCCTGGGGTAAGTTGTTGCACTCGCTTTTATTCAATACATAATATTCCTTATTTAGGTCATCGACCTGCGAATCAGACATTGAAAAATCCATACCTTTTTGTTGGTCTCATTGAAAAATCCTCTCTAAACATGTTTTTTTAATCAAATAGTTAATACCATTTATATGGTGAAAACCATTCTCTCTCTTTCAAACGTAGGACCTCCGAGCATAGTTAGTGAATTCTCTTACAATTTGTATTATGTTGTACTTTTCAACGTACTTTTACATGAAATTCTCTAAATATATGTATATTTCTTACCCGTGTTACATGTCTTGTACATTGTAAACATACGTAACAAATTTGAGGGACATGTAGATCTATCAATAGCAGGTTGAGATGTAAAACATGCATGTTTCTTTTTTCCTTAAAAGGTTTTAAATAATATTTTTGGTAACATGTTAGAATTTTTTTTATTCAATGGATGGTATTGTATCATGTTATGCTTCGCAACATTTTGCAATTTCAAAGACACATTAAATTTGTGAATGAGTTTGTTTGTAATATATTTTAACACCATTAGTTAACCGGTCGAGTTTAGATTTATTATAATTCACACGAGACCGACATGTTCAAGTTACTCATTTTGATTTACACCTATGCAGAGAGTCTCATGCCAACGTACTGCAGGTTCTTGTAATTTTTAAATAAAAAGATTTTATATTTTATTTTCTTTTTAATTGTATATATATATATATATTTTTTTTTTTTTGTTGTAGAAAATTTTGTTGCGGAAAATGAAATTACAAAAAAAAACAAAAAACTCCTTGATCCCACGACTTTCTCTTGATTAAATATATTTTGTTTGTTAAAAATGTATGCTAATTGTTATATATTGTTTGTGTTTCGCTTGGTTTCAGTCATTGAAGTTCGACTTTGTCAATAATATAAGTATCAACTACATAACCTTTATCAACAGCAAGAACACCAACATCAACCTTTTCTCATGTATTGATATCATAATTAACAACATTAACATAAGTGCTCCAGCGGACAGCCCCAACACTGATGGAATCAAAGTCGGTAATTCACGCAACGTTCAAATATTTGATTCGGTAATATCTACAGGGGATGACTGCATATCTTTCCTTCCTGAATCAAGCAACATCAACATTACTCGTATTCACTGTGGGCCTGGCCATGGAATCAGCCTCGGAAGCATTTCCAGTAACTCTATTTCCGGCTTGAATGTAAGAAACTGCAGCTTTGTGGGTACTCAGAATGGCGTTAGAATAAAGACGAAGAACCCCTCTAAACCAGGCACTGTTTCACATATTGCATTTGAACACATTCACATGGATAAGGTCGATAACCCCATCGTCATTGATCAACAATATTGCACTGGTATTGGTTGTAGTGCACCGGTAAGCAATTAACTACTTATTACTTGACTGCAATTAATTAAGAGAAGTGATTTTAGCACTTCATTTTCATACTTGCATCCTACTTATGTTATTTAGAAGTGGAGTGTAAGTGGTAAAATATGTCCATAAGTGTATGGACTAAAATCACTTCCTTTAATTTATAAAACCACCTAATTAATCACGTTTATATCTCTTTCATTGATTGCAGAAAACTTCTGAAATTCAGATAGCTGATGTGAAGTACAATGACATTTGGGGTACTTCAAACACAAAAATTGCAGTTACACTCAAATGTAGCCAAAATAAACCTTGTGAGAACATTGAGTTGAGGGATATCAACCTAAGTTACAACGGAGGTGGAGGACCGGCGATTGCATTGTGTTCAAATGCAAAAGGAGTAGCTTATGGCACACAAAATCCTCATTTTTGCCTACAGAGATAATATTCTTAGTAGCTATGTCTCTTACCAAATCTCTACAATAATTTGTTTGTTTTTATTAATGATGACATGTAGTTAATTAAGATTGCAGTAAAATAATTATATTTAACTAAAAAAAATCATAAATGGTCACTGACTTTTGATTTGTTCGATATTTAACTCACTGACTTTTAAAAAATATCATTTTTTTTGTTACAAAAAATTTATAAAGAAACAAAAAAAATATATATATTGAGTCATTAAGAAGTCAGTTGGTGCATAAAAGGCAAGAAAATTTTGATTAAATCAATGGCTCAAAAATATCACTTTGGTCACTCACATTCAACACATTCAACACATTCTTATACTTAACTCATTATCGTTTAAAGACGTGTGGATGAGGTTTTGATGTGTTTTGGTGATGAACCCTAGAGATTAGAGCATCAAACTGTCACTTAATGAGATTGACATAATCCTGGCGCTTATATTATATTGCTTCAAAGACCAAGATTAGACCCTCATTAAATGAAATAATAAATAGAAGGGATATTTTTTTTTGGCAAGAAATAGAAGGGATATTGAGTCCTTGAAACACATGAGATTAGTCAGACACAATTTGAATTTTAAAATTCAAACAGAAAGAATCAATGGGACAATGACATGTGGTTGTCCTGTGGTGATATGGTTGTCCTATGGTGATATGGCAGCCAAAGGTGGCTGCCATAGAGGTTGGTGTCCAGCCGAAATCTAACGGGCTTTCCGATTTCTTCTTTTTGTGCTACGATTTGTCATTTTCCTCAATTGCTTGTCCATTTCTGCCAATCATCTTGTGTATCACGTCGGGGACTTGAACTCTATCATGTAGTTGCCTTTGACCCTCGGTTAACCGAAGTTAACTTTCGAGTCAACCAGTTAATTTTTTCGTCCTCTTCTTGGAAACTCCCGATTTGTTCCGTTTTTGCTCCTTTCTAACTGATTATTGTTATGCATCACCTCCAAGAGTTGACTACCCTCATAATGTCGTCATCGAGTCTCAGCTGACCAATAGTTGATTATCATTTTCTTTGAATCATCCGAAATGCTCCAAATCACTTGTATTAAGAGATGAAAAGCCATTTTAAGTTCTAACAAGATTTGACGTTTCTATCATATATATGTTGCTAGGTGAAGATGACGAAAAAGTGGCTTATTTCAAAAACCTAGAGATATAAATCTGGTGAAACAAAGGGCTGCAAATTGACAATTGGGCCAAACCAAAGGGAGCATATTTGCTATTTATGCCTAGATTTTATCTTCACATATATTTTTATAAAATATACATATATAGTGAATTAGCAATTTTATCACAAGAAAACTACAAAGCTCATTGGGTGTGTAACAATTTCTAGTATACATATAAAACATCTATATAACGAGAATTTTCACACAAACATTTCGGTAATAAATTAGCAACATTTCGGTAATAAATTAGTGTCACAATGTGAATAAAATACAACACTTCTATCTCAATTAAACACAGCCGAAGCAAACCCAATGTTACCATCTTCACAGACGCTAAATATCTACTACATGTTACCGTCATCACAAACCCTCGAATACATATATTGTAAGCAAATAGTACTACAAAAAAAAGGAAAAACTGAGAGAGGGTAGAGAGAGAGAGGGTCCTCTTTCTCTCTAGAATATTCTCTCCTTCTCTGAGCAACCACCTTGAGAGTCGGTGGCGTGTCTCAGCTACTGGCGGCTTAGTCCACTTTCCTGACGGCTTCGTCCGTCCTCTTGACGGCTGAGTTTGTATCTCCGGCGGCGGTGTCTGTCTTCTTTTTCTTTGTTTCAGATTTCTCCTATTCCTCTCTCCCAGATCTGTTATGGATCTACAACCTTGAAGCCTTTGAATCAAGCTTTGCATGCCTCATCGGATTTCTTCTTCCCCTTCTCCAGATCGACGACCTTAGGTGGTTTCCCAAGGTGGAATCTTGTTGCCGCGCTATTATGCATTACGATGCTTTTGGTAAAATGGAGGTGTACCGAGCAGAGTCTGTGATCTTCGTAGCGACACCTTCGTCAGGTTCCATGGTAGTTTCCGACGACTTTAGCTTCATTGTTTGTTTCGCGGTGGAGATTCTCCTTGTCGATCGGTGTTGGGAGATAGAGATTTGGATTCGATTTTATTTGGATTGGGTGATTTTGAGGCTTTTTGGTGTAGATCTATTAGTTTTGGGTCGGTTTTTAGCCATCAGAGCAAGTTTTCCCGGCGGGTATAACAGCAGGTTTCGCGGCGGCGATGGATGGCGGCTGTTAGGGTCTCCGGCTTGCCTTATTACTTGCTAGGGTTTTGTTTTGCTTTTCCTTGTATTTTTCAATATTGGGATGCCCAGTTTTTGGGTCGAATTTTGAGGGCGGTTTTTTTCGAAAGCCTACAAACTACCCCTATTGTTAGCTTGATTTACTGTAGATGTGTGAGTCTTAATATTTAGGCTTGCCATTTGTGACTTTTTGCCTAAAAGTTTGCTAAGCACTACAAAAAAAAAAAAGGAATTACAGTTTTATTTGACATTCTTACACCTTTCTCATTGCAGTTCCTTTTCCTGAGTATGATCCTACGAAGCGTTAATTGATGGATCCTCCTGGCTTTATTTAGTAACCTGGGGTTTGCTTAGGCCTTGTGTTTTGGGGGAAAAATCGTTGTTGATATTCTTGGTAGACTAAAATTTAGTTCCAAATTGTTTATGCGAATTTATATAGAATATATGTATTGTTTTTTGGACGTTAAATGAAATTTCATTTAAGACTATCAAATTTCAGGAATATTTTCGACTAATATTCAGCTCCCAAATATTGGGGCTTAATTTTATTTATTTAGTCATATTATATTAGTATAATATTAATTAAATAATAATTTTTTTTAATTATAAAAATTAATTAAATAATTTTTTTATTTTAATTATTATTTTTTGTCAACGAAATAATTATAGAGTTGGGTGAAAAATTAGAAGAGATGGAAGAAGTTTGGTGTTAAAAATTATAAAGAAATGAATTGGTATATTTTTTTGGGCAAAACACTGCTGCAATGGGTATATTTTTTTTAATAAATTTTTTTTTTCGGATTTGGGATTAGTAAGGGCATCTCCAATGGTTGGACTCAAACCTAAACTCCAAACTTATATTTGAGTCTCCAAAATTGCACTATTCATATAGGTTTGAAGGCATCTCCAATGCTAAACCCTAAACTCAAACTCAAAACCTATATTAGAATCACTAAAAAGACTAGAATTAAATACAAACCGTCCAAATTAATTTGAAACAATCGTGGGCCGTTAGATCTCCAATAGATCCGTTAGATTTAAAAAAAATTAATTTGGGTGAACCAGGACCGTCCATTTTAAAATAGACGAATCCTGGTCGTCCATCTTCATGACCGTTGGAGTGCAAGTTGCGCATCTGACTTGGTGGGCTCAGTCTTGTCCCCCACATGCAGCCGCCTTTCATGCTTCCACTCGCGCGTCTGGCGCGTGATTCTCCTTTGCTCTTCCTTTCTCGCGCGTCCAGCTCACAACGCCTTCCCTTATTTCTTTTTCCTTCCGCTTCTCTCATTTCGATCTCTCTCCTTCGAATGCACATGGGCCAGCCGCAATATGTATAGGTCTCAGACTCAGTTTTGGACTGAGTTTGAGACTTGGGATGGGTTTAGGTCCAAAGAAATCTAGGTTTGGGTCCAAAAAAACCTTCCCATTGGAGATGAAAAATCTCATATGAAGACCTATATATGGGTATAGAGCCATACCATTGGAGATGCCCTAAATAAATCGTTAAAAATTAAGTTAAAAAAAACATATGGGTCGTCAGTATGATGTTTGTTTTTTTTATAAGAACTATATGATGTCTTTGGGAGAGAAAGTGGAAACTAGGGTCAAGGAGATGAATTTTATAGAAAGATGAGACTAAAAAGATGAAACTACTCCTGAAATTGGACCAACTTAGCATAACTTTTTACGGAAGTACCAAATGGGAAGACGGAAGACAAGTATAGGAACCAAATTGTCCACTGTTGATGCATGAATTTACCAAGACTGGATTCCTTCAACTTTCTAGTGAGATGTCGGGAGAACATCACTTTTGCCTCGAATAACGAACTCTTGCCGATGAGAAATGGATGGGGAGGGGGGGTGATTCGTACGTATTTTACGTACAAATTGTGCTTATAATCACGAGAATTAAGCTACTCCGAAGGCCTTTTGTTGCGTTTAATGTGTGTTTTTATGTTTCTAGGTTAATTAGGTGAGTTGAAGTAATTAGATGCATTTTGGCGTATTTGAACCACTTCCGAGAAAAGGACGAGAAGTCAGCCGTGACTCTTGGACATCAAGATCATATGAGTCAAAGCTTCGGGAGTGGAGCACACAAAGATTCCGGAGAAAGAAGAGTATAATTCCGAATTTCGGCGATTTTCCGGAGAACCACCACAAGCGGCGGCAGCACCGTCGGAGAGCCACCAACCGTGGTGGTGAGATAAAAGGGCAGCAGCTCACATGTTTTGCTGCATCATTCCCATGTGGCCAAGTCAGAAATTCCACTTCTCACATACCAAAATCCGATTTAATCCCTTTGCCCATTCCCTTACACCATTGTCATAACTTTATTCCCTTACACATTATCACCCATCCTTATTTCATTTTGTTTTCCCATTGTTTAATCCTCCCCATCCCTATTCAGATCACAACTGTCATTCCCTACATATATTCAGATCATTCATTAAGCCAAGAGGGGAGATATCCATTCAGCCAAGCAAAAAGCTCCCAAAAATACTCAAGAACAGTCTCATAGCCGTCCGGACATCACTAGGATGTCTGGGCGGAACTACCCGTCCACCTACTGTAATCGTCCATTTTCTCATAGTTCTGTCCATTTTTTGGACTTTCATCCTTCATGAAAGTTGTTCCTAAGGCCCCCATTTACCTAACGGATCAACTTTCACCATCGTTTGTGCACTTACATGCTCTGTAATCATCAAGAACAGCAAGGACCTGCAGGAATCCTGGAGGTTTTGAGTAAGGAGGAGTGAGGAGAAGAAGAGGCTACATGGAGCAGCAAGCCAACTCTTGGGGCAGCAATGACCTGCTAGCTTTCTTCATGAGCACCTCTCAACCTATCTTTACTTTTGTTTTGTTCAATTAATTCTTGAAACTATTGATGTATTGTGGAAGCATGTGTGTATAAATTCTTATGGTTGGGGACTAGGGTTGTATGCCCTAGTTCATTGATGATGGATTAATGAACCATGTTGGATATGCATATTGATTCAGTTGTGGAACCTTTTTGGGAATATTTGTTTTTGGCCCCTTTCTTGGGCATATTTGTCTTCAACCCCTTTCTTGGGCTTTATAATTTTCGGCCAAATGCTAGGGCTATGACGTTTCTTCGATTGATGTCCTTTTTGTGGTTCGATAGGCCCAGAGGATGCCAAGTATCTCTTCATGCAATTTTCTCCTTCTTCTTTCAAGTCTCTTCTTTACGCAATCGAAGATCGTTCGATTCATTTTTTCTGCCTGGCCGTTTCCTTGTGGGTTGCTGCGTGAAGAAAATTGCAAAGTGATCATGTGCTTGCTGCAAAAATTCTGGAGATTTCGGTTGTTGAATTGGGTTCCGTTATCTGCCACGATTTTCCTTGGTAATCCAAAACGACATATTATGCTTCTCCACACGAATTTTACTACGTCACTTCCGGTTATCGTACCATATGCCTCAGCTTCGACCCATTTTTTAAAATAGTCTGTGGCCAACAATACATGTCGAAATCCTCCTGGGGCACTAGGTAGCGGACCTACTATATCCATTCCCCATCTTAAAAATGGCCATGCACTTATTATATAATGCAACTCCTCCGCTGGTTGTCGGGTAATTGAGGCATGGTGTTGGCATTTCTCGCATCTCTTAGCGTACTCTCTTGCTTCTTGCGACATGTACGGCCAAAATTACCCTTGCGTGATTATTTTATGGGCCAAACTTCGTCCTCCGGAATGGTTTCCACATGAGCCACCATGTATCTCCTGTAAGATGATCCCTGCTTGGGAAAGGCCAAGGTATCGGAGGTGGGGACCTGAGAATGACTTCTTGAATAGCTCCCCGTCGGTCATAGCATACCGAGCGACTTTTATCCGCAATCTTCGAGCAGTCTCGCTGTCTGTCGGCTAAATTTTGTATTCAAGGTAATTCACGATATGGCCTCGCCAGTCGTTTGGGATGAAGTCGATTTCGGCACACGTCTTGATTGGTTCTTTCTTATAACTTGGCGTTGTAATATGCTCAATCATTCCTATCACTATGCCAAAAAATCAATCAGACGACGGAGGAACTTTGTCGTCTGATTAAGTTCCTTTCTGTTGTCTAGTAGCCTGATATCTCTAAGGACTATCAAACAACGGACATTCTCCGTTGTCTGATATACAATCAAACAACGGAGATTCTCTGTCGTCTGATTTACTATCAAACAACAGACACTTCCCACAAACTGTTGTCTAATGAAACCCAAGTATTAATATTGTAGGATCATTTGTGGTCCGTCAGCAACATCAAAGACAGTTATATGTTGTTTGAATGAACTTAGGAAGACATTATTTATTCAATGTCTGTGGTTTATAGTTAATCACAAAGACATATATCTGTTGAGTGATAGTGAAGAGCAAAGATAGTTGTATGTTGTTTAAAATGGTTTAGAGGGACAATTTTTGGTGTTTTTCTGTTGTTTGAGATACTTACTAACCATAACTTACTTCTTAAAACTGTCGTTTCAGTTAGTTCCAACAACAGATTTTGAGTTTGATTATGTTGTCTTTTGTTTCAATAGACAATAGTTATTGTCATTCATGTGTTGATTATGAACCATATACACAACAAAAATAAATCATTTAACCATAATACCATTGCATTCACTAAAATACATTCATATTATGTCATTGTATACATACACCAAAATGCACCCATAATATAGCAAAACATGTCAATCATCTAAGATTTCTTCTATACTTAATAAAAAGGTAGCTATACAAAAAAATGTCAGTTCTATACTAATATCTTTACTTTTTGTCCCAACATGCTCAGCAACTTCAGACCACTTAGCATGCTTTGTCAGTTCTATCTCTATTCGGGTTTTTATTGTTCTTGAAACTTGACAACATACTTTACCCACTCTGCCCGGACTTGATCAATATGATTCTGGTTGTAAACCTTATCTATTGCTCTTTGCAACTGCAAAAATAAAAACTAAGCAAGTTAGGATACATCAAGACATCTTGAATACAAAACATGGCATTCATGTCATTATCAGATTCATATGATTATTCAGACTTGCATATCATCATTCACCAAAGAAGTATATGACAATAAATAGGCATAAGAACCTACAAACAAACCAAAATACTTTAGTTCATTGAAGTACATGACTGCTATGAAACATAGCAAGGGAATGGAAGTTACATAACTGATGCAGATTATTATAAATGCTAACTGAAGGAAGGTTTCTTACCCAAATGCTAAAACTTTCCCGCAAATAGTCCTAATGTTGCATCAGTCATGTACCGAAAAAAAAAATAGAATGACAAGTGGCCTTATGTTGCATAACAGGTACACAATTATAGAGCAAAAGAAAAGGAATAGATCAATTAAAAAGCAAACTAACCAGGTAAATCTTTATCAATACTGCTTACATGGTAGATATCTTCTCCGTCTGAAGAAGAAAGAACAGAACAAGCAAAAAACAGATTAAACTTCCCAGCCATTTGCTATAGTTATAGACATTAATAGAATCTAAAACAAATGATAATATTCACGTTATAAACCCAATCTAACTTAACTGAGAGGCATTATCATGAGAACCATAGGTAGTCCACTCATATTGATTTGATAATTAATTTCAACTTAAACTCTAACCCACTAGTGATATATAAGAAGTACAAATATGAAAAAGAAATGGAAAGTTTGCTTGCTTGCAGTTGGCAATCAATTCTTGTGTTGGAGTCTCTTGATTCAGGTCTTACTGAAATTAAAAAATGGCAGCGAATAGGAAAAGGAGGAAAAATAAACAAAAGGCAATTAACCACTAGTATACTTCAAAAAAAGAGAGTAAATACAAGAGGGAAGCATAGCCTTTCAAGAACTAAGAAGCGTAAATGGGAGCTTGTATCAGAAGCTGTCAAAATCTTGCTAAACATATAAGTTGTTGTCTTTGGAGTTTCTGATAGGCACAGATCATGACTTATAGGCTCATTGCTGTAAATACCAGTCAAAAGAAGATTCAATGGAAAAAAAAACCTTTACATTCTTCGGTTACAATTGGAAATGATAATAGTATACTTACCATATACAAGTCAAAGGCATTTAACTAGTTATATAAAAATAGAAAACAAGAGAACTCTTTCAAGGATATGATATGAAAGTGAAAGACAGTAGCTAGTTGACACAAGGAAAACAAGAAAGAAATGAAAAAAAATTATTACCTGACTCTAGCTCCCTCTCATAGACCAATAAGAGTTGTCTCATTTTCTGGGTCTTCCTATCAAATGCCTTGATATCCGTCATCATCTTTCTTCCTATTACCCAACAACTTAAAGGTAAGACTATAATTTATAGAAGTGGCAATAAGACTTTTTCCGATCAAATTTATTGTGCATCCCACACAAACTTTGACAAAGTACAGCCAATATACAAAGAACCTGACCTTGTAATCTAAGCAAAGAACTGATTTGTTTAAGGTCCATATTAACATGTAAGAAAGCCAGCGTTACAACACTCTTGAACTCAAAGTCACAAACTGATTTCAAAGTTGTAAAGAATACACACAAATATAATTAATTCTAAAGGAAAAGAATGAAAAATCAGGATCTAGTAAGTCACACTAGAAGGGGTTACCATATTGTAATTTTATCTGTTTCTAGCTGCCTTCAATTTCAATATCATGCTTGTAGTTGTAAGTTTTAAACTCCAATGGAACAGCAACAAAAATCAAGATCTAGAAAGTGGCAGTACAGAAGGTTATCATATTTACTGAAGTGGGTATAATTTCATCTGTGTTCCAGCTGTCCTTTATTTCAATAGCATGTTTTTAGTTGCAAGTTTTGAACCTAATACCTACACAGAAACTAAAACCAATCAAAAACCCATGATTGCTAATGAAATAAGATCATAAGAATACAATCAAAAACTAAAACCAATGTGATGAATATGGAAAAGCAATGTTCAACCCAAATAAACAATGGATTGTTATCAAATGTGATTCAAAAATAGCATAACACATCCAGCTATATGATAGCGAGAGTAAAGCAAGTACCAATGAGCAAAAAATGTCATTAATTCAATAAGTCCTCTGTCCAATATTAATCCACTATAATCTAAGCAATCTAATCAAACTCTGCATATCTCAAAAATAAGACTTAAACAAAAAAATGCATTATTATACATGTCCCCTGCGACAACGAGGACCTCTTGAGTGGTACAAATGGAGCCAGACCCCATTCCAAGCCTCAACCGTTACAGTTCCCAAACCTAAGGCTCACAACAAAGAAGATGACCCATGTCAGAGAGAAAGAGAAAGCTTTTACAGTTACCATTCCCTTTCAAGTTACAAGGATGGATTACCTGCAATAACAAATGGCTAGTGACAACTCCTCGGCTTGAGGCTATGATTCCAAGACTGTAACAACTATAATTCCACTACATCTGCACCACCATAATCAATTTAAGGCAATCTGTCTATTGAAAAAGAAAAAGAAAATGAAAATTTCAAGAAACCCTAAAAGATTGGGATAAATTTGAGTTAGTACTTTGATTTACCTGCAATAGAGAAACCATTATTGTGAATGGAACTTTCATAATCATAAATGGGTTACACAAACTGCATCAAGAAAAGAAAAATTCTATAGCAGTCGCATAATTTAGTCCCCCGGTATCAGTTTTACTTCTTAAAAATATCTGTTCGATTCCTCTCTTTTTCTCACATAAGAAGACATATAACATATCCAGTATCATTCATTTGGTGAAGCATGTAATATTGAATCAGTTAAGTGCTGAATTGAAACTTTAGCAAGACCAGACCCAACAGTGACTTTCCTTCTTATAATGAATCTATGAAAGATAGAAAGGCTTACATCATCATCGGAATCACTGGAAGTTGAAGCAGACTGCTGTAGCAATTTGTAGAAGAGCTTCATCTGCGTGACTTTCTATCCTTGAACCCAGTGTATGAGTGAGGAACAGAGAAGAGGAGGAGGACGATTTTGGGGATTTTGTAAGATTGGGGTTTCCGTGTGTTAAGGTTGCAATACCAGAATCAAAGCAAAGGATTTGGTGCCTGATGGTTAATGAGAAAGGGAGATCGTGGCAGAGGAGAGAACGAGAGAGAGAGAGATTGAGCATGAGACAAGTGCGGAAGAGGGAACAGGAAGGACCGGCAAAGCTAGGTCATTAAATTGGTGGAGGAGGTGTTGGGTTTGACCTCTGGGGGTTTGAGATTCTAGGGCTTTGGAATTTCAGAGCAAAAAGGTGTGAGAGAAGACTAGATAGAGAGGTTTTGAGTTGAGAGGGAATGAGAAGAGGGAAACGAAAATTCTATTTTCGCTAAGTGCGGGAAAACTAAAGTGGACTTCTGTAACAAAAAAAAAGTGGACTTCATATGTTATGCCAAAAAAAAAATCAAGCACGAGGAGAGAGAAGAATATAAAGCTAGCTTATGAGACAACAATAGTCTGTTGTCTCAAATCTACCCAATTTTCGAAATGAAAATTATAACGCAGTATAGCAAATTCAGACAACAGATTTAATTTATATGTCGTCTAAAAAATTCAGACGACAGAAAACACATCATATGTCGTCTGATGTGTGTCGTCTGATTCATTTTTTGGCATAGTGTATGGTTGTAATCTCTTCGACTGCTCCTGATGTGGCATAAGCCAACGTATCTGCGCTGACGTTTTTTTCTAGGGAAATTCTGGTAAGACTGAAATTTTGAAAATCCTGCATTGCTTCCACGACTGCTTTTTGATATAGCTTAATCTTTTGGTCTCTTTCAATGTATTCTTGGTTCGTCTGACCTACGATGAACTAGGAGTCGCTATACACCTTGAGGTTTGTACTCGTAGCTTTTTGGCGATTTTCATCCCGACGAGGAGGGCTTCGTACTCGGCTACATTGTTAGATGCGGGGAAGCCAAGACTTGCAATGCATTCTACAGCGAGTCCCTATTGGTCTTCGAGTACGATTCCAACAACAGCTCCGCACATGTTGAAAGCTCTATCTACGTGTAAAGTCCACCAGGGGCCATTTCCTTCCGAGCTCATTTCATTCTCGCTCGAGGGGATTGACTCTTCTTGGGTAGGGACATGACATTCGTAAAAAAAAAACGCCACCACTTTTCCCTTCAAAGCAGTTCCAGCCCGATATTCTATGTCAAATTCGCTAAGCTCGATTGCCCATTTAGTCATTCGACTGGACATGTCTAGTTTGGCCAGGATCGTCTTGATGGGTTGCCCCGTGAACACGATTACCTTGTGGGATTCAAAATAGAAGCGGAGTTTTCTTTTTGCATGTAATACCCTGAAATTTCATATTTAATTTCTTATAAATTCTTGAAATTAATTCAGGGTTAGAAGTTACTTTTCTTATCTTGTTGAAAAGTGAAAGTATTTCACAATGAATATTTACTTGAAACGCTAAGGGTCAAAAGTTGACTTTCTTATTAGTATATTTTTCTCTAATGACTTCCTTCACGAAAGTCGTACATCTCGTTAAGATAAGTTCGTAGACATGCGACACGTTATATTTCGAGAACATATGAAAGAGTTATGGTCAGCGTAAGTTTATTCTATGTGAGGATCACTATTACTATTATTGATTATTCTTACATGAGGATTATTTCTTATAATATACTTATGTGTTTGATTATCTTTTACATATAAAACATTAGTTTTAATAATCTATATTATATGTCTGATTAAGCCTTATGTTATGTGTGCATGTGTGTGTGCATAGTGTCATAGATGATTAGAATGAAATCCGGCTACATCTAGTGTAGTGATGTAATGATTTTTACAAGTTGGCTACATATAATAACCTAAATATTTTATATATATAATATTAAGAATAGTTTTTTTTATAATATATAATGTGGTGGACCCTTACCTATATATATATATTCTGAATGAATAGTTAATTGAAAGTTGTGAATAGTTAATTGAAAGTTATGAATAGTTAATTGAACGATAATACTGTTTTAGCTTTATATATGTATATAATATATTTTAGCTTAATAGTATATTTTTAGGTGTAAGATTCGTTTGGTTTCTTCTGTATATTTTATACATATACATTGTTAGATGATTAGTTTGCATGATTAGTGTGGTGAGGTCACATCTATATTGAATATAGTATAATATATCTATATGATTTCATGCAAGCTGGCACATGCATGATTAGAATACACTTAGTATTACTTGTTTATTTAACACTAAGACTGATTATGGAATCTTGATAATTGTAAAGTTTAATTTTAATAATAATATAAATAGTTGTTTGATGGCTACGTTTTAGTTTTATATATTGTGGTTGCAAACTTGCAACAAGTACCTTACGTCTATACATGCAAGAAACATGAGATTAGATTATTGTAATAGCATATAATAGAATAAGTATTAATATATATTTATATATATGTGTGTATGTGGGTTTGCATGATTAGCATGCAATTAGTGAGGCCACGTTGAGAATAAATAATTAAGAAGGGAACGGAGGAGAAAGCTCCACGTATAGATGGAATCATCCTACAGTGCATTCCTTTTAGTATAAATAGAGGCCTTTTCTGCACTAAGAGGGGGGTGGGTAGCAGAGAGAGAATAAGAAAAGTGAGAAAGAGAGAAAACGTTAGAAGAGAGAAAAAGAAGAGAGAGAGAGAAAAAAAGAAGAGAGAGAGAAAAAAAGAAGAGAAAGAGACAGAGAGAGGGAGAGAGAGAGAGAGAGAGAGAGAGAGAGAGAGAGAGAGAGAGAGAGAGAGAGAGAGAGAGAGAGAGAGAGAGAGAGAGAGAGAGAGAGAGAGAGAGAAAGATAGAAAAGAAAGAAAAGAAGAGAAAGAGAGAGAAAAAGAAGAGAAAGAGACAGAGAGAGAGGAAGGGAGAGAGAGAGTGACAGAGAAAGCTAGAAAAGAAAGAACAGAAGAGAGAAGGAGGAAAAGAAGAAGGAAGAAGAAAACGTACGGGGTTAAGTTTGAGATCGAGCTACGAGATAGGGAGTATTGACAAAACTAGATCAAGACCAAGGTAGGGTTTTCTAGTTTCCCAGTGATTGGACTATATCATATTTAATTTTCGTGTATAAATTAGGAATAGCCAATATTATGAATATTTTCTTATATTGATTGTAAATTTTATTATTACTGTTGTGAAGGAATATTTTGACGATATTGGTTGTTCTAATATTGATATACAGTTTGGATGATGGGTTTGACGATGAAATGTTGCTTTATATTATATATTTTGCGTTGACATATCATTTTCCATATATTTTCTCTGCATACACTTGCATATGCAAATGTTGAAATTGGAAATAATGATGGTGGTGGAAATAGGATCCTATGGATATTTGGAATACATTTGGTATATGTGATTGATGAAGAAAGTGGTAGGGCTGCGGGCCCATTAAATTGAATTGAATACAGGCTGCGGGCCCATTGGAAAGAATATGGTACGGAAACTGTGGAAATGGGAATGATGAAGGCTGGGCGTTGATTCGTGCAACGGGTCATTCGGGACCAAGTGGAATATGCATGGTATGGGACGTGCGATGTCTGTTTGATCCGGAGTACGAATTAACGAAGGGTAGTGAAGGAACTTTAAATTCATGTACCGCATGCACACTCATGTATTTATATTCTTTGTGTATATATTTACTGAATTTGTTGGCACACTTGAATTAACTGTAATAATTGACCTTGAGGGATTTAATACCCTACTGAGCCGCAAGCTCACACCCTTATAGATTGTGCAGGCACAACGATATCAATTTGGAAGTGGAACATGAAGTTGACCAATAGAAATTGGATGTTTGTGTGATGCTGCTTGTATGGATGTTTGGTTATTTATGAAAGAAATGAATGCTGCTGGCATGGTTGTGTAGAATTGGTTGTATTATTAGAGATAATTTCTCATGTAAATTGTAAGATTTGACTTCCGCTAAACTCTGAATAATTATGTAACATTTTAATTAATGTAATGTTCGATGTACCAAATTTTCGTCACTTGTAATTGTGGTAAATTAAAATTACTGCAGTTATTAGTGATTCACACCTCAAATTCGGGCACCATATTTATATGTAATAATGGTCGGATTTGGGGCGTGACATTGCAGTAACCAAGGCTAGGATCAGTTTTTCGGTTTCAAAAACCTGGTTTCGGCATCAAGCAAGCTTTTGCTCGTATGGTGCATAGTGCCTTGGATCCCTACTTCTTCTTCGCTTAAAGCCGCACTGATGGCCACTTTGGTGATGGCAAGATAAAGGAACTGTGGTTCTCCTTTCTTCGGGACCGATAACAATTGTCCACTTGCAAGGTACTCCTTCAATTGTAGAAATGCCTTGTGATGGGCCTCATCTAGCAGGGCTCCCACCATAACTTTTCTGCCTAACTCGGAGTTAATAACTTCTTCCGTCAGTGGTTCTATAGTTATCTGTTCGATCGTTTTTTCCTCTTCCTCTTCCTATGGTGGGCCCTCAATTAATTGCAATGCTCTCTCAGTGGCATCCTCCGAAGTGGATGCGGTCTTTGGATAGCTGACCTCCATAGGGTGAAGCTTTTTGGCCTTGACTTGGTCACCCCATATGGATATAACCTTGTCGCCTTCATATGATATGAATTTCAATACCTGATAACGAGTATATGCCTTCGCGTCTATGCGGTGCAGCCAATCACGCCCTATAATGGTGTTGTATGCTGAAGGACGATCAACCAAAACAAAATCAGTTTGAAGTGATTTACCTCCAAGGGTGACTGTTAGGGTGACTTCTCCTACTGGCCATGTTTCGTGTCCTTCAAATCCCGAAAAGGGGGATGGGCTAGGGCGGACTCCACTGGGATCAATGTTCAGCTGCCGGAACGCGTTCATGAACATTATCTCTGCGCTACTTCAGGATTGATCATAATCTTATGCATGTTGCAATTTCTTACTTCCATTGTGAGCACCAGCATATCTTTCTGGGGGGAATTGAACTCGCGTCATAGTTCACCTGATATATTCGTCTGACTTTTTCGGCCTGCTTAATTTCTGACTTCAACTGAAACTCTCCTGCCGCATCTGGGCACGGGCGCTTGTGGATAGCTGTTACCCCCTTGTTAAGCAAGCAGAGAGAAACAGGGGAGAAACACTAGGCATGGCTTGACCTTGTGCCAGGCCTAGGTGTTGGTAGGGGCAGAACCCACCAAGCAAAGGAAACAAGGCGTGGTAAGCAAGTTGTGGGCAGCGAGCAAAGGAAGCCCATGTGCTGAGAGTAGGCAGCGCATGGCATGTGCAGCATGCTTGGAGGCAGCGCACATTAGAAGCAAATGTGAGGCATGTTTGTAAGCAGCGCACAGTAGGATTGCAGGGGCTGGCAGCAAGGCATGTACAGTGCCCAAGCAAGGAAGTCAAGTGCTGGTAGTGCGCTAGGCTGACATGTGCGCGAGTGCGCATAAGACAAATGTGGGCAAGCAAAAGAAGTTGCTGGCAAGTGCAAGGCACATGAAGGAAGTTGACATTGGCAGTTCAATGGGAGTTTTGGGGCAGCTATAACCTCTCAAGCAGTTGGCCCATGCAAGGATGACACCAAGGGTTCACGAAAGTTCTTTTGCAAGACTTAGCTAGCATGCATGTTGCCGACACAAACCTAAGCAGTTGGGGATGTCAACTGTAAATGAAATAGATAAGAGTGGCTAGGCTAATGTGATCCTAGGCGGTTGGAGATGTTAACTGTAAGCACAAATCATGCTTGGCTTGCCAAGTGTGTGCCTATGTGTTACCCCCTTGTTAGTCAAGCGGGGAGAAACACTAGGCATGGCTTGACCTTATGCCAAGCCTAAGTGTTGGTGGGGGCAGAACCCACCAAGCAACGAGAACAAGGCGTGGAAGCAAGCTGGGGCAACAAGCAATGAAGCCCAAGTGTTGAGAGTAGGCAACACATGGCATGTGCGGCATGCATGGAGGCAACGCACATTGGAAGCAAAGAGGCAGCGCAGGGCTGTTAGTCTCGCTAGCAGGAGGGCACGTTAGCCTCGCTAGCGCTGGGCTGTTAGCCTCGCCAGGAATGTTAGCCTCGCTAGGAAGCGAGTGCAAGGGCAGAAGCACGCTGGCAGCAAGGCAAGGCAAGGGCAAGTGTGGGCAAGCAAGGGCAGTTGCAAGCAAGTGCAAGGCACATGGGTGGGAAGTTGCAATGGCAGTTCCATGACGAAGCAATAACCTCCCAAGTAGTGGAGATAACTTCCCAAGTAGTGGAGTCATGCAAAGGAGTTACACCAAGTGGTTGAGAGATGTGGCTTTGAAGACTTGGCATGCATACAAAGGTGCCAACACAACCCTAGGTAGTTGGGGGTGTCAACTACACATGAAAAGTAGATAAGATTGAGTAGGCTTATCTAATCCTAGGCGGTTGGGGGTGTCAATCGCAAGCTAAAATCATGGTTGGAGTGCCAAGCATGTACCTAGGGGAGTTAGGGTTGTTAACTTCCAAGAGGGGCTACTCTATAAATAGCCAAGTGCTTGAGACTTCAATCACATAGGATATAGATGTGAATTGTGAAGATCCAACACAAGTCCTTTGTTAGAGGTGATAAATAAAGGTTGGGATTTCTCGTACTTTGTGTGTGGTAGCATTATATCTTATGTAAACCAAGCAGTGGCTGCAAGGTTTGGGAAACACTAAGTGTTAGTCAGAAACACTGTGGGGAGTGAGAACAAAGGACACTTGAGTGTGAGAAAGCACAAGGTTGCTTGCACGTGGCGTGCGTTGTCTAGAAAAAGACAAGAGAGAGTGTGAGTGCACCACACTAGAAAGCGTTAGCCTCGCTTAGTAAGGCAAAGAAACACTTAGATAAAAGTGTGAGGAGAGTTGGCTGGTCTTGGCATAGGGTTGTTAAGGCGCCATCACGTGGGTCGAACGAAAAAAGTTCGGTGACGCGTGACAATTTGGTATCAGAGCAACCCAGGTTGGGGGTTTGCTGGTGCTAAAGACGCTTGCGAAGCGTAAAAGAAAGATTAGCTGTGTCCGGAGGCTGCTAGAAGCCAAAGGAGGATGGCCGATGGGAATGACACACTGAAGGACCGGATAGCTCGCATCGAAGACTTTCTTGGTGCCCCGGTGACGGATAATGCCGTGAACCTTGTTGTTCAGGTGGAGCAGTTAAGGGTTCAGTTGGTTGGTTTGCGAGAGACATTCAACCAACATTCCAAAGAGAGGGAAGAAAGGACGGAGACGCCTGTCCGAGATATGATTGCCTTATCAGACTTGATAAAGGCAAGGCTGGAGGACCTTGATAGAGAAGTGGTGTTGGTGAAGCGTGCAAGCATCAATACCGGGGGAACGAGCGAATGAGGCGCCGTTCAGAAGATCAAGGTACCAGAACCAAAGTCGTTCCAAGGGACGAGGAACGCCAAGGAGTTAGAGAACTTCTTGTGGGATATGGAGCAGTACTTTAAAGCTGTCCATATCGCCGAAGACGAGAGGGTGCCCATAACAAGTATGTATCTTATGGGGGATGCAAAACTGTGGTGGCGCACGAGGGTCTAGGAGGACCATAATGGAGACAAGCCCGCAATAGAGGAGTGGGAAGTCTTAAAGAAGGAACTCAGGGCGCAGTTCCTACCATGCAATTTTGCTTGGTTGACGCGCGAGTCGTTGAAAGAGCTCAGGATAGGAAGCTCTATTAGGGATTATTGCAAAGAGTTTTGCTCCCTAATGTTGGATATAAGCAACATGTCAGAGGAGGACAAGTTGTTCAATTTTATGGCTGGATTACAGTCGTGAGCGCAGACGGAGTTAAGGCGGCAAGATGTGCGCGACCTTTCTTCAGCGTTGGCAATGGCCGAGAGGTTGTTGGACTACAAGGTCGCAGGTGTACATTGGGATAAGAAGAAAGTGGGTGCTGACTGAAAAAGCAGGACTGATGGCCACCTAGGCCATGTTGGGAGCAGTTATTCACAGCTAGGGCCACTAAAGAGCAGTTACAAAAACGTGCTGTCTGCCCCTGTTGCAGTTTTGCATGATAAAAGGGGGCACTTTGCTGGCTGTTTCATATGCAAAGGTTCCCACTTAGCAAGAAATTGTCCCAACAAAGAGAGTGCAGCAGCCTTGACAATGGAGGAAGTCAACAATGAAGGTGGCCAGCCAGAGGTGAACAAAATGGTTTTGTTGAATGTCAAGAGTGTAGAAGCAGATCCAGAAATGGTTGGGGAGTTCATTGCTGATGACCCCAATGCATTGGAGGTGTTTTTGGACATGTATGTCCATGCCAGCGGAGACATCACAGTCCTCTCATCCATCGTGAACGCGGGAGCCATTGTGGAAATGGACGAGGAACTAATGTCATTCATGAACAGCCACAGCCATACTCTAGAGGAGGCGGAGATTGCAGCAGCCCACTTGACTGTGAGCATTTGGGCAAGGATGTTGCTAGGGAGAAAGTTCGATCTCTATACAACCTTGGTCTTGGGCGAGCGAAGCATGTTTGCTGCGTTCAAGCCATTCAGCCAACAATATGAGCACTACAAGAAGGCACTTTCGGTCTATGAGTATGACTGGAAATTGCAAGCTGGAAGGCACGATGAGATGAACTATGGCCCGGACATGTAAGAAGTCATCATGCTAGATGACGAGACAGAGAGCATGGAAGTGGAGCAAGCCTTCGAGGATGGTGGGTTCTTGGTGTTTGAAGGTGAAGATGCCGCTGAAAGTGACCAGGAAGTCATTGTTGTCAGTGAAGACATTGATGATATGGGTGGTGATGCTGCCAATGATGAGAGCAACGAAGAAGAAGATCCTGCTGAGGATGATAGCATGGACTCGGGGAGTTCAGAAAGTTCAGGAGGTGCTGAACAAGAGGGACATGGTTAGTACGATCCAGCAGAAGTCGAAAGACATGCTAGGTTGGACAACCTTGTCGAAAAAGTGTGTGACGAACTGAGGCTCAGGTATAGCAAAGAGCAGGCCATGGTGAACGAACTTTGGGAAGAGTTTGCCGAGATGGCAAAGGATCAAGAAAAGCGCGAAGAAGACGCGGAGTCAACAAATCAGGTCCCGATGGAGCAGACGACGAGGGCGTCGTCAAGTGCAAGTGGGGGAGGTTTGTTACCCCCTTGTTAGTCAAGCGGGGAGAAACAATAGGCATGGCTTAACCTTGTGCCAAGACTAAGTGTTGGTGGGGGCAGAACCCACCAAGCAACGGGAACAAGGCGTGGAAGCAAACTGGGGCAGCAAGCAAGGAAGCCCATATGTTGAGAGTAGGCAACACATGTCATGTGCGGCATGCATGGAGGCAGCGCACATTGGAAGCAAGGAGGCAGCGCAGGGCTGTTAGCCTCGCTAGCAGGAGGGGCCGTTAGCCTCGCTAGCGCTGGGCTGTTAGCCTCGCTAGGAAACAAGCGCAAGGGCAGAAGCACGCTGGCAGCAAGGGAAGGGAAGGGCAAGTGTGGGTAAGCAAGGGCAGTTGCAAGCAAGTGCAAGGTACAAGGGTGGGAAGTTGCAATGGCAGTTCCATAGCGGTTATGGGGAAGCAATAACTTCCCAAGTAGTGGAGATAACTTCCCAAGTAGTGGAGTCATGCAAAGGAGTTACACCAAGCGGTTGAGAGATGTGACCTTGAAGACTTGGCATGCATGCAAAGGTGCCAACACAACCTTAGGTAGTTGGGGGTGTCAACTACACATGAAAAGTAGATAAGATTGAGTAGGCTTATCTAATCCTAGGCGGTTGGGGGTGTCAACCGCAAGCTAAAATCATGGTTTGAGTGCCAAGCATGTACCTAGGGGAGTTAGGGTTGTTAACTTCCAAGAGGGGCTACTCTATAAATAGCCAAGTGCTTGAGACTTCAATCACATAGGATATAGATGTGAATTGTGAAGATCCAACACAAGTCCTTTGTTTGAGGTGATAAATAAAGGTTGAGATTTCCCGTACTTTGTGTGTGGTAGCATTATATCTTATGTAAACCAAGCAGTGGCTGCAAGGTTTGGGAAACACTGTGGGGAATGAGAACAAAGGACACTTGAGTATGAGAAAGCACAAGGTTGCTTGCACGTGGCGTGCGTTGTCTAGAAAAAGACAAGAGGGAGTGTGAGTGCACCACACTAGAAAGCGTTAGCCTCGCTTAGTAAGGCAAAGAAACACTTAGATAAAAGTGTGAGGAGAGTTGGCTGGTCTTGGCATAGGGTTGTCAAGGCGCTATCACGTGGGTCGAACGAAAAAAGTTCCGTGACGCGTGACACTAGGGAAGTTAGGGCTGTTAACGTCCAAGAGTGGCTACTCTCTAAATAGCCAAGTTGTTGAGACTTCAATCATATGATATATAAAGTGTGAAGATCCAACACAAGTCCTTTGTTTGAGTTGAAAAATAACGGTTGGGATTGCATGTACTTTGTGTGTGGTAGCTTTATATTTCATGTAAACCAAGCAATGGCTGCAAGGTTTGGGAAACACCAAGTGTGAGTCGGAAACACTTTGGGTGAAGTGAGAACAAGAAACAATTGAGTGTGAGAGAAAGCACAAGGTTGCTTTGCACGTGGAGTGCGTTGTCTTGATAAGGACAAGAGAGAGTGTGAGTGCACCACACTAAGAGTGTTAGCCTTGCTTTGTAAGGCAAAGAAACACTTAGACAAGAGTGTGAGAGGGGTAGGCTGGTCTTGGTATTGGGGTATCAAGGCGCCATCACGTGGGTTGAAAAAAAAAAAAAGTTCAATGACGCGTGACAATTTGGTATCAGAGCAAACCGGGTTGGGTTTGCTGGTGCTAAAAGCGCTTGCGAAGCGTAAAAAGAAAGAATTGTTGTGCTCGGAGACTGCTAGAAGTCATAGGGGATGGCTGGCGGGAATGACACACTGAAAGACTGGATAGCTCGCATCGAAGACTTTCTTGGTGCGCTGATGATGGATAATGTTGTGAACCTTGCTGTTTAAGTGGAGCAGTTAAGGGTAGAGTTGGTTGGTTTGCGAGAAGCATTCAATCAACATGATAAAGAGATGGAGGAAAGGACGGAGACGTATGTCCGCAATGCAATTGCTTTATCGGATTCGATAAAAGCAAAGTTGGAGGAACTTGATGGAGAGGTGACATTGGTGAAGCGTGCAACCATCAATGTCGGGGGAACGAGCGACGGAGGCACTGTTCAAAAGATCAAGGTTCCAGAACCAAAGCCGTTCCGAGGCACGAGGAACGCCAAGGAGTTAGAGAACTTTTTGTGGGATATGGAGCAGTATTTCAAGGTTGTCCATATTGCCGATGATGAAATGGTGGCCATGACAAGCATGTATCTCACGGGAGATGCAAAACTTTGGTGGCGCACGAGAGTCCAAGAGGACCAAAATGGAGATAGACCTACCATAGAGGTGTGGGAAGTGCTAAAGAAGGAACTCAAGGCGCAGTTCCTGCCTTGCAACTCGGCTTGGTTGGCGCGTGAGTCCTTGGAGGAGCTCAGGATGGGAAGCTCGATTAGGGAATATTGCTAAGACTTTTGCTCCTTGATGCTTAACATTAGCAACATATCCGAGGAGTACAAGCTATTCAATTTCATGGCGGGATTACAACCATGGGCGCAGACAGAATTAAGGAGGCAAAACGTGTGTGACCTCAATTGTGCGTTGGCAGTGGCAGAAAGGTTGGTGGACTACAAGGCTGTTGGCGTACGTTTGGACAAGAAAAAAGAGAGTGCAGACAGAAAAGGGAAGGCAGTTGTCCATTTTGGACATGCTGGAGGCAGTTATCTGCAGGCAGGAGCAGTTAAGGGCGACTACAAGAATTTGGTAACTGTCCTTGCTACAGTTGCACATGACAGAAAAGAGCAATTTGCAAGCTGCTTCATCTGCAAAGGATCCCATTTTGCACGAAATTGTCCAAACAAAGAAAGTCCAGAACGAAGGTGCCCAAGCCGAAGTGAACACCATGGTACTGCTGAACGCCATGAGTGTTAAAGCTGATGCGGAAGTGATTGGGAAAGTCGTGGCCGATAACCCCAATGCACTAGAAGTCTTCGTGGACATGTATGTCCATTCCAGCGGAGACATCATAATCCTCTCATCCATTATCGACGCTGGAACCATTGTGGAGATGGATAAAGAGATGATGCCCTTCATGAACAACCATGCCCATTCTCTGGAGGAAGCAAAAATTGCAGCAGCCCACTTGACTGTGAGCATATGGGCGAGAATGTTGCTGGGAAGAAAGTTTGATCTCTACACAGCCTTGGTCTTGGGCAAGAGAGAGATGTTTACTCCATTCAAACCTTTCACCCAAGGGTACGAGCACTACAAAAGAGCACTCGCAGTCTATGAGTATGATTGGAAGTTGCAGGCTGGAAGGCATGACGAGATGAACTATGGCCCGGACATACAAGAGATCATCGTGCTCGATGATGAAGAAACAGAGAATATCGAAGTTGATCAAGCCTTGGAAGGTGAGATCTTGGTGATTGAGGGCGAGGATGCCGCTGAAAGTGAAGAAGAAGTCATTGCTATTATTGATGATAACATTGATATGAGTGGTGATGATGCTGCTAAGGAAAAAAACAACGATGATAGCAAGAAGGACTCGGGGAGTTCGAAAAGTTCAGAGAATGCTGAACAAGAGGAACAAAGTTGGTACAACCCAGCAGAAGTCGAAAGATAAGCTAGGTTGGATAACCTTGTTGAAAAAGTGTGCGATGAACTGAGGTTCAGATATGGCCAAAGCAATCAGGCGGCGGTGGATGAACTTTGGGAGGAAATTACAGTGATTTTCAAGCGCCAAGGAGATGGCGAAGAGGATGCAGAGTCATCAAACAAGGCCACGAAGGAGCAGACGACGAGGGTGTCGTCAAGTTCAAGTGGGGGAGGTTTGTTACCCCCTTGTTAAGCAAGCAGGGAGAAACACTAGGCATGGCTGGACCTTGTACAAAGCCTAGCTTTTGGTGGGGGCAGAACCCACCAAGAAAAGGAAACAAGGCTTGGGAAGCAAGTTGTGGGCAATGAGCGAAGGAAGCCCATGCGCTGAGAGTAAGTAGCGCATGGCATGTGAAACATGCTTGGAGGCAGCGCACATTAGAAGCAAAAGGTGCGGTATGTTTGTAAGCAGCGCACAGTAAGATTGCATGGGCTGGCAACAAGGCAAGGCAAAGGCAAGGTAAGCAGTGTGCAAAGCATGCACATCACCCAAGCAAGGAAGCCAAGTGCTGGCAGCGCGCTAGGCTGACATATGCGCGCGTGCGCACAAGACAAGTGTGGGCAAGCAAGAGAAGTTGTTGGCAAGTGCAAGGCACATGAAGGAAGTTGACATTGGCAATTCAATGAGAGTTTTGGGGCAGCAATAACCTCCAAAGCAGTTAGCCCATGCAAGGATGACACCAAGCGGTTAACGGAAGTTGCTTTGCGAGACTTAGCTAGCATGCATGCTGCCAACACAAACCTAGGCAGTTGGGGATGTCAACTGTAAATGAAATAGATAAGATTTGCTAGGCTAATCTGATCCTAGGCGGTTGGGGATATCAACTGCAAGAATAAATCATGTTTGGCTTGCCAAGTGTGTGCCTAGGAAAGTTAGGGTTGTTAATGCCCAAGAGTGGCTACTCTATAAATAGCTAAGGTGTTGAGACTTCAATCATATGAGATATGAAGTTTGAAGATCCAACACAAATCCTTTGTTTGAGTTGAGAAATAAAGGTTGGGATTGCCCGTACTTTGTGTGTGGTAGCTTTATATTTTATGTAAACCAAGCAATGGCTGCAAGGTTTGGGAAACACCAAGTGTGAGTCGGAAACACTTTGGGTGAAGTGAGAACAAGAAACACTTGAGTGTGAGAGAAGTTGCTTTGCACGTGGCGTGCGTTGTCTAGAGAAGGACAAGAGAGAGTATAAGTGCACCACACTAAGAGCGTTAGCATCGCTTAGTATGGCAAAGAAACACTTAGACAAGAGTGTGAGAGGGGTAGGCTGGTCTTGGTATTGGTGTATCAAGGCACCATCACGTAGGTTGAAAAAAAAGTTCAGTGACGGGTAACAATAGCCAGTATGTCTCTTGTCCCTTGTATGGCCAGCACGTTTCTGGTCCCTTCCGATGTTGTCTTGGCTTCTTTCTTGGCCATGTTTCCCATAGCTATATACTCTTGAAGCATCCCTTTGCGTATCTTGGCTTCCACTTGGCCCCTGAGGCTCGAACATTCGTTGAGGGTGTGTCCGTAGTCTCTGTGGAATGCACAATGTCGACTTCTGTCTCTTTGTTCCATCAGTTCGGGAATCGGCCGAGATTCTCGAAAAATTCCTTTTTGTTTGTTCTTATGGAACAACTTTGCGATGCTCACTGTGAGTTTTGTCTCGACAGGAGGAGGTCTCGGTCGGTAGCTCTCTCTTTGTCGGTAGCTTTCTCTTGGTCGGTAGATTTCTCTTGACTGATAATTATCTCTTGGCTGATAAACGTCCCTCGGTTGATAAGTATCTTTCGATTGGTGCCCCATCGGCAGGTTCTGTGGATCAGATTACATGATTTTTGGTACGTCAGCGATTGCGACGACTATGATGTGTTTGGCCTGGATCTCTTCTTCTTCCAACCGAATTTTCCCTTCCGCTCTACTGAGGACATCTATCATGTCTTGTGGTGGCCGCTTGATTAAACTCTGGTGCATTTTACATCCTGGCATCAAACCCTCCCTGAACGCTATTGCCGCATAGTGCGTGTCACACTCTCCAAGCGATGCCATCTCATCAATGAATCTCTCCAAGAAATTGCCCAGTTTTTCTCCGACTCGTTGTTTTGTGCCGAAGAAGGCTGCCATGTCTTTCTTCTTCTTCCTTTTGCACACATATTGCGCGATAAATTCTTGGCAAAGCTGGGTGAAGCTTGATATGGAATTGGGTTTGAGCTGCCTTAACCAGGCGTAGGCTGATCCAGCTAGACTGGAGGGAAATAACTTGTAGAGGAGCCACTCGTCATCTGATTCCAATATCATTTCCTGCTGGTATTGATGGATGTGCTCCACCAGATCCGTCATTACCTCGAACTTGACGAACTTTGGTGTAGTGAATTTCGAGGGCTTCTTCACTTGCATGATCTCTTTCGTAAATGGGGACTTGTTGATGGAGACCGCCGCTGCTACTGCCATTTCCACTGGGCTTTGATTCGAATTTTTGTGTGGTTAAAGGATTTTTTCTAGCCTAACCTGCCACTCTGACGTCTTTGGCTTCTTCGTTGGTGCAGGTACTGATTTGGATCCTCCGACTTCGTGGTTGTTACCGATTTTGGCCACCTTTCGTTCTGCAAATGTGGCTTCGTCGTTGCCTCCATTGCATTCTTTGCGCTTCTCATTTCGATTCACCTTATTCTTGGTCTTTCCTTCCTCTGCATCTTCCTTCTCAGTCATTTCACAATCGGCCTTTTTCTGCTCAGCTTGATCTTTCTCGGCCTTTTCTTTCTCGATTTTTTCTTTCTCAGCTTGCTCTCATTGAGACTTTTCTCTCTTCAGTTCTGCTACCTCGTCATCAGTGTTCGTACATAATCTGGGATTTGGTGGTCCTTATTAGATGTTCATCACTTAGATCCTTCTGGTTGAGTGTATTGTCGCCGAACCTGTGGTTCTGAGGAGGTTGTTCATCATGGTGGGAGTTCAAGAACTCGTGGATTTGCCCATCTTTCAACATTTCGATTTTTGTTTCGAGGGAAACAAGGGATGGTTCCCATAGACGACACCAATTGTTGATGTAGAAATTTACCAAGACTGGATTCCTTCAACTTTGTAGTGATATGTCGGGAGAACAACACTTTTCCCTCGAATAACGAACTCTCGCCGATGAGAAATGGATGGGGGGGGGGGGGATACTTGCCAATGGTACTCCGACGCCCAACAATAATCTTATAGTATTTCTGTATTCAAGTAATGAGTCTAGAGTCCGTACCTCAATGATATTTTTATGTCTCCTTTTATACTCACCCAGATGCTTGTTCTTTAAGACACACTTACTCTTCTTTGTGTATTGGATCTTGCTCACCCAGTTTCTCAGCTTGTGGCCTCATCCCTAAATCATAGGCTCAAGTTTGTGACTACTCCCTTCGTGCTTGGATGGCTCACGTGATCGTGCGAATAACGTTGACATATTCAACGGGTTTACTTTGCATAGATTTGGGCTTCAACTCGTGGGCATATATCTTTGACATTATTAACGGTCCAGCCCAAATGGTATTTTATTCATCCACATCCACTTTGTTACTTCATGTACCAAATTGTCCATACCATAATACTTCAAGTACCATTTTGAATATTAACTAAAAAAAAAATAGTTATGTAGTTTACCCAGTAAAAAGCACTTTTTTCTTCATAACACACTTGGCCAAGGTAACATTAGATTTTTTATATTTTTTTAAGTATCTCAGAAGCATAACATAAGGGTCAGCTGGGTCAATTTCTTCATCGCTACCTGTTCACAAGCATTATTAAATATCAACACACACAGGCGCACAAATGATGTCAAAACACAAGACATCAGTATTGTGACTCCATGACATTAGATACTTATATGTATAGATGTTGTGTCACAAGAAAAGATAGAATGATTCTCTAATTATAAATAGGACTAATTTATTGTTAATACCCTGAACTTTCAGGGTCAAATCAATTCAGTCCCTGAGTTTTTAATTTCATCAGAATAGTCCCTATACTTTCAATTCTCATCAGTTCAGTCCCTCCGTCAAAATTCCGTCCAATTGGGACGTTAAATGCTGACGTGGCACACCCATAAAAAGTGAAATGCCCATTATACCCCTGCTTCTATTCAGTTTTTTTTTTCAATTTTTTTTTCTGCACTCTTTTTTTTTTCTTCTCTCTCCCCGATCCCTCTCTCTCTCTCCCCGATCCCTCTCTCTCTCTCTCTCCTCTTCTCCTCTTCCTCCTCCTTCTTCTTCCTCCATTTCCTTTCTTTCTCTTCTTCTTCTTCCCCGTTTCTTTCATCTCTCTCTCTCTCTCTCTCTCTCTCTCTCTCTCTCTCTCTCCATCAACCACAACTCTTCAGTCAATTCAACAATCCACCATGGCAGCCACACACAAGGCTCGGCTGCTCTCTCTATGGTTTCCAATCACTTTGGACACCCATACCTCCAATCACTCACAAGCACCATCGTGCTTCTCTGCACAATTCCAGCAGCAACCTCTTTGCCGTGCCTCTTCCACCACTGCTCGTAGCAGCTCTGCCGCTGCAATCACAAATTCCAACAACTGGGTTCAGACCCAGTTCATGCCAATCACAAAATCACCATCACCATCACCCATCATCGACACCGGCTACTCAATTGGTCCCCCACTATAGACACCCGAGCTCACAGCGACCCCAGATCACAAAGCCGCCGAGCCCAGCCTCCTCTGCCATGGCCGCTGCTCAAATTAGCTCAAGCCGAGCCCCTGCTCCGCTCCGCCGACGCCGCACCCAACCCGTGCACTGCCGCCGCATTTCAGAACCTCCAATCCGCCGCCGCTGAACCACCATCTCCGATCTCTATTCAAGTCGTGCCGTTCTTAATCAGAGAGAGAGAGAGAGAGAGAGAGAGAGAGAGAGCGAGAAAGGGGGATCAGGGAGAGAGAAGAAAAAAAAAAAAGAGTGCAGAAAAAAAAAATATATTGAATAGAAGCAGGGGTATAATGGCCATTTCACATTTTTTTGGGTGTGCCACGTCAGCATTTAACGTCTCAATTGGACGGAATTTTGACGGAGGGACTGAACTGATGAGAATTGAAAGTATAGAGACTATTCTGATGAAATTAAAAACTTAGAGACTGAACTGATTTGACCCTGAAAGTTCAGGGTATTAACAAGAAATTAGTCCTTATAAATATAAGACTGCAGATGTAACGAGATATATGATCCCATCAACAGATAGTTATTGTATATTAAACGTCGGCTCTGAATCATGCATAGACCACATAAACCAAAATGATATCTTTAATCATGCATAGACCAAATAAACCCAAAATGACATCTATAAACACTATAATAACCAAACCATTCTACGTCGGCTATGCATAATGTAAAATACCAAAATGACTTGCCTAGTGAAGTTTTCTTCAAAAACCAAATGTTCTCTAAAGAAAAAGAACCCAAGGAAATTCCCAGATACTATTCCTCGCAAACCTTGAAACAAAAATCAAAATCTTACCAGAAGAAGAACTGGAGTCATCCTCGATGTTGCAGAGAGCCAAAGAACGGTCACAAAAGACCGAATCTGTTTGCGGTTATATTGTCAGATAATAACTTAAAAGCAAAGGAAAACGAATGTTTAATTGCAATGCATAATGATATCTATGATCCCAACAGCAATGCATCATGAAAAACAAGAATGAATCTCTGACAAAAACTATTTTATATCTTACGGTATCGATGTCGTGAAAATATTATAAATCTTACAAAACCAGATTGATCACACAGTATTTTGTCTAATTACAAAAACAAAACAAAAAATATATACCTTCATTTTCTACACTAACAAGAACCCAAGATAATATTCTCACAAACCATACAACAAAAATTAAAAAAAGCTTACCAGCACCACTACGGGGACAGTCGGGCTTACTAAAAATGAAACTAGAAATATTCTCTGATCCTGTTTACAAAATACAAAGCAAAAGATAATGAATAAGTGACCACGTCAAAGTCCCAAATATCAGATTTATGACCAAATGACATAAGAAAGCAAAAATGAATGTTGAATGTTAATGAAACATAAGGAGCTGCAATGTGAAATGACTTGTGGAAACAAAGCACGAGCCCAAGGAAAATCCCATCAAAAAATAGCATACTTGATTAAGGGTATCAGAAATGCATCGCGCACAGACCACAACGACTCGGCTTTTTGAAAATTAAGTGATCCCCAAATGTCAAATTGATCCAAAAGTCTGGGCCAGTTTTCCACTAAATACATAGATGAATTCAACACGTTTTTATTTTCTTCGGAACACACAGTGATCGAGCAAATCCAAGATAACTTTACTAGCAAACTCTGAATTCTGAAACAAAAATAAAAGCATACCCTGGTGGGGACAAGTGCGAATCTTTGGTTCTTCTGCCTTGGCGCCTGTTTCACAGTTGCATTATTAAGTGCAAAATAATAACAATAACAATAATAATTATAATTATAATAATATTAATGACCCATAAAAAAATATATAGGGTTCATTCAGGAGGTAACTCAAAAATGATTATACTCTATATTAATTATAGGCTATGCATCATGCGTAAACCAGACAGACCCAAAAAAAAAAAACAATTCTATTTCCTTCATAAAAGACACGGCTCAAGCAAAATCCGGGTAACCGAAAAAAAAAATCAGACCAAAATGACTTGGCTAGAAAAGCTATCCCCAAAAGCCAAATTGATCCAAAAGTTTGGCCTAGTATTCCACTAATTACATAATATGAAATCAACACTTTTTCCCCTTTGAAACACAGAGTGCCCAACCAAATCCAAGACTCGCAAACTCTGAAAGAAAAAAAAATACCCTGGTGGGAAGGAGAAGTGTCAATCTTTCGTACTTCTGCCTTGGTGCCTGTTTCACGGTTAAATTGTTAATTACAAGATAACAATTAATAAATCAATAATAACAATAAATACAATGTAAAAAGTTAAAAAAAATAGACAGATCGATGAATGGACGATGAGGTCAAAACCCAAGAAAACCAGCCAGATAATAACAAATATATTAAGACGACAAAATTGGTTCTTCGGGAAAATATAAACAGAGAAGTTGCATATGCATATGCATTGCGCGTGCGAAAAGCAGCGCTCGCGCGTATGAAAAACTTTCTCGCTTAGTTTTTCCAAGTGTTCTTCCGTTTTATTATATTATTTTAAAAAACTTTCTCGCAAGTTGGTAAATTGGTGTGGGGCCTCATATTATTTATTTATTATTTTGACTATACAGTTTACTCTTTTGCCTTTAATATATTTAAAGTATATATAGTGTTTAATATAGTTGATGAGGAGTATATTTCGGATTTATGAAAATTTAACTACAACTCAAGTTTTGGCTTTATTAATAGAGATGCAATGAGATGTAATATCCCATCAACAATTAGTTTCTTCATATTATTAGGATATCAAAATGACGTCGATGGAGGACAAATTATCTTCGATCAATAACTATATATATTTCTCAATGTGGGGGGGGGGGGGGGGGGGGTATGCATCATGCACAAACCAGTATGGCTTCGCACAAGAAATTATCTTCAAACACTAATGAATCCAAAAATTTGGTTATCCTCTAATTACACCAACAAAAATGAACAATTGTTTTCTTCACCAACAAGACTGCAGATGCAAAGAGATCTATGATCCCATGAACCCTATATTAACTGTCGCATAGACCAAACAGACCCAAGATTATTTGGCTGGAGAAGTTATCTTTAGTACTATAATAACTATTATTCTGTGTCTGGCTATACATAATGTAAAAACCAAAATGACTTGGCTGGTGAAGTTTTAAAAAACCAAACTGATCGATCACACAGTATTTCGTACAATTACCAAAAAAACAAAAACAAAAAATCCTTTTCTTCAACATACAGATCAGAGCCCAAGGAAATTGGCAGATAAACATTCCACACAAACCTTAAAACAAAAAATCCAAGATCTTAATTACCATGTGAAGGCTCAGCAGGAGAATACTTTGATTTTCTGACTTTGCTACCTGTTTGTGGTAAATTGTCAGAAAATTACTAAAAAGCAAAAGAAAACGAATGGGTAACCATGTAATTAAAAACCCAAAAATCAGTACTATGAACACATGACATTTAATATATAGTACCATAAGAAGAGCAAAAATCAATGTTTGATGGAAACATGAGGAGCATGATTTTTGGAGCAAAAACCCAAACATCGATATTTTATGTAGGATATATCAAAATGACTTCAATGGAGGAGAAACCAACAAAAATAAACACTTAGTGTTTTTTCTATTCAAAAAACAACCTCGAGGAAAATTACAAAAAACAAAATCAAAACATTCCCATAAATTTTTTTGTCTCAAGATAGCTATTCTCGGATCGAATGAAACTAAGACGAAATTGTACTACCTAAACCAAAAAATAGATATTTTCAATGAAAAGAAAAGCATACCCTGAGGCTTCTTCTTTTTTTGGTTGAATTGAGGCTTATCGGCCACCAGCAATTTGGAAGCACGATTCCTTCTAGAAGGCATGCCTGCGAGATTGGGGATTTAGGGTTTGTCGATGAGAGTTAATTTTTTTTTTTCGGTAAAAGATGGTTCGTTTCGTTTCGTTTTCTTATTTATATGAGTGCAGCCCTGGTTTTATCGTCTTTTCTTAACTCCCCGGAAAAAGTGAGAGCCGTTTTTCCAATACCCTAGCGGTGGTTAGGGTTTGTTGTATCCCTAACAACCAGTGTGAGAATTGCCTTCCCTAATCGTTTTAGGGTTTCTGAAGTTCGCAGTGTGTATACGTTCTTTTCTCTCGCTGTGCTGTTGTCTTTGCAAGAATGGAGGAACTCGAAACTTAATTCCTTTGCCAAAACACTGACCCTCACGGCAGAGGGAGTGGTACTTGAGGATGATGATGAGAGGAGTCTGGATTTACTCGAGAGGAGTCTGCTGGCCAAGTTATATACAAGGAAGCCTGGCCTTTTCATTGCAAATCTCTGAAAGGAGTCACTACTATTGGAAAGATGGAACCCTAGAGGCAGAGTAAGGATCAAAGAAATTGGAGGGGATTTATTCGATCATGTTCGATTCACATTCAGCCTAACAGAGGCCTTCTGGTTGATTCACTAGAGGGAAAAAAAATGATGTGGTCCAATCACTATAGTCCATCACATATGCCACATGAAGTGACGACCTCATTGAAAAAAAATTCAGTTTTTTTTTTTATGTATAATTGCGTCATTAATTGCATTTAGGAATGTAATTAGTTAGCAGTGTTGGGACTCCTCAACTCTGATTTGACCATTTTGACGACTAACTTTCTAGCTCGTTTGTTTGCCTCATATATATATATATATATAACTGTTGCGTCATGCTTTTGTATCAATGATGTCAATAAATCATAACGAACCAAAGGTCGTTAATTGTTATAGATGGTTTTCTCAATGAGTGATTTGGAATTAATGTGGTCTTAATCAAGGTTCGAAGCATCAATATTATTCACAGTATCTAATATGTCGGTATTAGTTATGGTGTACATTGATTGAGGGTCTCTTACAAAGTTACAAAGCCACAATTAATACGAGGATATAACAATAAATCGATATAACTTATGGCTAGGTGCCGGCAAGACAAGTCCCAGCCGCACAGCCACGTTGATCTGCTTTGAAAACCTAAGGCAACCCAAGGCTTAATTTCCAAATTGCAGATCCATGTTCGTATCCTTTCCCAAACCATGAGGTTGTCTCCTTTAGCTTGTGGAGACTTAGTTTTAGTCATTTGCTGAAGTTGCATTCCCTTTGCGGGTAGTGTAATCGCGGATGTAATTGCAATTTATATTGAATGAATTTTACTTTGATAAAAAAAAACTTCATTTAAATATTAAAATATATAAATTAACATAAAATATAATTTTATTTTAAAATAATAATTACTATTGAGTCAGGATGGGGATGGGGATCGCAGTACATCGATCCCTGCCCCATACCTGAACATTAGAGAAATAGAATATTGGTGATCCCCCTGTTACTCGATTTTTCTTGAATTTCTTCCATTATGGTCGATTACCCGATGGATACCAGCTTACTCCATGGGGATTTTGCCATCCCTAGCATCCGCATCAGAAAATAATTAAGTGTGTCGCCCCATATCAAAACATGTTAGCAGTCAATGAACTTTTTGACGATCGTTTATATTTTATGGACTAAATTGAAGGAATTGAAAAATATAAGGATAAAAGTGAAATGATATATAGCATAGGGTAATAACTCTAGCCATGAAAAATTATAAACAAAAAGGAAAAAAACATTTGATCTTTTTCCCTTCTCTTTTTGGCGATTAGATGCTCTTTTGGGTTTTACACTTTACACAAAAGAAGAAGTGTGAAGCAACAAGAAATTTCACCAGAAAGTGAATGAACAGATCATGATGGGTAATGGTGTAAATATCATGGAAAAACATAACACATATGTTTGAATGAAATGGTTTGAAAATTCAAAGTCTACACGTTATTGCATTGATTAGTAGTGTAATTTAAACTGGGACTCCTCAACTCGATCTGATTTGACGACTCACTTTCTTCTAGCTCGTTTGTTTTCTTCATACATATATATCTTACTGTTGCGTCATGCTTTTGCATCTATGATGTCAATAAATTAACCAAGGTACGTAGTTAATTGTTATAGGTGTTTTGCTCATTGAGTGATTTGGAATGTGGTCTTAATCAAGGTTCGAAGCCTCAATGTTATTCACATAATGCAATGGAACGTGGTCAATAGTTCCTGGAATATATGTCGGTAGAAGTTGTGGTGTTGATTGAGGGTCTCTTACAAAGTTACAATCTACAATTAATAAGAGGATATCACAATAAATCAATATAACTCAATATATAGTCTTTAAAAAAGAAAGAGAAGAATGGTAATTTCATTCTAAACAAGATGTGGAGTACATAAACTAGGGTCGTTTATACACTCATCAATATTCCAACGAAAAGCGTGATTCTGAAATAATATTAAGGTAAAACCGCCCATTATCAACTAACTGAAGCTCGTTTTATTGCAAAAACAAAAACAAAAAAAACGAGCCTGCTACAATGAACCTTAAACACCCCGTCATGTACACCTAGGATCTAAGAAGCATAAAGTTGGCAAAGAAACCCAATTAAAACAACTAAACAACAGTCTTTCCCTTCCCCATAGGATAAGGTCAGGAGTGTCTGGAGAGATCGGATACATGATGTGAGGGACATATGATTCAACAGTTTGACGAAGCTTTAGTTGGCTTCTTTGTGCCGGCCTTGCGAACCCAGCAACACTCTCCCCTCAGAGCAACTCCAATGGAGTTGTCAAACCAAATTGTCAAATATAAATTTGACAGCTGATGTGGCATTTTGTCAAAATTGGCCAAACCGGCTCCAACCGAAATGTCAAAATTATGAAATATTTTAATATATTTCATCTCTTCTCATCTTCTTCAGTTCTTCCTCTTCACATCGCTCTCTCTTCCTCTCTGCAAATCTGCAATCCTCTCTTCTCATCTTGTTCACTTCTTCACATCTACAACCAGAGAGAGCTCAAAGTAAATGAGAGAGAGCAGAACTGGGTCCTTTTTTGGTTCATCGATGAGAGGGAGTGATAGGGAGAGAGCAGATCTGGTTTCTCTCTCTTTGATTCGCAGGTCTCCGAGCACCATCGTGGCTCACCGCCACCACCAGTGAGCTCGCCGTGCTCATTCGAAGTCTCCAAGATGGCTCGATCTCTGCTCTCTCTGCTTCTTGTAGTGGCGTGCGTGGGGGAAGAAGAGATAAAGAGAAGAGATAGATGCAGTCGGGGGAGAAGAGAGAGAAGAGAGAGAGTCAGAAAGAGATTGTAGCAGAGGGAAAAGAGAGAGGAAATAATAAACAAATATTTGACATCTACTTTTTGAGATGTCAAATTTGACATCACTGAGGCTTTTTGTCAACCACGTGGCAATAACACCTCGGTTGGAGATGAAAATTTTGGTCAAAAGTAGCCGTTAGCAACTCCAGCTGTCATTTGACAGTTCGGTTGGAGTTGCTCTCAGGAGTTAAATTTTAACTCCCCCTAGGGCACCTAGTCTTATTAAAATATAGACTTGACACTAGTTGACATAATTGTTCACAATCATTTATTCTAGTGGCATATGTCTCTCCTTTGTAAATAGGAGGTCATGAGTTGACTCTCATAGCCACCTACCGATTTTAAGTCATATATTTGAGTTTAAGGTGTTCTTAAATGCCAATGAAAATAAAGACAAGTTTCAGGACTTCAATAATGAATGTGATGTCAAAATTTTGAACATCTAACGGGAATACAAGTCTCCCTTTGCATAAGAGTTCGACTTAAAAATCCAAAAGCTAAACTCTTTCTACGTTCTTTTATCTTTCCATGCTAACTTGCTTTGTTTTGAATTTAGTTTTAAAAATACAAAAAAAAAAAGGAAAAAAATCAATTATCACTTAAAATGGCTAATACTGCTAAGTAGAACTCTAAATTCTAAAAATAGCTCTTATAAAAATAAAATAAAAAAATCTAAAAGTAACTAGTTATATGTTGAGAAATTATTATTTAGTCCCGGACTATCACGTGTACCATGGTCCTGATTAATATGATTGGTCCATATGAAAAGCACTTGTTGTTGGTTGGTTTCCTTAGGATAATCTTTCCATTATTTTTTTACCCCCTACATTAAGCTCTGCAGAGATGTCGTGATCCTAGTGGCTCGGACCACTACTTGGCAATGTCATCTGATAGTCTAGACCACAAAATTATTACTCGTCATATCATCATATGTTAGTTTTTTTTTTTACCATTTAACTAATTAAAATGACTACCATAGTTGAAGATGCTCTTAGTATATAAGAATTACTATTTTAACTCAAGTTATCATATGACACTAATACATGTGTCAGCAAAACGTCAATGTTGAAATATCAAAGTAAATAATGAAAAAAAAAAATTAATAAATATGAGTATAAAGAAAAAACTTTGAAGTTTGAAGTACTTCCCATTATAGGATCACAAAGGTAATGCAACTTCAACTTTGATGAAGAAGATCTCGTAGGAAGGTTCATTAATAAAAAAGACAAAAAATATTCAAACCACATCCTTCTGTGAACCAACATCAACTCTGCTCCTAAGAAGTTTCATGTGAAACACACCATAAAGCAATTCACTAATATTGCATAAGCATGACCCATGGATCCCATAAGCCATTTGCCTTTTTAGGCCATAGCATCACCACCACGTCATTGTGACGTCATGCACAGAGGTTTTTATTTAGTAAAGACCCTGGAGCTCAAGCAACTCATTAATGCCCCATCCTGGGGGTCTTTATTGGCCGGCCCACAAAATTTCACTTTGACCTTCCAATCCAATACCGACTCTCTCTCTCTCTCTCTGGACTCCTCTGTCTCTCCGAGTACTATAAATACGGCACCAGATATCTATCCTTTTTCATCACGTTTGCACAAGTTTTCCAAATTTCAATCAAAGTTTTTTGAAGGTACTGGTGCTGTTTCTCATATAAAGAAGAACATGCCTGAGACAGAGGTTTGCAAAGAAGCTCGTGTTGTGGTGAGGAAGTTTTTGGCTCGGCCTCAGCATGAAGGAGTTGGTGCCATTGTTAGAAGAAGCATTGGGAGGTAAGTCATAAGTATATTGGAAGTTTGATGATGAACTGGAGGTGTTAATTTGAATAAATGCCTGAATGGGTTTGAGCGGGTTTGAGCTGAAATACTTTGATCCTTTTCTTGTGCAGGTTTGAGCTGAAATACTTTGATCCTTTTCTTGTTCTGGATGAGTTCTCAGGTGGGTACCTCTCTGTTTTCTTTTCCTTTGTTTCTTCGTGCATACTGTAATGCAATTGTTTGTGTATACTGAAATTTCTTTTGCTATATGAATGTGCAGTTACTGCTCCTGCTGGATTTCCTGATCATCCACACAGAGGTTTTGGTCACCGTCCTTGTAATTAGCTAAGCTCGTTGAGATTAATAGTGGGTTGAATTCTGATTTGTTTTTCTTCTTTTTCCATTTGGGTTTTTACAGGGTTTGAGACAGTGACCTACATGTTGCAGGTATACAAATATTTCTAATTGTTTATAGTATTGGGTTGCAAACTTGAAATCTAAACATTTATAATTTTCTGCAAAATGAGTGTCCAGCTAATTAATCGGTTTCTTATAATATCTGCCAACTTTAGGATGGTTGGACTAAACGTAATAATTAAAACATATCTCACCTGCAGACCAGATACTTATTCTTCTGGCTCCAATTATTAATTATTAATTTGAGTTGGTAAAACTTATCAGTCAAAATGATAAATAGCTGTAGCCCATGGTTTACTATAAGAGGCCGGGTTGATGAATGAAAGGTTATGTATATGATTGATACATCTAACTTGGTTGGAATGAAATTGTTTGGATCATCAGGGAGCTGTCACACATGAAGATTTTGAAGGGCACAAAGGGACAATAGGAGCCGGCGACGTGCAGTGGATGACTGCCGGTAGAGGTATCCTTCACTCGGAAATGCCTGCTGCCCAAGGAACACAAAAGGGTTTACAGTTGTGGATAAACCTCTCCTCCAAACATAAAATGTATGTATACGCAACAAATAGAAATCTACGTAATTAATGTTTTAAATTATAGTTTGATAACATAACATGTCAACCATCCGAGAATATGACATATTTTAACCTTATACTTTTTATAAATTTACGTCATTGTTCAAACTTTTGAATAAGCATTTGGAATATTCACATAAACTAGTATGATTGGTCATCATGGGATATATTCCTTTCTAACCAGCTGCTTTTGAATGCACCTAGCGCACATTATGTGTATGTGTTTGTATCTGCATACCATACCACTATACCAGCCTGAAATATCTAGCCTCTGGAGACTTCCAAACCATTTGCCTTTTCACTCATCATAGTGACGAAAGAATCTTATGTGATGATATATCCTACGCTAGTGCTGCTTCCTTTTAACTTTTGGAGTTCTGGAAGAAGTTTTGATAAGTAGAACTAAGCCTTTATTAGTGCTTGATTATTAGCTTTGGAAAGCACTTTAAACATGAGAGAAGTTCTTTTCAAATTCCAATCCATTAGTAGTACCCTTGCAATTGAATAACCTTTGTGTTTTTAATCATTCTGTAATTTGTTTAACACAGGATTGAGCCAAAGTACCAAGAAATGGTGAGCAAGGACATTGCAGAGGCTACAAAAGATGGGATCAAGGTTAAAGTAATAGCAGGAGAAGCCTTGGGAACAAAGTCACCTGTCTACACAAGAACCCCAACCATGTACTTAGACTTCACTCTCAAACCAGGAGCTCACCTTCAGCAACCAATACCAGTGTCATGGAATGCATTTGTATATGTGTTAGAGGGGGAGGGCATTTTCGGAAGTCCAAAATCTTTGTCAGTGACAGGTCACCATATTCTTCTTCTGGGATCTGGGGATGGCTTGGAGGCATGGAACAAGTCTTCCAAGAACCTTAGATTTATATTAGTTGGAGGTCAACCTTTGGGGGAGCCTGTAAAGCAACTTGGGCCCTTTGTGATGAACACTGAGGAAGAGATTGATCAAACCATTGATGATTTTGAAAATTTTGTCAATGGATTTGAGAAGGCAAGACACTGGAGATCTGGATCTGCACTTGGCCTTGATTTTTAGATCTTAATCATCTTATTGTATTATTTGAGATTATTTATTGGTTGATATTGGAAAAGCGAAATAAATGTTAAATATATTAAATTAACAACTCAATTTCTGCACATCTATTTTCTGATATAGACAAGGAACCACTCTTAATTTTAGATAAAAATTTATATTCCTTCTTTGAATATACTTCAACACATTATTCATACAAAACATGACTTGAGGCAAACACGTAAATAACTTATATTAAGGTGACATATAACACATTTGACTATTGTGTAAAATCGATCCACCATACAATTGATGATAAAATGAAAGACATAAAATATATAGTTTCAACATTAGGAAAATATATGTCGATAGATTAGTGTCGGGCAACCGAATCTACAAGTCAACCAACAGTGAGGTTTTATCTTGGCAACAACTACGGTGAGTTTTAATGTTTATCTCAAAATAACTTGATACTATTAAGAGTAATCCACATATTTATATTTCTAATGTTATTGTGTCTCTTTTCCAATGTGAAACTTTCTCTTTCCACATCCTTAATTTGTATCGAGCCACACAACCCCAACAATCTCCACCATTGACGAGATAAACTCTCTCACTAATTAAGTAATTATCATCCTCTTGAGTTATATATATCATGGTCCTTTACAATTCTATCCTCGCTCAAGATTTTTTCCGAGTCTAGCTCCCTCTACTTAGCCTCCGAGTCACTCCACTAATAGACTCCTTTTGATCATGTTTTTTTCTCGTGTTTTCGACCCGTTCCACCTTGAAAGGAATTTTCCTCCAGCTTGCCAAAGTTCCACCGAGTGTTAGCCAAAGTTACCAAAGTTTAAAGTTAAACTGTGGGAAATAACTCCAAGATTTCAGTATTTCACCTCCCAACACATGACCACGCGTCGACGTTAGATTGGCTCATCACAAATTTCTCCATAGAGTACTCCATTGCTGCACTTCTTTGAGTTCTTTCCCTACATGACACACAAACCCGGAATTTTCTTATTCCAAAGCCCAAAGACTCACTTTTATCAGAGAGAGAGAAGAGAGAGACAGAGAGCCATGAACGGAAGGAACTCGTGGCTCCTGAAGATCGTTGTGTTTCTCTTCGCCTTGAACTCTCTCTCTCTCTTCCTCTACTTCATTTCCCACTCCAAAACATTGACTCCCACCCAAAGCCGCCACCACCGCCTCCCCTTAACAGATAAAACTCACCACCACCAATACCGCTATTCAAAGCCATGGCCCATCTTACCCTCCTACCTCCCTTGGTCTCAGACTCAGACCTCACAAGTCCCATTTCGCTCCTGCGAGGCCTATTTCGGCAATGGGTTCACCAGGCGGGTCGATCTCTTAAAGCCCACCAAGAATTTGAGCTCGATTAACCCGGCGAGCTGGTTCAGGTGCTTCTTCAGTGACACCCTCAGAAGCTCGGTGTGTGAAGGAGGGCGGATTCGGATGGTTCCGGAAAGGGTAAAAATGTCAATTGGTGGTGAGATTCTGGAGGATGTTATTGGGAGACGGGAGGAGGAGGAGTTGCCTGAGTTTCAAAACGGTGCGTTTGAGGTTGATGGAGGAGATGGAGAGGCTAAAAGGCTTGTGACCCAAGACTTTCTTAATGAGTATGTGCCTCGTGGTGAGATTGGAAAGCACACCATGAGGGAATTGATCGGGTCAATTCGGGTCGTGCCCACCACAGAGTTCCAGTGCCATGAGGTGAGTTGGGTTCTGTTAGTTTCTATTTTTGGATTTGGTTTAAATTGTGTTTAGGGTTTATGAGATTTGGTTTTTTTTTTTGGGTAAACTTCGTCTGTGGGTTTGATAGTTTGATTATGTGAAATTCAAAGTTTGGAAATTTGTTGAGGGGTTTTGATGATCTGGTGCTGGAAAGCAATTTAAAGCAATTTAATACTATCTTGAATGCAAATTCAGTTATTTTCCAAATCATAGGGAGATTCCTTTAAAAGAAAAATTGGATGCAGATTGAGAATCACTCAACTCAATTCTTCTATAACTCTGGTGGGAAAGCTCCAGTTGCAGTGGATCAATCATATTCTATTAGTTCTATTATGACTATACATTCTTGTTCATCTTCGTTTCTAACTTTTCTATGAAAGTCTATACTTGCAGTGGATTGAAGAGCCAACACTTCTGGTGACACGATTTGAGTATGCCAATGTTTTCCACACATTCACGGATTGGTATAGTGCTTATGTAGCTTCGAGAGTCACTGGCTTACCTAGTCGACCTCATGTTGTCTTTGTAGATGGCCATTGTAGGGTATGTGTGCTTAATTCTTCTTTTCTGCATATTTAGTTCCTTGTCTATTGAAATTAAATTCTTTTTCCATAGTTATGCTAGCGTAGATTTTTCCACTGTTTTTCATAGTTGAGGTATATACATTGTTCTTTTGACAATGTAATAGAGACCATCAATTTTATTGGGTATCTGTTTAGAGGAGGATATATTTGTATTGCAGTTGATGTCCTTTTACATATGATAGTATGATTATTACAATCAATTATTCTTCATTTTTCAATTTTAACATGATGTTCTGTACCCCTGGATTCTTCAGCTAGTTTCAGCTTAATATCAGCCAAACTATCCTGATGTCAAAGATATTTACCAATTTCTTTAGAGATCAAGGTGAAGCGTACACATGTGACATAGGCTAATAACAATGGAGATCATGACTGATTGATAGAAACTGAGAATATGGTGATCCAATAATATTGAGCTGTATCAACCATGATGAGGAATGAGATGCCTTGATACTTGCAATTATTTGGGATGAATTAAATATTGTTGGCCATAATAGGATGGACTTTGTAGGTGAGCCTTAGAAAGGGTACCTTTCAGAAAAGGACAGAGTACCTTTACAGTCTTTTTAGTTATTGGTCTTACAGTCTTGCTAAATATCATTTCAAGAATGAATTTTCCCGAGGACATAAGCAATTAGGATCCCTTTAAGGATAGGGGGACATCTTCTGTTGGTTTTTCTGTTGTTTATTGTTCTTTTTTCTTCTTCGTCTTCCTTATAAGGTCTCAAGTATTACAATTTTAGGGTATAAAATGCAGCTTTACTTCTGTCCATTTTCATCATCTATAGTTAAATGGTCTTGACTATATATTCTGCATGAAATTTCCTGTTTCTGATCTCTCTTACATTGGTTGTTTTCAGACACAATTGGAAGAAACATGGAAAGCGTTGTTCTCTAGCCTTAGATATGCTAAAAACTTTACTGGTCCAGTTTGTTTTCGTCATGCTATTCTTTCACCTCTCGGATATGAGACTGCATGGTTTAAGGGGCTCTCTGAAGATATAAATTGTGAGGGAGCCTCTGCACCAGAGCTGTGGCAACACCCTGATGACCAGAAAACTGCACGACTATCTGAGTTTGGAGAAATGATTAGAGCTGCTTTTGGAATTCCAGTGCATAGGCATCGTATTGAGAAGCAAGCCTCAGGTCTCAATGTCCTTTTTGTTCGGCGTGAAGATTATCTAGCGCATCCACGTCACCTTGGTAAAGTTGAATCAAGGTTAAGCAATGAACAAGAAGTGTTTGATGCCTTAAAGAGCTGGGTGTCTAATCACAAGGAATGCAAAATAAACTTTGTGAATGGATTGTTTGCACACATGTCCATGAAAGAGCAAGTTCGGGCCATTCAAGATGCTTCTGTTATTATTGGTGCTCATGGTGCAGGTCTCACGCATATAGTATCTGCAATGCCGAAAACCGTGGTTCTGGAGATTATTAGCAGCCAATATAGACGGCCACATTTTGCTTTAATTGCGCAGTGGAAAGGGTTGGAATATCATGCCATTAATCTTGAGGGGTCGTATGCCTCTCCGTCAGTTGTTATTGACAACCTTAGCCACATACTGAGAACCCTTGGATGCTGAAAACCATTTGGTTGGAAGTGAAAGTGATAGAAATTACTTTGTGCCGTCAGGTTTTGTTTATGTACCACAGCATCTCTGTTTCCTCAAGAATGCTAGCACTATATTACACGATAGATTTAACTTATCTTAGCAAAGATAGTAAAGATAACGGAACTTCTTGGGCTGTGATTGACTTTCCCATAGTTTGATGAAAATTATAATTAGGGTACTTGAGCAATCTTATGGGATGGTGTTGGCCTTGCTTTGTAAAGCATATGAGCATTGTGGCAGATTAGCAGACTTATCTATCAAGAAAACGGACAATCATCAGAGGGGAGGTATGAACAGTTTGTACACAGTAGACGGCGTGTGCAGGTATGTTATGTTACCTTGACACCCAAAATCATTGTATTTGTTAGTTCACTTCTTCAGGGACATGACCTGACAGGTGGAGGTGTGTTTTGCTTGTATACTGATTCTTTCTCACTTACCTACCACCTTCTTGTACAATAGATCAATGCTTGTATCCTATTTTTGATCAGAAATTTTGGTGTATACAAAGAACATGTTTCCTTTTTTTTTTTTGCTTAAATTAGGGTGCATGTAACATATGCCTTCAGAAGTTTAATCTCATATTGTTGAATAGCATTAATGAAACGGATGGTATGGACCGTGCAGGTAATGGCAAGTTGCCTTGCCTACCAGGTTGTTCTAGTTTGCTTGGCATTCATGGTATTGAGATGTTTGTGTGGGTGAAGAGTTGTTCATCATACTTATTGTGGGCACAATGTGAGAGGACCTTGCCTAACACATGAAGTGAGTTTTGGTCATAAATGATAGATAGGGGAGAAGAAATGACTATTTTCCATGCATTCTACTTGAGAGGAGGGAAGTCAACTTTCAAATTTATAGTAGTTATAATGATCAGATATTCATGTCTACACTTGCATACCCTTGGATTCAGTTGATCGATGTGCCTAGCAGTCATTTACCTCTTCAATTAGCCTGTTCAACTAGGATGCTTTGCACATTTGTATCTAATATTTTCTTCGTCAACTGAGATGGCGTTTGATAAGCATAGCAATATCCTCAGAGTGATTATCAAAGATTTTTTTAAGGAGGATAGTATCATTTACACGCTCTTTTTTACGAGATGGAAATGTTCTTGCATTTCTTTTGGTTCGACGTTACAAATTTTTACTAGGTTTCATGCAAAAAAAAAAAAAATTCAATAGACTCAAAGGAAAAGATGCAAAATAGGTAACACGCAAAAGAGGAAAAGATGCACGAGATAGACTGAATCCTATTCTCATCAATCTCAAAAGTCAAACCTCATTCTCTTCTGTATACATTTTTTTTTGGGTCATGCCATTCTCTTATATCATTTCAAATATTTGCCATGCAAATGAAAGTTAACCTTTGGAAGATTTATCTACGTGATTTGCAAATTCAGCCCCAACTCCAAGTGACTTAGAGCATCTTTAGCAGACTCTCTATCTGAGCTCCTTAGCTATTTTAGAGAGTCTGTTTAGCTTTTCAACTATTTTAGCAGCTGCACCAGACTCCCAAGTGGCTCTCTATTTTAGCTTTTAGCTATATAGCTCCTAAATATAGAGAGCGAGAAGAGGCTCTCTATTATTTATGTTAATTAAAAACATTCATTTTTAGTTGTTTTGTGTAATTATTAAATACACTTAAACTATTTTTTATTCATTAAAAAAATAATTTAAATTCAATATTAGTTAAAGTAGAGAGCATTGGTGCAGACCTATTTTCAAATTGGCTAGCCAAAATAACTTTTTAGCTACTTTAGCTAAAATTTAGTTAAAAAATAGTTAGCATTGCTAAAGATGCTCTTAGCTAGCTAGCTAGAATTAGCATGTAAATTGATTATATTAACTAATATATGGTATGTACCAAATATCAACTCAACGTACTGATCGAATTCCCAAAGTCTAAACTCCAGAGATGAAGAGGCACAATGAGAGTTCATACGATCAAAATTTACTCTGGTGATAAAAAAAAATTACTCTCTGTAGGGGGCACATGCATTTCTGATAATGAGATCAGATTTTCCTGATAATGTTTTCATTAGTCCTCACTCACAAAATATCAGCAAATTATAAAAAAAAAAGTGAATTTTCATTAAAAATAAGTGTATAAGAAGGTTCTGTGATGCAAATCAGGTCAAATTCCAAGCCCCGGACAAAAGCCTAGCTATTTAATTTCTTTGATATAAAAAAGGTTCCTAATACTCATCTAAGACGCAAGACCGAAAATCTAGCATTCCAATAACTTAATAGATGCCACTGCTAATTATTTCAACCGCAAAGTAGCAAATCCATTACTGTAGAATGCAAAAGCATACAGATGCAATTTAGCCTTATAATCTTAACGGGATCAGTAGATTTGAAATCACTCCATCCAATCCAAACTGGGCAGACATTACAGTGGAACCAATGGAAAATTCATTTATAAATGAACTGAGGCCCTGTTTGGTAACAAAATTTGGATTTGGATTTCAATTCCAAATCTGATATATTCAAAATCAAGTGTAATTGAAATTTGTATATTTCAAATTGGGTTGTTTGGATTAAAAATTTCACAGGAGATTTCATATAAGAGATTTAAAAGACAAACCCAGTGAACTGATTGAAAAGACAGGCACCCATATTACACAAATCATCCCCAAGCTTTCTCTGACACAACTGATTTTCAGATTCGTCTCATGAGTGAGAGAAGAGGTTAGAGTGAGGAAGCTTCAAAGAGAGGAGAGAGAAGGAAGAGAAACAACGATGAGAGAGAAAGCTTGAAGAGAAAAAACGATGAGAGAGAGAGTGAAAGAGAGAACCATGAGAGAGAAAGACAGATCGGAGAGAGAGAGAGAGACGAAGAAGAAGATGTCGCAATTTTTTTCTTTTTATTTTTATTTTTGGTCGACATGCACTGATGAGGATTTGAAATAACTACCCCACCCTAGTTATTTGAAATTCTCTCAATTGCTGATATAAAATCTTGGGGTGGATTTGTCCAAAATCCAAATACTCATAAAAAAATTTATCCAAACAGCATAATTTGGATTTGAAATCTCCAAATCCAAATCCAAATCCCATCCCCCAAATCCCTATATCCAAACGGGCCCTGAATTCATTTAGAATTTTCCCACTAGATAACTCTTGGCCTCACACTCATACTCGGCAACGAGACAAGACTTTGGCACAGTCCCTCAGGTAAGGATTTCATATTTGGGCAATCCGAGATGTCAATTACTTCGAGTTGACAAGTGTCATCGAGGAACCTATCAGTTATTAACTCCAGCTGTCTACAATTCATAATCCGAAGCTCTTTAAGCGCCCTAGGTAATTGGCCTTTGCATAATAAGGACAACAGAGATGGACACTCGTATATCTCCAAAGACTCAAGACAACAACCGTCTACCGCCTCCTCCTCTTTCTCTATTAATGATTTCAAATTCTCACAATTCCAAATCTCTATTCTTACTTGGAGGAATCTGGCATCTTGCAAAGTACAACAGAGAATCGCAGCCATAAATGGTTATGCGTTTAAGAGAAGGTGGCAGACCAACATCTGGAAAAGAAACAAGACTTGAACATCTATATATGTCAAGCTCTTGAAGAGACGTAAGGTGATGCAATCCTTCTGGTACCTTCAAAAGACTTCCACAATTCCTTAATCTCAGAAATTCAAGCTTGCAATCCAGTTTTCGCAATTGCAGCAACTGCTCTGCTTCTTTCCCCAGCTTTTCAACAAGGGCAGAGTTGTCTTCGATAAGCAAATGATAGAGAGAAATCAAGTGTTGCAGTAATCTATCTTCGTTCTGAAAAGAAGATGTCAGCTCCTCACAACCAGTAATCACCAAATCTTTAACCTTTTCCAAGCTTTTCATGAACTCCTCTGTTTGGAATTTCAACTCTGATATATTTGATAAACCCAACGACTCGAAGTGAACCAGACTTGTGTGCATCACCAGCTTGCAATTTCGGATGTTGATTCATGAAGTTGTTTATAATTGGATATTGAAACCACCAATTCCTCGCATCCAGATATCTTAAGCTTTGCTAATGAATCAAGCTTCTCCGGTAAACTTACTCTCTAATTTGGGGCAGTCCTCGATTGAAAGCATTTTCAGACAAGAGAAAACCCCAATTCCCTGATCTTGTTGGCAAGGAGACCACTCCTTCCAATTTTTCAGTTTCTCAAACTCAAGGGTCTCCAAGGCTTGAAAAGGCAAGTTACATTCTACTTGAGACGAGGGAAGTCAACTTTCAAATTTATAGTAGTTATAATGATCAGATCATGATTCATGTCTGCAATTGCATACAAGGACTTGGATTCAGTTGATCGTTGTGCCTAGCAATCTAGCATTCATTTGCCACCTCAATTAGCCTTCAGCTAGGATGCTTTGCACATTTGTATCTCAGATTTTCTCCATCTACTGAGATGGCGTTTGCAATTCTTTGATAATAACTATAAGGAGGATAGTGCTACGCCTATCATTTATACGCTCTTTTTTACGTGATGAAAATTTTCTTGCATTTCTTTTGGTTCGACGTTACAAAGTTTTATTAGGTTTCATGCAAAAAATTAAAAACAATTCAATAGACTCATTGGAGGATACCATCAGCGTGAACCCTAAACCCTAAACCCTAAACCCTAGACTGAAAATTATTCTCATCAATCTCAAACCTCATTCTCTTTTATATACGTGTAAAATGATTTTATTAACTAACTGGGTCCGGATCATGGGACACATATTTTGACACATATGTTTACTCCTCCCAGATCTAACGGTTCTTATCAGATCTAACGGTATTCTGATTAGTATTGGCAAACCGTTAGATCTGATAAGAACCGTTAGATCTGGAGAGGAGCAAACATATGTGTCAAAATATGTGTCCCATAATCCGGAGGCTAACTAATATATGGTATGTACAAATTAAATATCAACTCAACGTACTGATCGAATTCCTAAAGTCTAAACTCCAACGATGGAGAGACACAATGAGAGTTCATACGAACAAATATTTTAATTTACTTTATGTAGGCCAGTGAACTGTGGCATGTTGGTTATTTGAAATTAATCAATACTGTAGAAGTGACAAACTCAATTCTTATTGGCATCATGGGATTGGTGGGGTGGGAAACTGAGGATAAAAAAAAAAATTACTGAGCAATTTAGCCTTCTAATCAGTAGATTTGAAATCACTCCATCCAATCCGAACTGGCTGGACATTACAGTGGAACAAATGGAAAATTCATTTATAAATGAACTGAATTCATTTAGAAATTTCCCACTAGATTTTGAACACTCAAGCAGAAGATGTATAAACAGGATCGAGGATGTGAATGACAGTTGTCCAGCAAGATACAGAAGTAAGAAATTGAATTGAATGTGATACGGCTGATTTTGATTCCACCGATACAAAACTAATAGAGGAGTGTGAGTTATATCAGCTTGTCATCAATTCGTATGTAAGGGATGTGGGCTATTTTGGGCCAGTATCGTCCTCTGCATCTCTCTTCAAGTAGAGGACACTTATCAATGAAAAGATGCTCAAATGAAAGAGGCAGGCCCTCTTCTGGAATGGATGCTAGCTTCGGACAGTGGTGGATTTCAAGACGTTTAAGAGAGGTGAGGAATTGAAAGCCGTTGCTCAGTTTCTTCAGATTTGGGAAGCCATTGATGTAGAGTTTAATGAGAGATTTGGGGAGTTGAAGCATCATCTCATTCTTATTCTCTCTCTCATTCTTAGCAGCTGGAAAGGACACCAGACCTGCATCATCTTTACCCCAGATCCACAACTGTCTAAGAGAGGTGAGTCTGTGCAACCCTTGAGATTCCAAGAGCGCCTTACAATTCTTCATCTTCCAAATTTTAAGTGATGTTAGGTTGGGGGGAAAGGAAGTCAAACCTTCACAGTCATCAATCGACAATTCCTCAAGATTCGTATTGTGCTGCTGCATGTCTCTCAGCATGGGTACCACCTCCAATTTCTCGCAATCACTGATCCGGATATCTCTTGGCCTCACACTCAAACTCGGCAACGAGACAAGACTTTGACAGCTGTAAATAATAAATGACTGAAGATTGGTGAGGTGGCACAGTCCCTCAGGTAAGGATTTAAGATTTGGGCAATCCCAGATGCTAATTACTACGAGTTGACAAGTGTCATCGAGGAACCTATCAGTTATTGACTCGAGCTCTCCACAATTTGAAATCTGAAGCTGTTTAAGCGCCCTGGGTAATTGGCCTTTGCATAATAAGGACAACATAGATGGACAATTCCTAATCTCCAAAGACTCAAGACAACAACCGTCTACCACCTGCTCCTCTTTCTCTATTAATGATTTCAAATTCTCACACTCCCCAATCTGTATTCTTCTTAGACTTGGAGGAATCTGGCATCTTGCAAAGTACAACAGAGAATCGCACTCCTGAATCGTTATGGTTTTAAGAGAAGGTGGCAGACCAACATCTGGAAAAGAAACAAGACTAGAGCATTCATATATGTCAAGCTCTTGAAGAGACATAAGGTGATGCAATCCTTCTGGTACCTTCAAAAGACTTCTACAATTGCTTAATCTCAGAAATTCAAGCTTGCAATCCAGTATTCGCAATTCCAGCAACTCCTCTGCTTCTTTCCCCAGCTTTTCAACAAGGGCAGAGTTGTTTTCGATATCCAAACGACCAAGAGAAATCATGTGCTGCAGTAATCTATCTTCGTTCTGAAAGGAAGATGTCAGCTCCTGACAACCAATAATCTCCAAATATGTAACCTTTTCCAAGCTTTTCATGAACGCCTGTGTTTGGAATTTCAACTCTGATATATTTGATAAACGCAACGACTCTAGCAATTCAAACTGATCCGGACTTGTGTGCATCACCAGTTTGCAATTTCGGATGTATGATTCATGAAGTTGTTTATAATTGGATATTGAAACCACCAATTCCTCACATCCAGATATCTTAAGCTTTGCTAATGAATCAAAATTCTCCGGTAAACTACCCACTAATTTGGGGCAGTCCTCGATTGAAAGCATTTTCAGACAAGAGAAAACCCCAATTCCCTCATCTTGTTGGCAAGGAGACCACTCCTTCCAATTTTTCAGTTTCTCAAACTCAAGGGTCTCTAAGGCTTGAAAAGGCAAGTCACATTCTCCATAAAACTCAGGACCAACAATTTCCACTGCATCCATTCCTTGTATATGAAGTTCTTTGAGAGAAGACAATTGTCCAAATGGTGGCAAGAATTGACAATGATTACAACCTTCTAACCTTACGTGCACCATATTAGAGAATGAAGGATCTCCAATCCATGTTGAAAATCTCAATCCAGCATAACTCATGATGGTGAGCTCTTTGAGCTTCGTATGAGGTTGTAACATGTCAAGCACATCTGCTGCAATTTCTGTTGAGACACTCGAATCAGACCATTCTAAAAACAGAACTTCAAGCCTCTCCTTTCTCTGTAAGCTGGCACTCCTAGCATCCTCAGCACAAATCACATTCTCCAGTTTTGACAGGCGCAATGTCCCTTGCAGATGCAACAAGGGCCCAATCTCTCTCACCCCTGATCCACTACCTTTTCCAACAACAAAATCAGGCAATGTTTGCAAATTGGTCAATAGACCCAGCTGAGGAGGCATTTGTTCCAATGAAGGTACATCTGAATTGTTAAGATGACGCAAATTAATTAGATTCCCCATGTTTGTGGGCAGTGCCTTCAACTGACGGCAGCTTTCCAATATCAATGTCTGCAAGTTGTAAAGACTGCTTGTTGAGTCTGGCAAACTTGTTATTCGTGTGCGAGAAAGATCAAGATACCGTAGATGCTTCAATTTACCAATTGTATTTGGTAGCTCGGTTATTTGGTATCCATACAAAGAGAGCACTCGTAAGTATTGCAATTTGGGCAATAAATCAGAATTAACCATATGAGCCAAATATCTATAATCAGAGTAATCTGAAAGTGAAAGTGGTAAGAATGTCCGCAGACGTATACCTTCAGAATAGACCTCAAACTTCTTAACCCCATCATAGTTGCCAATAATGTAAGACGAATGACGAGCCTTGGGCAAACATCTAACTTGCGAGTCATCATTCCACTTATCCTCCAATCTAGAACAAGTTTTTCCTGCAGCCCATCGTGCCAAGTCAGTAACCAGGTCATGCATTATGTATCGCGAGTTTCCTTTGCTTGATTTTTGAAATAATGACCTAGACACCAATTCTTGAAAATAGTCACTGCCCAAAACTTCCATTTGTTTATTTTCTTCTGGTTGGTGCTGAATCAAACCCTCTGCCATCCACAGAAGGATCAATTGCTTCCCCCCAAATTCATAATCATTTGGAAGTATTGAGCAATAGGTGAAGCACCTTTTCAAATTTGAAGGGAGATAATGATAGCTCAATTTAAGAGCTGGGAGGATGCCCATCTTGTCTGATAGATTCCACATCTTGTGGTCTAATATTTCTTCCCATTCGTCTACTCTTTTACAGCGTAAAAGACCACCAAGAGTCCTTGCAGCTAACGGCAATCCATTGCATTTTACAATAACTTTCTCCTTAAGGAAGTTGACATTTTGGGGTCTGTCGTTTAAGAGTGCATGGTGCTCAAAGATTTTCCAGCAATCATCTTCTGATATCAACCCCAAGTTATAAGGGTTAGTGTCTCCCATCATCTTGGCAACATTTGCATCGCGCGTCGTCACAATAATCTTACTTCCTGCTGCTCCAACACGAAAGGGGGACTGCAATATTGTCCATTGATCATAGTTACATGTATTCCAGACATCATCTAGAACAATAAAGAACTTTTTGCCAGCCAATTCCTTACTCAGCTTGTCCTGAACTGAATTAAGCTCCTTTAATTCCCTCACATTACCTGAAGTGACCGATTCAAGAATTGCCGTGGTCACCCTTAGGAGGTCGAAAACGTCAGACACAGACACCCATGCCTTTGGGTTAAACTGTTTCGTTGCAGCGACATCGTTGAATACATGTTTAGCAAGTGTGGTCTTTCCGAGTCCACCAGTACCAACAATGGCAACTACCTTAAAATTGCTGGTACAAGTCTCTTGTTTTGACAGCAATTCATCAACAATATGCTTTTTATCTTCATCCCTTCCGATCACAGGTCCATCTAGTTGAGAAGTAGTTTGTGGCATTTTCCATGGCATGGAAGACACTCCCAGTTTATTCAAACCAAACTGCTTTTCTCGAGTAGATATCCCTTCTAAGCGATCAGTGATCTTCTTGATTTCTGAGTTCATACTAAAATTGAATTTAGGTTTAGAAAGTGAGCTGATCCATAACTTACTTGTGCTTCCTTGTTGTCTTTCTATCCTGCGCTTCAGCATTTTAGTAGCAAATATGTCCAATATGTCTTCCACATCGTAAGCCAAATCTCTGAGATCATCCAGCCACAACTTCACTCCTGTTTGTGTTAGTTGCTTCTCTTCTGCATCATTCAGCACTGCTTCAATTGCAGTCAGCGTTGCAGTCCATTTCTCCAGCACCTTTTTGTTGACCCCCTTAAGGCGTCCCATGTACTCAATCACCTCTCCGTTCGCCAACTTCTTGAGCAGCACCGAAAGGAATGCCCCGACAACAGCCTCTCCCATGGTTTAGTTTGTTTGTATAAGAGACTCAAACTGCAGAAAGTGAAACAAGTAGTATGAATATTGTTTCAAATATTATCTTCTTTTATAATTTAACAACAATTCATCAAAATTTAATTGATGAGCGTATGCACAAATGAAAAGGATTTTCTGACCAAATAAGAAGACGAGAAATCCAAATTTAATTTAAAAGATACATGCATATTGAACTTTTTTGATCCGTACGTGTCCCCTTAATTTGCAAGATGAGAAAGCACTTACATGAAAGTCAACTCTTCTCTGAGATGCTAATTTTTTTCAACAAAGTAAGCCAAGTCTCAGAGATCACTATCACGACAGACCTGCCTTGTTGCAGATCTGATCCCGCTTAAATGCCAAAGTATCCAAATTGAAGCAAGCTGTGCACAAAAATTAGTGGAACGTACTAGTTTATACAAGTCTGAATAAAGATGCATACAAATAAAAATTGAAACAGAATGAAAATGAATGGATTCAAGAAGCGCTTACATGGAAGAAGATTCGGATCACGGATTATCTGAATCCAAATTCAAGAAGCACTCACTGTAAGACCATCTCCCACCATAAGTTATAATTTCAATTATAACCTATAACCTCTCCCACCATAGGTTATAGTTCATATCCCAAAAAAAAAAATTGACCTAGCCAAATTTCATAAGCCAAATTTGGCTTATGATTTCATAGGTTATATTGATGGCCCCCACATTATTTTATTGTTTCTTTTAACTTTCATATCTTTTTATAATAGTTAGGTTATAACAATTTTATTATATAATATTTGATATATATATATATATATATATATATATATTTTACAATTTTTGAAAATAAAATATAAAATATATATGTTTACAATTTTATAAATAACTATGTAATATTTAATTTTTATCAAATAGACATTTTATGTAAATAAAGAGATTTTATTTTAATTCGAAGTTTTTTTTTTTTTTTTTTTTTCTAATTCGAAGTAACAATCTAGGAGAAGATTGTTGTTATCATACATTCGAAGTAACAAATTTTAGTCCCGATCAAATACGGACAAAACCGAATTACAATAATCAATGGTTCCATTTGAAGATAGAGAGGAGGATGACACTTCAAATGGATCCATTGTATTTGTGAGAAAGATTGAAAAATTTTGTATAAATTGATAGATGATGGAAATTGTGATAATGTGCAAGTTTATATAGGAAATTATTTTCTTTTTAAAATATGTAGTTGTTTTTTTTGCTAATTAAAATATGTAGTTGTTAACAATTAATAAATATTTAAGTTTAGCCTACCATGGCAATGCTAAACCAACAAAGTAGGCTAAATAAGAATATTATCTAGTATATTCCATTTTAGGAAGGTTAAACTTTAACTTATGGTGGGAGATGGTCTAAAGGAATGCAAACAATTGTTCTGCGTATAGATCGCGAACTCCTTTGGCCCAAAGTAAAAGAAAAGAGCTAGCACTTTCCTAAAAGTCTCCAAAGAGGGAATCAACACAAACGACGAGAACAAGAAACTAAAAATGATTAAAGGTAAAAGTTTATACAAAGACTATGGATCATTTGTTTGTAGTTTTGTACACCGTCCTTATTCTATTGAAATTTGGCGCTTTATTTAATTATATTCCAATTCAACCTACATCTTCTCCTACCTTATTTAAAGGGAAAATACTACCAATGCCCATGTCCCCCTTCAATAATTGATAATTTTTTAACTAATAATTGATAATTCGATGTAGCTCGTCTGCAAACTTTTTATGTAGCCAATTATGATATTATATCAAGGGTTTCCACAGTTATCCTCAAGTCTTCAAGTGGGGGGTGAACCCAAGAATTATCTTATTCACCCACCATTGTAATTAACACATTTTTAATTTAAATTTTAACGATTTAACCGTTAATGTATTATAACATAATATAGAGATTACCTTTGTAAAAAATCAATCAATTTGGAGACCTTTTGGTCATTCATTCATATGAAATAAATAGACGGTTCATCATAATAGTAGTAATTGTTGACAGAACTGTTAATTTGTTTTATAAAATTGGACAGTTGAACAATCTCATATTCGATTTTTTTTTTTGCAAAGATGATCTATAATAGATAATTTAAAATATGAACGGTTGGATTATAGAATTATATGGTGAAAATATTTAATCACAATGAGAGTGAATATGCAAGTTAACTCACGGGGTGAACTCAAGAATTATCTTTTAAAATTTACCTATTTTTTATGAACAATTTACCTACTTTTTATTAATAATTTACCTACTTTTTTATGAATAATTTACCTTATTTTTTAAAAAATAATTTACCTACTATTTTAATCAATAATTTAATTGTACCATTTTTATCAATTTACCTATTATTTGTTACCTATAGTGTTAGAAAACTTAGTTATCTACCATGGTCAAGTGATTACGTCATAATGTATTATTATTACAATAAAGAATTGAATGTTATGGTTTATTATATGAATAAAGAGCGACTTTAGTGCTCCAGGTACACCAATACATCATGTTTTAGTGTGCATTGCACATGACTTATATTTAAATTTAAAATTAGAAATAAAGGATAAGTAATTAACAGGTTAAACCAAAAATATAATATTTGATTAAAAAATATAATTAATTGTAACAAAATATATATATATATATATATATATATATATATAATTAATATCTCATATTTAAACTCAAAATAATAATAATAAAATACAACTAAAAATTCCTAATTTTTGCTTTGTTCCATTTTTTTTCCTAGTTTCATAACTTTTAATCAAATTAGTTATAGTAATTTCTTTTTTTTCTTTTTTTTTAAAAAAATATAGGTTTATTTATGTTGATCTCTATGAGAAAGTGATATCTAGATTAACGATTAGATCGATCGAACTTGATAAATATCATCAGATTATCGGTTAATGCTACCAAGCTAAAATTTGGCCAACTATGATAAAATTAACTACCCGATCGTTAAGCGATGATATTTAGGATTTATAGAAAAACAAGTGATCTAGAAAGCAAAAATAAGTTGGACAATTATATATATATATATATATATATATATACATGTTTATTTGTATTGATCCCTATGAGGAAGTGATATCTAGATTAACAATTAGATCGATCGAGATTGATAAATATCATCAGATTATTGGTTATTGCAACCTTGCCAAAATTTGGCCGATTATGATAAAGTTTGACCACTCGATCGTTAAGCGATGATATTTAAGGTTTATGAAAAAACAAGTAATCTAGAAGGCAAAAATTAGTTGAACAAATTTATATATATAAAAGTTTCTTTATGTTGATCCCTATGAGGAAGTGATATCTAGATTAATGATTAGATCGATCAAACCTAGTTAATATCATCAAATTATTGGTTATTGCTACCACGCCAAAATTTGGCCGATTATGATAAAGTTTGATCACCCGGTCGTTAAGCGATGATATTTCATTTTCTGCGTTGATCGAGTTCAACCGTTTTTTTTTCTCGTTTGAAGTAGTTTAGTTTAACTCAGATTTAATTTTACAGATTAATTGTAGTTAATTAATTTTTTTATTTTCTTTTTTTCCATCATTATAAATGAAATTTTTTTAATTTAATAATATGATTAATACTTACTATTCAAGTAACAAGTCATGAATTTTTAACCCTCAGATCATATCTATGATTAATATTTTGTCACAAAACATGGAGCACCCATACATCGGGTGCATTACAGAATTTCTGATTATTTGTTACCTATAGTGTTAGAAAACTTAGTTATCTACCATGGTCAAGTGATTACGTCATAATGTATTATTATTACAATAAAGAATTGAATGTTATGGTTTATTATAATTTATATGAATATATTCCCAAAATTTGAATTGTAGACTTAACTATAGAAAATTAAATTAAATGTTGATTTTATAATAAAATGTTTTCTGAGTGTGGCATATTGCGTAAATAGCTGAAAAAGAATGGTAGAAAATAGCTTATGTGACATTTGTAATTAATTATTATACTAAATCTAGTAATTGAAAAGTCAATGTCTCGTATCTATACTATTATAATGAGAACACTTATTGTCAATCAAAATATAATTTTTTTACCAAAACAACCCTCAAGTATTAAATAACTTTGGATAAAAATCAACTGTTACTCTGTTATGGACAAAAAAATAAAAAACAAAACAAGTAGTGTTTATAAAAACCTACAGAGAAATAATTAACCACAAGGCCATAGCTCTCTCTAAATAACTTCCCACACTTTTTTTTCTCATATATTTTCTTTTCAAGAAAAAAAAACTGTTATGCATGTGTCCACAATGCTAGTCTTAAGACATAAAAGTGGCAGTGATGTTTATCTAAATATCAAAAAATAAAATTATGTATAAAGAATATAGAGAATAAATAATTAAACTATTTGCAGATCTGGAATCATAAAATAAGGAAATTAAGGGAGACTAATACAAGTCTGAACTCGTTCACAAGAAAAGGGAGAAACACACTTTGCCGCTGTATTCGAGAAGCACCGTCGTCTTCCCAGGTACGGTTGTTATTGTGTAGTCTCTACACAATATTCAAACTCAACAGCCACACACAAAAGGCAGACTCATAGTTAAGTAATCAGTCGTCTCAGACTTTCTTGTAGTGAATTATAAATGGCTTTTAAGTTTAAGCTTGGGGAATTAACCAATATATGTATTAGCTAATGCCTTGTATGTGTATGATGAAATGCCCCACAGAGAAACTTGTTCTGAAAACTCATTGCATTTGGGTTTTGAGTAGATATGTATTTCTCTTACCCATAATCAGCCATATAAATTCTTCAGAATTTCAATTTACTCCTCTCGGTGTAATGCAATTTGTCTGAAATGAACATGAACATTGCGCAGTTATCTTATATCTCTTCCTTGTTTGCTGCATATAGCAATTTGCAAATTTAAAATGGTGGGTTGCTTTCCCTCCACGCCGAAGAAGTTAGCTATGACTGTGGGATTTTTCATTTCGGCTGCTGCTCTTTTTGCTTTTGGTGTGCATCTCTCCTATGTCAACGTTGCCCCTCAGCAAGCTCGAACCAAAGCTCGAAATGAGTTTGTAAGAGAACGATTGAAACAGAAATATGGCAAATGATTGCAATGTCACAGTTTCGTTGTCGGATCTTTTTGTCATGCTTATGAATTTTATCCCTTGTGATCCCCAATTCTGGTGTCCATGATTTGATTGCCATGATGTACTAGAAGAAAAGGGGTAGTATCATACTTGTGTACTATAACTTATATTTATAAAATTATTTGTGATTATTGTATTGTACTTGGATCACTGGAGCACACAACTGCATAACACAACAACATCGTGAATCATGAATGCCAAACAAGCCAAGGACTGCTAAAAGAATGAAATGAGGATGAGGATTGATTCATTCTTGGAGATTTTGAAGAAGCCGAGGAACACATTATCGGCTTCACTAACTCTGGTGAAATATTTATTCCGTTGGCAAAATTCAGTATACCGGGAACGCTAGTAGCAAGGCTCCCGATATGTACCCATCTCCCACGACTTCAGCTCTATCAGTTTCAATTTCAGCAGTTCCAACAGCCAGAGCCAGCTAGACTAGTATTATGCTAACATATGAAACTAACATTGCACCAGCTCCAACTTGAATTGTTTCGCCTAAAGTATAGTGAATCGTACTTCAGTTCCAAGATCTCCATAGGATTGGCCTATTAGGAGGAACGGAATGTCAGATAAATAAGCATGAATCAGACATTTGATAACTGATATCAATCTGCTGGACCTTTCCTGCCAACGCTGATGGAAGTTGGAATCAAGAACCTGGTATGATGTTTGCTGGAGGATAAAAAGGTGGTTGGCTGGGTTTAGGCTGCATTCTTGAAGCTGTGCTTTGGGGCTTTGCTGAAGTAATGGATATGGCTTGGACTTCAGGTTGTAGCGTGTTATTTGATCCTTTAACTCATTAATTGCAGCCACCGGCTATATAGAAATGGACTACCTCAGTTCAACATGTTTACAGAGAAAAGAACCTCGTGCTCCTAGTATGGCTTTGTTTGAGAAATTAGATCTACACTACACACAGTTTCCCCCAACTGTTCAGTGGTGCAACAATGATAATACAACCCTATGTCACTGTTAAATCAGCTGAAATTTTGGTTTTCTAGGAAAGTGCAAACCCAGAAAGAAAGAAACAGGAATAAAAATAAATAAAAGATGAAAAACACATCAAAAAACAAATATTAGCATAAAAACAACACGGGACTAATTTAACATAATATCTAAAAACAAGGTATAGGTTGCCAGCCATTGCTGCCCTGGTCAATTAATTCTTTCCCTCTTTCTATCAAAGCTTTACTATTTTTTATTTTTCTGCGTCATTGAAATTAAAGCATGTAATCCTCGAGGTAACAAGTTCAATGCTACAACAAACTTCAACAAAACTTGCTCAAAAAAGAGACAAAAAAGAAACATAACAATGTAACTCCTGATTAAACATTCAACCATAAAAACATTGTTTGGAACTTCAACAGATAAAAATTGCAATCCCTTAAAAAGTAAGAAAGGAGGAAGGAAACAGCATATTCTGAGTCTAAAATGACTAAGTTCAAGCAGCAAAATTTTAGGCAGTTCCAGCTCCCTTTCCCTTCTTCCTCTGAAGCTTCTTCATGTAAAACTCCAGCTCTTTGCCCTCCAAGATGTATCTGCAAAAATTTAAAATGAGAATCAAAAGACCGAACTTGCAACTACTAATAATGTGCCTGTGATCAGATCTTCCAAATTAGAGAAAAGCACAAATAGAGAATGTAATGTACCCATCTGCACGGCCGCATTGACCAGGCCGTGATGAGATACAAGCCAATAGACGACCACCACCAAATTGTTCCTCAATATGCTGGTCAAGTTCACGAGTCTGCTGACGCTTCTCTAACTTCCTTGTTACATGCTTGCTCTTCTTTACCTCCTCGGCAGCAGCAGCAGCTTCACCCTCCTATCAAACCAAAGGTCAAAACGATTACAGAAAGATGGTGAAGCCATATGCAGTTGACCACATCTAATTTCATCTATCAGCAGGTGTAATTAAATTTTTCTTCATTAAAATCTTAGTTACCTCTTGCAGCGTTTCCAAATACATTTTTAAATTCGCACTTAACACACATACACAATGCCAGAACCAATAACTAAAAAATAAATAAATAAAAGAGAATACAGGTCCAACCATATCGAGAATACTAGTATGAAGAAAGCACAAATGAACCTAATTAAAGTCTATCAACCAAAAGAAATAGCGGAGCGCTACCTCTGCTTCTTTCTTGGCGGCAGCTGCAGTTTTCTTCTTGCGCCCAATTTCAACACCATAGTGGGTTAAATACCACTGCTTGAAAGGTGCTGCATCAACCTGAACAATGGCACTCTTCACCAAGGTTTGAGTACGCACCAGCTCATTGTTAGATGCATTGTAGACAACATCAAGAAGACGGGTTTTACGTGTCGTAGCCTCGCTACCCCAAGAGAAATTTCCTGTGTCGAGCCTCAAAGCACGCCACTTCACATTTCCACCTCGAACCCTAATCCTCCTAACTGTCTTGTTGCTCGACAGTTTTGTGTTTGCAGGCTGCCTTCCGAGCTCATACCTTCAAACAGCAAGTTGAAACAAAATCAATTCTGAGATCCAACTGGCTTGGAGCTAAACCAACTTATAATTCAGAGCATAACATAGACATAAGCCTCCATATTTTTGATAATTCCTACTAATTATGCCACACTTGGCATACAAGAACAGAACACAAGTTATAGTCCCAAGAGTGGTGAATTCGTAAACAACAAATTCTTAAGGGCAACAACATAACATAAAAAATTGTAAAGCATTTACAATTCTTACTAAAGAAACTAGTTCATAAATGGCCCAACAATGAGAGACAAATCAAAACAACCAATCAAAAAAATTTCAAAATCGCGGGCTAATTCAATCCAATCAATTACCAAAGTCATCGAAGGTTTCATTTACTTCTTCCAGAGGAAAGAAGAATTAAATGGATAAAAAAAAAGCTGCAGATTATTAGAGTTAAAAAAAAAAAAAAGACAAATCGATTGCATTGAACATACAGAACACAAGGAAAAGAAATGAAAACACAGTATAACGAATGGCATACATAACTCATAGTCATCTAGAGAAAGATCCATATATATGATAAAAGAACAATGAAACAATCTTACTTTCGCTTCTTTCTCCATGCCTTCTTCTTGCCTCCAGTGGCACGCCTCTTGTGCATGGAATCTCGAGAAATACCTAACAAATCATACAAATTTTCGAAATCAGCATTAGACAAAAACAAGAACAAAACTTGAACAGAGATTGATACAAGTTGAGCAAAATCAGAGGTACCCATCACTGAAAGGAACTGGGAAAATCGAAAACTGGAATGAGATTGAGAAAAGGAGAGAGATGGAGGTACCCATTTTGGCAGATGGAGAGTTCCAAGGTTTCTCTGTTCCAGGAGCTGCGGCAACGCGGCTAGGGTTTGAGGCAAGTGAATGAAGCGAGCTAGGCTTTTAGTACAAACCTAGTGAACCAAAATTACTGTCTTGTCCCTTACCCGGAGGTATAACCCTAAAACCCAAACCCAACTCTTCGGCCTAGTTTCTGTTGGGTTTACAAGTAATTTGAAGCGACTTTGGTATTTACAGGCCAAGCGGCCCAAGCCCAAACACTAAGTTAATTTAGTTTTTTTTTTTTTTTCTGTTCTTTATAAGACTTCTGAATTCTGAAATTAGTAGAAGAACTTGAAAACTATTTGAGATAATTGAATTGAAGGATGAAGGATCCAAAAAGAAGAAGATCAAGTCACCAAGAAGGCTAAAACTTGTGACGATAGACAATAGTATAGTATCATGAAGAAATGGAACGCGAAAAAAATATATAACAACTTTACCGCCTTTGTGTAAATTTTTAATTTTCGGTTGGATACAAAATTTGGGCGGGATTACTTTAGATTTGGGCTAATATCTACCTAATAAGGGCTAGGATCGACATTCCTTTGGTTGATCAAGAAGGTAAGGGCTAGAATGTATGAGTGGCAAATTTTGATATTTTATTGTGTCGGGGCTGGGTCAATAAACATGCCGGATTTAGGCCTAAGCTTATGTCTATTAAATGAAATATTTAACATTTTTAATATATATTTTTAACTATTCAAAACATAGAAGTTATGTCGATATGATACAAATAATTTTATTTTAGTATTTTTACAACTTAAATTAGATAATGCAAGTAAAAATGAAATGGGAATTTGATGTAAAAATCTTGGGTCCAACCATATTATTGTAATGATTTTCATGTCTTAAAAAAATAAATGTAATTATTACATTTTCAACAAACCGGCTCTCGAGAGGTCATGCTCGGGCCAATTTTTCTCGACCCAATCGGCTCGTTTTTAATCGTGCTCGTGTCGAGGTCGAGCCGATCCAACCCGTTCGACACTTCTAGGCGCAATCATAGTGGACATCAAGAAGGGAATGTAATATGGTAACTTAGAACGTAGCCAAATTTATTGTATATGTCTATATGAGAACAATAACTATCTATTATATGAAACCGAGACACAATAACTTCCGATTTATGAATAGTTCATCTCCGATAGAAAAAAAAAAAAAAAGGCAATACAAGTCGTTGCAAAGTTAACCTTACTCACAATTTACGTTCAGAAAAAAAAGGCAATGCAAGTCGCTTTTTCAATTCGGTTATTTGTACATATACCCATAGGAAATGTAATGAGGCAGTGCATATGTTAGCTAGGAAAACGCTTATGTTTCCTGCATTCCATGTTTGAGTTGAGGAAGGACCACAATGTCTTTCCGATGTGCTTATATTTGATGTAAACTTTTCAGTTGCTTAATTAATGCAAACTTTCTCTTTCAAAAAAAAAAACAAATCTTATTAATTTCTTAAAAAAAAAAACAATTTCTCCTTTGTATTTTTTGGTTGGAGTGATCCAATCAATGTCTATCTCTCAGAAGATTCCAAATTAATGCATCACTCCACAGTTGTCAATTTGAGAGCATATACATGTTTTCGTTTTCCTTTTTTCCTCTATGCTTTATGTAACAATTTCCTGAACGAAAATGCTGCTAATTTGAATTGCGGACAGTTGCCCACTTCGAATTGATCCCCCAATATCGTCCAGTAGCTCAGTTGAGGATGGGGTTTCCGGTTTTGGGATCACTGGGTTCTCATATTTTAGTAAGAAATTCTCATCATCGGAGGACTTTAACGATTCAATCGGTCAGAGAAAGTGAGAGACGCACCATTAGTTTCAAGCTCTCAAGTTCGAGGCTCATGTCAAGCAAGTCTCAAGTAGTTGATTTTGATGAGAGAACAAGCCCAAATGAGGTATGCACTTTTCATCTTTACGTGGTATTTGGTTTTGTGCCAAGGTTTGATTTTCATCTTCTACTAGTGTCAATTTGAGGACAAGAGAAATTAGTCCACTTTGTAATTCTACGCAACTATTGATGGACTAGTATGTTTTTGGTTTAAATTGAGCTCTTCTTAAGTGTAGTTTATTTAAACATGTTGACAATCATGCTGTTGTCACCCGCATTCTCATTACAGTATGATTTATGAGTTCATGATCAGATTCAATTACTATGTTGGGAACTAAAATTTTCAATTGTAAAAGAGAGAACAATGAGAGACTGAATGATTGAATCAATTTCAGTTTTCTGTACGTCTAAATTTAAGTAGCACAGACTGGTGTTGGAGCCATTTCTACTGGCCCCGAGGTCTGAACTTGGTCTGAACTTGGTCTGCTAGAGCGGGCTCGGGCCGGGCCGGGCTTTAATTAAATAAATATATTTTCAGGCCGGGGCGGGCCGGGCTTTAATCATAATTTGAAAGCCCAAGTCCGGCCCTTTATAGCGGGCCGGGTCCGAGTGGGTTGGGCTTTAACGGGCTACCCTAATTGTCCGGGCTGGGCCGGGCCGAACCTAATTTCTTTTATTTTTATTAAATAATTTCATTTCTCCAAAATCCAAACTTCCGAAATTCAAAATAAATAACTTGGGATCCAAAAAGTTCCACGAATTTTTTGGATATGTATATTTTGAATTGTGGATATCTCAAAAAATAATTTGGCAAAAAAATCAATTGATCTATAACAATTTAATAACTAGTAATGTAATTCATATCATAGGCGTTTATTATCTAACGGTGGATCGAGGTCGAAAGAAAGACGAAAGCGGCTAATATTTTTACCATATGCTTATCTTATCCCAATATTCGCATCCAACGATCAATTTTTCCAATTAAGTCTTCCTTCACCTTGTTGATTTCGATAGGTATACATTTCTTTATAACGAATGAATATAGTAGACAACACTAGTAGGCATATCGAGATTTGGTGCGATCTAAGACATCGAAAAATGTCTAATGGAAGATTTGGCTTCGCTCATGTATTTAACGCATAGTAATAGGCATCGTGTCAAAAAATTGGCCTTTTTCGTTGTCGTTTCGGCCTCGGTCAATAAGGTCAACTCTTCTTTATTGTCATTTACTAAAATATCCTTTACGCTAATTTTGCCTTAACGACTCTTTCTGAAATCCGATTTTCGTGTAATTCGCGACCACACGCTCCCATGACTGTGATCCATATACTCATGTAAAAAGTTGTAACCCCGGATCCCATTTCAGTGCAGTTGTCATTTGAGAACTCTAATTAATAAATATAGGGGCACAAATGGTCATTGATCTTAACCATGTGGATCGAGGTCGAAACGAAGACGAAAGTGACCAAATTTTTAACCGTAGGCGTAAAATATCTCAATCATCGCATCCAATAGTTGATTTGGTAAATTTCATTTTTGTTAACGATATGATATGGTTTTTTAAATATTTACATTTTTTTTATAACCAATGAATTTATGAATACGGTTTATAAGTTGTAAATTTGTATAAGTTAATAAGTTGTATTAATAAATAAATATTTTTAAAAAAGAATAGTAATAATATTTTTCCATTTTGGACTATATATAATGCTATTAATAATAATTTTGTATCTAATGCTATTAATATTTTGTAAGAATAATATTTTGAACGATTCCAAATTATGAAAATATGGACTAGAAGTTAATAATATTTTGTATTAATGAATAAATATTTTGTAAGAATAATATTAATAATATTTTGTTTGTACTCCTCATTAATAAATATTTTTGTATTATATGTTATAGTAATATAGTCTATAACTTAGAATACAAAATATTTATAATTTTATATTATAAATATTTAGGCGGGCTTTTACGGGCCGGGCCAGGGCTTTTTGCGAGTCGAGCTTTTGCGGGCTTACTACGGGTCCGGGCCGGGCTTGGATCGTTCGGGCCGAGCGGGCCTCCATCGGCCCGCGGATCCGCAGGCCGAATGATGAGCCCTAGGTCTGCTCTGGTGATGGTTCAAGAGAAAAATGTGTAGGAATAGGATTAACTATTCTCAAAAGTATTTGTAGGCTTAGCTTCTGAAATAAAAGAGTAGGCTTAACTCTTTTCAAAATATATGTGTAGGCTTAACTCGGGACAATTTGATATTTATATAGTTTGTTTTAGCATATCATGTACCCTTCTTTTGTTACTAGTTTTAACTTAGGAGTATTGCCCACTGCTATGATTTCTCTGTTTCAACAGGATAAATACTAGTTATTAGCTTTACTTTGCTGACTAGGAGCATAAATTTGCTTATTTGCTAATAATTGGTTCATTGTTGAAAGGTCAGGAAAGAGATAGAACGTTGTTATGAACTGATACACAGACTTGGGAGAGGAGTCGTGTATTTGGGTTCTTTAAGGATGGGACCAGATCATTCACATTATTCGCAAGCACTAGAGTTGGGTAGAGAGGTGAGTCACAGGCACTTTGTCCTGCCTTGCTCTCGCTTGCACACATTCATGAAAGCATTTCTATATGGCTGCCATATGCATTTAACTGAGACAAGATTGCAGGGCAGACGACGCATTCTAGAGTAGAGTTCACAATAGTCATGTAATGAGATTTTCTTTTCTATACATCTTATTGAGTAGATTGCAAACCTTTTGGAGTGTACTTCATGGACGGGAGCTGGTCCGGGGCTAATGGATGCTGCTACTAAAGGTGCTTTACAGGCAGGAAAACCAGTTGGTAGATTTAAGATTGGTAAAGAAGCTGGCGAATTAGCACAGATCACTCTATGATCAGAGTGAATCACTCCTCTACACAAATCAAGAGTGATTCACGTCTCTTGATTGATTCCTAATTATATGCAATAGTCTTAAAGCTGTACTTAATGTAGAATATATTCATAACTGATTGTATAGTATATAATTGTATGATTCTGTAATCGAAAGTGATTAAGGGAAAATTGTTTTCTACATGGTATCAGCCTAGGTCTAGGATTCTTACCTGTTTTCTCTCCTCCTGTGTCATCCTTCTCTTCCAGCGTTCTTCTTCCTCCTCAGTCCTCCATGGCCACCACCACCACCACCACTCCCTCTCAAAACACATCCCAATTCATCAAACTCACCGAAACCAATTACCTTACTTGGCTTCACCAAATCAAACCTTATCTCCACGGCGCCAAACTTTGGGGCTACGTTGATGGATCCATCCCTGAACCGTCTCCAACCACAAGTACCCCAGCCACCAGCACTGAACCAGCCAAAACCATCTCCAATCCAGCCCATGAGGAATGGTTTACTATTGATCAACAAATTGTGAGCATCCTCACAACGTCGCTGACTGAAAGCGTTGCTCAACTCACCATTGGCTTCGACACATCGCAGGCCATATGGGACTGCCTAGCTCGCCATTTCTCACAGCGCTCTGCAGCCAGCGCCTCAAGCCTCAAATTGCAGCTACTTGAACTCCAGAAAGGCTCTCAATCGATCGATGATTATCTCCGTCATGCCAAGTCCATTGTAGATTCTTTGGCAGCGATCAATAAGCCTGTATCTGATGATGATTTGGTGCTTGCGACACTCCATGGTCTTGGGCAAGATTATCTCATGCTCCACACTGCTCTCACCCAACATTCATCTCTCCCAGATTTCACAGAACTCCGGGCTCGCATCCTTGCTTTCGACGCCCAACAATCCCGATCCTCCAATCCTCCCCAAGCCACTGCACTCTTTAATCAAACTCAGTCCCCTTCTCGTCGGGAGCAATCTACCCATCACCAGCGCTCTCTTCCCAATTATGGAGGTCGCCATTCTCACCATGGCAACAGGCAGCACTATAGCGGTCTGGGACGACGCAACAATGCGCGACCCTCATATACACAATCTCAGGTGTTGTCTTTTCCCCAACATGGCAGCTTCAATTCCTCACCCTGGGCTGCACGACCTGCCTACACTCCAGGTCTTCTAGGCCCAGCACCCCAATGGTGCCCAAAATGTCACACTAGTCAACATGGGCCGACCCATTGCCCTCACAAATTCGGTGGACCTGCTTCCATTCCTCCTTTTGCTGGGGCTCATTTTTCTAGTGACCCAAGCTGGTATCCCGACACTGGTGCCACTCACCACATGACCGCTATGCCTCTCAACCATCCTCAACCCTATGGTGGTCATCACAATGTTTTTATGGGTGATGGTAGCTCTATGCCTATCTCTCATACTAGTACCCTTCCATTATTTCTCGGTTCATCAAATTTCTCTTTACGTAATGTCTTTAATATTCCGTCCATACGCAAAAATCTACTCTCTGTTGCTCGTTTTACCAAAGATAATCTTGTCTTCTTCTTATTTGCTCCTGATTTTTATCAAATATATTGCTTACGTACTGGTCGTTTATTGTTTCAGGGCCCATGTAAAGATGGTCTCTATCCAATCCACTTCCCTTCCGCGTCAAATGTTCCTCATGCACTCGCCTCAGTTCATTCGTCTCTTTGGCACAATCGCTTGGGCCATCCTTCGTCCCCTGTCCTCACTCACTTAGGATCTTCTATTGGCTCTAAACTCTCCTCTACTACTTTTTGTAATAGTTGTGCACTCAGCAAGTCACATCGTTTACCTTTCATATCTAATAATACTTTTGCTTTTTCACTCTTTTCAATTATTCATAGTGATGTTTGGATGTCCCCTACATTATCTGTATCTGGATTCAAATATTATGTCCTTTTTACAGATGAACACTCACGATATACATGGGTTTATCCTATGCGCCGGAAAAATGAGGTCTTAACACATTTCAAAACTTTGGTTGCAATGATACGTAACATTTTTCAAGGCTCTATTCAATACTTACAAAGTGACAACGGAACTGAATTTGTTAACAATGCCTTTTCTCAGTTTTGTCAATCATTGGGCATCCAACAACGCTTTTCTTGTCCCTACACTCCCCAACAAAATGGGCTTGCTGAAAGAAAGCACCGTCACATTTCCTCCATGGCTCGTACCCTTCTCATTACATCAAGTGCTCCTCAAAATCTTTGGGTTGAAGTTGTTCTCACTTCCGTCTATCTCATTAATCTACTTCCTACTCCCACTCTTAATTGGGAAACTCCACACCTCCGTCTCTATGGTAGTCCTCCCTCATATTCCTCTCTTCGTGTCTTTGGGTGTTCTTGTTTTCCTTTTCTTGATCACAATGATTCTCACAAATTGTCTACTCGTAGTGTCGAGTGTGTCTTCCTAGGTTATAGTCCCCAACACAAAGGTTATCGTTGTCTAGATCCAAAATCAAATCGTGTCTATGTCTCACGTCATGTTTTGTTTAACGAAAATAATTTTCCATATAAAGCATTGCAGGTCTCATCTCACAACAATTCGGATTCCATTGAATTCGCTCAAATCATCACTCCAGTCCCTTCTGCACCTCTGTAGGCCCCCTTGCCGAGCCCACTGTCCCCATCAGGCCCGAGCCCAATCTCTCAACAAAACGCGCAAACCTCTCCCGTACGAGCCCCTGCTTCGCCTCCATCAACACGAGCCCCTGCTCCGCTCATCACCTACCGCAGACGTCCTCCACCGGCTTCCGTTCCCGGCCACCCCGCCGTGCTGCCAGCCCCTGCACCATCATTTACCAGCGCCGACACCACCGCTATCTCGCTCCAGCCTCCTTCGTCTGCTCCGCCTTGCTCTTCCTCTGCATCTCCACCATCCCCGGTTGCTTCCCCCACGGAAATTCCAGCACCGGGCAACCCACCGCTGGCCAATCCAGCACCGTTCATCCCAGCGCCGACCCCTCCTCTTCCTCCTGCAATACCACCACCGATTCATTCAATGAAAACCCGACTCCGGGATGGCATCATCAAGCCTAGAAATAGACAAGATGGAACAGTCAGGTATCCCTTACCTAAAGCCCTCATTACAACGCTTAATTCTTTGGAACCGACTTGTTTTTCCCAGGCCTCCAAAGATGAGAAGTGGCGTACTGCCATGGTAACTGAAGTCAATGCTCTATTGAAAAACAACACCTGGACCCTTGTTCCATCCTCCCCTTCCCAGCACATTGTCGGATGCAAATGGGTGTTTCGCATCAAGCGTAACCCCGATGGGTCGGTTGAACGCTACAAAGCGCGACTGGTTGCGAAGGGCTTTCATCAGCAACATGGTGTCGATTATGCCGAAACATTCAGTCCTGTTATCAAACCAGCCACCATTCACACTGTGTTGTGTCTTGCTGTCTCTCGTGGATGGTCTCTTCGACAATTAGATGTTACCAATGCATTTCTCCACGGATTTCTACAAGAAGATGTCTACATGAATCAACCTCCTGGTTATGTTGATCCGTCCAGGCCTTCTCATGTTTGCAAGCTGAATAAAGCTTTATATGGGTTGAAACAAGCACCTCGTGCCTGGTTTCAACGTATGAGCACCTTTCTTTTGTCTGTTGGCTTCCGGCATAGTAAGGCAGATCCATCTCTCTTTATATTTCACCACGGTGTGCATACAATGTTCTTTTTGCTCTATGTGGATGATATAGTGGTAACCGGCAGTGATGATCAGCTCCTTCAAAGGTTCATTGATGCCTTGAGTCGCAGCTTTGATCTCAAAGACCTTGGACCACTCCACTACTTCCTCGGCTTACAGGTCACAGCCCAGTCAAATGGTATTCACGTTACTCAGCTGAAATATGCACATGATCTTCTCATGAAACATGAGCTACTGTACTGCAAACCGGCAAGCACACCCATGTCGGCTAAGGCACTTCTTACTGCTCATGATGGGGACTTGCTTGCTAATCCAACGACATTTTGAGAGATGGTTGGTGGTTTACAGTACCTGATCATAACTCGCCCTGACATAGCCTTTGCTGTCAATTCTGTTTCTCAATACATGAGTCATCCGCGTGTTCCTCATCTCACCGCCGTCAAGCGCATCCTTCGCTACATCAAAGGAACTCTTCACCAAGGCTTGCATTTCAGCCCTCAACAACAACCGGTCCGGCTCTCTGCCTACTCTGATGCTGATTGGGCAGGGTGTTATGACTCTCGTCGCTCCACCACAGGTTATCTCATCTTTCTTGGCTCCAATCTCATTTCATGGTGTTCCAAAAAGCAACCGACTGTCGCCCGATCAAGTGCTGAGTCCGAATACCGTTCCCTTGCTCATGCTAGCGCTGAAACCACCTGGTTGGGTTACTTGCTATATGAACTTGGAGCTCGTATTCACTTTCCGATTCTACTTTACTGTGATAACCTCAGTGCAACATACATGGCTTCCAATCCCGTGTTTCATGCACGCACCAAACATATTGAGCTTGACTACCATTGTGTGCGTGAAAAGATTTCCTTAGGCAGTCACCGTGTTTGCTTCATTCCATCTCAAGATCAACCGGCTGATCTCCTTACAAAACCTCTTCACAAACCCCGTCATCTTCTTCTTGCTGGCAAACTTGTCCATGCAGGCACGCATAGTTTGAGGGGGGGTGTTAGCACAGATCACTCTATGATCAGAGTGAATCACTCCTCTACACAAATCAAGAGTGATTCACGTCTCTTGATTGATTCCTAATTATATGCAAGTCTTAAAGCTGTACTTAATGTAGAATATATTCATAACTGATTGTATAGTATATAATTGTATGATTCTGTAATCGAAAGTGATTAAGGGAAAATTGTTTTCTACAGACAGCATCAAATTTTCATGCCTACCTACCTTCAGAAGTTTATCTCACATGCAGGTAAGATATATTAACCTGTTAGATAAGGTTAGGGACGCAGTTTTCAGAGTCCTGCATAAATTGCATAACTGCTTTAAACTTGCAGGTTTTTCTCTGCTAGGAAACATGGGTCGGTAGATGCTGCAGTTAGAAGCAGTAGTGGTGATAGGACCGCAGTTGTTGCTCTCCCTGGTGGGATTGGTACACTAGATGAAATTTTTGAGATACTAACATTGATTCAGCTACAACGGATTGGGTCAGAGCTTCCAGTTCCATTCTTGTTGATGAACTACGACTCGTACTATTCAAAGCTACTAGACTTTCTTGATGTTTGTGAGGATTGGGGTATCCTTTCCAAGGGAGAGGTTTCATCTCTGTGGAAGGTTTGTGATAGTAACACAGAGGCATTAGCTTATTTGGCAGAGTTTTATAACCTGCATCCTAGTGACAAAGGTAACCATGAAAATGAATTGCAAAGTGCACTCTGAACAATTTCTTGATAACATTTGGAGTTGATGAAGTGGTTTTCTGTATTTCCCATGTGTATTTGCAATAGATGATAATAGTGTGAAAAACTTTTGTGAACTTAACGACACATGAAAACAGAATATTGTTCAATACGTGCACTCAACATCATTTTGCAATCATATTCGATCACTAACATCGTTTTGCACAGAATATTGTTCAAGTCTAGAAGATATAGTAATTCGCTATGAGCATGCGAATATACAACAGGAGTGCCATGTTCTTATGTGCTGTTGGTTTGCAAAGATACGAATGGGATGGATTGTGTACCTATTGTATATATGCCAGCAGCTTATAAAAGAATGCACTCTTCTGCGCATTCTTCTCTTATGCTTATAAGAGAATCACTCCTGATTTACTCTGATGAATTTTTTGAGTATTGCTTTTTTTTTTTTTTGAGAAGTTTTGAGTATTGCTTGAACTTGATAAAAGTTATTGAATTGAAGCTTGAGCATCAATCGTTTGTACTGTAATTTAAGCCTGATTCTTGTTCATGTAAAATAAACGAAATTGTAGCTCAGATTAGACAATGTTAAGTTTGCGACTTGTTGAATTTTTATGTTAAGTGTATAAACCTCAGTTGAGTTGGATTAAGGATTTTCATATCTAACTGGCACAAACTATGATTTTTATTCTGATCACACAACTTTAAAGGTCAATTTGGAGACCTGTTTGATTAAAATGGTCTATCAAGTCTCTTGATCTCCGGCCATTTCCCATCGGATTTGAGCATTTCATACCAAACCAAAAGTATACAAACACAAAACAGTGACCATTTCCTAATCTTCCTCTTTTCTCTGGCCAAATAAACATGAGCATATCATCATCGGTTCTCGAAGTCAACTCAGAAGCACAAAGCTGTATCTTTATCTTTCTTAAGAAAATATATAATGCATGTTTAACTCTTTTTCATATGAATTTTGATTATGGAATATAACTTCTCCTTCTCGGTCCTTTCTGTTCGAACCATGATTATGATCAGCTAGTCGATTCACAAATTATGATAAGCTTAATGAGATCCGAAACTCTTCTAAAAGAATGAGAAAATTCTATTGTGCAACGCTGCATGGTATTATCTCATCGACGATAATACCATCGACAGCTCGACAAAGTTCTCTCGACTTAAAAAAGAAGAGTTTCAATCACTGAATTACATTGCATTGTAGCCAGAAATGGGGAGGTTTGCAAAGAATTACTACTACTACTACTACTACTACTACTACTACTACGTATGACTCATCACAAAAGGAAATATATGTACATATAAAACGAACACAGCCCTTCCTGTCTATTACTTGGGGCACAACCAATATGACCAGTTTAAACTAAATGGAGAATAAAAAGCAAATCCATCTTTGTAAAAGAATTTATGAAACAAGCTTATGTCATACTCGCTGAACCTCTATCTTCATACGCGAAAACTCCACTATAATCAAAGTCTCTGCTGTAAATTTCCTTGCTGCTATCCTGACTCGCATATTCCTCGTAAGTTGCTGCAGTGGATGATGGATTTGTAGTGGCATTCAAAGCAGCAATCTGTATAATGTTCTCTATCTGTTTCACCACTTCCCCCATTCGAGGCCTTTTATCCTGTAATTCTTCTACACAAGTCATTGCCAAATCAACAAACTTTTCTAAACCATTCAGCTCTGTTCGTAAACCTATGAATGGATCAAGAATGTCATCAAGGTTGTACAAATCCTTCGTCTTGTCCATTGTCATCCGTATCACTCTCACTATATACGTCCCTTTCTCTATCGGACTTCTACCAGTTATCAGCTCCAACATTACCACGCCAAAGCTATAGACGTCACTCTTCTCAGTCAACTTTTGAGTCATGTAATATTCAGGATCCAAGTAGCCCTATAATCATGGAAAACCACACTTCAGTTGATATATATTGTAATATTTTCCAAACTCATTATATTATTTTTGCAAAAGGAGGGTCTGAGTTTCAATACTGACCAGTGTCCCTTTAACAGTAGTATCAGAATCCATTCCACCGGCAGCCATAGACTTGGAGAGACCAAAGTCAGCAACTTTTGGCTCCAAATCTTTATCAAGTAGTATGTTGTTTGATTTGATGTCGCGGTGTATAATGGTAGGGTTTGCATATTCATGAAGATATGCCAGACCTCTCGCGGCACCAAGGGCTACGTTAAGTCTTCTCATCCAGTCCAACCTGATTCCGGACTTGCCTGTACCAAGAGAGAAAAGTGTTTCTGTTATCAGAAAATATTTTCCCTTTTATATCATAAGCTTTGTAGAGTGAGAAATAAGTGCATGGAATACCTGAAAGGGTGTCCCTCAAATCACCATTGGGAACAAACTCATATACCAACATTTGTTCACCGTGCTCCAAACAGAAACCAACAAGGCTGACTAGGTTCTTATGATGAACTCTTGAGAGAAGCTCAACCTCAACTTTGAACTCAGGCGCTCCTTGCATAGATTCCCGTTTAGCTCTTTTAATGGCAACCATTTGGCCTGTAGGAAGAACTCCCTGGTAGACCTGTAAAATGTTTCCAAAGATCGATCATATAGATATTGCAACTATATATCAACTGACACCTTAGTAGTTTTAATGATCTATCTTGTCATGTTTGATTAGTATATAGTGAAAGAGCTAGGATCAAAGTTAACCTGGCCATAACCCCCAGATCCAATATTGTTTACTTCTGAAAAACCGTGGGTCCATTTCTTGAGTTCTTCAAAAGAGAACAATCTTGCTCCTTTTAGTTGAGGACCACTAGCACTGCTAATCCCTGTCCGCTGCATCTGTATCACATGAAAAACAATAAATTTACGCCCTTCTTCAGTAAGAAAACAAACTGTGTCATGTCCTCTACCATTTTCTTAGTTATGGATGGTCTTACCAATAGGATCGAATCACTCGATAACTTGTCTGCTCTCTTCTTCTGGTGGAGAGCATATACTCCTACAAGGACTAATAGTGAAAGGAGCACCGAACCACCAATTGCTGCACCAATTATCAAGGCCTTGTTTGATCCTGTAGGCACCTCAAAATGATGAGAGATGGAAAGAGGGATATATTTGAGTGTGATTTCGATAGTTACCTCCAGAGTTGGCAGAAGGAAGAAGAGAGTAGGGTCCAAAATATATTGGACGCCCCTCGAGAGTCTGGTTGCTAAGAACAGACGTAATGGCTGAACTTTCTGTTTGGCTGAAGCTACTTCGATTACCAGATGGAAAAATTTCTATGTTAAGTTCAAGTTGAGAAAATGAGTCCAAGATAGGATGACTCAGAGAAACTGAGTCCACAGGAAGTCTTTTGTTCTGAAAAGATCTTGTGAGATTGTACTCGAGAGCTTTGAAATAACTCAAGTTTCCCAAGTTTGAGAAAGAAACAAATATGAAGACTAGAGTCTGTTTGTAAGGATTTGCACATGTACAGTTGGGGGAAGCAACCGGGCCGGAACTACAGGCAGTACATTTACTTGGTGGAGTTGAATTTAAGGAATTTGTTGGAGAAATATTGCAGTAATTCTTATTCTGACTCCCAACACAAATTGGATTTTCAACCAAACTGCAAAAGATGAATGATTGCTCTTAGCAATATGACAAGCACATAACTGGTTACGTCTTTAGGAAGTTGATCTTTCAATATCCAATTTCTTAAAAAAAAAAACCGAGAAATGTGTAATTTCATGCTATTGCTTACATCAATGTGTAGTTGGATCCTTCATTGATTTGTCCAAGATCAGTAATGTTGTTCTTCTGCAGATCAATTAGCTGCAAATGGTTTCCATAAGTGGTTCCAATATCCAATGAACCATTGAGATTGTTTTTCCTTAGTATCCTGTAGCAGGTCAATACATCAGTGTAACTAGACAAATGTACGTATATACATCAGTGTAACTAGATTGTTATTCCTTAGTATCCTGTATATGTATATGTATATATGTATATATATAATTATATATAAGTAGAATGTTAGGTTCCTTTATTTGTGTTCTCTTCTTTGGAGAAGACTCATCTTCAAAACGAAGTCATTTAGATTCACGCTACATCCATTACATTAATTGAGGGTGGTGCTACTAAATATCAATAGAATACTCACACTGTCTCCAAATATTCAAGGCTAAAAAGGGCTGGAGGAACTTGTCCCTGAAGACCTGTGTTTTCCATCATTCTGCCATACAGAGTTGATTGGTATGTTAATTCTGAGCACTTAAAACTATTTCAAATGAAAATAGACGCATTGGAACTCAAATACTCATAAAGATACACACAAGCAAAAGTATGGAGGAGAAATGAAGCATACAATGTTGTCACATAAATCAGGGTTGAAAACCAATTAGGAAAATCTGACGCATCAAAAGCATTATTGCTGATGTCCCTGCAGATTAAGTTTCATAGAAATATGACTATAAGATATTCGTTATGGGAAAGAAGTAATTGATTGCTATTCCTGTAAAATCAAAATCAGTAATATGGTTGCTACTGACACATAGTTGAGGGAAGTCATGTCAGTAAGGTTGGGCACCGGGCCAGTCAGCCTATTGTTGGACAAGTGCCTGAAAACATAGTAGAAATAGCCTCTCTCAGTAAAGTGAATTCCAAACAAGATGTTCGAAACTTTTGTGGAACTGGCATGTGTAAATTCTTTGATTGTATGTATGCTGCATATGCTTACAGTTCAGACACATTCGTAAGATTGTTGAGGCTTGGTGGTACAGGGCCGCTCAAAGAATTCCTATCAAGGCGTCTATACCAGAGCAAGATATATATTAATTATTAAGTGAAACTAACTTTACAATTCAAGGCTTGGTATAAATCAACTTGAGGATATGAAATAGATACTCACACTGCTGTCAGAGTTTTCATAAGTCCAATTGTGGAAGGGATGCTGCCAGTAAAATTATTTCTGTCAAAAAGCCTGCACAGACAAAAGAACTCAATCAGATAAAATTAATGTGTTTCCTTTGGCAATTCGGAATTGGAATTTTCCAAATGAAAAAAAAAAGAAAAAAAAAAGCTTCAATTTCTTAGCTTTCATGTCAATGGCATTTCATATCTAATGTGCACTAAAGAGAGACAATTAGATATGATTGCATATACACATGAACTCATAGATTTCCTCTTCTACTCTGCAGATTGTATAGAAACTTCCCATATTTCAAGCTACTCTTCTAGAAAATGAACGCTTTAACAACGCTTACAAATGTATCAGAGACATATTTGAGCTGAACAGTTGAGGTGGAATGCTGCCTGAGAGCTGGTTATTTGAAAAATGACTGTATTTAAAGCAAATAAGAAAAGAATCAGATGGACATAAATTGGAGAGAACAATGCCAAGGCAGAACGAAAAAGTTAATCATCGACTCAAAGTTACTAACTAGAGTGGACATACAAGTGCTTTGCATTTGGTAACATATCAAGACCAGGGGTATTCCCATTAGAGATTGGAATACGGTCCCCAAGTATGTTGCCAGAGAGGTCCAGAAAGGCAAGATTGGACATGTAACCAATGGAAGGCGGAATCGGTCCACTGAATCTATTGTTTTTCAGAGATCTGCAGTAGGATATAAACAAAGAGTTCCGGAGTTACTGCATATCGGCCTAGACATGCATATCATTAGAAGAAGGAAGAAAGTTCGGAAAACTTACAGATAAGAAAGTTGCTTTAGATATCCTATTGTAGCTGGAATAGGACCAGAGAATCTGCAACCAACCAGGTTTCTGGCATGCAACAAAATTAGTTAGGAAGATAAACAATCAGATAGAAATTATTAAGTACTTTAATGGAGAAGCACGTAATCCTTTTTTTTTTTTTTACTTACAAATATACCAGTTTCGTCAAGTTTCCAATTGATGCTGGAAGTGGTCCTGTCAGGCCATTGTTGGAAGACAGATCCCTATACAAAAAACGATGAGAAATGCATCAGATAATGAACTGGTTAAAGGTAGTCAAAATAATTCTGGTAATGGAAATTGTTAAAGTCACTAATTCTCTGCCATTGAATTCTCCCCAGATCAAGGTGCTGCAGCAATCTTCTCCATCAATACTTTGATATTCCTAGCTAGAGTTTAGGTTCTGTTACTAGCTAGGATTGTGCAGTTGATATAGTTGTAAATGCCTTCAATACTTTCTATAACTATTATCTTGTAATCTGCTATATATTGTAAAGAATGCAATTGCATAATCAAGGAAAATCAATTTCTTCATGGTATCAAACGCTTAGGTCTAGGATCTACCTGTGTTCCCTTCTCCCTTCTCGAGTCTTCCTTCTCTTCATTCCCACCCTTATGGCAACCACAGCCCCACCAGCACCGCACCAAAACACCTCCCAGTTCATCAAATTGAACGAAACCAATTACCTTCTCTGGATCCGTCAACTCAAACCATATTTTCGTGGTGCCAAGCTTTGGGGCTACGTAGATGGTTCCATTCCAATTCCTCCTGCAACCATCACCACTCCGGCTCGTGATGGCGCTCCTGCACAAACCGAAGACAACCCCAAATATGATGAATGGCTCACTACCGATCAACAGATCGTAAGCATCCTCAACACCTCTCTCACTGAGAAAGTCGCACGCCTCACCACTGGATTCGATACCTCCAAAGGTATCTGGGATTGTCTTGCCCAACATTATGCTCAACAGTCTATTGCTAGCTCCACCAGTCTCCGTCTCCAGCTCTTTGATCTTCACAAGGGATCCCAGTCTGTTGATGATTATCTCGAGCATGCAAAGTCTTTGGCTGATTCCCTTGATGCCATTAACGAACCTGTTTCGGAAAAAGATCTCGTTATTGCTACTCTCACAGGTCTTGGTCAAGATTATCTCGTGTTGAGGACGGCGATTGCTCAATCTGACCGCCTCCCAGGCTTTGCTGAGCTCCGCGGTCGCATTCTATCCTTCGACGGCCAGCAGAATCGACGTTCTGACGCCACGGCGACCGCTCTCTTTCAGTCTGCCATGTCGGCCGCTCCCTCCTCCGAGCTGGTTCCACAGCCCCGTGGCTCTGGCAATGATGCCCAGTTCCGTCGTGATGCCACTGGCAACCGCCGCGGTGGCCGTCGTGATTTTCGTGGTCGTTTTCGTGGTCGTGGAGGCCGTGGTTCTCCCATTCCGTCCTCTCAGCCGTGGGTTACTCGTCCTCCTTGGTCAAATGGTCTTCTTGGGCCAGGCCCCAGCCCCCAAGGCCCACAATGGTGTTTTAATTGTAATACTTATCAGCATGGGCCTCATCACTGCCCCCATCGCTTTTCTGGCCCATCTTCTGCTCCTCCATTCGCTGGTTCTCATACTCTTGGCGATCAGAGTTGGTATCCGGATACGGGTGCTACCCACCACATGACCGCCATGCCTATCCAAAATCCACAGACTTATGGCGGACCTCACAATGTCTACATGGGAAACGGTGATTCTATGCCGGTTTCTCACTATGGTAACCTTCCTATTTTATTAGGCAATACTAAATTCTCCCTAGAGCAAGTGTTGCGGATCCCTTCCATTCGCAAAAATTTGTTGTCAGTCGCTCAATTCACTAAAGATAATCTTGTTTATTTCTTATTCGCACCAAACTTTTATCAAATCCGTTGTTTACTCACTGGTGTTCTCTTGTTTCAGGGCCCTTGTAAAGATGGCCTGTACCCATTGTTTCCGTCATCTCTTCCGTCCTCTCCTCATGCTCTTGCCACCGTTCACTCATCCTTGTGGCACAATCGTCTAGGCCACCCCTCCGTTGCAGTCATGTCTTCCTTAAAGTCTACTCTTGGTCCTTCGTCGTCTCTTAATAGCTTTTGTCATGATTGCGCTGTTAGTAAATCTCATAAGTTGCCTTTTTCTTCCAATAAAAATTCTGCTACTACTCTGTTTCAAATAATACATAGTGATGTGTGGATGTCTTCTACCTTATCTGTGACGGGATTTAAGTATTATGTTCTCTTTACTGATGAGTACTCTCGTTTCACCTGGCTTTATCCCATGCGCCATAAAAATGAAGTTTTCACTCACTTCCAAACTCTTGTTGCTCTTCTTCGTAATCTCTTTAATGGTTCCATTAAATATCTTCAAAGTGATAATGGCACGGAATATGTTAATAATGCTTTCTCTCATTTTTGCAAAACTATGGGCATTCAACAAAGATTCTCTTGCCCACACACTCCTGAACAAAATGGGTTAGCAGAGAGAAAGCACAGGCACATTGCCACCATGACCCGTACCCTCCTTCAAACTGCTGGGGCTCCACATAATTTATGGGTCGAAGCCGTACTTACTTCCGTCCATCTCATCAACATTCTTCCTACTCCAGTCCTCAATTGGGTCACCCCTTATCAACTTCTCTATGGTAATCCACCATCTTATTCCTCCCTTCGTGTCTTTGGTTGCTCTTGTTATCCTCATTTACGTCCTTATGTCTCTAATAAGCTTTCCAGTCGCAGTGTCGAGTGTATCTTCTTAGGGTATAGCCCTACTCATAAGGGTTATAAGTGTCTTAATCGTCAAACAGGTCGAGTCTATGTGTCGCGTCATGTTTTATTTAACGAAACAAAATTTCCTTATAAAGCTTTGCAGGTCTCATCTACCGGTACACTTGATTTGGTGTCCATATCAAATCCCAATCCTCCGCAGGCCCAACTGCCGAGCCCATCGTCATCTCCTCCTGACGTCATCCATTCAGGGCCCATCAGCCCACCACCACCTCCCAACGTGACTAACTCGGCACGATCTCCTTCTCAGTCCTCCCCCACCATCGACCTTCCTATTGTTCTTCATTCACATCCGCCCTCCTCATCTCACCCGCCTCGACCACCGCCGCTTGTCTACTACCGCCGCCGTCCACCGGCCGCGCCAGTCGCCCCTCCGCTGCCACCCCACCATCCATCGTCCGCTGCCACCCCATCAGCAGCTGCCGCTCCTGTTCTTGACGACCAGGCACCCATCGCTGCTCCACTTCCCCTCGGGCCAGCACCCATTGCCGACCCCGCTCTCAACAACCCGGATCCCGGCGACCCAGCACCGATAGCCCAAGCACCTGCGGTCGCTCCTCCACCGCCCCAAGGCGTCTCCACTCGTCTCCGTCATGGAATTGTCAAGCCGAAACAACGCACCGATGGTACCATTCGTTATCCGGTTTCTCATGCTTTAATTTCTGTGCTTGAAAGTGTTGAACCCACCTGTTATTCTCAAGCTTCCCAGAATTCAGAATGGCGCCGCGCAATGACAGAGGAAATCAACGCATTACTCAAGAACAATACCTGGACTCTGGTACCTCCTTCATCCTCCCAGAACACCGTTGGCTGTAAATGGGTTTTTCGTATCAAACGGAAGTCTGATGGCTCAATCGATAGGTATAAGGCTCGTCTAGTTGCTAAGGGTTATCATCAACAGCATGGTATTGATTTTGATGAGACGTTTAGCCCTGTTGTCAAGCCTGCCACTATTAGAACTGTTCTTACACTTGCGGTCTCTAGACATTGGCCTCTCCGGCAGTTAGATGTGAAGAATGCCTTCCTTCATGGAATTCTTAATGAGGATGTGTATATGGTTCAACCGCCTGGATTTGTGGATTCAGCGAGACCATCTCATGTCTGCAAACTCAATAAGGCGCTTTATGGATTAAAACAAGCACCTCGTGCCTGGTTTCAGCGTATGAGTTCCTTCCTATTGTCTACTGGTTTTGTTCAAAGTATTGCTGATCCGTCTCTGTTCATTTATCGCCATGGTTCCCACACAATTTATTTCTTGCTATATGTTGATGATATTGTGGTGACGGGCAGCGATGAGCATCTCATTCAGAGTTTCATAGATTGTCTGGGTCGTGGTTTTGACATAAAGGACTTAGGTCCTCTGCATTATTTTCTGGGCTTGCAAGTTACTACTCTTCCTAATGGGCTGCATATTAATCAGCTCAAATATGCTCATGATCTTTTAACCAAGCATGATCTACTATTGAGTCAGCCTGTGTCTACACCTATGTCCGCCAAACCTGATCTCAATGCCACGGATGGACCTTTGCTTGAGAACCCTACTGTTTTCCGTGAGATTGTTGGTGCTTTGCAATACCTCAATATCACTCGTCCTGACATCACCTATGCCGTCAACATGGTCTCTCAGTTTATGAGTCAGCCCCGTGCCCTGCATTTGGTTGCAGCCAAGCGAATCCTCCGCTACATCAAAGGCACTCTTGGTCATGGCTTATTGATTACCCCCCAACGTCATCCAGTTCAACTATCCGCCTATTCGGATGCCGATTGGGCTGGTTGTCCAACTACGCGGCGCTCTACTACTGGCTATCTTGTGTATCTTGGCTCTAGTCTCATCTCTTGGTGCTCCAAGAAGCAACCTACTATCGCACGATCAAGTACAGAATCTGAGTACCGTTCTTTGGCTCATGCAAGTGCGGAAACAACATGGTAAAGAATGCAATTGCATAATCAAGGAAAATCAAGGAAAATCAACCTATTATCTTGTAATCTGCTATATATTGTAAAGAATGCAATTGCATAATCAAGGAAAATCAATTTCTTCAGAAATAGAAGACCTACAGAATCTGTAGCTCAGATAAGTCGAGGTCACTGGATAGCTGACCTTTCAAACCCATGTCTGCTAATGATCTGAAATTGAAGAGAACGGAAACGGATTAATAAATAAAAATGAAAGCAAGCAATTCACAAAAGCATTAACTAAGAAACAGACCGAGAACTTACATGGCAGTAATGCGTGAATTGGTGCAGTTGATACCTTCCCAGTCACCACAAGGATCTGAACCAACCCAACTTGGAGGTTTTATGCCCCAGTCATCCATGAGAATCTTAATAGTAATATCTGCATCAAATTATGTGAAATATTTTAAAGCTTCAATGAACTGAGAATTACTTGAGCTATTTGAAAGGCGCCAACTGCTAATTAAGAAAGCTAGCTAAAGAAGAAAGATCGATAGCCTGCCATACACCTTTCAGAAAAGAACTGATCGATTAACTACATGATGAAAGATGATAGCAGGAAGTTGGAGAAAACTTACAGTCCTGATCATTTCCCTCTGTTGCAATTACAAAGAATCGGAATAGCATGAGCAGCGTAAACACATGAGTGGCTCGAGTTCGACCCATTACTTTATGGACAGTAGGCATCAAAACCTCCTTGGTCATGTACTTTCCAACTATTGTTATGCACAACAAAATTTATGAAGAACTAACTAAGTCAGATGGAATGAGATATCGGATTTCGGAAAGTCCAGGGTCAGATTCTAAAACTAGTAATACTGTAACACACGTAAACCAATCTTCCATAGTTATGGATCCGGTTCCTCTGAAGTTAGAGGAGTGTAAAGTTTTGTAAATTTCATAAAATCATAGTCCTCCAAGTAATCTAATGGTTTGATGGTCACCACATCAGCTTGTTTCATTCTTTTGGTTATTCTTCTCAATCCAACGTCAAAGCTGCCGTTATCTACCCGATTAAACAAAGAAAGCTCCTTTTCCATTCAAACATGGTGAAATCTGGGGTCCTTCAAGAACACTTATATATATATATGGATCAGATCTTTGTACAGCAGCAGATTAGGTCCTCTAATTGGTTGAAAAAAAAAAAATCTATTTCGTCTCCTCTAACAATTTCTCTGCTCCTTGATCTGCATATTTCGTATTGGAGACGATGAGTTTTTTTTTTTTTGTGAAAATTCATTTGATGTTTGTTTGCTACCCAATTCACTAGGGAGAATAATATAGATTTCAATTTCAAAAATATATTATAATTTACTAGTCGTCTCGTTTATGTTTCCAGTATTGGATGGCTTTATTCTAGGACAACTTATATTGGGTGACGTGGAGCACGTGTGGCCATTTGGCTTCACACGTGGACGAACCTGCAGCTCTGATACCATGATAAAGTAATATGAGCGTCACAACCAAAACCAATTGGCAATGGTTGGATAGGCCCAAATCCTTATAAGCACATTTGCAAGGTCCCATTTCTCCAATGTGGGACAACACTCCACATTCTTACACGCCCCTGCACGTGTGACGAATTTTCAAGCCATACACGTGGACAACTTATATTGGGTGACGTGGAGCACGTGTGGCCACTTGGCTTCACACGTGGGCGAACATGCAGCTCTGATACCATGATAAAGTAATCTGGGGGTCACAACCAAAACCAATTGGCAATGGTTGGATAGGCCCAAATCCTTATAAACACATTTGCAAGGTCTATTTTCTCCAATGTAGGACAACACTCCACATTCTTACAGCTGGATCCAGAACGAGATCTCAGTTCTTGAAATCATTTGAATTAAAAGGAAACATGTTTTTGTTTTTCTTAATGATATAGATAACGACAACTTTAACGTTGGTTTGAGAGAGAAAACATTTAAATGTGACATTAGATGATGTGGCAACTATCTGACCATAAGATTACTTGGAGGACCATAATTTTATGAAACTTACAAAACTTCACACTCCTCTGACTTCAGAGGAGCCGGATCCTTGAAGAAATCGGTCCAATTATACAATAATTTAAAAATGGAAACGGTCCGAGGTCTTACCGGTATGAACAGAGAAATGAAATATTGCAGAAATTAAGAAGAGAGGAACCTCAGTGAGATGTAAAAGGAGGATGTTGAATAAGTCATCCTCAGAATGGTATTATGGCTCGAGTCTCAGAATAGTTGTAAAAAGAAACGATCAAATAAAGCAACTCAAAATCAACAACTACAAATTATTCATTTTTTTTTTTTTTTTTTGGTCGTGAACAAATTATTCATTAACTCCTAACTATCCTAGGTCGGGGGTGACGTGAATAAAACATGACTCGACCAAATTAAATGACTGATCGATGATGTTGCAACTTGCAACCAATGTGGGACTCAGTCAATTAAGACTAGAACTGTAGAACATGCATCTCTATCAGTTAATTAAAAGCGAGTCAGCAATTAACAACTGGAACTAATAGAAAAGTCAGATACATCGTTCTAGTATTCATGCATGCATATATATGGAACATTCACCCAGACAATGTCATCGATCACCAATAATTCTACGTGGGATATGAGGCTGTGACTCTGTGAGTGTAGAGAATCGAGCCGGCTTCGCAAGCCAAGGTGAGAACCAGAGGATCGAGAACCAGACTTGATTGTGAGCTGTTTGGTTTCCATGAAAAATTGAATACCATGATTGCGAGCGAGCGACTTGTGTTTTCTCTACGAGCACTCTAAACGAACCGTTTGTACACCCAAAATGGAATTTTGATCCTCTGCTTCAATTTTTGGTACTTGGATGTGCTTGGATCATCATTGCCCTTACAAATCCTATGGATATGAATACATGTTGTGACTTCCACAGAACAACAAAAAAGGGTATGAATGCATTTTCCTCTTGCCTACACACCCTTGAATTTGTAATGCAAGGATGAGATTAAAATCCGAGCACAAAAATTCCAAGTAGAGAATTCACGTCCACAAAATAACAGTTCGCGTCCAGAACTCTTAAAAGTTATAAAACACAGACAATCTCAAAAAATTAGAAATTTTTTTGCTAAAAAAATCACGGAATCGCTTTTCTTGGGTTTATGAACTTAATTATGATGCCTTCTAAACATTCTCACATGACCTTTTCGAAAAAATTAAGAATAGATATTTGATTTTTCTCGAAAAAAAACATAAGCTAAACAAGAACCCAAGCGAAAACTTCTTTTCATAGAAAAGGGAGGTCCCTAAGACTCTAAAAAGACATTTGGAGGAGTCTTTGGCTCGAAATGTAGGAATCACATTGGGCATCAAAAGTTGCGACTTGTGAGAGAAAAAAATAGTTTAGGATAATTGAACAAAGCCAATTCTGTCTGTTGCTTGGAGCACAATTAATATCTTTGGTTGCTAACAAATAAAAAAGAGCTCTATTTATACCTGGTCGACAAAATGAAGTTATGGAACATTGGAACATCAGCAGGTTCTTTTCACTAGCTAACAATGTTTCCAAGATACTGATACAAACATCAGAAGGTTCAAGACAAGACCCTCCTGTAAGAATTGGACTTAGCATACTCACTAAGCAACTACACATAATTACTTAAGGATGATATAATTGAAGATTGCATGTAGAATCTAGTCCTGTGTTTACAAGGATATTGTATCTAGATCCTTACTTATTTGGGAACTTAATATACTTGTAAATCAAGTAAGTACATTGGTACGTGATCTATAGAGATTATTACTTATGTGATTAGGATACTTTTATGGGAAGGATCTTAAGTCACATCCTCTATAGTTTAGGTCTCTGCATTCTCTAGACACGAGTTTTACAGACACTTGCCCCATAGTGAGATTACTCGGACTTAGAGCTCTTGCAGAAGACCGTACCAAACTAGTTACTAATGACATTCGATTCCTATTCTGCTCCAGGTAAGTTCTTTATTTGTTCTCGTCCTATTTCTAGCATGCCTATGGTGAGTTGTATTTATATATTTTGTGATTGTGTATATTAGTAATCCTAAAGTTTTAGATTACACCTCCTTCAAACCAAAGTATGTAATATTCACAGAGCAATCCAAATTCTACCAATTTCAATAGTCTAAGTGTATATCATACTCACTAAGCCTCTATCTCCGTCCATCCAAACCCACACTATAATCCATGACTACGCTGTAAAGATCCTTGGAAACATCACTACTCACATCCTCATAACTTGCTGAAGTAGCTGCGGAATTAGCACCGGCATTCAAACCAGCAGCAATCTGTATTATGTTCTCTATCTCTTTCACTACTTCCCCCATTCTAGGCCTCTTATCCCGTAATTCTTCTGTACACGACATTGCCAAATCCACAAACATTTCTAAGCCTTTCAGCTGATCTGTTCCTAAATCAATGGCCGGATCAAGTAATTCTTGAAGGTTGTACAAATCTTTTGTCTTAACCATTGCCAATTGTACCACTCTCACAATATACTTCCCTCGCTCTATTGGCCTTCTCGCAGTTATCAGCTCCAACATTACCACGCCAAAGCTATAAACATCACTCTTCTCAGTCAACTGTTGAGTCATGTAATATTCCGGATCCAAGTAGCCCTATAATCATGAAAATCCACACTATAGTTATAAGATGATATTATCATATATTTTCATAACTCATTGCTTGAATGAATGTGTCATATTTAATTGGCTTAACTTGATGCAGGGTCAGGGGCCATAGTTTTATGGAATTTAGAGCCATTAAAACCGACCAAGTCTTTAGTCCTTATAATGTTAATGAAAGCTGACATGCTTGATTCTATAGTATTTCTGTTGACGAGGTAACCTCTGTTGAATTCCCATTATTTGGGAGTAGGTGAAGGTATCTCAGCAGTGTAATTCCTTGACTTTATTACTACCCCCCAGCCAAAGACTCGAGCAAAATACTTCGATTCTAATCTTTGACATGGTTCTTTACGATGTTCCTATCATCAAATGCCGCTAGACTATGAGTAGCTCAGCAGGCTTGTATTATTTCACTAAAAGTGATTGAAGAGAATAGAGGTTGACTCATTTGACACTATTAACTAGGGTTTTTTTCAGCAACAGTGTCTGAACTCTTCTGGCCCGGCCAAAATGATACCCAACAATTAAAAAGAGTCAATGTGGTACCTGGACTCTAAATTTCTTATCAACCTTATACCTCCGTTAAATTTTTTGTTAATTAAGTTAAAGAAAGCACGTGATGGTCACGTGAGGTATTAATTAGTCCGGTCTTTCTTTACTTTTTTGACTTCTTCTCATTTTTCGTTTTCCTTTTCTGTTCCTAGACTTCCTTCTCTCTTCCACCTTGACTTCCTTCTCTCTTCCACCTTTTTCTTTCTGATAGTCATCCGACCTGCGCAGAGAAAGTAGAAAAGAAAAGGAGAGAGACGCCACCACACTGAACAAACCAAACTCAAAACCAATGGAGGTAGACTCAAATGCTCCCACTACTACTCTCAAACCCATCCAGAGACAGAAGAAAAGAAAAGCTTCTGAAGGAGAGAGACGCCACCACACTACTGAAGAACCAAATCCCCCAAATCAATGGACGCAGAGACCACTACCGTCAAACCCATGGAGAGGCAGAAGAAGAGAAAAGCTCTGGACAAAGAGAGGCGTCTCCACAGCCGAAGAAGAAACCAAACCTTTTTCTTTCTAATCAAGTTCTCATCTCTTTTTTTTTTTTGGACTGGGTTTCTCCACTGGCAGTTGGGGTTCTGGATTTGTGGGTTCTCGGGTTTTGAATCTAGATTCGTGATTGGAGGTTTTGCAATTAAAGATGTAATGGAAGGTTTTGTAATTGGAGTTTCAATTTCCTTCAATCTGTAATTGGATGTTTTGTATATGTTGAAGTTGATGCAGAAAAAGGCTAGGGATTTGCTTGAGGAAGATGAAACCGGCGTCAATAGCTTAAATTCTGGGATTTTGGGATTGAATTCTGGAGTGGGTAATTAAAAGATTTTGACTGTGGATTCAAAAATTGATAGTGGCATCAAGGGTTCTAATGTTGAATTAAGCTCGAAGGAAAAAAAAAATCTGTTTGGGTTCAAAATTGGATGATAGAATTCACCTTTGGTATCATTTGCATTGACTGTAATTATGAGTGAGTGGAAGAGGTTTGAGGAGGAAGAAGAACTGACAAGCAATTGAATTAAAAACGGAATGAGGAACGAAGAAGAAATTCTCTTTGTACCGGTGAGATTCATTGAAAAAAAAAATTCTTTGAAGATTAGCCCGGTCATGTTTTTCATCTTGGATCCGCCACTGTGCACGGCCGGCAGTCGGAGGGCTTGTCAGAAGAGAGACGCAGCGGCTTAGGGAAGCAAGGGCATGAGAGAGATGAGAGGAGCGGGAGCTGACGGCGGTGGTGCAAGGGTGAGCACGGCGGCGTGACGATGGGTGCTCTTTTTGGGTGTCCAGAAAGAACAAACTAAAGAGAGATCGAAAGAAAAAGAAAGGAGGAGGAGAAGATGACCCGGAGAGTGAGAGACTGGACTAATTAATACCCCACGTGACTATCACGTGTTTTCTTTAACTTAACTAACAGAAAATTTAACGGAGGTATGAGTTTGATAAGAAATTTAGAGTCCAGGTACCACATTGACTCTTTTTAATTGTTGGGTATCATTTTGGCCGGGGCAGAAGAGTTCAGACACTGTTGCTGAAAAAAACCCTATTAACTATGACAATAACTCCACTAGCTGTCATTAATTTTACCCTTAATAATGAAAGAATGCATTACTTTTGCTAGAGTAGGGGTTGGAGTTTTGTATACTGACCATTGTTCCTTTAACTTGAGTAGTCACATAATCCTTTCCACTGTCAGCCATAGACTTGGAGAGACCAAAGTCAGCAACTTTTGCCTCCAAATATTTATCAAGTAGTATGTTGTTTGATTTGATGTCCCGGTGTATACAATCATGTGTTGTACTCAATATCAAGAATACTAATGCATATGAATTTAGTTTATATTTTGAAGAAAGAAACACAGTTACTTATACATATATATTGTTTTAAGCATGAAACACTTATCTTTATTATCTGCCATAGAAAGTCTTCTCCTCTTAATCAATCTTGAATGCAAACTCACAATGGGGCAGAGTATATTTATTGCTATGATTGATAGAGAAGGTAAGGGCTAAAATGTATGAGTGGCAAATTTCGATATTTTATTGTGTCTGGACTGGGTCAATAAACATGCCGGATTTAGGCCTAAGCTTATTTCTATTAAATGAAATATTTAACATTTTTTATATCTATTTTTAACTATTCAAAACATAGAACTTATGTCGATATGATACAAATAATTTTATTTTAGTATTTTTACAACTTAAATTAGATAATGCAAGTAAAAATGAAATGGGAATTTGATGTAAAAATCTTGGGTCCAACCATATTATTGTAATGATTTTCATGTCTTAAAAAAATAAATGTAATTATTACATTTTCAACATACCGGCTCGCTTTTAATCGTGCTCGTGTCGGGGTCGAGCCGATCCAACCCATTCGACACTTCTAGCTAGGCGCAATCATAGTGGACATCAAGAAGGGAATGTAATATGGTAACTTAGGACGTAGCCAAATTTATTGTATATGTCTATATGAGAACAATAACTATCTATTATATGAAGGAAAATGCTTGGGATCCCAAATTTGTTTATCAATTTTTGATCCCAAATGACATGGCATTAGCCATGTAATCACAATTTTTTGCCAAGTAATCACAATTTCCAATTTTGTTTGAAATTCATGAATTAATCTTTGTTAGATAAAAAATTAATGATAAAAATATGTTGAGAAAAATTAATTAAAACTGACGCCACTCCTCTATCGCCCATTCTCCTTCTTGGTGCTAAGTGATAGATCTGCCATGGTTGGGTGCAAGATTTCAATATTATAGTCATTCATACTTGTTGCGTCTATTATTTCACCGCCCGTAAACCATTTTGGATTTATGGTGCAACTCTTCCTTCATCAATAATCAACCCAACCCATCACCCATCAAGTTTGAATATATATAACATCAGAAGCTAGAAATTACTGTATTCAAAGAAAGAAAGAACCCTAGGAATTTCAGGTGAGTTAGGGTTCATGGCAGATCTTTCGCATCAAACTGAACAAAAGCCTAATGTCCATAGTTGTTGTTAATCCAGTTTGTTCCAATATAATGACAAAAGCTAGGCCTTACATCTGATCAATGAGAACAGAGGATCAACACAAGAGGTTAACTAAAGTTCTTTATAGTGATTGAAAATCTAAAATTTCTCCTTTTCGTGAGTTTTGGGGTTCCTAGGGTTACTTTTTTTTAATTGCAGTTTTTTTTTAATTACAAATTAATTTACTTAAAAGATATGTTGAAAATTATGAAGTGTGCATAAATTATAAATAATCATTTGGTATATATATTTGGTACATATTTTTAAGATCTATAGCACTACCGAGACGCAATAGCTTCCGATTTATGAATAGTTCATCTCCGATAGACAAAAAAGGCAATACAAGTCGTTGCAAAGTTAACCTTACTCATAATTTTCGTTCAGAAAAGAAAAAAACAAATCTTATTAATTTCTTGGGTTTTTATCACAAATGGTACCTGAACTTTTCGTTTTCTTCATAAATAGTACCTATCGTCAAATCTACCGTTAAAAAATTAAAACAAATTCATTCTACGGTCAAAAATTGAAAAGAAAAAAAAAACAAAAAAATTTAGTTTTTTTTTTCTCTCTTTCTCTCTCTCTCTCCCTCCCTCTCCCCCCCCGTAACCTCTCTCCTCTCCCTCTGCACCATAAGGCGCCACCACCTCCGGCCACATCTTGTGTCACCGCCTCCACCAACGGAATCTAAAGCTTCTGGCAATACAAACCCACCCGGGTTTGAAGCCACACTCGCCGGAAATCCGCCGTGAGGACCGCCGGAAAAGCTTGAAATTTCAAGCTTTCGTTCCGACCTCCTCCGGCCACTTCCGATCCTCCAAACCAATTGGGCTTTGAAGCCCTCCATCCCAGCAACCTCGTGGTACCCTCAATTTTCAACGTCAACCACCGTACTTGGAGGATCGAGGTCGTTGACTTTTCGATTTTTGAAACTTCCGGCATCAATATCTCTCGATCTACTTTGAATCTCACCTTGACGTAGTTATATAATTTCATCCTTGGATTGTGCTCTACATGTTGATATAAACTTTGTGGTCATTGGAGATGGTTGACGGCGGCGCCGAGGGAGAGGAGAGAGAGTTCCGGTGGGAGAGAGAGTTTCAATTTTTTTTTTTTTTTTACTGAAAAGTGAGTGTAGGTACCATTTGGGATGAAAACGAAAAGTTCAGGTACTATTTAAGATAAAAACGAAAAATTCGGGTACTGATTGTGATCAAAAGTGAAATTGAGGTATTATGTATATAATTGACATAAAGTTCAGGTAACATTTGTGATAAAAATCCTAATTTCTTAAAAAAAAAAAACAATTTCTCCTTTGTATTTTTTGGTCGGAGTGATCCAATCAATGTCTATCTCTCAGAAGATTCCAAATTAATGCATCACTCCACAGTTGTCAATTTGAGAGCATATACATGTTTTCGTTTTCCTTTTTCCCTCTATGCTTTCTGTAACAATTTCCTGAACGAAAATGCTGCTAATTTGAGTTGCGGACAGTTGCCCACTCCGAATTGATCACCCAATATCGTCCAGTAGCTCAGTTGAGGATGGGGTTTTCGGTTTTGGGATCACTGGGTTCTCATATTTTAGTAAGAAATTCTCATCATCGGAGGACTTTAACGATTCAATCGGTCAGAGAAAGTGAGAGACGCACCATTAGTTTCAAGCTCTCAAGGTCGAGGCTCATGTCAAGCAAGTCTCAAGTAGTTGATCTTGATGAGAGAACAAGCCCAAATGAGGTATGCACTTTTCATCTTTATGCGGAATTTGATTTATGAGTTCATGATCAGATTCAATTACTATGTTAGGAACTAAAATTTTCGAATGTAAAAGAGAGAACAATGAGAGACAGAATGATTGAATCAATTTCAGTTTTCTGTCTATAAATTTAAGTAGCCCAGACTGGTGTTGGAGCCATTTCTACTGGTGCTGAGGTCTGAACTTGATCTGCTCTGGTGATGGTTCAAGAGAAAAATGTGTAGGATTAACTCTTGTCAAAACTATTTGTAGGCTTAACTCTTTTGAAATAAAAGATTGCTCAGTTTCAACAGGATACATACTAGTTATTAGCTTTAGTTTGCTGACTGGGAAGACAAATTTGAAGGGCTTATTTGATAATATTTGGTTCATTATTGAAAGGTCAGGAAAGAGATAGAACGTTGTTATGAACTGATACACAGACTTGGGAGAGGAGTTGTGTATTTGGGTTCTTCAAGGATGGGACCGGATCATTCACATTATTCGCAAGCACTAGAGTTGGGTAGAGAGGTGAGTCAGAGCCACTTTGTCCTGCCTTGCTTTCGCTAGCACACATTCATGAAAGCATTTCTGTATGGCTGCCACAGGGCAGATGATACATTCTAGAGTAGAGTTCACAATAGTCATGTAATGAGATTTTCTTTTCTATATGTCTTATTGAGTAGATTGCAAACCTTTTGGAGTGTACTTCATGGACGGGAGCTGGTCCGGGGCTAATGGATGCTGCTACTAAAGGTGCTTTACAGGCAGGAAAACCGGTTGGTGGATTTAAGATTGGTAAAGAAGCTGGCGAATGGACAGCATCAAATTTTCATGCCTACCTACCTTCAGAAGTTTATCTCACATGCAGGTAAGATATATTAACCTGTTAGATAGGTTAGGGACGCAGTTTTCAGAGTCCTGCATAAATTGCATAACTGCTTTCAACTTGCAGGTTTTTCTCTGCTAGGAAACATGGGTTGGTAGATGCTGCAGTTAGAAGCAGTAGTGGTGATAGGACCGCAGTTGTTGCTCTCCCTGGTGGGATTGGTACACTAGATGAAATTTTTGAGATACTAACATTAATTCAGCTACAACGGATTGGGTCAGAACTTCCAGTTCCATTCTTGTTGATGAACTACGACTCGTACTATTCAAAGCTACTAGACTTTCTTGATGTTTGTGAGGATTGGGGTACCCTTTCCAAGGGAGAGGTTTCATCTTTGTGGAAGGTTTGTGATAGTAACACAGAGGCATTAGCTTATTTGGCAGAGTTTTATAACCTACATCCTAGTGAAAAAGGTAACCATGAAAATGAATTGCAAAGTGCACTCTGAACAATTTCTTGATAACATTTGGAGTTGATGAAGTGGTTTTTCTGTATTTCCCATGTGTATTTGCAATAGATGGTAATAGTGTGAAAAAACTTTTGTGAACTTAACGACACTTGAAAACAGAATATTGTTCAATACGTGCACTCAACATCATTTTGCAATCATATTCGATCACTAACATCGTTTTGCACAGAATATTGTTCAAGTCTAGTAGATATAGTAATTTGCTATGAGCATGCGAATATACAACAGGAGTGCCATGTTCTTATGGGCTGTTTGCAAAAATATGAATGTGATGTATTGTTTACAGCAGTGTATAAAAGAAAGCACGCTTCTGCGCATTCTTCTCTTATGCTTATAAGAGAATCACTCTGATGGATTTTTTGAGTATTGCTTGAACTTGATAAAAGTTATTGAATAAAAGCTTGAGCATCAGTCTTTTGTACTGTAATTTAAGCCTGATTCTTGTTCTTGTAAAATAACCTAAATAAGTGTTTTGTATATAGGAAAACAGTGACTATTTCCTAATCTTCCTCTTCTCTTTGGCCAAATAAACATGAGCATATCATCATCTGTTCTAGAAATCAACTCAGAAGCACAAAGCTGTATCTTTATCTTTCTTACGAAAATATATAATGCATGTTTAACTTTTTTTTCATGTGAACTTTGATTATGGAATATAACTTCTCCTTCGTGGTCCTTTCTGTTCGAACCATGATTATGATCAGCTAGTCGATTCACAAAATATGATAAGCTTAATGAGATCCAAAACTCTTCTGAAAAAATGAGAAAATTCTATTGTGCAACGCTGCATGGTATTATCTCATCGACGATAATACCATCGACAGCTAGACAAAGTTCTCTCGACTTAAAAAAGAATAGTTTCAATCACTGAATTACATTGCATTGTAGCCAGAAATGGGGCGGTTTGCAAAGAATTACTACTACTAATACTACGTATGACTCATCACAAAAGGAAATATATCTACATATAAAACGAACACAGCCCATTCCTGTCTATTACTTGGGGCACAACCAATATGACCAATTTAAACTAAATGGAGAATAAAAAACAAATCCATCTTTGTAAAAGAATTTATGAAACAAGCTTATGTCATACTCGCTGAACCTCTATCTTCATACGCGAAAGCTCCACTATAATCAAAGTCTCTGCTGTAAATTTCCTTGCTGCTTTCCTGACTCGCATATTCCTCGTAAGTTGCTGCAGTGGATGATGGATTTGTAGTGGCATTCAAAGCAGCAATCTGTATAATGTTCTCTATCTGTTTCACCACTTCCCCCATTCGAGGCCTTTTATCCTGTAATTCTTCTACACAAGTCATTGCCAAATCAACAAACTTTTCTAAACCATTCAGCTCTGTTCGTAAACCTATGAATGGATCAAGAATGTCATCAAGGTTGTACAAATCCTTCGTCTTGTCCATTGTCATCCGTATCACTCTCACTATATACGTCCCTTTCTCTATCGGACTTCTACCAGTTATCAGCTCCAACATTACCACGCCGAAGCTATAGACGTCGCTCTTCTCAGTCAACTTTTGAGTCATGTAATATTCAGGATCCAAGTAGCCCTATAATCATGGAAAACCACACTTCAGTTGATATATATTGCAATATTTTCCAAACTCATTATATTATTTTTGCAAAAGGAGGGTCGGAGTTTCAATACTGACCAGTGTCCCTTTAACAGTAGTATCAGTATCCATTCCACCGGCAGCCATAGACTTGGAGAGACCAAAGTCAGCAACTTTTGGCTCCAAATCTTTATCAAGTAGTATGTTGTTTGATTTGATGTCGCGGTGTATAATGGTAGGGTTTGCATATTCATGAAGATATGCCAGACCTCTCGCGGCACCAAGTGCTACGTTAAGTCTTCTCATCCAGTCCAACCTGATTCCGGACTTGCCTGTACCAAGAGAGAAAAGTGTTTCTGTTATCAGAAAATATTTTCCCTTTTATATCATAAGCTTAGTAGAGTGAGAAATAAGTGCATGGAATACCTGAAAGGGTGTCCCTCAAATCACCATTGGGAACAAACTCATATACCAACATTTGTTCACCGTGCTCCAAACAGAAACCGACAAGGCTGACTAGGTTCTTATGATGGACTCTTGAGAGAAGCTCAACCTCAATTTTGAACTCAGGCGCTCCTTGCATAGATTCCCGTTTAGCTCTTTTAATGGCAACCATTTGGCCTGTATGAAGAACTCCCTGGTAGACCTGTAAAATGTTTCCAAAGATCGATCATATATATATTGCAACTATATATCAACTGACACCTTAGTAGTTTTAATGATCTATCTTCTCATGTGTGATTAGTATATAGTGAAAGAGCTAGGATCAAAGTTAACCTGGCCATAACCCCCAGATCCAATATTGTTTACTTCTGAAAAACCGTTGGTGCATTTCTTGAGTTCTTCAAAAGAGAACAATCTTGCTCCTTTTAGTTGAGGACCACTAGCACTGCTAATCCCTGTCCGCTGCATCTGTATCACATGAAAAACAATAAATTTACGCTCTTCTTCAGGACGAAACAAACTGTGTCAAGTCCTCTACCATTTTCTTAGTTATGGATGGTCTTACCAATAGGATCGAATCACTCGATAACTTGTCTGCTCTCTTCTTCTGGTGGAGAGCATAAACTCCTACAAGGACTAATAGTGAAAGGAGCACAGAACCACCAATTGCCGCACCAATTATCAAGGCCTTGTTTGATCCTGTAGGCACCTCAAAATGATGAGAGATGGAAATTAAGAGGGATATATTTGAGTGTGATTTCGATAGTTACCTCCAGAGTTGGCAGAAGGAAGAAGAGAGTAGGGTCCAAAATATATTGGACGCCCCTCGAGAGTCTGGTTGCTAAGAACAGACGTAATGGCTGAACTTTCTGTTTTGGTGAAGCTAATTCGATTACCAGATGGAAAAATTTCTATGTTAAGTTCAAGTTGAGAAGATGAGTCCAAGATAGGATGACTCAGAGAAACTGAGTCCACAGGAAGGCTTTTGGACTGAAAAGATCTTGTGAGATTGTCCTCGAGAGCTTTGAAATAACTCAAGTTTCCCAAGTTTGAGAAAGAAACAAATATGAAGACTAGAGTCTGTTTGTAAGGATTTGCACATTTACAGTTGGGGGAAGCAACCGGGCCGGAACTACAGGCAGTACATTTACTTGGTGGAGTTGAATTTAAGGAATTTGTTGGAGAAATATTGCAGTAATTCTTATTCTGACTCCCATCACAAATTGGATTTTCAACCAAACTGCAAAAGATGAATGATTGCTCTTAGCAATATGACAATCACATAACTGGTTACGTCTTTAGGAAGTTGATCTTTCAATATCCAATTTCTTAAAGAAAAAAACCGAGAAATGTGCAATATTTCATGCTATTGCTTACATCAATGTGTAGTTGGATCCTTCATTGATTTGTCCAAGATCAGTAATGTTGTTCTTCTGCAGATCAATTAGCTGCAATTGGTTTCCATAAGTGGTTCCAATATCCAATGAACCATTGAGATTGTTATTCCTTAGTATCCTGTAGCAGGTCAATACATCAGTGTAACTAGACAAATGTATTTAATCTCTATATATATAAGTAGAATGTTAGGTTCCTTTATTTGTGTTCTCTTCTTTGGAGCAGACTCATCTTCAAAACGAAGTCATTTAGATTCATGCTACATCCATTACATTAATTGCGTGTGGTGCTACTAAATTTCAGTAGAATACTCACACTGTCTCCAAACTTTCGAGGCTGAAAAGGGCTTGAGGAACTTGTCCATGAAGTCCTGTGTTTTCCATCATTCTGCCATACAGGGTTGATCGGTATGTTAATTCTGAGCACTTAAACTATTCCTCTTCTGCTCAATGAGAAGAGAAGTGAAGGAGAAATGAAGATACACACAAGCAAAAGTATGGAGGAGAAATGAAGCATACAATGTTGTCACATAAATCAGGGTTGAAAACCAATTAGGAAAATCTGACGCATCAAAAGTATTATTGCTGATGTCCCTGCAGATTAAATTTCATAGAAACATGACTGTAAGATATTCGTTATGGGAAAGAAGTAATTGATAGCTATTCATGTAAAATCAAAATCAGTAATATGGTTGCTACTGACACATAGCGGAGGGAAGTCATGTCAGTAAGGTTGGGCACCGGGCCAGTCAGCCTATTGTTGGACAAGTGCCTGAAAACATAGTAGAAATAGCCTCTCTCAGTAAAGTGAATTCCAAACAAGATGTTCGAAACTTTCGTGGAACTGGCATGTGTAAATTCTTTGATTGTACGTATGCTTACAGTTCAGCCACCTTCGAAAGATTGTTGAGGCTTGATGGTACAGGGCCGCTCAAAGAATTCCTATCAAGGCGTCTATACCAGAGAAAGATATATATATTAAGTGAAACTAACTTTACAATTCAAGGATAAATCATAAATCTTGGTATAAATCAACTTGTGGATATGAAATAGATACTCACACTGCCTCCAGAGTTTTCATAAGTCCAATTGTGGAAGGGATGCTGCCAGTAAAATTATTTCTGTCAAAAAGCCTGCACGGACAAAAGAACTCAATCAGATAAAATTTATGTGTTTCCTTTGGCAATTCGGAATTGGAATTTTCCAAATGAAATAAAGAAAAGAAAGAAGAAAGCTTCAAATTTCTAAGTTTTCATGTCAATGACATTTCATTTAGTTAGCAATGCCTTTGAAACTTGAATGTGCACTAAAGAGAGACAATTAGAGATGCATTGCATCTACACATGAGAACTCATATATTTCCTCTTCTACTCTGCAGATTGTATAGAAACTTCCCATATTTCAAGCTACTCTTCTAGAAAATGAACGCTTTAACAACACTTACAAATGTATCAGAGACATATTTGAGCTGAACAGTTGAGGTGGAATGCTGCCTGAGAGCTGGTTATTTGAAAAATGACTGTATTTAAAGAAAATAAGAAAAGAATCAGATGGACATAAATTGGAGAGAACAATGCCAAGGCAGAATGAAAAAGTTAATCATCGACTCAAAGTTACTAACTAGAGTGGACATACAAGTGCTTTGCCTTTTGTAACATATCAAGACCAGGGGTAGTCCCATTAGAGACTGGAATAGGGTCCCCAAGTTTGTTGCCAGAGAGGTCCAGAAAGGTAAGATTGGACATGTAACCAATGGAAGGCGGAATCGGTCCATTCAATCTATTGTTTTTCAGAGATCTGCAGTAGGATATAAACAAAGAGTTCCGGAGTTACTGCATATCGGCCTAGACATATCATTAGAAGCAGGAAGAAAGTTCAGAAAATTTACAGATAAGAAAGTTGCTTTAGAGATCCTATTGTAGCTGGAATAGGACCAGAGAATCTGCAATCAACCAGGTTTCTGGCATGCAACAAAATTAGTTAGGAAGATAAACAATCAGATAGAAATTAATAAGTACTTTAGTGGAGAAGCAAGTAATCCTTTTTTTTTTTTTTTTGTACTTACAAATATACTAGTTTCGTCAAGTTTCCAATTGATGCTGGAAGTGGTCCTGTCAGGTCCTTGTTGGAAGACAGATCCCTATACAAAAAATGATGAGAAATGCGTTAATAAAATGATAAATGGACAAATCTATTACCAACAAATGCATCAGATAATGAAGGAACTGGTTAAAGTTAGTCAAAATAATTCTAGTAAAGGAAATAGAAGACCTACAGAATCTGTAGCTCAGATAAGTCGATTTCACTGGATAGCTGACCTTTCAAACCCATGTCTGCTAATGATCTGAATTGAAGAGGACGGAAACGGATTAATAAATAAAAATGAAAGCAAGCAATTCACAGAAGCATTAACTAAGAAACAGATCAAGAACTTACATGGCAGTAATGCGTGAATTGGTGCAGTAGATACCTTCCCAGTTACCACAAGGATCTGAACCAACCCAACTTGGAGGTTTTATGCCCCAGTCATCCATGAGAATCTTAATAGTAATATCTGCATCAAATTATGTGAAATATTTTAAAGCTTCAATGAACTGAGAATTACTTGAGCAATTTGAAACGTGCCAACTGCTAATTAAGAAAGATAGCTAAAGAAGAAAGATCCATAGCCTGCCATACACCTTTCAGAAAAGAACTGATTAACTACATGATGAAAGATGATAGCAGGAAGTTGGAGAAAACTTACAGTCCTGATCATTTCCTTCTGTTGCAATAACAAAGAATCCGATTAGCACGAGCATCATAAACACATGAGTGGCTCGAGTTCGACCCATTACTTTATGGACAGTAGGCATCAAAACCTCCTTGGTCATTGTACTTTCCAACTATTGTTATGCACAACAAAATTTATGAAGAACCAAGTCAGATGGAACACATTTAAACCTATGAGATATCGGATTTCGGAAAGTCCATGGTCAGATTGTAAAACTAGTAACATTGTAACACACGTATACCAATCTTCCATAGTTGAAAAAATCAGTCCAATTATACAATAATATAACAATGGAAACGGTCTGAGGTTTTACGGGTATGAACAGAGAAATGGAATATTGCAGGAAATTAAGAAGAGAGGAACCTCAGTGAGATGTAAAAGGAGGACGTTGAATAAGTCATCCTCAGAATGGTATTATGGCTTGAGTCTCAGAATAGTTGTAAAAAGAAACGATCAAATAAAGCAACTCAAAATCAACAACTACAACAAGAATAATTATTAATTAACTCCTAATTATCCTAGGTCGGGGGTGACGTGAATAAAACATGACCCGACCAAATTAGTTGACTACTGATCGATGATGTTGCAACCATTGTGGGACTCGGTCAATTAAGACGAATATCAGTTAAAAGAGAGTCAGAGATTAACATCTGGAAACGAATATCATGAAAAATTGAATATCATGATTGCGAGCGAGCGACTTGTGTTTTCTCTACGGCTACTCTAAACGAACCGTTTGTACACCCAAAATGGAATTTTGATTCTCTGCTTCAATTTTTGGTACTTGAATACAAATCCAATGGATATGAAATTATGAATACATGTTGTGACTTCCACAGAACAACAAAAAAGGGTATGAATGCATTTTCCTCTTGCCTACACACCCTTGAATTTGTAATGAAAGGATGAGATTAAAATCCAAGCACAAAAATTCCAAGTAGAGAATTCATGTCCACAAAATAACAATTCGCGTCCAGATATATATCAGACTCTTAAAAGTTATGTAACACACAAACAGTCTCAAAAAATTAGAAATTTTTTTTGCTAGACAAATCACGGAATCGCTTTTCTTGGGGTTATGAACTTATGATGCCTTCTAAACATTCTCACATGACCTTTTCGAAAAAATTAAGAATAGATATTTGATTTTTCTTGAAAAAAAAACATAAGCTAAACAAGACCCCAGGCGAAAACTTATTTTCGTAGAAAAGCGAGGTCCCTAAGACTCTAAAAAGACATTTGGAGGAGTTTTTGGCTCGAAATGTAGGAATCACATTGGGCATCAAAAGTTGTGAGAGAAAAAAATAGTTTAGGATAATTGAACAAAGCCAATTCTGTCTTCTGCTTAGGGCACAATTAATATCTTTGGTTGCTAACAAATAAAAAACAACTCCATTTATGCCTGGTCGACAAAATGAAGTTATGGAACATTAGCAGGTTCTTTTCACTAGCTAATTAACAATGTTTCCAAGATACTGATACAAACATCAGAAGGTTCAAGACCAAACCCTCCTTCAAACCAAAGTATGTAATATTCACAGAGCAATCCAAATTCTACCAATTTCAAAAGTCTAAGTGTATATCATACTCACTAAGCCTCTATCTTCGTCCATCCAAACCCACACTATAATCCATGACTACGCTGTAAAGATCCTTGGAAACGTCACTACTCACATCCTCATAACTTGCTGAAGTAGCTGCGGAATTAGCACCGGCATTCAAAGCAGCAGCAATCTGTATTATGTTCTCTATCTCTTTCACTACTTCCCCCATTCTAGGCCTCTTATCCCGTAATTCTTCTGTACACGACATTGCCAAATCCACAAACATTTCTAAGCCTTTCAGCTGATCTGTTCCTAAATCAATGGCCGGATCAAGTAATTCTTGAAGGTTGTACAAATCTTTTGTCTTAACCATTGCCAATTGTACCACTCTCACAATATACTTCCCTCGCTCTATTGGCCTTCTCGCAGTTATCAGCTCCAACATTACCACGCCAAAGCTATAAACATCACTCTTCTCAGTCAACTGTTGAGTCATGTAATATTCCGGATCCAAGTAGCCCTATAATCACGAAAATCCACACTAAAGTTATAAGATGATATTATCATATATTTTCATAACTCATTGCTTGAATGAATGTGTCATGTTTGGCGGCTTAACTTGATGCAGGGTCAGGGGCCATAGTTTTATGGAATTTAGAGCCATTAAAACCGACCAAGTCTTTAGTCCTTATAATGTTAATGAAAGCTGACAGTGCTTGATTCTATAGTATTTCTGTTGACGAGGTAACCTTTGTTGAATTCCCATTATTTGGGAGTAGGTGAAGAAGGTATCTCAGCAGTGTAATTCCTTCACTTTATTACTACCCCCCAGCCAAAGACTCGAGCAAAATACTTCGATTCTAATCTTTGACATGGTTCTTTACGATGTTCACATCATCAAATGCCGCTAGACTATGAGCAGCTCAGCAGGCTTGTATTATTTCACTAAAAGTGATTGAAGAGAATAGAAGTTGACTCATTTGACACTATTAACTATGACAATAACTCCACTAGCTGTCATTAATTTTACCCTTAATAATGAAAGAATGCATTACTTTTGCTAGAGTAGGGGTTGGAGTTTTGTATACTGACCATTGTTCCTTTAACTTGAGTAGTCACATAATCCTTTCCATTGTCAGCCATAGACTTGGAGAGACCAAAGTCAGCAACTTTTGCCTCCAAATCTTTATCAAGTAGTATGTTGTTTGATTTGATGTCCCGGTGTATAATGGTAGGGTTCGCATGTTCATGAAGATATGCCAGACCTTTTGCTGCACCAAGAGCTACTTTAAGTCTCCTCATCCAGTCTAACCGGATTCCTGACTTCCCTGCATAGACAAATTCTAATTTATCACAGAAGAAAAAATGAATCAAGAATAGTTTCTGCTTAACATGTATGTTGTTCCTCTTGTAAAGGGTCAATGTGAACTCCCAAAGTAAGCTCTCTAAAGTGTATGGTATGATGTTTGTTAGTGATGCATGCCTGAGAAAAATCCAGGCAGGTTTAGAATAAAATAAAAAGAGGACAAACGATAGCCAAACAGCTAGAAATTTCCATTACATTTTATATGTGTGTTCATCAACAAAGTAACCAATTGAAGCATCAAGGTTCAAAATTTCATATTTTAAGGTGAAGAACTGCATGAAATACCTGAAAGACTATCGAGCAAATCACCGTTTGGGACATACTCATATACTAACATTTGTTCACCTTGCTCCAAACAAAAGCCAACAAGGCTGACAAGATTCTTATGATGTACTCTTGATAGAAGCTCAACCTCAGCTCTGAACTCAGACGCCCCTTGCATAGATTCCTGTTTAGCTCTCTTAATGGCAACCATATCGCCCGTAGGAAGAGTTCCCCGATACACCTGTGAAATGTTACCAAATTACACATAGTATAACTATTTAGCAGTATACCAATGTTATCAATGGTCATGGCATGTCCGCCATGCATTGTGGCAAACACGGCAGCAACATTTATAGCTACCACAAGAACATTAGGGTTACAGAATATTCTCGTAATAATAGGAAATAGGATTTGTGCATAATCTAACTTTTTTTTTTGTTCGATCAAGGCATAATCTGACATTTATTTTCTACTTTTTGTTGTGACTAATATAGGGCAGGAATAAGAGCATCTGTTGTGATAAATATACAAAAGCAGAAGAGTGACATTTGGTTTCTGGCAATAGAGTTGGCAAAATAAAGCACTGATGTGTCCTTAGGCAAAGTAGCATGGTGGACTCATGCATTTAGAAAATAATATGTACGACAATGAAAGATTATCAAGGCTAACCTGGCCATAACCCCCAGATCCAATATCATTTTCTTCCGAAAAACCATTTGTGTATTTCTTAAGCTCTTCAAAAGAGAACAACCTTGCTCCTTTTAACTGTGGAGCACTGCCACCTGAAGCCCTTGTCTGCTGCATGCATATGACATGAAAACAATATGAATATGAATTAACGCCTACCGCTGCATCTTTTAATTAGTTATATATGGTCGTACGTACCATGAGGATTGATCTACGAGGTGGCTCATCTCCTTTCCTCTTTTGGTGGAGTGCATAAACCCCTACAAGGACTATTAATAACAGAAGCACAGAACCACCAACGGATGCACCAATTATCAAGCCCTTGTTTGATCCTGTAGGCACCTCAAAATGATCCAACCAACCAATTATAATGAGTGAGTTAGCATGCCTCTTTCTGGAACGGAAATGAAACTACTAGTATTTTTAAGTTCAATGTGCATGTTACCTCCAGGGTTGCCAGAAGAAGGAAAAAAAACTGAGTAGGGTCCATAAAATCTTGGACGCCCGTCCATAGTCTGGTTGCTTAAAACAGAAGCAATCGCTGAAGCTCCTGTTTGGTTGAAGCGAACTTGATCACCAGATGGGAAGACTTCTATGACCAGTTCAAGGTGAAAAGATGAACCCCAGGAAGGACGACCCAGAGAAACCGAATCCACGGGAAGGTTAAAGGACTGAAAACTTTTCATGATAGATTCCTGAAGAGCTTTGTAATAACTGAAGTTTCCCAAATTTGAGAAAGAAACAAATATGAAGACTAGAGTTCCTCTGTAGGGATATGCACATTTACAATTGGGGGAAGAAACCTGGCCTGAACTACAGGCAACAGGCGTACAGTTACTTGGGGACATCAAGTTTGGGGCATTTGTTGGAGAAACAATGCAGTAATTATTAGTCTGACTTCCCTCACAAATTGGATTATCAACCAATCTGCAAAATGATAATGGATAATTGCGCTTAACAACATGTTTTGGCAGTTGATTTTCCAATATTCTCCAACACCCTAAAGAGACGTAAACGATAAATATGTAATATTTCATATACTATTGCTTACATCAATGTGTAGTTGGATCCTTCCTTGTTTGGTGCAAGTTCAGTAATGAAGTTCTTCTGCAAATCAATTAGTTGCAATTGGTTGCTGGAGTTTCCAACATCCAATAAGCCATTGAGAATGTTGTTCCTCAGTACCCTGCCGCACGTCAGAAATAATCATTTTCATAACTGTCACTGTTAAATGTTAATACTTAATAGAGTGGTAGATTCTTTTGATGGTATTCTCTTCTTTGGAACAGAGTCCCATGTTCAAAACTAAAATTGTTTATATTCATGCAACATCCATTACATTGAGTGTGGTGCTATAAAGATGAGTATGATACTCACAATGTCTCCAAATTCCCAGAGCTGAATAGAGCTTGAGGAACTTCTCCCTTAAGCCCCGTGTTTTCCATCATTCTGCAATACAAGGTTGATAGGTATGTTAATCTCAAGCATTTAATCTTTCTTACTTTGCTTGATGATATTTCGAATGCAAATAAGGCACCCGAACTCAAAGCGCGTGCGTGTGCTCGCACCCACACACACAGGTATATGTAGGAGGAATGAAAACATACAATGTTGTCAAAAGCTTCAAGGTTGAAAACCAATTAGGAACATCAGACACATCAAAAGTATTATTGCTCAAATCCCTGCAGATTCAATTCAAAGGCCATGAAATGATATCAATTAATAATATTGAATATGGTTTTCAAATCATTGAATGATTTTGTAACATTATTTTTTATGGAAAAAAAAATGGTGGATCGCATATTGTCTTCTTACACATAGTTGAGGAGATTCATGCCAGTAAGGTTGGGCATAGGGCCAGTCAGCATATTGTTGGACAAGTGCCTGAAAGCATATTACCAATAGCAACAAAGATGTTCAAAATTTCCTGAAAGAGATGCTAAATATTTATCTGGTATGCTTACAGTTCAGACACATTCGTAAGATTATTGAGGCTCGAAGGCACAGGCCCACTTAATGAATTTTCATCAAGGCGTCTGCACCAGAACAAGAAAAATCTTTAGTACAAATAACTGTATACAGGCCACATCTCTAATAGTCCACTTGAGGAAATGAGGATATTAAAGAGATACTCACACCGCCAGCAAAGTCTTCACAAGTCCGACTGAGAAAGGTATGGCACCACTTAGATTATTTCTGTCAAATATTCTGCACGCATAAAAAGTAATTTGTATCCTCCAACAATTATGGTTTCCAAATGAGGAAAGCTACAGTGTAGAAATTGTAGAAACTGATTTTCATTAATCTGTAAGTTTGCAATTGTACAATTATATAGCTAAGATCTGCTCTATTGTTACAAGATGTTATCAACAGAATTCAATGCAATAAATACAAATAATCAAAACTAATTTGCTGTTACACAATCAGTTTTGATTGTGGAGAGTGATTGTTGCTGACACTGATTCAAAGGAGGAGAATCAGATGGCTTGAGTTTAGGAGGAGAATCAGTTTCTCTAACAGCCCCCCTCAAACTTGGCGGCTCCGGACGAACAAGTTTGCCGGAGAGGAGAAGATGACGAGCCTTGTGCAGCGGTTTGGTGAGTAAATCAGCAGGCTGATCAATGGAGGGAACGAAGCACACTCGATGACTGCCAAGAGCAACCTTTTCACGAACATAATGATAATCAAGCTCAATATGTTTTGTGCGAGCATGAAACACTGGATTTGATGCCATGTAAGTTGCACTGAGATTATCACAATGCAACAAGATAGGGAACTGAATGTGAGCACCAAGTTCGTATAAAAGATATCCCAACCAAGTAGTCTCAGCGCTGGCATGAGCAAGAGAACGGTATTCCGACTCGGCACTCGAACGAGCAATCGTAGGCTGCTTCTTGGAGCACCAAGAGATCAAATTTGTACCCAGATACACAAGGTAACCAGAAGTAGACCTACGGGAGTCATGGCAGCCTGCCCAATCCGCATCAGAATATGCAGAGAGGTGAACTGGTTGACGTTGTGGTGCAATGGACAAACCATGGCAGAGAGTACCTTTGACATAGCGTAGAATACGCTTCACTGCAATAAGATGAGGAAGGCGAGGCTGACTCATGTATTGGGAAACCGAGTTGACGGCATAGGCTATATCCGGGCGTGTAACCGTGAGATACTGTAAAGCACCCACAAGGGCCCGAAATTCGGTAGGATTATCAAGCAAGGCACCTTCAGTGGCAGTGAGTGTGAGCTTGGCAGACATAGGGGTACTGACCGGCTTACTAAGCAACATATCATGTTTGGTCAGGAGGTCATGAGCATACTTGACCTGATTGAGGTGAAGCCCATGAGGAAGGGTATGAATCTGTAAACCCAGAAAATAATGCAGTGACCCCAAGTCTTTGATATCAAAACCACGGCCAAGAGTGTCAATGAAACTTTGAAGAAATTGGTCATTGCTTCCCGTCACCACAATATCGTCAACATATAACAAGAAGTGAATAGTATGCTGTCCATTATTAAAGATGAACAAGGAAGAGTCTGCCAAACTCCGAATAAACCCAATAGACAATAAAAAAGAACTAAGCCTTTGAAACCATGCTCGGGGCGCCTGTTTGAGACCGTAGAGGGCCTTATGGAGTTTACAGACATGATGAGACCTAGATGGATCAATGAACCCAGGAGGCTGTCTCATGTACACATCCTCGGAAATAAAACCATGGAGAAATGCATTCTTTACATCTAATTGGCGAAGAGGCCATCCACGTGATACTGCAATACTAAGAACAGTACGTATTGTGGCAGGTTTAATAACAGGACTGAATGTTTCATGAAAATCGATACCTGGCTGTTGGTGAAAGCCTTTGGCCACAAGACGGGCTTTGAACCGTTCCACAGAACCATCTGGATTTCGCTTCACTCTGAAAACCCATTTACAACCAACTGTGTTTTGTGTGGGAGAGGAGGGAACCAGAGACCATGTTTTGTTCTTTAGCAGAGCATTGATCTCCTCAACCATTGCAGCGCGCCATTCCGTCTTCTTCGAGGCGTCAGAATAACATGTGGGTTCACCTGTATCAACCATGGTGAGAAGAGCTTTTGGAATTGGATACCTCACGGTGCCATCAGTGCGAAGACGGGGCTGAACAATGCCATTTTGTAAACGGGTTCGTCTAGGCTCAATGATAGGAACTGCCGGAGCAGGTGGTGGAGGTGGTTGGGGCGGAGAAGCCAGCGGTGATGCAGGTGGATTGAGCGCGGGCTCCTGTGGATTGAGCGGGCTTGATGGAGCAGCCGCATCGGGTGGAGCTGTTGTGAGCGGAGATGATAAGGACGGCGCCTGGGTTGCCGAAGTAAGAGGAGAAGCATGGGCCGCCGGAGCTAAAGAGGAAGACTGGGCCGCCGTTTGGGTCGTGGGGGCATGGACCACCGGAGAAGAGAGATCAGGGGCGATCGGAATTGCAGGCAGAGCATGTGGAGGATGGCGGCGCTGATAGGTGCGGAGGAGCGGTGGTTGTTGGGGTGGGTCTGGTGGCGGGGAGACCGAAAATGCCGGAGTGGTTGCCGGATTTGTTTCAGGCGATGGTTGTTGTGGAGAAGACCATGAATATGGAAGTGTCGCGACATGTGAAGGAGGGGACGCGAACAAATGAGAGCCAGAAGGAGATGGGTCTGGCATTTGGGCCGAGGGAGATGGGCCTGAGAGGGTGGGACTTGTGAGTTGAACAAATTCTATGGAGCTTGAGTCCAGAACAGAAGAGACCTGCAAATCTTTATAGGGAAAAAGTGTCTCGTTAAATAAAACATGACGGGAGACATAAACACGACCGGTTTTAGGATCAAGACAACGATATCCTTTATGGTGTGGACTGTAGCCAAGGAAAACACACTCAACACTACGACTCGACAATTTGTTGGAAACATATGGACCAAGATGAGGAAAACATAAGCACCCGAAAACTCGAAGAGAGGAATAAGATGGAGGACTACCATAAAGACGAGTATGAGGAGTGACCCAATTGAGGACCGGAGTGGGAAGGAGATTGATTAGATATACTGAGGTTAGGACAGCCTCAGCCCACAGATTTGGAGGAGCCCCAGAGGAGATAAGTAGAGTACGAGCCATTGTGGCTATATGCCGATGCTTTCGTTCGGCAAGACCATTCTGTTGAGGTGTATGAGGGCAAGAGAAGCGCTGTTGAATACCTAGCGACTTACAATAGTGAGAAAAAGCATTATTGACATATTCAGTGCCATTGTCACTTTGGAGAAATTGAACGGAACTACGAAAAATATTTGCAATCATGGCAACCAAGGTTTGAAAGTGAGAAAGAACCTCATTTTTGCGACGCATAGGATAAACCCAACTGTAACGAGAATATTCATCTGTAAAGAGAACATAATATTTGAAGCCACTAGTGGATAAAGTTGGCGACATCCAAACATCACTATGAATAATATGGAATAAATGAGTAGCATGATTATTGTTTGGAACAAACGGTAATTGATGAGATTTGCTAAGGGCACAAGAATTACAAAAAGAATTAAAGGAAAAAGTAGACCCCAAATGAGCGAGGACAGACGAAGAAGGATGACCAAGACGGTAGTGCCAAAGAGAAGAGTGGATGGAAGCAAGGGCTTGAGGGTCTTTGGAAACAGAGGACAAGCGGAGCGGATAGAGACCATCTTGACAAGGACCCTGAAATAATAAACGTCCAGTACGTAAGCAATAAATTTGGTAAAAATCAGGGGCAAAGAGAAAGAAAACAAGGTTGTCTTTTGTAAAACGAGCAATAGAGAGAAGATTTTTACGTATCGAGGGAATGCGAAAGACATTTTGCAAAGAAAAATTGGAAGAACCTAATGACAAGGGGAGGCTACCAGTATGGGAGACGGGCATTGAGTCCCCGTTACCCATATATACATTATGAGGCACATCATAAGACTGTGGATCGTTGACGGGCATTGCTGTCATGTGATGGGTCGCACCGGTGTCCGGGTACCAATTGGGATCAGCAGCAGAATGGACTCCAGCAAACGGAGCTTCAGTGTTGGGGCTGGTAGATCTATGAAGGCATTGAGAAAGCCCGTGATGATTTATGTGACATGGAGAACACCATTGGGAGGTAGGACCAAAATGAGATCCACATGCGGTCCAGGAAGGAGAATGAAATAGGGCAGGGGCATTGTGTTGCTGCTGTGAGAAAGGACTGGGAGCCAAAGACTGTTGCTGACGTGAGAAAGGTTGACGCATGTTGTTGCGTTGAGTACGGCAGTCGGAGGAGGAGCCATGATTTAATAGTGATGAGGCCATGAGGGAGGGATAGAGTTTGGTCGAAGCAAGAGGCAATGAGAAGGGAGAAGACAGGATCGAATAGGGTATGACACCTAAACACCTAAACTACTGATACCATGTAGAAATTGTAGAAACTGATTTTCATTAATCTGTAAGTTTGCAATTGTACAATTATATAGCTAAGATCTGCTCTATTGTTACAAGATGTTATCAACAGAATTCAATGCAATAAATACAAATAATCAAAACTAATTTGCTGTTACACAATCAGTTTTGATTGTGGAGAGTGATTGTTGCTGACACTGATTCAAAGGAGGAGAATCAGATGGCTTGAGTTTAGGAGGAGAATCAGTTTCTCTAACATACAGTTCCTCAGCTTTCATATCAAGGACATACATTACATCCAGTATTCCATTACAAAAAGATGCAGCAGAGGTAATAGCATATAGAAACGAAATGCGTGCAAAAGTATAGACAATTGGACGTACTTCTTATACACAAAATTGCTCATATTTTTCTTATTTATAGGTAGCCAAATGGCATCGTTTTTGCCAGATCCTCAAGCTATAACTTTCAAGTTTAAGAAAACTTACAAATGTATCATCGCCATCTTTGAGCTGAAAAGTCCAGGTGGGATTATACCCGAGAGCTGATTGTTCCCAAAATGACTGTATTTGAAGTAATTAAAAAGATCAGAGGAGAAAACATGGAGAGAACAAAGACAAGGTGAAGAAAACTAATCAGCTCAAAATTACTAACTAGTGTTGACATACAAGTGCCTCGCCTTAAGTAACATATCAAGACCAGGTGTAGTCCCGTTAGAGACGGGGATGGATCCCTGCAGTTTGTTGTCAGATAGGTCTATAAAAGTAAGATTGGTCAGATTACCAATGGAAGGCGGAATCGGCCCACTGAAACTATTGTTTTTCAGAGATCTGCAGTAGAAAAGAATGAAGAGTTCCGTATGTTTACATATTGGCCTAGACATATAACAGCATTAAAATTTAGAAGCATGAGGCTTAAACAACAGTTGCAGCTGGGGAAAAAAAACAAGAAAAAAGAAAGAAAGAACTGGGGGAAAAGAAAGATCAGAAATCGTACAGGTAAGACAGCCTTTTTAGAGATCCTATAGCATCTGGAATAGGACCAAAGAAACTGCAACCAACCAGGTTTCTGGCATGCAAACAAGATAACAAGGTAATTAGTCGGATAAAAAAATCACATAACGAATCAACAATTACTATACTGCAGAAACCAGTAATTCTTTTTCTTTACAAGTGTACTAGTTTCGTCAATTTTCCAATTGATGCTCGAAGTTGTCCTGTCAGGCCCTTGTTGAAAGACAAATTCCTATACGAAATATTATGAGAAATGAGTCACACAAGACTGATTGACATATCTATTAATTATAAATGCATCAGATAATGGAGGAAATTAAAATGTAGTAAAAAAGAATTCTAGTAATGATGACAAATCTTTCAGAGCAGTGAGCGCCTTTGAAACATTGAGCACTGAACCTCGTTCCTCTAATTTAGCTCACGTATTATAAATTAAGCACCATAATTAACTAGAGTAAGATGCAAATTGAAAACAAAAGACCTACAGAATTTGTAGCTCAGATAACAACTCGATATCGGTGGGTAGCTGACCTTTCAAGCCCATGTCTGCCAACGCTCTGAAATTAAAGCAACGGATTGTTGTCATAAAAAATGGAAGCAAGAAACTTCCAGGAGCTCTAAAAAGGTGAAAAATGACCAAGAACTTACATGGAGGTAATGCGTGAATTGGTGCACTTAATACCTTCCCAGCCGTCACAAGGATCGGAACTCACCCAACTAGGAGGTTTTATATCCCACTCATCCATGAGAATCTGCATATAACCATCTGCATCCGAAATTCAAATCACGTTTAATACTTCAATCCCGAGTAAGTGAATTATAAGAAGCTTGTAGAGCACAAGCAGTTGCATAAAGCTTCTTGTATAACCAGGGAATATAAAAAGGTGCTTATTAACAAAATTAAAGAAGAAAGATCAATGTCTGCCATACCATCAACAAAAACTGATAAACTTCACTTTGAAAAAGAACATAGCAGTTGAACAGAACTTACATTCCAGAGTGTTTGCCTCTGCTGCAATAACAAAGAACTGGACTAACAGAAGCAACAGAAACGCATGAATGGCTCGAGCTCGCCCCATTACTTCACAGAAAATTTGAATCAAAGCCTTGTCAGTCGTTTCACTTGTCATGTTGTGCTTAAACATTTATGAAGAACTAATTCAGATGGAACCAATTTAAGGGTAGAACTGTTGAGCTACCTACTTTGAGAAAGTCCATGGTCAGATTCCAAAACTTGGAGTAAAAAATTCTTCCACTATATGATTAACCAATTGGGCCGATAATATATTGGATTAATGAAGTCAATATTCATATTTTAATGAACCATGAAAGACAAAGAAATGATTATCGTACGTACTTCTTCGTACATATAGATCATGAAGATGTTGGATAAAAAGGATGATCTTGAACAAGTCCCTTCCCCAGAAAGCTCAAGGCAAACGATGTCAACTCAATCCATGACGATAGATTGGTTGGAAGTCATTATCTATACGTACTAACATGGTTTCAGTCTCATTTCGTCCAGAAACGTTGAAATGAACAACGATAATTATTTACCTATATATGTATGATAAAATCAACAACCACAGATATTACTTTATTATTCACAAGGAAAAAAGGTTATTAAATATTTGCTGGGATGGAGCCTAGTGAATACAACATCACTCAAAACAAATGGAGCCAGCAAAGCTGTGGTTGACAAAACTACAAAAGGACGGGTGGATCGATGTTGCAACTTTTTTTGGGGGTTTCGGTTTTCTTATTATTATTATTATTTTGGCTGAAACTTAAGTAAAAGCTTTAGAATTTTGAATCTAAAACCTGCACTCTGAACTTCATGTACTTGGTAGCCATTAGTGTCTGTTGCTTGGGGCATAAGTAACACTTAAAGTTTTGAAGTAAATACAAAATACTCCATTTATGCCTCTGACAAAATGAAGTTATGAAACGAGGTTCTTCTCCTACTCCTCCTACCTATTCATTTGCTAACAAGGTTTCCAAGACCATAATTGAAACCCGTTTCTGAGTTAGACTACAGACTAGTTCTTGTCTTCTTGATCATGTGATACAAACATCAAAAGGTTCACAAATCCAACCTCGCAACCAAAGTAATTAATATTTACAAAAGCCATCAAAATTCTACCAGGTTCAACATTCTAAATGCATATCATCCACCCCGTGTCCCCGTGCCTCTATTTTGTAGGTCAAAAACCCCACTATAATCAAGGACATGCCCGCTGTAAGGATCCATGGTACCATCCTAATCATTAATCACATCCTCACAACTTTGCTTAAGTGGATCCTGAATTAGCACCGGCATTCAAAGTCGCAGCCATCTGTATCTCTTTCACCATTTCCCCCCTTTTAGCCTGTAATTCTTCTACAAAACCACATTGCCAAATCCAAGGGCATTTCTAAACTGTTCAGGTCTATTACTAAACCATTGGCTGGGTCAAGAATCTCCCCAACGTTGCACAAATCTTTCGTTTTATCCATGCCAACAGTACCACTCTCACTATAAAGTTCCCAAGCTCTATTGGCCTTCTAGCAGTTATCAGCTTCAACATCACTCTCCTCAGTCAAAGCTCCATCATTCATGTACCCCTATACCAATAAAGAAAATCAATACTCAGTTATAACTTGCAATGATACTGTGCTATTTCCAAAACTCAAGCCTTTAGTCTAAGTTGCTTGAATAAATAAATGCTGTTCTAAAAATTGATGCAGGGTTCAGGGGCTTGCTTGTCCAACTTGCATATATTTGGGCAGTCTAGGTCGGTCAACTAAATTAAATTCAAACCTAATGAAAACCTGTGTTGAATAAGGTCAACTACAGTTTACTTTAGGATGTTTATGGAAATTATTCTGCTAAGCAAGTTCCCAAAAGGTGACAGAGTTATGAAAGACCTGTGCTCAATTAACACAAATAATAACCATGACTCAAACTTCACTTATCTTTGTCCAAAAAAAAAAAAACTTCACTTATCATTGTGCCTCTAATTTATGAAAAAATGCACTATTTTAATAGAGGGATCTTAAGATTACTATACTGACCATTGTCCCTTTAACTTGAGTAGTCACATGATCCGTTCACTACCAGCCATAAACTGAGACAAACCAAAATCAGCTACTTCTGCATCTAAATCTTTATCGAGTAGGATGTTGTTTGGTTTAATGTCCAGGTGTATAGTAGAAGGGTCTGCACGTTCATGAACATAGGCCAGTCCACTTGCTGCACCAAGAGCTACTTTAAGTCTCCTCATCCAGTTCAACACTTGAACCTAAATCCTGACTTCCCTGCACAGACAACATTGAGTTATAACTTATAAGAGGATAACCGAATCCTGGCAAATTGCCTGAAATCTTATAGCTAATTAACAATTGGATTCACTCCCAGGCATTTCTTCTCTTGGAGAATAGCTAATTAAGTTCAATTTCAGGTTTTCAAGGATGCAAAGGCAAGAGAAGTAGTGTATAACTCTCACATACTCATGATAGGATCACACTGCTGAACTATGATTATTTTCATCTTTGCTAATTCTTAAATCATAAAAGTCTTTATTCTATCACAGCTGAATATAAGATGCATATTTTGACCCAATAAAGTGTACATCTTTTATGCATATTTTGTATGTATTCATAAAAAAGGGTAATCAATTAAAGCATTGAACTTGAAGGGGATCAACAGTATAAGGATGAACACACCAATGGGATTGCTCTGTTCCACGGCTCATTTGCTCTCCTCTTTTAGTGGAGAGCATAAACCCCTACAACTGCTGACGAGAAATTTCAAATGCACTTACTTGCAAACTAACTCAAAAGGCATACAAATATGTACACAGGTATAAGGAGGAGAAATGAAACGTAAAATGTTCATGAGACGCATCAAAAGTATTGTTACTCATATCCAGTGCAGATTGAATTCAGTGAAGATTCATGTAGCAAAATGTACAATACAAAAATCAAAGACAATAATTTGGAATAAAATTCGATGAATTTGTATTGCATTTGTAAATTTGTACAGTTTAAGGAAATGAATTTAAAGAATGGGTACAAAATTTCTACCCAGAAGAAGATTAGCCTAACCCTACTGTATGGCCCGAAGCACTGCTTCGTATTCCACGAGTGGCAACCCAGTTTGGTTTTTCACAGTGACCATTACATCCAGCTTCTCCCTTGGTCGCCCAGATCGAAAAGCTTTATCAACGACACCCCGTATTTGGTTCACCATCTCATCAACCTCTTCAAAGGGGACGCCTTCGTAAACAAGGCGGCCAATTAGGGTTATCATGTTGTCTACGATGCCAATGTCGTCGTCGTCAATGATGGTGAAGAGCCGATATTCCAGATCGTGAAATGTGGCAGTCCTGAAATCGAGATCTACGATCGGCCTTGTGCGATCGTCGGAGCAGTAGCAAGTTCGCATCACATTCCACACCATCGTGACCTTCATCTGATAATCCTCTCGGAGCTTTCTTTTCCGACTGGTCTCGAGGCCTGCTCCGGCCGGATCTTTATTAGCATCGTCGGACACGGAAATGTGGTAAACAAAATCGTTTCGGGGTCTCGAAGCCTGCATCTTGACAGATCCAGAACGATCACCGAGAGAATTTGAAGTCTTGCCGGATTGAGAAATCCGAACGACAGAGAAATTATACAGATCGAGAGAGAACGATGAGCGAGTGAGTGAAGCCGAGTGTTCGTTCTGCTTTTTTATAGGCGATACTTGGCCTCTGGCAGGCGTATTTTCTACGCGTATTGCAAGGAGTATGTTTTACGCATATTTATTCACCTCCTGTTTCTGGGAATACTTCTCAGAACAGGAGAAGTATTTCTTTATTCTCAATTTCTTTTGTTAGGGAATCGAACCCTTGAATGAGTTTGATCCTAAGTTTCTAACCTTATTTTCTACATTTTTTTAGAAGCTTATTTATCTCACCATTTGTCCCGTATTTTTTTTTTATATTTTACACAATAATATGTATAAAATACATAAAAATTTGTGTACAATACGTGTATAATATTTTTGGATTCAAAAGTACCATTTGCCCCAATCCTAATGAGTCGTTTTGAAAAATACGAAATACTAATAGAGTAGAAAACATTACACGACTATGAATATGAATCCTAATCAAATTAGGATTGGGGCATATAGGGCTGTAGCTAATTTTTCTTGTTCTTGTTTTTTATATATAGCAGATCAGACAATGTAGATGAGTATACAAAATTCACCAGAAACTTTTTTATCTCTCTTTTTCTCACAACTAATTTCGATCAGTTACTTGTGTTAAGATCATCGATCATGTGGTTCCGCCTCAAACACAAGCAGTGCGACTATTCTAAGGATATTGGTGAGCTTCAAGTCCGCCGGAGACAGCTTAAATGTAAGCTAGAGGACTTAGATAAGGAAAAAGGGGCCAAGGCCATCCAAGAGCTTGAAGAATGTTATTCGTTAGAGCTTAAGGATGTAATACCCCGAAAATTTCCATACTATTTTTTATAAAATAGGTCGTGAAATTTGAAGTGAAATGGTGTGATTTCATATTTTTAGAGGTTTTCGTCGTAAAACGATAATTACGGTGATAATTATAAGTTACACAAGGTTATTTAAGGTAACTTTTTATCCGTTGAGAATTTGGGAAAACTTCATTCATGAAAGTTGTAGAACTCGTCGAATCGAGTTCGTAGGAATTTGGTTCACCAAAAACGGACATCGTATGAAGAAGTTATGGCCTTCGGAAGTTTGGAAAATTTTGTATAAATATTGGGTATTTTTCAGAAATTTCATTTTGGCCCGGATCTTTCCGGAAACTTCCGAAATGCTCCCAACGGACAGCCACCCTTCGCCGGCGCGTGGGAGCGCGTCCGGCCACCGACGGCGACGGCGTCGGTGGCGTTGGACTCGTCTCGTCCTTCTCGTCATTTCTCGTGAAGGTACCTTCCCCAGATTCTCGACGGAACATAGGGGATCGGAGCCGAACAGTTTCTGCCAAAAACAACAAGCTTGCCGGCGACGATTCCGGCCACCTCCGGCGATGAGACCGGTTGGGTTTTGCTCCCCTCCTCTCCAGCAACCTCTCCATGGTGGTGGATCACGGCGGCACGGCCTAGATCGGCGGGAGTGAAATTTTGCACTTTTTGGATCAAAAAACTTGCCGACACCGATTCCGGCCACTTCCACTCCGATCCAGACTTTGAGGTAGTTACTAAACTTGTTGGGATTGTTGAGTTGTACATTCTGGTAAATTTTGGTGGCAATCGGAGCACTTTGTTCCGGCGACGGACAGTCGCCGGCGGCGGCGCGTGGGCGGCGCGTCCGGCCAGTCCAGGAGCAGTTCTTTGCTCCGTTTGGCTTGGTTCGTCGATACGAACAACTTTCGTGTTTACACTTTTGTGAAATTCGGTCGTTTGATCAATGATCAATTAAGCGATAGTTATGGATCGTTAGATCCGTGATGATCCGACCGTTGGATCATCACCATATTTGGATATGATGTTAGGATGCTAGAAATAAGCATGCTGTTGGATTTTGGAAGTTTCGGATTTTGTGTGGGACCCGTTGATGAATAGTAGACGTGGGACCCACGTTGACCGATGGTTGACTTTTGGTCAAATGGTCTCGATTAAATGTTCCGATGTCGTAGGAGACATTTGAGGAACATTTGGATTATTTTGGAAATGTATTATGCTAATTGGATATTGCATAATCATAGGTGTTTACGAGAAGTGTAGCTCGTGCTTGTCGATTCCTGGTTACTATTTGAAGACGCAGCAGGAATAAGAGGTGAGTGAATCTCACGATGTTTTTATATATGAATATTAATTCATATTGTGTTGTTTATGAAAATGAGTAATTGTGTTTATTAAAATGATTTGGTGATATATAATTAAATAAATAATTTAATTGATATATCGGGTTTGTGATTTTGGTGTTAAAACAATATTTGAAAAATATTCATTTTATTGTTTTGATTTGTGAATTTTGTGGGAACACAACAATTCAAAATATGATATTGTGTTTGCCTACTTGAATGATTTTTGTCCAAATGGACTGTCCTGGGGACAATGGCAATGGGTGAAAAATGGTAGCCCATTCAGTTAGAGCTCTAGACTGCGTAGCCCGTATTCATTGAAAACAAAGATGAATACTTTATGTAATTAACTTGATGTATTAAAAGGAGAAGAAAAATAGTATTCTCACTTTTAATCAGGCGAAGTTAAAAATAACTTGATGTATTAAAAGGAGAAGAAAAATGGTATTCTCACTTTTAATCAGGCTAAGTTATAAATGTTTTCGTGTGAGTATGGATTTTAATTATTATGATTTACAATTCTTAAAAAGAATGAAATCATAACTTTGGGAATTGATTTTTGGGAAGATTTATATTGTTTAATATTCTGAATTACCCTGGTATTAACATACACGTTTATGGGGCGTGTGTGGTTAAAATACGTGATATGGGGCGCGTAGGTTCAGTATATTATATAATATAAATTTTCTGGATTGGGATTGGATTTGGAGATTTATGGAATTTCTTTTAAATAAAAAGAAATCAGTATTTGGAGAAAATGATTTGGTGTGAGTTGATTTGAGATTACTTCTTTAATAATTGAAGTAATTACTATTTTGATTTACAATTCTTGAAAAATATTGAATTGTATTTGAAGGTTTAAATGATTCTTTTGAAAATAAAAGAATTTGATTTTTGGGTAAATGTGATCGGTGTGAGTAAACTGGGATCATTCATACCAGCTTCACAAGCTGACCGGGTTTGTTGATATAACCCGGTACACTATTCCACGGTGTAGGGTTTAATCGTGCAGGTTAGGTAACCAGAGTTGCATTGAAGGTTTGGTCGGTAAACCGTTATCGACCATAAGTGTTATTATTTGACTTCCGCTGTCTTGTAATAAATTTACTCTGATGGATAAATTAATTAATATCTTGTAATATCAATTTATTATTTAATTTATGGTTTGTAATATGTAACCCTAAAGAACGGGTCAGCATTTACATTTGTTGGGCATGGAGTATGCGTTGTTGTACTTGAATTAAAAGGAAAAAAATTCTAGTGCATATTTGTATTTGATATTCCATGTCGTCACGTTCCCGAAATGATTTGTAATTAAGGGCAAAATGCCTTATTAATTGATTTGAAAATCGGGGCGTGACAAAGGATCCCCTGGTAGCTTAATTGTAGTAGACAATTTAAAAGGACTAATGGATGACCGGATGATGAGTAGTCCAAAACGACAACGCTTCCTCCTGCTAGTGAACACTCCTCCATAATTTCTTACAACAGGCGATAGGCGATAGGGATGGCAACGGGTCGGATCGTGGCGGGATTTTGTATGCCCGAAACCCGAAAGCCAAGTTTATACCCGAACCCGCCCCACAAACACCGGGTTCGGGTATAATCTTAACCCTCCTCATCGGTAAATTATTAACCGAACCCGACCCGCCCACCCGAAGAAAAAAATTGACGGGGTGGTTGACTGGTTGGATCTGATGGGATTTTGAGAGAGAGAGAGAGAGAGAGAGAGAGAGAGAGAGAGAGAGAGAGAGAGAGAGAGAGAGAGAGAGAGAGAGAGAGAGAGAGAGAGAGAGAGAGAGAGAGAAGTTGACACAAGTGCTTCTGGGAATAGGTGGGGGTGAAGGCTCTGGAGACGGTGACGGTCTGGACGTCGCCGGCGGTGTCGAGGTAAGAGAGGGAGGATTCAGGGAGCTTGTCGCCAACGGAGATGGTGACGGAGATGGGTTTGGCAGTGGTGGTGGAGAATTTGAGGGGCTTTGAGTGGTTTTTGAGAGTGGGCTTTGAAAATTTTGAAGAGAACTAGAGAAGAGAGAGGCTTTGGTTAATTGGTTGCAGTGGTGGCGATGGAGAGAGAGAGAGAGAGAAGGCAAAAAAAATGATAGGTTGATTAAAGGGTGGGCTGCTCGCGATGGAGAGAGAGAGAGGAGATTAGGGTTGATTAAAGGGTGGGCTGCTCGCGATGGAGAGAGAGAGGAGATTAGGGTTGATTAAAGAAAATAATATTAAAATAGATATTAAAAATTAATATTTATTATTAATTAAACAACGGGTCGGGTATGGGTTCGGGTTCGGTAACAACTCAACCGAACTCGACCTGTACCCGACAGGTATTTTACAAAAAAAACCCGAACCCGCTTCCGCCGGCCGTTTTTTGCCTTCAAAAACCGACCCATTCGGGTCGGGTCGGATACCCGAACCAACGGTTTTTTTTGCCATCCCTTAACAGGCGACTTGAGAGCATGGATTGCCAACTTGAATTCGGGGCCGGCCTTGAGATTTTCTAGGCTCGAGGCAAACGGAAATTTTAAGGCCCAATTTTTTCTATAAAAATTTTTACATTTATTTTTGGTATAAAAAATTTGTTCATTAAATAGAGAAATGCATAATTATTCAATTAATTGGAGTAATTTGTGTAGAGTATGAAAAATTTAAGACATCTTTAAAATCGGGAAAATTAATACTTAAGTTGAATTCTTAAATCTCTTCATTAATTTTCTTTTTGACAATGAAACTAACAAATTCAATCAAATTAATTAAAAATTAAAAACGAGTAGAAGACTTTTTTTTATTACCAAAATAGTTTCTTTATATATATACATTTTTTTTTTCCTAAGAAAAACCCAACAAGAATTTTAAAAATTGGGGGCCCTAAGCGCAAGCCTTGTCTGCCTTGCCCTAGGGCCGGCACTGCTTGAATTCTTGTCCAGCTATGTAAAATGCAGACTTGCGCTTATAGAACAAAAAGAAAAAGAACAAAGAAAAAAGATTAAGAAAACATGCACGGGATTTTTTTTATGACTGCTCGATTGATTAGGTAAATCATTGTACATACAAGAATTACATATGTATAATGATCGGATTATATATGTCAAGCACTCGATCGTATTTAATTCAATCCCCTGTTTGTACTAATTCAAATTACTATAATGTATTTCTTCTTTAATTAATTTGATCACAAGGTAGAGTACGTACTTGTATTTCTTGTTAATTATTGTAAGCTAGATGTGCGCATGTTGAATTAGTATAAATTAAGGGTAAAATCCTTATTTGGTACCCAAACTATCACGAAATGTACTTTTTGGTACCCACAAATGCTTAGGGAGTCTAATGGTACCCAAACTATCACTCCATTAGCCCCAAATGGTACTTCCATCCAATTTTCCGTTACAAAAAAAAATAAAAAAATAAATCAAGTTAGACCAAAAACATTTCACTTTTTTTTGTCATGGGCACTTTGGTAAAATCACTAACTCTTTGTGTTTTTGGCTTGACTTGATGAATTTGAAGTCTTGCCGGATTGAGAAATCGTCGGACACGGAAATGTGGTAAACAAAATCGTTTCGGGGTCTCGAAGCCTGCATCTTGACAGATCCAGAACGATCACCGAGAGAATTTGAAGTCTTGCCGGATTGAGAAATCCGAACGACAGAGAAATTATACAGATCGAGAGAGAACGATGAGCGAGTGAGTGAAGCCGAGTGTTCGTTCTGCTTTTTTATAGGCGATACTTGGCCTCTGGCAGGCGTATTTTCTACGCGTATTGCAAGGAGTATGTTTTACGCATATTTATTCACCTCCTTTTTCTGGGAATACTTCTCAGAACAGGAGAAGTATTTCTTTATTCTCAATTTTTTTTGTTACATTAGTGGGAATCGAACCCTTGAATGAGTCTAATCCTAAGTTTCTAACCTTATTTTCTACATTTTTTTAGAAGCTTATTTATCTCACCATTTGTCCCGTATTTTTTTATATTTTACACAATAATATGTATAAAATACATAAAAGTTTGTGTACAATACGTGTATAATATTTTTGGATTCAAAAGTACCATTTGCCCCAATCCTAACTAGTCGTTTTGAAAAATACGAAATACTAATAGAGTAGAAAACATTACACGACTATGAATATGAATCCTAATCAAATTAGGATTGGGGAACCATATAGGGCTGTAGCTAATTTTTCTTGTTCTTGTTTTTTATATATAACAGATCAGACAATGTAGATGAGTATACAAAATTCACCAGAAACTTTTTTATCTCTCTTTCTCTCACAATTAATTTCGATCAGTTACCTGCGTTAAGATCATCGATCATGTGGTTCCGCCTCAAAAACAAGCAGTGCGACTATTCTAAGGATATTGGCGAGCTTCAAGTCCGCCGGAGATAGCTTAAATGTAAGCTAGAGGACTTACATAAGGGAAAAGGGGCCAAGGCCATCCAAGAGCTTCAAGAATATAATTCGTTAGAGCTTGAGGATCCCCTGGTAGCTTAAATGTGGTAGACAATTTAAAAGGACTAATGGATGACGGGATGATGAGTTGTCCAAAACGACAACGCTTCCTCCTGCTAGTGAACACTCCTCCATAATTTCTTACAACAGGCGATAGGGATGGCAACGGGTCGGATCGGGGCCGGATTTTGTATGCTCGAAACCCGAACCCGAAAGTCAAGTTTATACCCGAATCCGAACCCGCCCCGGAAACACCGGGTTCGGGTATTATCTGAACCCTCCCTGTCGATAAATTATTAACCAAACCCGACCCACCCAAAAAAAAATAATAATAATAATAATTTGACGGGGTGGTTGACTAGTTGGATCTGATGAGATTTTGAGAGAGAGATAGAGATTTGAGAGAGAGAGAGAGAGAGAAGTTGACACAAGTGCTTCTAGGAATAGGTGGGGGTGAAGGCTCTGGAGACGGTGATGGTCTGGATGTCGTCGGCGGCGTCGAGGTAGGAGAGGGTGGATTTAGGGAGCTTGTCACCGACGGAGATGGGTTTGGCAGTGGTGGTGGAGAATTTGAGGGGCTTTTAGTGGTGTTTAAGAGTGGGGTTTGAGAATTTTGAAGAGAACTAGAGAAGAAAGAGGCTTTGGTTAATTGGTTGCAGTGGGGCGATGGGGAGAGAGAGAGAGAGAGAGAGAGAGAGGGCAAAAAAAAATGATAGATTGATTAAAGGGTGGGCTACTGGCGATGGAGAGAGAGAGAGGAGATTAGGGTTGATTAAAGAAAATAATATTAAAATTGATATTAAAAATTAATATTTATTATTAATTAAATAACGGGTCGGGTATGGGTTCAGGTTCGGTAATAATTCAACCAAACCCGACCCGTACCCGACGGGTATTTTACAAAAAAAATCAAACCCGCTTTTGCCGCCCCTTTTTTGCCTTCAAAAACCGACCCATTCGAGTCGAGTCGGGTCGGATACCCGAACCCGCGGGTTTTTTTTGCCATCCCTAACGGGCGACTTGAGAGCATGAATTGCCAACTTGAATTCAGGGCCGGCCCTGAGATTTTCTGGGCTCGAGGCAAACTGAAATTTTAAGGCCCAATTTTTTTCTATAAAAATGTTTACATTTATTTTTGGTATAAAAAATTTGTTCATTAAATAGAGAAATGCATAATTATTCAATTAATCGGAGTGATTTGTGTAGAGTATAAAAAACTTAAGACATCTTTAAAATAGTGAAAATTAATACTTAAGTTGAATTCTTAAATCTCTTCATTAATTTTCTTTTTGACAATGAAACTAACAAATTTAATCAAATTAATTAAAAATTAAAAACGAGTAGAAGACTTTTTTTTATTTCCAAAATAGTTTCTTTATATATATATATATATATTTTTTTTTTTTCCTAAGAAAAATCCAACAAGAATTTTAAAAATTGGGGGCCCGTTAGTTTGGGGACCCTAAGCGCAAGCCTTGTCTGCCTTGCCCCAGGGCCGGCACTGCTTGAATTCTTGTCTAGCTATGTAAAATGCAGACTTGCGCTTATAGAACAAAAAGAAAAAGAACAAAGAAAAAAATATTAAGAAAACATGCACGGGATTTTTTTTATGACTGCTCGATTGATTAGGTAAATCATTGTACATACAAGAATTACATATGTATAATGATCGGATTATATATGTCAAGCACTCGATCGTATTTAATTCAATCCCCTGTTTGTACTAATTCCAATTACTATAATGTATTTCTTCTTTAATTAATTTGATCACAAGGTAGAGTACGTACTTGTATTTCTTGTTAATTATTGTAAGCTAGATGTGCACATGTTGAATTAGTATAAATTAATTTCAAGCTAGTTAATTTTACGACCTGAATCTCGAGAGTTTCCGGCCAGTTCGCCGTAGGTTTGTCATCCTACATATTAATCTTGATAGCTACAACAAGTACGGGCAACTCAACTACTCAAGACAATGGTGGCACGTCCAAAAGAGTTGCATACATAACAGAGAACAAAAAAAGCACTAATTTTCATGACCCAGAAGTTTGAACCCTATAATTCTGGCCTTTATTATTGGATATTCAACACTACATGCCAAATCAGTTTTCTTTCAAATTGCTCGATCAGGTAACAACGTACACCTAAATCAGTCCTGAAAAATGCTCAATAATTAAACTATCAGAACGATATAATCGAAAGCATTATAACCAACATCCATGGCTAAATTAATGACTTTAACTCATGGTAATCAGAAAGCTTTGAAAGGAGCTTTTAAGACTTTTTAGTCAAAAACCCTACTATAATCAAGGGCATGACCGCTGTAAGGATCCTCTTATTGCTGATATAATGAAGTTAGCTAGGTTCTTCATCGATCTCTTAATTACCCAATTCAATTGAAAGAGTCTCTAGAAGATTCAATTGATTTGCTGATGAAATCATGGAATATTGAACCGTATAAGATAGATGAATCCTAATCAAATAAGGACTAGCTAAGTAACATGCATATAGGGTTTAGGGTTTAGTTGTGCTAGGAAACATTACAAAACTAGGAATATGAATCCTAATCCAATTAGGAGCTTTTTGTTGTTCTTCTTCTTATATGTAGCAGAGCAGATCGACGATGTAGATGATCTCTCTCTCTCTCTCTCTCTAAATTTCGATCAGTATCTTTATCGATCTTAATTTTGTGCTTGGATGCATATTAGATTAGTACGTGCATGTGGTTCCGCCGCAAGCAGAAGCAGCGGTGCGACTATTATAAGGACATCATGAATCATCAACTAGAATTCTTGTCTAGCTCTATAAAGAAAAAAGAAAAAAGATTAAGAAAACATGCATAGGATTTTTTTAATTATGATACTGCTCGATTGAATATGTAAATCATGCATTATACATACAATACATATAATGATCGGATTATATATATCAAGGACTCGGGCCTTTATTCAATCCTCTATTTGTAGTAATTCCAATTACTATATTGTATTTCTAATTCTTTAATTTGATCCCAAGGTAGAGCACGTGTACGTATTTCTTGTTACTTGTAAGCTAGCTAGCTAGTTGCATGTGGAATTAGTATAAATTTCACGTTTTACAACCTAAGCCAAGAAAAGGGATATTCTTTCAGTCGATTTAACCACTCAACTGAAGAAGAAGAAGAATATTACAACTGATGTCAGTCATGTCACAGTTAGTAATTTCTGCTGCGTATTGTTACGTTGTGTGTACGGTCCTATGTTATTCCAATGTAAGTATAAAATCTAGTGAAAGATATGACTGGGCATCTAGATACTGAAGTGTCATTTGACACGACCTCATCCGCACTGACCAAACTCAATGTGGGATTAAACTTATCCACACTGACTCAATTGCCTTCGTGCTATTAGAAGTTATTATATCTCGCTCAACACAAAAAACTCACATTGATCAATATTATCCTACTCTATCCAGGCCAAACCGATCCTACTCTGCCAGAAATCCCTTAAATCAATCTCTTCTGAAATGGTTCCTGAGATGGTGTACAACTAAGAATCAGGACGCACATTAATCAGGATTTCTGGCATAGATGTTCACATTGATTTGGTCAGATTTTATAGCCTTGGCAGAGCAGGATAATACTGATCAATGTGAGTTTTTTTTATGATCGAGATATAATAACTTACAATAGCACATAGGCAATTGAGTCAGTGTGGATGAAATTTGGTCAGTGCAGATGAGGTTGTGTCAAATGATACTTCAGTATCAAGACACAGCGCGCGCATTGTTCCCAAGTTCATATTCCTATATAGTAATGTATTTTTATATCTTAAGAACAATATGAGGTTTTTCATTACAAGGGACGACATGCTAAAGTTGGATATCTTTTAACATAATACAAAAATTCTTACATAGCTAAAAGGTTAGACTATAATAGTTTATCTGGATGCCTAGTCATATCTTTCATCAGATTTTGTACTTACATTGAAATAATATTGGACTATACATACAACGTAACAATACGCAACAAAAATTACTACATGCATGATTAGGGTTTTAAGGATGGCACAACTTAAGTTATTCTCGACATATATATGTTCCATAAACTTGAAATTTGTATGTATGATTTAATGCTAGTACAATAATAGGTGTACCAACATACTCATCATTCTTACCTTTCCAGATTGTTGATCATGAGTGGTGGTGGTTGTTCGGTGGTTGTGCCGCCTCTAGTAGTGGTTTGCCGAAAGAATTGCCGGAAAGTTGGAATTTGACATTTTTCTTTGCTTGGAATCTTCTTTCCGAATCTTTGTAGTCGTCATGGGAATCTTCTTTCGAAACTTGACTAGTGTGGTCTTTGACGTCTAAAAGTCATGGTATTTTTGTTTTTTTCTCGAAAATGCACCAAATGCTTCCAAAATGCATCGTTTAAACTCAAATTACCTCTGAACACTTAAATGACCTACAAAATGTACAAACACACATTAAACATAACAAATAGCTTTTTGAGAAGCCTAATCCAGGCAATTAGAAGCGTTCTATGTATATAAATTGTGTACAAATCACACCCCCACACTTGAACTTTGTTTGCCCTCAAGCAAACACAAAACAAAACAATACATAAACAGAAACACAATATTTATACAAGAAGGGAAACACAACAAGTAACCTTTCCAACCACAGCCCTCGAGGCTCCAAAAGTATAATGATTGAGATTCAAGAGAGCATGTATCAAGGCCTCACGAATTCACTAGGTCTTTAACATGCACGGTTAATTCATGCTCGAGTGAAGTGTGTACGTGGATGCCAACAATACAATCAAAATGAAGCAATCAAATAGGCATACTCAAACTTGATTAACCACTAATCGCACAAGGATTGCTAGATATGTCCGCTCAAATGTTTAGGTTTAAAGTGTTTACTCTCAAAATCATTTCACAAGTAACGTTCCCATAAACTTGTTAATCATTCTTATCTCCACAAATCATGCATAAACAAAACCTTGGATCAAGAGGACTTTTTATTAGTTGAAATGGTACATGAGTGCATCTTCCACTACTAATACACGAATTACCTTACGAAGTGGACGAGTACTAAGAGAAGAAACAAGAGGGTGATCAAGGAGGAAAAGAGTTTGTAGAACCGAGAGTGCACCACCGTACACTCAATTTGAAGAACCTCCAATCTTGCAAACAACAACTCTCTCACCACCTCAAGAGCTAACCATGGAAGAAGAACAAGCACTACCACCCCCCAACAATCACGATTAATTAACAAGAAGTTCTCAATCCACCGATAAGGGGGATGATGAAGTACACTCTTCCACATGTGGTGGAACATCCATCATACATTGTGTTTAATTCAAATAGTCGCAACTTCGAGATCAAGCCAACAACACTTAGCATCATGCCTAGCTTCTATGGGCTGCCTGGTTAAAGTCCATATGATCACTTAATGAAGTTTGAGCAATCATCCTCAACGGTGCAACCACATGGTCTTACGGCTGATGATTTGAAGCTTAAGCTCTTTCCTTTCACATTGAAGGAAACAGCTAGAAGGTGGTTGAGCAAGCTTGCTCCATGCTCAATCACCTCATGGCATGGGTTCAACTTCAAGAAGTCTTTCTTGCAAAGTACTGTTCACCAAGTAGAGCTGCAAAGGTTCGAAGTGACTTGGTTAGTTTTTCCAACTTTAGGAAAATTCCTTTTATGAGAGTTGGGAGCGTTTCAAGGATCTTGAGATGTCTTGCCCACACCATGGTCTTGAAGAATGGTTCCATGTTGATTTGTTCTATAGAGGGTTGTCATCCGATCAAAGGCAAAGAGTTGATACTTTTAGCAGAGGAACTATTGCTAGCAAGTCTCCAAATGAGGCTTGGCAAACATGTGAAGAGTTGGCTGAAAATTCTTTGCAGTAGGATGATATGGACACATGCAAAGACAAAAATGTGCACGCTAGATAACATCCGGTTCGTGTAGGAGTTTATATGGGTGGGACAAATCCTACCAATGCAACGCATGAGATGAAGAGGGTAGAAAGCAAGCTTGAGACTTTGCTTGAGAGCAAGTTTGATCTCATGCGTTACATTGGTAGGATTTGTCCCACCCATTTCATAAAATCCTACAAGAACTGGATGCTCTCTTTACGTCCTTGTTTTTCTTTTTCTTTGTATTAATTCCATTTACTATATTGTATCGATCTAATATGTAATTTGATCCCAATGTAGAGGACATATTTGTATTTCAGTATTTCTTGTTGTTATAAGGTAGATGCATGTTGATCGAATTAGGATATTTTGAAGTTTTACAACCTGAATCCCGAGGGTTTCCGGCCAGTTTGCCGTTTATCATACATACATAATCTTGACAGGGCAACAATGGTGGCACATCCAAAAGAGTTGAATAACTTCAAAAAAAAAACACTCATTTTCATCACATGATACTTGATACTATGGTAACCATGTCTCCAATACTAGAGGCTAACCATGTAGCTAAGTTCTTTTCTTACCTAATTAATGACAAGCTAACCATATCTCCAATAGACGTACAATTTCTTCACGTATATACACGACAGATATCCAAATTCTACCAAGTTCAAGATTCTAAATGCAGATCATTCTCCCTGTGCGTTCTATCTTCATCGGATGAAGACCCCACTATAATCAAGGACATGACCGCTATAAATCTCCTCGGTACTCACATCTTCATAACCTGTTGAAGTGGATGCCGAATTTGCACAGGCGTTCAAACTTGCAATCTGTATTATGTTCTCTATCTCTTTCACCACTTCCCCCATTCTAGGCCTTTTAGCCTGTGATTCTTTTACACACGACATTGCCAAATCGACAAACATTTCTAAACCTTTCAGCTCAGTTACTAAACCAATGGCTGGATCAAGAATTTCATGAAGGTTGTACAAATCTTTTGTCTTATCCATTGCCAATTGTACCACTCTCACGATATACTTCCCACGCTCTATTGGCCTTCTAGCAGTTATCAGCTCCAACATTACCACGCCAAAGCTATAAACATCACTCTTCTTAGTCAACTGTTGAGTCATGTAATATTCAGGATCCAAGTACCCCTATACCAATAAAGATACTCAGTTATACCTCATAACTCAAGCCTTTTAGTCTTGGTTGCTTGAATGAAATATATGCTTGTCATCTATAAGATTAATGAAGGGTTCAGGGGCATGCGTATATGCATGACCAACTTGCATAAAGTTGGCAGTCTTGGCCAATCAACTACATTAAACTCAAACCAAATGAAAACCTGTGTTGACCAAGTAAACTACAGTTAACTTGGGAATGTGTATATATAGGTATTATTCTGGTAAGCAAGTTCCCAATAGAAGAAAGAGTTATGAAAAGGCTGTGCTCAATTAACACTACGAACCATGACTGTAACTCCAATTATCATTTTAGCCTTCATTTAAATGCACTATTTTGATGGAGGAGGTGTTCGAAGATTACTATACTTACCATTGTCCCTTTAACTTGAGTAGTCACATGATCCCTTTCACAACCAGCCATAGACTTGGAGAGACCAAAGTCGGCAACTTTTGCATTTAAATCTTTATCGAGTAGGATGTTGTTTGGTTTAATGTCCCGATGTATAATAGAAGGGGTTGTCTGTTCATGAAGATAGGCCAGTCCTCTTGCTGCACCAAGAGCTACTTTAAGTCTTCTCATCCAGTTCAACCTAAATCCTGACTTCCCTGCACAGAAAACGTTCTAATGTATCACATAAGAACAAAATAAAACACAAGTGATCCTGGTAATTAGCAATTGGATTCACTTCCAGGCATTTCTTCTCTGGTAGAATAGCTAGCTAACGATGCTTAATTTTCAATTTCTGGATTTCAAGGATGCGAGACAAGGGTATATCTCTTATATACGCTCATAATAAGATCACTGTTGAACTGTGCAGATTATTTTTATATTTGCTAATTCTTAGTTCATCGGAGACTCTATTCTATCACAGGTCAATATAAGCTACATACTATAACCAAAAAAAAAATATAAGATACATCTTGTATGTATTCATAAAAAGCATCAAGGTCCTAAATTCTTAGTTGAATGTGATGAACTGTATATGGATTACCTGAAAGACTATCCATCAAGTTACCATTTGGAACATACTCGTATACCAACATTTGTTCATCTTGCTCCAAACAAAAACCAACAAGGCTAACAAGATTTTTATGATGTACCCTTGACAGCAGCTCAACCTCAGCTTTGAATTCAATCCCTCCCTGCATAGATTCCCTTTTAGCTCGTTTAATGGCAACCATTTTGCCTGTTGGAAGTACTCCCTGATACACCTGTAAAATGTATACCAGATTGTATGTCTGCAATTATGTAGTGGGCGGAAGATGAGATATTGCAGATTCAAAAATGGTGAAAGATAACCACAGCTAACCTTTCCATAACCCCCGGAGCCAATATCATTTGCTTCTGAAAAACTGTTGGTGCACTCCTTAAGCTCTTTAAAAGAGAACAATCTTGCTCCTTTTAACTGAGGAAGACTGCTTTTTGAAATCCCAGCCTGCTGCATTTGATTACATGAAAGAAAATAATCAACCACTACTATTTTGACGAAATACCATGTGCATTCACCTCAAATAAAACATTTACCCTAAAAAAAAAATATAAGAAACATCATGTAGCAAATCTATATAAAAATTCTCTGCACGGTGTTTTTTAGGGATGAACATCGTACCAAAGGGATTTCTCTGCTCCGTGGCTCATTTGCTCTCTTCTTTTGGTGGAGAGCATAAACCCCTACAAGTGCTAGTAATAACAGAAGCACAGAACCACCAACTGATGCACCAATTATCAAGGCCTTGTTTGATCCTGTAGGAACCCCAAAATGATAGAAATGGAAATAGAGATGTGTCATTAATGATCGATGCTAAGATTGAGTTTAACATTGCAAATTTTTTTAGGCAGGATGTGCAAGTAATATTTCTAAGTTCAATGTGAGATCCAGACTTACCTCCTAAGTGAGCATTATTTAATACAACAGAGAAGGGTCCAAAAGACTCGGAACTTGGGAGAGTCTGGTTGCTAAGCACTGAAGCAAGTGCTGAAGCTGCTGTTTTGCTGAAGTGATCTTGACCGGATGGGAAAACCTCTAGGATCAGGTTAAGGTGATTAAATAAGTCCAAGATAGGAGAACTCAGTGCAACTGAATCCACAGAAAGATTGTAAGACTGAAAAGATTGCATGAGAGAGGTCTTGAGAGATGTGTAATAAGTTGAGTTTCCCAAGTTTGAGAACTCAAGATATAAGAAGACTAGAGTTACTGTGTAAGGATGTGCACATTTACAATTCGGGCTGGAAACTTTGCCCGAACTACAGTCAACAGGCACACAGTTATTTGGTGGTGTCGAGTATGAGGAATCTGATGGGGAGGCAAAGCAATAATTCTTTTCCACCTTTTTCTGATGACAAATTGGATTACCGTCAAGTCTGCAAAAGATAATGGAAAAATACTCTTGACATATAGCTAAGCTAAAAATAATTAGGTAAATATTTTCACAATTAATCTAATATGTAATCAAATATCCAGTTATTTAAGTTCGGAAGCTAGCTATTGCTTACATCAATGTATAGTTGGAAACTCCACTTTGTGTAAGATCAGTAATGGAGTTCTTTCCCAAATCAATTCGTTGCAATTGGTTGCCGTAATTGGTTTCAATATCCAATAAGCCATTGAGATAGTTGTTCCTTAGTACCCTGTACCAGGTCAGGATAATCACTTTAAATTTATCACTGCAACTCTACCACGACATATAGCTACAGCGTTAAGACCACTTTGTTTGCATTCTCTTCTTTGGAACAGAGTCCACATTTAAAACTAAAGCCGCTTAAAATGGTGCAGCATCCATTACATTGAGTGTGGTGCTTCTAGACATGAGTATGATACTTACACTGTCTGCAAATTGTAAAAGCCGAATAGAGCTCGAGGAACTAGTCCCCGAAGTCGTGTGTTTTCCATCATCCTGCCATCAGTGATAGATACATTAATGCTGAGCACTTAAACTTTTCTGATTTCTGTCTAGCTTGATGATATTTCAAATACATGCAATTTAACTCAAAATACATAGAGATACACAGAGAGGTATATGGAGGAGGAATGGGACATACAATGTTGTCAAGGACTGCAAGGTTGAAAACCAATCAGGAACATCTGACACATCAAAAGTATTGTTACTCAGATCCCTGCACATCAAATTTAGTGAAGATCCGTGAAGTAAAATGAATAATAGTGAATATAGTTTTCAACTCTCACAAATGCATGACTAAAACAGAAAAGTATTCTCATAAAGGGAAAAAATGCATAAGTATATCATATGTTATTCTAGAGTACAATGCTAAACAACTGATAGAAATCACAATATCAGTAATATTGTATTATTGCTGATGCTTACACATAGTAGAGGTGATTCATGCCGGTAAGGTTTGGCACCTGGCCAACCAAATGATTGTTAGACAAGTACCTGAAAACAGATGATCAATAGCTTCTATTAGTAAATTGGATTCAAACAAGATATTCAAAACTTTATTTGGCATTTCATGTCAGCTTACAGTACAGTCATATTTGAAAGATTGTTGAGGCTTGAAGGCACAGGTCCACTTAATGAATTCCTATCAAGGCGTCTGTAACAGAACAAGATATATATTCAGTGCAACTAACTCTACACAGGCCATGAGTCTGCACTGATCTTGGTATAAAACTAGTTGAGGAGATGGCATAGATACTCACACTGTCTCCAGAGTCTGCACAAGTCCTAGTGTGGAAGGGATGTCGCCAGTTAGATTATTTCTGTCCAAGAGCCTGCACAAACAAAGGTAAGCAGATAAAACTTAAAAGTAATGTGAAAGGGATGTCACCAGTTAGAAATTGAGATTCTGAAACGAAGAGGCTTCATTTCTCAATTTCACATCAAAGGGATTTCATCCTATATGTATTCCATTACCAAAATATGCAGAAAGGGCAAGACCCTTTTAAAAAGAAATGTGACCTAAGGAGAGACAATTATATATACAGTTCCCCTAGACATGAACAACAAAAATACCTTCTAGCAACTATGCGGTTTAACAAAACTTACAAGTGCTCCAGAACCATCTCTGAGCTGAAAAGTTGAGGTGGAATTCTGCCTGAGAGCTGATTGTGTCCTAAATGACTGCATTTAAAGAAACAAATTCTCAGATGGGCATAAAGTTGACTAATAAACTCAAAGCTACTAAGAGTTGACATACAAGTGATACGCATTGTGTAACATATCAAGACCAGGTGTAGCCCCACTAGAGACTGGGATGTATCCTCCAAGGTTGTTGCTAGTTAGGTCCAGATAGAAAAGATTTGAAAGATCACCAATTGAAGGCGGAATTTGTCCACTGAATCTATTGTTACTCAGATCTCTGCAGTAGATAGATATAAATTATATATATATATATATATATGAAGAAACTTCCTGAGATTAGTGCATATCGACCCCGACATATAACATCATTAAAATCATAAATCGTAATAATAAATAATAAAAATATTTTCAGCTGTACAGATGCATACAGATAATATAGATGCTTCAGAGATCCTATTGTGTCAGGAATAGGCTCGGAGAAACTGCAACCATCTAGGACTCTAGCATGCAAACAAGAAAGCAGGTAATTAGTAGGATAAATGAACAGATACCAAATCTTTAGTTATAGCAGACGAAAACCAGATTTTTTTTTTATTACAAGTACACTAGTTTTGTCAAATTTCCAATTGATCTTGGAATTGGTCCTGTCAGGCCCTTGTTCAAAGATAGTTCCCTGTATGAAAAAAGATGAGAAATGAGTTACATAATAAGAGTAATATTTGAGGAAACTATTACCAAATAGCAATAAATGAAATTCTTAACAGAGCAATTGATTAACATGAGTTAAAATAATTTAGCAATGATGACAAGCTTTTCAAAACAGTCAGTGCCTATGGGACTGCAATCCTGGATTAAACCATAACTAGTGTAAGATGCAATGCGGAAATAAAAGACCTACAGAATCTCTATCTTGGACAACAACTGGATATCGCTGGGTAGCTGACCTTTCAAACCCATGCCGGCCAATGTTCTGAAACCAAAGCAGTCATTTCATTGTCCAACAATGGAAGGAAGCAACTTCCAGTAACATTAAAAAGGTGGAAACAGACTAACAACTTACATGGAGGTAACACGTGAATTGGTGCAGTCAATACCTTCCCAGCCATAAGCACAAGGATCTGAACCCACCCAACTTGGAGGTCTTATGTCCCACTCTTGCATCAGAATCCTCATAGCAATAACTGCATATCAGAAACTTTAGTTTAACAGTACTCCAATCGCCGTTGATTTATGGAGCTGAGATACCATACTACCAGAATTCATTGACTTCCATGCAGAATGCAGAAAAATCAATAGCCTAAAATACACTTATTGACAAACAGCATTTGAACAAAACTTACAATCCTTATTGTCTGCCTGTGCTGCAATAACAAAGAAGTTGGTTAACACAAGCAGCAGAAACACATGAGTAGCTCGAGTTCGACCCATTACTTTACAGACAATGGGCATCAAATTCAAAACCTTATTAGTCATTTCACTTGCTAATTTTTTAGCACATACATTTATGAATATTGACCAACTCTGATGGAATGAACCCATTTATAGCCATTGAGAAACCCACTTTACTAAGTCCATGGTCAGATTATTGAAAACTTGTAACAAAAGTAAACACTCTTCCACAGTTTAACCGATTGGTGCAATAATTTAATGGATTAAAAACAAAAACAGTTTAACCGATTGGTGTAACAATAATTTAATAGAAAAAGGAGTAAATTGTATGAAATATATACATGATGGAACCTGCAAGAGGACAACCCCAGATAAATTTTTCCCCAGAAAGATATACAGGCAAAGGTTTCCATGGCATTTGATTGGTGGGAAGTCAAAATCTTTACAGAGTAGTAACGGCGAATTCTGGAATGCACCAGAACTGGTAGTGTACCATCTGACGTGGAGCCGACGTGGCGTAATGACAGCCACCCATTGAAAGTCAGCTGTTAACTTAATGGAAAATGATGACTGACGGTAGCGGAACGCCGATATCTTAAAAAAAAAACACTCTTAAGAGTTACCGCAATTGCTGTGTTCTTTTCCTCTGTTTCTTTTTGGGCATCATCTTCTTCCCTTTGCTTCTCATTCTTTACCTCTCTCAAATACGCAAATATCTAATACGAATTGCAGTTTAATGTTTAATCAATTTGAGAATTTTTTGCTAGTTTAACCATAAAGCAGAGTTCCAACGGATCCAAGGCAACATATAAATAGTAAATTAAGTTGTTCATCTTGTTCATAAAAACTTCATCTGGGTATTGGGTTTGATGAAAAGTTTGATCGGCCTGTGAATTGGTAGGGATTTCTTTGCATATATTGGGATGAGATCTGAATAAATCCTCTAACTTTTCAATTTGTTTGCCTCTCTGAATCATCGATGATTTTCACTGGATCTTATTGAGCCAAAAAGTAGGAACTAAATAGGAATGAAATAACTTTGGTTTTGAATTTTGAGTTCTTTTATGTTTCTGTGTTGATTTTGCTGCTGGAAACGAGTTGTAGAGAGAGAGAAAAAGAGAAGGAATCAGATTGCTCCTAATACATTTCTCTCTTCTCTTTCTACCCAGATCAAAAACACCATGACTTCCTCCATTCAACCTCCGAATCAAAATCTCAAATAACAAAATAAAAAAGAAAGTTAGAATGAACGGAGTTGACCATAAAACCGTCCATGGTACATACCAGTGCTGGTACATTCCAGCCGCTCCCAGTAGTAACATGGTTTTCTGTCTCAATTAAAGAAACATTCAAAGAAGAAGTCAAGAAACTCACCAACCAAAATCTATGTTATGTATCATTTTCAAAATATGTATGATCTATAAGGACAAGAGCAATAAGTATTACCAAGATCCAGTCGTGACTTCACTGTCCCCACATTTCACTTTCTCGTTTAAGTAAGCATCTTCTGTTTACTGTTCACCTTGGTTGACTTCAACTAGAATAATCTTACTGTTGATTAATTTAAATCAAAATTCTTTTATTTTTATTTAAATCAATCAACGGCTGAGATCATCCTGGTTGACTTCAACCAGGATAAATAGAAGAATTTTCGTGAGTTCAAAGTTCAAACTCACACAGAATAGTGGTTTGCACGTTTGTTTCTAGGGTTCCTCTTCGACTAGTTCCTAAAGTTTGGTGCTTTTGGGACATTTTGTTGTTGCGGGGCTTTTCAGTTTTGTAAAAATATGGAGTCTTGTCCCACATTGGAGAATAGTGACCTTGCAAATGTGTTTATAAGGATTTGGGTCTTTTCAACTATTGTCAATTGGTTTTAGTTGTGACGCCCAGATTACTTTATCATGGTATCAGAGTCAGATTCGCCCATGTGTGAAGCCAAGTGACCACACGTGCTCCACGTCACCCAATATAAGTTGTCCACGTGTGTGGCGAATCGTGCGGGGGCGTGTAAAAATGTGGAGTGTTGTTCCACATTGGAGAATAGGGACCTTGCAAATGTGTTTATAAGAATTTGGGCCTCTCCAACCATTGTCAATTGGTTTTGGTTGTGACGTCCAAATTACTTTATCAAGTTTTGCTAGTGTTGTTGCTCAAGTTCTTGGTATTCTGTGTTTGATCTGTTTTCTTCCGTTTTTTTCTTTCTTGTTTCTGTTTTGGGCCCTGCGCTTTTCTTGTTTCTAAGCATTGTATTTGGGCCTCTGTATCTGTTTCTTAGGGATTAAGTTATTATGTTAATTTTTTTTTAAGAATGCAAGGAGAAGGTTGGAAGGGAAGATATCGACATTAAAAAGAAAAAAAACCAATACAAAAAAAAGAAAAAAACCAATACAAATCCCACGATTACAACCCAAGCCGAAGAAATCGACATTAAAAGCTTGACATACTAAAAGTGGGAGACTATTCTCCCAAATAGTAGTAGACTAGTTGTTGTGCCTGAAATTTGGCAAAACATTTGCTGTAAAATTAATTTAACAAAAAACATGGTTGAGCAATGGAGTCACCTTGTTTTTTGCGACTCCAATCCAAAATTACAAGCTCTACATGGAGTCACACTTAGCTCAACTACATGGAGACTATAATTTTTTTCCTCTACATGTAGTCAGTAGTCACATTTATCAGTTACTAGCTCGGAGTCACCTTTCACTCAGTCTTATGTGATTATCAAGAAGAGATCATCGAGACCTTCTCTACGAGAGCAGTGGCTTCCATATTCAAAGGAACATGGTGGGAGCAAAAAAAATTAAAAAACAAATCTATAGTGTGACTGTGTGACTTAAAACTATAGTTGTTGCTTTAAGCTTCTACTTAACTTCTATTTTCATTGTTATCATGAAGGGTGTTCGTCTTTCTCTGATCTTGGCCATCTGGGGTGTTTTGATTGATCTCGATTCTCGGGTGTATTCTCTACTTCGAGTGCCAGGTGCAAAGAGATTATCCTCTATTTTTTATGAAATCTTGTTTAAGTTTGTATGGGATCCAGGTGGTAAGCATCGAGATTTGGGGTTCTTTATTTTTCGAAGGCCCTGCCTTATGGCTTGCTCAATAATTACGGAGACTGAGTACGTTTGGAGGCTGAAACTTTAGGCCGCTGATAACTCTGATCTTTTTCTAGTATTTCTTTTATTTTTCATTCCCTGCAATTTGGTGGAGGTCATCCTCTATTGTTTCAATGAGTTTTAGTTGGACTACTGTCCTGTGAGCACCACAATTAAGTGCATTGGCGAGTAGCATAGCCTGTTTTTCTGGAATGAGGATAGTCTACATCAGTTTGTAGTAGTATTGTTTTTCTATTTCCAAGAAGTAAGCTTTAACTATGTAAATGAACAACCAGTTAGACAACTTATGGTTTGTTCTGCCTTAGGTTTTCATATTAACATTTCTAGGTTAATTATAGCTCGTGCTGTTCAGAATGCTCTTATTAACGATTGTAATCGTGATTATATCTAATATATGTTTCTTTCCTTAAAAAAAAAACAAAGCTTCTACTTAAAATAACAAAAACTAAACCCTATTTGTTCTCTTTTTTTTTTTTTCTTTTTTCAATTCTGATAAAGTAATCTGGGCGTCACAACCAAAACCAATTGACAATGGTTGGAGAGGCTCAAATCCTTATAAACACATTTGCAAGGTCCATTTTCTCCAATGTGGGACAACACTCCACATTCTCACACGCCCCCGCACGTGTGGCGAATTTTCAAGCCATACACGTGGACAACTTTTATTGGGTGACGTGGAGCACGTGTGACCACTGGGCTTCACACGTGGACGAACCTGCAGCTCTGATACCATGATAAAGTAATCTGGGCTTCACAACCAAAACCAATTGGCAATGGTTGGATATGCCTAAATCCTTATAAGCACATTTGCAAGGTCTCTTTTCTCCAATGTGGGACAACACTTCACACACTCCACATTCTCACACGCCCCCACACGTGTGGCAAATTTTCAAGCCATATACGTGGACAACTTTTATTGGGTGACATGGAGCACGTGTGGCCACTTGGCTTCACACGCGGGCAAACCCAGCTCTGATACCATGATAAAGTAATCTGGGCATCACAACCAAAACCAATTAGCTATAGTTGGAGAGGCTCAAATCCTTATAAGCACATTTGCAAGGTCCCTTTTCTCCAATATGGGACAACACTCCACATTCTCGCAAATTCAAGGTAAGAATATCATGACATCACTGATTTATTAACTTCATATTAATCTCTTAATTCGTGGTTTGGTGGTTTGAAGTTGGATGATCAAAAGAGCGTTTAAACCTACGTTGAATTTTCTGATTTTATATGTTGGATGATCAATAAGGGCAGAAAATTATATATGTTGTTCATTGTTGTGTCTTAAGTTTTTTTTACGAATATTAGATTAATATCTTCGGTAAATAATTTATAAATAATTTTCAATTGGAACAAGGTCTGGAAATGTTTTCATTGGCAGAAAGTTTAAGGGTCATTTGACATCTGCTTTAGGATTACTAGAAGGTTCTTAAATTGTCTTAAAGTTTTACAGTGTTATAATTATTGTCTCAATAATGTTTAAATAAATTTTGTGGTCAATTGTATAATTGGTTTGCACTCGGTAAATCTTCAAGCATCTCTATTCAGTGTCGTGTTCTTAAATTGTATAAAGTTTTACAGATTTCTGTTTAGACTTTTGGTTTTGGGGTCGTGTTTGGGAACTACTAAAGACGAATTTTGCTCTAAATTTTTTACCTTGCAATCTACTATATGTCTACTGTATGATTGTCAAATTTCAAAAGTTTTCGTATCGTATTTTGATTTATAGAATTTTCAGAGAAGTGGTAGAAAGGGAAGGTTTTGGTCGCTGGCAGCTACAGAAAATGAATGTGAAAAATTATTTGGACAAGTGTTTAGACATAAAATGACCTAAAAATTTTATGATAGGCTACTTATGATGTCTAGCTTGTCCTTGTAAATTTTCAAGTCCTTAGGATGAAGGGTTTAACGAGTATGATTTTTCATTTAAGCAAAGGTTCTACTAGCTAGTTTGCTATCATGGTAGACTTTAAGGTTACAGTTAGAATCTTATTTTTGGTTGTTTGTTTGGTATAGGATAAGAATCCGAGTTAGAGTGCACTACAAGATACTTGTCAGCATTTGATCGTGTCAAGGTAAGTACTCTAGGCTTGCTTTGGAACTATGATAAATTTAATACTTGTTTGAACTATTACTATGTATTAAATATAAGTAAGAACATGGGTGCATTGCATTTGACATATGATTTGATTGTGATGTGGTAAGGACATGCTTATGCATCATTCATCAGTATGATATTCCCTATAAGCAAGTTTTGAACTAGACTCTTTAGAGACTTCGTAATCAGTGGACTTTTGGGTGAGTATTATGTTATGTAAGTGCATTATGCGTTGTTTTGTATGTGCTTTGTGCACTGCTTTGTATTGTGTTTTGTGCACTTTTATGTTATAAGACCCACATAGTGGGTGTCACCGATGGGTGACGTATGTTTCCCACCTCTGCTTTGTGCATTGTTTTGTATTGTGCTTTGTGCACACTTATGTTATAAGACCCACATAGTGGGTGTCACCGCTAGGTGACGTCTGTTTCCCACCTCTGCTTTGTGCATTGTTATGTATTGTGTTTTGTGCCAGGGGCGGAGCCACCAAGGGACGAGGAGAGGCACGTGCCCCCCTGACAATTTCTGGAAAAAAAAATATTAGTATATGTATATATATTAAATAAATACACACCATGTTAATTGCACAAAGCTTTGTGCCTTTGTCAACGCAAAGCTGCAAGCTGCCAAAGTGTCAGAGCTGCAATTAAATGATTAATATAACACAATATAATAATAATTAATTTATTTAAATATTATATATCAAATCCCTCTTTCATTGCAAGTCTATTTCTCTGACACAGATCAAATCAAAATAGTCAAATAGAAGGGCGCAGACGCAAGTCACGCAAGTGACTCAACTCTAAAATCTAAACCAGAGGCGCCGACGCCAAACAACTCCAAACGACACCGCGAATTCAATAACCTATATTTAATTTCCCTCTTGATCAGGTAAATTTATAATTATGTTTTAAGATTCTATATCTATTTTCTTGTTATTACTATTATAAAATTTTGATTGGTTTTGGTCCATTACCATTGTAATAGATAAAAATTTCATGAATGAAAATTTTAAGTTTTAATTTATGCCCCCCTGACATGAAATCCTGGCTCCGCCACTGTTTTGTGCACTCTTCTGTTCTAAGACCAACATAGTGGGTGTCACCGCTAGGTGGCGTCTGTTTTCCACCTCTAATAAGTTTGGGTCTCACTGGCGTGTTATTTTATAAAGGGCTCAAGAAAGTTATATTTTGAAAAGCTAGGATGTGCACCCCATTTGCATGCATTTATATTATATTTAAGGGCTAAATTCAATTTACTACCTTGTACTTTACACTCAAAATCAATTTAGTCTTTATACTTTCAATTTCATCAAAAACACCCTTATACTCTATAGATTTGATCAATGTCATCCAATTGTTAAATTTGAGATTTCTGATGAGGGCATTTTCATCATTTTCGTCATAAACCCTAAACAAAAAAAAAATCATCCTTTTGCACCCAATAGGATTCGAACCCACAACATGGTGGGCACAAGCAAAACCCAACAACCACCACACCATAATCTCAACTTAGTATATTTGTGGCTTCAATAATATATATAGGGTATATACGATTCGAGAATAAAATAAAATAAAATATTTATTATTATTAGAAAGAAAATAAAATAATTTCATACATTAAAAGTTAGCATTATTTTATTTTAATGCTAACTTTTAATTTATGAAATTATTTTATTTTATTTCTACTAGCAATAAATTATTTATTTTATTTCTAATAATAATAAATATTTTATTTTCTTAATGCTAATTTTCAATTTATGAAATTATTTTCTTTTATTTCTACTAATAATATATTATTTTATTATATCTAATAATAATAAATATTTTATTTTATTGTATTGTATTCTTATTTATTTTAGTAGTAATAATAATAAATATTTTATTAGTACGAGAGTACAAATAAAATATTTATATAAAATAAAATAAATAATTTATTATTAGTAGAAATAAAATAAAATATTTTATTTCAATTATATATGGAGTTATATACGAGAATAAAATAAAATAAATAATTTATTATTAATAGAAATAAAATAAAATAATTTCATAAATTGAAAGTTAGCATTAAAATAAAATAATGCTAACTTTCAATGTATGAAATTATTTTATTTTGTTTCTAATAATAATAAATATTTTATTTTATTTTATTCTCGAATCGTATATACCCTATATATATTATTGAAGCCACAAATATACTAAGTTGAGATTATTGTGTGGTGGTTGTTGGGTTTTGTTTGTGCCCACCATGTTGTGGGTTTGAATCCCATTGGGTGCAAAATGATGATTTTTTTTATTTAGGGTTTATGACGAAAATGCCCTCATCAAAAATCTCAAATTTAACAATTGGATGACATTGATCAAATATATAGAGTATAAAGGTGTTTTTGATGAAATTGAAAGTACAGGGACTGAATTGATTTTGAGTGTAAAGTACAAGGTAGTAAATTGAATTTAGCCCTATATTTAACTATGTAGCGTATGATAATTGTTTGATTTGTTTAAAGCAAGTACTAGCTACTTACTAAGTTATATCTCATTAGTAGTTTATTGTGGTTCCAGGTGTGGTTGGAGATAAAGGTGCTTAGAAGGCTTGGTGGCAATTCATCCTTTTTTTTTTATGTATCATTTTCAAAATATGTATGATCGACAAGGACAAGAGCAATAAGTATTACCAAGATGGGGCCTAGCCGTGACTTCACTGTCCCCACATTTCACTTTCTCGTTTAAGTAAGCATATTCTGTTTACTGTTCACCTCGACTTCGATTAGGGTGATTTTACTGTTGATTAATTTAAATCAAAATTTTTTTTTATTTAAATCAATCAACGGCTGAGATCATCCTTGTTGACTTTAACCAAGGTGAATAGAAGAATTTTTGTGAGTTCAAAGTTCAAACCCACACAGAATAGTGGTTTGCACGTTTGTTTCTAGGGTTCCTCTTCGACTAGTTCCTAAAGTTTGGTGCTTTTGTGACATTTTGTTGTTGTAGGGCTTTTCAGTTTTGTAAGAATGTGGAGTGTTGTCCCACATTGGAGAATAGTGACCTTGCAAATGTGTTTATAAGGATTTGAGGCTCTTCAACTATTGTCAATTGGTTTTAGTTCTAACGCCCAGATTATTTTATCATGGTATCAGAGTCAGGTTCGCCCGCGTGTGAAGCCAAGTGGCCACAGACAAAACTTACAATCCTTATTGTTTGCTTGTGCTGCAATAACAAAGAATTTGGTTAACACAAGCAGCAGAAACACACAACTCACTCGAGTTCGACCCATTACTTTACAGACAATGGGCATCAAAACCATATTAGTCATTTCACTCGCTATTTGTTGTGCATGGGATGACCCACTTTACTAAGTCCATGGTTAGATTTTTGAAAACTTGTAACAAAAGTAAACCCTGTTCCACGGTTTAACCGATTGGTGCAATTATTTAATGGATTAAAAATAAAAACAGCTCTCTGAGGTCTTACTGGGAAAGAATTCAATACTCTAATATATTATATTAAATCAAACAAAACAAGGAAATAGAAAAAGAAGAAAGAGTAAATTGTATGAGATATATACATGGTGAACCTGCAAGAGGACAACCGCAGATAAATTCTTCCCCAGAAAGATATCCAGGAAAAGGTTTCCACGGAATTATTACATCCATGGCATTTGATTGGAGGGAAGTCAAAATCTTTACAGAGTCATACAAATTTTGAAAATGATACATAATATAGATTTTGGTTGTTGAGTTTCTTCTTTGAATATTTCTTTACTACAATTGAGACTGAAAACCATCTTACTATGATCGGTAAAATCAACAAGGACAACAGCAATAAGTATTACCAAGATGGAGCCCAGCCGTGACTTCACTGCCGCCACATTTCACAATTCACTTTCTCTTTTTAAGTTCAAAGTTCAAACTCACACAGAATAGTAGTTTGCACGTTTGTTTCTAAGAGACGTGATGTCTATAGTGTTACGGAGTTCGGAGTATTGAAACTCCGGAGCCAAGAGCCGTTAGATTAGCTCATTTGTTATTTTTTTCAATGATTTGAAGTAGTTAGTCATCCCATTTTTCATCCTCTCTTTCTCAACCTCATTCAAGTTTAATAAAAGTAACTTTAAATCACAATATAATAGTTTTTTTGTTTCAAAACAAAAAAGAATTATGTGATGTACAAGTACAACATAAGCCATACTAATATGGATGCGTTTGATATACATAGTTGCATAGCATGCAACCTTTTTTCTTGAAATACAATTACATTTTTGACTTGCAATTGCTGTTCCAAAAAGTAAAACTGATCATTTTAAAAATGCAGTTGCATTTTGGAATGGCAATTGCATTTTTGGAATGACAATTACATTTTTGAAAGGGAAAAAAGCTAAAATGGTACCTGAACTATACCTCTATCTTATCGATGGTACTTGAACTTTAATTTTTGTCACAAATGGTACCTGAACTTTTCGAGTTCATCTAGAGTGGTACCTAAGGCCACCTTCGATCAGTATTCCGGCAAAAAATATGTGTGAGTCACTGTTCACAGTGAAATGACCATGTCACCCTCAAATCATTGTTAAAAAAAAACTAAAACTAAAAAATTAATTCTTTATCCTCCAAGTTCATCCTTCCGTTCTTCTTTCTTTTTCTACAATAGGATGAATAGGCATGGGCAATAGGATTTGCTGCTCTAGATAGAGATTCTTAATTAATAATTGAAGGAGTGACGTGTGACCATATTGATCCCCAACTTTGTATAAGATCTTATTATTGAATGCAATTCCTATTTGATCAAAAAAATTCAAAGATGAACCCAGACAACAACAAACCTAGAACCCGATCTCCCTCTTTTTAGTTGTTTTAGTTTTTTCTTCCTTTTGCAAATCCTATTGTCCATGCCGGCCTTATCCTTGAATAAACTCAAAAAGATGATTCCTTTCCTCTATGTTCCCCAAATTCTTGTTTGTTCTTATTATCCCATGTTACTGGGTTCGACAATCCGTCATGAAAGCTGCAAGTTTGGTGGCCTCCCCAACCTTTCCTCTATACCAACAACACACAAACCTCCACAACACTTTCACTAATTCCTCCTTTAATGAAGAGGAATCCGTAATCAATATTTTTCTGGGCTCTCTTTGTTTTCCCCAAAATTTATTTCATCTACAAGAAATTTGAGGAATAAGTATTTTTCTATCACTTCGATCTATAGGTTTCTATGTTGCACGGACACGGACACGGGTACGGCGACACGACACGACTCGACACGGCGACACGTCAAAATGTAAAAAACTATGACACGACACGGCATAGACACGGCAATTAAAAAAATATAAAAAATATAAATATTTATTATATTTAAATAAAAGTAAGTTGAATAAACGCATTATAACATTAAAAAAGAGCAATAATTCATAATTTAGTAAATAAATCACCAAGTAAAACATAAAACATCAAGCAAAACATAAAACATAGACCAACTATTGATGCACTACTGCTCTGTGCCCTCATTCTCATCAATGGTGCCAAATAATACGCCCTCCAAAGTAGGTTCATCAAGAGAAAGGGTTGCAAGCTCAAGCACATCTACACTCCCCGGTGCCATAGAATCATGTTCATCTCCCACAATATCCCACATTGTTTCCACACTTTTACAATAGCTTGGATGCTTCCTTGATAAAAGTCGAAGATTTGTATGGACAAAAACCAAATCTTGAGCTCTTTGTGGTTCCAACTTGTTCCTCTTCAAAGAATGTATGAAACTATATGTACTCCAATTCCTCTCACAACAAGAAGAGGAAGATGGTTGCCTAAGTAGCTTGAAAGCTAGTTTTTGGAGAGTTGGAGTGGAACTTCCATAGATACCCCACCAAACTACAGGTTCAAAATGAAATCTATTCTCCAAAGATTCAGGATCTGAATAATCATTCATGCACATTGAAAAATAGGCATACTCCACATTGACTTTTCTACGATCTTCAGCATTTGGAAAGTATCTCTCAAAACATAATTTTCTTTCGGTGGTAATCTCAATATCTTTATGTGGAGCAATACGACTGGGATCCCCTTCAAGCCATTCAGAGCTATAAAATCTAAAGACAAATCAATGAAAAACACTTAATTAAACAATACTTATATAAGAAAAAAAATAAAAAAATGTATCAAAAACTTTAAAGAAAATTACCTAGGATTCAATGAATGTGCCAGGCAATGAAGTGGTGTGCTACTCTTGGTCCATCGAGAAATTATGATTGAATACACCACATCATATAACCTTGATACTTCACAATAAGAAAGTATGACGTGGCTAAATTCTGTCATATAAATGGCCTTCCTCACCTTCTCTATCATAGTATCCCACCACTCATAAACCAAGTGAAGACAAGGCTTATCGGTATCCGTCATTCTGATCATTTCATATATAGGACCCATGAAGGCAAGTATAAAATCAATTTTATCCCAAAAGAAGTCATCCAACAGCTTTTGCTTGACAGCTCTAGCCTTTTCAACATCATCTTCTTTATACATATCCCATTTGGGACTAATCACCATTTGTTGCAAGCCTTCTTTTACTTCCCTAAACCTTTTAAGACTCACAATGTGAGAAGCAAACCTCGTCTCAGCAACTTGGAGCAACTTCAAGGAACAATTGTCATTATACATGGACAATCTCATATTATGGTTCAAGATAAAATTTTTAACGTACCAAGCATCTTCAACAACATTCATAATCCACCCAACTTCTTGTTGTATATCCTCATCCTCAATGGGAGATTTTGCTTTTAATATGTCCTTCAAAGCAAGATTGAGGGTATGAACTACACATGGTGTCCAAAAAATATGTGGAAATACTCCCTCAACAAGTGCACCAGCAGCCTTACAAACAGGAGCGTTGTCAGTCACAACTTGGACAACGTTTTCAGGACCAATTTCATGAATGCAATTAGTAAGCAAATCTGCAATATGAAATTTATCCTTGAACTCACCTTCACAATTAATTGCCTTTAAGAACATAGGTCCACTTTCGGAAGCTGCCATCATATTAATTAGTGGTCTTCTTTGCGAATCTGTCCACCCATCACTACACAAACTTACACCAATATCCTTCCATGTCTTTTTAGTGGGTTCCAACATCCGCTCAATGTGACACTTCTCTTTTTGGAGAAGTGTTGTTCTCAGTGCATTATAACCTGGAGGGACATAACCTGGAATTTGTGATGCACGAACATATGAGCTTCTGTAGTATGGGTTCTTCGCAAGGTTAAATGAATTTCGGTGCTGGCTGTTCTTGATTCAAAGAGAATCAAACAATGAATCAAAAAGAGATTCAATGGTGCTGGGTATCAATTGATGAAGACAGAAGAGAGAGGGAAGTGAGGTGGATAAGAAATGTCTAAAATACCCCAACAAACTAAGACAAAATGTCAATTTGACCCTTGACAAATGAGTCACAAGCGCCTCACACGTGAGTTTTGGCCGGAATATTGATCGAAGGTGGCCTTAGGTACCACTCTAGATGAACTCGAAAAGTTCAGGTACCATTTGTGACAAAAATTAAAGTTCAGGTACCATCGATAAGATAGAGGTATAGTTCAGGTACCATTTTAGCTTTTTTCCCTTTTTGAAATGTTCAGTTTCACATTTTTGAAAAGCAATTATAATTTAAAAATGCAATTGCATTTCAAAAAAAAAAATGCATGCTATAATATAATATAGAAGTAGGACCTATAATATAATATATACAGTCTATTGCACGGAAAACTCCACACTTAAGTGATCGGCTATACAGTTTAATGCCAAGTACTATACAGTCTATTGCACAGATCAGAATACAATCACATATATACAATAAGTAATCAAATAGAGAAATAGAAACTTAAAACACCAAAGATATCATAGTATAGTACTTGATCCAAATAAGCATTTTTTTTGTGTATGAAACCTCTTAAGAACGAGGTAAATTTATTGCAAGATCAAAATAAACATAAATTGGGTTAAAATCCAAAATTTGACTAGAGTTTATAACAATTGTCCAAAAAACTAGAGTTTATACCAAAATAAGAAAACAAAAAATTATGCTTCCTCTTGGTAAAAAATGAGGAAGTGTCTTACAATTAAAGTCTAAATCTCTAGCCAATAAAAAAAAGACAAAAGAAAATCTCAATCTCATAACATCAAGTAGTACCCAAATCAGAAAAAAAAACCATGAATACTACGTCGATGGAGATAGTAATACTATATAAGACGGTCGATCTTTTTTCCGATCAACACTGACTCATAAAATTGCACCCATGCCACAAAAATATTGGGTGAAATTAATATGTAAACTACTAATCTAGGATCAAAAATATCCACCATAACCATGGCCGCCATAGGGATAATGATGGGTCATAGGAAGCTGATGACTGTATGAAGGAGCTGTAGGATAGTATCCATGACCAAAACCATTATTCATATAATCATTATTCATATAAGGATTATTATAGTAATTATATGAGCTGGTTGGGTCTTCATAATAGGAATAGGCAGCTCCTCCAGTACTCACCCAGACGATCTCTGCTGCTTTCCCAGCCTTCTTTAGCTTCTTCAGTACTTTCGTCGGGCTTACTTTCCCAGAAACATAGAGCATTCCTCCTTCTGCATCTAAATTGTACTTTGCTCCTACAAATTACAAACAGAAACACCTCAATATATAGAATGTATATGTATTTCATAACTAGCTAGCAAGTAGCAAACCTTTTTTACCACATTTAAACAAACTCGATCAGGTTTTTCTAGTATATATTTTTGTATGGCAGACACTCAATGACCACTTTGATGATCCAATCATGCAAAGAACATCTCATTTTACTCTGCTGAAGTCTTAAAAAAATTATTATGAGAAGCATGCATGTGCCGAATAAAATGTTTTTTGTTTCAAAAGCAAGACATTTTTTTTAAGGATGGCAGACACTCTTCTTTAGTTTCTACTTTCTAGCATAGATATGCGTGAGTACATAAAAACTATAAAGTACTTATTTTTGTGTACTAATGAATCTGTCAATCTATAATCTTATAAAAGATGGGGAATAAATTTTTGCTAGGTTTGATAAAATCAAAGAAAAATTGGCAAAACAAACAATTAAGGAATTAATTTATACCTCGAATTTTTTTCAGCATCTTGGTCAGGTACTTTTCCCATCCGCCAGATTGGGTGTCAACTTTCAATGCACAACTCTGCAAAGAAACAATCCACCATAACTTAAAATATCAGAACCAAAAAGAAGAAAATAGAAAATGGTAAGTAGAAGAAAGTAATTGGAAGAAGAAGAAGAAGAAATAGTCTGACCATGTTAGTACGGTAATCCATTGCTAAGTTTCAGAGAGAGGCTGGAAAACTAGGGTCTCTTGAAGTAAAAAAGAGATCGCTAGGGTTAATAGTGTTTCCAATGCAAATGGATATATATGATAACAGCCCCGTACGAAGGTGTGGTATTTATAGAGGTTTGGTGTTGGTGAAGGGTTTTTCCTTCTTCTTTTTTGGGGATCAATATGGTAATAAAATCTTTGAATTAAGTGAGTGAATTACGTAGGTTTTAATTAAGATTTGCAGCGTTAATAAAGGTTGAAAACTAATCAAGAAATGAATCGCGCGTGGTCATTAAAAGTTTGATTATGTAAATAATATGATGACTCCATTTCTATTTTACTCGGTACGAATATGGTATGTTGTGATCCATTTGGTTGGAAGGTGAGGTAATTAGTAGTAATAGGTATTATGATCGAATTTCTCTGAAGAAGCTAGGACAATGTCGGAGCCACACATTTCATGATAGCATATCTCATTTGATTATGCGAGTATATCAGTTTTGAATTGCATTGTCTTACTTTGACGATTCAAATTTGTACTCAGATATTGTCAACCATAAGATTCTTTCATTTCTTTGGCCTGAACTACATACGAGTTACAATTATATGATTTCATAAATCCAGTTTTAGTCTTTACCAATTTCCCCTGAGGAGGGAATTTGATTTCTTTAAGGGCAATTTACAAAACAAAAAAGATGAAAAAAGAAATATTTATACTCAAAATATGATTCATATTTACATCCATACATGTACTTAGTAACGAAATTCTATAACAACACGCACTACTAGAAATTGGGCTTTTAGCCACCCCCCAATGGCCACGGCTAGCCCTGACTAAATGTCTTATTTTCATTACATTGCTACGGAATAGCAAACGGTAATTGAGGATGCGTATGCTATTGTTTGTGGCAAATAATAGCAATTGAGTACAAAATTGCCACGGAAGCTTTGGTTATAATTTTGTGGCCTTAGGGCGTTTTTCTAGTAGTGACGCCATCACATCAAACGTTTAATACAATCTCTTTGTATTGCTATTGGCTTTGTATATTATATTCTATCGATCAGCTTGCTTTGATGTTAATACAATCTCTTTAATTTTCAAAGATAAACTTATGCCACTACTAAAAAAATTGCATTTGCTTCGCCTTTTTACTTCGGTAACGATTTTACCAACCACCACTACTAGAATTGCCACCACCAAAAATCAGTCCCTATTGCCTTTATTGGCCACTGCTTGAGAAATGCTACTGTGGGTTTAAGTAGCCACACTCAGCCAAGTGTCAATTTCTCCGATTTTCTTAATACTAAATTAATCTACAACTCCAGCAACTATGTTTGATAAAATTTCTTACGTTTTTATCCTTTCAGTTCCCTCTCTCTTGTTTCTTCCATTCCATTCCTCTTTTCCTCCACTTATAATGCACATCAATCTTTCTTCCCCATCCTTCCTAGGTAGATCAAACACCATGACTGAAACTTTTCTTTTTTCTTTTTTTTTGTTTCCGTTCAAAAAACATCAATTAATTTTATTCCAACTTCCAAATGAAAACCTCAAAGAACAAAAAAAAAAAATTAGAATCGAATTTAAGGAATTTTATTTTTACTTTGAGATTTGGTTGACTTGAGGGGTTAAACACAAAACTTTGAATCACCAAATTTTCAGATTCAGGCCTTACCATCGACCCTCTATCACTAGCTCGCACTCCCAAAATTTGCTCTCCAAGGCCAGCCTTCCAAGTTAGTCCAGAAGAACGAAGACTTCACAGCTTCCTTATCTTGGTAAATATTATAAGAGCAGTTCCAACAGTTTCCTTATAAATTGTTTTTTTGTTAGTTTAGAGAAAAATATTCATTATTTTGCCCCAACAGCTTCCCTAAGCCTTTTCCTATTTTAGAGAAAGTTGAGAGAGATAGAGAGAGAGAGAGAGAGAGAGTTTGATTCCCTATATTTACAACAAACTCTAAAATTCTAATTAAGAATATTTTTAACAATTTTTTTTTGAAGGAAAGAAGCATATATTAGATATAATCACGATTACAATCGTTAATAAGGGCATCCTGAACAGTAACAAGAGCTATAATTAACCTAGCAATGTTAATATGAAAACTTAAGGCAGAACAAACCATAAGTTGTCTATCTGGTTGTTCATTTACACAGTTAAAACTCACTTCTTGGAAATAGAAAAACAATACTACTACAAACTGATGTAGACTATCCTCGTCCCAGCAAAACGAGCTGTGCTATTCGCCAATGCACTCAATTGTGGTGCTCACAAGATAGTAGTCCAACTGAAACTTATTGAAACAAAAGAGAATGACCTCCACCAATTTGCAGAGAATGAAAAATAAAAGAAATACTAGGCGAAGATCAGAGCTATCTGCGGCCTAAAGTTTCTACCTCCAAACGCATTTAGTCTCCGTAATTATTGAGCTACCCACAAGGTAGGGTCTTCGAAAAACAAAGAACCCCAAATCTCCAAGCTTACCACCTGGATCCCATACAAACCTAAACTAAATTTCATAACAAATGGAGGATAATCCCTTTGCACTTGGCACTCGAAGTGGAGGATAAACTCGAGAACCGAAATTAATCCAAACACCCCAAACGGCCAAGATCAAAGAAAGACCAACACCCCTCATGATAACAATGAAAACTAAAGTGAAAAACCTAGACAGACGAAAGAGCCCGCTAGGATACTAATATCCGGCGGAGCAAGCCACGACCGGTGCTGGTTGCGATGCCAAAAAAGCGTCAATAGGTATCCAAGCCATAACGGCTAGGGTTTGGAGAAGAGAGAGCTCTCTCTCTCTTTTTTTTTGCAAAAGATTTCTTTGGAGGGTTTGAACAATGACCAAAGTGTTGTAAATAATATTATTTATGTGGCTGTCTACGTAATTACTTGGAGGCCTCGTATGCAATTACTTATTAGTTGATACCCTTACTATGTAAACTCTATCACTATATAAAGAGGCTAATGAGAATGAGGAAGTGAACCTCAACATTCCATCTCCCACATTTCTAGTTGCTCTCTAGTTTCTATCAAAGTAAGTTCCTACTTTATAACACGTTATCAGCACGCTTGTCTCTTTTATGTTCTTGTATAAACTCGGTGATGATCTATAAGTTACATGGTGCAATTTTATTACTTTAGACCAATACTCACGATCTATGAGTTCTCTACGATTCTTTTCATTTATCTTTGCAATCTTTTACTTGATTATGCAAAGTCATAGTGAAACAAAATGATGCACTTGTTGCTTGTTGCTTATTGCTATTGTTTGTTGATATACATACGTATATTATCTGCTAATTTCTTATGCAGCTTTCTCTAAGTCATTTTGGCTATTGATTTTGTTTTGTTCCTTTACATTCCTAACAGCAAAATGTTGCTTATTTAGCACAATAATTATATGTGTTAATTTCATTTCATGCATGTAACATGCACTTTGGGGGTTTAGAAGTTTCACCTCCTTTCTCCGTTATTATGATCAATTTTGTTTAATATGTCATCATGCATTACATTGATTAGATACAACGGTTAGAATTTAGGCATTTATATATACAATGATGACATATAACGTCTACACTTTATAACTAGCTAAATAATTTAAGCTATTGTTACATTTTATTATTTTGTTTCAGCTATTATTATAGCTAGCTACTATTCTCTTAAAAGTGAACCAGAAGTTTCACTTTGGATTTATCTCAAACCTGAAGTTCCGAGGATAATATATATTTTGAACCAGAAGTTCAAAATAGCAAATATTAGAACCCGAAGTTCTAATGGTAAAACCTCGAACCCGAAGCTTCGAGTGCAAATTATGATATATTATGAATCCACCTTTCGACTTTGTGTCTCCTCGAGCCCGAAGTTTCGAGTGAATTACTTTCTCCTACGAAGTCTAAGTTATTTCATTGTTAAGAACCTGCAGTTCTAACACTTTTTGGATTCTAACATCGTTCAATGAATACAATTAACAATTTATTTATGTTATTATATGTTATTACAATTAATCTCTATTATTCAAGGGATATTTTACTCAATTAATCTCTATTATTTTCTTTTAATAAAAAGTGAACCTAAAGTTTCATTATAGTTATCCCGAGCCTGAAATCTCGAATATAAAAGTTTTTGAACCCGAAGTTCAAATTACCAAATTTTTGAACCCGAAGTTCAAAATCCTAAATATTAGAACCCGAAGTTCTAATTGTGCGATCTCGAACATGAAGTTTCAAGTATAAAATATGATTATTTTTCTAGTCAAAAAGTGAACCCGAAACTTCACTTTGGTTTTCTCGAGCTTGAAGTTTCGAGTACCAAAAGTTTTGAACCCGAAGTTCATCGCACCAGAATTTAGGACCTGCAGTTCTAAAAGTTTAATCTCGGGCCTAAAGCTTCGAGTACACATATGATTTGTTCATAATCTATTATTCGTTTCGAACCTGAAGTTCGAGTGAATTAGTTTTATTTTTATTTTTTTAAGCATTATATGAATGTTTATTATTTTTTTATGTTTATTTTATGAGCATATTTAAATGTGGATCAGCAATTCACTCCACTCTTAGGACTTGAAGTTTCTAATTGTGTAGACTCAAACCTAAAGCTTTGAGTGATATCTAAAATTCAAGGGGGGATATGATCCTCATTCCTATTATTCCATTGGACTATACACACATTATGAGAGAACCTGAAGTTCTCCATAAGATAATGTTACTTTACTTTTACTCATATGGATTTGCAGTCCCAAACTCGAAATTCGAGTATATCATTTTGGCCAGAAGTTCAAAATGGATTTGAAATCAACCTGAAGTTGATTAATAAATTGGATATCTTCCAAGCCTTTATCAAACACCAAACCAGAAGTTTTGGATATATATTAATAACTCAAGATCCTGAAGTGTCATATATAATTGAGTAAGAAATCAAGGCTTGAATGTGACTTATGGATGTTCATGATAAAAAATATTGGCTTATATATATATATTGCATAAAATGCAATTATGGATATAATCCATTGCAATTGCTAAAATTTCTCAATGCTTACTAAAAGCTAAGGTAACAATTATTTCAAGAGCTGCAGATCTTGATTGATGGCTCCGGAAGAGCTAGTATTATGTTACCGATATGAAATACTTTTGCATTAACGAATATAAATTGGGGAAGATAATTTCCACCATACAACCATAATTATACTAAAGTACACAGTATCATGAACCAGAAGTTTCATTAAGCCAATAATATATATTACTTTGGCATGGTTGGGTCATTTTGGATCCACTACTTTTGCATGGGATCATTGACAAGCCTCAATGACATTTATTGTTGAGTCATATTATTTTGTCATACAATTGAGATTGCAAAATTTGCTCATGATGATCATTTTTTCTCGCACAGTTTTGAGCTGTCACTTTAATGAGATCGTTCATGAAGAACGACGTGACTAGGTGTGAGATCTTTATCCACCATATTTTGTTTTTAAGGAATACTCTCAATCAATTATGAGAAAATTGGGAAAGTGACTTATTATTTTTGACCTAAAATTGGTTTGGGTTCGCCACCTACCAATAGATATCTGAATTTTACCAATAGATGCCATACTATTCAGATATCTAGCTAGAAAGTAAACATATTGATATCCATGGGTACCCAATATCAATATGTTTACTATAGCTAGCTAATGCATGCATATGAATGTGTGGGATCTCTAATGGATCATCGATGATATTTTATTTGTGTGGTATCTACCAAAATCATCAAGGGTTGTGTATTGAATTAAACCACGTTTCATTATGAATGTCGCCATGTATCTTATTGGCCAAATTTGGAATGAGGCAATTCCAATCCAATTGAATATTGGAAACGTGATGAAGTATTTGGACCTTATTAACCCTAAAATTACAAAAGGGTGTTTACTAAAGTAAAGAGAAATCACTATGACACAATGTCTCTTTATAGAAATATGAGATTATGAATATTAATCTTTCCTTATACTAGTGACAACTTTTCTATAGGTACAGTGTCATATATAGCAATTATATTGACGTGTGACTTATGGCATGTTGTCATGGTATATTATGAAGATAAAAAAGCTAGGGACATATCTCAAAGCATATCCACAAAGATAAAGTGTCAGTATAAGCATATTCTAAGAAAGTATTTCAATGATTCTCGTTTCTAAGAAAGTATTTCAATGATTCTCGTTTCTACTTTTGTTTCATGAGATTGAAACACTTGAAAAATTGTCTTCACTGCTGCAGATTATTCAGGTTATGGAAAAAAGGCTTTTTGTGACGGACTTGCGACGGGTAAGAAAGCGTCGTATAAAATTGTGTCGCAAGTACTTAACTACTTTTGGTGATGTTTGTCTTGTGACGCAAAAAACTTTTAGAAACAGGTGATTTTCATTGCAAGAAAATTGCGTTGGATTCAAAATTTTATTTGCTACACTGTTTTGGAACGCGTTGGTCCGTCACAAATAAATATTTGCGATACATATCTTCTCGCATTAAAAATCTTAAGATTTTGCGGCGTTTTCTTGTGAGGGATGTATACATGTCGCTATTTTTTTAAGAGATACTTTTTGCGATAGATGTGAATGTCACAAGAATAGTATTTGCGACACTCTTTACTATATCTTTTTTGTCGCAAAAAGTTTGAGCATGCTGTAATGGGAAATTCTTGTGTAAGAAAATGGATTTAGACTATTCTTTTTATGCACCGGATAAGTTTATTATGCAACCATGCACAAAGGTTTCTTTTAAGTTTTTGCTTGATTTTTCTGCAACCAGTGCAGTAGTTTACTTGGTAAAAGATGGCACCCTTGTTCATGAAATTAGCATTGCAATCCTGTCTTTTAATGGACTTTCTTGTAAAATTGTATTGTAAAAACTCATTTATCCGAATTGTATGGCAAATCCTCCATGCTAATGTCTATTTTGCTAGTCTATTGCTTATCCTGAAGCATCTTGGCAAGTGTGGGAGGGCGGCCACTCGGTGAGATCTTGGCCGGCTTCCTCCACAACGAGTTACCTCGGGTGTCAGGCTAGCGATGTCACTCTAATTGTGTAGTTTTTGTATTGAATAGTTATCTTAGCCTCCTGTTTTGATTAAATAGACTTTATGGTCAAATTTGTAATGTTGTTATGTGTTTGTTTAGATGGGCAAGACTATATTGACCTTATTGGTCAAGTAGCATCCATATTGTGGAGGATAAATGATAATGACCCAAAGTAAAAAGGTATTACTAGAATAACAACCAGTCAATAACTAGAGACCATTGCACAGGATGATAGTACTAAACAGAGCTGGAACATATCCACATTATAACATAAGAAGTCCTCACTAAGGTATTACTAGAATAACAACCAGTCAATAACTAGAGACCATTGCACAGGATGATAGTACTAAACAGTGCTGGAACATATCCACATTATAACATAAGAAGTCCTCACTAATATTTTAACAAGCGAATTAGAGTTAGCAATTAAATCTCCCAATCTTATGCTTCATCTTGCTCATTTTTGTTTCTCGGACCTGCAAATGAACCAAAAACCACAGTTAAGACCCCCCAAAAAAATCACATTAACATAACAAGTGCTCACTCAAGTGGTCAATGTGGAATTGGAAGAAAACTGTTTAGTATCTTGCAAGTTTCAACAGTGATAAAAGATGTACCCTAAAATTAACAAAAAAATCTGTATATTGGAAGGAGAAGAATCACATCCATCTCTCAGATCACATCTAAGTATCAATGAAAAAAAATGATAAAATCTTCAAAACATATATGTGCAGATATGACCTAAGATTGTTAACATGTCATATTGTAGACATCTCTCATATACATTTAGGATCCACATCCTACGTGTATTGAGGAAACATCCTAAAAAATTCAGCAAGGTCTTCTTTGTATATTGGAAAGATGTATGGGAAAAACATTCATCTCCGGACCAATACCTCTGTAGAGATAAAGAAATTTTCCAACATGCTCACGAAAAAGTTCCAACTGCAGCCACTAAACCATAGCATCATGGGTAAAAAAAAATTGTGGAAACAAAGTCATTGGCACACACTCGTATGCCTCAATATAACAAATAAGTAATACATATTTGAATGTTAAGCAAATACAATAGAAGTCAAAATATAAAAAAAAATGAGTTCAAAGTAGGGTGATAATTGAAGAATTTATTTACATCTTTTACTCCGTCATCATCATAAACTAAACATTTCGTCTAAAAAAAAACTAAATATTTCTCCCAACTTGTACCAAAAAAGGATAAGAAAAGAGTATCCATCAATAAAATCAGCCGAAGGTGCATATAACACTATTTTTGTTGCAATAATATATTTGTTTATTACCTTATTGCCTATGTTGAAGTTGTGTTTGTGGACGAAGACAATCGTTGATGTCCTTCTAGATCCAATTGATGATGTGCATCAATATCCAATTGATAAAATTCTTTAAATATAAGTAAAAAATTAATTAACAAAAGCTATGCACCAAGTATCTTTAACAAAAATAAACAAAAAAAATTATATTATGAAGATATGATACCTATTCATTTCTTGTTCCAATTGGGTTTACTTGGATGCCAACATGAGCCATCAAAAGATAGAAACATGACAAAACATCATCATACTTCGATTTCATGTCTCCCAATTGAGATTCATGAGCTCAATTTAAGATCATCTATCCTGGACTGATATTCTCTTTTTATCTGCTCGAGTGTTTTTTTCATTAATCTCAGAAGCTCTTGAATTTTGGTCAAACACTTGAGATGGAGTTACACATGTCCCGCACATGCGATCATGCCCATGTGTATCCTCTCCCATCACTTTAGTAAATACCTCTTCTCGAAAAGTATCATCTTGTTCATCTTCTGGCCTCTCCTCCAAATATTCATTGAATTGACCCTATAAAATATGATGGAGCTGGTTAACTTTATTAAGAAGAATTCATAAACCTCTGAGTATAACAGCTATCAAAATATAACAAAAGCAAAAAACAACTTTTGGTCACTCGAGTTTGACATATTCGACAATGTGGTTACTATAATTTCAAAAATATCACATTGGTCACTTAAGTTTAAAATCATTTTTCACTTTGGTCATTATAAACCGTAAAAAAGAGGCCCCAAAGTGAAAGACGATTTCAAACTTGAGTGACCAAAGTGATATTTTTTAAACTATAGTAACCAAAGTGTCGAATATGTCACACTTAAATGACCAGACGTGATTTTTTCCCTCTAACAAATATATAGTGTGACTTAAAACTAGTGTAACAAAAACTAAACCCTATTTTTCCTCTTCTTTCAATGATATGACATAGATTAGTAAGCTCCTTTTTCATCTTTAGACACTCTCTCCAACTCTTTTTTAACCTCCATTAAACACAGTATAATGGTTTTCTCGTTCAAAAGAAAAAAAACAAATGTGTTGTACAATTAATATAAGCCATACCAATATACCACACTCATTTCTAGTAGATTTCACCCGTATTAGAAATTTGACCTATAATACATAACTGTACATAGGCAGGGGCGGATCTATGTAGTGGGTTGCACCGATGCAGTCTAACCCAAAATTTGGGTAAAATTAAAAGTGACCAAGTATAGGATTTATTTAGTAATAGCCCAACCCATAGGGAAAAAAAACACTAAACCCTAAACTTGCATAGAAAATTCTTTAGTCCATATTTCTTCCTCCTCTTAAAATTCTTCCACCTCCAATCCTCCTCTCGTTAACCTTCAATTCCTCAATCTCAATTTCTCTTTCTAATTCCTACATTAATCCCCATATTTTTATGATTTAGGCCCAACCTGGTATTCGAGGAGAGTCGAACCTATGATCTCTCCTGAGACACTTTGGTGTCAAACCACTATACCAATCACCTCGGATAGAAGAGAGAATATGATTTAATTCCAAATTGGAGAGGCTTTTTTTTTTTTTCACTCTTGCTACTAGTACCTGTTGAAATGTGCATGTTGAAAAGTCTTGTGAGTTTAAGCAGTTTTTAGAGTTCTTTTGGCTAATATATAGTGCGATATGGAAAGTAGTTTGAGGTGTTCCACTTTTGTTTTCTGTATTTTGCTATGCTAGATTAGTGGTTTATGTTATAATTAAGTACTTTGTTGTTAAAGAAGTCCTCTGTCATGAAAAAGGTTCTACCAAAAAAAATTAGCACTAATTTCTTGTTAATACCCTGAACTTTCAGGGTCAAATCAGTTCAGTCCCTGAGTTTTTAATTTCATCAGAATAGTCCCTATACTTTCAATTCTCATCAGTTCAGTCCCTCCGTCAAAATTCCGTCCAATTGGGACGTTAAATGCTGACGTGGCACACCCAAAAAAATGTGAAATGCCCATTATACCCCTGCTTCTATTCAATATATTTTTTTTTCTGCACTCTTTTTTTTTTCTTCTCTCTCCCCGATCCCCCTCTCTCTCTCTCTCCCTCTCTCTCTCTCTCTCTGATTGAGAACGGCACGACTTGAATAGAGACCGGAGATGGTGGTTCAGCGGCGGCGGATTGGAGGTTCTGAAATGCGGCGGCAGTGCACGGGTTGGGTGCGGCGTCGGCGGAGCAGAGCAGGGGCTCGGCTTGAGCTAATTTGAGCAGCGGCCATGGCAGAGGAGGTTGGGCTCGGCGGCTTTGTGATCTGGGGTCGCTGTGAGCTCGGGTGTCTATAGTGGGGGACCAATTGAGTAGCCGGTGTCGATGATGGGGGATGGTGATGGTGATTTTGTGATTGGCATGAACTGGGTCTGAACCCAGTTGTTGGAATTTGTGATTGCAGCGGCAGAGCTGCTACGAGCAGTGGTGGAAGAGGCACGGCAAAGAGGTTGCTGCTGGAATTGTGCAGAGAAGCACGATGGTGCTTGTGAGTGATTGGAGGTATGGGTGTCCAAAGTGATTGGACACCATAGAGAGAGCAGCCGAGCCTTGTGTGTGGCTGCCATGGTGGATTGTTGAATTGACTGAAGAGTTGTGGTTGATGGAGAGAGAGAGAGAGAGAGAGAGAGATGAAAGAAACGGGGAAGAAGAAGAAGAGAAAGAAAAGAAATAGAGGAAGAAGAAGGAGGAGAAGAGGAGAGAGAGAGAGAGAGGGGTCGGGGAGAGAGAAGAAAAAAAAAAAGAGTGCAGAAAAAAAAATTGAAAAAAAAAACTGAATAGAAGCAGGGGTATAATGGGCATTTCACTTTTTATGGGTGTGCCACGTCAGCATTTAACGTCCCAATTGGACGGAATTTTGACGGAGGGACTGAACTGATGAGAATTGAAAGTATAGGGACTATTCTGATGAAATTAAAAACTCAGGGACTGAACTGATTTGACCCTGAAAGTTCAGGGTATTAACAAGAAATTAGTCCAAAAAATTACATGTAAGTTTATCTCACCCCATCTTTGGATGGTAGATCCGCTAGCTACTGTACATAGATAAGAATATAATCACGTACAATAAGTAATCAAAGATATAGATGTAATACCCCGAAAATTTCCATACTATTTTTATAAAATAGGTCGTGAAATTTGAAGTGAAATGGTGTGAAATTGTATTTTTAGAGGTTTTCGTCGTAAAACGATAATTACGGTGGTAATTATAAGTTACACAAGGTTAATTAAGGTAACTTTGTATCCGTTGAGAAATTGGGAAAACTTTCTTCACGAGAATTGTAGACCTCGTCGAATCGAGTTCGTAGGAATTCGGTTCACCGGAAACGGACATCGTATGAAGAAGTTATGGCCGTCGGAAGTTTGACGAATTTCTATAAATAGAATGTTGGGATTTACTGTTCACCCGAAAATCAGAATTTATCCCAGAAATGTACTGTTCACGCCGTGAACAGTACCAGAAACTTCCTCCGGTGATTTCTCCCTCCTCCGGCCACCAATTTGTGTGAGACTTGTCCCAATCTCTTTGTCTCTTCATCCTCTTCGATTCTATACTAGTTTCATTCATTGATTTTCAGTATAGAAAGAGAAATCAAGAAAAGAAAAAGGAGAAAAACGCTGCCGAACTGTTCATCAGTTTCTGGGCAAGTTTCCGGCCAAATCGAGCCACCTTACCTACTGGGCTTTGTAGCCCTTGCTAGGGGCTTTCCAGCAACATAAAATACGCCTCAATCGGAGTTCGGACGAAGGAGAATTTTGGATTTGAAATCCTAGGGTTTTGGAGCTATCGAGGTAAATTCGAGACTTTCTACTTTAAATTGGCCCTTGTGGCAGTTATGAATGTTGTTGGTGGTATTGTGTAGAACATTGTGGTAAAATTTGGTAGCCATCGGACCACCTTAACCGGCGGTCTGACCACCGCCGGCGGCGGCGCGTGGGCGGCGCGTCCGGCCAGTCCAGGAGCAGTTATTTGCTCCGTTTGACTTGGTTCGTCGATACGAACAACTTTCGTGTTTTGACTTTTGTCAAATTCGGTCGTTTGATCAATGATCAATTAAGCGATAGTTATGGATCGTTAGATCTGTGATGATCCGACCGTTGGATCATCACCATTTTTGGATATGATGTTAGGATGCTAGAAATAAGCATGCTGTTGGATTTTGGAAATTTCAGATTTGGTGTGGGACCCGTTGATGAATAGTAGACGTGGGACCCACGTTGACCGATGGTTGACTTTTGGTCAAATGGTCTCGATTAAATGTTCCGATGTCGTAGGAGACATTTGAGGAACATTTGGATTATTTTGGAAATGTATTATGCTAATTGGATATTGCATAATCATAGGTGTTTACGAGAAGTGTAGCTCGTGCTTGTCGATTCCTGGTTACTATTTGAAGACGCAGCAGGAATTAGAGGTGAGTGAATCTCACGATATTTTATATATGAATATTAATTCATATTGTGTTGTTTGCGAAAATAAATAATTATATTTATTTAAATGATTTTGCGATATATAAATTAAATACAGTTTTAATTTGATATATCAGCATGTGTGATTTTGTGTTAAAACAATATTTGAAAGTATTCATTTTATTGTTTTAATTGGTGGATTTTGTGGGAACAATATTTCAAAAATTATGATATTGTGTTTGCCTACTCGAATGTTTTTGTAGCCAATGGGTGAAGGTTAGAGCTTTAGACTGTGTAGCCAATGGGTGAAGGTTAGAGCTCTAGACTGTGTAGCCAATGGTGAAGGTTAGAGCTTTAGACTGTGTAGCCAGAAGGTGAAGGTTAGAGTTCTAGACTGTGTAGCCATGTATTCATTGAAAACAAAGATGAATACTTTATGTAATAAAGGAGAAGAAAAATGGTATTCTCGCTTTATCTTGATGTATTAAAAGGAGAAGAAAAATGGTATTCTCGCTTTTAATCATTTGAAGTTGATTGTGGTTTTGTGTGAGTATGATATGAATTTGCTTCTTAAATAATTGAAGCATTGATTTATTGAATTACAATTCTTGGAGAATTATTGAATTGTATTTTGAAGTTTTTACTTCTTTAAAAATTGAAGTAATTATTATTATGATTTACGATTCTTAAAAAGAAAGAATCATAATTTTGGGAAATGATTTTGGGAAAAGTTTATATTGTTTAATATTCTGAATTACCCTGGGATTAACATACACGTTTATGGGACGTGTGGGGTTAAAATACGTGATATGGGGCGCGTAGGTTCAGTATATTTTATAATATGAATTTTCGGGATTTGAATTGTTTTTGAAAAGTATAAGTTACGTATATTTGTTTAAAACAAACTATATATGTATATTTTGTTAAACGGTTTAGGGTGAGTAAAACTGAGTTAACTCATACCAGCTTCGTAAGCTGACCGGGTTTGTTGATATAACCCGGTACACTATTCCACGGTGTAGGGGTTATACCTGCAGGTTAGGATAACCAGGAGTAATGCAAGGCTGCATACTTTTTGTTGGGTTATAAGACTTCCGCTATTTTATGCTTCGCACTCTGAAGATTTATTTATGTAATATTTTGATGTATCAATTTATTATATAAATATTTGGTATGTAATATTCGACTCTTGTATTGAGTTTGAAATTACAATGTTGGGCATGGAGTTGGTGTTGTGTACTTGAATTAAAAAGAAAAAAATTCTAGTGCATATTTGTATTTGATATTCCATGTCGTCACGTTCCCGAAATGGTTTGTAATTAAGGGCAAAATGCCTTATTAATTGATTGAAAAATCGGGGCGTGACAGATTGGTATCAGAGCAAAACAATGCTCTAAGGAAGTGATTGAGCAATGGAACGCTCTACGGAGATGAAACGAGTTTTAGAATTGTGAAGTGAAGTTAGGGTTTAGAGCTTAGGATCGGTTTAGGGTTTGACGTTAGGTTCTTAGATTCATTCAAGTGATGGTTACTTCGTATGCTTAATAGCACACAGTATTTATCGAGTGATGGCCCGACCGCGGCGGATCCCCATCATGTGCTCTTCAATGCTGTTGTGTTGTTAAGAATATAAAGTACAAATTACAATTCCGAAATTGATAGTCTTACATGGCTACATTCTTAACTCTCTCAACCGTACCCTGGATCAAACGACAGACTTGATCCACTGACCCTTTCTTATTCTTCAGCAACTCAGTAGAGATCTGTGTTGCTACTGTTACTAGACAACCAATGTACGGATTGTCTGAGACCCCTTCTGTTCTTCCAGCAGTAGGCATATCTGGTAGAATTGAAAAACCTGAAGTTAGGAATACAATTGTACCTAACTCACAACCACCTAATAACTTCTGGACCGTTGACTGACTGATAGAGGCATAAATCACGTATGACCCTGTTGAATCAGTACAACTTTCTTGGAGTACGTAGGTGTCGTCGATTTGCATCAAGGTGACACAGTTGCGTGGGTCTTGACCCGTTGTGATGTGTGCAATCTCTTGGACTGTCTTGCCCAATGCTTGGTGGTCCCACTGGTTCCGAGTTTGTACGTCAGTGAAGAAGTCAAACAGCTTTCGGTGAGAGACATGATGTTGGAATATTGCAGTTGCAGTTCGAGTAAGACCATGAGGCTTATTCGGCCTATTCCAAATTTTGTTAGTGGAGACTCTTATCCCTGAACCCCTGAACTTGGTTTGTTCAGCTACCTTCCATTCATGAGCAGTAGAGTTGCCGATGCCTGTGCAGAAATCCGTCACTAATCTGCATGTCATCTGCAACAAGTTTCTTCTTCCTTCTACCGATGGTATGACACAAAAGTCTTGAGGTGGATGAGTGACAGCCGCAGAATAGTTGAACCGTTCTGCTTGCCTCTGCAATATTTCTACCCATCGCCTTGCTCCAAAGGCTAAGCCTGACTCCACTAGCGTTCTGTATGTTTGGTGCATGAGTTGATCTCGTACATCAACATGTTCCACCCATACGACACGAGAGCTGCCGTTGAACAAGTCTTGGATTAAGCATCCGGATGGACGCTTCTTGCATTGAGATCTGGGGTGTGGACCCAGATTTGAACTTAACCCCTCCACAGAGACATCAACTATGGCCCAACTCTGTTCTGTTTGTCGTTGACAATAACGAACAAAGTGAGTGACACGAGTGGAAACAGATGGAGTGGTTACCTGGAACTCAGCAGTCATGACTTGGATGGTGTCGTGGTAGTTTTCAGCAGTCCCTGTTGATAAGACATCAAGGATATTCGCCCTTGAAATGATGCTACTGAATATGGTGGACCATTGGTCCACATCCATGAAGAAATTCAAGAGTACGACATGACTGAGAGGAATAGTGGCTGTGTAGCGAGAAGCTTCGGTTTGGAAGTTAGTGGGAGTGAGATCAATACCGTTAGTGAAGATTCTCTTGTACTCTGCTTCATTCAGGAACTCATGAAGCGTGGCTGAGCTGGATTTGAGTGCAGAGATCCACAGTGGCGCATCAGCAGATGCCATGATGATTAGCTCATCTCTGACCGACACAATGATTTCAGAAATCTTAGTTGTGTCTGCCACGACAGATGCTTGTTCAGGTTCTGAACGGTTGATGTTGTCTGGTTGGTGTGTAGAAGAAGAGTGATGTGGGATCGACATACACTTTTGAACATCCCTCCTCATGTGAGACTTTTCCCTTGGACCGATGACTGCAGGAATTGGAAGAGTCTGAGGTTGTGGGGTAGTCTCTTCGATTCCTTTGAGTAGCTCACTATTGGGAGTAACTCGTTTTCCACAGTGGTTGCAGTTGATTCGGTTGAATGCTGCTTGGTACTGGCTAAGTTGAGCTTGAAGCTCATTGATTTTCTGTCTCAGCAGAAAATTTTGTTGACGAGTTGTTTGGGCAGGCGTTCGGGGTCGATGCTTTATCACCCAGGCAGAGACTTGTGAAAACGTTAACTTTATTTGGTCACCCAAATCTTGTCGCTGTTGAACAGTTGGCTGTGGAAAAGCCTCGACGAAGTCCTTCAATGCTTGGACTTGGTATTTGGTGAAGCTCTTCCTCAGTGGAATACGTTTGGATGAACTAGGTTCAGCTTGTGGAGATGATACTTGTGGACTTGGGGCTACTTCAATGGCTTCGTCTTCTGCTAGAAGCATGTCTAGCATGTCGATATCGGTGTCGAATTCTAAAGCTGGTGAAATTATTTCATCTAAACCCTCAAAGAATTGGCTTTCAGAGGGATCAGATTGAAGTAATTCACTGAACGAATTCACTTTGCGTGACATGTTTGAGTTGGTGAAATTTCTGAGAAGTGGAGTGAAGAAGTCCTCCTTGAAAGAGAAAGGAAGTTATGGCACTAATGGAAAGTATCTGTTAGTGGATGCGTAAGGTGTATATTTATTGTTGGTGGAGGACTTAAAAATTCAAAAGCAAAAGTGAGCGGCTGATTTACAGCTAATTGTCGGAGCCCTTGGAGATCGTGGAAGATTTCTTTTCCCCGATGCATGGATTTTCCACATACAGTTCCACTCTTGTGAGACCTCGCATCTTTTGAGGAATTATTTATGAGAAAGTTAAAGTAAAGAGCCATTATGATCGACATTAGTGGAAAACTGAGATTTTGTTGATTTAAATCTTGTGGAATCTTGCATCGTGGGCGATACTTTTGAGTAATTGAGACAGATATGAGCAATAATTATTTTTAGTGGGTTGCTGAGTGCACCGCACTCGCATTAAAGAAAGATTTCCCTTACGGTGGAAAGTTGTGTTTAAATACATAGGATAAGGAGTTGTGTTACTCACTTCATATCTGTTATCAAACAAACACTTCGACTAAAATTTTCTCTTACACAATGGTGAACAAAGGAGAGTGCAACAAGCGTTCCAAGAACACTGATTGGAGTGAACTTCCGGTGGAGATCTGGAAGTACATATTCCAGTTGGTTGCTACCGCATCCCTGCAGAGCACAATGGAACTCCGTTGTGTCTCGAAGGACTTCAAGGAGTATGCCGATAGCTGGTCTACGTTGGCGGCGATCGACATGGATGGGTTCGATGGTGGATCCAGACCCACTGGTTCCATAGAAGCGGACAGGCAGGTGCGCATCTTCGCTAATCGATGCTGGGAAGCGAAGAACCCGGAGTCTCTGTTCCGAATGGGAATACGAGTACTCGTGGAGGCAGCGAACATATCTTTAGCCCTGGAGTATTTCGATGCGGCATGCAAACCAGGAACATTCTATGGTTCGCGTCCCAGTTCAGTGGTAGGTCATCATGTTGCATTTTATGCAGCATGTATGATTAAGATGATTTTAGGACCACGAGCCGAGCAGCAGAAAACGGTGCAGCGACTGTGTGAAGCCCTCGACTGGTGGAGAAGCGGATGGAACATCTACTACTGTAGACAAGAAGTCGAGCGGATGATGCATCAGGCTGAGTTTTGTCATGAGCATCTACTGCTGTATTTTCCGTCGACTACTGCTTTCCTACCCGCCGGTAAATGTCTTACTTGTGGTGAGTCAAGTTTTTGGCGTCCTTTTGGCCAGGACATGTGGGATGTGGATGGAGATAGGCATGCAGCTAGAGAATGTTGCGACACTTGCAAGTGTTTCGTGGAGGCAGCATATTTCTACCAGCTGATGATGTATGGAATTCCGAGACATCCGGCCTCTTATCCACGAAGTCACTACTGGAGGTTTAAGGATGGCTTCTGGTAGTTAAAGCCCTGTGAGGCAATTTAAGAATTTGTTTTAGAAGTGTGTGCAAGTTGTTTCCTAGTTATGTTGTGGTTTGATTGTACTACCTAAGTTATTGATCAATAAAACTTTGGATTTTGGAATCAAGTTGTGATAACCATGGGTGTACTCTGCGTCCTAATTTCGGGACGAAATTTCTTTAAGGATGGTAGACTGTAATACCTCGAAAATTTCCATACTATTTTTATAAAATAGGTCGTGAAATTTGAAGTGAAATGGTGTGAAATTGTATTTTTAGAGGTTTTCGTCGTAAAACGATAATTACGGTGGTAATTATAAGTTACACAAGGTTAATTAAGGTAACTTTGTATCCGTTGAGAAATTGGGAAAACTTTCTTCACGAGAATTGTAGACCTCGTCGAATCGAGTTCGTAGGAATTCGGTTCACCGGAAACGGACATCGTATGAAGAAGTTATGGCCGTCGGAAGTTTGACGAATTTCTATAAATAGAATGTTGGGATTTACTGTTCACCCGAAAATCAGAATTTATCCCAGAAATGTACTGTTCACGCCGTGAACAGTACCAGAAACTTCCTCCGGTGATTTCTCCCTCCTCCGGCCACCAATTTGTGTGAGACTTGTCCCAATCTCTTTGTCTCTTCATCCTCTTCGATTCTATACTAGTTTCATTCATTGATTTTCAGTATAGAAAGAGAAATCAAGAAAAGAAAAAGGAGAAAAACGCTGCCGAACTGTTCATCAGTTTCTGGGCAAGTTTCCGGCCAAATCGAGCCACCTTACCTACTGGGCTTTGTAGCCCTTGCTAGGGGCTTTCCAGCAACATAAAATACGCCTCAATCGGAGTTCGGACGAAGGAGAATTTTGGATTTGAAATCCTAGGGTTTTGGAGCTATCGAGGTAAATTCGAGACTTTCTACTTTAAATTGGCCCTTGTGGCAGTTATGAATGTTGTTGGTGGTATTGTGTAGAACATTGTGGTAAAATTTGGTAGCCATCGGACCACCTTGACCGGCGGTCTGACCACCGCCGGCGGCGGCGCGTCCGGCCAGTCCAGGAGCAGTTATTTGCTCCGTTTGACTTGGTTCGTCGATACGAACAACTTTCGTGTTTTGACTTTTGTCAAATTCGGTCGTTTGATCAATGATCAATTAAGCGATAGTTATGGATCGTTAGATCTGTGATGATCCGACCGTTGGATCATCACCATTTTTGGATATGATGTTAGGATGCTAGAAATAAGCATGCTGTTGGATTTTGGAAATTTCAGATTTGGTGTGGGACCCGTTGATGAATAGTAGACGTGGGACCCACGTTGACCGATGGTTGACTTTTGGTCAAATGGTCTCGATTAAATGTTCCGATGTCGTAGGAGACATTTGAGGAACATTTGGATTATTTTGGAAATGTATTATGCTAATTGGATATTGCATAATCATAGGTGTTTACGAGAAGTGTAGCTCGTGCTTGTCGATTCCTGGTTACTATTTGAAGACGCAGCAGGAATTAGAGGTGAGTGAATCTCACGATATTTTATATATGAATATTAATTCATATTGTGTTGTTTGCGAAAATAAATAATTATATTTATTTAAATGATTTTGCGATATATAAATTAAATACAGTTTTAATTTGATATATCAGCATGTGTGATTTTGTGTTAAAACAATATTTGAAAGTATTCATTTTATTGTTTTAATTGGTGGATTTTGTGGGAACAATATTTCAAAAATTATGATATTGTGTTTGCCTACTCGAATGTTTTTGTAGCCAATGGGTGAAGGTTAGAGCTTTAGACTGTGTAGCCAATGGGTGAAGGTTAGAGCTCTAGACTGTGTAGCCAATGGTGAAGGTTAGAGCTTTAGACTGTGTAGCCAGAAGGTGAAGGTTAGAGTTCTAGACTGTGTAGCCATGTATTCATTGAAAACAAAGATGAATACTTTATGTAATAAAGGAGAAGAAAAATGGTATTCTCGCTTTATCTTGATGTATTAAAAGGAGAAGAAAAATGGTATTCTCGCTTTTAATCATTTGAAGTTGATTGTGGTTTTGTGTGAGTATGATATGAATTTGCTTCTTAAATAATTGAAGCATTGATTTATTGAATTACAATTCTTGGAGAATTATTGAATTGTATTTTGAAGTTTTTACTTCTTTAAAAATTGAAGTAATTATTATTATGATTTACGATTCTTAAAAAGAAAGAATCATAATTTTGGGAAATGATTTTGGGGAAAGTTTATATTGTTTAATATTCTGAATTACCCTGGGATTAACATACACGTTTATGGGACGTGTGGGGTTAAAATACGTGATATGGGGCGCGTAGGTTCAGTATATTTTATAATATGAATTTTCGGGATTTGAATTGTTTTTGAAAAGTATAAGTTACGTATATTTGTTTAAAACAAACTATATATGTATATTTTGTTAAACGGTTTAGGGTGAGTAAAACTGAGTTAACTCATACCAGCTTCGTAAGCTGACCGGGTTTGTTGATATAACCCGGTACACTATTCCACGGTGTAGGGGTTATACCTGCAGGTTAGGATAACCAGGAGTAATGCAAGGCTGCATACTTTTTGTTGGGTTATAAGACTTCCGCTATTTTATGCTTCGCACTCTGAAGATTTATTTATGTAATATTTTGATGTATCAATTTATTATATAAATATTTGGTATGTAATATTCGACTCTTGTATTGAGTTTGAAATTACAATGTTGGGCATGGAGTTGGTGTTGTGTACTTGAATTAAAAAGAAAAAAATTCTAGTGCATATTTGTATTTGATATTCCATGTCGTCACGTTCCCGAAATGGTTTGTAATTAAGGGCAAAATGCCTTATTAATTGATTGAAAAATCGGGGCGTGACAATAGAAACTTAAAAACCAAAATAAGAAGAAAAAAAAAATCTGCTTCCTCTTGGTAAAAAAAAAAGAAGTAAGTGTCTTACAATTGAAGTCTCAATCTCTAGCAAACAAAAAATCTCAATCTCATACATCAAGTAGTACCCAAATCAAAAAAAATCATGAATATATACTACGCCGATGGAGATAGTAATACTATATAAGCCGGTCGATCTTTTTTCCGATCAACACATACTCATATAATTGCACCCATGCCACAAAAATATTGGGTAAAATTAATGTGTAAACTACTAATCTTGGATCAAAAGTATCCTAACCATGGCCGCACGGATAATGATGGGACGTCATAGGAAGCTGATGGTGATGGCCGTATGAACTATATCAATTTCGTCCTTGAACTTCAACACCAACTATCACTTTCGTCTCTGACCGGAAAAAAAATGGTGCAAAATCTATGCCAAAATGTTCGCACGAATGAGAGGAGTAACTTTTATAACTGAGGCTAAGCTCGATTCGGCCTAGAATGGCTCGAATTTAGCCCGAAAGCCGGTGGTGGCCGAAACTTTAATTGTAAAATTCTCCGCCGTCCGGCGACGGTTTGAGGCGGGGTTGGTGGCGTTGAACTCGCCTCAAGGAGGGCTTCAAAGTCCAGTTTGTGGTGTCGTTCGAATTGGCAGGAATCGGAAGTTTATTCGGTGAAAACTTCGGTCAGGGACAAAAGTGATAGTTTTTTTTCAAAGTTCAAGGACAAAAGTGTCGAACAAGTCAAAGTTGAGGGACTAAAAGTGATTTTTTCCCTATATAATAATATGTATATGTATTTCCTAACTAGCTAGCTAGTAAGACTTTTTACCAAATTTAACAAGTTCAGATTTTTCAACCATATATTTTTGTATGGCAGATAGTCAGAGACACAAGGACTACTTTGAGGTTTCAATCATGCAAAGAACATCTCATTTTACTCTATGGAAGATCTTATTTACTTTATGTAAAATCTAAAAAATAATAATAATAATAATAATTACTTAAAAAAAACAACTTCTATGAGAAGCATACATGTGCCAAATAAAATGTTTTTTGTTTCAAAAACAAGTCTTTTTTTTTTTAGGATGGCAGCGTGCATGCACTCTTCTTTAGTTTCTACTTTCTAGCATAGATATGAGCGAGTACATAAAAACTGTAAAGGACTTAGTTTTGAGTACTAAGCATGCATGGATATCATGAATCTGTATCTTATAAAAGATGGGAAATAAATTTTTGCTAGGTTTGATAAAATCAAAGAAAAATTGGCCAAACAAACAAGGAATTTATACCTCGAATTTTTTTCAGCATCTTGGTCAGGTACTTTTCCCATCCATCAGATTGGGCGTCAACTTTCACTGCACAACTCTGCAAACCATAACTTAAAATATCAGAACCAAAAAGAAGAAAATAGAAAATGCATGAGAAGAAAGTAATTGGAAGAAGAAGAAGAAATATTCTGACCATGTTAGTACGGCAATCCATTGCTAAGTTTCAGAGAGAGGCTGGAAAACTAGGGTTTCCTGAAGAAAAAAATAGATCGCTAGGGTTAATAGTGTTTCCGATGCAAATGGATATGATAAAAGGCCCGTACTAAGGTGTGGTATTTATAGAGGTTTGGTGTTGGTGAAGGGTTTTGCCTTCTTCTTTTTTGGGGATCAATATGGTAATAAAATCTTTGAAGTGAGTGAATTAAGTAGGTTTTAATTAAGATTTTCAGCGTTAATAAAAGTTGAAAACTAATCAAGAAATGAATCGTGGTCATTAAAAGTTTGATTGTGTAAATAATATGATGACATTTAATTTCCATTTCTATTTTACTCGGTACGAATATGGTATGTTATGATCCATTTGGTTGGAAGGTGAGGTAATTAGTAGTAATAGATATTATGATCGAATTTCTCTGAAGAGGGACAATGTCGGAGCCACACATTTCATGATTGCATATCTCTCATTTTATTATGCCAGTATATCAGTTTTGAATTGCATTGTCTTACTTCGAGGATTCAAATTTGTACTCAAATATTGTCATGCTTGAAAGATTCTTTCATTTCTTTGGCCTGAACTACATACAAGTTACAATTATATGATTTCATAAATCCAATATGTTTTATATGATCTGAGCGAGCATGGCTCAATTCAAATCACACTTAATTAAGGCTTATTATTCACCACAATGGACTAAAACAAGAAGAAAATTTAACAGAATGAAGAGCCAAGAGGAAGGGGAGGATGTTACCCTCCTAACCTTCTCCCCTTGTGATGGTGGCTAGGTTTTTTTTTCAGTTTTAATTAATTGGTAATTTATTTTTAAATTAAAGTGGTAGCCAATTTATTTGAGGTTTCACATATTTTTTATTTAATTTGCTTATTATGTTTTGCATGTTAGATAAATTGATAAATTTTTGAAAATAGAATTGATAAATTATTAGAAGAATGAAATTGGTGTTCAAAGATATAATGAGATAGCAATGTGACTTTAGCTTCTTCTTTTTTTTGAAATAATTACCTTGACCTTTTTTGTGCTAGAAAATTCAAAGAGAAAAAATACTCTGAGAAAAGAAAATGGGAAACACACAAAACCACCAAACAGATTGCAATTTGTTGGATTTGGCTCGGTTTCTTTTCAATTTTTGGCCAAAACCGAATTGTACTAAATCATACAAGTCTAATTGGTTCGGTCTACATGGCCCTAAAACCGAACCAAACTGGACCGAACCCAGCCCTAAGTTCGATGGCTTTTCTCAAAATTAACTGTTATAGTGTGTTAAAAGTCATTAACATCAAATGACTTATTGATAGTAAAGCTAAATGTAAAGAGAATCTTCATTCAAATTATCTATGGGTATAGTACTGTTTTTCATTCAAATATGGAGGGTGAAACTTTCGTTTGTAGAATGGAACATATTTGGACGCAAAACGTCCAAACTATTCTTAATTAACGAATAACTCAATTTTCCAATAACTATGAAAAAAATGTAATCGGGTATACATATTTCGTATTTAAGCAAAACAAAGTCAGAGTTAGTAAACTAGATATTAAGGTTGTCGGTGTACATGTTGGAGAGTGGAGATCGCAGATCAGAAAAATGACAAAAGAAAATATAACTTAAAAGTAGGTGATTTACTCCCAATTGTATCGATGCCTTTTGTGATAAAACTCAACACCTAATATAGGTGGTTAAGTTGGGACAATATCGGTGCAGTAGTAGACCGGGGTAGGCTAGGGTACGGTGATGTATGCCATACCCCCATTTACAATTTTTTTGAACAAAAAATTACATCTAATTGAACCAAAATTACTACATTGACAACAAAGTTACCACATTCGTTTTACACTATTTACATAGAATTGAACCAAAATTACAACTTTGATAACAAATTGTTCATAAACTTGTAACAAGGTCATAGATGGAGTAATTACCTCTAATAGAACAAAGATTACACAAAAAAAGACTCTCGTTACCATAATGACAACACATTTTGTTGTTATATTTGTAAATGGAGGTATGACATGCATCTCAGTATTGTAGAACTTCCCGTAGTAGACCATGGGCCATGCTTGTTGTTGTTTAACATGATATCAGAGTGGCTCCATCTCCAATCACGTCGCCGTTGTCATTGGACCCGAGTTACTAGGTCGTTGAATTAACCAGAATCATTGCACGTGAGAGGGCGTGTTGGAGTGAAGATCTCACATCAGAAAAGTGACAAAAGAAAATATAACTTATAAGTGGGCAGTAACTTACTCTCAATTGTACCAAGACCTTTTGTGATAAAAGCTAACACCTAATGGGTGAGGACGTGGGGTTAAGTTCAAAAAATTATATTTTCTAGAAAAAAAATTAAAAAACGAATCCGGATCGATAAACCCAACTCTCCATCAACACCACCGCACCAACCATGTCTACCACACCGTCTGCTCCCATGAGGGAAAAGATGGAATTATAATAAGTTCAAGTTCATCTGAAGAAAGATGTTAGGTATATGAATTAATACAACACATACCTCTCACTCATCTCTGCATATTCTTTTATGATATTAGAGCATCTCCAACAGACTAGCCAAATTGAAAAAAAAATTGAAATTTAGCTACTTTGGAGGAAATAAGGGCTCCAACAGAATAGCTACAAAAAAGTTAAATTTAACTTTTAGAAAAATTTTAGCTATATTTAGCTATAGAGGATAGAGAAGAGAATCATAGCTAAATCTATCAACGTTCTAATTTTTGAATTCCAACGTTCTAATTGTAACATTTTCTTTTATAAGCAAACAGTTTATGTCTTCTGCCCATTGAACTGTTGATGTACCCTCTGAAAAGTACCAGTTATGAATTTACATTTTTTTTATGGTTTCGTTGTTCTACAATTTGGGTTTTAGGGAGTTGGGAGGGAGGGAGAGCTCGAGAGTGAATGAGAGACGCCGAGAGAGATCGGAGCAGGTGGGCAATGATCAACAGCGGCGCTGGAACTGATCGAAGGCGCGGCAGAGTTGGGTTCCTCGAGGGCGCGGCATCGAAGCGGCACGGGAATGAAGCGGCGGTGACTGTGGGAATTGAGCAGCGAAGCGGCGTTGCTGGGCTCGTGCAATTGAAGGGGTCGAGCGATGCCATCGAAAGAGAGAGAGCAGATTGAGCTCGAGAGGTTTGGGCTTTGGGTTGTTCAAGGCAGCGGCGGGTCGTTGGGACGAGCACAAATGTTCTGGGCTCGAGCGGAGAGAAGAGAAGAGGAAGCTCGAGAGAGCTCGTAAGGGACGACGATGCTGTCCTGCACGGCAAGGCTCTGGCTTCACATCGAGCAGAGGCGATGGTGGGTGTGATTGAGAGTATCGAGCACGGGCTCGAGGTGGTTTGAGTTGTGATCGATGGTGGATGTGATTGGGGCAGCCGTGGGGCTGATTGAAGATGCAAAGCATGACGGTGGAGCTCGTGGGTGGCTGCCATTGTGGAATTGGAGGCTGTTGTGCTTCCGGAAGTGGAGATGAAGTTGAGCAGTGATGATTGTTGTGATTGTATTGAATTGAAAATAACTAGCCTGCTGGAGCAAAAGTAAAAACTTGGCTAGCTATATTTCACTTTTAGTTATATTTCATAGCTAAAATAGAATCTATTGTTGGAGATGCTCTTAGGTATTTAGATGTATGGAAGTCTAGATGTATGTATAGGGTTCTTTTCTATACTTAAGGGCCAATTCCTTCCCATAATTAAACTCCTCAACCCGCCTCCTCCCCCTTCACTGTAATCACATAGATTGGTTGGGCTATTTGTTTATTGCGACATGACATATGATCTTTGGGCGGCGCCCTATTGAGGCACCACGGCAGACATAGCAATTGGCCGGATGCAATAGCTTGGAGGTGGCTGATGAGGTGGGGGAGTACTTACTGTTCTTTTTTCTTTTCCATAGAAAATATTTTTTTAATTTTAATTTCTAAACAAACTAAATTGAATTTCTGAAATAATTTGGTAATGTTGACCAAAAAAAAAAAAAAAATTGGTAATCAAATTTGGTACATAATTTTAGGGTCAACAAATGTTAAAAAAAGTTCAACGTCTTTATGACATAGTAGCACTACTCATGGAGTCATGGGTTTATGATTAAGTTATAACAGGCGCAACAAATGTTAAAAAAAAACCAACGGCCGAAGAAGCTTATAAAAGCATAGAGAGATAGGTAGCGATAGTAGCAAACCCTAAAATCAGCAACATCCTTTTTCTTCCTTTGTGAATCGCAAAAATGGTATTAGTATTGCCTTCACCATCCGTTCAGCGGGCCGTTGAAGGAACCCTGCTTCTAGGAATTTCCATTGGCTTGCTAGAGTCGATGCGCGCGACGCAATCGCCGAGAAAGCAAAGACGGGGTGAACAAAGACGGTGAGAGAAAGCTGGTGCTATGAGCTTGTAGCATAAAATCATACGTACAATTTTCAAGTTTATGGAATATAGGTCGAGAATAATTTAAGTTGTGTTTGTTGGCATACTTAAAACCCTAGTCATGCATGTAGCAATTTTTGCTGCGTATTGTTATGTTGTGTGTGTATAGTCCAATATTATTCGAATATAAGTATAACATTTGGTAAAAGATATGACTAGGCATCAAGATAAACTATTATAGTATAATCTTTAAGGCTTTAAGCTATGTAAGAATTTTTGTATTATGTTAAAAGATATCTAACTTTAACATGTCTTCCCTGGTAATGAATAACCCCATATTGATTTTGAGATAAAAAAATACATTATTATACTTCAATCTGACCTTGGGTATTTTTGAAACTCTACTAGCCTTGGGTTGAGTAAGAATCTGGTTAACAACTTTTTTCCATTGTATTTGGATACAATGCATGCGCTGTCTCTTGGTATTGAAGTGTCATTTGACACGGCCTCATCCACACTGACCAAACTCAATGTGGGATTAAACTTCATCCACACTAACTTAATTGTCTTCGTGCTATTGTAAGTTATTATATCTCGATCAGTACAAAAACTCATATTGATCAGTATTATCATGTCTTTAGTAGCACTTATATGAAAAGTATTTCTAAGAAAATGGAAACCACTACCTGCCTCTGTAATGGACTCATTCCATTTTCAATGGTTCTCGTTTCTACTTTTGTTTCATGAGATTGAAACACTTGAAAAATTGTCAAGTTCTACATAATTTTGTTACATAAATTTGTTCAGAATTCGAATTGATTTTTAATAACCAAAATAAACTTCAAATTCTACCGTAATTGAATTTAAAGAAAATTATCATAAAAGAAACCCTCAATGTTACAAAAAAACTCGAAAGGTATCTTGCACCAATCCGAGTACCAACAAAAAAATTGTCAGCAATTAATATGAAACTTTCTACACTGATAAAAGATGTATCCTAAAAGTAACAAAAAAAATCTGTATATTGGAAGGAGAAGAATCACATCCATCTCTCAGATCCACATCTAAGTATCAATGAAAAAAATGATAAAATCTTCAAAACATATATGTGCAGATATGACCCAAGATTGTTAACATGTCCTATAATAGACATCTCTCAAATACACTTAGGATCCACATCTTAAGTGTATTGAGGAAACATCCTAAAAAATTCAGCAAGGTCTTCTTTGTATATTGGAAAGATGTATGGGAAAAACATTCATCTCAGGCCCAATACCTCTGTAGAGATAAAGAAATTTTCCAACGTGCTCGCAGAAAAGTTCCAACTGTTGCCACTAATTCATAGCATCAGAGGTAAAAAAAAATTGTGGAAACAAAGTCATTGGCACACACTCGTAGGCCTCAATATAACAAATAAGTCATACATATTTGAATGTTAAGCAAATACAATAGAAGTCAAAATATCAAAAAAATTAGTTCAAAGTACGTAGCATGATAATTGAAGAATTTATTTACATCTTTTACTCCATCATCATCATAAACTAAATACTTCGTCTAAAAAAAACTAAATATTTCTCCCAATTTGTACAAAAAAAGGATAAGAAAAGAGTATCTATCAATAAAATCAGCCAAAGGTGTAGGCCTGTAGCACTATTTTTGTTGCAATAATATATTTGTTTATTACCTTATTGCTTATGTTAAAGTTGTGTTTGTGGACGAAGACAATCGTTGATGTCCTTCTAGATCCAATTGACGATATGCAACAGTATCCTATTGATAAAATTCTTTAAATATAAGTATAAAAATTAATTAACAAAAGCTATGCACCAAGTATCTTTAACAAAAATAAAGAAAAAAAAATTATATTATGAAGATATGATACCTATTCATTTCTGGTTCCAATTGGGTTTACTTGGATGCCAACATGAGCCATCAAAAGATAGAGACATGACGAAACATCATCATACTTCGATTTCATGCCTCCCAATTGAGACATGAGCTCAATTTAAGATCATCTATCCGGACTGATATTCTCTTTTTATCTGCTCGACTGTTTTTTTTTTCATTAATCTCAGAAGCTCTCGAATTTTGGTCAAACACTTGAGATGGAGTTACACATGTCCTGCACATGCGAACATGCACATGTGTATCCTCTCCCATCACTTTAGTAAATACCTCTTCTTGAAAAGTATCATCTTGTTCATCTTCTGGCCTCTCCTCCAAATATTCATTGAATTGACCCTATAAAATATGATGGAGCTGGTTAACTTTATTAAGAAGAATTCATAAACCTCTAAGTATAACAGCTATCAAAATATAACAAAAGCAAAAAACCACTTTTGGTCACTCAAACTTGACATATTCGACAATTTGGTTACTATAGTTTCAAAAATATCACATTGGTCACTTAAGTTTAAAATCATCGTTCACTTTGCTCACTATAAATCGTAAAAAAAGAGGCCCCAAAGTGACTAAAGTGAAAGACAATTTCAAACTTGAGTGACCAAAGTGATATTTTTTAAACTATAGTAACCAAGTGTCGAATATGTCACATTTAAATGACCAGAAGTGATTTTTTCCCTATAACAAATATATAGTGTGACTTAAAACTAGTCTAACAAAAAGTAAACCCTATTTTTCCTCTTCTTTCAATGATATGACATAGTTTAGTAAGCTCCTTTTTCATCTTTAGACACGCTCTCTCCAACTCTTTTTTAACCTCCATTAAACACAGTATAATGGTTTTCTCGTTCAAAAGAAAAAAAAACAAATGTGTTGTACAATTAATATAAGCCATACCAATATACCACACTTATTTCTAGTAGATCTCACCCGTATTAGAAATGTGACCTATAATACATAACTGTACATAGGCAGGGGCGGATCTATGTAGTAGGTTGCACCGATGCAGTCCAACCCAAAATTTGGGTAAAAAGTGACTACGTATAGGATTTATTTAGTAATAGCCCAACCCAGAGGGAAAAAAAATCACTAAACCTCTAAACCTGCATAAAAAATTCTTAAGTCCATATTTCTTCTTCCTCCTAAAATTCTTCCACCTCCAATCCTCCTCTCGTTAACCTTCAATATATTCCTCAATCTCAATTTCTCTTTCTAATTCCTACATTTATATCCATATTTTTATGATTTAGGCCCAACCTGATATTCAAGGAGAGTCGAACCCTTGATCTCTCCTGAAACACTTTGGTGTCAAACCATAATACCAATCACCTCGGATAGAAGAGAGAATATGATTTAATTCCAAATTGGAGAGGTTCTTTTTTTCCACTCTTGCTACTAGTACCTGTTGAAATGTGCATGTTGAAAAGTCTTGTGAGTTTAAGTATTTTTTAGAGTTCTTTTGGCTAATAGTGCGATATGGAAAGTAGTTTGAGGTGTTCCACTTTTGTTTTATGTATTTTGCTATGCTAGATTAGTGGTTTATGTTATAATTAAGTACTTTGTTGTTAAAGAAGTCCTCTGTCATGAAAAAGGTTCTACCAAAAAAAAATACATGTAAGTTTAGCTCACCCCATCTTCGGATCGTAGATCCGCTAGCTACTGTACATAGATAAGAATATATATAATCATGTACAATAAGTAATCAAAGATATAGAAAATTAAAAACCAAAATAAGAAGAAAAAAAATCTACTTCCTCTTGGTAAAAAAAAGAGGGAAGTGTCTTACAATTAAAGTCTCAATCTCTATTCTCTAGCAAAAAAAAATGTCAATCTCATACATCAAGTAGTACCCAAATCAGAAAAAACCATGAATACTATGCCGATGGAGATAGTAATACTATATAAGCCGGTTGATCTTTTTTCCGATCAACACTGACTCATATAATTGCACCCATGCCACAAAAATATTGGGTAAAATTAATATGAAAACTACTAATCTTGGATCAAAAGTATCCAGCATAACCATGGCCGCCGTAGGGATAATGATGGGTCATAGGAAGCTGGTGGTGATGGCCGTATGAAGGAGCTGTAGGATAGTATCCTTGACCATGATGGGTCATATAATCATTATTCATATATAATAATATGTATATGCATTTCCTAACTAGCTAGCTAGTAAGACTTTTTACCAAATTTAGCAAATTCAGATCTTTCTACCATACATTTTTGTATGGCGGACACACACAATGACCACTTTGAGGATTCAATCATGCAAAGAACATCTCATTTTACTCTGTGGAAGATCTTATTTACTTTATGTAAATCTTAAAAAAATAATAAAAATTACTTGAAAGAAACAACTTCTATGAGAAGCATACATGTGCCAAATAAAATGTTTTTTGTTTCAAAAACAAGTCTTTTTTTTTTTTTTAGGATAGCAGCGTGCAGGCACTCTTCTTTAGTTTCTACTTTCTAGCATAGATATGAACGTGTACATAAAAACTATAAAGGACATAGTTTTGAGATGCATGGTTATAATGAATCTGTATCTTATAAAAGATGGGAAATAAATTTTTGCTAGGTTTGATAAAATCAAAGAAAAATTGGCCAAACAAACAAGGAATTTATACCTCGAATTTTTTTCAGCATCTTGGTCAGGTACTTTTCCCATCCATCAGATTGGGCGTCAACTTTCACTGCACAACTCTGCAAACCATAACTTAAAATATCAGAACCAAAAAGAAGAAAATAGAAAATGCATGAGAAGAAAGTAATTGGAAGAAGAAGAAGAAATATTCTGACCATGTTAGTACGGCAATCCATTGCTAAGTTTCAGAGAGAGGCTGGAAAACTAGGGTTTCCTGAAGAAAAAATAGATCGCTAGGGTTAATAGTGTTTCCGATGCAAATGGATACGATAACAGGCCCGTACGAAGGTGTGGTATTAATTTTATAGAGGTTTGGTGTTGGTGAAGGGTTTTTCCTTCTTCTTTTTTGGGGATCAATATGGTAATAAAATCTTTGAAGTGAGTGAATTAAGTAGGTTTTGATTAAGATTCGCAGCGTTAATAAAAGTTGAAAACTAATCAAGAAATGAAGCGTGGCCATTAAAAGTTTGATTGTGTAAATAATATGATGACATTTTCCATTTCAATTTTACTCGGTACAAATATGGTTTTTTTTTATTCTGGGCGTCAATTTACACACACACGTATACTAGGAGAGTCGAACTCAAGATTTTATCTATGACAACTTTGGTGTCAAACCAGTGCACCAACTACCTTGAATAAATATGGTATGTTATGATCCATTTGGTCGGAAGGGGAGGTAATTAGTAAATACTAAATATGTATTATGATCGACTTATGAAGGGACAATGTCGGAGCCACACATTTCATGATTGCATATCTCTCATTTTATTATGCCAGTATATCAGTTTTGAATTGCATTGTCTTACTTCGAGGATTCAAATTTGTACTCGATCAAATATTGTCATGTATTCAAACCATAAGATTCTTTCATTTCTTTGGCTTGAACTACATACAAGTTACAATTATATGATTTCATAAATCCAATATGTTTTATATGATCTGAGCGAGCATGGCTCAATTCAAATCACACTTAATTAAGGCTTATTATTCACCACAATGGACTAAAACAGGAAGAAAATTTAACAGAACGAAGAGCCAAGAGGAAGGGGAGGAGGATATGGGGCTCTCCTAGGGTTTTCTCTCTCAAAACCTTGGATCTAGAATATTCAGGTGGGCTCGTCCGGCGGCGCCCCCTTATCGGTCTTGGTCCCTGGCCTTGCCGGTATGGGTTGCTTGCTGCCGGACGGGTGTTTGGTGGTAGGGGGTTGTAGGTGTGCGTTTTTCGATTCCTTTTCTTGGGTGACGACGGCGGTAAGTCCGATAAGTGATCAGATCTGGCTTTGGATGCTTGGGGTGCAATCGTGGCTTTGTTCCACTGGTCTGGTTGCGTTGGTGTTGAAGCGAGGTCGGGGATCATGGTGGATGGGAGGGTGGGATTGGGTTTCTTCTGTGTTGTGGCCAGTTGGCTTGTACGGCTTGGCTATGAACTTTGACGGATTGGGGTGGTTTTTGGTCACTGATCTGAAGGGTGGTGAGTTACTAGGTCGTTGAATTAACTAGAATCATTGCACGTGAGGGGGCCTGTTGGAGTGGAGATTTCACATCAGAAAAGTGACAAAAGAAAACATAACTTATAAGTGGGCGGTAACTTACTTTCAGTTATATCAAGGCCTTTTGTGATAAAAGTCAACACCTAATGGGTGGGGACGTGAGGTTTAGTTCAAAAAATTATATTTTCTAGAAGAAAAAAAATTAAAAAACGAATCCGGATCGATAAACCCAACACTCCAATAATAATAAGAAACCACTCCCCATCAACACCACCGCACCAACCATGTCTACCACACCGTCTGCTCCCATGAGGGAAAAGATGGGATTATAATAAGTTCAAGTTCATCTGAAGAAAGATGTTAGGTATATGAATTAATACAACAGATACCTCTCACTCATCTCTACATATTCTTTTATGATATATATTAGATGTATGGAAGTCTAGATGTATGTACGTATAGGGTTCTTTTCTATACTTACGGGCCAATTCCTTCCCATAATTAAACTCCTCAACCCGCCTCCTCCCCCTTCACTGTAATCACATAGATTGGTTGGGCTATTTGCTTATTGCGACATGACATATGATCTTTGGGCGGCGCCTTATTGAGGCACCACGGCAGACATAGCAATTGGATGCAATAGCTTGGAGGTGGCTGATGAGGTGGTGGAGTACTTACTTTTTTTCTTTTCCATAGAAAATATTTTTTAATTTTAATTTCTAAACAAACTAAATTGAATTTCTGACATAATAATACAAATTATGTGACATCAGGTATCCGTGACATAATTTGGTAATCAAATTTGGTACATAATTTTAGGGTCAACAAATGTTAAAAAAAGTCCAACGTGTTTAAGGGAAACGTAAATAAAGAGAGAGATGAGCAGAAAATATGATGTATTTCATTAATGAATAAGGGCCTCTATATATAGAGGAATACAAGATACAATTTGTATTGATATAGGAAATCTATTCTAAATACAATCCTTATTCTAGAAGGATTTACCTTTCATAAACTTATTCTAGATAGTCATAATTTGACAATGCACACAATAATAATATCCTACAATACAACGGCTTTATGACATAGTAGCAGTACTGTGGGTTTATGATTAGGTTATAACAGGTGCAACAAATGTTAAAAAAAAGTCCAACGGCCGAAGAAGCTTATAAAAGCATAGAGAGATAGGTAGCGATAGTAGCAAACCCTAAAATCAGCAATATCCCTTTAATTTCTTCCTTTGTGAATCGCAAAAATGGTATTAGTATTACCTTCACCAGCCGTCCAGCGGGTCGTTCAAGGAACCCTGCTTCTAGGAATTTCCATTGGCTTGCTAGAGTCGATGCGACGCAATCGCCGAGAAAGCAAACTACTGGCAGCCGATATGAAGAAGTTCCGAGACATGTGTGAAAAGCTTGGAATAAAGAGTTTCGATCGATAAAAGGAAGTAAGAGTTTCTAAATCTTCTTCTAGAGACAATTTCTAATACTTCTCCAGGTTTAGCTTTTAGTATATGTACATGGGTTATGAACTTTGCCAAAGTGGCGGCCTTTTCTTTTTCAATGAATTCTTGGAGAACTTCTGGGGTAGGATATCTCATCTGTAATGATATTTTTAATTTAGTAATTCTATAAAGTAGAGACTAACCAACTTTTGTAATCTCGTATATATGTTTGCGCTTGAGGTGGAAAATATAAACAAACAATAATAAACAAGAATTTGCGGGCATGTTCCTTGGTTTTAAACCTAAAATTCCCATTAGTATAAGATTTCAACTATTTCTTACTTACTGTTATTGCCTTCAAAATCTAAGATGGCCCAGATCTCCAAAGGCTCATCGGCTCGACTCGTGTTTCTTTCTTCTCTTCATTTGTATTTCTCTGTTTTTGTGTTAACATACTTGTTCTACCTTTCCAAATGTGTTATGCATTTGTTCTACTGCTTTGATATATATATATATATATAGAGAGAGAGAAATTTTCATCTTTGATCGTGTACCTGTTTGTGTTTTCATCTTTGATCTTTTTAATAGAGTTACTAGACTGACTTTTTTTCCATTTCCGCATTGAGTGAAAACTTGTTATGTTAATGTGATTCTTGGTTCATTTACAGTTCTGCTACTGTCCGAGGAACAAAAATGAGCAAATTAAAGCACATATAAGAATGGAAGATTTTAATTGTTAACTCTATCTAGCTTGTTAAAATATTAGTGAAGAACTGAAGACTGCTTATGTCATAAAGTGATATTGTTTAGAACCATTTTGAGCATGCTGTAATTGAAAATTCTTGTGTAAGAAAATGGATTTAGACTATTGTTTTTATCCACCGGATAAGTTTATTATGCAACCATGCACAAAGGTTTCTTTCAAGTTTTTGCTTGATTTTTCTGCAACCAGTGCAGTAGTTTACTTGGTAATCGATGGCACCATTGTTCATGAAATTAGCATTGCAATCCTGTCTTTTCATGGATTTTCTTATAAAATTATATTGTAAAAACTCATTTATCCGAATTGTATGGCAAATCCTCCACCATGCTTTTCTCATATGTTGGATGCTATGGTTACCACCGTCTTTAGAGGCGGAGCATGCTTCTCCCCGGAGATCAGCAACTGACTCAAACTTTGTGTTCATTCATGTACTCGGTCACAAAATTTTATAGCAGCACTTCAATGTATGAGATAATGTGATATTAACAAAATTGGGAATCAATTAAGACAGAGATCTTGGGATCAGTAAGAAGCTATTTCTTGAATGATGGGAACTTGTGTTCAGGAGCTCCGCTTGCTTAAGAGAGAGAGATAGAGTGACAAGTTTACAAATTTATTGTCACTCAATAAACTGCTTTATTGCCTTACAATAAGTAGCTTACTCTCACTAAATAAACTATTTTATTGAGAGACATGGAGACAATAGAGTTATAAACAAATTATTGTCAACTCTATTGTCGGACAATAAACATGTCTATTATCTCGCAATTAATAAACAAGTAGAAAAATAGTGAAGTATTTTATTCTCTAACACATACAATACAAGTGAGAGGTTAGATCCTTAGCCAAATTTTATATCAATTTTCATTCATAGCAATTGTTTTTGTCTAAGCCCGGGGGCTCAGTCAGAAGTGGAGGGTAATGAGAGTCAAAGGTATATATCATACATGGTGACACTATATATAGAGGTTCACCTCTCATTAAAGGAGGCTACGTCCACTTGAGAATGTCTCATGCACTAAGGGGGAGAAGAGAGTACAAATACAAGTGAGAGGTTGGATCCTTTCTAAGTAGGAGAGAGGTCCCTTTTATAAGTAAGGGAGCCTCCTCTCTTTTTACATATTTCTCATGTGGGATGCTAATGTCTATTTTGCTAGTTTATTGCTTATCCTGAAGCATCTTGGCAAGTGTGGGAGGGCGGCCTCTCGGTGAAATCTTGGCCGGCTTCCTCCACAACGAGTTAGCTCGGGTATCAGGCTAGGCGATGCCACTCTAATTGTGTAGTTTTTGTATTGAATAGTTATCTTAGCGTCCTGTTTTGATTAAATAGACTTTATGGCAAAATTTGTATTGTTGTTATGTGTTTGTTTAGATGGGCAAGACTATATTGACCTTATTGGTCAATGACCCTTAGCATGATATCATTTGAGAAGAGACGAAATTAACCAGTTCCGTTACTAATTGGGATAAAAAAAAAATCAAGTAGCATTCATATTGTGGAGGATAAGTGATAATAACCCAAAGTAAAAACGTACTATTAGAATAACAACCAGTCAATAACTAAAGACCATTGCACAGGATGATAGTAGTAAACAGAGCTGGAACATATCCACATTATAACATAAGAAGTCCTCACTAATATTTTAACAAGCGAATTAGAGTTAGCAATTAAATCTCCCAATCTTATGCTTCATCTTGCCCATTTTTGTTTCTCAGACCTGCAAATGATCGAACCAAAAACCACAGTTAAGACCCCCCAAAAAAATCACATTAACATAACAAGTGCTCGATGTAATACCCCGAAAATTTCGATACTATTTTTATAAAATAGGTCGTGAAATTTGAAGTGAAATGGTGTGATTTCGTATTTTTAGGGGTTTTCGTCGTAAAACGATAATTACGGTGGTAATTATAAGTTACACAAGGTTAATTAAGGTAACTTTTTATCCGTTGAGATTTTGGGAAAACTTCCTTCAAGGAAATTGTAGAACTCGTCGAATCGAGTTCGTAGGAATTTGGTTCACCGAAAACGGACATCGTATGAAGAAGTTACGGGTCTCGGAAGTTTGGACGAAGATCTATAAATAGGATTTTTATTTTCGGAAAATCATTTAATTCCGAAAAATTCCGGAAAATTCCGAAAATTCTCTCGAAGGGACCCGTTTACCCGCGTTGACCCGGCTACCCGACCAGGCGCGTGCGGGCGCGTCCGGCCTCCTCCGGCCACGGCCCGGCCACCGACCGACGCAGACCGGCGTCGCCGGTCGACCTGTGGAGTTTACCGCCACCGGATCATGCCGGAAACCGGCGGATCGTGCGTGGCAGCCGCCGTACAAACCGACCCGGTCGGCGACGGCGATTCCGGCCACCTCCGGTGATGAACCAAGTTGGGTTTTGTTCCCCTCCTCTCCAGCAACCTCCCCATGGTGGTGGATCACGGCGGCACGGCCTAGATCGGCGGGAACAAAACTTTGCACTTTTTGGGATCTAAAACCTACCGACACCGATTCCGGCCACTTGCACTCCGATCCAGACCTTGAGGCAGTTACTAAACTTGTTGGGATTGTTGAGATGTACATGCTGGTAAAATTTGGTGTCAATCGGAGAACTTTTGTCCGGCGTCTGACCACCGCCGGCGGCGGCGCGTGAGCGGCGCGTCCGGCCGATCCAGGAGTATTTCTTTGCTCCGTTGTGCTTAGTTCGTCGATACGAACAACTTTCGTGTTTAGAGTTTTGTCAAATTCGGTCGTTTGATCAATGATCAATTAAGCGATAGTTATGGATCGTTAGATCCGTGATGATCCGACCGTTGGATCATCACCAATTTTGGATATGATGTTAGGATGCTAGAAATAAGCATACTGTTGGATTTTGGAAGTTTCGGATTTTGTGTGGGACCCGTTGATGATTAGTAGACGTGGGACCCACGTTGACCGACGGTTGACTTTTGGTCAAACTGTCCCGAATTATGGTTATTAATGTCTAAGAGACATTTGAGGAATGATTGAAGTGATTGGATTTTAGAATCATCAATTTGGAAACTATGATATGCTAAGTGGAAAATTGCATGTTCATAGGTAATTGTGGAATCATAGAAGCTTTTGGCTAGCATTGTCGATTCCTGGGTATTATTTGAAGACGCAGCAGGAATTAGAGGTGAGTGAATCTCACGATATTTTATATATGAATATTAATTCATATTGTGTTGTCTGCGAAAATAAATAATTATATTTATTTAAATGATTTTGCGATATATAAATTAAATACAGTTTTTAATTTGATATATCAGCATGTGTGATTTTGTGTTAAAACAATATTTGAAAGTATTCATTTTATTGTTTTAATTGGTGGATTTTGTGGGAAACAATATTTCAAAAATTATAATATTGTGTTTGCCTACTCGAATGTTTTTGTAGCCAATGGGTGAAGGTTAGAGCTTTAGACTGTGTAGCCAATGGGTGAAGGTTAGAGCTCTAGACTGTGTAGCCAATGGTGAAGGTTAGAGCTTTAGACTGTGTAGCCAGAAGGTGAAGGTTAGAGTTCTAGACTGTGTAGCCATGTATTCATTGAAAACAAAGATGAATACTTTATGTAATAAAGGAGAAGAAAAATGGTATTCTCGCTTTATCTTGATGTATTCAAAAGGAGAAGAAAAATGGTATTCTCGCTTTTAATCATTTGAAGTTGATTGTGGTTTTGTGTGAGTATGATATGAATTTGCTTCTTAAATAATTGAAGCATTGATTTATTGAATTACAATTCTTGGAGAATTATTGAATTGTATTTAGAAGTTTTTACTTCTTTAAAAATTGAAGTAATTATTATGAGGATTTACTTTTCTTAAAAAGAAAGAAATCATAATTTTGGGAAACGATTTTGGGGAAGGTTTATATTGTTTAATATTCTGAATTACCCTGGGATTAACATACACGTTTATGGGACGTGTGGGGTTAAAATACGTGGTATGGGACGCGTAGGTTCAGTATATTCTATAATATGAATTTTCGGGATTGGAATTATATTTGAAGAATATAAATTACATATATATTGTTTTAAACAAAATATATATATATGTATATTTTTGTTAAACGTTTTAGGGTGAGTAAACTTAGATCACTCATACCGGCTTCATAAGCTGACCGGGTTTGTTGATATAACCCGGTACACTATTCCACGGTGTAGGGGTTATACCTGCAGGTTAGGATAACCAGGAGTAAGCAAGGCTGCATACATTTGTTGGTTTATAGACTTCCGCTGTTTGTGATAAACTCTGTTGGATTAATTACTTAATATTTTGTAACATCAATTTATTATGTAATTTATGGTATGTAATGTTTGACTCTAAAGAACGGGTCAACATTTACATACGTTGGGCATGGAGTATGTGTTGTTGTACTTGAATTAAAAGGAAAAAAAAATTTCTTGTGCATATTTGTATTTGATATTCCATGTCGTCACGTTCCCGAATGGTTTGTAATTAAGGGCAAAATGCCTTATTAATTGATTGGAAAATCGGGGCGTGACACTCGATCACTTAAGTGGTCAATGTGAAATTGGAAGAAAACTGTTTAGTATCTTACAACACAGTCTAGAAACTGAATTAATAGATGAAAGATGAACACAAAAACAAACTACATAAAAGAAGATATATAGCTAGGCCCCTTCATCAAATAAAGAAAAAATTTGAACCCATCTCATATATCAATATCCCACCTATATTTAGCCACAATAAGAAATATAAATATCACAGTGTTGTAGAATGACAGAAAATAAAGGAGAAGATAATAACTCTTGTATTGATATATTTCATTGATGAATATGGGCCTCTATTTAGGAATACAAGATACAATCTGATTGAATCAGGAATCTTATTCTAAATACAATCCATATTCTAGAAGGATTTATTTTCCTTATTCTAATCTAGAATTGATTGCTCTTAGATTGACAAGACACACAAAGATTAGGTTTCCTTCAACATACAGAGAAATACGATAAGAAAGACGATCATATCGAGAATTGAAGCTGACAAAATTGAACAAACACCTAGATGCCAATGCAAGCAAACGAAAGAGGAACCCAGCGAATGAGCCTTGGGATCTAAGAGTGATCGAGAACACCCAAAACTATTAAAAAAAAAAGGAAAATATTGAATTTGTTTTTTTTGGTTAAATAAACGAATCATACCAAAATAAGTTGGGAAGAACAACAACTTGAACAAACATATATAAATAAATAAAATTAAAAGGGTAGAACATTAAATAAGGATAAGTTTGAATAAAAATATCAGAACAATTCAGCTGCTGTAAGGAAAGATAAATTAAATTAAATGAAATTCAAAGAACATGGCAAATTATAAAGACTGAAAAATCACAACATCAAAGGAGCAGTGATCCTAATATTAAAAAAAAAAAAGAAGGAACATAATGAGAAAACAAATATGATAAGATCTGACCAAATGAAAACAAAATTTTCACCGGTAATTCCTTATAATATAGAGTATGGAATAGTAGCAGAATATTAAAGGAGAAGTAGATCTACAAGTGATAAAGAAAATATAAATTGATAAATAAATTTTTGCTTCGTGATCGATCGATCGATCTCATATATTAATTCTTCTCTAACCTCTGACTCTGAGCGGCTCTCCTTCTATCAATGGAGTCTAGGTACAACACTCGAGCCGTGTGCATGAGACTCCCGGCCGCTACAGTTGTCATGCTATAGAAAACAAACGCCTTAGCATCCATTATTGTCGGTGACAAAGGAATACTCTTTGCTGAGTTTAGGGTTCGCTAGCTATGTAAAGTTGCCCAAGCAATGTTTTTCAGCCGTTGGATAGTTTCAACGACTGAAATTGCGTAAAGTATATTAAAAGGACTCGAGTCATTACCAGTATTCTCTTCGGTGATTCGTCCAAAAAAAAAAGTATTCTCTTCGATGTCTATAGATTTTCTCTATACTCCCGATTATTTGCCTTTGAAATCTCTTTCAGTTTTTCTCTCCCGCTTCCACTTCATGAATACTCGATCTATAGAAATGATCATCACAAGTTCACAACCATGCCATCATTATCTATGCTGTAAGTGGGTAAAAATGACTACTTCTAGCCTTCCTCCACTCAGTCAGTTGTGCGATTATATTTTTTTTATATATATATATAAAGAAAATATTTTTTTTGGTTAAATTTTCAAAATATCAAAGAATATTAGAATAACCCTCCAAGCATATGCTATTTAAAAAATTAAATTTCATATATAAAAGACAAAACAATAAAGATTAGCGGTGTTGGCATACTCTCCACTACATACTTCTCTTATTTATTTATTTATTATATACTCAAGGCCAACACACTATCCACTATATATATATATATATATATAATGATTCTCATGTAAATAGGTCCTTACTTTATAAGATGCAGAGTTTTGATTTCAGCAGTCAGATCCGTTTAAATGATCTGATTTGACGGCTGAGATCAAAACTCTGCACTTTATAAAGTAAAAACTTCCTTAATGAGGAAGCTATGTGTGTGTGTGTGTGTGTGTGTGTGTGTATATATATATTTATCTACTTATAATTAATCACTACACTAGTCTTTGTCTCTTTGATAAGAAAATAGGAGCTCTCGCTCTCCAAAACCCTAGCGGCGCCAAGCCGGGTGTCGATCTCTATGAGTGTGGCAATGCCCGTTGCTCTACTATTCTTGATCACCCCACGCGATCTTGCTTTCCCTTATTTGCGGCGCATAGGAGGAGGGCACGTTTCGCACTCTCATTGTCATCCAAGTTGTTCGCCGTTTTTCACCGAGAGTAATTCTTAGATCTTCCTTGACATATTTGATTTTCTTCAGTTTGTTTCTGGCATTGCTTCTTCTTGCTGGGCTGTGGAGATGGTTTGCATTGAGTTCTATTGCGAGACGGGATCTCAGCCGGTGCAGGCTTGCGGTGGCATCAACTTCGTTCGGCTTCTGGATTCGGGTACTCGTTAACTTTTGAACTTGGAGCATGGCTGAGGTGGCGCTTTGTGGCTCAAGATTTATTGGGTTTGGCCTGATGAGAATGTTGGTGATAGCAGTGGTGTGTGGTGGCATGCATATATCCACTTGATTTGTATGCAATTTACGTACAAAGAATATTTCTAATCGCTTGAATTAAGCATTTCTGAGAGCCATTTGTTATGTTTAATGTGTGTTTTTGTGTTTTTAGAATAAACAGGTGAATTGAGGTTATTTGGCCTTAAATTAGGCTATTTGGAGGTATTTGTGCGTTTTCGAGAAAATGACGAAAAGTTAACTGTAACTTTTGAAATTCAAAGACCACACGAGTTAAGCTTCAGAAGAGGATTCCCATGATGATCATGAAGATTCGAAAATAAGAGTCAAAGCAAATAAAAATGTCATATTCCGACTTTCTAGAGACTTTCCATGTACACTATTCGATGGTGTACGGGTTAATCCTGCAGGTCAGGGTAACCAGAACTGAAGCTGATGCTTCCTAGCTATACGTTGATCGTTGTGTGTTTTGTTAAACTTTCCGCCATGTAATAAGTTTTGTTTGGGCACTTCCTTATTAGTTTGAAGCATCAATATAATTTGTAATTTTTTGTAATGTAATAAGTGACTCTAAAGAACGAGTCTATGTTTACATTAGTAGGTTCAGTGTGTTTTTGTTGTTGGAATAAAAGAAAAAAAAATTCAGTTTTGTGTAAGTTAACCGAGCCTTCGCGTTCTAAATTTGTTTTATTGATAATAACCGGCCAGATGTTATTTATATTTCTGAATTTGGGGCGTGACACTATGTAATTGCAATTATAAAATTTTCATGGGTCTAGGCTTGCACTATAACATGTTGGTTTGGGATGCATGTCCTTATGTGTATAACTCTAATCTTAGTTAGTTTATTAGTGTTTTGTAGTATACGTTGTCATGTATGTGTATGTCAAATTCTAAAATTGGGAGGGGATGCCCCATACGCCACCTAAATGTTGTTTATTTTTTCATAACTGATCTAGCATATTTAGAGGCAGTTTTAAGACGATGCTAAGAGAAACGATTTGCTAGTGAAACTCGTGCTTTTATAAAAGAAGTGACATGTTCATGAGTTAATGACTAAGTTAGAAATTAAAGGCCTTTAATTTGTTGGAGTTCATAATTAAATGTTACAGCAATAATACAAACATTAATTTACTATGTGTTTCTGCGGCAAAAAGAGAAATATTGATCCTTATATAACGAGAGCCTGAGATATTAATAAAGTGCGAGGAGGTATAATTGAAAGCCACACAAATTGGAATGCATACTAAACAATCATATACTACTAAGGCAACACGAGAATTAAATTGTTCAAGCTGCAGGAGGAGGAGGAGGAGGAGATGTGCCTGGATATCCCGATCTGGCTAAGAATGCAGCCATCTCATCCAATCTCCGTCCCTGCTGTTGAAACATGTCACTGTGGAGCTGGATAAGATGGTCAAGTCTCTGCTCAATAGTAGTAGTGGATGTGGATACACCCTTAGTATTAGCCACACCATCTCTACCATTCTCCAACTGCTCACACTTGTTGGTTCCCTCCCTATAGTAGGTGACTACTCTTTTCACGCCCTCCTTTGTGAGAGCAAAGGCTTCTACTTTTGTACAACACTTGACATATTCGTTCGAGATAGCAGGCCGAGAATTGGAAATAGAGGTGTCGGGGAATGCTGACATCAGAACTTTCTCCCCAAAGAAATCGCCTTTATTTATTCTTTCAACATTGCCCTCTGCTGGTCCATATCCACGATAGATAGTCCGCTCAGTCGATATGATTTCACCTTCTACAATGATGAGCATCCGATCAATTTGGTCACCTGGTTTAAAGACGTCGTTATTTTTCGCAAGGATCACTGGCTCGAGAGACATACAGATGCGGTGCAACACGTCTTCATCAACAGACTTGAGTATGGGTACCTATATATTGGTTACATTAACTTGACATGAGACAATGCACAAATTTGTATATATTGAGATTTGAGAATGATATTTTTATTTTTGCTAAAATTCGCTCATATATGACTGTAGTGAGATTAATATTTATATAGATAGAGCTAAGGTGGCATGCATGGGTTGAGGAATTACATACGTACTTTATATAGAGTACTCATGCAGAGATGCTCCTTTATATCATATTCGATATCCCCAGAAAGACCAATAGAGAATAGATACTTCAAATCCACCTCAGCATCCAAGTCTTTTTCTAGTACATGATGATTAGCCTTTATGTGATTCTTGACTGACGTCTGCAGATTGTAGGGAACACCATTTCTTGACAGCCATTCAATGATATCTGTCTCTATGCGATCCATCTTCTTCGATTTTGTAGTTGTCAACTCCCCATATGCCTGTTTCACAAATTAAAGAAGAAGAATCTCTTACATAACCGGAAAAGGATCGATGGTCTTTCGGAATTTCTTTATGTCATTTATAATTTTTGCCAATTGATGAAATGAAAATAACAATAATTAACTATAATCAATCATAACCTTGTTTGCTTCTTCCAGATCATGCGATCTATATTTCAATGCCGAGTCATGCGCATCGTCCAGGAAGCGGGCTATGCCTTTCAACTTATCAGCTGTGAGAGCGAAGGCTTCTACTTTTGTTTCGCATTGGACATCTCGGATGGACTCAGGAGTAAGGTGGTTCAAGTCCATACTCAGAAGTTCTTGTCCATAAACTTCACCTTTCTCAAAACGTGACTTGGGGATCGTTGAGGATGTTGTTTTGTATGTACATGTAATTATGCCTTCCGTGATGATTAGCATTTTGTCATCTAGATCTCCATGTTGAACCACGTAGCTATCCTTCGCGTAGCTCACGGGGTGGAGAACATCCAATAGATCTCCCAAAATATGTATGGGCTGATGTTGAAGGATGGTTACCTGTTTATATGTTTGCTACGTAATTGGTTAGTAATTAATTTCATAATAAGAAAAAAAAATTATAGAAAGTTTGGCCATTGAAAATCATACTTGTTTTAGGGCATTTTCGCAGAAATGCATCCAGAATTCCCATTTTTTAGCATTATCCACTTTAATAGCATTGAATACAAAAACCAAATCCACAGCAACATCACGCCCATCACCATAGTTTCTTTCCACTACTTTATTTTGTTTTATGATTTTCACCACTTGAGTCTTCGTTTCTTCACTGATACCATGTATTGACAACCAACAATTTAGATCTTGATATTTGGACTCAACTGCCTTCTCCTGATCCTTCAATACTCTTGTAGATTTCCACAAAATATACGTCTGTTTGACCAAAAAAATTTAATGATTCCCACAGTATATATGGTTCTTCATCTTGTTTCAATATTTCTTGTTGTAATTTGGTTCAGATATAGAATTGTATTAATTTATAAAGAGCATGGTTGGAGCCACATTTTTCTCATAAATTTTTTTAATATTTCATTTTTCTTATAAATTTAAAAATAAAAATAAATGTACTTAGAGAAACTAATATTAAAGAGACTGGCATTTATGTTCATCGATCACGTACCTGCACATTGCCCATAAGATATATAAACAGTAGCAAGCCAACAAGAGATATAATGATAGTAAAGCAGTTTTCCCACACATAGTTACTTGTTTCCAAATTTGTCCCAAAATTACTGCAAAAAATGATGTAGCAATTAATAGCTATATAAATTATACACTGATGATACGTACTACGTACAAGTTCAGACCCAATAAGGTCAGCTTGCTAAAACAAATTCCATTTAGACAATTACATGCATCTTTTTTATTCATGTGTGGCTAAATTATTGTTTGACATTGAACCAAAAAAAAAGTGAAAAAAATATAAACATAGTGTTATTGTTAGACAATAATATTTCATACACCAAAGTATTGACTTGTTTTTAGATGTTTTGTTTTTCCTTTGTTCATGCTACAAGCCTATAAGTGCGAGGAATACATGTAGGAATAAATACATAATTGAAAAATGTTGAAAATGTTAAGATTATATACATATATATATATAGATCTGTTCTAGATAAGACTCTCAAATTTAAAATTTGCCGACTTTTACTATTTCTGATTTTTATGCATTCTAATTCTTTGATTTGAACCGTTCATTCTTTATATTACTATGCAAGAATCGTCTCTACAATAAAATATAAATCAACCGAATTCATAACCGGTTGGTCATCTAAAATGTGCAAACAAATGCAATCTATCATATAAAATTGAGATAAAAAAGATGATAATGGTTAAATGTTTTTCGATTTCGCTAATCTTTTGTAGGATTCATATGTGTATATAAAACTAGAGAATGAATGGTTCCAATTATTGCATTACATGCTAAAATAGGAGGGTCCTCATATTTCAACTTTGAGGGAATCATCTTTAGAACATCTATATATATATATATATATATATAATCACAAATAGGCTGAGTGACACTTTAGTCCGTTCGATACTTTAGTCACTCAATTTTGAAAAATAACTCATTTAAAATTATGATTAAAGTGTTGACACTTTGATCACTGAACTTATATATTGTCTTACACTTTTGGCAATTTTTAACGAAGAAATAGACGGAGTAACTAAATTGTAAAACGAGGTATAAGTTCAGTGATCAAAGTGATATATTTCAAAAGCGAGTTACTAAAGTGTAAAAGGGCAAAAGTTGAGTGACTACTTGTGATTTTTCCCACATATATATGCATTCTCCAATAAGGGTATCCGCACTTTAAAAACTGTGTGGACATCGTCATTTTGAAAAATTCACATTAAATTTAAAATGATTGGAACCGATGATCTTTTAGATTCGTCATTGACAATTAACTCTGCAAAATTTCAGTCATGTTGAAACTGTTTGGTCGTCCAAAATGAGAAAACATTACAGAAAATACAGGTCGTCATATAGAATTCATATGATAAAATTTGTAATCCAACGGCTATATGATTTTAGATTTGACTAAAATTTCGTAAAAGTCATATTTAAAGAGGGACCTAGAAGATGAGTGGTTTGGATCATCAAGCATTAGTTTTCAAGTGTGGATAAAGTGTGGAAGCCCTTACTGGAGAAGGCTTGAATATATATATATAAACAAAAAACTACATATACATATACATATATAGGAAAATATGTACTTGTGCATCTTGTTATGTTTATAGTTTTCTTGATCAATGACTTGGTGCATTTATGCTTTGTAATCTTCAATTTTCATTGAATAAAGTTTTGTCTATTTCTCTAAAAAAAAAACCTACATATACATATACATAGGGAAATATTTTTGTCATATAATGGCAATAGATTGTCAATATCTTAGCATTCACATATACATACCTTAAATTTCTAATGCCCCACCACAAAGCTTAGAAATACTTTGTCCAAAAACTTTTCGGTCCTATATTACCAGATTCAAGAGCACCAAGAAAAACTCCAAAATCATATAATGTGGCATTGGATGGATTTATCGGACAAAACTCATTTAGGAGCGTGATATTTGCGCATGCTGAAGAACTAGTGTCCTCACAATAATTAATGGCTACACACCCTGCAATATTTCTATATGTTTGATGCCAACATGATATCTCTCGTTGAATGGACAAAAAGTACCAAGATGCTCCAAGAACCTGAAAAACTAATTGATTAAATGATTTGAATAACTCTTACACCAATTAAAATTAAAAAAATAAGGCATAATCAAAGATTTGATGATGATATATATGCACACTAAAAATTTTGGGTTTAAATTTTTTATTTTTTCTCCTTTGAATCAGTTTTTATTTTTAGTTTTTTATTTTATTTTTTATTATTATTTCCTTTGAATTAATTATGACAATGGAGAGATAAACTTACATTAGCAGCAAGGATGTACATAAGAAAATAGAATGCACTTGTAGTCCATTTTCCGAGCATTCTAAATTGCCTTTGGAAGTGATAGATTTGGTAACCCCTTACAATAAATTGTAAAAGGAGAAAGACATTTCCAATCGCTGCGGACCCTCTCATTCTGAAAAAGACAATTATTATTGTGACCTGTACAGATTCAGGTTGAAACGGGTTATAGTCAACAAGTAAAATATAATTATGTGCAGAGCAAGCCGTATGTTAATTCATCATAAACTTTTGGATCCTATATATCATCTGAAATGCATCTATACATTTACACCAGATTCTGGTTGATCGAAACGAGTTATAGTCAACAAGTAAAATCTAATTATGTACAGAGGAAGTCGTATGTTAATTCATCATAAACTCTTGGATCCTATATATCATCTTATATGCATCTATAGATTTAAAGTGAGACCCGTGACCCACTACTGCATCGATATGTTATTCCAACTTAACTACATTTTAGGTTTAGGTGTTGAGTTTTAACACAAAAAACTTCGGTATCATATAAGTCACTCACTTATAAGTTATATTTTCTGTTGTCACTCTTTTGATGTGGGATCTCCACTATCCAACATAAAACACTAGCAACAATAATTAATTTACACCAAAAAGTTTTCTTCATACCTGTGGGATGGGAAGTATACCGATAAAGTCAATTATGATATCTTTAGACCGCCACTTCCGCCTCATACTTGTGCATTCAGCAGCATGATCCTTGGGGCTCATGTCGGGATTTGGGGGGACGGAGTCAATCCGATCATGAATTAGAGACGCAAGAGCTGCTGCCCTCAACGTTTTGTTCATTCCAAGACACTTTTGTTTCTCATCGATGAATGGAATGTATAAGAACAAAGGATCAAATGTCATTGCAATACATGATACTGCAAGTAGCCATTGGCATGTTAGTGTAAATCTCCCCCTTTTTATCTGTTTCCACGGTAAACTGATGGGCAGAAAAATGGTCATGATCATACATAGAATCAAATGGGAAACTAATTCAATCAAGGATCGCATCACCTGTCGTTGATTAGGATCGTCATCATGATTCCAATTCCTTATCCTTTTAACTGTGTCTCCAACATCATAGTCAATGGTGACCATATTTCCCTTAGTGGAGACGTAGCTGCTAGCCATGCATTCTTAATTTGATTCGGAATAACTAAGCGTTTTCCGCCGTCCCCATTATTAGAACCCATTTGTGGTGGAAGGCTGATCGAGAAGATGACCGGGAAAAAATATAATAACATAAGAAAATAAATATCGACATATCACAATTCACAATATATATATATAAAATGATCAATTGAATAAACTAACCTTACGACAACGCTATCGTTTGCGTGGTGAGACTCAGACATGACTTATATTTTTGATGACGTACAGTACCAGAATGTTCCTAATGAAAATATATACACAAGTAGGTACTAAGTAGAAGTTAGCTTGAGAACTTCGATCATTTTAGTATATGTATGTATACAGATCGATGATAGAAGTTTGAACTTAATTAAATGCATGGTACTTACTACTTAATTGGTAGCAACCACGCTAAGAGATGGAAGCTGGGAGCGAGGCTAGGGTTAAGAAATTAAAAGAGATCGACGACGTGGCCTGGATCTCCTATGCATGCATTTCCCTTATTTAATCAGCGAGCAGTGAAAGAGAAGAAAACAGAGAGCAGCTAGGCACAAGAGGAGTGAAGCGTGACGATGAGATTATATAATTGGGAGAACGATATATATATACAGAGAATCGAGAAGCCAATAATTGGAGATGCCAGCTGCATGTTAGCTGTTAATAATATCTTTCTACAGAGATAGAAAGATCGCGAAGCCAAAAATTCAAAGGTCAGAACTCAGAACTCGGAAATATAACAGGAGAATTAACCAAGGTGGTAAAATTTGTTTATATATAATATATTGTTACGTCACCCAAGTGACGAAACTATCAATAATTTGGCACATGCAACAAAACGTCATTGTCTTCACTTCCTTTCATTACGTATAGAGTGACACGTATATGGACGAGTGGGGCACCATCCGACTAAATGCGCGCACCTATTAAATTGGTGTTGACTCCCCTCCCTCTAAGACGAGAAAGTCATCATCCATTATTTAATCCTGGTACATTATTTAATCCATTATTATTAAGTAATGTACATTATTTCTCTCTACACATAGCTGCTAACCATGCATTCAATTTTTGCTCATTACACATTATATTTTCATAATCCAACCATTTATCTTTTCAATCACACTCTAAACATCATCTCTGCAAAAATTTAATCAAATTAGAGATCGTTTGATCATCTAACTATATTAAACAAATGAACGGTTGTAATAAGAATGTTAACTTTCACCGAAACCGTCCATTTGTTTGATAAAATTGGATGATCAAATGATCTCTAATTTGATTAAATTTTTGGATGATATTTACAGTGTGATTTAAAAGATGAATGGTTGGATTATGAAAATATGAAACCGAATATACGCAAAAATTGATAGTTTGGAAGGACTCATCCAAACTCATTTGGATAAGAGTATTTTCCGTGTTTTAAAGTTTAATTGAAATATTATATTTTAAAAATAGTAGTAGTCATCCAACCGTTGATTTGAAAGTCCTCATGAAGTCCTTATTATAAAGTCCTCACTAGAGACACTCCCCCATATAAGATACACAATTATCCAGAGAAGTTAGTGCGGTGGTAACACCAAAGAGTTTTTCTCAGGCTATATGGTCTTGGGTTTGATTCCACTCGGATACCTGGAGTGGGAGAAATTGTTGGGTTTAAATTATTGTCGTGCGCGCCTTAACAATAAGGTTATAGAGTTTGTGTGACGATCTTCATCAGTTGTGTGCTCGGTTTAGGTGGGGTAGTACACTTGATCGACGAAAACTTCATTGGGTCAGTTGGGATACCCTCTGCATTCCTAAGGAGGAAGGTGGCACGGGTTTTCGGAATCTTTAGGCTTTTAATCTTGCTATATTGGCTAAACAAGCATGGCGCATAATTTCGCATCCTACTTCTTTAATTGCAAGATTGTATAAAGCCCGTTATTTTCCGAATTGTGACTTTTGGTCTGGTTCCTTACAGAATTTCCCTTCTTACTCTTGGCGCAGTATCCTTAGTTCCAGAGATTTATTGGTTCAAGGTTGTGTATGGCAGATTGGGGATGGGGTTGACACGTCTATATGGACTGATCGATGGGTTCCTACTCTCCATGCTACACTTGAGACACATGTTGGTCCATCACCTCCAGTTCAAAAGGTTAGTGACCTTATTACTTCTTTGCGACAATGGAATATCCCACTCATCTCTGCACTATTTCCACCGGAAATTAGTGAATTGATTCTTCATATTCCATTGGGTTTGGGTACCTCTCCGGATCGTTTGATTTGGTCTCTTGACAGTAAAGGTTCTTTTTCTGTTAAGAGTGCATATAAGATGGCCTACTCTTTGTCTCCTGCAGCCCACTCTTTCACCGTTCCTAATTCCAATCCTCGGTTTTGGAAGAAGATTTGGAAAGCCAAAGTCCCTGGGAAGGTGCGCGTGTGTGTCTAGAAAGCATGCACTAATATCCTCCCAACCCGTGCAAGGTTAGCTGATCGACATGTACCTATAGCGACTCCTTGTGTTCTTTGTGATAGTGCACTTGAAACAGTGGAACACATATGCAGAGATTGTCCTTATACCAGACGTGTTTTTGGTACCCATCCCCAATTGTCAAGTATGTCTTCATTTACTGTCCTCCCAGCAGACACTTCTTTTGGAGCTTGGTTGGTTCATATTAGCTCACATCTTTCCTCTTCTATTTTTGATGTTGTGCTTATGCTTATTTGAGCGGTATGGAAGGAACAAAATGATCGTGTTTGGAAGGGGGCTTCTTCTTCAACCCACACACTCATTGCTTCTCAGGCTTCCTCTCGTTTGCATGAGTTTCTGAGTTTGAGGACTAGAGTGACTCCCCAGTCCTCCAGAAGTTTGGCTTGTTGGAAACCTCCACCTTTGGGATGGATTAAAGGAAACATTGATGGAGCTTTTGATGTGTCCTTGATTTGCACATATTTGTTGTGCAAATTGCATTTCTAATCACAAGAATTAAGCTACTCCGAAAGCCATTTGTTGCATTTAATGTGTGTTTTCATGTTTTTAGGTCATTTACTTTAGTGAAGGTAATTCGGCACAAAGAGGTGCATTTTGACGACATTTGGCGCATTTCCGAGAAGAGGACGAAAAGTCAACCGTGACTTTCGGATATCAAAGATCACACGAGTCAACCTTCGGAAGATGATGCCATTGAATACCTTGAAGAATCGGAAAGAAGATGAAAAACGAAGAAATTACTTTTCCGGCAAAAAGACGAAAAGTCAACCCGAGGACCAAAAGTCAACTCGAGGTCAACCCCGACTTTGGAGCGTCAACAAGTCAACATGAAGTCCCGGAAGTGAGTTGCACAAGAATTCCGGAGGTTTGGTCAAAAGTCAACATTTGGTCAACTCCGAAGGTCGCGGTCAAAGTCAAGGCAAAGTCAACCGTGTGACTCATCCATAAGAGGGTCCAAAATCTGCAAATGAGCATATTAGATACCATGAGGTCATCCTTAGATTATTCTCCCTTTCATTCCCTTTGGCAATTACCCCCTTACCCTTCATTTAATTCATCAAACCCTTAGATTAAACCCTAGCTCATCCTAGCCCTCCATTCTTCCCCTCCTTTGCCTATATATAGTTTAGTTTTTGCCTCATTTAGGTCATTCCCAATCAGCCCCAACACACACAACAGCCCCCCTTCTTCCTCTTCTTCCTCTCCTCTCTTTCTTCTTCTTTTTCCCTTCTTCCTCTTCCAAATTCCAGCCACCTTCTTCCACCTTTCTTTCTTTCTTGTTCTTCATTTCTCACTCTTTTCTCTCTTCCATTCTCACCACAAAATTCGTGCTCCCCCCTCACCTCACCAAAACAGCCCCTATAACAACATCAAAGATTGCAAGGATTGAAGCTTGGAGCAAGAAGGAGTTCATAAAGGAGGAGGAGAAGTCTTGAATTCATCATTGAGCATTCTCTAACTCTTTTACCTTTTAATTTCTGTGCTTTATATTCTTGTAATTTGAGATATACACTATGATTTGAAATTGAGTTTGTTAGCTCAATAACTTTGTTTATCAAATTTACAAGTATTGCTTATTTACTTTCTTTGCATGTTCTCTTTGAAAACACCAAAAATATGAACACTACAACCATGTGCACATACTTCACTTCACAAGTATATAGTTCATCTCTTATCTCACCACTTTAGTGCTAGAATTACTTGGTTACCATACACATTACCAAGGTGGTTTTTGGGCCTTCCAATCCCTTGGGTACGACAACCCCGGTCTTAATCTATACATCCATACTATTGTTGACACTCGTAAAGACACTTGTTCTTAAGCGAAACTATACGACACGTCAAATGGCGCCGTTGCCGGGGATTGAGGTTTAACCTTGATCCTTTGGTAATTGGTTTCCGGGTTGTTCTTAGCACTATTCTTGTTTAGATTGTTGTGTTTGTTCATAAGTGTTTGTGTTTCCTTAAGTTTGCATCTAGTTTATTTGTTGTTGTTTCTAGTTTGTATGTTTGTTTGTTGTTGTTGTTGTTGTTGTTGTGTAATTTTCCTCATTACATTGCATGTTAGATTTGTTTCTAGGTTGTGTCTAGTGTTGTTCTTGTTGTTCTTTAGTGTGTAGTTGCATCTTAGTTTGTTTCAATTCAAGTTAGGTTAGTTCCTTTGCCTAGCTAGGGAAGTTCTCTTAATTTGTTTTCTGCTTGTCATTTGCTACTGTACTGTGTTTTGCCGATTTTTTTTAAAATAGTAAATCAATCCAGAAAATTCCAAAAATTTTTGTGCTAGTGTCTTTATGTGTCTAGTATCTGTGGTTAAAATATTAGGTCATTTGGATAAGTCTAGGTTAGGTAAAAAAATAGTTTTTCGGCTACTGGTCGTCAGGATCCGTAGTGAGTATTTCTGGACCCTCTCTGTGTAACTAGTCCGTCCGGACGCCACCACTCAGTCCGGACTCCTGAGACCTTCCAATAGGTCTGTAAGTTCTGCCCGTGTCAACAGTCCGGACGCCACTCTCCGTCCGAACGTCTGGGACCTTCCAGATTTGTGTTTTTCTTTGTTTTGTTGTCTCCAATTGGTTCCATATCTTGTATACTTTGGTTTTATTGATTAATTAGTTGATTCTAAGCCTCTTGTTGTGATTTTAAAGGTACTTGAGTGAATCATCTACTTCACACATGGATAGATGGAGCCATCGGTGGGAAGAGCCTAAAAGATTTGAGCATCATGATGATCAATACACCATGGGCATGGTATCCCAACCATATCCTCAAGAACAATCCTATGATCCTTCCTTCAAAGATGCACATGATAAATGGTGGCGTGAATCTCAAGAAAGAAGTGCAGAGATTGATCGACTCATTGAGCAAATTCCTCAAGACCAATCTTACCAAGACCATGGGGGACACCAATATGCAAGCCATGATTCCCACAATACTTCATATTGTTCAAATGATCATTGGAGTGCACCACCGGACTTCCAACAAAAAGCACATGAGTATGAACCTAATGACTCAAGATGGGCAGAAATGATAACTCAATTGAAAGCTTCTAATGATTTATTGCAAGCTTCTAAGGAGAGATTGCAAGCTTCTTTACACAACACACTTGAGCAAGATCATGGACTCACTACTCTTCACTCAAGTAAGCTTTATGATTCCAATCCCTTACTTGTGCATGATGATATTGATGTGCATTCATATGGGGCTGAGAGGGAAGAAAATGTACCTCTTGGCCATGTTGTTAATGATATTGTGCATCATGATTTTACATTAAAGGAGGATGGGAACCGGGAGGAAGAAAATGTACTCCCGGGAAATGGATTGGAAGATGATGTGATTGTTGATGAAAGGAGTGAGGATGAAGACATTTCACTTGGGGGAGTTCTTGGACACTTGTCATTGGATGATTATGAGCATAGAGACTATGAAATGAGAAAACATGAGAGATCTTTGAGTAGAGGTACTTCTAGGCATGAGGAAGGGTCTGCCATTACACAAGAGGGAGAGGCCATGATGGCTAGGGACCCCTCTTTGGCCGTACACTCCTCTAGGGAGGCTTCTAGGCATGATCCACCTTCTACAAATGAGATTGTGTCATCCATGGGGGAAGAAATGAGTGACAATGGGCATCGACAAGAACATCAAGGTTCAAGAGGGCCTAGTATGTCCCCTCCATCACTTGAGTTGTCCAAGAGGAAGCGGAAGAAGAAGCATGGGTTGATGCGTACACTTTTTGAAACCTTCAAGAGGGCAGATGCAAATGTCCCTTTACTAGAGCTCATTGATAATGTACCAGCTTATGCCCAATTTCTCAAGAGTCTTTGTTTGCACAAGAAGAGAATTGCAGCCAAGGAGAAGTTTCAACTAAATGAGGAGGTGAGTGCAATCATTCAACATCGGTTGCCTCAAAGGAAGCAAGATTTTGGAAGCTTCATTATAGGGTGCAGAATTGGTGAAGAGTCTTTTGATGGAGCTCTCATGGACATGGGCACAAGTATTAACATCATGCCTCTAGCCACATACCGAAGGCTAGCCATTGGTCATTTGAAGCCTATTTCCATTTCATTAGAATTGGCGGATGGAGTTACTAGAATCCCGGTTGGAATTGTTGAAGATGTTTTGATAAGAGTCAATAAGTTCATTCTTCCGGCAGATTTTGTGGTGTTGGACATGAATGAGGATGTTCATATGGACGAGGAGCGTCCTATCATCCTTGGGAAACCTTTTATGGCTATGGCGGGTGTAAAAATAAATGTGCAAAAAGGCACAATATGCCTCAAGGTACTAGGAGAAAAAGTCAAGCTACACGTGTTTCAACCTAGTTACCCCCAAGAGGTTATCCAAGAAGTGTTTGCAAGTGATTTGGTGGGAGGTGATCAAGCTAAAAGTGAGAGGATCTTTGGGCCATTGAATCCACTAGAGCCTCTAGTGAAAGAATTTAATCCTCCTCCTTTGGTTGCTGCCCATGAGCAACAAGAGCCTTCTTCTTCGGATATTGATGATGATATGTTTGACATTGTTGTTCCTACACTCATTGAGGAAGAAGTATCAAATATGGAGCAAGCCAATGAGCCTAGTGCATCTACAACATCCCTTTCAAAGGAAGAGCATGTGCCCTCTACACCTCCCACTCTTGAGAACATGAAGGGTTTGTTGCCTACACCTTATCGTCCTGTTCATAGGAGAGGATTGCTACCAACACCCTCTCTTCATCTTCATGAGCATAGATTGTCCCCTACACCTCCCAATTTTGAGACACATGAGTTATACAAGAAGAAAAACCCTCCATTGAGTGAGGTACAATTAGAAGCGATCCAATGCTTAAGGGAGATTCTAGGGATTGGAGTGAACAAGATGAAGAGGCAAGAATGGCCTCCGTTTTCAAGCTGCAAGTCTATGGCCACACCTTTTATGAGTTGTTTCGGTGGCAAGGAGTGCTTTGAGCCTCCGTGAGCAACAAGATGAAGAAACAAGACCGGCTTGAAGTCTATAAAGAAAAGCGCTTGTGGGGAGGCAATCCCATATCATTTTTTGTTATGTTTTCTTTCAATAAAGAAGTTTGGGAGATATTTGAAGGAGTTATGATCGGAGTTCCGGAGAGAGGAACCGAAGAAGTGTTGTTTGCTGCAAAAACAGAGCTGCCTGGGCAGTACAGTCGACTTTGGATGCCATTATTTCTATATCCCACCGTTGGCATTGGCTGAAACTTATTCGAGAAGATGCATCTATGAGTCCACTATATCCAGTTTAAATTTCACCTGATTTAAACCAGCGGATCTCCAGAAATTCTGTTTGGAGTAGGCATTACTCCACTCTGTTTTGACTTTCTGGAAGCTCACTTTGACCAGCAAGATTTTCATCTTCAGAAACTATTTTTCAGTGATTCCAGAGGCCATCATGAAGCCATTGGAGTCTACTTTCCAATGCCACTGGAACCACTCAATTGTGACTTGTATTCCTGGAGTTATTTCCAAAATATTGGGAGGAGGTCGATTCTGAGCTACTGCTTTCTCCTGTTTTCAAATGCACACTTGCAAAAACACTTGGAGCATACGTATGGAAGTCAAGGCTTTATGCCTTGAGGTTGGTGATTGTTGGTGCCTACTGAACATCATCGTGGAGATCGCCATAAGGGAGTTTTCATTTCACTTCACTCACATTAGTTTGTTTTGTGTCATTTGTTTTGTTTTGTTTGGTTTGGTTGTTTCGTGTTTTTTTTTATGTCGTGTCCATCACCCAACGTAAATTGTTAAATTCACTTATCACATTGGGGACAATGTTAAGTTTAAGTGTGGGGGTGAGGTTTGGGTTCTAACCCGACAAAAGTTGTTGAAAAAAAAAAAAAATTTATTATGTCTTTTATTTGTTTGTTGTTTGTTTGTTGTGTCGTTTCTTTCCAACTCCAATGATGAATTGAGTTTACTTTGTTGTGTCCTAGAGAATGTTGATCATTGCTAAGGCTTCGTGTGATTTGCTTTGGGTTTAATATGCATAATTTGTGATTGCTCGATTTTCTATGTACACTTCACCTTTGTCGGTTAGTTGATTGCAATCCGAGAAGCACACTTGACATGAATTACCATGCATACACAGAAATTGTGAGGACTTGAGCTTATTGAATATTCACATGTATGCATCTTTCATACATTGTTTTGTTCTTCATGAGTGAATTTCACAAGTTGGTGAACCTAGAACTTGCATAATATCTCTCGAAAAGTTTTTGTCATGCATGTGTATACCTTGGAAATGATCTTGGCATTAGGAATCCACCATGGCCAAATGAGCATTGATCCTGAAATGTTATATCTTTAGATTGCCCACTTTGTGCCTACATGTTAGCCTTTCATTTCTCTCCACCACAAAAGTTTATCCCTTTAACTTAAACACTATCCTTCCCCTTCCAAGCAATTTGGCAAGTGATTTGAGATTAATATTTGATGCTTGAAAGTGTGAGTTTGGGGATTGTGACAAAAAGGCAAGTGTGGGGGTGAATTTTTATTTGTTGTTGTAATTGTTTCAAGAAAGAAAAAAAAAAACAAAAAACAAAAAGAAGGAAGAAAGTTCCTCAAGAAAAGAAAAATAGAAAAGGAGAAAGAATGGAAGAAAAATTCAAAAAATAGAGTTATTTCTTGCATTATTTTTTGAATTCAATAAAAGGTTGGGAAGTGTTTGGCGGTGTGATTTCTTGCAAGCATCTAAGAGAGTATTAAAATGTGTAAAATATCATCAAGTGCATCACTTGCTAGTTGCTTGGAATTTGTAATTCTCATTCTATTTCATTTCTTTTACCATTCGCCTTTAGCCCCATTACATCCAATAAAAGTCATTTTGATCCAAGGTTTGTTGTGAATGATGTTGTGGAGATGAGATTGACTTACAAGCATATGGGAACATCACTTGTGAAATTATTTGAGAGCAATGTTTAACCCTAAATACTTGAGCGGAAATACTTAGCGATCCTTGTGCGTTTAGTGGTTATGTGTATGTTCAGATGTGCCTATTTGATTGCATGAGATTAATTGACATTTGGTTTTCACACACTTCACCCGAGCATGAATGAAATGCGCATGTTAAATACTTAGCCAATTTATGAAGCCTTGGCATGTGATCTTTAGTCTCTTGTTTATAACTTAGCGAGCTCGTTGAGGACTATGGTTGGAGAAAACTTTTGAATTCTGTTTTTCCCTTTCTTGATTGTATTGTGTTTCCTTTATTGTATTGTCTTGTGTTTGCTTGAGGACAAGCAAGATTCAAGTGTGGGGGTGTGATTTGCACATATTTGTTGTGCAAATTGCATTTCTAATCACAAGAATTAAGCTACTCCGAAAGCCATTTGTTGCATTTAATGTGTGTTTTCATGTTTTTAGGTCATTTACTTTAGTGAAGGTAATTCGGCACAAAGAGGTGCATTTTGACGACATTTGGCGCATTTCCGAGAAGAGGACGAAAAGTCAACCGTGACTTTCGGATATCAAAGATCACACGAGTCAACCTTCGGAAGATGATGTCATTGAATACCTTGAAGAATCGGAAAGAAGATGAAAAACGAAGAAATTACTTTTCCGGCAAAAAGACGAAAAGTCAACCCGAGGACCAAAAGTCAACTCGAGGTCAACCCCGACTTTGGAGCGTCAACAAGTCAACATGAAGTCCCGGAAGTGAGTTGCACAAGAATTCCGGAGGTTTGGTCAAAAGTCAACATTTGGTCAACTCCGAAGGTCGCGGTCAAAGTCAAGGCAAAGTCAACCGTGTGACTCATCCATAAGAGGGTCCAAAATCTGCAAATGAGCATATTAGATACCATGAGGTCATCCTTAGATTATTCTCCCTTTCATTCCCTTTGGCAATTACCCCCTTACCCTTCATTTAATTCATCAAACCCTTAGATTAAACCCTAGCTCATCCTAGCCCTCCATTCTTCCCCTCCTTTGCCTATATATAGTTTAGTTTTTGCCTCATTTAGGTCATTCCCAATCAGCCCCAACACACACAACAGCCCCCCTTCTTCCTCTTCTTCCTCTCCTCTCTTTCTTCTTCTTTTTCCCTTCTTCCTCTTCCAAATTCCAGCCACCTTCTTCCACCTTTCTTTCTTTCTTGTTCTTCATTTCTCACTCTTTTCTCTCTTCCATTCTCACCACAAAATTCGTGCTCCCCCCTCACCTCACCAAAACAGCCCCTATAACAACATCAAAGATTGCAAGGATTGAAGCTTGGAGCAAGAAGGAGTTCATAAAGGAGGAGGAGAAGTCTTGAATTCATCATTGAGCATTCTCTAACTCTTTTACCTTTTAATTTCTGTGCTTTATATTCTTGTAATTTGAGATATACACTATGATTTGAAATTGAGTTTGTTAGCTCAATAACTTTGTTTATCAAATTTACAAGTATTGCTTATTTACTTTCTTTGCATGTTCTCTTTGAAAACACCAAAAATATGAACACTACAACCATGTGCACATACTTCACTTCACAAGTATATAGTTCATCTCTTATCTCACCACTTTAGTGCTAGAATTACTTGGTTACCATACACATTACCAAGGTGGTTTTTGGGCCTTCCAATCCCTTGGGTACGACAACCCCGGTCTTAATCTATACATCCATACTATTGTTGACACTCGTAAAGACACTTGTTCTTAAGCGAAACTATACGACACGTCAGTCCTCTGGTCTAGGTGGTGTGGGTGCAGTTTTTCGGGATCATTGTGGTGACATTGTGGGTGGTTTTTGCTCTCCTTTTTCACATGTAGCTTTGCCGGAGATGGCAGAAGCTTTGGTTGCTCGGGAGGCTTGTTCCTATGCTATTGAGCATAGTTTTTCCCCTTTGATTTTTGAGTCGGACCCTTCTTCTTTGGTTTCGGCTACTAGAGACGTCATTCTCCATACGTCGTTCAGCGGACGTGTGTATGACGACATCATCTCCTTACTTTCAGAGCTTCATGGCTCTCATTTTTTACATGTTTTTCGTGAGGCCAATATTTTTGGCTAATGATTGTGCTCGTTTTGCTTGTACTTTTAGACGTTCATTTTTATGGGTTGGAGCTCCTCCTAGTGAGGTATTAAGCTGCATTCCTTCACTTTGTATGCGTTGAAAAGATTGAATAAATTTTGTCGCCCTTTCTAAAAAAAAAAAACAATAAGGTTATCAAAAAAATAATAATAATAAGAAACACAAATAATATAGACCAATGAGTGCTTTTAAATCTAATGGCTCTAAAGACTCTAAAAATATGTGTCAAATAGCGTGTTTCATGATCCGGACCCTACCTAAATAGGTAGACTTCGATGTAGGGATCATCATGGGCCGGGCCGGCCGGCCCTAAATTTTAGTGCTTAGAGTCGGGCCAGGCTTAGTCAAAATCAACGTAATTTAGGGCCGGGCCGGGCCGAGGCTTCAATATACCGGCCCTAGGCCCGCCCACAAGCCCAAAATTATACGGGCCATCGGGCCGGGCCAGGCTGAGTAGGGTCATTTTTATATATAATTATATATTTATATATAATATTTTTATTTTGTGAAATATGTATATATATAATTGTATAATTATATATATATATATGCACACACACATATATATAATTATACACACACATATATATAATTATACACACACATACATTTATGTGTGTAGATATTAGATATATATATATATATAGGGCTTTTAGGGCCGTGCCGGGCGAGGCCTTTAAGGGTCGAAACGGGCTGGGCTGGGCTTTAATACTCTAGTCCTAGCCCTACCCTAAAAATTAAGGGCCGGGGCAATCGGGCGTAGCGCATGGGCCGGGCCGGGCGGGCTTTAAATGGGCTTAGGGCCGGAGGACCAAATGATGACCCCTACTTCGATGGACGATCCATGGGCAGGAGTAAACTCACGCTGGCAAGAGAAACACATATGTACTGTGGTCGGACGGCAGAGATCCGACTGGGTAAGTTTGGCCAGAAAACAAGTTAGTAGCTTTTATGTCGGAACAATAGTTTTTCTGTTTGCCAGCAGTAGTTTTTCGAAAGATGATAGTAACATTTCTTGTGAATGGCAATAGTTTTTTAAAGAATGACAATAACTTTTCGGTTCATCGACAATAAGTATTCGGTTTGGGGCAGTACTCTTTTGGAGAATGGCAGTAGCTATTCTGAAAATACCAGTAGCTTTTCAATTCATCGGCAGTAGCTTTCGTATACATTGACATTTTTGTAAATAATAAAAATTAAAAACATTGTGTCATTTTTGTAAATATTGAAATTTTTAATATTTTGGTGGCCTTATGAAGTATAAAAATATTGAGTGGCTTTAAAAAGAACAAGGTTACTTTTTGGTAAAAGTGACCTTATATGTAATTGGTTAATTTTATGAATAATTGCCAAAACACTTCCTGAACTTGGTTATAATTGTTAGGTTGCATCTCAAACTTGCAATTGCTGAAATTGACCCCTTGAACTTGACAAAAATAGTCAATTTGCACCTCCTTCGTAAATTCTAACTTTTTCCATCCAAATGTTGGTTATGTGCCACTAGAGATGACAGAAATCCCCATCGGAGCAGGTCCCCATTGGATCCTCGACTCTTATGGGGGAAAAAATTAGAGGACAATTGAGGAATGGGGTCGAGGATCCCCGATCTCCATTTTTTAAAATCAAGGATGGGACGGGGAAGATATTGTGATCCCTATCCCCAAACCCGTCCCAATAGTAGTTATTTTTTGGACTAAATTTTGGTTACATCATGTACTTTAAGAATCTAATCATTTCAGTCCCTAAATTTCTAATTTCATCAAAATGATCCATGCACTCTCAATTCTCATCCAATATGTTTGTTTATGACACGTGTTGACCCATGATAGGTATAAATGTTATAAAAAAAAATGACACGTGTCTCCCATGGTAGGCGACACGTGTCCTAAATAGACATATATTGGATTTACTATTTGTTGAAAATTATGATATCAGAAGGGGAAAAAAAGAAGTTAACTTTTCAAAATGAACTGCATATTTTTAAATATTTAAGAGACTATTGGGAAAGTCAATAAATTGCTATTGGGAAGTCAATAATAATGTTTGTTATTTTAGTATATCTATATATATAATGCCAAAACTTGGGTTCTTGGTAAACATTCAAAAACCCAAGATTTACCCCTCCAATCATATATCAATCAAAATAAAAAATTTAATAAAACAAGGACAAAAGAGTAAATCGCATATTTAGAAAATAAATAAAAATATGTGTATGGCCCCACACCCACCCACTTGCCCACTTCATTCAATTATAAATTTATTAGTCTTTATTAATTTCTTTACTCAAAATATTTGAACATTTATTTTTTATTTAATTCAAAAAATAAAATCATAATTTTGATGGATTCTTAATATAATCAATTTTTAACATTAGAGATCCCTACATCGATATACCGCACTAGAAATCAGGATACGAATATTTAGCACGCGCAATATAAAAAATAAAATAATTAATAGATGGAGCCCAAAAATAAACAAATTTTTTGCACATCGGAGACCACTAGATCAATTTACCGCACTAGAAATTAGGACACGAATAATAAGCACGCGCGAGCGCGGTCTTCGGTTTATGCGCGTGCAGGAAGACTAGTGTGCATAGTCAAAATACTATTGGGTTAATTTTGCATGGATGAAAGGTATTGCTCTGAATCTGTGATGGTGAATATCTTCTTCTTTTTTTAATCGAGAACGTGATGGTGAACATCTTGTTAAAGAGATTTGATTCTCCAAGAAATGTGTTGCACCATCTTGAGAGTCTGGGATTCACCTTCCACCTAACTAATTAGAGTCAAGATTTAGGTGAATATTAATTATTTGGACTTGGTAGCAGATGCAGCGAACCTAATTAAAGCAATTGAAAGACCAGGCCATCAGTTCTGTTAGGCTGCAGTTCACATATTAATAGATAGCATTCAAACTTTGCCACGTAGTACTTTTAGGGGGGCAGCAAATCTTCTGTCTCCAATCTTACTATCCACTTCCCCTTTATATGTTTTTTCGATACCAAAAAAACTTAATACTACAAAAAGAAGTCTTAGAACATCTCGAACTAAAATTATCTATGACTTTTTTATATTGTGATATCTGTTACTTAAAGTAATAAATGCTAACACCGTTAACTTTTCTAAGAAACAAAAAAAAGCAAGGACAATTGAGCATTAGGTGTAGTCCAGTTGGACAGTGACCTGCCCAGTTCAAACTCAAGTTCGTGTCTCACCCTCCCCTAAACCAAAGGCCTCCTTGTAACCAAAAAAAAAAAACAAGGACAAAAATTCACTTCTAATAAATATTAAAACCTTCACTCCTAAATCACAATTGATCGTCAAAACCACCAGTTCACCTGCCCAGATTAGCAACCAGATCACCATTGGTTCAATTAAAATTTGGTCCAAATTGAGATAAACCATTTGAGAGTGGCCAAAAACATTGTGAATTTAGGTTTTGGTTGAGGAAAGAATTTCATGTGCTTAAACAATTAAACGAAGAATTTAATGACACGTTTACTTACTTAGTTGGCTTCGAGGTTTAGATACAGAACCGGAGATGCTAGAGAAACTTGCAGGAGAGGGATTTCTATTAGCACATTTTTATGGGTAAAAAATCAAAGAAGTTGCTCATCAATTTAGTGAAATGGTCAAGGAAAGGTAATAATGGTATGCGTTTCATGGTGAAAGGTGAGGCCTGGTCTTTCAAGGTGGCTTAAAAGTAATTAGGTTATAATAATTATTTGGAAATTTAAAATAATTAGGTTATAATAATTATTTGGACTTTCAAGGTGGCTTAAAAGTAATTTAAATTTTTTATTATATTAAAAAATAATTATAATTTATTTTAATTTTAAAATTTAATAATAAAATTGGCACTAAATTTGATTATTGGAGACAGAGTCATTTTGAGATCCGGCCCTTGTTCTGTAGTCGCTTCTTAGTTAGATGCAGTGGTACTTATGACGACGTTGCTTCAACTCGTGGTGATTACGATTTAGGTTTATGGATTCTTTTAGGGCTTTTGTTGTTTTGGGTTGTTTGGAATTGACTAGGGTTCGAACTTAATTATGGTGATATAAGATTAATAGTTGTTAGTGCGACTTATGTCCGCTTCAGTCATGTTGGCTTTGTTATTGATGCAGTCATGTTGAAATTAGCATATTTGCTAGTAGTCTTTGCTGAGTTTTTGATGTAATAATATTGATGTTTATTTAATGAAATTTACTCTTTTGATAAAAAAAACAAAAATGGCACTAAATTATATTAAAAAATAAAAATATTTTTCGCATATTTAATCTTGAATATTTGGAGATAAAAATCTTAATTTGATTATGTTAATATAAATCTAATTTTTTTTGTATAATTTATTTTTATTTTTATTTTAAAATTTAATAGTAAAAAAAGTTTTGGGAATTGAATATAAATGAAATGATTGTTTTGCACATGCTCCGGTCACCAAATTACAAGTTTTGCTCATGCCACTTAAGTAATTTAACAGAATATTTGACAGAGGTACTATAATGACAAACAGATGAATAGTTCAGGTACTACCAGATTCTTTATGAAAGTTCATGTACCAAAAATTGTATTTGATGATAGTTCATGTAATATATGAAGATTTTCTCTAATACATAATTGTATATAGACAAGGGCAGATCTATGTAGTGGGCTGCAACACAAAATTTGGGTAAAAAGTTACTAAGTATAGGATTTATTTAGTAATAGTGCAACCCAAAGGATCATGAACATAAACCACTAAACTTGTGTAAAAAATTCTTCAGTCCATATTCCTTCTGTAATACCCCGATTTTTTCGTTAATAATTTCTCTAAACGAGAAATAATTATTTTGTGAAGTGTTACTATTTGGCGTATTTTTACTAAGTATTACGTATTTTTATTTTGACTTGTGTATTTGTTTTGTATTAAATAAATATATTTGTATTTTGTGTTGTATTGTCACGCCCCGATTTTCAAATCAATTAATAAGGCATTTTGCCCTTAATTACAAATCATTTCGGGAACGTGACTACATGGAATATCAAATACAAATATGCACTAGAATTTTTTTCCTTTTAATTCAAGTACAACAACGCATACTCCATGCCCAACAAATGTAAATGCTAACCCGTTCTTTAGGGTTACATATTACAAGCCATAAATTAAATAATAAATTGATATTACAAAATATTAAATAATTAATCCATCAGAGTTTATTACAAAAACAGCGGAAGTCTTATAACCCAATAATATGTATGCAGCCTTGCTTACTCCTGGTTATCCTAACCTGCAGGTATAACCACTACACCGTGGAATAGTGTACCGGGTTATATCAACAAACCCGGTCAGCTTACGAAGCTGGTATGAGTAATCTATGTTTTATTCACACTGTAACATTTTCCCAAATTGAATTCTTTTATTTTTAAAGAATCATTTAAAGACAAAGTTTCCATTTCAAATCCGGAAGATTCGTATTATCTAATATACCAAACCAAGTTCAGGGGTTCAGGGATAAGAGTCTCCACCAACAAAATCTGGAACAGGCTGAATAAGCCTCATGGTCTCACTCGAACTGCATCTGCAATAATCCAGCATCATGTCTCTCACAGAAAGCTCTTTGACTTCTTCATTGACGTACAAACTCGGAACCAGTGGGACCATCTAGCATTGGAAAAAGAAGTACAGGAGATTGCACACATTACAACTGGTCATGATCCACGCAATTGTGTCTCTTTGTTGCAAATGCACAACACCTATATACTCCAAGAAAGTTGTACTGATTCAACAGGGTCATACGTGATTTATGCTCCTATTAGTCAGTCAACGGTGCAGAAGTTAATAGGTGGTTGTGAGTTAGGTACAATTGTATTCCTAACTTCAGGTTTTTCAATTCTACCAGATATGCCTACTGCTGGAAGAACAGAAGGGATCTCAGACAATCCATACATTGGTTGTCTAGTAACGGTAGCAACACAGATATCTACTGAGTTACTGAAGAACAAGAAAGGGTCAGTGGATCAAGTCTGTCGTTTGATCCAGGGTACGGTTGAGAGAATTAGAAATGTAGCCATGTAAGACTATCAATTTCGGAATTGTAATTTGTACTATATATTCTTAACAACACAACAGCACTGAAGAGCACATGATGGGGATCCGCCGCGGTCGGGCCATCACTCGATAAATACTGTGCGTAATTAAGCATACGAAGTAACCATTACTTGAATGAATCTAAGAACCTAACGCCAAACCCTAAACCGATCCTAAGCTCTAAACCCTAACTTCACTTCTCAATTCCAAAACTCGTTTCATTTCCTTAGAGCGTTCCATTGCTCAATCACTTCCTTAGAGCATTGTTTTGCTCTGATACCAATCTGTCACGCCCCGATTTTCAAATCAATTAATAAGGCATTTTGCCCTTAATTACAAATCATTTCGGGAACGTGACTACATGGAATATCAAATACAAATATGCACTAGAATTTTTTTCCTTTTAATTCAAGTACAACAACGCATACTCCATGCCCAACAAATGTAAATGCTAACCCGTTCTTTAGGGTTACATATTACAAGCCATAAATTAAATAATAAATTGATATTACAAAATATTAAATAATTAATCCATCAGAGTTTATTACAAAAACAGCGGAAGTCTTATAACCCAATAATATGTATGCAGCCTTGCTTACTCCTGGTTATCCTAACCTGCAGGTATAACCACTACACCGTGGAATAGTGTACCGGGTTATATCAACAAACCCGGTCAGCTTACGAAGCTGGTATGAGTAATCTATGTTTTATTCACACTGTAACATTTTCCCAAATTGAATTCTTTTATTTTTAAAGAATCATTTAAAGACAAAGTTTCCATTTCAAATCCGGAAGATTCGTATTATCTAATATACTGAACCTACGTGCCCCATACCACGTATTTTAACCCCACACGCCCCATAAACGTGTATGTTAATACCAGGGTAATCCAGCATGTTAAATAATATAAACCCTCGATCTTTACTCACACAAAACCACATAACTTAGCCTGATTAAAAGTGAGATGCATCTCCTTTTAATACATCAAGTTATTTTTAACTTCGCCTGATTAAAAGTGAGAATACTATTTTTCTTCTCCTTTTAATACATCAAGTTAACCAAACAATATGCAGTCTAGAGCTCTAACTGATGGGCTACCATTTTTCACCCATTTAACAGTGTCCCCAGGACAATCCGTTTGTACAAAATCATTCAAATAGGCAAACACAATATCTTAATAGAATTATTGTGTTCCCACAAAATTCACAAATTAAAACAATAAGATGAACATTTTTCAAATATTGTTTTAACACCAAAATCACAACAACACAATATGAATTAATATTCATATATAAAAACATCGTGAGATTCACTCACCTCTAATTCCTGCTGCGTCTTCAAATAGTAACCAGGAATCGATCAACGTACGTACACTTCACATTTCGTATGTACCTATGATTATGCAATATCCACTTAGCATAATACACTTCCAAAACATTACATTATTCCTCAAATGTCACTTAGACATTATTAACCATAATTCGGGACAGTTTGACCAAAAGTCAACCGTCGGTCAATGTGGGTCCCACGTCTACTATTCATCAACGGGTCCCACACAAAATCCGAAACTTCCAAAATCTACCAACATGCTTATTTCTAGCATCCTAACATCATATCCAAAAATGGTGATGATCCAACGGTCGGATCATCACGGATCTAACGATCCATAATCATTGCATAATTGATCGTTGATCAAACGATCTAATTTCAATAATCCAACGGTCCAACATGCTTATAATCTCAATATTAACCCCACGATCAAATTTCATGATCATCCAACGGTCGGATCTCTCGAATCGTAAATCGTACGATCCGATTAATCGGGTTAATTGACCATCGGTCAAACGACCGAATTTGACAAAAGTCAAAACACGAAAGTTGTTCGTATCGACGAAATAAGTCAAATGGAGCAAAGAACTGCTCCTAGACCGGCCGGACGCGCCGCCCACGCGCCGCCGCCGGCGGTGGTCAGACCGCCGGTCAAGGTGGTCCGATTGACACCAAATTTTACCAGAATGTAGATCACAACAATTCCAACAAGTTTGATAACTACCTCGAGGTCTGGATCGGAGTGGAAGTGGCCGGAATCGGTGTCGGTGGGTTTTTGATCCCAAAAAGTGCAAATCGTCGTTGCCGCCGATCTAGGCCGTGCCGCCGTGATCCACCACCATGGGGAGGTTGCTGGAGAGGAGGGGAGCAAAACCCAAAAGGTCTCATCGCCGGAGGTGGCCGGAAACGTCGCCGGCAAGCTTCCCCTTTTTGGCCGAAACTGTCAGCTCCGGTTGACCACTTTCCGTCAAGAATTTGGGGAAAGTTCCTTCACGGGAAATGAAGAGGAGGACGAGGCGAGTCCAACGACGCCGGCCCCGTCGAAATCGGAGGCCGGACGCGCCGCCACGCGCCGCCCAAAGAATCTGTCCGTTGGGAGCTTTTTCGGAAAATTCCGGAAGGTTCCGGGCCAAAATGAAATTTCTGAAAAATACCCAATATTTATACTAAATTATCCAAACTTCCGAAGGCCATAACTTCTTCATACGATATCCGTTTTTGGTGAACCAAATTCCTACGAACTCGATTCGATGAGGTCTACAACTTTGATGAAGGAAGTTTTCCCAGATTCTCAACGGATAAAAAGTTACCTTAATTAACCTTGTGTAACTTATAATTACCGCCGTAATTATCGTTTTACGACGAAAACCCCTAAAAATATGAAATCACTCCATTTCACTTCAAATTTCACGAACTATTTAATAAAAATAATACGGAAATTTTCGGGGTATTACATGTATAGTAATAGTAGGGGAAGTTCTACAATACTGAGATGCATGTCATACCTCCATTTACAAATATAACAACAAAATGTGTTGTCATTATGGTAACGAGAGTCTTTTTTTGTGTAATCTTTGTTCTATTAGAGGTAATTACTCCATCTATGACCTTGTTACAAATTTATGAACAATTTGTTGTCAAAATTGTAATTTTGGTTCAATTATATGTAAATAGTGTAAAACGAATGTGGTAACTTTGTTGTCAATGTAGTAATTTTGGTTCAATTAGATGTAATTTTTTGTTCAAAAAAATTGTAAATGGGGGTATGGCATACATCACCGTACCCTAGCCTACCCCGTAATAGTAGTAGACACATGGTGTGATGGTTCGTATGTAGGAGTTATGGTCAGCGGAAGTTCGAGTAACTATTCGGGGCAGGTACAAGAGTTGTTTTCCTGGTTGTGATTTATAAGTTCACCATTGGGATTTACCTAGTTTCAAGTTGGAAAACCTGGAATTACACTTAGCTTCTGAGCGATAATAAGAGAATATTCACCAAATATTCATCTTAACATAATTTGAAGAATTTCCAATTGGAAATTGTCACTAACATGTTGAAGTATGTCCATGAATATTTTCAGAATATTTGAAGACTTCTAAGGTATTCATTTATAATTAAAGTTCCAGCCCAAACTGTTTCCGGATAAGACCTGAGCCAGCCTAATTGTTTGGCCCATAACTGTTTCATCCGATATCAAAAATTTACAAAAGACCTATGATTGAAAAGAAGACATCTACAACTTTCCAAAGAGTGGTCATGTGTAAAAATCTAAGTTCGGGAAGATCTTCAAATTAGGTCTCCAAGTCAGCACAGATTTCTGAAGATAAAGATAAGTTAAGTTACCCCCACTACTCACTTGCCATTATTGCTTCACTAAGGAAATGCTTGTCATTATTGCTTCACTAGGGAAATGCTTGTCATTATTGCTTCACTAGGGAAATACTTGCCATTATTGCTTCACTAGGAAAATGCTTGCCATTATTGCTCCACAAGGGAAATGCTTACTATTATTGCTCCACTAAGAAAATGTTTTATGGGAGTGGAAGCCTACCCACTTGCCAATTTGGTTTTGGATGCATTCACCACCAAGAGGCTATATAAGGAGGACATTACCTTCATCCAAAACACACCTTCAAACATCTACAAACACACAAACTACTCTCATCTAGTATCCTGTCAAGCCCCTCAAGCTACTTTAGTGTTTTTGGAAGCGATTAGCCGAGCAAACGTTTCTTGTCGATTACCCGGCTAAGTGTTGAGATCGTTGACGCTGCTGGAAATTCAAATGTGAGTAAACTCACTTGATATTTGTGATAGAATTAATTGTTTGAATGTGAGTAAACCTCACATGATATTGTTGGTAGAATTGATTGATTGGATGTGAGTAAACTCACTTGATATTTGTGATAGAATTAATTGTTTGAATATGAGTAAACCTCATATGATATTGTTGGTAGAATTGATTGATTGGATGTGAGTAAACTCACTTGATATTTGTGATAGAATTGATTGTTTGAATGTGAGTAAACCTCACACATTATTGTTTGTGAATTGTGTTCATGTTATTATGGTATAATTAGATTTGATTGTTGATATTCATTGGTGAACGAAGTTCACATCGTGTTAATATTGGAATTAATTGTTAGCTTAAGGGTGAACCTCACTCTTCATAATTTAGTTTAGTATCTTTATAAAATGTAATATATTGCTTGATATGCTTGTGTTTATTAAATTGATTGTTTTTGGCTGGATTTGTGTGGGAAACATTATATAGAGAAAATAATGTTTATGTTGTTGGAGATGGTTGATTTAAATAATTTCAAACTAGATAATTGTATTTTGGATGAGACAAGAGTTGGGTACAGTGTTACCTCCTTAAATTGGTTGTTGTGGGTTTGTTCCCTGTGGTATGAATTTGGGTTATCGTCCCAATCAGTTAGAGCTCTAGTCTGTCTGCCAGTTAAATTCTAAGTCACATGCGTTCGTCGGTCTTGTGATTTGAGAATGTTGTTTTAAAAGATGTCTCAAGTGTATTCTATCTTTGATTGTCCAGTTGGATTTTATTTAAATCATTGATGTTGAGATGACTATGATTTAAATTTGATGATTGAGATTGATTTTGTGACTTTGCTTAATGTGATATTAAGTTGAGAATACTATGGTTTAAATTTGATGATTGAGATTGATCTCGTGCTATTGCTTAATTTGATATTAAGTTGAGAATAATAAATTGTGAATTGTGTGTGTAGTTACTTGTTTACTCATACAAGCTTTTAAAAGCTTACCGGGTTTGTTATTTCAACCCGGTACACTATTCGACGGTGTAGGGGTTAATCCTGCAGGTTAAGATAACCAAGATTGAAGCTGAGGCTTCTTGGCAGTACGTTTACCGTTGTGTGTTTTGGTTAGACTTCCGCTGTGTAATAGGCTCTGAGCAAGCGTTTACTTATTATTTAAAGTTTCAATTTAATATGTAAATTTGTGTAATGTAATATATGACTCTAAAGAACGAGTCTGTATTGACATTGGCAGGCTCGATGAGTTATTGTGGTTGTAATAAAAGGAAAAAAAAAAATTTCCTTATGTTTTGTTTAAGTATATCGAGCCTTCACGTCCTTATTTAATTTTCTTATTCAATAACTATATGTTATTTGAAATTTGAAAAAATTGGGTCGTGACACCTTCCTCCTTTCTTCCACCTCCAATTCTCTTCTCATTAACCTTCAATTCCTCAATCTCGATTTCTCTTTCTCAGTCCCTCAAAGGATCAAAGCCCAAATATTTGAAGTTTGGAATACTCATTGATTCTTTGACAACAACTTTTATCAATTCTCTATTTTCTATCGGTGCATGCAAGTATATTTGTTAATTTCAAAGTTTGGGGTTTATGTGAATCATGTATTAAACTAGTGGCTAATTAGTTGTGATTTTATTTTCATTTTAATTTGAAATTTTATGGTTTAGGTTTTAGCTTAGGGCTTTCATATATTCAATTTTTTTTTAAAATATCGAATTGATCTATGTTTATGCAGGCTAATGATTTCAAAAGAGGGAACATAATTTAATTCCAAATTGGAGAGGCTCTTTTTTTTTCCTCTTCTTCTAGCTATTAGTACTTGTTGAAATGTGCACGTTGAATTTTGAGTATTTGTTGAAAAGTCTTGTGAGTTTAAGTAGCTTTTAGAGTTCTTTTGGCTAATAGTGCAAATGCAAAGTAGCTTGAGGTGTTCCACTTTTGTTTTCTGTATTTTTCTATGCTAGATTAGTGGTTTATGTTATAATGAAGTACTTTGTTATTTAAATTCTCTATCATGAAAAAGGTTATGGCAAAAAATATTGCATGCAAGTTTAGCCCACCCATCTTCGGATCCTAAATCCACCACTGTACATAGATAAGAATATAATCACATACAATAAGTAATCAAAGATATTGAAACTTAAAAAACTAAAGATATCATAGTACTTGATCAAAATAAGGACTATATTCAGTTTACCACCTTGAACTTTAAACCGAAACTCATGTCAGCCCTTGCTCTTTCAATTTCATCAGCAGCACCCTTTTACTTACCAATTTGATCAGTCTAGTCAATTCTATCAATTTTGACCGTTAAGTAATGACGTGGTTCAAATGCTATGTCATTGCCACGTCATCAAAAGATGAGTCCCAATTTGAGCCACGCCAGCAGTTAACGGTCAAAATTGATTAATTGACCTAAACTGATGAAATTAGCAAGTACATGTGTGTTGCTGATAAAATTGAAAGAGCAGAGACTGACATAATTTTCGGTCTAAAGTTTAGAGTAGTAAATTGAATTTAGTCCTCAAAATAAACTTTTTTTTTCCTATGAAATCTCGTAAGAACGAGGTAAATTTAATGCGCACAAGATCAAAATAAACATGAACTTGATTAAAATCCAAAATTTAACTAGAGTTTATAACAAAATAGAAGAAAAAAAAATTGCTTCCTCTTTTTGAAAAATGAGGAAGTGTCTTACAATTAAAAAGTCTCAATCTCTAGCAAAAAAAAAGAAGAAGAAGAAAATCTCAATCTCATACATCAAGTAGTACCCAAATCAGAAAAAAACCATGAATACTACGCGGATGGAGATAGTAATACTATATAAGCTGGTCGATCTTTTTCCGATCAACACTGACTCATATAATTGCACCCATGCCACAAAAAATATTGGGTCAAATTAATATGTAAACTACTAATCTTGGATCAATAATATCCACCATAACCATGGCCGCCATAGGGATAATGATGGGTCATAGGAAGCTGATGATGATGGCTGTATGAAGAAGCTGTAGGATAGTATCCATGACCATAACCATTATTCATATAAGGATTATTATTATAATAATTATATGAGCTGGTTGGGTCTTCATAATATGCAGCTCCTCCAGTACTCACCCAGACGATCTCTGCTGCTTTCCCAGCCTTCTTTAGCTTCTTCAGTACATTCGTCGGGTTTACTTTCCCAGAAACATAGAGCATTCCTCCTTCCGCATCTAAATTGTATTTTGCTCCTACAACATATAAATTACAAACAGAAACACTTCAATATATAATATGTATATGCATGTATTTCCTACCTAGCTAGTAAGACTTTTTACCACATTTTAGACACATTCGATTTTGATTTTGTTGAAGATCTTATTCACTTTATGTGAAACATCTTCCAAATTATTTGAAAAACAACTTGTATGAGATACATGCATAAGTTCGAATAAATCTCTTTTGTTTTAAAAGAAACACATTTTTCTTCAAGAATATGGCAGGCACTCTTGTTTAGTTTCTACTTTAATTCTAGCATAGATATGCGTAAGATATAAAAACTGTAACACACTGAGTTTTGAGGACTAAGCATGCAAAGTTTTATTGACTCTGTCTGTCATCTTATAAGAGATGTGAAATAAATTTTTCCTAGGTTTGATAAATCAAAGATCTAGACATGGATCGATGCATGCATAGTGAAAATAATTTTGTTTAGATCGAAAGAATTTATACCTTGAATTTTTTTCAGCATCTTGGTCAGGTACTTTTCCCATCCACCAGATTGGGTGTCAACTTTCAATGCACAACTCTGAAAAGAAACAATCCACCATAACTTAAAATTTTAGAACCAAAAAGAAGAAAATGGGAAATGGTACGCACGTAGAAGAAAGTAATTGGTAAGAAACTAAGAACAAATTAAGAACATGTATTACTAAGAAGAAGAAGAAATAGTCTGACCATGTTAGTACGGTAATCCATTGCTATGTTTCAGAGAGAGGTTGGAAAACTAGGGTTTTCTGAAGTAACAAAGAGTTCTCTAGGGTTTCCAATTCAAATGGATATGATAACAAGCCCGTACGAAGGTGTGGTATTTATAGAGGTTTGGTGTTGGTGAAGGGTTTTTCCTTCTTCTTTTTTGGTCATTTACTGATCAATATGGTAATAAAATCTTTCAAGTAAGTGAATTAAGTAGGTTTTGATTATGATTTGCAGCGTTAATAAAAGTTTAGAACTAATCAAGAAATGAATCGTTAAAAGTTTGATTATGTAAATAATAAGATCACATTTTCCATTTCTATTTTACTAGGTACGAATATGGTATGTTATGATCCATTTGGTTGGAAGGTGAGGTAATTAGTAATAAGCATTATGATCGAATTATGAAGGGACAATCTTTGGCATTAATTTGCTTTTCACTCATACTGAAGGAATTGGATTTGTTTTCTTAAGTCGACTACTCTTTGTTTTTGTTTACATTGTGAAAGAGCCAACTTTGTTCGAGTCTTTGAGATGGTCGACAGTACTACTCTTACTATGACGAGCAACGGAAATATCACAATGACATGCCTAATTAATCAAAACCTCTTCCGAATCTACTCAAGCTTCTTCCAACACAACGTACCACTACGTGTTGATAGGGCAAATAGTAGATTTTACTTTTTGTTGGCCATCAATTTCCATGGTTGTCCAAAACAATCTAGTAGATTCGCAATCAATAACCGATAAGCAAATTTAATAACCTGCAACTAGAATTTCAACTAGAAATTTACATCGAAGATAACATCCTGGCCTTACAGGGGAAACAAAAAGAGACCACTTGAGTAAAATATCAAAAAGCTTTAAAGAGTGATGAAACAAAAAAATTTAGGTTGTGCGAGGAGTGCCCTTCTTGTGATTCTTCAAGGAGTTGCAGAAAGAGGTAAAACCCTCTTTCAGTTCCCCAGTAAGTGATAGTTGAAGAGGGAGCACCAATGAAGGACGTTCTTCACTTTTGATTCTCAGAGGAAATGATTGTGCCAGTGCTGGCTGCTGCTTATTAAGGCCTTCAAGAATAAATGAAAAGGCCCCAAAAGTGAGACAACTTTGTAGAAGTTGCTGGGGTGCACCTGCAAAATTAGAATCAAATCACGTATAAAAATCTTACTTCCAGACCGAAGAACTTCCCAACCATAACTATGTATTCAGAAAGATACATATAATACAGGTGCAGAAAAGTTTAGGATATACATACATGTATGTTGTGAATTGTTTAGAATTTTGTACAAAGGATCTTTGGTAACAAAGTCATTATTGTGCCATTTACTCATTTGTAAACTACTTTAATCAAGAAAATAATACACACCCAAACATCCTTAATAAAAGTCAGTAAATTTGACAAAAAAAACAATAAAAAATCTGAAGGTGTCCGGATATGAGAAAGAATAGGTTCAAGAGGAAGCTTATCTTTATCAACTTAATTAAACAACATACTCAGAAATTATACACATCAATATCATGCATGTATGAAAACAGAGGACACAATCTGTCATGACTACATGGGACCATATGTAAAGACTACAAGTCTACAAGTTACTACCTGACTGACATAAACGTGCCATTTTTTGGATATGACATAGATGCGCTATTTTCGTACATATTTCCTTTCAAGGGTGGAAGAAGAGTTTTAGGAAAGGGCGGCATCACGGAAACACAATGAAAGTACATAGCAAGTATAAAAGCTAAATTGTCCAGGGACATTGAATCTGGAGATTGGTCATATTGTTTTAAGTGTTGATTAGAATGACAGATACCTGGAAAACTAAGAGCAAGACCAGTGCAACATCCAGCCACTCCTGCATTAATAACTGCACAAAGAAGAAAGCATGATCATGATGTAAATGAATGAATAATATGAAGTACCAGTTCCGAATTCAAGCTTCCATACCATCATCCTTTCCTCGCAGCCTCTTCAAAATGCAGACAACCAAACTATGCACTCCAGACAAAACTGCAAATGTCTGAAGAGGGAAAACATATAAAGAAGGAACCTTAAATACTGAAAAGAACAAAACACATTTTATTCGCTGTCAATAAGATGTTTTTAAAAGCAAAAAAGAAAATGAACTAATTCACTTAAACGTCATACCTTAGCATAAGATCCTGCTTCTGCAAAGGATCCTTTAAAGCCTTTTTTCTTAACCAAACCCGCACCTGATGCAAGGTAAACAAAAACGTCTTAAAGTTTGATCTATGTCCATAATATATATACATATAACATGTTAACAACATAAACTGAGTTTAGTTGAGTATAGATTTCTTAAGCCGGGTCTTTTCATCTTATGAGTCATTGCTAAACATAATATCCTTGAATCTCTTGCTTTTACAAGTATAAAATTTCAAGTCAAAAGCCAAAGTTTAGCAGGCGTGGTTTGTTCTTCATCCCCTCGCCAAGTGTACATGATTACAGAGAAATGACTGACATTGTCAAAACATGATAGAGTGACTGCTGAATAAACCTAATAAGAACAAGGAAAAAGAAGTGTCGTGGATGACAAATTCTAAGGGTATGCAATGGGCATAACATGGTTAAAAGAATATAGAAGCAATATAAAGATCCCAATGCCAAATATGAGAGGCCCTGAAGCTTGAACATATGGCAGTAAAAAATTTGAAAATCCATAGGCTTTGCAACTTAACCTTAACTATTGCTTTACAATCATATCAGATTCCGCACGCAATCGCACAAATCACACTCCCTAAAGCAACACATTAATTTACTAAACCCAATTCTACCATACAAACCATAATATCGCACTTCAAATACTAGCATCCTCAAAATTAGCAATATTAAACAAAACCTCCAAGACGTTTATCAACAAGAAAAAACACATTCACACCGTTTACCAAAATCCCAAATGAAAATTCATATCTTGTCCAAATCCATATCAGCATCACTCAAATTCCCACATAGAAACAGCACAAATAAGCAAATAGAATAGAAACAGGAGGAAGAGAAAAGACCATAGCCAAAGATGGAGCCCATGAATGCACCGCCGGCAGAGTCTCCAGCGAACCTGAGAAGGCAGACAGCAGAGCCATTGGGGGAAACCGGGAATAGCGCGTTTGAAGGATTAGGGTTAGGGCTAGGGTTTGAATTGGTATCGAGCTCAGTGTCGGATTCAGAGTCGGTCTTCGGAGGATCCAACGACGCCGTTGCCATGGCTGCTGCTGCCACTAAACTGTTTCTAGTTTCTATGATTCTATCTTTAAGCACGAGACTCACTGAAACCCCAAAACTGAGGCAAAAATACCAAAGCCCTTTGCATTGCTATTTCTTTATTAATTTATTTATTTGTTTTAACATTGTTTCCAGTTTTCCACACGTCCAAAACAACGTCGTTTTTCGAAGACTCAAAAAAAAAAAAAAAAACTGGCTTAGGGTTATAGTTGTCATATGAGAGAGGATCAGTTTTTTCAGTAACAGCCTTCTTCGCTTTTTTACTCGTTATATTTTCCGAACAACTTCTTCGGTTTCTCAGAGACTCCGGCTTTCTCTCCGTTGCTGAAAAGGGTCAAAGGTATTCCTCTATTGGTTTATAACTGAGTTTCTCTTCCTGGTTTTTCTTGTTAGTCTCATTTCTAATCTCGCTTTTTAATCTATAAGCGTACAACGATCTCCCTGTGAGACTTGTATGAAATTGAACTAGTCCTGCATAGTTGAGAAAATTGAAATGGACAATGCAGTGGGTTCCTTTCAGCCTATGTTGATTAGGTTAATTTTACTTTCCTTTAATTTTGCAGCTATAAGGTTACAATTAAATGTTTTGTTGCTGGTTTTTATTTGAGAATAACAGTAATAAAGATGGGAAATTTTAGACTTGGATTGTCTTTTCAGGCAAGTTTAGCTGAATAGAAAGAAAAACAAATGTTGTTTTGGTTTTTGAAGCAACTTTTAGTATTCGAATTCTACAGAATTTGCGAGTTTATATTGTGTTTGTGTTGTGCTATATTAAAGATAATTGTTTATGTTGTTCCTTTTGGTTACTATTTCCAGTTGGGAAAAAGGATATGCTGATGAGTGTTAATTTGTTGGTTTGATTTGAACATGATATCATCAACAAGAATTGGGATTGTATTATAAAAGAGTTCCACTGTCAAATTAGTTTTTGAGAACGCCGAACTTAGTTATTTGAAGTTCGATTGTTTTTTCTGACTCTCTAGTTCTAGGTGAAGGTTGCTTGTTATCTAGAAAAGAAAAGCATAAGCATGTGAGTGGATTTTTCTTTTTCACTAAATAGATGATAAAGCACTTTCACTATTGTGTCGATTTAGTCATTCACGGTTGAAACATTTCAACAATGAAATGTATGTATTATGACATTGCTTTTGAAACTCATAGCCTTTATAGAAGTACAATTTACCAATTGGTTGGCTGCTTTACCTCACAGCAATACCATATTCTTCCTTACAGAGACTTCATCTAGGTCTGCGGGATTTTTGAGTTTGCATTTTGCAAAGAGAAGGATGGGTAGGATGATATTGAATAATGCATTGAGATCAATAGTGAATGCGGAGAAAAGGGGAAAAGCTACGGTGGAGTTGCAACCTATTTCCACAGTCATGTCATCTTTCCTGAGAATTATGAAAAATCGAGGTAAAACCCTTTATATTCTTCTTCTTTTAGATATTGATTTTGTTAATCAGTACTAAAAAGCCATTTTACTGCATTAATATTTATTTACTTTAATCGGGGTTGCTGTAAAGTTGACTCAGAGGATTTCAAAAGCGATAACTTGTAGTGATTAAGAATATATAGAACTTAAATGATATGGACTAGGAATTCGGCTTCAGTATTTTTTTTATTGCTTATTTTCGTTAGGGCACATAAACAAGAAAAATGGTAGCCTGAACAGGTTGACCAACTTTAGTGCCCTGTTGTTTCATGTTTCTTTTCATCTGAGCTTACCTGTGTTGTAAAACATTTACATTAGGTCTATTGATGTCATGGGATTGCGATGGTCAATTTGTAATTCATCTTGATGCGAGGCGTAATTGGGAATGTTTGAATAAGATGCATAAATAATAATGAGCCTCAAATCTATATTGGCTTGAAATAAATTGGTAATGGCTTAGAACTGGGTATGAATTTTTAGTCTGTGTTGGACCAAATAGGGATATTCTATCTTTTTTGGCCATAAAAAAGGGATTCTATCTTTTTCGGCCAGAAAAAGAGATTCTATCTTCACTGCATTTGCTATATGAAGGGGGCTCTATTGGGAGTTGTATTACACATGTTAGAAACGTCAGAAAGATTAATTAGCTACTGGACTATTTGGCTATGTATCAATTGCATTACATTTATTGTTTGGTTTATTTGTATGAGTGAATAACAAATCCATATTATCTCCAAATGATATTTGTTAATACTATTGCATGTTGTAATGTTCCTGAGTGTCTTTCAGGATATATTAAGGATTTTCAAGTTTTTGAGCCGCATAGAGTGGGGAAGATAACAGTTCAACTACAAGGCAGGGTTAATGATTGTCGAGCTCTTACTTACAGGCAGGACGTCAAGGCAAGAGATATTGAAGAGTATAAAATGCGCAAGCTTCCAACGCACCAGGTATATTAACCTCCTGATGTCTAAAGAGTAAAGATCTGTCAAAGTTCTTGATTCTCATTTCTCCCTGTTATTATTGAAACACCTGTCTTGGAAGGTCTGTGTGTAGACGTTATTTAGGGGTTAATTGTGTTCACAAGAGGATAACGGTTTATGCTTTCTTGTCTTCTCTCTGCAGTGGGGTTATGTTGTGATTACAACTCCAGAAGGTGTCATGGATCACGAAGAGGCTGTTACTCGTAATGTGGGCGGTCAGGTTCTTGGCTATTTTCATTAGTATCTTGTGGATGGAAACATAAAAAGGTTCTCCTAAATGATGACAGCCTGACTTCACCAACGTGAATCTGTTGTTTTGTTTACCTAAAGGGCTAAAGATCAATTTGTGTGAATCTGGTGCCAACTGATGATTTAGATAAATGGTAGAACATGTTTGCTCCTCTTTAAAACACATGCAATCAGTATCTTTCACATAAAAGGTTTGCTTCATTGTCTGTGTATCTCAGCGTGTGTGCCTTACAAAGGCCATATGGTGTGCGGCTTTAATCTGTGCCAATTTCGCACAGATATGACTTTTTGACAATGAGCTTGTCTTGTGCTGGAGCTCTTTCTGGAACACATCTTTTAAGTTTATTTCATTCTTGATTGGGAGTTTGATATTGCAGTTGACGGGACATAGAATGGTTATATTTGTATTCCATGAATTTGAGAGCATGCTTGTCAAGATACATTACGTTAGTTGAAGGAGCGCTCTTTATTTCCAATAGAAGCAGCAGCATTTGAACCTGGGTTTCCTCACCAGTACAAGTGAATGTAATACGCAGAAATTGTAAACCGGTGACTTGATTGCTGTGGCCGCTGGAATTGGTACCGTGGTCAAAATAGTCTCCAAAATTCTCTCTTTTGATTTTCTGTAATCGTGCGTGGTCTGTAATAGTAATCTTGAATTACTGAATTATGAGTACTGGCATTATGCCCGTTCTAGAGAAAACTTACTCAAATTTAAAATTTGCGGACGTCTATCATTTCTGCCAATTAATTCTATGAAAACTTGGCCAACTCTATAACTGTTTGATCATGTAAACTGCGCAAACAAATATTCACCAGACAATGTGAATTTAATTGAATGCATTTTCAACAACACTTGACAACACATAGCAACAATTGATGAATACAGGAAAGAATTATGAGAATGAATATGCTAGAATGTTGTATATTAAGATATAATATTAATGGAATGAATTCACAATAATAATATGGATGAACCCAAGTTAGGTTGCAGTGCCTGAGTGCAGAAGTTTCCATAAGCCTTCCTGCTTGACTTCAACTTTTCACCAGTCAGTAATGCTCTTGATATATTGCTCCGAATTCTGCTCTCCATGCCTGATCGTCATCGACGATTGTGTTGTTGTGTGGAATGTCGGAATCCTCCCGGTACATTGGTTGCAGCGCAGACTCTGGCAGTTTACTCTCTGCCATGTACTGCTTCATGGTGATCATCTCCATCTTGTGCTTTCTTTTAACCTTCTCTATTTGCTTCTTCAACGTTTCATTTTCTTGATGCACACTCATGAAGTTCTCCTGTGTTATGGTGATTTAAAACACTTGAGATTAGTTTCAAGCATCAAAAACTCCAAAAATCTTTAAACTTAATAACATGCCCAAGATGTAATAGTTTATCTATGAGTTTATGTTCAAAGCATGGAATATGAGTTACCTGTGCAATTGATGCAGCGTGTTCAGCTTCTCTAAGCCTAACAAGGAGTTCTCCAGCAGCATGAACAGCTTCAGCAGTATCCCTCAGTTGAATCTTGAGACTCTTGTTCTCCTTCTTCAAAAGTTCCTTCTCCCTCTCTCTTTCCACTCTCAATACAGAGAGCTCTGCTGCCAGGGATTTGGAGAAACGAGATCCACGACCTTTTCTTCCTGCCTTTGCTGCTGCCCTCTTCACTTCGGCTATCCCTTCCATGATGGCACGGTGCTTTCCACCCAACTCATTGTACTTCTCTTGTAGTTCAACATAGTGTTCCACCATTCTAGCATGCCCAAGGACAGACCTATGAAGTGCATCATCCAACTCTTCTGTGCGATTCTTCTCTGAGTTCAGTTCCATCTCCACCTTCTCTGCTCTCCGGCGGATGGACTCAAGATCTATCCTCAAGTCATCAGTTAAGGAAATCCAGTCACTCTCCATTTCAGTCCATCTCTGTCTTTCCTTCTCTAGTTCTTCCCCACTGAAATCTCGATATGAACCACTTTTTCGTAGTTGGATAGATCTTGACAATAAGGAGGATCTCAGTTTGTCAGTAGACCTTTTGGCAGGTGCATCATTATGTAACTTGCTCCTTAGCATCTGAACTTCCTTAAGAAGTGCTTCCTTCTCATTCTGATCAAAATCTGCATTCCCATACCCAAGATTCAACTCATTATGAACTTCATGTATCTCACATTCCTCCTTTATAATCTCTGGTTGATGAAATCCCATACGCTGCAAAAATCAGTAAGAGCATGTAAGATAACTTAAAAACATATGGAAATTGTTGACGTTGAAAAACAAAAATCATTACGACCTACCTTGTTTCCATCTTTGAACTCCTCATATGGTATCATTTCTTTACCATACTCTGCAATTGAATTATATTTCTCACGTTTGTATTGCTCTACCTGGAAAATTCAGATTCTCAGAAATCTAAGACCCAAATTATGGAGAAGAAAATCATTGAGTTCTAAAACCAAAGAAAAGAAAGTTACCAATTGATTTAACTGCTCAATTTTAGCAGCTTGCTCCCTGCAACGATTCTCAAGCTCCTCTCTCTTTGTAGGCTCTTCCATTACATTATCTGCATCCTGATTTAAGAAAAAATAAAATGAATTAAAATAAGAAGGCGTTCATAGATTCCTGAGTTTTAGGTGGGGACGTGGGGAAAGCTCAACGCACCTCTTTCATTGGCTTAGAATTCCCTGCTTCATCAACTGCTATAGTCAATGTCTTCAAGCTGTCCTGGACCTCATTGGTATCATCTTCATACACTCTTCTTTTGCAAGATGCACAAAGGAAAGAAACAGAAGGCTCATCTATGGATGGTCTTGTTTCTGGTAATGTCTGAGCTGAAGGTTTCAGTGCCAAGTGATCAAAGGAGAAGGACACTGTAGATTTGTTTAATTCAGAGTTCTGCTGATGGTGGTCAATTATTTGTAAACCCCTCTGAAGGCTGGCAGCTAATGACTCGGTGGGACCTTGAAAAATCTTGCTTGACCGCAAAGAGGATTGGATGTTTTCAAGGGACTGTCTCACCACATCTGACTTAAACTTGGAATTCTCTGGTACCTTGTTCTGATTGACTGAACAACTTGATGAAAAAGTGACACTTTTCCTTTGTGTATTTCCAATTTTTGGAGACTCTGTCAATGTAGGGTCTTGGAGTATCGGAGACCGACAGCATAAGCTAATAGAGATGCCACTTCTAGTTTCTTGATTGATAGCCTCCGAGTTGGTAGTGTTATCTGCCAATTTGAAGCTGTTCTTACGAGGAAGCTCATCCTGAGATTCTTCCATATCAATTTCTTCAAATTCCTCAGCTTCTTTTTCTTCTGAGGAATGAAAGTCATCATCTTCACTCATCAAGTCTGGCTCACAAGTTCCGTCTCCTATGTCCTCCTCACAAGAACTATGCAGCCTATTTAGCTGCTGACCTAATTCCTTTACATCATCCTCATCCACATTTACCTCTTCATCAGAATCATCCTCTATGCGGGGTAAGAAAGAGCGATTCAGGCTAACTCGTAACTGATTCAAGCTATCACGTACATTCCTACTACCAGCTGGGGCACTAGACTTTGCTTTTATAAGTTCTTCCTGCAAAACAAACATATCAAAAACCTCAAAATTTTATTCTATTCAGCATGCGTGACAGAATTCCACATACACTCCAAAGAAGTCGATACCTTCAACTGACGAATTTGATCACTGAGATCATTAACAGCATCCTCGGTTATTTCATTTATTACTGGTTGGTTCCTGATAGATTTCACTCGTTCTCCGAACCTTAGAGTTTGCAGTATCTCACTCTGATTGCTGCATTCACAAGAAGAGTCAGTGAATACTGTAAAAGCTTTCAATTTCAAGCGTAATTTCAAAAGGATGACAACACGATAACCACATGTATGTATGGGCATATATGTATATATGTAAATGAATCGTGAATCAAACTTTATATAGAGACTAATGTCAAATACTTGTTATCTGGGGAAACAGCGCAGATGACTGTTAGTTTTGAATTGCCACCAATTGATTCCCGAAGTAAATGTGTTAAGCAAGAAGACTTATATGGCACATCTTCAGAGTTTCCGGAATGAGGCGCTTTTGCAAGAGTATTTACCAAAAGCCTGCACCAAAATAACAACATTAACCATTAAAAGGGCACATCATTGGTCCAAGGATAACTCATCTGGGCAAACTCTAGCAATACACCTAGCTTAGTGCTCTTCCCATAAACATGTTACAGAATAATAATTTGATATATTAGAATGTAAATTGATCAAAGGAAATTGTTTTTCTTATATCTTCTTTAGAAATGCATCCCTCATATCGTAACAATACCACCTATAACTTGTCTACAAACTAGCATTTGATGGAACCATTATCAAATATAATGGTTATGGAATCTTACCCAAGTCTTGACAATGACTTCTTTACATATTTGCCTTCCCTTGTACATTGTCTACCTGCGTCATCATCTTTATTCCTATCCAAACCAGCAAGATCAACAAAGCTCATTCTGCTTGTTTTTGAACTACCGAAACACTTGGATGAGGTCTCCTGTGAAATCAAGTTATAAAGCACTGAATGTAAGCGACAGACAAAAAAATTAAATAATTACTAAACCACCTTCTATCCTTGAAAAAAATAATATCCATCAGTAGATCAATCGCTAAACAAACCCATTTAAGACAAAAAAAAAAGGCTTTTATCATCAAACAGTAATCAAACTTCTCTATGAAATGATACCTTGCACCATGACTCAATGATGAAAGTACAAACAATATGGGACCTAGAGCTCTTAGAGTTTGTGCTAGTTGCTCCAACTTTTCTACTTGAAAGCCCCTGCTCCATATACAGAGAAGTTGATGAGTATGCAAAGCACAGAACAAAGAAATAGACATTTAGACCTTGATAGTCAATGGAATTCCCACCTTAATCAGAATTTGTGTCACATCCTCATAGCTAGTCACATACTCCTCAGTCAGATTCTCAATGTACAATCCATTTTTGGGATCATCTTTGATCTACAACAGTTTAAAACAAACCCGTTTGTATTGTAGCATATTCTAATGAAGCAAAAACGCAAGGAAAAAGAAAGCAACAATAAGGGAAACAACTAAATAAAGCAAATCTCCACCTCAAGGTTCCGCATGGTTGGATCAAGTAAATCTCCTATTTGTTCATTATATACCTGTGATAAAGAAGAAATTGACAGAAGACATTAGTACATAAACACGAAAGAGCTCAAATGCTACCCTATATGTTTCCAAAAGAATTTAGCAAAGAAACGATGTATATACCTCAAGAAAAGAGCAACGGAACTGGTAGTTAAACTGTTTCCCTTCAGAGTTCTCTTGCTCCTATACATAATTATCCCAAACAAACATTCATGAACACATGTCAAATACACGATTACTTTCTACATTTCCACTTACAAAATGAACTAGAAAAACAAGTGACGTACTTTCTGTATTTCCGAGAACAGCATTTGGAAGATACGAGGAACAATGCCCTGGCAACTATCAGGAGATGAATCCTCAACCATGGCGCTTGGCGGACCCCACAGCGTGTATGTCTTCCCGCTGCCACTCTAAAGAAAATTCAACAAAACATATTCACATAGGCATTACACAATTTGTTTATCCTTGAAATGAATATTGCTTTAATCTAGGCATATGAATGAATACCTGTCCATATGACAAAATCGTAGTGTTGTAACCGGCTAAGGCATTTTTAACCAAGGGCACACCAACCGTCTGAAAAACATCTTCCTGGTAGGAACCAAACAGTACTCACGAATCAAAATCCACTAGCCTTAAGATTCAGAAGCTAAGAAAATTTAACAATAAGATGATTTCTCACTCTTTATATTGTTCAAGTAACTTAGTTTGTATAAGACCTAGTTGAGTGCAAGTGTTAGAATTCTCATTCCTTCCTCACTTCCTCTACTAAATAAAATCTAGAAGTTCACCATTCTCAATTCTTTTGAATTCTTTTCTTTGAGTTTCCAGGCAAACAAAATCTACACCGAGTTAAAACCGAAATTCCTTATAATTGAAGGTTAGTTTAGTATCATACCTGATCGGATTTCGAATCGAAAACCGAATCAAACTTAAATTCACGGTCCCCAACCGACACTGTATTGGGAGAAACCTTGTTAACCGTCCAATCTCCTCCTTTAACAGGTCTAATTCTCACCACAACCTATACAAATTTCAAAATCCACATGAAAATAAGAAAAATAGATAAATATATAAGCAATTAAAATGTCAAACTATCAAATACAGTACCTTCACTGCTGGATCCGAAGGTGCCTGGATTTCATACTCACTGTCAGATCCATCAATCTCACTCTGAAAATTAAACAATTTCGATATTCAACTTTCTAATTCATGCTCCATTTTCGAATTACAGAAAGAAAAAAGTAGTAAATAGGATGCTCCATTTCTGTATTGAACAATAAATGTAAATTAAATTTCATAAATACCTTCACTGGAAGGTTATGAGTGGCGGAGGTTTCAGATTTGGGCATATCGGAGGGTACCGGCTTGGTAGCGAAAGCCGATTCATCGGCTTGGACGTTAGGGTGCAGTGGAGGGGTATTTTCGGCATTAGGTGCAGCGATTTTGGGGCTGAAGAAGCTTTTGCTGTGCTTAGTTGAGATGGATCTGGGGAGGAGGTTTCGAAGCGATGCAGTGGATATGGTTCCCAAGAATCGGGACTCGCTGGTGTTCTGTGAGTTGCTGTTCTTCGGCTTCATTGTTTCTGAGACGGATCGAGAGGGAGAGAGAGAAAGAGCTGGATGGAGAGAGAGAGAGAGAGAGCTGTACAGATTTGAATTTGAAATGGCAGAGAGAGAGGGAAGAGAGCGTTATTTTTATGTGGCGTAACAAGATGATGACCGTTATACATGAATTTTATATGTGAAATTTCAAATGTATGGTTTTTTTTTTTTTTGGAAATTAAATGTATGGTTTTCAAAAACAAAGAAAGAATAATAAATGAACTCCGTCTAAAATGAAATATTTGCCTCTCATGTCTTTGGGTTTCCATTTTTTTTCTAGGTTACAGCTAGTTTCAAATATTCACTTACATCTTCTCAAATAAAAAAATATTCACTTACATCTTTTCTATGTTCCGTTTTCTCTGTAATGACTAACCAATGAGAGATTAAAATTTTTTGCATGATTCTTACTAGGTACGTAACACATATCGGTATTTTTTTCGTCCAATTCATGATGAAAAAAAGAAGTAAAGAATGAAACTAGTTTCAAAGGAAGATAGAGTTTTTAGTTACTACTTAAAAGACAAATTAAGCAGTCCAAAAGAAAAGATGCCTGGTAGATTATTTAATTTCTTCTATTAATTATAGATCGACACATAATGGAAAAGAAAAAGGTTTTAAGATAAAATAAAAATAAAAAGGGCAAATTTTAGATGACAAATTAGTTATTAGTCAATCCCTATAGTTCAAATAAATAGCCGTTGTGGCCGGTGAGGAGATGATAGTTAATCCTAAACTCATGGCCACCATAGCTGTCAATTAAAGCTGACCTCTTGGATTCGTTATTACTTTCTTCTTGTTCTTTTTTTTTTTGGAAAGGAGGACGAGAAGAACTAGGTCCTCGAGTGTATTATTCACGAGAAATAGAATGAGTGGGAGGGATGGAGAGCTAAAACTATTTGAGCGAAAGAATTGGCCACACTATATGATAATAGCACGAGCAGGGCCGGCCCAAGGGGCAAGCAACGAAGGCGGTTACCTTAGGCCTCAGGCTTCAGAATGCCTCGTTTTGGCCTATAAATACAAAAAAAAACTTATCTAACCAATAAAAAAAGGATAAAAAAAAAAGTTCAACTAAAAAGTCTTAAACAAATTCTACTAAAATAAAAGACCCAATAATTAATAGAGAAATAGCTCATTCAAATTTTGAAGGCTCATTTTGTCCCATATCATATAAATCTTTACATCTTCTAAGACCTATTTCGTAACCACTGCAAGTAGCCTAATGGTTCAGCATCCAGATTGGGAACTCCCCAACCCACGTTCAAATCACAAAGCTGTCAAAGTGGCCAAGCATTGTACTACAATACACAGTTGAAGCATTTTACATGCGCTGCAGGGATATGATTAATTTTTGGGCTTAGAAAGCCTTTGGAATACCCTGGCTAAAGTAAAAAAAAACTAAAAAAACCTATTTCGCCAGAATAGTTTTGGCTTTTGTATTTTATTTTTTATTTTTTTGGTTTTCTTTGGTTTAGTTAACAACAATTGGCTTTCTTTCGATACATCCATATCTATATGTTTTAAGAATATCTATCATCAAATTAGGTATGGCCTCGGTTATAGTTTTGCCTTGGGCCTCAGGTTCGATTGGGACGGCCCTGAGCACGAGTCTTATCAAACACATGCAATACCGTCATTGATTATTAGTAGAAGAAACCAGTAGAGGAATTAATACAATCTTGAACAACGACATTCATGAGGCACTCATATATGCTAGAAATCCAAATCACGCTCATGACTAATAAACTTGTCAAAGGTGTGAGCAACAATATGACATTATGTGTCGATCTATAATTAATAGAAGAAATTCGCAAACGATCAATAATATAAGAAGAAAAGACTATCAATATAGCAAATTCAAGATTTGCTTTCATTAAAGGCAAGTAATTCCATCATCAATTAAGACCGATGATGTATCACAGACTTAATTCCTTGGTTTTTTTTTTTTGGACGAAGACTTAATTCCTTGTTTGCAACAAGCTGTCATCATCACACTTAAACAGATTACGACTTAACTTAGGCAGGATGATAGATACACAACTAAACAAAGTTTTGATATTCAAAGGAGAGCGATTTTTTATTTTTGGGTAAATCAAATTCTATTAGTGTCAGTAGATGGCCCAAGTCCTGTACAAACAAAACTAGGAGTAAACTCCTAAGGCAGAGAGAATGATGGAAAGGTAAAAATTAATTCCCAATCTCAAAAACAAACATGTAGAAAATATATAAAACAAAAAATAATGACACGTTTATTTACTTAGAATGAAAAAGTTTATGAATTGGATATAATCTGAATGAGAGAGGAAATGAGTTGGCAGTGGCGGAGTTACCACTGGGGCTAGAGTGATCCTGGCCCGGCTGTTTTCTAATTATATCTTGTATATAGTTTTTTTTAATGACAAAATACATTGCAAAGCAGATCTTCTTGGAAGACCAAGTAGGAGGAAAATTATTAAATCAGACACAATTATTAATCTCCATGATATGTGAAAACGACCTTGAAGCATTTTGATACATTTAGGAGCAGATCGATTTGCTTATTTGGCCCCCCTCGATAAACGTAGTGTTATTGCATTGGTGACATTACATCTAGATAAATTTGTTTCCCACTAAATTGATGACACATAATACTCAATTTCAGCTTAATCTAATCCTATTTTAGATTGAGACAGAAAAACAAAAGATTCCCCAATAGACAATGCACAATTGACTAATTCATTTCATATGCTCCATATAGAGTTCAATTTCAGACAAAATATAGAAAGGAAATGTTATTTAAATTAAAGTTTTTTTACATAATTCATCTCTTGTGATTTGTGACCATATATTGCTAAAGGTTAAAAGATGTTATTTTTCATTTTATTTTATTATTTTCATCTTAAGTGGTTCTATTGGGACCTGTGAATTTTCTTACATAGCCTCCTCTTTTTTTTAATAAAATAAAAACTCACTTTTACCCTTCACAAAAATTTTAAAAAAATCTTGACTAACTTCCTCTTGAAGATTGAGATCAACGTCATTACTTATGTATAATGGAAATTATGGAATAGAAATCATTGTTTTGCAATGAATTTGGATAAAATGTGATGGTGGATGATTATGACAATAAATCTTTTCATTGCTCACAAAGGAGAAAAGCGAGATGAACCAAGAGAAAATATCTTTGTTGAATTTGCTCCCAAAATTAGAAAACAAAAATGGTTTAGGGTTCATCTTTGTAAAATCATATTTTTCCAAAGATGTTATGTATAGTAATCTCCAAACTTTAATTTACTAATTTGTGTCAAAGAAAAAAGATGCATAAATTAAATCTCCAGCTCAATCTAAACTCGCAACAAAGAGCAAATAAAACACAAACTCAACCTCAAATCCAAAAAATTTTGTGAACTCATCACAATGGCACCACCCAGCTATTTATAATTAAGATTATGTTCATTCATTAGCAACGTGTATCACACTTTTTAATTTTTTTTTTTAAGTTTAAGTTTCTGAGGGTAAAACTGGAAATTTGAGGAGAAAAAATTGAGAGGAGGTCAAGTGAGGAAATATAGAGGTCCCAATAGAAATTATCTTTCATCTTGTACTTCATGTTAACTTTTTTTTTTTATCGAAAAAGTTTGGGCCGAGGGGAGACAATCCCCCTGACCCTAGCCCCGTTGAACCACCTATAAGTCCCCGACAATTTGCCCAACTTCCAATCTGGAGACTGATTGACCGGCGGTTAGTGGGAGTGGAAAGACCCCGCTGGTCCCTTAATCCCCAACAGTCGGAGGAAGGATCCGTAGGCATTCGGTCGAGAACACAATTGGTCTTTTTAGCTCCCCAGAAATTACCGCGTCAGCGCACCAGTGAACACATAGGCCCCGCCTTTTCCTTGGAGGTTTGGACACAGGTTTAACCCGGTTCCCCACCAATGAGGGACATTTAGTTGGTAGCGGAATTCGAACTTAGGTGAGGGTACCACTAAAGCTTATTCCTTGCCAACCCTCATTGGCTTACTTCATGTTAACTAATTCTGGCTCCACCCATGGGTATTGGTATTATAATATTTCATTTCTATTAAGGGACCAAAGGATGCAGTGACAGTTTCATGCATTAATTTGCCCTTGCAATGATCTGCAGCCCATAAAATGGTGAGGATTGGGTGTCAATCAAATCCAAAAATTCAAGAACTGTGATCCAGGTGAATTTTGGATGCTCGATTTTGGCGGCTCAACAGCGTTGGGGTTCCAAGTCGGCAACCTTATTACTGGTGGGGCGTTGTGATTTGTATGTGATTTGCATACAAATTAGGCCTCAAATCATTTTAGTAATGTTAATCCAAAGGCCGTTAAGTGTCTCTAATCCTTGATTTGCACAATTGTAGGGTTCACAAGCATCAGATTGATATCGGGAGCAAAATGGCGCGTTTTGGAGCTTTCAGTTGATTTCCGGCAAAATGACAAAAAGTCAACCCGAGGACCGTTGGTCAACTCGCGATCAACCCCAACCTTAGAGTATCAACGAGTCAACATGAAGTCCCGGAAGTGAGTCGCAAGAGAATTCTGGAAGATTGGACAAAAGTCAACCTTTGGTCAACTCCGAGGGTCATGGTCAAAGTCAAGACGAAGTCAACCTTGCGACTCATCACCAAAGGATTCCAAAATTCAGCAAAGGACCACACTAGATATCATGAGGTCATTCTTAGATTATTTCTCCCTTTTATTCCCTTAAGCATTTACCATCTTGCCCTTTATTTATTCAATCTCACCATTAGATCTAACCATACCTCATTCTAGCCATTCATTCTCCCTTCCCTAGCTAGCCTATAAATAGCATAGTATTTTCCCCATTAGGTCATCTCCAATCAGCCCCAAACATTCCACTTTTGCCTTTCCCTTTCCTCCTCTCCACCTCTCCCTTAGATCTAGGTTCTGCACGGTCATCGACCAGTCGAGCGTCGGCAGGTCAGCCTACTTTCGCCACTTCCACCACTTCCTCCACCATTTTGGGTAGCTGGGATCCTCACCAACCATCAAGGACGTCATCTAGATCAAAGGAGAAGAAGGAGACACCATTTATTGAGATTTCCTCAACCTTTCTCTCTCTTGTATTTATGTTTAAAGCTTACTATTGTGATATGATGATGTATACCTGGATGGATAGTGAGTAGTTATTTTGTTGGGGACTAGGGTTGTGTGCCCTAATCCAATGTGACTATGTGATGCTTTGATTTATGAATAAATGCCTTTGTTGGTTCATGAGTATATGTATTGTCTATTTTCATATGTATTGAATGTGTATTTGAAGATTTGTCACTCTTTGGTATGTATTTGATCCATTTTGTATGAGTTGTGTATGGCTTGACAACTGTATTCTACTATAGGCAATTGGCAATATGTGTGATAAGCATGAATTGTTTGTTTGAGTCCCTAGTTTCGACACTCTTACGCCTCTTAAGCACTTTAGGGGATTCGGTATTAGGTAACGTAGAGGAATCTCTTATGACACCTAGAGAGTTCGAATGACCCTAATAAGACATTTGGATACCTTAGAAAACACGGTCCTAGAACCATAACATGGCTAGGATACGGGGCTTGATTCGTGGACATATTGGCATGATTTGACATTAGAGCATCATTAATTAGTTGCATTGGACTTGCGGTTTGCCCGAAAACCCCAACACTTTCATACTTTGCACACACTCTACTTTACTTGCATTATATTACTTGCTTTCTTTATTTGTTTGTTTATCTTGGCATTCCACCATCTCTTACACAAAACCGATCACACTTCACCACTACGCACATTGTTACATACATGTTTCACCCACTCTTTCCACTTCTCATCACATCATCTAGCTATAGTCACCCGACCACATACATTACCGAGGGATCAGGAACCGTCAATCCCTGTTGGAACGATAATCCCCCGTCTCAATATCACTTACCACTTTTTTTGCTTTGTCACGCTGCTAAAGTTTAACCTAAGTCAGATTTGGTTATTTGATTTTGGTCGTTTTAATTTCTTGTTTAAGAATAAGCATGATCAGTTGTGCAAGTTTCGACTGTGGTTTTTTTTTTTTCTTTTCATGGGTTCTGCTTGAGGTAGATTGGATTTATTGGTCTCAATGACAATACATGCCGGAATTTTTCTGTTGGTTGTTGACAACAGTGATGCACGGTATATGTATTGTTCTAGGTTTCGAATCATCGATTAGAGTTTTAGGTTTAGACTCATCAATTAGGCCACTTGTGTGGTCTGTACTGCTCCTTTTTAGGATGCTCATATTAAGGATTGTAATCCTCTATTGATTAATAAAGTTTCTGCTATTTAAAAAAAAAAAGAAGCACGAGTTCTTAATTGTTAAAAAAAATGTATAATGGAAATTATGGAATAGAAATCATTGTTTTGCAATGGATTTGGATAAAATGTGATGGTGGATGATTATGACAATAAATCTTTTCATTGCTCACAAAGGAGAAAAGCGAGATGAACCAAGAGAAAATATATTTGTTGAATCTGCTCCCAAAATTAGAAAACAAAAAAGGTTTAGGGTTCATCTTTGTAAATCATATTTTTCCAGAGATGCTATGTATAAAGTAATCTCCAAACTTGAATTTGTTAATTTGTGTCAAAGAAAAAAAAGATGCATAAATTAAATCTCCAACTCAATCTAAACTCGCAACAAGAAGCAAATAAAACACAAACCCAACCTCCAATCCAAAAAAATTTGTGAACTCATCACAATGACACCACTCAGCTATTTATAATTAAGATTACAGTAGAACCTTTTTAAATTAATAGCTTTGGGACCACTTAAATTCTATTAATTTAGCGAGATATCAATTTATCAATAAATTAATAATTATTAATTTACAAAGATATTTTTAGTTTTTTGCTTCACAGTAAACATATTATATTTATTCATTTAACAAAATTCGATGAATTCGATGAAAAAATATATGTCAACCACCTCTTGAATTTTCCCGGTGAAAATGATACCAGTACAGAGGTTTTAAGTGTAGATGAGATCATTGACAATATGGCATGACATTCTATAAAGTGGGAAGTTGAAGTTGATGATGATACATAACCTTTGAGACTGGTGTCACACAAGGAAGCACTCGAAGTATCAATGACACTTCAAAACTTCTTGTTGCAATACGAGAAAGCAACCCCAAAACTTTTGGGCACATTGCGAACAATTAAGGATGAGATTCAGTTAGATTAGAAGTTCAAAAAAAGACAAGCTACTATTTATTTATATTTTGAGAAAACCACATGATCAATTTATTATGTACTTTTTAGCTAATTATTAATTTATAAAATATTTGGGACCTATAATATACAAAGGAAATATTTAAAATGTATTATCTTATAATTTTATCAAGATTATTAATTTAGCACGTTGATCCCAAGTCGGGTCCGGATAATTTTATTATTTAATCGAGATTATTAATTTATCGAGTATTAATTTAAAGAGGTTCTACTGTATGTTCATTCATTAGCAACATGTATCACACCTTTGATTTTTTTTTTTTGAAAAAAAAATTTAAGGTTCTAAGGGTAAAGCTGGAAATTTAAGGAGAAAAATTGAGAGGAGGTCAAGTGAGGAAATATAGAGGTCCCAATAAAAATTCTCTTTCATCTTGTACTTCATGTTAACTTTTTTCTTTTTGATCGAAAAAGTTTGGGCCGAGGGGAGATAGTCCCCCCGACCCGGGCCCCGTTGAACCACCTACAAAGCCCCGATGATTTGCTCAACTTCCAATCTGGAGACTGATCGACCAGCGGTTAGTGGGAGTGGAAAGACCCCGCTAGTCCCTTAATCCCCAACAGTCGGAGGAAGGATCCGTAGGCATCCGGTCGAGAACACAATTGGTCTTTTTAGCTCCCCAAAAATTACCGCGTCAGAGCACCAGTGGACCCATAGGCCCTGCCGTTTTCTTGGAGGTTTGGACACAGGTTTAACCCGGTTCCCCACCAATTAGGGACATTTAGTTAGTAGCGGGATTCAGACTTAGGTGGGGGTACCACTAAATTTGATTCCTTGCCAACCCTGCCAACCCTCATTGGCTTACTTAATTCATGTTAACTAATTCTGGCTCCACTCATGGGTATTGGTATTATAATATTTCATTTCTATTAAGAGACCAAAGGATGCATTGACAGTTGCATGCATCAATTTGCCCTTGCAATGATCTGCAGCCCATAAAATGGTGAGGGAGGACAAAGCCAATAAGAACCAAGTGGTTAATTAATTTCCAGATTCCAAACTCATACCAAACATAAGACACAAACTGCACTAGTTGGTAGAGAAAAGATAATGATTCTATAAATGGTGGACAACTTATTTGTAATGCCCATTTGGACCAAGCTAGGCGGCCATCTAGAAGAATCTGAACGAGACGAGCATGGAACCTCACTCACTGTGCCAAAGAGAAGTAGATGACCCGTTCCAATAATTTGAAAAATAAAGGGTCTAGTAACCTCACACACTTTTTTTTTTCCTCAGTTTCATGGGCAACTAGAAGTTTCAAGTACCTAGAAAATCGTACTCCAATGGTAATGCGTTTTAAGCCGGACGCCCATAAGTTGAGATTGATATCTCTAATTCGCTAAAGATATGCCAAGACATAAGAGCTTGATTCCATTGGTATCTAATGTCGAGGTCTGCTTCATTCTTTGGAACATGTACTTACGCCACTACGTACACTAAATGGTCGTACGGTTGCGAAATGAATTGACAACCTTTTTTAAAAAAAAAAAAAAAAAAAATTAAAGTGCATAGGTCATAAATGGGTTTTAATATGTCTTAAACTTTTTCATGGGCTTTTAAAATATCTTTTAATTAAGTACTTAAGCACTTAGACCTCGTTTGGTTCACGAAAATAAAATGAAATAAAATCAATTTCTTTATCTTTTCATAGGCATGAGAAATTCAAATTCTCTTTAACTTTCCTTTAAAGTGTTTGGCAACGCTGATCGAGAAAATAGTCAGAATATTTTGTAATAAATGCAGGAAAGTGAGAGGGAAAATGAATCCCTTAGAATATGGAGGGAACCATTTTCCCCCATATTTTCCTTTCCTTCAGGAAAGTATTTCCTTTCTCTTGGCACCCCAAACACAAGAAATACTTGAGTTTCCTTTCCTTTAATTTCTTTCCCTGGCCTAAAATTAGTGAACCAAACAAGGCCTTAACTTTTTCATGAAAAATCCTCTAGGCTAGGGCAACTAACTTCTAATCTATCAAATGCTAAGGAGCAGCATTGGGCGACAAACTTTGGTTCCAAACGGAGTATGTCCCAAGGGAATGTCCCAACTTTGTAAGAATATCAGCCATGAAATTTGTTTCTCGGATGGCTAAAAGAAATTGAGTCAAATGTAGAAGCAATCTTCGTAATGTCTTCAACAACAACTCCTATCCTCCAAGGGATGGCAAACAAGCCAATGATGAGTTTTCGAGTCACCTTCTACTTGAATACTTTGTGTTATGTTTGAGTGCAGATTACAAACTGAACCGTCTAAACGATAGTTTACAGAAAATTGGTATTGCAACAAGAAAAAACATACAGGAGTGTTTGTATTAAGGAATGTGGGATTAGGTGAAGTTAGCTAGTATAATTAACCTGCAGCGCGTGGATTTTAAAGTCAAGGATTACCCACCCATTTAAATAAAAACATACACCTAATTGTTGTTCGAAAACAAAAGTAGACAAGGCCACCCCACCATTATTATACCACAGTTTATAATTTCAAATACACCATACCTTTTATGTTTATCTAACTTATCTATATGTATCATTCGATTCGGTTTCAAGAAGAGTCAAGATTTGCTGACATTAATTTCTCTAAAGCGAAGCATATATATGTGACAAAGTATACAATATATAGCAACTCAATTTGTGAGTCACTAGCTACTAGTACTTTCAAGATATGTGTCTAGCTAGCTATGAGTATGAAACCCATTAGATACGAAAACTACAGCTTCTTTGGTTGGTGCCTAATGGAGGCAAATGGATAAAATTAAAAGAAAAATATGCCTAAATTCAGGTGAGTTGGGCCGGTTTGAATCAATTTAAGCAAACTTCAAAGGAAAATCTGAATTAGATATCCCAGATTAAGATGAATTTGGTAGTTAGGCGGTTGATCCGGAAATGTGCTCACCACTAAATGAAATGAGCAAGTTGAGAGAATTGATATGGATATCAAACCCATTGCATTTCCATAACCCTATACCGACCAAAAATCAAATTTGAATTCAATAGTCTATGTTAATGGTGGGATTAGTTGAACATTATTAAGTGTGTGTATATATATTTATATTAATGTATACTTTGGCATCTTAGGCTTGGTATGAACACACTTCAAAATCAAAGCCTTTATACGCCAATTACGGCACCAAAAGCTAAAAACACTATTGGAGCAAAGGCATACAATGACAAGTGAGAGTAACACTTTAGTTGATCAAAGTATATATACTTGGTGAAGGTTTATTTTATAATTAGTGCCTAATGACAACCGTATGCATACTAATCATTTGTAACAATTATGTGGACTTCACAAAAAATAATATTTGCTTCACTCATGAACCCCGGCCTAGAAACAAAAACATAAATATTTCAGGAAGTAAAAAAAAAGTGGGAGAAAAAGGTGGGTTGTGAGGTAGTTTTTATTTATTTATTTTATTAAAAATTATTTTATAATTTGTCATAATAGTCCATGGTTAAACTGGTTTTTAAAGACTTTTTAATATTTCAAAGTTATATACATAAAAAAAAATTAATTTTGATTTACAAGCTTCTTCTCTTAAATATAGTGTGTATATATATATACTAGCAATCTCTCACATGCTATGTATGTGATGAAACAGTTATTGCAGGAAGAAAAAAGGGAGAGAAAAAAGTGGGTTGTGGGTTAATTTTTATTTATTTATTTTATTAAAAACTATTTTGTAATTTGTCACAATTGCCCTCAATGATTAAAGTAGAATCCAAAGTTTTTTAATATTTCAGGGTCATTTACGTAAAAAAATTAAGTTTTGATTGACAAACCCTCTTATCTTAAATATAGTATAGATATATATATATATATATATATATATATATCAGGGCTTCTCCACTAAGGAAATCTTTATTTTTTAAGATGCAGAGTTTTGATCTCAACCGTCAGATCAGATCATTTAAAACTAATCTTACGACTAAGATCAAAACACCGCACTTTAAAAAAGTAAAGATCTTTTTACATGAGAATCATAGTATATATATATAAATAGATAGGTATGAGACTATGAGTCTTATCCTTTTACATCTACATCATGCAAGAGAATAAAAAAGAAAAAAAAAATTTGTCCAAAAAAAAAAACAAGGAAAGTGACAAATGGGTGGGAGTTGAATGAGGAGATGTGGATGGCTTCTAGATCAATTTTTCAAGCGTTACCCTAATTGAGAAATTTGGGAAAAGGACTCTTAATTGGCAAGAGGTCTAGGACGAGCCAATCTCATTCTCAAAAGTCTACTTTGGATGGATTTCAATTTTTCAAAGAGATTGGGAATGCTTAATGAGGATCATTGAATAGAGTGGTGAGTTTGGTGACCTTTCAAAAGTCGATCGAATTAATTAAAGAGCAAATTAATAGGAGCCCACCAGAACCTGTATTTTTGCTTAATAGGAGCCCACCAGAACCTGTATTTTTGCTTTCCAAGTGTGACTAGTTTGAAAACTAAAGTTTGTTGTGCGCCATCAATACAATAATTCTAGATGAAATTGATTCTACCACACAGTTGTATATTAACTCTTATATGTTTGGATGGAGTTGTTTCTATTATTGTTGACTTGTTGTACGGGGTTAGTCTACCATTATTAAAAATAATGTATTAATATATTAATGTACTTGAGTAAAAATTATTGTTCATTAAAACAACGTATTATTGAGAAAAAAAAAACATATAGCAGTAGAGAAGTGATATAAGAAAAAAAACATCATCAGATCGATGTGTAAATTGTAATGTTCTACGTGAAGTTTCATGTATGGAATTCGAGCACGAGACTTTTGTTATAGGGTCCTTGACCATAAGGTCCAAAATTGGACAAATATTTACCATCAAGGACAAAGGAAAAACACGGTGCCCACCCGGTCCATTAATTGACCAATTTACGTTTCTGAATTATACATTTTACAAAAATTACGAAACTGCCACTGGCAAATTTTATTGACCTCAATAATTTTTTTTGACAAAACGTATATTTCTGTGGTAGGAGGGTAAGAACAAAGAAGCATCACTTTTGTGTATTTTATTGACCTCAATAAAATTTTATTGAGGTCAATAAAAATTTTTATTGAGGTCAATAAACTGTTTTATTGAGGTCAATAAAATTTTATTGAGGCAGTAGGAGGGAAAGAACAAAGAAGTATCACTTTTGTGTATTTTATTGACCTCAATAAAATTTTATTGAGGTCAATAAATTGTTTTATTGAGGTCAATAAATTTTATTGAGGTAGTAGGAGGGAAAGAACAAAGGAATATCATATTTGTGTATTTTATGACCTCAATAAAATTTTATTGAGGTCAATAACTGTTTTATTGAGGTAGTAGGAGGGAAAGAACAAACGAGTATCACCTTTGTGTATTTTACTGACCTCCAAATTTTATTGAGGTCAATAAACTGTTTTATTGAGGTCAATAAACTGTTTTATTGAGGTCAATAAAATTTTATTGAGGTATCTAGTAGGAGGGAAAGAACAAAGGAGCATCACCTTTGTGTATTTTATTGACCTCAATAAATTTTTATTGATGTCAATAAATTATGGTAGGAGGGAAAGAATAAAGAAGCATCACTTTTGTGTATTTTATTGAGGTCAATAAACTGTTTTATTGAGGTCAATAAACTGTTTTATTGAGGTCAATAAAATTTTATTGAAGTCGACAACGAGAACGCCAATGCAGCAACGATGAAGCATCACTTTTGTGTATTTTATTGAGGTCAATAAACTGTTTTATTGAGGTCAATAAACTGTTTTATTGAGGTCAATAAAATTTTATTGAAGTCGACAACGAGAACGCCAATGCAGCAACGATGAAGCATCACTTTTGTGTATTTTATTGACCTCAATAAAATTTTATTTAGGTTAATAAAATATTTTATTGAGGTCAATAAAATTTTATAAGATCAATGAAATTTTAGTTTCTGGGTCTCAATCAACAAAGAACAAATGAGCATCACTTTTGTGTATTTTATTGAGAGAGGAGCACGGGGGCAATTAAGCTTGATCTTTACTGCTTATTTCTAGCATACTAATTTTTATAAGTCTCAATTAGCAAAGATCCAGGATTCAAGCACTTAATGTCTTTCATCTTCTATAAGAGTCACAAACCCAAAGAAAGCAAAATGCGAATTCGATAAAAAAAAAATGCAAGAATTCAAGGTAATTAACCAGCATCAAACATGTTTCCAAGAGATGGCAGACATCAAAGATGTCAAACAGCATCAAACATGTATCTAATTAAACAGAAGACCAAAACTGATCTCAAAGCTTTGAAGTAAGATCAAGTGAAGAAGATGATGAACTTGTACTACTTTTCGGTGGCATGGTCCTTCCTGAGTTTATCATTTATGAATTTTGGGTATATTGATCCACATTGAAATGACCTCTCATTCCCTCACCCATCTATCGAAAACTCCCAGGCCAAAACACCCCCACGTCATCGTCTTCCATGAACATTGCAACGATGATGTAAATTAGCACAACCATTTCATATATATATATATATGCTTTCTTTTCCATTAAACTTGTCTCTAAGTCCAATCCATGAACACCACCACGACTTCACCCGAAACCCACATGATCAACATCAACTCCACCAGCAATGATTCAAATCAACAAAACTGGCCCTTACTTCTCAAATCATTAAAACCCAGCGACCAGCTATCCAACTTCCAAATCAGCCTCAAATTGCACAGCTACAAAGCAAATTAAACATCTTTAGCATTGAATCAAAACTAGCAGAAGAAACTAGCAGAAGACCAGACTACACTAAATACCTGCCCAGGAGTAATTGGCCCAGCGTCTACCATTGTCAATCCCTCAATTGAATGGCAACCAACCTGATTCCAGAGACGGCCCCTCCACGCACTTCACCAAGAACTCGAACACGCCCTTGGCTGCCAGAGACGGCGGCGACGCGATGGCCAAAACTGAGGGCTTAGAAACGACCGGGACGCGGAGCTGGAGGTATTGCTCGGCGCGCGTGTAGGATGAGGCGAGGAGAGAGAGAGGCACGGCGGAGAGAGGCGAACTCCTTGCGAGCCTCCTCGGAGCCTTCTCTCTCTCTCTCTCTTCGTTCTCAGATGCTGTGTTTGCGCTTCAAACACAGGTAAAGTTATAAAAGGGTAAAAGGGTCATAAAATAATCAAAACAGATCAGGGTCAAAACATTTTGTCCTTGATGGGAGTAAAACATGCCTAATACAAACTTGTTGGGAAATATTAAAAATTTCCAAACTTAATGAGAAATATAAGATGAAAATTAGGACCTATTGGATATTTTCCTTTTGTTATATTATTATTGTATAATAACTAATCGTCCATGAGTCGAATTCAGGACCTCTTGCTTATTAAAGGAAGACGTAAATAATCATAAACTATCGAGCACGTGCAAAACTGCAATATACTCTTTTTTGTCTTTTTGCTTATATTCAAAGGTCGATTCCACATAATCTAATCCTATTTCTCATTTTCCATCATTTTCCCCAATTGTTTCTTACAAAATCCAAAAGATGGTGAAGGCATCTTTTTTCCGTAAGTGGGAACACTCTCCTAATTAAGCTGTACATGCTTTTAGGTTTATACAATTAGGATTGATCTAGTAACGGCTATTTTGCATACCACGTTTTCAAAAGAGAAAAAGAAAGCTTGTCATTTTAATCAATGAGGAAGGGGACAAATGAAAAGTATTACAACTAATTAAATATGTTTAGATGGAACATAAGGAAATGCTTTCTTGTTTTGTGATGTTTGTAGTCATTATCCAATTATAAAGGGTAGGGTATATACAAGCAATAATCTAATATTGCTTACAATCACAAGCGAATTTATGTACAAGTAGGCTAAAAATCACAAATAGTTATTGAAAGTGTGACCCTTCTATACTTATGTCTTAACGTACATTTGAAAATATTACTTTGTTTACTCAATTCCAACACATTTTTTACACTTTTGTACTTTTTATCTATTCTTCCAGCACAAACTGGCATGGTAAAAATGAAGGCATTTTTCTCCAATCACCAAAAAAAATTTAAAGAGGAAAAATTGTTTTTAATATTTAATTATTTTCATGTTACCTTGAGATTGAGAATGTGTTATTTATGAAAATATCATAACTGAGGTTTTAATGGTGAATCAATACCAATGACATAGTTTTTTTTTTTATTGTGAATTAACAATGGTACCAAAGTGAATGACAGAGCTTGAAACACCAGATGAAGCAGAAGAAACCCCAACTTCGGTGAGGATCAAGGTTGATGGTGCCAAAAGCTAATGGCTACTGTCGACAAGGATGAGACATCCCTAACCTTGATTGAAACTCCAAAACACCAAGAAAGATCGTATTCGAGTAAACCACAGGTCTTACATGATGAAGTAAGACCTTGACAAATTTTCAAGCCATACATGTGGATAACTTATATTGGGTAACGTGGAGCATGTGTGGCCACTTGGCTTCACAAGTGGACGAACATGCAACTCTAATACTATGATAAAGTAATCTGGGTGTCACAACCAAAACAAATTAGCAATTGTTGGATAGACCCAAATCCTTATAAGCATATTTGCAAGGTCCATTTTCTCCAATGTGAGACAACACTCCACATTCTCACATTACACGCCCAACAACATGTTCATACTTGAGTTTCACCACAGTTTCCACCAATGGAGTGAAGCGTTAGCCCCTTTTTGGATACACAGGAGAAGAGAGCAAATGAAAAATCCTAACCTTAGCCTTTTTACCTCAACGAAGACTAGGTTTGTCAATGCAAATCAAACGTCCCATAGAAGAACACACCAAATAAGTCACTGCATCGCCATTCATTAGGGCCAAAGAAAAACCATGGAACTAAATCCAAACCACGTAAAAGGACCCCAGCAATGATGCTATGCTCATACTTATAGTGCTAACAGTAGGTTAACATTGTTGAAAGACCAAAGACATCCACTAATAGTTTCCATCTCTTTTCTCCTTGCGCTTGAAATCAAAGACCAAATGACCGGAATCATGTTGCCGGATTAAGAGAGAGTTACGAAATTTCCAAAGAGAAGAGATGGTACCCATGAAAGCCTTAGGTTCCACCTTCTTCTTGGTGAGAAGGCGAGCCACAACAAAATGAGAGTTTGGAGCCACCACAGTAACATAAGGCTTCAAAGTAAACGACGTTGTTGTAGGAGATAGCGAGAGAGGCAACCAATGTAGCAGACTTTTCTTCAACCATGTTTCTTTGAGGAAAGGATGCTAGACGACGGTTGCATGAGTAGAGGTATAGTGTCGTGCCTCTAGGGGTTTGAAGTATCTAACGAGTAGTATAATTACTGATATAGAAGATGAGATTTTGGGTTAAACTTTAGTGAATGATAAAGTTAAACTTGAGTAACCAAATTAATATTTGCAATTTTTTATGTTTAGCCTTTATTTTTTAGTCTAAATTTTTTACCTTTAACTTATTATGAAACGGTCGGTACAAGTTTAGGCATAGCAGCACATGAGAGCAATTAAAATGTTCATATCATAATAAATATGATCGACATTGTGGAGATAAAAAAATTATTATTGTTCGAGTATTTTAAGTTTTCGTTTGAGATTGCTTTTAAAAATTGTAGAAACGCTTCTAGATTGTTAAAAAATAAAAACGATTGGCAAAAAAAGTTATAAACACTTTTTGAGTTATAGAAGCATATTTTTATAAGCACAAGTGCTTTTACATAAAATATCATTTTTTATAAAAAAAATATGCTTCTAACAAAATCGCTTTCAGCATAAGTGTTTCATAACAAAGTGCTCCTAGAAAAACAATTCTAAACAGTCTTATTACATGAAGTGCTATTTAGAGTTACACACTTGCACATATTCTTTCAAATGAAAAATAAACCCTTAACCAAAAACAACACATTCATAATCAACCTGTAGTAATTAACCTTCTTTTTCGATCAGGTTGAAACGGTAACCCTAGCTCTAATGGCGAAGCAACAGAGTCTGACACAAAACCTAAAAAGAAAGGCGCACAGTAACAGCAGAACTGCAATGACAAGTCGGCATATGTTTCATGTCCCACCAACAAGCGCACTCAAATCTTATGTGATTGGTCAGCCTCACACAAACGCGTGGGACGGTGTCTCTGCCAAACCCATCCCTTCTCTTTGGATCATAAAACAAAAAACAAAAAACAAAAACCCCAAAAAAATCTCAAAATACCCAAAAGGATATTTATATATAGTTATATATACTCATCCAATACCCAAATTCAGAGGCTTTCCGACAAGCTTCAACACATGTCCCATTAGTTTATTATCACTATTTTTATTCCTCCTCTTTACTTTGTGAACAGAGAGAGCGCACTTTCAGAGCTTCGATTGTTTAGCAGCAGCAGAAACAGTAACAGCCTCGATTCATGAACTGAGTCTTTGGACGGATCTCGGAGTAGAGCCGCAGATTTCAAGCAAACCCTTTTGACTTTGGAGCCCAAAGAGCCAAAGGCAAGGAAGAAAAGAACAAACCCATCTCAGCTTTTCCTTCTATCTTTGCTTTCTTTACTAATTTTCTACTTGCCCTTTTGGTCTCTATTGGTTAAATTCATCTTGTGTGGCTTTTTCAATGCTTCAAAGGGTCTAATTGAAGTGGGTTTGTTATTAGATTTCTGTGTCACGATCTGGGTCACTGTGCTTGATTTGCTTTCCCTGTTTCACTCCCTTGGATTCCGGTTGCGGTTGCTGTTGCTGTGTAGAAAAGTAGGTAGCTTTATTGGTTTCTGTTAATATCTTGCATTATTGTTAAAGGTCTTGGCTTGTTTTAAGTTTGGACTAGCTCACTAGCGAAGTCTCTATTTGGGGGTTTTGGCTTCTGGGTCTTGAGAATTTCAGTCATCTCACCTCAGGCTTGGTTTTGTATTTGTGGCCTTTGGCCCTCAATTCTGGGTTTTGCCTATTTCTGAATTTTGAGAGTGTTGTGTTAGTTCAAGTTCCGAATTAGCTGCAATTTCAAGGTAAGGGTTTGATTTTTTTTTTTAACTTGTTCATCAGGCTAAAGTTCTGGTTTGTGTATCCTCCATTTCAGTGTTGCTTATTATTTGGTTTGGGTTTTGGTGGTTCTTCGCTTCTGAATTCTAATTAGAAATTTTGTTTTTGTTTCAAGCATACTGGGATTTGGATTTGTGGGTCTGGTTGTTTGTATTGTGCTTTGATTTCCAAGCATCATAATTTATGATAGGGGATGTCTAAGTATTATAGGCGTTCACTATCTAGCTTTGACTTGAGGCCTAGGGTTTGCTGAACTAATACGAGTTTCTTATGCTCTAGGGTTTTCTATTTGGTCATTGCCTTTAGCACATAATTGTCTTCAGTTTGCAATAGTCTGTGTGCTCTCGGTCTTTCGGATTTACTAGGTGGAGTATAAACTTTCAAATTTAGCATTTTAATTTGGCGTGAATTAAAAACTAATTCTTTGCTTTGTCAGGTTTCCTTTCCTGGGTGTTATCATGGATTCCCCTCAATCTGTTGTGTCTCCATTCAAAACCTCTGCTGTTTCTGAGCCTGAGAGGCAGAAATCTGACTGTTCCATTCGCAACAACACTGGGCCATATTCTAATGGAATTGAGGCCAATAGACAGGAAACCAATGTTGGTAATTCAGAGGACTTCATTGGTGTTCTTGAGGTTTATGTTCATCAGGCTAGGGACATCCACAACATCTGCATTTACCATAAGCAAGATGTCTATGCTAAGCTATGCCTGACAAGTGATCCAGAAAGCTCAGTATCCACCAAAACCATTAATGGTGGTGGTCAAAATCCAGTCTTCAATGACAAGGTCCAACTCAATGTTCGGACTGTTGATTCCTCCCTCAAATGTGAGATTTGGATGTTGAGCAGGGTGAAGAATTATCTTGAAGATCAGTTGCTGGGGTTTTCTTTGGTGCCTTTGTCAGAGGTCCTCATTAAGGATGGGAAGTTAGAGAAAGAGTTCATTCTTTCTTCAACCGATCTCTTTCATTCCCCAGCAGGGTTTGTGAAATTGTCTCTCTCTTATGCCGGAGATTCACCAGAAGTGATGTCCTTGGCCTCAAATCCTATTATGGAGGACACAGAGATAACCGATTCTATTCCTTGTGATGAACTAGATAAGATAGAGTTCCCAGACCCAGATATTGCCAATGAAGACCAGATGATGGTTTCAGAGTATATTAAGATCCCGTGTTCGGAGTTTGAGTCTCAGAGCTCTGAGAGCTTTGTCACTGCTGATGCTGACAATCTTAGTTCCGAAGTGGATGTTCATGCTATAGAAAGCTTCTCGACGGCTACTGTTGGATCTATTCAGGCTCAAAAGCTTGACTCTCCCCCGAGCAGTGTGTCAACTAATGGGGTTTCGTCTCCATCAGTCCAAGCAAGCTCAGAGACATCTGATGCTCCAGCAACTTCGGAATCTCCTAATCAGGAACAAGTTTCAGCCTCAGAAGTGAAAAGGGCAGATCTTAAAGATGGTGAGACTGATTCATCCGATGGGGTGCCAAGTGATACATTCTCAAAGCCTGTCGTCACTGTCGACATTCCAGAGCAAAATGTGGTGCAGCAGGATATTGTAGACATGTACATGAAAAGCATGCAGCAATTTACTGAGTCTTTGGCTAAAATGAAGCTTCCTTTGGAATCACCAACCAGTTCAGGAAATTCGAGCTCTGATCAGCAATTGCCGACGCCAAAGAACAATGGCTCCCGTGTGTTTTATGGGAGTAGGGCTTTCTTCTAAGCTTTTGGTTCACTGGTTCAGATGAAGACTCACAGGTGACTCTAGATTTTAGGTTGGAGGCTAGTGCTAGTAGTGAAGTAATAATGTGTTTTATGTATTGTTGTGCTTTCCTTTGTATGTTGAGGTGTTTTAGATGACTTGAAATCTTGACTTGTACCTGTTGCAAGCTTTGTTCTGTCACAACCTGCTGTTAGTATATATGAACTAATGTTACATCTTTCTTCTTTGTAGCTACTTTTAATCTTAACCTTTTAATTATTGTGATATCAAATTCCATCTAACTATAGGCTAATGATGTTTATAATCATATGAGTGATGTTATGGTCCCACATTCACATGGTGATTGAAAGCAAAAGTTGCAAAGCCAAAGCATCTCCAGTTATTGTGCTTTCGGCCATTTCACATGATTAGGTTTAGGATCCACCAGATCTTTACCATATCCATCTTATATGACTTGGACAAGTTTTATTAATCTTCAACCAAATGATATTTCTCTTTTGCAAGATATTTTGTGCCTGTAATTACAGTATAGGTGAGAGTATATATATATATATTATAGTATTGTCGACAGAGGTGAAGTATAATTAGCTAGATGGGTGGAGGGGTTCAATTCCTGGGGACTATTATTTCCAACAAAGCAACACCACCCTTCTGCCCTATTAATGCGTCTATTTTGAATTTCTGGTGTATGAACTTGGAGAATCAAAGACTCAAAAGAAACATCAAATGTGCATTTCTACATATTCTAAAATGCAAGGGAAGATTTCTCTGCGCCTCATAATAAGAAAAATGTACATTACATTACAACACCAAAGGGAAGACGAACTTTAGTTTATCCTAACCAACTTAGATACTTGCATAATTTCAAACTGGCACTTCGATTATTTCATGTGCTCTGAGGTTGATATGCCTCCTACAGATCCATGCGATCTGGCCATCATCTCGGTACCTCACTCTCCATAAGCCAAACTTCTCTGCAATATCTTTTCCAGTTGAACATCTCCGGTCCCTCAGGAAATCCAAAACCCATTGCTGTGCTGTTCTTAGATCTTGCTGGATATCTCTCGAGCTTTCTGCAGCCCTACTCCTGTTCCTTCCAATTGCTGCAGCTCCAACTGCACCTGCTGCAACTGCCGCCCCTGCTCCTGTGCCCGTTGCTCCATAAAGGAGGGAAGAATCTGCCAGGTGGGCAACTTCCCTGCTCAAATCGGGTATCATTTCGCCCATCCCAGCGGCTAGATGAGCTCCTATCTTGAGAGCAAATGTCAGCAGTTTCATGAACTTTGTAGTGTATGGTGCCAAGGACTTCACGGTTCTGTTATCAACCTGCATCATTTCACACCCCATCTGATCTTCAACAACATGCATTTCTCTTCGGAATTCACATAACATGTGTAGTCGAAGAGCATTCATTCCAGGAACCATGTTGGTGATCAATCTCCTTGAGTAGTTTTCTGTTCTGACAAAGTAGAACATGTTGGGTACTTTCCTCTCGTCAATTTGGACATTGTAGGTCACCAGGTAATTCACTTTGCGGTGAAGCTCAGCAAGGAGTCTATGCTCATAATATCTCAGACCTTGGATCTCCTGTTTCAAGTCCCTGATTTCTTGCTCGATGATCTTCAGTCTCTGCAGAACTACCTCTACCCCCTTGGCAATTCCACCAAAAGTTGGTTCAACAGTTGCAAGCTCATCAATTGTGGATAATGTGTTCTCTGGTCCATCTGTGTTGCTATCAGGTGGGATTTGCAGTTCTTGAGCAAGGTTGTATAGGTCATGATATCTGCGATGCAGTACTTCACGGAAGTCATCATCTGATAGGAGGTCTCGGGCAAAGTCAAAACCAGCTCCCATTATTTGTCTGCCGGAGTCTGAGATTGGATCCCAGGTGTGCTGGTAATCATACATGCTGTCTGCAGGAACAGAAAGTAATGCCTGTTTCAGTTGTTGCAATGAAACAAATTGTGTTTTCCTGCATCTGGGAGGTGTGAGGTTTCGGACACATTCCGGCCGCATCACATTTTCAGTCAAGGTGATGCCATGACAGAGGCTATGAATTGCTGGTATTATAAGCTGCTGGATGAGTCTAAGGGTTTCTGTCAGGTTTTTGGTGGAGCATGCAAGAACATCAATGTAGTAACCAAGCTGTCCTCCCAGTTCAACTCTGATATAGATTCCGTTGATATTTATCGAAATTAGGTGCTTCTCAAGACTGTAAGTTGCTCCATGTTGGTTCTTCATGGCCATGATTTTGTTATGCAGATGCACCTGGGTTTTCAACATACAAAGTTTGATAAGAACATAGACACAACTATTCATAACTCCACAGAATGTTCTTCACATTTCTAGTCTTAAGGTACATGAACCTGTACTATTTCCCTTGCATAATATAGATGTGTGTGTATTTTTCATATGCATGACTCATATGGCCCCAAAATTTGAGTCCAATTTAATGCTTGACAATGTTATATAGTGGTTGGCATTTAGCTATAATCACATGACTCAATAGTCATGAGGCATGAAAATTTTTTAATAGCAGTGTGCTAACAGCAACATCATCTCATTAATTTGTGCTTAGATTACTTTAGGACACCTTTACTTATAACTTTAAAGTTATAAGAGAAATATCAACTGGAATTGATAAGACAATGAAAAAAAGGATTGGGATAAGTCTTGCCTGTAGTCGAGGAAAGAAGCCTGGCGTGAGGAACATGTGGCTTGAATCATCACATTCAAGATGCCTACCAGCAAAAAGGCATTCAGGTCTGCTTAGTTGCCATTTCTGTGGCTTTCCTCTGCCTTCTTCAAGAATTGAGGGAATGAATAGCAAAGAATTAGGATCTGATGGGTCTTGTTGGTAACATAGTTCGAGTTTAAGCATCATCCTCACAAGGTCACTAGCCTCTAAGTTATCAAATATCTTTGAACCCATTCCAGGAATTGGACTCTGCAGACTTCCTCTTAGAATCTTCTCCAAATTTTTCCTGCTGATGAATCCGTTATTCTCTGTAGAGCTTTGCTTTCTTACATCTAGTCTTATTAGTTGGCCAAGAACCTCACCACAGAACCACTCACAATCCAAGATTAGAAACCCCAGTTCATCAAAATAAATTAACTCTCCTATGTGATGAAGACAAGTAGCTACAGCTCGTCGCCTCATTTCCATCTTCTGTTTATTATCATGTCTTGATCGAATTCTTAAGGATGGAACCTTCACTTGGCATAGCTCATCAAACTCCTTCCACTGCATGGCTGGCTTGTTGTAGTTCTCTGATCTCCAATCTGATAGCATTTTCATCAGATCATTGCAAAGCTGATAAATTCTTGGGACTCTTTGGAGAACCGTCTTGCTTGTCTTTAAAAAGTGATGAGTGAGTTTACTCACTGAGGCTGATGATCTTGCATCAACTGTGAACACTGTTGGGTAGAAGTCAACAAATCCCTGGAACTTGTCTCGCAATCTTTGGATTGAGTTTACTGCATCCTGCAAGTTTTGTGACGGCTGATTGATTTTGTCATAGTGCGTGAGTACGATTGTCACATTTGGCAGCATGCATTGCTGAACTGCTCTTTTTGAGTTTGAGACTATGAACCTGAGCCAGTACTGGAGGTCTTCTTCTATCTCCATTGCATTCTTCAGCTCTCTGTTGTTTGTTTTCCTAAATAGACTGGATACAATAACAAAGAATGATGCACTCCCACTCCCCGGAAACATGAGATCATGGAGGGAATAGAATTCATGCTGACCAGCAAGATTCCATATTGAAATCTTCGTGTCGTCGTCTTTGAATGTTTTGATCTTCACTCCAACTGTTCTAACCGCTTGCTCAACTGGGGTCACTAGAGATCTTACTTGGTCCACAAGGGGAAGCTTTGATGAATAGAAACTCTGCAATATTGTATTACACAATGTAGTCTTACCTGCAAATCAAAATCCGAATTTAATTCAGATGAGAACATGTACTTGAGCCAATTCAACTGTACAAAAAAAAAGAAAAAGTTGGATGATTACCTGCATATTCTTGCCCACAGAAAAATACTCTACAACTTTTTGGTACTGTAAGTGGCATGTCCTTCAGCAAATCCGTTTCGGGTTCTGCCTTCCCATTCTGACCCAATCTTTGACAGACCCCATCAGTCTTTCCTGAATTTTGCAGTGGTGTTCTCGAAAGATCAATATCTTCAATCCAAGGATTTACCTGTAATGTCTCCATGATTGTCTGCAGTAGCAACTCTCCTTGAACGCCTTTGCAGCCCTGTAAAGATAAGTGTCTCAAGGAGGCATTCTTCTCCAAACTCCTGAAGAGTCTGACAAAATCATCTGATCTTAAACTATCATCATCGTATATCCCTAACCGAGTCAAACTCTCATTGGATGTCAGCATCTGTAAAATGGCTGCAAGTCCCTCCCTTCCAATCTTTGTTTTGCCACCTCCAAAAGTCACAGATTTTAAAGTAATGTTTGCTTGATATTGCAGGGCAGAGAACCTGCTCAAAGGACAGAGTAAATGCTCAACTCCTATACCTCCAAACCCGTTTCCATCCAAATACAAGCTCTCCAAACTCTGGTTCTTGAATAGTCCAGCTGCTACATATATGACTCCCTTATCTTTCAGGCAAGTTTTCGACAAGTTTACCTCTTTGAGGCTCTGGTTTTGCTCCAAAATCCATCGAAACTCCTTAGCCCACCTTGACTTCAACCGCACTCCAGTCATGTCGAGTGACTTGACAGTTGAGTTCCAACCAAGAGCACAGACAACCCTGCAAGCACCTGAAAGGTCGAGCCTGTAAATTCGGAGTGTGCTGTTTTCAGGTAGAAACTCAACCACCTTAGAACTTTTTTCCCCATTTTCTCCACTCCAAACATGAACTTCCATAGCTCTATTCCTTGCTAAAACTGCAGAGATAAGTGGGGTTGCAGTGATCGAATTTGAGTCGAATATTGTCAACAGCTTCAGTGTTGAGTTCACTTCAATCATCTTTGAGAGCTCCTCTGCGCCCTTGGACCCAATCGAGTCTTCCCATATCTGTAGCTCTTCCAAGCTATCATTCACTTTGAGAGCAGAAGCAAGAAATCCAGCTCCAACAGACCCAATAGCTGATTCAGTAAACATTACCTCTTTGATCACTCCATTTCTCTTCAGAATCTCAGACAGCTCTGATATACATTCTCTTCCGAATCTGTTTCTCCGAAACATGACTAGCTTGATGTTCAAGTTACACTCGAGCAAAACAGCCAGATCACGCAGCTGTTGGGGCTCCCATTCGATCTGGTGGAACTCCAAGTTTCTTAGAGACAATTGGGTGGTGTTGGATGTTCCTAAAACTGTGAGGAACTGCGAAAAGTAAGAGAGGCTGTCTTTTGAAATGTTTATGTTCATGGAGTTCTCTGTTTCCTGGTAGCAGCCAGAAGAGGGTTGTGAAAGGTAGAAGGAGATGTTGTGTAGGTTGAGGCTTTCGGATTTGAGAGCTTGCAGAACCCATTGGAGATCTTTGAGGTTCTGGTTTGTTGCCATTGTTAGAACTCTTTAGAACTTCAGAAACTATGTATGTATTTCACAAGAACATTGCCAAATCTTGTCCAAGTGTTCTATGATGATATATAATAGTGAGATAAAGCGTATTCTTTTTTGCTGTGTTGGTCCAACTTTTGCCTATTATGTCTGATTGGTAATGATTCATATTCTAAACTTTCAGCTTAAGATATATGTATCCTTTAAGCAAATCTTGTTCCACAGGTATGAACATGATCAATACATCTACTTGTTTACCAGTGATCTCTAAATGACGCGACACATGGCAGGATCCAGGCTGCACGATTGATCTGCTAAGCTCTATGTTTGTACTGAACTGGCTAGAACAGATGGAATAGGAACAGAGGAAAAATGGGGATTGTGTACTTTATTGACATTTGGGCAGTGAGCAACTGAGCAATACTCCATTTCTCTTCTTTTTCACATTGAAAAGAACAAGGGAATCCTATAAAGCAGAAGGAAAAGGTAGTTTAGTGTTGGGAGACAAACAATTCCTTAATTAAGGGGATCTCCAATTATTGGGATTCTACTGTTTATTTTGAATTAAGACTGGGAGTGTTTCTCTGCCAAAGACAAATGCAAGTTTATTACTTACATTTTACAGGAACCCAAGAGAAAAGCAGCAATGAGAAAAAGGAAGAGGAATGCTGAAATCCCCATCCCTTTTGAACTTGCAAACACTCCGAAAAGGCCTAAACCTCGGTGTATTCCATACTTCCAGCCTCCGAAGTTTGGGTGGAGAAACCCAACACGACCAGAAGTTACGTCGGAAGTGCAAAAGCAAAGCTCTTGGCTCCATAGAGGCGAAGGAGGAGGCTCGACCGCTCGAGTGACGTTGGAAAAGAAAAAGACAGAAAAAAATAAGGATGAAACCACTGTTATAGGTTGAAGTTCCAAAAACAACAAACAGAAGAGTAAGGTCACACAAATGTTTTGCAGACTTGTATTTCAAAGAAAATATGAATCAAAATCAACTTATTGTGATGGGAATCCCAGTTGGCTTGGGCATATAGAGAAAAAAAAAATCCCATACTCCATAAGAAATATAGAGCCAGCAGCTTAGCCAGGCTTACAGCAATGAAAAGAAAAACAACATCAAGAAATCAACACTCCTATCTCCTTCAACATACTAATCGGGCCGTCTCGCCGGAGATGCAAGGTACAGAAAATGAAAGCGTCTTCCTGAGTATGTATCCGCAGTCTGATTTTACACCTCAATCAAATTCCATGAACCCTATGTAACAAAAATAACAAAATTCAAACCTTACACAAAACTCCATGTAATTGCTTGCTCCTCTCTGAATATGTCTACTTCAACTGAAGGAACCCCATCAGAATTGCATGATCACATTCTTTGTAAGCTCAAAATCTTAATAAGGGAGATATATAATATTCACAATCCGTCACTGTTTGACTGGTTTTGCTTCACTAACATCACCCTCTTGATACCCAAGCAACAAATCTCCTAAGCAGCAATTCCTGAACATCAATCGAATAGAAAGAGGAAAAGAGAGTGAATTCCATGAAATAACATGTACCTATCAGCATAAGCCTAAATTGTCACGTAACAAAAATGTTTAACATTGACTGTGCGTAAAAATATAGAATACTGTTTTAGCCAACTTCAATGTGAACCACTTGTAATTAATGGGAAAGTTGATTAACATCATGGATACCAACAGACTTTTAAAAATGTAGCCTTGGGTAATGGAAGGATTAGACCTCTACCTATACTAAAATAAGCACACTGATCAACACCAACATCTCCTAAATAGAATAGAAAGAGGCACACAAAATAAGCTCCAGTGTTCTTTTCAAATGATAATTAAGGAAGAATTGTTCTCTCTTAGGTGCATAAATATGCATGTAATGTATACTATGAATTAATATCAATGGGAGCACTAAAGATGTTTCTATTTTCGGTTTAAACATTCATCTTGCTTCATATTAATCATTCACAATCCAGAATGATATATCTTCAAATTAAGAATAAAATAACTGTACATCGCTGCAATTCACAATCCAGAATGATATCTCTTCAAATTAAGAATAAAATAACTGTATACAACACTGCAATTAAATCCTTCAAATTTCAGACCAAAAAGCTCTTCTTTTGGACTTAACAAGTTCTCTGTACAATGTAAATGTAAGAAGCTAACTAAAGCTTATTAATGAAGTCAGGAGTGTTACCTCTATTTGGTTGTCTACTGGTAACACTGTAGTTTCCAATGTAATCCTGAGAATTTTTGGCTGTGACACCTGGAGCAATATCGCCCAGCCCATAACTAAATGTGCTAGAACCATCTAGCTCAGGAGTGGTGGAGCGCCAAGTTGAATCACCATAAACTGAACCACTATGGTAGAAGTCCCCGTAAGACCCCTCATAACCAGCAGATGATGTAGGGAACGATGATGTTGGGGTTACAGCAGTACCATTGATTCTTCCATATCCTCCTCCTTCCAACCCAAAGCTGTTACCTCCATTCCTATAATTACTGGGACTAGTATAGCCAGATAAAGTCCCTCTACCTTGAGTTGAAAGAGAATTGGGGCCCAAAGTCGAAGCACTAATGCCAAATCCCCCATTTGCGGAGCTCAAGTAAGCCCCGGTACTGCCAGGATTCATGGCATTGTTGATGCCACTGTTTCCCCAGACATTCCGAGTAGGTGAGTTTACTAGAGAGGTGCTCCTTCCATTAACAGCATTATATCCAATAGGGTTAGTATACCTGTTTGAATTCCCATTATAAGTGGGGCTCAACATCAGTGCATATCCTAGACTATTACCAATGTTGGAATTCCCACCATAGCTTGGGCTCAACCCTGGCTCCAAATTCATACCCATTCCATATCTATTAGTGCCAATTGGAGAAAACCCACTACGACCACTAGAAATTGGATTGAACCGGTTATCCATACCAACACCAAAACCCCCAACTAAGCTCATATTATAACCCTGAGCATAACTGTTAAGTAAGTTATTGGCCCTACCTGGACTATAGTTGTATCCTATCTGAGGGCTCCGGAGGGGACCTGGGGATTGATCTTTAGGGACTGCCCTCTTAACCTCAACCATCTTACCATTGAGTTCATGAAATGTTTTATGCAGAACTCTGTCCACTGCCTCCTCCGAGTCATAAGTAATAAAGCCAAAGCCTCTAGGCCTTTGAGTGTTGTGATCATACATTACTACGACATCAGTAACTGTACCAAACTGATCAAAGTACGTCTTGAAGTCACTCTCAGTGACTGTGGAAGCTAAACCCCCAACAAAAATCTTTCTCGTGCGTCCAGGACCAGGAGAACCATGTGCACCCCCAGTTCTGTTTAAAATGTGCTGATCCTCCTTAGGAACAGCCTTCTTTGCTTCCACCTAAATTTGAAACAGAAAAGTGAGCAAAACAATTGGTGTCATCCTATAATCGAGTAACTAAGCGTCAACATTTCCCCAATGCAGATCCCGAATTGGTTACATTTTAAATCGACTCAATTATAGGATTCAGCAAATATAGAGAGAGTACATAAAGGTTGAAATAATATGATCATTTCTGAACACTGGAGTTTAAAGGATTCAGCAACTAAGATCATATACCAAATTGCAAAGAATACCAACTTAAGTACAAGCTGCATAAAGATAAATGCAACACTCACTGTGCGGCAATCGATCATGTGCTTATCCTTAACCACCCTATCTGCAACAGCAGGATCAGCAAAGACAACAAAACCAAAGCCACGAGCACGACCGGTTGCCCGATCCCTCATGATCACAGCCTCCACCACCTCTCCATATTTCTTAAAATATTCCTTAAGCTGTTCCTCATCTGTGTCCCAAGAAATCCCACCAATGAAGATCTTGCCAAGATCTGGTTCCATCCTTCTATGCAATACAAATTCAATAACCCAATTCAGCTCAAATAACAAAGCACTTAGAAACATACACAATTCAGTATAAACAGAAAAGCCATCAATGAAATTTCACAATTCAATAGGAAAGCCAAAACCTTTATCATTAGTAGAGTCTAATCCATAGCAATTCACTACTATTGTCCAGAAGAGCGAAACAAGTAGATCAAAATGCAGATAAAAGCAATCAAACTTGAAAAGTGATTATCTAATTTACCTTGTCCAACTTCAGACAGCAGGAAATGTAAAAATTCAATCTTGGAACATCAGACCTTCACCAACAATCAGATCAACAGAAGGATTCCTAGCAAAACCCAACAAATGAAAATTCAGCATAGGATTCATTGGATCAGAGACCCATAGAAGAAAAACTGAAAAACAAGATCAAGATGAAAACTTTACCATTCAAGGAGGACCCAGATAAGAAAAATGAAAAAAACTAAGATCTAAGAAATGGAATATAAGTAATGGAAACAGAGGATGTGGTGGTCATCCTCCTCTCTCTCTAATACAAAGGCTGGCTCTATCTCTCTCTCTCACCCCTTTCTATTCTATCTTTCGTGGCTATTCCACTTCCTCCCTTATATAATTAAATATGAGAAATATAAATAGAATGTGAAGCTGTAGGTAAGGGACAAATTTTTATAAATAGACTGACAAATCCACTGGTCTAAGAATATTTGGAGGAGCCAAAGAGATCACAGCGGATGTTTCTTTGCTCAAAGAAAAGAGGAGAATATGAATTTCAAAAAAAAAAAAGCATAATAACTACGTTGGTGCAAATTACAGCTCTATTGATATGCTTGGACACCATGTCAAATTTCTCATCTTTGTTTACATTCTATTATTAGATTAGACTAATAGCTGATTGTTGAAGGAAACCTACTTTGTGTGTGCCTTGTCAACCTAGGATTAGATTAGGTAGTATAGCATAAGGATTACATATTGAATAGAAGTCCCATTGGGATATGGATTGTACCCTTGTGTATCTCTATATATAGAGGCACCTATTCATTAATAAAGATACTCTCTATTCCTGTGCTATTTGCTCTGTTCTTTATTTTCTGCTTTGTGGTTGATTGCACATTTACTTAAACACGTTATCAGCACGAACCTCTAACTCTGAGATCAAAAGCCAAAATCCTTGAGCATAGCATCCTGCTAGCGCCAACACCCTAGAACCCTAACCCTAGGTTCCCCGTGTGTTCTCGCTGCTGCTGGACGACACGATCGATCGCAACCTTCCGTACGATCGATCGCACGAAGCTTCTGCCGAGAATCATCTTCTCCTTCCTGCTGCTTTTGCTTGCTCCTGCTCCTCCTACTAGCTGCTGCTGCTTCTGCCTGCTGCTGCTAATCTTCTCTACCTTCTAAAGTTCAAGAATCAAGACTCAAGAAAAAGAATATCAAGTAAGCTTTTATAAACGTTGCTGCTTTATGAACTTAAATTCACCTTTCTTTTTCTCAAGGGACTTCCAACATCCCTCCTCTACCTCCCACCTTTCTGTAACGTGGGATTCTTGATTCGGACCTATCCAAACTATGAGAAGCATTAGGGGAGTGATCGAGCTTCATATCGCTTGCGATATGTGTAAGTCATGAGCACCTCTAATGTCATCATGCTATTGGTGTGAGTTCAAGAGCCGAATTATGGGGATTCGAGCTAACACTCCGGATAAGGAATCCGTAGAGAGAAGAGACCTTGAACAAGAAGTTCATTGAATAATTTACCTCCGGATGAGGAATCCGTAAGAGAAGAAACGACCTATGGTTCATAACCTAATTCCTACTAGGCTCACCTGCTTGGGTATGTCTAGGTGTGTGATTTGAGATAAGTGGTATTAAGGGAGCTTGCTCACACCGACATCTCTTATTATGTATCTAGTTGTGTCCAGGTAGAGCTACCGAAAAGTTTTAGGGTTATAACCATACTACACCAAAGTTTCACCTAAATCCAATACATGGAAAACGTTTCTTAGGAGCATAGCTCAGAAACCATATTTGTTTTCGTGGGAGAAGTTTATACTCCGAAAACTAACCTCAATTCTCTTGTTGTTTCAGATGGCAAATAACCTGAACAAGTTGGACTTCGCACCATTGAATACCACGGGCATTGGATACCATAAGTGGGTTCGCGATGTACGCAACCACCTGAAAGCTCAAGGAAACATCTCTGCAATTCGTGAGCCCCCTGCAGCTGCACCTGCCGATGCCGCCGCACCTGTGGAAGGTCCACTGACTGCCGCTGCCGCCGCTGCTGCTGCTGCTACAGCACAGGCCACCGCTAATGCTTTAGAGGCTAAGAATGCCAAAGCTATCATTCTGATGATTCGTCATATGGACCAATCTCTACAAGCCGAGTACCTCAATGAGGAAAATCCCAGAACACTATGGGTTGCACTCGAAGAGCGGTTTGGCAACGTTCGTGAATCCCTGCTTCCTGAACTAGAGGTGAAGTGGCAACTACTGCGCTTCTGTGATTATGCCTCAGTCCTATAGTATAACTCGGAAGCACTCCGCATCAAATCCCTCATGGAATTCTGTGAGAGGAACATAACTGATGCGATGATGATTGAGAAAACCCTCTCTACCTTTCCCGTCTCTGACTTGGTAGTTGCAAAGAACTATCGTATTGAAGTGCAGAATAAACGGATCACAAGATTTCATGAGCTTATCTCTGCTCTCTCTGTTGCTGAAAAGCACGAGAAGATACTTGTGAAGAATTATAATGCGAGGCCCGTGGGAACAAAACAGGTTCCGGAGACCCATTATAATGGCGCCCCAAAGAGAGGCCGCCGCGGGCGAAACCCTAATCCTAGGGATAACTCTGGACGTCCTGGTCCTTATAATCGCCCTGCTCAAGAAGGTAGTCGCCAAACTAGGCGAAGGGGAGGCCGAGGAGGCCACCCAAGAGGACAAGGTGCCGCCGGTTTTAAGCAAGCCACAGGCGCTAATGCCGTGCCACTCAAGAGGAGTGCACCACGCGTGAATAACGCTTCTCAATCAAAGGATTCCGATCAAACATCTCTGTGCTTCAGGTGTGGAAAGACTGGACATTGGTCCAAGATATGTAGAGCCACTCAGAGTGTTGCTAATGCATACAAAGCGTACCGCGAAGCCATGGAAGCTCACAACATTGAACAAGAGGATGACGAAGAGAACGTCAAGTTGAAGGTTGATGACTTTAAAGCTGGGAAGAGTGATGATACTCCTGATTTCGCTTAAGTCTTTTATTTTCCTTAGTATTGTTGATTTAGTTTCTGGTCAATGACCAAGATTGGAACTTTGGATGTAATTCATTCGGTTTATATCTTTAATAAAATTTGGAGTTGTTTGCATACTCAATTTTAATTATGAGCTTTCTTATTTAGGAATGAATTCCGGAGAACTTGAATGTCTAGCTGATAGCGGAACCACGCATACCATATTGCGTCATAGGCAATTGTTTCTTGACATGATGCCTTCACATTCATCTGTGACTACGATGGCAGGACCATCTAATCTTGTACAAGGAAGAGGACATGCCCAATTCCTCTTGCCTAATGGCACTCTAATTGATGTCACTAATGCTCTATATGCTCCAAGAGGAAATAGAACCTTGTTGAGTTTTAAAGATATAAGAACCAATGGATTCCATGCTGAAACGCATGATGAGAATGGAAGAGAATTCCTTTGCATTACCTCTAATGACTGCGGTAGAAAACGCATCTTAGAGAAGCTTATGTGTCTCTCTAGTGGCCTATATACTACCACTATTCGAGCTATTGAATCAAACAATGTCATAAGAGATGACCTCTTGGATTCAGACACATTTTGGCTTTGGCACGACAGGTTGGGACACCCTGGTCGAGATATGATGATCCGTATACTGAAAACCTCACACGGACATCCATTCTATCGAGCTAATCGAAGCAAGAATCAAAGAATGATTCAAGGAGATGAGACAGCTATGAGAAAAGGCAAAATTGCCTCTATCCGACGCCGTACGATCGATCGCACGATCCCTGCGATCGATCGTGACCTTCCAGAAAGCGTCGTTGAACGAACCCGAGAGCTCGGGCGATCGATCGCACCATCTTGCGATCGATCGCAGGTTCCACCCTGTACGATTTCAGGGACCAGAGAGTTCGGGCGATCGATCGCACGTCCCCGCGATCGATCGTACGTTCCTTCCTGTACGATTTCAGGAACCCGAGAGCACGGGCGATCGATCGCACCCCCCTGCGATCGATCGCATAGACAAAAATCCTCTCTCTCGGATGAAACCAATTCCTCCTATGCTTCTGAGACCTCGAAGGTCAAACGCTCGTTCTGCAAAGCCTGTTCCTTAGGGAAACTTGGACCAAGACCGTCCTATGCAAAGGATTCTAAAGTACTTCTCCCATTCTTACAGAGAATCCAAGGGGATATCTGTGGACCTATTCAACCACCAAGCGGACCATTTAAGTATTTTATGGTGTTGGTTGATGCGTCGACACGTTGGTCGTATGTCACGCTATTGTCCACTCGTAA